>OY856413.1:614002233-615487233 GCA_963693085.1 Alisma plantago-aquatica
TTATGGCGTGGGTGCTTGTAGTCCAAGTTAAATAAATAGAAGGATTTCATACATGAATAAATAATCATGGATTTTGCTATGAATGTCAAGGTTCCAAAAGAAAATAAAATACATGGTGTTTTGGGATAATTAAAGGAATAATTATCTTGCCAAGAGGGCAACACCATGTTCAAAGCATCAAACATTAAATATTTGATATGACTTTTTGTATACTTGGAAACAATAGCAAAAGGGAAGAGAATTCTAGAAACTTAAAGAAAAGGCATTCCATGAGATAATGGTTTGTTTTGGTTAGTCCAACTACTAAATATAATTGGAAAAGGCATCCTGAGTTTCCTTGAAGTAAGGATAGTTGATTTGGGGAAATATATCGAAGAAGAAATAAACGAAACTATCTAGATCCCAAATAATAAGTGCCATGTTTTGGTGTGTCCTCCTTTATGGATTTTGGTATGGAAACCAAGTAAAGTGGGCATTAATTTGTGGACATATATGTCTCCACTTTGGGAAATCTATTGAATGATTTTTTCTTTTGAGAACCATGCATTTCATCCCTTTATCACTTGTCATAACTGAGAGGAAAAATGGGATTAGCATAAGAAAAATACAAGGGCATGCTTTGGAATAATCCACCAATTTGTTTGCATGGCAAGAGAATGAAAGAATTAGAAAAATGTTTTCCAACCATCTCACATTCCATAGGACCATTTGGTGTGCCAGATGGCTATTTCGGTGGTTGCATATTGCAAAAAATCAAGATCTTATAGTTCCTTCCAATCCCGCATAGACTGGGAACCCTGGCCCAAACCCCACCTATAAATAGAGGGGTACTGGGGGGCTTCCCAGAGCACAATACAAACAATTGAGAATCAATTGTTTTAAAAATCATTGTCCTCTTTGGTTGTGGTAACCAAGAGAGCCCAAGCAAGTCCTACCCGAATAGGGAGAGATAGCAAGGGAGAGAAGAACTAATATCATTGTTATGGGAGAGCAAGTTGGTGATTTGTACAATGAGTAAGGGGAAACTCTTTTCTATCCGTTCTAGCCGACAAATGGAGTTCTAGGTGGTCCTTGTGGAATTCTCTAGAGGCGGGAGGCCATTTTCTGTCGCTAGGAGGGCATCATCAACCAACAGTTCCCAACAAGAGGAGCTACTACAGAAGATGACACTAGATTATGTTGTCTGTGGAGGAGTAGTTAGACGAGTCCCAGTGCAACTAGGAGTCAGAGTTGCACAACTACAATGATGAGGATTGTTGCTGGACTTGCTCCAGGAGCAGGTATATCCTTGATATTATCTTTTCCATCTTATAGTTATTGACACGATCCGCTGGTTATGGGAATATGGTAGATAATGTTTTGTTTCCGCTACTTCTCTATAGCCATATTTCCCTACATCTTTGAGGGTTGATTTGCTCTCCGGTGTCTCTCCCTTGCCGTACCTCCCTCTTATGGGTAGGACTTTCTCGGGCTCTCTGGCTACCAAAACTACAGAGGACAACAATTTTTAGAGCTTATTCTTGTGTCTATGAAAGCCTAGACCGCCCTCCTTTATAAAGGATGGCCAAGGTCAGGGTTTTGAGTTCATCTGGGAGTAAAAGAGATGGAATTCCATTACTATACTGGAAGCTATGAACACTCAACTGGTCAGTTCAACCCTTGAATTGGTCAGCTCACTTGCTTTCCATTTTCCAATCACATTCACATTCAATATTCAATTAGTGAAAAATATGATGTCAACATCAATCCTTGATCCAATCATATTGATTATTGAGCTGGGCAGTTCACAAGTTGAACCTATCATTTCGGTCCTTGAACCGATCAGTTCACTAAGTGAACTGGTCAATTCATGCCCCAATTCAGGCACTGTACAACCAATTTAGTCTAAATTGGCTTGACACTTGAATCAATTAGTTCAACAGTTGAACTTGTCAGTTCATAGTCCAATCAACCAATTTTCAACCACCGTTGTTTAGATTGAATACCTAAACACTTTAGTAATAAATTCAAACATCATTCATGAACAAACTCCTATACTAAGTGCATCCTATGTGTGTGACCCTATAGGTGCTAATTTATGTTGGCAATGAATATCCATAAACAATTTATGACATCACAAGCAATGTTCGGTATCTAGAAACACATCATTTCTACCCAAGTAATTGGAAAATTGTAGAACAACTTAAACTTACAATTCATGATCAATGTTACTGTGATCTTATAGTTCCTTTGTCTCTGATATCTAGATTGAACTCGAGGCATGGAATCATCATCCTCTCAATATATTCAATCCACGTTCCTTGAAGTAGAGTAGAATGTCTAAGATGCATGTGATCTCACATATCATATATTGATTCACATGAGTATGACCATACATTTCTCAATATCGCTTATAAAGTGGCATGGATATCAATCTCCTATAGAGGGACAAATCCCATTTACATCACTCACACTCAATCCCCATGTGTCACAACATACCTGAACATCACCTTTATGGAAACTCTTATTCAAGGCCACATTGGATGATGTTGAATTTCATCAAATCACATGTGATGAGTGTAGTGACTTCAGGTCTAAGAACCCCACTCATCACTATCACTATGAGAGATAATTTTGACTACCATCCCATGGTCTCCATGTATCACTCTCAAGGTGGGTGTATCCACTGCACTGTTCTATAACAAGTACTTATGCTCTTGGTTTGTTATCACATATCATGACTAATGAGATTCTATCATCAACCAACATATAATCTAATCTTGTGTATTTCTATTTTGCTTGCACAATAATATCCAACTAGGGACATAACAAGAATGTATGCACTCTTATCATACATATGATCCCATTGTTCAAGTTCTCAACCTAAAGAGATATGTCATTTATTAACATCATTCATTAGACATCTACTATGTCTGTGTCATCATCTCATAATTGAGAAAAACATAATACATAGAATTACCTTTATCATTATCAGATAAGGTATCTAATGCCCCATCACAATCATTGTATGATTTGTTCTCTGGGCATACAAATGAGCAAACTCCCACCTGCACATTGACAATAATCCACAAATCTTATTCCAAGTGATCTTAACATGTCCAACATGTTTCTGTTGTGCAAGTGCATTTGTACCGGGTTAGCAACATTTGCTTTTAATAAGTATTTTGCAAGTTTTTACATCTCCTCATTGTATGACTTCTTGTATGAGATGGAAGTGTCATCGTATGCTATCTGAGTTCCTTGCTTATCTCGTAGCTCCATTGTTTTCACAATATTTCTACTATGTCATGAATGGTTGGAACCTCTCATAAGTTCATCTGCATGAACTTCTTGATCCGTACAATATCCTTTGTTGTGTTCATAACACCAAGATACTTGACTTCTATTATAGAATTAAATATTCGTCTCCTGCTTGAAACCTTTCCAGCTTACAGTTCTCATTTAAGGTCAAACACAAATTTCAATTACTATCATTGTTTTTCATTGTCATTTTGTAAGCTTGGATCGGTGTAACCCTTTATACCCAACTCACCCAACTCTTCCTAATTACCTTAACCTCGGAACAACTCTTTTTGTGCTTCTCAAGTACTCAAGGATGTTCTATATGGTAGTCTAGTGACTTTCACTAGGATATGAAAATTATCCACTCATCATGTCCAACACATAGGAGATAACGAGATGAGTACACAAAATTTCATATGTGATCCAATTATGAATGCATATGACATCTTACTCATATTTTCATGCTCTTCACAAGAATTGGGATACTAGGCTCTTGAGAGACTAATTCCATAGAACATGGACAAATCTTCTCTCATTGTTATTGTCTCTTGTATGCTGAACCCCATTAGCATCTTGTCAATATTTTTACTCTTTCTTAGGTCAAGAAGCTTTTCAGATCTATCTCTATAGATCTCAATTCCTAAGATATATGATGGTTCGTCTAACCCTCCATATATAAGGTACATTTTAGCTAGGCTTTAACATTTGTAGTATAAGGATGTTATTACCCATCATCATGTGGAATATAAATATGCTCCCAATAAATCTTTTGCAATCACATATTTCATCTTCATTTTGACTAAAGTCAAACTCTTTGACTGCCTTGTCAAATGGAAGATTCTAGCTATGATATGCTAGCTTCAATCCACGGATTGACCTTTGTAGTTTACAAACTTTATTTTCATTACCAGATTTATAAACCTTTAGGATGTGTCACACATGCATCTTCATCATTAGTTCAATTATAGAATGTAGCTTTAACATCCATATGCCAAATCTTATAGTCATAACAAGCTATAATGGCAAGCATGATCATGATGGATTCAACCATGAAAACTGGTGAAAAGATTTCATCATGTTCAACACCTTGAACTTGTTTGAAACTCTTTGCAACCAATATAACCTTCCATGTTGGTCTTCTTCTTGAGGACCCAATTGCACCCTATGGGTTTTACCCCTTAAGGTTCATCCAACAAGGTCATACCTTGTTGGTGTACATGGAATCCATCTTGGGTTTAATGTCTTCAAGGCATTTCTCATATTTTGGTCCCTCAATAACATCTATATAGTATCTCATCATCTATGATCAACTCATCACCTTCTTGGGTTATAGGATATCAAAATCTTTCAAACTCAAGGCGTGTTCTTATAGATCTACGAGGTTCTTGTGTTACATAAGGAACTTGAGATTCTACAACAATTTGTGATTCTTCTTGTTCCTATTATACCTCTTTTGGGTTCAATGTTTTCTTGTTGGTCTCAAACTTTTTGAGTACTACTTTTATGACACTGATTCCTTTAGAATTAAATTTCCTTTAGGAATACAACCATCCTGATAACAAACAGTTTTGTTGTTGGATTGGAATATAAAAGTAGTATTCAACAAGACAAAATTTATGTGATTTTTGTGGACAAAGATTTTCAAGAAACTATTTTCTTATGTAATCTTTCATTCCTAATCTTTATTTAATACATATTAGAATAATTCCCATGCCATATCTCATATAGTGTCTTTTGAACCAATTTATACGATACATTGTTTAGTGTAAAGCATGTGCCCAAAAGCAAATTGGAAGATTAGCTAGATTCATTGATAATCACACCATGACTATCAGAGTGTGATTCCTTGTTTCTTATACATCATTGTTTCTTTCTTATACATCACTATGTTTGAAGTGGAGTTCATCATGATACACTAGCATGATCTCCAGAACGTTCTCAAACTCTTGGTTTAAAATTTTATTTACATCAATCATATCGAAGTGTTTTAATACATTTACCAAATTGGTTACACACTTCATTCATGATTTCCTTGAACACTTCAAGATATTCATACTTGTATTTCATTAAATACAAACTACCATGTCTACTGATATTATCAATAAATATAATGAAGTACTATTAACTACCTCTAGAATTTACTCTAAAAGGGTCTATATAGATCAGTATGTATGAGCCCTAACAGAATACTCACTCTCCCACTACATGTAGTGAAAGGTTGTTTTGTCACATTTCCCAATAAATAAGAGTTGCATGTCTCTATTGGTTAGACCTATAAATGGATCAAATATAGAGCAGATACTATTATATTCGATAATCAAATTTTTTCCGATCCGATATCCGATGGATATCATGTAATAATATTCGAATCCCATCCGACAAACAATATCTTAATTTGGATAAATATCCAATCCGAACTAGAAATCATAAATGTATTTTTATAAATATAGTATATATAGAAACATTGATATTACTATGCATATATATGATAAAATATCTATATTTTCATATTTTTACATATGGAATATATATATAATAATATATGTATATATTTTTCGGATTTAGATTTTTTGGAGAGGATGCAGTCATATCTGATATCCTATCCAAAATTTTGGATATGGAATTTGATATCCCAAATCCAATTCAGATTATGCAGATGTCGGATGTTTTTCTCAAAATTTTGGACTCGAATCCTAATTGAATGTGCAATTTCAGATATCCATTTACAAGTCTACTATTGGTTCAATAACCAAAATAGTATATACAACCATCACTATAGATTCTGGAAATGCATATCTTATTTATGTGCTCTAGATCATAATTCTATAAGTATTTATTGTTTGAGTCATCAAGTCCTTCAGTATATGTGTCACACAAAATTGTCTATCAAGTATATATTATGAGACATAGGGCATTGCCATATCAGATCTTATCTTTTAAAGAAAAACATCAAATGTTCATAATATTCATGTCCATACAACATACATGATGTTTTTCATTAATGGTAGGTACATAATAGAAATTCACTAATTCTATTACACACCCGTCAAGTTGAATGACATATTCTAATTATAATGGCGGCGAGTATTGCTCCACATAGTTGTAGCTTACTTCTTCTTAGGACTTGAAGCAGAGATCTCCATCACTTTCTTCTTCCTAAGATCCTCTATATAAAGGAAAATTCCTTTTCCAGTGTTCAGGTTGGTGACAGTGGTGGCTCTTTTCTTCCTTATTCACTCCTCCCTTATCTTTCAGTGCAGAAGACTTTAGTTTCTGTATAGCTTTAGAACTCTTCTTAGCTTTGCCTTTTCCCTTGGACTTTCCTCTGCTGATCACCATCACAAATTTGATTTTGGTCTTCTTCATCTGCGCTTAAGCTATCCTCAACATGCCAAGTAATTCTAACAATGTCTTGTCAAAATCATTCATGTTGCAGTTCATGATAAACTGATTGCATGATTTTGACAGTGACTACAAAATCAGATATGTGGCCAACTATTAACCCAAGGGAAATCCCAGTCTAGCAAGGTTCTCCACATACCCAATCAACTTGAGTACATGAGGACCTACTGGATCACCTTCAGCCATATTTGTGACACTCCGACATGCCACACAACGAGATTATCAAAACAAAGCCCGAAATTATCATTAACAACCAGATTACCATAAAGCAAGGTAAATTAAAACTGATATCACAAATCCACTCAAGTGGAAACATGTTACATCTGGGTCCATAAAAGCCACCTGTATCATATCTCATGCCAAACGATTTTTACATAACACTATTCACTGTCCACAACTTGTTACAAATGATAACCTATTCATATACATACATGACATATCTTTACAACAAAGCAACATGGACAAACCTTGTATCGCTGTACAAACTAAAAAAACCTTCCCGAGGACTTGAGAGTACAGGGATGACACAAAGGACTCCACTATAAAACACTAGCAGCACATCCAACCTTCAACAACTACTGCTCGTCTTTCTGCTCAACCCCAACCACACGGTCTCTACCTCATTGTGCACGACCACCTAAAAGATTGGGAAACCCACAAGGTGAGATAAAATATCCCAGTGAGAGATATAATTCTAGATATAATTCTCTGCCAAAGTCTATTATAAGCACGGGTAGATTTAAAGTAGATAAATAACATTATAAGCAGATTCACATTAATGATATAAGCAATACAATCAACATTATTTAAGCAATTTAGGTATCTACAACTGAGCAGTAGGACATCTTATGATTTTAGAAGGAGTATGAAGAACATGTATAACAGTTGATTTCTCTTACCACATTATAATTTAAGAAATCAGTATAAAAGGTAAAGCCATGGGTCATCAATGTCAACCATATTTGACCCTAAACAATTATACTACACGCCTGTATTACATCTTTTATTGTGCCCTGAGGATTTGAGTCATACCACACAAATCCAACTGACCACTGCTAAGTAAAAATTAGTGCCACACAAGATCAATGGAAGATCCGAAATCCATGATCTTTTCCCGCACTACTCGATCAGTTTGAGTTTCCACCGCAATGACATATAGTCAAACTACAAAGATATCAACTTATAGTCAACGCTATAGTCCCGTAAAACACCTAGCCCATCTTGGTACAGGTCACGACGCTAGAGAACAACTCATGCATGTCCGTTCGAGAACAACTCACACATGGTCGTTCCATAAGGGGCATTTTGTAGTTATACTGCAACTATTCACACATCACAATTTAGAGAGCAGCTCACACATGACCATCTCAAAACGAGGGATGGGTATGACCGCAATCATCCTCCCTAAAAACTTGGAATCAGAATGACAAGAACCCCACATACTCAACAATATGCACTCCGAGTTTCCCTTGGAAATACCAGTTTCACCATCCAGTAAAATACTGACACTGGAATGGATCTATGGCCAGGGAAACTACATGATTAGGGTTTCATTTGATTAGTTAGGCCAATTGAGTGTCTTTTATCATCAATCAAGTTACAACATATAAACCCTAAACAAACTCTAAAATGATAAGGGGATAATACAACTCCAGAAGATATAAAATTCATAAGGTGCAGATTTGTAACAATATCACTTGATGCCACTACCATTTGAAGCCATCAACATATCACACAGACATAAAAGGCTATCACCATAATTGCACTGCTATGGGATATTAATCTCTCATCACATCACTAGAGGATAACACCTCACACTAGGCATTAAGCCTATGTTGGGCCATAAGACCTATCACATCATTGTGATCTCAACATGCCTCAACAAAGCTCACAAGCATCATCATGTATCACATGACTACGACCATAGCATACACAAGCTATGGCATTCATTCAACCTACAAGGTTAGGATTACACATGTAGGAGAGAGAAAATATATTCACAAGCTATTCATCCATGCAAGATCAACAAGTATAACATACCCTACAATTAGGGTTAGGGTTTCACACACACAGACAATTAGGGTTTTCATTTCATTAGTTGTCACCAAACCCTAGATACCTCATCTCCCATACATTTGGAACACATTAAGGTTGAGAAACATAATTAGGATTAATCAAACAATCATCCAAACAACACTGTGTATTAATCATCAATTACTTGTACATGCACATATAGAGACCATACACTCATGTGCGTGTGGACCCAAGCCATCAAGAATAGTGTCACGACCACAACTCATATAGGTGTAGCGATTGCAACACCCAAGGCTACTTGTAGTGATGGAAGCAACACAAATGAACGTGTTTCGATCGAAGTAGCGGTACGTAGTGACCAACAAACCAAACTAGAGTGTGTCAACCGAAACATACTTCATAGATGTAGCGATCAACATAGCCATAATAGACGTTGCGACCGGAATGGTGTAGTGTAGCGATTGAAGTAAAGCTAAAGTTGATGTTGTGACCAAGCCAAAACTAAGTGCAATGACTGAAGGTGATTAGGGTCAGCTGATTAGCGCCTGTAACACATCACCAAGTGCACATGAGCCAACTCAAACCAAGGTACTTTGGTCGAGGCAAAACTCATCAAAACAATCATGCATGTAGCGGCCACACCTAGGGTTAGGGTTTTGATGCGCCTGCAACAACCCACCCATGTGTAGAAACCTCATCCCACTAAGAGGAGTGTTGCAACCAAAAGATCAACCTACTCCACAGAACCACAGAAACCACCTACAAATAGAAGTACCATGTTAAAAATAAAAGAATTAACATCAAGGAGACTCATAATCTTCAAGGTGGAAAGCTCCATACCAAGATAAACACCAAACCCCTAAAACATGTGTCATGGAAATCACCACAAAAGAATCTTATTTAAGAGAGATAAAACCCACATTCATACATGCAAAAAAGAATTGAAACTTCATGCTACTCCAAGATACTTGAACCATGTGCATGTTTATATAAATCCATAATCAAGAGCAAGAGAAAACCATCCATCCATAAACACCACAAAATTGGGTACCAAGATTAGGGTTTAGGAGAAAGAGAAATCTACTTGAGAATACTAAAAAACCATAAACCCTAGATCATAATAACTTCATCTAGTACATTGACATCACGTTTTAGAGATTACAATAGTAGCATGCAAGAAAGACTATGGTACAAATAATAGAAGAATGTAAAGAGTTATATAACCCGCCTTGTGAAGAGATCAAGCTCCAAGCCACATGCTCTAAGAGAGAGAGCGAGAGAAAGAAAGAGACTTCCACCAAGATCAACTTTTAGCCACAAGATCATATCCAAAAGATGAAAACACCATGGTTAAAGGAAGGATCAAGAAAAGAGGATGAAAACCCTAGGCCGAATAAGAATTTAACATCATACATTGTTCTTCAAACAATAACATTAGCATAACAGCTATAAATGAGAATACTAAAATGTAGCAGGCCTAACTCTTTTTAATCATCAATTCTCAGTCATCTCATCACAAGTTATCTACTAAGCATGACCTTGATGGTATTTATGGCTCTTACAGCCCATAAATCTCAATAGATGTCACTAGCAGTGCATCAAGATATTTCACTTATTCATAAAGCTTAAGACATGCTTTTAATGAATATAGTATTATAATCCATACCTGGATATGATCATCATCTCATAACAACTTGCAAGGTTAATTCAACTGGTAATAGTAAACAATTCATCAACCAGGGTTTACTATTCATCTTTCATGTCATCACCCTAGAATTAGGGTTTACTATTCACTCCATGGTGAATTGTACTCATTACATCATCAGTAAGAGAAACATCATCATTAAAGTTCTTAAATAAGATTAAGATTCACTAGACATCGTAATTAGGGTTTCCATGATCTCACATGGGTGGATCATTCCCTAATCATGTACATTCATGTGTATTAAAAGTATCTTACTTGAGTTTCCACCATAAAAGGGTACTTTCTCTCTCTTAGGATACTTTCTCTCTCTTAGGATACTTTCTCTCTCCTCTTACTAGTAGATGGTGATAACACCACTCTAGATCAGGTTAGGTTAAGTCCTCATTGACTAACATAAGCCAAGACATCACTATCATGTGATTAGGGTTTGATTAGAACAAGGATTTACTCAATTAAACCCCTCAAGGGTATTTTGGTAATTTACCTCATGATCACCATCATGGTTCAACTCATTAATCACTTAGTCCCTTAATGACCTAGGTTACCATTAGGGTTTAGATTAGATCATCATTGAATCAATTACATCATCAATTGATTAAGTACAAACCACCTTGAACACCTTCAAACGGTTTCAGCCTTCAACCACCAAACGGTCTTGAGACCGTTTGACCTCAAACGGTCTTGAGACCGTTTGGATGTGTTGACCGTTTAGAAAGGTTGACTTTCCAAACCGTTTGAAGCTCATGCGGTTTGAAACCGTTTGATCTAATCAACTTGAGATCGATTGGTCCAAACGACCCTGAGGTCGTTTGAGCCCAAACGGTCTTGAGACCGTTTGGTCCAAATGGGCTCAAACCGTTTGGACCTCCAAAGTGGTTCAAAAGTTACAATTGGTCATGGATATGTATGTTGAACCCCTCAATTAACCAAATCCATGATAACCACTTATAAATTGAGTTAACTAAGATTAACCTCAATCACTTGGACATCAAATTGACCCTCAATTGAAAGCCAATTAGGGTTGAATCCTTCTCAATTAGGGTTTCAATCGGATGGTCATCAATATTCAACATTGTGAATCAATTCAAGGTTGAACCTATCAATTGACCTCCAATTGGGCCCAAACTTGGCCCAAACGGTCTTGAGGTCGTTTGGACATCATCTAAACGATCTTGAGACCGTTTGCCCAAAGTTTGACCAAAAACTAAGTCGGTTAGATTAGGGTTGAACTCCAATTAGGTCAAAATTCAGCATTTTTATCAATTCATCAACTTATTGCAAATGGACCTTCAAACCATTAGATTATCTCAACCCTAGACCTTCAAACGGTCTTGGGTTGTGTTCAAACGGTCTTGAGACCGTTTGGAGGAACCCCCAAACGGTCTTGAGACCGTTTGGGTCCTTCAACCCAAAACTCAACAAGATCTATGTTTTAAAATAGCAATTTTGACCCGATTAAGGTTTGGATGTTGAAGTGCCTTCAACTCTCAAATGGTTAAGAATTAAACTTTGATTATTTGCAGGAATGAAATTCAATATATAACCAACAGACCCTCAAACGGTCGTCCCTTGGTCAACCCTATCAAACAGTCTTGAGACCGTTTCAATCCAAACGGTCTTGCAAGACCGTTTGAGGGCAAACGGTTTGAAACCGTTTGACCCCAAACGGTTTGCAACCGTTTGGACCAAAAAGGTGCAAGGTCGTTTGATAAAGTGACCTAGGGATTCACGCCCCTCATCTTCAACCTCTGTCCAGGTCGGTTCTCCCACCGTTTTGCTTGCAAAAGTGCAAGGAAGAAGGGAGGTAGAAGAAGAACTAACATGCTAATTTGCAAGAACAAAGTATGCATATAAAGCAAAGAGTTAGAGTTATAAAACCCGCCTAAAGGTTTTTCCTAGAGCTCCAAGCCTTCAAGCTCCAAGATTTAATGGCGTCCTAGAAGCTCCACAGGTCGGCCAAGGTGAATCCTCCAAGGAAAGTTGAGAAGAGATGGCTAGAAAGATAGAACTAAGTGAGCTAGCCATGAATCCAACCTTGAAAACAAGTTTCCTCCATGAATTCAAGCAAAAGGGATGATCTAAACTTACCTAGAACCCTTGGTCGTCCCTCTCTGCTCCAGAGCTAGCCTTGGTCGGTTGAGAAAGAGAAGAAGAAGTGAAGGAAATGAAAGGTTCGTTCACTTGTTACAAGGAAATGGCTTATATACTTTAGGCCTTTTTACACCATAAAGACCTCTAAAGTATGGAATTTTCATCTAAGTCCCTCCTTGCTCAAGGCACGTCCAAACTCATCTAAACTTATGCAAAGCTCATGAAATCTCAAGATCTAAGGGTAAAGAAAGCCAACCTTCAACTAGGGTACATACATGAAAGGTCTCCATACCCATATTAGGTGACTTTCACCACAAAGATCTCTTTTCTTATTTGATTACTCATTGATGTGTCCCTTTCATCATTTCTACTCTAAATGATGACAAGAGTTATAAAAGATGTTCTAGAAAGTGAAATTTACAAGTTGCACCCTTAAACTGGGTAATTTGCACATAGGTCCCTGCATACAACACAATGCTACAACTTTGTTTAAAAAGGAGCAAAAATTGAAAATATATGTTCCTGAGGAACTTTAATTACATGCCAGGGAGTATTCACAAGTATAAAATTACATATTTAGGCAAAACTTCTAGGGTTAGGTTATAACCCAGGTCAGGGATGTTACAAATTATCCACCCCTTCACAAGGATTTCGTCCCCGAAATCGATAAAGCGTATTAAGAGAAAAGAGCAGGATATTTCCTTCTCATCTCATCCTCTAGTTCCCAAGTGGCTTCTTCAATACCACGATGGTTACAGAGGACTTTCACAAGGCTTATATCCTTCTTCTTTAAATTTTTAGTTCTGTTATCAAGGATTGACACTGGTCCCTCCTCATATGTTATATCTTCATTCAATTCCACTTCCATAGGTTGTAGAACTGACTCGGTGTCTGGGTGACATTTCCTCAGCATGGAAATGTGAAACACAAGGTGTAGCTTCTGCAACTCCTGAGGTAACTCTAGTCTATAGGCCACCTTTCCAACTCTTTCAACAATTGGATAAGGTCCCATAAATCTAGGAGCTAATTTCCCTTTCCTTCCAAAACGAAGGACTCCTTTCCAAGGTGAGACCTTAAGATATACTCTGTCTCCAACCTGGAACTCTAGGGGTCTACAACGTTTATCCGCATACGATTTCTACCTATCCTGTGCAGTCTTAAGTTGTTGCTGTATAACTTTAATCTTCTCTGTAGTTTGCTGCACAAGATCAGGACCTAACAACTGGTGCTCACCAGTTTCATACCAACACAAGGGTGACCTACAACGTCTACCATATAAGGCTTCATATGGTGCCATATCAATGCTATGCTGATAGCTATTGTTATAGGCAAACTCTATCAAGTTCAGATGTAGATCCCAACTCCCGGTAACCTGGAGAACACATGCTCTCAATAGATCTTCCAAGGTCTGTATAGTCCTTTCCGACTGTCCATCAGTCTGTGGATGAAAGGCTATACTAAACCTTAACTTGGTGCCTAGGGCTCTGTGTAACTGCTCCCAAAAGTGACTTGTAAATTGGGGACCTCTGTCAGAAACTATAGTGACAGGAACTCCGTGCAAACGCACTATCTCTTGAACATACAACTGGGATAACCTTTCAGCAGAATAGGTTGTTTTGACAGGTAGGAAATGTGCTGTCTTAGTCAACCTATCAACAACTACCCAAATGGAATCATGTCCTTTGCTTGTCCTGGGTAGGCCAACAACAAAGTCCATGGTCACATGGTCCCACTTCCACTGTGGTATGGGTAAAGGTTGCATTGTTCCTACAGGTTTCTGGTGCTCAACCTTGACCTGCTGACACACAGGACACCTCAGAACAAACTCAGCTACATCCTTCTTCATCCCAGGCCACCAATACATATCTTTCTAGTTTCGATACATCTTGGTGCTCCCTGGATGCATATCATACATTGAAGAATGAGCTTCCTCCAGAACTAACTTCCTCAGGTTATCTACATCTGGCACTATCATCCTCCCATGATAGCATGCCACCTGGTCATCTGACTCATGAAAACCTTCTCGCTTCTCATCACCAAACTCAGATCTAATCTGCTGAACTACAGCATCTACTTGTTGTGCCTCCTTTATCTTCTCTCTTAGGGTAGGTTTAATTTGCATCTCAGCTAACAAACTAGCTAACAATGACACCTTTAACTGCACATTGTCTTGCCTTAAAGAGATAAGCATATCTCTCCTAGAGCATACTAAGGAACTTAGTTGTGCTCTATCCATGGTTGATGTTGTTGATTTCCTACTCAAGGCATCTGCAACCACATTGGCCTTGCCCGGATGGTAATCAATTGTACAGTCGTAGTCCTTGATTAACTCCATCCAGCGACGTTGCCTCATGTTAAGCTCATGCTGAGAGAAGATATACTTAAGGTTCTTGTGGTCTGTGAAAATCTGGAAGGTTTCTCCGTAGAGATAATGTCTCTAGATCTTCAAGGCATGGACCACAACAGCTAACTCCAGATCATGTGTCGGATAATTCTCCTCGTGTTTCTTAAGCCGTCGGGAAGCAAAAGAAATCACTTGTTTATCCTGCATCAACACACACCCAAGTCCATTCTTGGAGGCATCACAGAAGACTACATATCCTTTTCCTTTCTTCAGGTAGCACAAGCACAGGTGCACTTGTCAACCTCTCCTTCAACAGTTGAAAAGACTGTTGACACTTATCACTCCAGGCAAAAGGAACATCTTTACGGGTTAACTTGGTCAAAGGTAAGGCTATAGAACTGAAATTCTTAATAAACCTTCGATAATAACCTGCTAACCCCAAGAAACTTCTAATCTCCATCGGTGTCTTCGGTTGTTCCCACTGTAGAACAGATTCCACCTTTGCAGGGTCAACACGAATTCCCGAGGCAGATATCACATGTCCAAGAAAAGATACCTCCGGCAGCCAGAACTCACACTTGCTAAATTTAGCATATAGCTTGTGTTCTCTTAGCAAGGTCAGAGCTTGGCGAAGATGCTGCTCATGCTGCTGAGCATCTTTACTATAAATCAGGATGTCATCTATAAATACGACAACACACTGATCAAGGAAGGGTCGAAAGACTCTATTCATGAGTTCCATGAATGCAACTGGTGCATTGGTTAGTCCAAACGACATAACTGTGAACTCATAGTGACCATATCTTGTCCTAAAGGCAGACTTGGATATGTCACTGTCCTTAATGCGGAGTTGATGATATCCAAACCTTAAGTCTATCTTGGAGAAGACCGTTGCACCACGCAACTGGTCAAAAAGATCATTAATCCTCGGCAAAGGGTACTTGTTCTTTATTGTTACTTTATTGAGTTTTCTATAGTCAATGCACAACCGCATTGATCCATCTTTCTTTTTAACAAACAAAACCGGATCACCCAAGGTGAGGTACTCGGTCGAATGAAACCCTTCTCAAGTAACTCTTGAAGCTGTTTCTTGAGTTCTGCCATTTCGGCAGGCGCCATCCTATAAGGAGTCTGGGCTATAGGTTTCGTATCTGGGACCAAATTGATCTCTAAATCAATCTCCTGAGGTGGTGGTATACCAGGAAGTTCTTCAGGAAACACATCCTCAAATTCCCTGACTATAGGGACTTCAGCAGGGTTGGGACTCTCCTTGGTAACATCTACCACATGGGCCAAGAACGCATAACATCCTTGCCTCATCAACTTATCAGCAACCATAGATGATACAAGACAGGTGGGTAGAATCTTTCTTTCTCCTTGAAAGATCCATGTGTTGCTTTCATCAGCAAACACAGCCAACTTGGACTCACAGTCCAAGACAACTCGATACCTTTCCAAGGTATCCATCCCTAGGATTACATCAAATCCTTGCATATCAAGCGGTATAAAGTCCACTTGAATGTGATGTTTAGAAAAGAAGAGGATGCAGGGAGAGCATACCTCCTACAAAATAGCAGACCCACTCAACGAAGTCTCCAACAACAACCTATCTGCCCTATGACTAGCTGTCATATTGCAGTTGCGAATCACTCTTCGAGTGATAAAAGAGTGCGTAGCACCCGAGTCAATCAGAACAGATACTACACAAGATTTAGACATATCAGAATATAAAAGTTCCATCTGACCTATCACCACTTGTGGATCGACCACTGCCTCTGGTGGGTTCATAGCGTAGAACCTCACTGTCGCCTGGTGTTGAGGTGGTACTGATGATCCAGCTTGAGACGCTTGCCCGCGTCCTCGACCTTCTCCTTGAGATTGCCCTCTCTGCATTCCCTGTTGACCTTGTCTCGGAGGCTGTGTCACACTGACAGGGTTAGATCGGCAGTCCTTCATCAAATGTCCCAGTTTACCACAGTTGTAGCAGCTTCTCTCTTGTGGTCTTGGTGGCCCAGTAACGGACATTGATGCAGAACTCTGAGTCTCCCGAGGTGGTTTTCCTCGTCCTCTACCTCTACTTGGAGACCACTGAGTCTAAGAACTAGGTCTAGGTGGTGGAGGGTTAGGTGCAGAGGATCTAGGCTTCTTAAAGTCCCTAGATGAAGAACCCTGGAACTGTGGATATCTTTTCTGAGTTTGCCTCTTCTCAACCACAGATCTCTCTATCCTTCGGACTAACTCAACGAAGGTAGAGAATCTCTCTTGGTTTTCTAAGGCAGACACGGGGGTACTCATGTCAGCATTCAAACCCCTCTCGAATCTCCTGATTCTTTCTTCTTCTGTGGCAGCCATGTGCGGACAAAACCGCAACAACTCCATGAACTTAGCTTCATACTCGCTAATGTTCATTACTCCCTGCCTCAGTCTCTCAAACTGAGAGATCTTCTCGTCTAGGAAGGTCTTTGGGAAATATCTATGAACAAATTCCTGCCGAAAGTCTTCACACGAGATCTCTATTCCAGGTCTCTTCTGCTCTTCCATTGTCCACCAATGACCAGCGCTTCCTTTGAAAAGATAGACAACATGTCTGACCTTCTCAGTTTCAGGGATATTGAGGATCCTGAAAGCCTTCTCCAACTCCGTCAACCACAGATCAGCATCTGCGGGGTCAGCAGTCCCAAGGTACTCGGTAGCTCCGACACGACATAGTCGCAAAAATGTCTTCCCGATACCTTGACCTTCTGGTTGGACAGGTGCCCTGGGTACAGGCATAGGCATCCTGTCGGTTATCTGTGTCATGGCAGTCATAAACTGCCCGAACATCGTCTGAACTGCTGGGTTACCCATGTCGGCTGGGTCGAACTGGGGTGGCTCTCTGGGTTGCTCAGGTACAGGCTGTTCTATCTCTGGTACTCCTGCACCGCCTTGAGGTGCACTAGCACTACTTTCTACCACGTTCTCATCATGTGGCTCTGACATTCTTATGTATCTTCTTCTCCTGAGGAGTAGAAGATTCTATTAGATAAGGAAGGAATACTAAAAATAGACTCGACTTCCTAAGTCCTATGCCTCCGTAGACTCAGCGAACCTAGAGCTCTGATACCACTTAATTGTGGGCTCTGATCTACAAACCATGAAATAATCACGATTTAAACTTGAGCGGAAGCAATCGATAATCAGCGGAAGACAAAATCATGGGAAATTAAAACTTTTCGAGATAAGAGCTTGAAACCACAAACCTTTTTCATAGAAAAAGGATCTAAACTATGTACATCTCTGTCAAATTACTTCTTGAGTAATTATAAACAACATGATACAAAATCTCAAGAATTCATAACCAAAACACTCCAAGACCTGAGAGTACAGAGGACACATAGGACTGACTCTAACTACACCACATAGCAGGCTGAATCTCCACCTGAGATTTACTGCTACTCCTGGTGCTGCTGCTGCTGGGATTGGTCACCTTTAGACCGGTTCCTCCGTCTTCGACGACCACCTAAAAAGTTGAAGTCTACGGGGTGAGACAATTATACATAATTGCCCCAGCGAGAGTTATAACTCTCCACTAGAAGCTTTATAAGCAAAACAAAGAATAACTTAAGTAGTAAAAGCTTTCAAAGCATTCATTAGCAGTTTTGTTAATAACTAAGGGTTCAACATTTATGAAACATGAAGAACATATACTTTATCCAGTATAACATCAATCAAGTAACTCGTAGTTAACTCTAACATATATACTACGCTGTTGATTATGTTTTTCAAACATTATTATGCCCTGTGGAGATGAGGTATACCACTCATACTCCAACTGATTGCTAAGAAGTCACATCAGTATCATACATAGGTCATTAGAAGAGCCGGATTCTTATGACCTCATCTTTCTCAGTCAGTTAGAGGATTGTTTGCAGGACATCTGGCAGGACGTCTGCTATTTATAGCTCACCAGGGTAAACTGGACCTTCGCTATGTTTTTAGAGTTACAGTGGCGTTCTGTACTCTCTTCGTCATCGGAAGATTTCTTGGTTATCTTTCACCGATGCGGTGTTTATGTTTACTTTGGGAGAATAGTGATACATCTCACCTTTTGGGTTTTGTAGTGAAGGTTTGACGGACTATAAAAATCTACATCAATTCCTACACTAGGATGTAAGGTTCTACACATACATGTACCCCACATACTCAAAAGTATGTGATCCAGGAGTTCCCTTGGGAAAACATGTTTCACCATCATTTAGACTCTGACAATGATGGATCTATGATCAGGGCTCTACATTACACTTGATTAGTTAGGTACATTCAGTATTCTTTTAACATCATACATTGTTCTTCAAACAATAACATTAGCATAACAGCTATAAATGAGAATACTAAAATGTAGCAGGCCTAACTCTTTTTAATCATCAATTCTCAGTCATCTCATCACAAGTTATCTACTAAGCATGACCTTGATGGTATTTATGGCTCTTACAGTCCATAAATCTCAATAGATGTCACTAGCAGTGCATCAAGATATTTCACTTATTCATAAAGCTTAAGACATGCTTTTAATGAATATAGTATTATAATCCATACCTGGATATGATCATCATCTCATAACAACCTGCAAGGTTAATTCAACTGGTAATAGTAAACAATTCATCAACCAGGGTTTACTATTCATCTTTCATGTCATCACCCTAGAATTAGGGTTTACTATTCACTCCATGGTGAATTATACTCATTACATCATCATGTAAGAGAAACATCATCATTAAAGTTCTTAAATAAGATTAAGATTCACTAGACATCGTAATTAGGGTTTCCATGATCTCACATGGGTGGATCATTCCCTAATCATGTACATGCATGTGTATTAAAAGTATCTTACTTGAGTTTCCACCATAAAAGGGTACTTTCTCTCTCTTAGGATACTTTCTCTCTCCTCTTACTAGTAGATGGTGATAACACCACTCTAGATCAGGTTAGGTTAAGTCCTCATTGACTAACATAAGCCAAGACATCACTATCATGTGATTAGGGTTTGATTAGAACAAGGATTTACTCAATTAAACCCCTCAAGGGTATTTTGGTAATTTACCTAATGATCACCATCATGGTTCAACTCATTAATCACTTAGTCCCTTAATGACCTAGGTTACCATTAGGGTTTAGATTAGATCATCATTGAATCAATTACATCATCAATTGATTAAGTACAAACCACCTTGAACACCTTCAAACGGTTTCAACCTTCAACCACCAAACGGTCTTGAGACCGTTTGGTTTCAAACGGTCTTGAGACCGTTTGACCTCAAACGGTCTTGAGACCGTTTGGATGTGTTGACCGTTTAGAAAGGTTGACTTTCCAAACCGTTTGAAGCTCATGCGGTTTGAAACCGTTTGATCTAATCAACTTGAGATCGATTGGTCCAAACGACCCTGAGGTCGTTTGAGCCCAAACGGTCTTGAGACCGTTTGGTCCAAATGGGCTCAAACCGTTTGGACCTCCAAAGTGGTTCAAAAGTTACAATTGGTCATGGATATGTATGTTGAACCCCTCAATTAACCAAATCCATGATAACCACTTATAAATTGAGTTAACTAAGATTAACCTCAATCACTTAGACATCAAATTGACCCTCAATTGAAAGCCAATTAGGGTTGAATCCTTCTCAATTAGGGTTTCAATCGGATGGTCATCAATATTCAACATTGTGAATCAATTCAAGGTTGAACCTATCAATTGACCTCCAATTGGGCCCAAACTTGGCCCAAACGGTCTTCAGGTCGTTTGGACATCATCCAAACGATCCTGAGACCGTTTGCCCAAAGTTTGACCAAAAACTAAGTCGGTTAGATTAGGGTTGAACTCCAATTAGGTCAAAATTCAGCATTTTTATCAATTCATCAACTTATTGCAAATGGACCTTCAAACCATTAGATTATCTCAACCCTAGACCTTCAAACGGTCTTGGGTTGTGCCCAAACGGTCTTGAGACCGTTTGGAGGAACCCCCAAACGGTCTTGAGACCGTTTGGGTCCTTCAACCCAAAACTCAACAAGATCTATGTTTTAAAATAGCAATTTTGACCCGATTAAGGTTTGGATGTTGAAGTGCCTTCAACTCTCAAATGGTTAAGAATTAAACTTTGATTATTTGCAGGAATGAAATTCAATATATAACCAACAGACCCTCAAACGGTCGTCCCTTGGTCAACCCTATCAAACGGTCTTGAAACCGTTTCAATCCAAACGGTCTTGCAAGACCGTTTGGACCAAAAAGGTCCAAGGTCGTTTGATAAAGTGACCTAGGGATTCACACCCCTCATCTTCAACCTCTGTCCAGGTCGGTTCTCCCACCATTTTGCTTGCAAAAGTGCAAGGAAGGAGGGAGGTAGAAGAAGAACTAACATGCTAATTTGCAAGAACAAAGTATGCATATAAAGCAAAGAGTTAGAGTTATAAAACCCACCTAAAGGTTGTTCCTAGAGCTCCAAGCCTTCAAGCTCCAAGCTTTAATGGCGTCCTAGAAGCTCCACAGGTCGGCCAAGGTGAATCCTCCAAGGAAAGTTGAGAAGAGATGGCTAGAAAGATAGAACTAAGTGAGCTAGCCATGAATCCAACCTTGAAAACGAGTTTCCTCCATGAATTCAAGCAAAAGGGATGATCTAAACTTACCTAGAACCCTTGGTCGTCCCTCTCTGCTCCAGAGCTAGCCTTGGTCGGTTGAGAAAGAGAAGAAGAAGTGAAGGAAATGAAACGTTCGTTCACTTGTTACAAGGAAATGGCTTATATACTTTAGGCCTTTTTACACCATAAAGACCTCTAAAGTATGGAATTTTCATCTAATTCCCTCCTTGATCAAGGCACGTCCAAACTCATCTAAACTTATGCAAAGCTCATGAAATCTCAAGATCTAAGGGTAAAGAAAGCCAACCTTCAACTAGGGTACATACATGAAAGGTCTCCATACCCATATTAGGTGACTTTCACCACAAAGATCTCTTTTCTTATTTGATTACTCATTGATGTGTCCCTTTCATCATTTCTACTCTAAATGATGACAAGAGTTATAAAAGATGTTCTAGAAAGTGAAATTTACAAGTTGCACCCTTAAACCGGGTAATTTGCACATAGGTCCCTGCATACAATACAATGCTACAACTTTGTTTAAAAAGGAGAAAAAATTGAAAATATATGTTCCTGAGGAACTTTAATTACATGCCAGGGAGTATTCACAAGTATAAAATTACATATTTAGGCAAAACTTCTAGGGTTAGGTTATAACCCAGGTCAAGGATGTTACAGCCTTCACCTAGAAGTAGTCTCACCAACCTCGAAGCAGCCTTCCTTGAAGTAACCTCAAGGTCCCCCTTGAAGTGGCATTCCTCTTGAAGTAGCTTCCCGTTGAGACAACCTTCTTGAAGTAGTCCAAAGTCCACATTCTCCACCGAGAAGACCCTTCTCCACCTGAGAAGTCAAACCCTCTCCAATCCGCAGCCTCCAACCCTAGGAGTAGCAAGGAGAGTACAAAAGATATAAAGGAACAATAAGAAAAAATAGAAATTACAATACCGTTGTAGAACAAGGCTTGATTTCCTATATCAAGCGTTTTGATCTCCTAACCAATGTATATAGAAGTGTTGGTGCAGTGGGTAGGAGATGCTATCCTATAGGACATGGATTTGGAGCAAAGGAAATGAGTAGCAAGTACTAGAGTTGCTCAATTGCTCAAAACAGATTGCCAATTGGAAGTATGTAAGCTCAAGTATTGCACAAGTGTACTTTGGGTGTCCTAAGGCTTGTCCTATTTATAGGAATGGCCTATGAATGCTTAAGGACGTTCTAGACACTTTCTAGGGGGTTCTAAGTGCTCAACTAGCCGTTAGGTATTCATTAGTTGCTTTAACAATGACTAGTTAATTAATCCTGAAAATTGCAGACAGAGACATTCTCAGTCGAGGAATTGTCGACCAAAATCCCAGTCGGTCGAGGTATTTGTCGACCGAGGGACTGTCTGGAGCAAGTGTATGTAACGTTCTGATCCAACTCCCAACTACCTTGTCTGCTGTGTCTAACGGCTACCTGGGTCATTCTCGATCGAGGAAATTGTCGACCGAGAGTGTCTCAGTAGAGGAGTTTGTCGACCGAGAATGACTCTGTTTCAATGTTTTTAAACTAAGTATTAAGTGTGTGTATGATTGTGCAGTTGTGACACTATTTTAGGGGATGACCTATCTAAGTGTTGTGATTGACTAGGGAAGATCTAAACGCTTGATTTACATGATATCTAAGTACTTGTACATTATATATTTGTACAAGTTTTTACATTTGATTACAATCATGAATTAAAGCAATTTGAGCTTATAGATCTTCCAAGTAGTTTGTCATCCACCTAATTCCTGCAACACTCAAGAAGCACATTATATCCATAAGAATGAAATGTTTGTCATCATCGAAACAAATGGATTATAATAATGTCCAATTTAGCCAACAATCTCCCCCTTTTTGAAGATGATAAACATATCCGAAATATAAAATAAGGAAATATAAATCATGTGAGTTTCATACCTGAAGTTTACCTTTTGTAGCCATTCTTGTTTTGCAAGTGTGTGCTAGCCGAGATATTATGAAACTCATTTTATTTTATGTTTTTGATTTTATATTATTTCTCCCCCTTTGCCATTTCAAAAAGATATCCAAGATAATCATTTAGTATGACTTTTTATTTCTCCCCCTTAATTTTATGCTATGCTCCCCCTTAAAGAGATATTCAATTTAAAAGCAAGGGATTAATGCAAACCAATTATTGTTAAATTTAGCCATAATTTATTTCTCAATCATTTGCAAAGGATGTTAAGCCTTGAAATGATATGAGTTCCTTTTAAGTTCATGGCATATGTGTATTGATTTCTCATCCATTTTACAAGGGATGTTAAGCCCTGAAAATGAAATGAGATTCCCTTAAGCTCATGATGAATACATATTGATTTCTCATCCATTTTGCAAGGGATGTTAAGCCCTGAAAATGATATGAGAATCCTTTAAGCTTATAGTAAAGTACATAAAAAGTATCTCTAACCAAATGCACAAGATGTTAAGCCCTGACTTGTTTAGAGAATTCCATTAAGAACAAGATATATATCACATTCATGAAATTTGTAGATTCCTTTATTTTCATAATCAAGATTAAAAATACTAAGGTCATAACATATTTCAATTTTTTAAAGATGTTTACAAAGTTTTGTAAGCTTCTTAATATTATAATCAAAAATAGTTTTTGTGAGATCCCCCTCAATCTTATAGTCAAGATAAATTAAGGATTCTAAGGTCATAATCAATATTAGACTAATCTTTTATGAGAGTTATGCACTAAAATTTTTGTTTTCAATACTAAGATTTAGTGCAGTAAAATGATGTACAAATAAGCATTTTGTCAAGCTTATTTTAGGTCGACCTTGACTTTGACCATAGCGCCCCTTGGTCAAACTTGATTTCAACCAAGAGGCAATTTCTGCAGATTTCCAATTTGAACACTTATATGTGAAGTATAATTTCTACAAATTTTCAATTGAAAATGCATTTGTGCCATGAAGTTTTACTGTTTATGCAAAATGGCATCTTCATATGAGCTGAATCACAGTGATCACAAACAATATCCATTCATGGTTTGTATATATGGATCAAAGATTATTTTAGCCAAACCAATGAAACACAATGATTATGGCATAATAATTATGATAGAACAGTAGAAGTATATGCAAGATAGAAGCATATAAATTCAATGATTATAATCTTTTAACCTAATATTTCAATACACATGGTTCCTATATAGATAGACCAAGGAATACTTAGGAAAAACCATGTGGATTACAGTAATTTCTTTGATTAAATCAACATGGTTCTTAATTTTCAGTTTTAAGCCAAACCATGTAGAGGATAAACCATAATAAACTCATCCAAGGTTCATAAGTTTTCAATGAACATGCTTAATAAACTTTTTCAATCAATGAATAAGGTATGTTCAATATCAGTCTTCATATAGCACTTTTTGCAATATGTTCAAGGATTTCATATTCATAATGTTATACCTTAATTCATGATGCAAAAGATCAATACGTCTTGATTCAAAGATGATCTCCAAGATTTATTCTTGATTTGCATATTAAATCAATAACAAATTGATAGCAAACTAGATAATTAAAAATAGTTTCAGCAGAACTTGATTCGGTCGAACTGTTTGTCGACCAAATTTATCTCGGTCGACATTTTTCTCGACCGAGAATGCTGCTGTTTGTACATGTTTATCAGATTGTTGCAAACTTCAAAATAGTAACCTGCTCGGTCGACTAATTCTCGACCGACAGTGTTCTCGGTCGAACAGTTTCTCGACCGAAAATGTTTCTGGACTATTTTTTTAGAAATTATTTCCAAACAAGATACAAGAATATGAAAGTTAAATTTCAATTTTGTTGAGATATGACATTTGTATATCAAAATAACAGTTTAGGTCAAATCTCAACTAGTCAAAAACATCCAAGTTTTAGGAACCCAAGCTAGATCATCATTCCTTTTCTTGTAAGGGCATGAAAAAGAGTAGTGTCCAAGACGCAAGCAATAATGACAACTAATAGAGTCAATCTCATTTCTCTTTCTAGGAGTTGTGTTGTTCTTGGGTACATACATGGATTGATTCTCTAACACTTGTGTCCTTCTCCAACTAGGTTTTTGATAATATTTTCTTTTAGGCTTATAACCTAGTCCTCTCCTTCCAATTTGACGATAAGAATCATTTAAGATTTTATCAAGAGTATCATTGTTACTCAAGCTACTAACTTCTTGTTGCAACTTAATAATCTCATCCATTCTCTTCTTGATATCTAACTTTGCTTGATCTAGATTAGATAACAAAGAATTTCTTTCTTTCACAATAATATCATAATCTAGATGTGTGCACAAAACAGGTTGTTTTTGAAGATCATTTACTTGAGTTTGCAAGTTTAACTTTTCTAGGGAAAGAAGATTGCAATTTGCTTCTATAGATTTCAGCTTAATATCATGATCTTCAATAGCCTTTTTGAGATCTTCATTTTCAGATGTGAGAGCAAGAAGTTTAGCATGTAACTCATTATTTACTTTATTTGATTTCTTAAATTTCTTCTTGCACTCAATATATTTCTCATGTGTATCTTGAAGACTAGCAATTAGATCTTCTTTTGGCAGATAAAAAAGACTTACCTCTTCTTCTTCTTCTTCTTCATTTGTTGTAGCAATAAGACATTCTACTTCTTCTTTTCCATCATCACTATCATCACTTGAATCATCCCATGTAGCTTTATATGCTCTTTCTTTCTTTTTGTGAGATGATTTCTTCCCTTTCTTGAGTTTTGGGCAATCACCTTTCATGTGTCCCTTTTTGCCGCATTCAAAGCACCTGGAAGAAGAAGCACTAGAAGTTTTGTTAATTTTAAAACTTTTATACTGCTTACCGTTCACAATGAGAGTTTCTTCTTCACTATCATCTTCACTTGTGTCATGACTATTCTTAGTTGATGCTTTGAATGCAATGTCCTTCTTTTTATCTTGTTGAAGTTCACATTCTCGTCTTTCTTCCTCTTCTAAAGTTGCCTCATGTGCTTCTAGGTTGCCAATAAGTTGTTCCATCCTTAGCCGAGTGAGATCATTTGCTTCTTTAATAGCAGTCACCTTGGGCTTGTATTTGGGAGGAAGAGACCTAAGGATTTTTGATACTTGATCTTCTTCACTGATTACTTTACCTAAAGCATTTAAACCATTCACAATAGAAGAAAATTTTGCATACATTTCACTAATTGACTCATTTTGATCCATACGAAACTGTTCAAATTTTTGCTTAAGCATTCTGATTTTAGAGTTCTTAACTTGAACAGTTCCTTCACAAGTTATGGAGAGTCTATGCCATATTTCATATGCCGTTTCACAATTTGATATTCTATTGAATTCACCAACGGAATTTGAACAATAGAGTATACTTACAGCTTTTGCATTCATTTAGGCTGATCTTACCGTATCAGCATCCCAAGTTGCATACTCTGTTTGAGGGAATTCATATGGATTTGATATCATTCTCCATAGATCCCAGCTAATTCCTTGGAAGTAGAATTGCATCCTCCTTTTCCAGTAGGTGTAGTTAGTGCCATCAAAAGGTGGAGGTCTAGCCACGAGTGTCCCTTCTAGGTTGAGGTTGTTGAGTACCCCGTCACCCATTCTTTAAGACTTTGTTAGAGTTCCTTGAATCCCTGCTCTGATACCAATTGAAAAACCACTAGAGGGGGGTGAATAAGGTTTTATAGATATTTTAATGATAATTCAACCAAAGCAAGCAACCACAAAAATATTGGACAAGGGGACAAGGATTTAGAGTGGTTCCAACTTTAGTAAATACTAAGGCAGTCAATCCACTACCCGGTTGCTTACCCAACCGGGATTTTGAAAGCACTTAAATTTTATTACCTCGCAAGGATGTTACATAAAATTACAAATACTTTCACCAAAACCTTCGGACAGCCTTCACCTAGAAGTAGTCTCACCAACCTCGAAGCAGCCTTCCTTGAAGTAACCTCAAGCTCCCCCTTGAAGTAGCCTTCCTCTTGAATTAGCTTCCCATTGAGTCAACCTTCTTGAAGTAGTCCAAAGTCCACCTTCTCCACCTGAGAAGTCAAACCCTCTCCAATCCGCAGCCTCCAACCCTAGGAGTAGCAAGGAGAGTACAAAAGATATAAAGGAACAAGAAGGAAAAATAGAAATTACAATACCGTTGTAGCATAAGGATTGATTTCCTATATCAAGCATTTTGATCTCCTAACCATTGTATATAGAAGTGTTGGTGCAGTGGGTAGGAGATTCTAGCCTATAGGACACGAATTTGGAGCAAAGGAAATGAGTAGCAAGTACTAGAGTTGCTCAATTGCTCAAAACAGATTGCCAATTGGAAGTATGTAAGCTCAAGTATTGCACAAGTGTACTTTGGGTGTCCTAAGGCTTGTCCTATTTATAGGAATGGCCTATGAATGCTTAAGGATGATCTAGGCACTTTCTAGGGGGTTTTAAGTGCTCAACTAGCCGTTAGGTATCCATTAGTTGCTTTAACAACGACTAGTTAATTAATCCTAAAAATTGCAGACAGAGACATTCTCGGTCGAGGAATTGTCGACCGAGATCCCAGTCGGTCAAGGTATTTGTCGACTGAGGGAATGTCTGGAGCAAGTGTATGTAACGTTCTGATCCAACTCCCAACTACCTTGTCTGCTGTGTCTAACGACTACCTGGGTCATTCTTGGTCGAGGAAATTGTCGATCGAGAGTGTCTCGGCCGAGGTGTTTGTCGACCGAGAATGACTCTGTTTCAATGTTTTTAAACTAAGTATTAAGTGTGTGTATGAGTGTGCAGTTGTGACACTATTGTAGGGGATGACCTATCTAAGTGTTGTGATTGACTAGGGAAGATCTAAACGCTTGATTTACATGATATCTAAGTACTTGTACATTGTATATTTGTACAAGTTTTTACATTTGATTACAATCATGAATTAAAGCAATTTGAGCTTATAGATCTTCCAAGTAGTTTGTCATCCACCTAATTCCTGCAACACTCAAGTAGCATGTTAGATCCACAAGAATGAAATGTTTGTCATCATCGAAACAAAGGGATTATAATAATGTCCAATTTAGCCCACAATTTTGTCCGCCATATGCATCATCATGGCCATAAACTATACAAACATGGACTAGAAAGCGGGATAGGACACCACCTCTGGGTCAAACTAGGGCATCTCAGGCACAACATCAACCCTTTCATGTCTCGTGGCACCACCTCCTGGTGCAACAATACTACTCTCAACAACAAGTTCTTCATGTTCTCCAACCAAATTTTCTTCTCTTCTTCAACATAAATAGAAGTCACCATAAGACAGACGAGAGGACATTAGAACGAACACAAACCTAGCCCTATAGACTCAGTGAACCTAGATCTCTTATACCAACATTAAACTGTGACACCCCGACACACCACACAATGAGATTACTCAAAATAAAGCATGAAATTATCACTAAAAACTAGATTCCCATAAAATAGGGTAAATTAAATCTGATATCCCACTCAAGTGGAAACATATTACATCTAGGTCCACAAAAGCCACATGTATCATACTCATGCTGAAAGATTTTTACATAACATTGTTCACCGACTAACTGGCCACAACCTATTACATATGTAAACCTATTCATATACATACATACCATATATGTACAACAAAGGCACATGGACAAAACATTGTATCGATGTACAAACTACAAAAAACTCCCCAAGGTCATGAGAGTACAGGGACGACACATAGTACTTTACTACAAAACACTAGCAATACATCCAACCTTCAACAACTACTACTACTCTTGCTGCTCGACCCCAACCGCACGATCTATAACTTATTGAGCATGACCACCTAAAAGATGTGGAAACCCACGAGGTGAGACCAAATGTCCCAAAGAGAGATATAACTCTCTGCCAACATCTATTATAAACATATGCATATTAATGTTGATAAATAACATTATAAATAGATTCGAGTCAATGATATATGCAAGGCAATGAACATTATTTAAATAGTTTAGGTATCTACAACTGAGCAGTAGGACATCTTATGCTTTTAGAAGGAATATGAAAAACATGTATAATAATTGATTTCTCTTACCGCATTATAATTCTAGAAATCAATATAAAAGATAAGGCTAGGGGTCATCCAATGTGAATAATATTTGATCCTAAGAAATTATACTAAACGATTGTATTATATATTTATGATGACCTAAGGATTTGAGTCATACCACCCAAATACAACTGACAACTGCTAAGTCAAAATCAGTGCCATACAAGATCAATGGAAGAGTCAGAATCCATGATCTTCTCCCGCACTACTCTGTCAGTTCGAGTCTACACCGCAATGACATATAGTCAAACTACAAAGACAACAACTTATAGCCAAAACTATAGTCATGTAAGGCACCTCTCCCATCTTGGTACATGTCACGATGCTAGAGAGCAACTCACACATGGCCGTTCTAGAACAACTCACACATGGTCGTTCTATAAGGGGCATCCTGCAGTTATACTGATGCCTTCCACACATTGCAATTTAGAGAATAGCTCACCCATGGTCATCTCAAACTGAGGGCTAGGTATGACTGCAGTAATCCTCCCTAAACACTTGGAATCAGGATGACAAGCACCCTGCATACTCAACAATATGCGCTCTGAGTTTCCCTTGGGAATATCCGTTTCACCATCCAGTAAAGTACTTACACTGGAATGGATCTATGGCCAGGGAAACTACATGATTAGGGTTTAATTTGATTAGTTAGGCCAATTGAGTGTCTTTAGCATCAATCAAGTTACAAAGTATAAACTTTAAACAAACTCTACAAAGATAAGGGGACAATACAACTATAGAAGATATAAAACGTATAAGGTGCAGAATTGTCACAATATCACTTGACGTCACTGCCATTTGAAGCCATCAACATATCACACAGCCATACAAGGCTATCACCATAATTGCACCGCTATGGGATATTCATCCCTCTTCACATCATTGGAGGATAACACTTCACACTAGGAACTAAGCCTCTATCAGACCATAAGAACTATCACATCGTTGTGATCTCAATATGCCTCATTAAAGCTCATAAGCATTACACTGTATCACATGATTACCACAATAGCATACAAAGATATGGCATTCATTAAACCTACAAGGTTAGGATAACACATGTAGGAGAGAGAAAATATATTCAAATGCTATTCATCCATGCAAGCTCAACAAGTATAACATACCCTAGAATTAGGGCTAGGGTTTCACAAACATAGCCGATTAGGGTTTTCATTTCATTACTTGTCACCAAACCCTAGATACCTCATCTCCCATACATTTGGAACACATTAAGGTTGAGAAACATAATCAGGATTAATCAAATAATCATCCAAACAACACTATGTATTAATCATCAATTACTTGTACATGCGCATGTAGCGACCATACACTCATGTGTGTGTCGATCCAAGCCATCAAGACATAGTGAGACCGCAACGCATATAGGTGTAGCGACCGCAACACCCAAGGCTACTTATAGCGACTGAAGTAACATAAGAGAACTTGTTTTGACCGAAGCAAGGGTACATAGAAACCAACAAACCAAACCAGAGTGTGTCGACCAAAACAGACTACATAGATGTAGCGACCAACATATCCATAACAGGCGTTGCAACCATAATGATGCAGGTGTAGCGATCAAAGTAAAGCCAAAGTAGACGTTGCGACCAAGACAACACTAAGTGCAATAGTCGATGGTGATTAGAGTTAGTTGAGTAGTGCCCAAAACACATCATTGGGTGCACATGAGCAACTCAAACCAAGGTACTTCATTCGATGCAATACTCATCAAAACATTCATGCATGTAGTGACCACACCTAGGGTTAGGGTTTTGTTGCGCCTGCAACAACCCACCCATATGTAGCAACCTAAACCCACTAAGAGGAGTGTAGCGACCCAAAAGGAAAGATACTCTAAAGAAACACAAAAACCACCTCCAAACAAACAAAACAAAAGAATTAACATCAAGGAGACTCATCATCATCAAGGTGGAAAACTCCCTATCGAGATAAACACCAAAATCCTAAAACATGTGTCATGGAAATTACCATGAAAGAATCTTGTTTAAGAGAGATAGAACCCACATTCATACATGCAAAATAGAACTAAAACTTCATGCTACTCCAAAATACTCGAACCATGTGCATGTTGATAGAAATCCGTAATCAAGAGCAAGAGAAAACCATCCATTTCGTAAATATCATCAAATCAGGTACCAAGATTAGGGTCTAGGATAAAGAGCAATCTAGTTGAGAATACTACAAAACCATAAACCCTAGATCATAATAACTTCATCTAGAACATTAGCATCACGTTTTAGAGATTAGCGTAGTAGCATGCAAGCAAGATTATGCTGCAAATAATTGAGGAGGGTAAAGAGCTCTATAACCCACCTTGTGAAGAGATCAAGATCCAAACCACAAGCTCCAACAGAGAGAGAGGGGGAGAGAGAGGGAGAGAAAGAGAATTCAACCAAGATCAACTTTCAACCACAAGATCACCTCAAACATAGAAATTCACCATGGTCAAAGGAAGGTTCAAGAAAAGAGGGTGAAAACCCTAGGCCAAATAATAAGAAGAAAGAAGAGAACTTCTTCTCGCATAGGTACCACCATATTCAACCCATAGTCTACGACCTTTGTGAGGAGAATATGTTAAAGATATACACCATGGTTGCACAATAGTCTCATGGCCGAGAAGGAATAGGAAGATAGGGTGCAAAAGAAAATGAGATCAAGGGCTTAAAACCACTTACCAAAAGAAAATATCACCAAGGATATGATCAAGCTCAAGATCTCCACATGCAAGGATGATCATCCAGAAAGCACCTCGATCAGTCCTTCTTTGTTCCAAAAAGCTTCAAGAATGAGAAAAAGAGATTAGATAAGAAGGAGGGTTGAAAAGGATGCTTGCATGAAGATGAGAGAGGTTATATTTCAAGGTAGGAGGGAGGTAAGGTGGGTATGAGGTGTCAACACTTAGGGGCATCAAAAGGACACTTGTCTACCAAGGAAACATCCATGCAACCACTAAACACTTGCATGTATTTAAGGGTGATATAACCTAGGTAGGGTAGGGACCACTTAGGTCACTAATACCCTTATTGCGGTCACAACGCCACATGGAACCATGTAGCGACCACTGCACTAGGTCACCAAACAAAACAAGGTCAAAACTCATCACTAAAGGACAAACCCGTTTGACCAAACCACTTCTAGGTCACCCAAGTCAAAGAAAACAACACCTAGGGCATGTGTTGTGGTTGCAACACTCTTATAAGAGTGATGTTGAGATCACAACACACCAAACCCTAGCAAGGTTGACACTCAACAGTAAGACAACTCAAGAAAACCCTAATCTCACCATGTGATGCCACATCATCAACCAAGGTCCAACAAGGCACTCCATAGCATCATCTTCTCTTTCATGATGCTACGGCACAATAAACACACTCTACAAGTGAAAAATTGCAAGATAACCCCTCAACATGGGTAGATTGCAACTTAGTCCAAAACAAGGGGACTTAGCTCAAACATCATCCAAACTGAAAACATACATACGTCACATGTTATTAAAGCATCTTGAGAGACTAGATTAAGGTTCTAAGCATCTTATTAAGCAAATCAAACATACTCAAGCACTAAGCTAGGTCAGAGACCTTAGAATATTGCACTTGAACAATGCCTTGGAGACATCACATCTCTCTTGTCTTGCCTGATCTTGGTACATGTTTGTAAGATGTGTGACTATCTCAATAACATCCCTGATCTCATGCTTTTTTTGCAACTCATAGTTCATTGAACACAACATCAGTCATTTAACATTCATGACATCCTCAAAGTGCTCCTAATAAGCATCTCTGTCAGCCTTAGGCATGGTGGGAGTGAGTTTATCTGGATCTAGTGTCTCCAAGACATAGAGCTTGCACTCTTGAGTGAGAACAATTCTCAATGTCCTGAACTAGTTGTGGAAGTTATTATATTCAACTTGTCCTTCTAAAGGACCGATCACAAAGAAAATGTGTTTGTGTATGCCGTTGGATTATACAAAAGAATTTGCAATTTTGTTAATTTTTTTTGATTAATTTGATCTGATAAGTTTGGTGATATTAATTAGGCATTCAATTAATTATTAATCCCACTATTTTGTTCAAATTAATAATCCACACTTATCAATTCAGAAGATTGCATCGTACAACCTTCTAGTGAGCCAATATCCATAACAACTAAGCTATTACCCAGCCAACACTAGTTTCCATAACCAATTATTAAGGTAGGAAACGTTTTCCAATTGCATCTTCTGCAATTCTTAGATAGATGGTACGCACAATATTTTTCCATAGTCATCTTCATGCTTCTAGGTACTTAATCTCATTAAGGTCACCTAGTTAAGTCTGACCCAAAAGCCAACACAGTAGTAATGCACCCTGCTTGGCCAGCCCACATAACTACCATCACACTTCCACAAGATGGACAACACACTATGCTTGATATGCCCACACTTAATCGATCAATCTTTTCATGTGTGTTGCTTATGGAAAGCATATAAGACTTAATATTTGATTGATGAATTTTATATATAAGTACATATACATATCCAACCACCACATACTTATAGTATGTATCATATACATGCTATACCCACAAATAAAATATGCAATCATAAAACATATCACCGATGGTTATGGACATACTAATGCAATTTCTTAGAGCTACAAGACGACCCTGCTTTTTGAGTTTTTCAAGTTGAACATTCAAGTGAACTTTCATGTCTTGTACTTTTTTGATAAAAAACTTGATGATTAAGTGATTTAATTTAAGGTTTATGCACTTAATGAAAAGGGTGATTGGAAGAACTTAATTTTATGGTTACATGTTGGAATTATTGTCTCAAGCTTGGTAACAAGGGGCTTTGTGTTACGTGGACATATTGCTCAATTTAGGTTTGAATGCTAAGTTCGTACAGAAAGTTATTCATGTTTGCATATTATCAATCATGTGCATATTGATATATGATGGACTATGGTCTTATATAGATAAGAGTAAGTTGGATATGTCTTGTTCTTATTTCTTGTAAGCTTGCCAGGTGCCACATATATGACTGTGGTACATGCCCCATATCAGCAAAGTCTCTGTCTTCTTTTGTAGAGAAGAGAGGTATCATGCCATGGTTGTCAACCCCTACTTAGAAGAGTATGGGTGAGAGGGGTAGGGGTATGTACATCATTTGACTTCACCACCCTTCATCCTTGGTGGGCGCGAGACCATGGGGAACCAGCTTCTTCTTTTTTCCCTCTACCCGCGTGTGTACTAGAGAGGGAATCAAAACTCTATTTTCCCTCCTCTCTCCATGGTAGTTCGGATACATGCATAGAAAGGATGAAGGAGGTGTGAGGGGAGTTGGGAGAGAAAGTTGTGGGGCTTCCTATGAAGAGCTAGAACCATGCCTGAGTTCTTGGTGAGGCTGTTGTCCTCCCTGGTTTTCTTCTGTGAAAGGGAGATGCCTATCGAACAAAGCTCCAAATCTCATGAAACATCCTCCGCTATGGATCCTAACCGAGATCGACATATTGATCCGACCACCTAGTGCCTCCAGGACTGCCCTCCTTGGACTTGATCCTTCCCCATAGCTACTAGATGCCTTTGTGTGGCCTGAGAAGACACCTTTCTTTCTCTTCCTTCCCCAACCACAATGGAGGTAGGTCCGTGGAGGACATGGGGCTGGGCCGTGCCTGGAGAACAATGTCTCGTGGAGTCCATCGAGCCTCCATGAAACTGGCAACATCATCGTTGAGTGCGTGGAGGAGATCCCAGCAGTTGTGTGCACACTAAAGATCCACTAAAGGATGGAGTCACATGCTGAGAAAGAGATCGTAGAGGGAGATCGGGAGAAAGAAGGGGGCCAATGGGTAGGGATGGCAATGGTCACTACTAAAAAATGGCATATAGGTGACATTTAAATATGTAAGCTTAATGCAAAAATGTGACGTGGTTATCCATCATTGATAAAATGAATGTCACCTATCAAGAGTTGCCTTTGTGCTGTGTAACCTATATGGAATGCATGTCATCTTTTACTGGTTTTTTGATTCTAAAATCTGAGAATAGGTGATAGCACATGACGTTACCCATTTAAAAAAAATAAAATGCCCTGATGTCACTTATTTTATTATAGTATGTCAAAGTATCACACTCTCTGATGTCACCTATTTCAATTATAAACCTCATACAAAAACAATGCATGCTGATCCAATCAAGTCATGGTCAGATTATAACTTGTAGTAGCTCTTTCTAGATGAATATGGACGTGCAAAACAACACAAATATAAAAGTAATTGTAAGTCAATTGTATTGATATGGCCAAAATAGTTACAAAGGGGAGGATATTTTCCTTGCCCCTTGACATGTTTCATTTACAAAAAAGCCCTTTTAAGCTAGCCTCTAACACATGCCTTTTTAGCTGTGAAGCTTGAAATGGCTGATATGATGGCACTCCTCAATATATAGTACGACCAGACCATAAAAGAATCATGGATGATGCCTTCACTTTTGTGTTATATGAAGATGAAATCGATACACCTGTGCACCGAGATGAATTGTGCCAACCTTGGAAAAAAATCAGGAACCTAATCCTGATAAGATGACCAGTAAACTAACATGATAAAAATGAAACAAGAATACTCCCACCACCAAGCACGTTGCAAGTTTGCCTTTGTATTCTTGTAGACTTCATGTGATGTGAGACAGAGATAGCAATCTTGACAAAAATTTCTCCTCATTGACAAGCAATTCTGTGATGCTTTAGTTCTCAACAATGTCCTATAAAAAATTTAGTGTTAAATGTGAGCTTTCCTAATACACATACCAAGTAAGAAGTGGTAACTTTAAAGAAATACATGTTTACTACAATTTACAATGTCGATGTAGTCTAAGAGAAGTGGAACCACTTTTCCAATCAAATCATTAGCAGCATTAGCTCCCTTATAGATGATGTCAAGACAGAATTCAGAATAAAATGATATAAGCAACTATTAACATGACATGTAGCTTATAATGCATACATCTGACCTTGTGATACTAATTACACCTGAGCATGTTTTTAAAAAGAATGACAATTCAATAGAATGATATGTTAGTAACAAGTTGTTGTTGATAGATAGAAGCATGGTAAGTAAATGTATTCCCATGAGTGTAAAGTTGGAAACAAAAACATTGAGACGTTGGTTGGATGACTGTAATATAGAGTCAGAACTTCATCGAACAATAAGCATTTTAAATATAATGAGCATGCGTGCACTTAATATGAAAGTCTAAAAGTACTGACAATTTACAGACCTGATGAGAACATTCCAGATTTGTTATACTGATGTAAGAACACTGAGTGTGATTTTACCTCAACAGACCCATTACTTCTAGGATGCCAATCCCAGTGAGGCATTTTGTCGAACATGCCACGTGCAACTAAAAAAGAAGAATCTACGTAGAAGACCTACTAATTTCACTCTGTGCAATATGGGCAATAAATCAAATGGGTAGCTAGAACAAGACAACAAGGAATTGCCACACCTTTTCCATAGCCTGCAGATTAACAAAAAGAAGCAACGACGTGAAGATGAATAGCAGCTTCAGTTGCTGGAGGTGGAAATAGAGTAGAGGGTGGCTAGGTGGATTCTCGACGTCATATCAACATCTCCTTCCAAGGCGGAAGCAGTTGGGTGGATTCCATGCATCGTCGGGTTAGATTTCAACTAGAGTTGGGCATCGGCAAAAGAGGGATTTGTTGGGAGTTGAACATTGGTTGGATTTGGGCACCATCCTGGAACTATGCGGCATGAGGCTGGGTGTTTGAAACATTTTGAGCGCTGATGGGAGATGGGCTCCGGTGGGAAGGCTTGGTTGACAGATTGAGCGGCGTGATTGATGGATTGAGTAGTGTGGTCTGCAGAGTCCAGGAGGCAGGAGCCGACTGGGCAGACGACGAGGAGATGCCATTCATCACACACTATGAGGAGAGCACGACTTGGAGGATGGTGAGGAGATGCCACCGGGGTGACATGTGAGGAGAGGCCAATGGTGCGATCACTGAGGAGAGAAGAACTGTGTGCACGACCAGTGAGGAGAGTCGACAAACTGGGGGCACAATCGGCAGAGAGCATGACTGTGGGTTGTGGGGAGTTGTGATGGTAGACAATTTAGGTTAGACCGAGTTGTAGGGTAAGGGTATTTGTGGAATTGGGTCTCTCATAGTAGAATAGGATTAGGCAATGTAAGTAGGCCTAGAAACGGGTCTGACTTTTGTTGGATCTGACCCGAACAGACCCAACTCGTATTGGACCCAGACCAATACATGACTTGAATGGACCCAATCTTGATCAGGGTGACTGGAGTTGGATCCGTATAGTCTGAACCCAGAATGGATTGGGGCCCGAACAGACCCAACTCGTCTGCAACACCATCACAAAAAAAATGCTTGTAATCTCCCTACTGATTTCCTATCGTGCGCAGCCCCCGTTATCTCCCTACTCTCCCACCTGCACCCCTACTACAACATCTTTTTTCTTCTATTGTTGATGATGGTCAATCCGAAGGCCTTGTACACAACTAGTTGGAAGAATGCTCCTTTTGTGTCGGTGATCACACAGGACGTCTCACTATGGTGGACACAATCCGTCTATTATGAAATCCACCAAATGGACCTGTTGAGCTCGTACTCATGGATGACCTCGTGCATCTTGGCACACTTGGCCTTCTCCTCCTTGTCCTAGGATGTCTTCCTATGGTCACCACAAATCACGACGAGGCTAACAAGATCCCCTAGGCACGATCACTCACTGAAGAGCTCATTGGGGAATTCCTACTTGCCATGTTATGGGTGATGTCACCACAAGTCCCTGAAAATGCATTTGGGGGTTTCCAGAGCCCATATCATGACAAATGACTTCTCACAACAACTCCCTAAATATGTATTTGACAGTTTCCTCTCATAATAAGTCCCTAAAAATGTATTTTAATGAAGTTCATGCCCATATCATGACAATATCCTCTCATGCCAAGTCCTTGAAAATACCTTTGGGAGGTGTCATGGTGCATATGATGACAATGTCATCTCACAGATTGCCCTTAAAAATGCATTTGGGAGGTGTTAAGTCCCATATCATGACAACATCATCTCACAACAAGTCCATGAAAATGCATTTGGGAGGTGTCAGGGCTCATATCATGACAAATGGTATCTCACATCAAGTCCCTAAAAATGCAATTGAGAGGTGCCACAAGCCATATCATGATAGTGTACTTCACAACATGTCCTTTCAAATGCATTAAAGAGGAACCAAGACCCATATATTGACAGTGTCCTCTCATAATAAGTCCCTGAAAATACATTTGGATGAAGTTTGGGCCCATATCATGACAATGTCCTCTCACACTGAGTCCTTGAAAATATATTTCGGAGGTACCATGGTGCATATGATGACAATGTCATCTCACAATAAGTCCTTAAAAATGCATTTGGGAGGTGTTAGGTCCCATATCATAACAACATCATCTCACAACAATACATGAAAATGCATTCGGGAGGTGTTAGGGTTCATTTCATGACAAATGCTATCTCACATCAAGTCCCTAAAATACAATTGGGAGGTTCCATGACCCATATCATGATAGTGTCCTCCACAACATGTTTCTTCAAATGCATTAAGGAGGAGACACGACCCATATATTGATAGTGTCCTCTCATAATAAGTCCCTGAAACTACATTTGGTTGAAGTTTGGGCCCATATCGTGACAATGTCCTCTCATGTCGAGTCCTTGAAAATACATTTCGGAGGTGCCATGGTGCATATGATAACAATTTCATCTCATAGTAAGTCCTTAAAATGCATTTACGAGATGTCAGGTTCCATATCATGACAACGTCCTCTCATAACAAGTCCATCAAAATGCATTTGGGAGGTGTCAAGGCCCACATCATGACAAATGTTAACATCAAGTCCCAAAAAATGCATTTGGGAGGTGTCACGACCCATATCGTGATAGTGTCTTTTCACAACACGTCCCTTCAAATGCATTAAGGAGGATGCATGGTCCACATATTGGCAGTGTCCTCTCATAATAATACCCTAAAAATGCATTTCAATGAAGTTTGGGCCCATATCATGACAATATCCTCTCATGCCAAGTCCTTCAAAATACATTTGGGAGGTTCCATGGAGCATATGATGACAATGTCATCTCATAGTAAGTCCTTAAAAATACATTTGGGATGTGTCAGGTCCCATATCATGACAACGTCCTCTCATAACAAGTCCATCAAAATGCATTTGGGAGGTGTCAGGGCTCATATCATGACAAATGTTATCTCACATAAAGTCCCTAAAAGTGCATTTGGGAGGTTCCATGACCCATGTCGTGATAGTGTACTATCACAACACATCCATTCAAATGTATTAAGGAGGATACATGGTCCATATATTAATAGTGTCCTCTCATAATAAGTCCCTGAAAATGCATTTTGATGAAGTTTGGGCCCATGTCCTAACAATGTCCTCTCACGCCAAGTCCTTGAAAATATAATGTCCTCTCACATCAAGTCCCTAAAAGTGCGATTGGGAGGTACCACAACCCATATCATGATAGTGTCCTTCACAACATGTCCCTTCAAAGGCATTAAGGAGGAGCCAGGGCCCATATATTGATAGTGTCCTCTCATAATAAGTCACTGAAAATACATTTAAATGAAGTTTAGGCTCATATCATGACAAAAAATATATTTTGGAGGTGCCATGGAACATATTATGACAATGTTATCTCATAGTAAGTCCTTAAAATGCATTCAGGAGGTGTCAGGTCCCATATCATGATCATGTCATCTCGCAACAAGTCCATGAAAATGCATTTGGGAGGTGTTAGGGATCATATCATGACAAATGTTATCTCACATCAAGTCCCCAAAAATGCAATTGGGAGGTGCCACGACCCATATCGTGATAGTGTCCTTTTACAACATGTCCCTTCAAATGCATTAACGAGGAGCCAGAGCCCATATATTGGCAGTGTCCTCTCATAATAAGTCCCTGAAAATGCACTTTGATGAAATTTGGGCCCATATCTTGACAATATCCTCTCACGCCAAGTCTTTGAAAATAGATTTGGGAGGTGCCATGGCGCATATGATGACAATGCCATCTCACAGTAAGTCCTTAAAAATACATTTGGGATGTGTCAGGTCCCATATCATGACAACGTCCTCTCATAACAAGTCCATCAAAATACATTTGGGAGGTGTTAGTGCTCATATCATGACAAATGTTATCTCACATCAAGTCCCTAAAAGTGCATTTGGGAGGTGCCACGACCCATTTCATGATAGTGTCCTTTCATGACATGTCCCTTCAAATGCATTAAGGAGAATACATGGTCTATATATTGCGATGTCCTCTCATAATAAGTCCCTAAAAATGCATTTTGTTGAAGTTTGGGCCCATGTAATGACAATGTCCTCTCACCCCAAGTCTTTGAAAATACATTTGGAAGGTGCCATGGTGCATATGACGACAATGTCATCTCATAGCGTGTCCTTAAAAATATAATTGGGAGGTGTCAGGTCCCATATCATGACAACGTCATCTCACAACAAGTTCATGAAAATGCATTTGGGAGGTGTCAGGGCTTATATCATGACAAATGTTATCTCACATCAAGTTCCTAAAAGTGCAATTGGGAGATGCCACGACCAATACCATGATAGTGTCCTTCACAACATGTCCCTTCAAATGCATTAAGAAGGAGACAGGGCCCATATATTGACAACGTCCTCTCATAATAAGTCCCTGAAAATACATTTGAATGAAGTTTGGGCCCATATCGTGACAATGTCCTCTCACGCCGAGTCCTTGAAAATACATTTTGGAGGTGCCATGGCGCATATGATGACAATGTCATCTCATAGTAAGTCCTTAAAATGCATTTAGGAGGTGTCAGGTCGCATATCATGATAACGTCATCTTGTAACAAGTCCATGAAAATGCATTTGGGAGATGTCATGGCTCATATCATGACAAATGTTATCTCACATCAAGTCCCAAAAAATACATTTGGGAGGTGCCACGACCCATATCGTGATAGTGTCCTTTCACAACATGTCCTTTCAAATGCATTAAGGAGGAGCCAAGGTCCATATATTGGCATTGTCCTCTCATAATAAGTCCTTCAAAATGTATTTTGATGAAGTTTTGGCCCATATCATGACAATGTCCTCTCATGCCAATTCCTTAAAAATACATTTGGGAGGTGCCATGGTGCATATGATGACAATGCCATCTCACAGTACGTCCTTAAAAATATATTTGGGATGTGTCAGGTCCCATATCATGACAACGTCCTCTCATAATAAGTCCATCAAAATGCATTTAGGAGGTGATAGGGCTCATATCATGACAAATGTTATCTCACATCAAGTCCCTAAAAGTGCATTTGGGAGGTGCCATGACCCATGTCGTGATAGTGTCCTTTCTCAACATGTCCCTTCAAATGCATTTGAGAAGTGTCGAAGACCCATTTAAAGATAAATTTTATGCATTTGGGAGGTTCCACAACCCATATCTCACAACGCAACATTGCAACTATCTCCACGATGCACGTCATGACCATGATAGAATAGTGTTAAAGTGAGGCTTCATGACCAGTGTTAAATATAGGCTTCACGACCAACCCACAACACAACGTTGCGACCCACCCTCACAACACAACGTCGCGACCGCAACAAATGCAACATCATGATTAAGCCAAAATGAAGTGTCACGTTCAGAAGTAGAACGGACCATCACGATTAAAACAAGGCCAATCATCACAACTAAAACCATCCCAAGTCCTTGAAAACACATTTGGGAGGTGCCATGTCATATATGATGATAATGTCATCTCACAATAAGTCCTTAAAAATGTATTTGGGAGGTGTCAAGTCCCATATCATGACAACATCTTCTCACAACAAGTCCATGAAAATGTATTTTGGAGGAGTCAGGGCTCATTTCAAGATAAATGTTATCTCACATAAAGTCCCTAAAAATGTATTTGGGAGGTGCCATGACCCAAATCATGATAATATCTTTTTCACAACATGTCCCTTCAAATGTATTAAGTAGGAGCCATGGTCCATATATTGACAACATCCTCTCATAATAAGTCCCTAAAAATGCATTTGGGAGGTGCCATGGCCTAGATCATGATAATGTCCTTTCACAACATGTCCCTTCAAATGCATTAAGGAGGAGCTAGGGCCATATATTGACAACATTCTCTCATAATAAGTCCCCAAAAATGCATTTCAGTGAAGTTTGGGCCCATATATACCAACGTCCTCTGACGTTAAGTCCTTGAAAATACATTTGGGAGGTGCCATGGAGCATATGATCACAATGTCATCTCACACTAAGTCCTTAAAAATGCATTTGGGAGGTGTTAGGTCCCACATCACGACAACATCCTCTCAAAACAAGTCTATAAAAATGCATTTGAAAGGTGTCAGGGCCCATATAATGACAACACCATCTAATAATAAGTCCATCAAAATGCATTTGGGAGGTGTCAGGGCCCATTTCATGACAAATATTATCTCACAGAAAGTCCCTAAAAATACATTTGGGAGGTGCCACGACCCATTAATGATAGTGTCCTTTCACAACATGTCCTTTCAAGCATTAAGGAGGAGACATGACCCGTATATTGATAGTTTCCTCTCATAATAAGCCCCTAAAAATGCATTTGGGTGAAGTTTGGGCCCATATCATGACAATATCCTCTCACACCAAGTCCTTAAAAATACATATGGGAGGTTCCATGGAGCATTTGATCACAATCTCATCTCACAACAAGTCCTTAAAAATGCATTTGGGAGGTGTTAGGTCCCATATCATGACATCCTCTCACAAAAAGTCTATGAAAATGCATTTGGGAGGTGTCAGAGCCCGTATCATGACAACATACTCTCATAACAAGTCTATCAAAATGCATTTGGGGGGTGTCAGGGCCCATTTCATGAAAAATGTTATCTCACAGCAAGTCCCTAAAAATGCATTTGGGAGGTTCCACGACCCATATGATGATAGTGTCCTTTCACAACATGACCTTTCAAATGCATTAACGAGGAGACATGGCCCGTATATTGATAGTTTCCTCACATAACAAACTCCTAAAAATGCATTTGGGTGAAGTTTGGGCCCATATCATGACAATCTCCTCTCACACCAAGTCCTTGAAAATACATTTGGGAGGTGCCATGGAGCATATATATGATCACAATGTCATCTCACAACAAGTCCTTAAAAATACATTTGGGAGGTGTTAGGTTCCATATCACGACAACGTCCCCTCACAAAAAGTTTACGAAAATGCATTTGGGAGGTGTCAGAGCCCATATCATGACAACGTCCTCTCATAACAAGTCCATCAAAATGCATTTGGGAGGTGCCAGGGCCCATTTCATGACAAATGTTATCTCACAGCAAGTCCCTAAAAATGCATTTGAGAGGTGTTAAGACTCATATGATGATAGTGTCCTTTCAAAACATGTCCTTTAAAATGCATAAGGAAGAGACATGGCCATTATATTGACAGTTTCCTCTCATAATAGCCCCTAAAAATGCATTTGGGTGAAGTCTGTGCCCATATCATGACAATCTCCTGACACACTAAGTCCTTGAAAATACATTTGGGAGGTGACATGGCACATATGATGACAATGTCATCTCATAGTAAGTCCTTAAAAATGCATTTGAGAGGTGTCAGGTCTCATATCATGAGAACTTCCTCTTACAACAAGTCCATAAAAATGCACTTGGGAGGTGTCAGGATCCATATCATGACAAATGTTATCTCATAGTGTATCCGTACAGATGCATTTGGGAGGTGCCACAACCCATATCATTATAATGTCCTTTCACAACATGTTCCTTCAAATGCATTAAGGAGGTGTCCAGACCCATATATTGATAGTGTCCATAAATGCATTTAGGAGGAGCTATGACCCATATCATGATAATATCATCTCACAACAAGTCCCTTGAAATACATTTGTGAGGATCTTGGGCTCATATCATGACAATATCATCTCACAACAAGTCCCTTGACAAGCATTTGTGAGGATCTTGGACCTATATCACGATAGTGGTCTCTCACAACAAGTCCTTGAAACTGCATTTGTGAGTATCCAGGCCCAGATCATGAGATTCTTCTAAGAAAAGTCCCCCAAAATGCATGCACGAGGAGTTACGACCCATAACATGGAAATGTCCTCTCAGACAAGTCCATTAAAATGCTTTGAAGAGGGGCTAGGGCCTATGTTATGACATTGTCTTCTCACAAAAAAGTCCTTGAGATGTGTATATATGTATTGTCCTCTTAACTATTCATAAATGGACATCTATGAGTTTGGGGACAATTGAAGCCTGGTTGATTGTGTGCTTATGGAAGCTAACTCCCATTTGCAGGAATCATTATTGGGGGTGGGAAGTCTATGTAAGATGTTTCCAAGGAGAAATTTGCCTCACAAGACAAAGGCTCATTGGCCTTAGAATGATCACCAAAGAGACATGTATGAGTTTGGTGACTATTTTCATACCAATATCCCTTTATGAATCACTTAGAATGACTCTCAACAACATTTTCTCTCCCACATCTCCTTTACAAGTTGTCAAATAAATGTGCTGATATATCCCCATGAAAATGTATTTGGGAGGATCCTTGAATCATACCATGATAATGTTCACTCACAACATGTTCCTTAAAATGCACCTTGGAGGACTTGTGGCCCATATCTTGATAGTGTCCTCTCACAAAAAGTTCCTAAAAATGCATTTGTGAGGAGACTGGGCCCATATCATGAGAAATCTTCTCCGTAATCTCCCAAAATGTATTAGTGAGGATCCATGGTCCATATCATGATAATGTGTATCGACAGAAAGTATGTAAAAATGCTCCTGGGTGGAGCTAGGGGCCATATTATGATAGTGTCCTCTCATAGCAAGTCCTTGAAAATGCTTAGATTTGAGACTTATATATATGAATTATCCTCTTACCTATTCATAAAAGAGATGTGTATGAGTTGGGGACGATGGGAGCAAGGTCGTTTGAGTGCTTTCGATAGCCATCACTCTTTTGTAGCAATTTTTACTGGGGGTGGGTGGTTTATGCAAGCCGTTGTCAAGGAGTAATTTGCCTCGCATGACAAATGCCCATTAGTCTTAGAATGTTCACAAAAGAGACATATATGAGTTTGGGGGAAGATCTTTATGCCAATATTCCTCTATGATTGACCCTCCAGATTACTTAGAAAGACTCTCAACAATAATTTCTCTCACATATCTTCCTTTATGAATTGTCAATAAATGTATTGATATATCCCCATGAAGCTTGTTGATGCTTATTATTGGTTGAGAGATGTTGAATGACTGATATGTCTATCACCTAAAGTTTGGGTGATAACTACATGTGTCACCTAAGAGATTGGTGACATGCATGTGTGTCACCTAAATATATACCCCCTTATAGATTACATGTGACTCATATACATGTCACCTATATGGAAAACCCCCATTAGAACATATGTGATTCGAATGTATGTCACCTATTCAGTGTAACCCTTTCATGTATGATAAAATGTATGTCATCTATATTACGTAAGATGATACATATTATAGATTATTTACATGTATGTCACCTAAAGTATGTAACCTTTTAAAAATGCTAAAATGTATGTCATCTATTTCACACAGGTCTATACAGATTATAAGTGATGTACATGTATGTCACCTAAAATGTGTAACCTTTACATGGCTTTTTTTAGTAGTGGGTACCGGGTTCGCACGCCGAGCTACCAAAACCATACGACCCATTATTAAATGGTGTCGGGTCATGTCCATTTCTCATTCTACGGGTGGTCATGGTATATTAATATGGGAACCCATGGTTGGAATGGGTACCCATTTTTGAATATAAATAAATGTGCCTGTTGCTGTTGGAGTTCTTCCGATCCGGTCGTGGGCATGTTCTGGTATGTGAGCATGCCTGATACTACTGACCAAGCTAGACATATGTAATGCAATCTCTGGAGCAGTTCCTTTTCCGCTGTGAACCTAGGAAAATAGGAGTACAATCTTCCCAAGTTGTTTCATCATGACGGTTTGCACTACGGGTGTTCAGGTGCTCCGTACGACAACGATACAACGACAGATCATCAATGACCAACTTCATCTGTATTGTACTTTCCTAACGGCGGCCCGACTGATGAGACAACAATGGAGGACAACTCATCGTCAGATCTGCAACATGCACACTTACACCATTGTGGGCAGAAGTTCAGCCTTAACGACATCGACAACAGTGATCCTCCATCATGGCCCAGTACTCCCTTCTCCGGTGCCAGTTCCTCCTTGCCGACGGTCACGTACTCGACCAGCAGTCACATACTCAGTCACGGAGGCCCTCACTATCTCCTAACATCACCGTGATTTAGACGTACTTTATCAATAAAGTCACCGTCGTCATAGAGGTGCCATTGCCCATGCCAGCTGCACGATCATGCTCTTCCGCTGCCCTGGATGGTTATGAGTTCATCATCTTCATCGGAAGGCTAATCCTTTAGGTGTAGCAACAACTGAATACTACGTGAGGTGGAGATGGAGGAAGGTATAGTGTGTTGGAGTTAAGCTGGCCGTGCCAGCTGGATAAGTTGCAAATGCCAGCTGGATAAGAGTAGCAGTCAAGTAATCGTAGGAGAGTGGAAGTCGCAATCATAGGAGCGTGGAGATCATGGAGTCTGTTCTGGATGAAGGTGTCCGTTCAACCGGAGAGTGGCTCTTGATAGATAGGATCTAGTTAACGATTTAATCTCCTTGTTTGTTAGACTATTAGTAGTCTGTTATAAAAGGGACTGTAGGCATACGAAGCAAAAATTAAGCTTTTGCCTTCCGCCATTGCATTGCCTTCTATCTCGTTCTAGTCATCGTGTATGAAGGGTCTCGATTCCTTTAGGTGGTATCAGAGCTAAACCTGGGAGGTTCACACTCACGATGGCTCCAGGTGGTGAGTCTAGCTCCAGCGGGGTCTGAGACAACTCGGTAACTCTGAAGTACCCCATGCTCACGAAATCTAATTACCCCATTTGGGTAATGAAGATGAAGACAAACATGCGCGCCCAAGGAGTCTGGGAGGCAATTGAGCTAGCAGTCCCGTCAATAAGAAGATCGACTAGATGGCCCTCGCAGTCATCTACCAAGCAATATCGGAGGAAACAATGCTTCAGCTGTCCGACAAGGAGACATCAAAGGCAGTTTGGGAGATGCTCAAGACCATCCATGTGGGCGTAGAGCGCGTCAAGGAGGTAAAACTCCAAGCTCTACGGTGGGAATTTGAGAATCTCCAGATGGGAGATGCACATGTGGTGGATGATTACGCCGGCAAGCTGTCGAGTCTAGTAAATCAGATCCAGTCACTGGGGGAGACGATGGAAGAAAGCTATGTCGTGAAGAAGTTGCTTTGAAGCGTCCCTCCAAAGTATCTCCAGATCGCTGCAACTATGGAACAATTCAGCGATTTGAAGAAGATGCATGTAGATGAGGTGGTGGGAGCATTGAAAGCCCACAAGGAAAGGTACCGTGAATATGACGGTCGCTATGAGCAAGTGTTGCTCATGAAGAAAGAAGTCTGATCGGAACCCAAAGCTGCAAAAGGGGAGGAGCAAACATTCAAAAATTATCATGGACGAGGTAGGGGGAACCCTCGAGGCCGAGGAAGAGGGCACTGAAGAAGCCATGGGGGGCGTACTGATGCGAACACCACGCTTCAGAGAGACACATCCCGTGACGGCACTAGGGACAGAAGCCAAGTTCATTACTTTCATTGCAACAATCTTGGGCACTATGCCTCAGATTGCAGGGGGAAGAAGCAAGCCGATGAAGCAAACTTGGCACAGACACAAGACAAAGAACTAGTACTCCTCATGGATGAAGGCATATGTGGAGAAATTCTCCTGAATGAAGAGAAGCTGTTTCCTAAGACATATCCAGATTTGCCTAGCAATGCCCAATCAAATACGTGGTACCTAGATAATGGAGCCAACAACCACATGTCAGGGAGGTGAGACAAATTCAGAGATCTCAATCCAAGAATTTGTGGGACAATGTGATTTGGATGCAGATCCACTGTCTGGATTCATGGAAAAGGAACAATCCTGTTCCAGTTGAAGTACGACAATCAGAAGCTACTGACAGATGTATACTATATTCTGAGCTTGGAAAGCAACATCATCAACATTGGGCAGCTAACGGACCAAGGAAGAAACATTGTTCTTCAAGGTGCGTATTTGTGTCTGTATGATAGGGCTAGGAACATGTTGATGAAGGTGCAATGACCGGCTAATCGCTTGTACAAGGTATAGTCAGAAACCGGTGTTCCTATATGCTTGGCGATCAGCATCACCAATCCTGCTTGGCTGTGACACACTCGTTTAGGCCACATTAACTTTCAATCGTTGAAGACTATGGCGACCAACGAGATGATGGTAGGACTACCGACGATAGGCCATCCAAATCAACTCTGTGAAGCCTACCTCGCAGCCAAGCAAGCCCATCTTCCCTTCCCCTCTGAAGCATCAAAATGATCAGTGTCTCCTTTGGAACTGATCCACGCTGATCTTTGCAGACCAATATCACCAGAAACACCTCCACATAACATGTATTTTTTGTTACTCATTGATGACCTCACCAGATTTATGTGGCTCCGTGTGCTCAAAGACAAAGATGAGGCTTTGGCTGGGTTCAAGTCCTTCAAAGTCGAAGCTGAAAAGGAGACATGTCTCAAGGTGAAAATGCTGCGAACTGACCGTATAGGGGAATTTCTCTCACACCACTTCACCAAGTTTTGTGAGGAGGGAATCAGACAATAGATGATGGCCCTGTACACACCTCAACAAAACAACATGGTGGAATGCCAGAATCGCACCGTGATGGAGATGGCTAGGAGCCTAATGAAGGGAATGCAGGTCCCGACCAATTTCTGGGGAGAAGCCGTGCGACACACAGTCTATTTATTGAATAGATCGTCGACAAAGGCTCTACATGGGGTTACTCCTTATGAAGCTTGGACAGGGAGCAAGCCACACCTTGACCACCTTAAAGTGTTTGGATGCACAACACACGTGAAGATGTCGGGATTCCACCTGAAGAAACTCGATGATCGCAACACCAGAATGATCTATCTTGGTGTTGAACCAGGGAGCAAGGCACATCGTCTCTTTGATCCTACTATACAGAAGGTGTGTGTCAGTTGTGATGTCATATTTGAAGAAGACAGACCATGGTCGTGGAGCAAGCAACTTGAGAAACCTGTGATATCAGACACATTCACTGTCGGTGCACCCACCACTATCGCCGTGGAGCTTCACGACTATGCACCGCCGCCGCTGCCTGAGGACCAAAACCAGGAAGTCACGACACCACAATCATCCTGCACCTCAGTAGCAAGTTCTTCCTCAACACCATCACAATCACAGAAACACTCCAACACACAACCGTCACCGACAAGTGCGAGTAGCGCATCTAGCATGCAGGGACCAATTCAGTTCGAATCTCTTGACGAAATCTACCAAGAGACAGAAACAATGGAGAACGGAGGAGAGCTGTTACTTATAGATGACCAGGAACCTACCAGCTATACACAAGCAGTGAAGGAAGAGGCATGGCAGCAAGCCATGAATAAGGAGATCAAAGCAATCAACAAAAATGAAACATGGCACCTGACAAATCTCCCTGTAGGTCACAAGGTGATCAGGTTGAAATGGATTTTCAAAACCAAGAAGGACTCTCAGGGACATATCCTCAAGCACAAGGCACGCTTAGTGGAAAAGGGGTATGTATATAAACACGGGGTAGATTTTGACGAAGTCTTTGCTCCTGAGGCGAGAATGGAAACCATCTGACTCCTTCTCACAGTCGCAGCCCATCACCACTGGAAAGTCCATCACTTGGATGTTAAGTCTATTTTTCTCAACGACGACCTCAAGGAGGAGGTCTATGTTACACAACCTAAAGGGTTCGTCATCCACGGATAGGAAGGGAAAGTGCTTAAGCTACACAAAGTGCTGTATGGGCTCAGAAAAGCCCTGTGAGCATGGAATACCAAGTTGGATTCAAGCTTGTGAAGTCTCAGTTTCGTCAGATGCACACATGAACAAACTGTCTACATTAGACGAAAGGAGGAGAATATACTTCTTATCGGGGTATGTGTGGATGACTTAATAGTGACAGGTTCCAGTTTGAAGGATATTGAGGACTTCAAGGAACAAATGAAGTCTAAATTCGAGATGAGCGATTTGGGCCTCCTATCCCATTACCTGGGAATTGAAGTCTCGCAGCAGGAAGGGTGCATTACTTTGAAGCAGACAAGTTATGCTCAGAAAATCCTAGATGTAGATGGGTTGCTGGAATGCAATCCAACTAGAACTCCCATGGAGCCAAAAACAAGACTCGGCAAGGATCCTGATGGAATCACAATAGAAGCAACTCAGTTCCGAAGCCTTGTCGGGAGTTTGTCGTTACCTGCTGCATACAAGACCAGACTTGTCTTTCTCTATTGGGATCATCAACTGGCATGTTAAAAGACTAATGATGATTCACCAACAAGCTGCAAAGTAGATTCTGCGATATATAAAGGGGACCATACATTACGGTGTGGTATATCACAGCAACAAAGAAGATAAAAGGGTGATCAACTACTCTGACAGTGACTTGGCGGGAGACGTGAACGATCGTAGAAGCACAAGCGGCATGGCGTTCTACTTAAATCGGAATCTGATCACCTAGGCCACACAGAAACAGAAGAGTGTAGCCTTATCATCGTGTGAGGCCAAATTCATGGCGGCCACAACTGCTGCTTGTCAGGCTATTTGGCTTTGAAATATGCTGGAGGAGATCTTAGATCGAAAGATGGAACCGGTACGACTCTTTGTGGACAACAAGTCTGCAATCGCATTAATGAAAAACCCAGTTTTTCATGGGAGAAGCAAGCACATAGATGCGAAGTTCCACTTCATATGAGAGAGTGTGGAGAACGAACTGATAGTAGTTGATTATATCAGCACAGACAGACATAAGGTCGATATATTCAGAAAACCCCTTGGGAGGGTAAAGTTCGTCGAAATGATCGAGTTACTTGGGACTGGAGGACCTAGAACCAGCAAGCCCATCTTAAGGAGGAGACTGTTGGAGTTAAGCTGGCTGTGCCAGCTGGATAAGTTGCAAATGCCAGTTGGATAAGAGTAGAAGTCAAGTAATCATAGGAGAGTGGAAGTCACGATCATAAGAGCATGGAGACCATGGAGTCTATTCCGGATGAAGGTGTCCGTTCAACTGGAGAGTGGCTCCTGATAGATAGGATCTAGTTAATGAGTTAATCTCCTTGTTTGTTAGACTATTAGTAGTCTGTTATAAAAGGGACTGTCGGCATACAAAATAAAAATTAAGCTTTTGCCTTCTGCCATTGCATTGCCTTCTATCTCATTCTAGTCATCGTGTACGAAGGGCTCTCGATTCCTTTATAGTGGTCGCCGTGAATGTTGTTGTGATTCTAGTGGTTATGACGGATAGTTACACCATGGAAACAGTGGCAGTTATGGAGGTCGTAGTTACGGCGACGACCGAAGAGGCACCGTGAAGGTTGCAGCGCTTCCGATAGTGATGGGAGTGGAGCCGACGGGTTCGTCATGACAACCAGGGGTGGTTATACGTGACAGTTACGTTGGTGGCTGAGGAAGCACCGTCAATGTTGCATAATGGCTGCTACATCGGTGATGGCCGTAAAGCGGTGGTAGGTCTGTCGTGAAAGCGGGGCTTGATATGGCTACTACGTCGGCGGAGGCCAATGGGTGGACTGGAAAGAGGAGATTAGAGAGTTAACCGGATCCAGAGGTAATGGCTTGGAAGCTCCAGGCCGGACCAACAATTGAACCTGCCAAGTAGGCATGTGAATCTGTCGTGCTCCATAAAGCAACAAGTAGGCCATGTGGAAGCCATCTAGAGCTTCGTGAGGCAGAGAATCGACAGCGCCAGGAAATCCCCAGGGTAAATGTATCCTTAAATATCTAACATTTATGGAATATTTTGAATATGGCTTAAAAATAGCCCCTTTAGCCTAAAAATGCCCAAAATATACGCAAAGACTTAGAAAAGTTCCTAGTTTAACATGAAGAATTATATATGCCTTTTGATGCCCGACTATATATGGATCTTAATTTGTAAGAAAATGAATGGTTTAGGGAACATTAAGTGATATACATAGTTTATGATTGCAATACACTCTGAAAAAATTATTTTTGAATCCCAGAACTGTTAGAAACACTCTTGTAAACTTTTACTTGAACAATACTAACATTTGGGAACCTTTTGTATTTAAATGCAATATGTTACTTTAAACCATGTATTAATCCTAAAAAATAGATAAGCAGTTAGAAATATATGAAATCTGGATCAGAACTCTCTAATGACATCTTGATCACTAGAAAAATATCAGAATATGTTTATGATCATTTTGAAGCTAAGAAAGGTGAAAACCTAAGTTTGGACTTAATAACCCTAAATGAAGTGCTAGAAATATGTCATTAATCGATTGATCATGTAATTTTCAATGTTAACATCACATTAGTATCCTAAACAATATATGGAAGTTAGAGATCAGAATGATGCATCCAATGCATGTTATATGATGATGGCCCCTAATGTGACTTGAAATCCTAATCATTATAACGTATCTAGCATCGAGGTTGATAGATATAATAAGATAAGAAATGATGTGAATATCCTAATGAACTAAATAACTCTAAAATGGAGTTATCTAGGGTTAATGGTGAGAATCTAATACATGTATGTGATCATGTTCTTAATCAGGTGATGTCTATGATGTAGATGGTCAAGGATAAGTTAAGAAAATTCTGAACCAAGTATGGGCTTTAATAATTATATGACTATGGCTTTCTTGTTTGAAATGTGATACATATGTATGCTTATTTACTTGCTCCAATATTTTCATGTAGTATTCTACTATTATAGTTGATTTTTGTCTCGTTATTGTGTTTTATAACTTGAACACATTATATAGATCTCCATTATACAAGCCTTGTGCACCTACTTGTAATCTCGAGGTAAGGACACAAGGCTATGCATCTTACTTGACTTGTCAAGATAGGGATGGACCATGTAGATACAAGTGTTAGCTCTTGGAAATGGCCTTGAGGTCCGTTATGAATAGGATTAGCTAATCTTTAGTATCCTCATGGACCCTTCTGATGGGAAGCTGGTCAAAGGCCTTATGGTATATGATATTGTTGGTATAATTGGAGTAAATTGATTGTAAGATGGGTTCTTGCTTTATTAAGTAATTAAACCATTTATTCTTATTCATTTACTTATGCAACTCTTTTCAAATCATGCAAAACTTATGTATATGTATCATTTAGCCCTGTACTCTGCACCTCGTGTGCTTGAGCCGTGTTGTTTTATGTATTTTATAGGTTTGAAATGGATGGAAGTTGATGGGCTTGGTGAGCTATATTAGGTGTACTTGTTGTAAGATCCTATATAGTGTACATGAAAGGACTTGTACAATTTGACACTTGAATATGTAATTGAATCTTGTAATAAACAATGATAATATCAATATATCTTGTTGAATGTTGAGATTATGATTGGTGCTTTTATCTTGTTATTGGTTCATTTATGCTAAGCATTCTATGCTTCCACATTTTGTCTTTGATATTCATTTGGCTCGCGGGATCGAGATTCTGGTTCCTTGATAGAATTACTACCACCTAAGTTCCACATCATATGTACATCTTGTTCTTGTAGAAATCTGTATTGGAACCAATCCTGGTTGATTGATTCAACTCTTGATCCGATTGGTTGGCCTCCTGGTTGGTCTTTGGTTCAAACGGTGTCTGTCCTCCTCTAGCTGATTGGTTGGGCCACCGGTTGATCAATTTCTCCTATCGTCTGGCCTCCTTGGTCCTCCATTCATTCAGTTGGACATCTGAACTAGTCAGTTTGTCTGGTGTAGAATGCCTTCTAACGATGAACCATAAATTAAATTTATCCTATTCTGTATTACATTATAAAAGGGAAAATCTTGAGTTACATTTGAGGGGAAATAGGAAGAAGTGTATTAATTTATATTTTGAAAGGAGGAGAGAGACTCAGTATGCAAACCGAGTAACAACATGAAATAAACTAATCAACTATGCACACAATCCATAGGGATTTTGGCCATAACCACACTTCCAATCACCATCAAAATAGTTTTAAGGAAACACATATATACTGCATATACATGATATATATATATATATATATATATATATATATATATATATATAGAGAGAGAGAGAGAGAGAGAGAGAGTCAGGCTAGAATACACTCGAGTGTACAGATTACGCTATACACCCCAATGGTGTTTACCTATCTAGACCATATTTTTCTAAAATCTAATCCATTGATCTTAATGGTTACAATAATAACAAGCCACACACAAAATTTGAGCTCATTTGGATGAGTGTAAGTCACTCATCCAAAGACAACAAAATCGACGCACAAAACTAATTTGAAATGCTTGATTTTTGCATCCTTTAGATGCACGACCTATAAGTGTCCAAATGAGCTAAAATTTATTATATATTATGTTCTTAAGATATTTAAGAAGATCAACGGTTTAGATTTTTCAAAAAGTTATTGCATCTTCAAAAATGACTGAGGTGTACGGTGCCTCCGGTACACTCGAGTGTACACTAGCCTGACTATATATATATATATATATATATATATATATATATATATATATATATATATGGATTGTATGTGATATTTGATCAGATATGCACATTAATCATTTTAATATTCACATCGTATGCTATAAAATAAATCCAATCATATTGATTTAAATCCAGATGCATTGTAAATTGACCTGACTCTGATACAACTGTTAGGAAATTGGGGCTACATATAAGGCACCAAAAAAAAATTTAATTCCTGAATCCCAAACCAGCAAGATTACGTCAACAATGATGTATCTAGGAAAGAGGGTAGATAAGAGTTATACATGATCCTAGAGCAAGTTCAACGACAATGCTTGCATGGTGATGTGTACTCTTTGCAAGGTGCACACTGACAACCTGTGATGATGGCCTCCTGGAGTAGCCCCACGGACGACAGTGGTTGTTGTCCTCCTAACGACTAGAAACGTCCTCCTCACATCTATCGTAGTTCACATACACCATTGGGAACTCCACATTGCGCTACTGGAGCTAACAAGAAGGAGTCATCCCTTCAAATGTTAACCTTCTAGGATTGATTCCCTCTACCATGTTGTCTCTCTCTTATTGTCCCTCCCTTTTTATGAGTAGGGCTTACTCAGACTCTCTGGTAAACACAACCAGAGAAGACAACAATTGTCAGAGCTATTCTTGTGTCACTAAAAGCCTAGACTGCCCCCTTTTTTAGGATGGCCAGGGTCGGGGGCTCCAATTCATCTGGGATTTGAAGAAACATAATTTTATGAATGTTCTTGAAGTAGAAAATGTTGAACCAATCAGTTCACTGTTGAAACTTTCGGTTCAACAGTTGAACTGGTTGGATCACTTGCTTTTCAATTTTCAATCACATTGACATTCAATATTAGATTAATGCACAACATGGTGTCAGCATAAATCCTTGATCCAATCATATTGATCATTGAATCAGGCGGTTCACAAGTTGAGCCAATCATTTTAGACTTGAACCGATCAGTTCATGCCCCAGTTCAGGCATTGTACAACTAATGTAGTTTAAATTGACCTAACACTAGAATCAATGAGTTCAACACTTGAACTGGTCAATTCACAGTCTAGTTAGTAAATTTTGAACCATCGTTGTTTAAATTGAATAATAAACAACTTTAGTAATCAAGTTAAACATCATTCATGAATAAACTCTTATTCCAGGCACATACTATGTGTGTGACCCTATAGGCTCCAAGTTACATTGGTAGTGACTATCCATAACTAATTTATGACATCACAAGCAATGAGTGGTATCTAGAAACACATCATTGCTACCCAAGTAATTGGAAAGTTGGATAACAACTTCAACCTACAATTTGAGATCAATGTTATTGTAATTGTATAGTGATATTTGGATTGAACTCGAGGCATGAAATCATCATCCTCTCAATGTTCAATCCATATTCCTTGAACTAGAGTAGACGTCTAAGATACATGTGAGCTCACATATCATATATTGATTCACATGGGTATGTGCATACATTTCTCAGTCTCACTTATCAAGTGGCCTAGATATCAATCTCTTGTAGGAAGGACAAATTCTATCTACATGACTCACACTTAATCCTCATGTGTCACAACATATTCGATCATCACCTTTATATAAACCCTTATTCAAGGCCACATTGGATGATATCAAAGTTCATCGAATAACATGTGATGAGTGCAATGACTTCAAGTCTAAGAACTACAATCACCACTATCACTATGAGAACTAATTCTGTCTATCATCCCTTGGTCTCCATGTATCACTCTCAAGGTGAGTCTGTCTGATAAATAGGTTTTTTTGAGGGCCTGCTCTTTAACATTTGTGAAGACATTGTTCTTGAATAAAAGACAATTTTTTTTCTAGTAGGCATTAATACTATATTGACAAGGCATGCACGGTAGTTGATCGACACTAGAAAACCAACACTGTACTACTTTTGGACCTCTACTCTGATCTTGAGGTTCCATTCTAGTTACATCTATTTTTCTTTCTGTTTGATTGCACGGATGCCAGAGTTTATCGGTAATAATGTATAGTGATATGCTTGACCAATCCTAGTGTGTCAGTGTATCTAAAAGAGAATATGTTGATGCAGTTGCCTAGGAGCTCTATGAGCTCTTGGGGTATTGACAACCAAAATGTTTACGACCTGTTGCACCACTTTCCACAATAAACCCTATTAATTAAATATTTCTTTTTCTTATGATTCAGGACAGTAACACACTGGATATTCAAAAGCATTGCCACTAGTGAAAACATAAACAATAATGAAATTCTCCACCATTTTCTTGGAACTGAAGTGAGAGTCAACTGATGAACCGTCCAGGATAGCAGTAGATTGCCAAATCAAGCTAGTCGATGAATCAAGATCTAGACACGTAGAACAACATGCACGAAAAGTATCATTTAAGTCATTAATGATACACCATACCCCGAAAGTTCTCCATTTTGAGTCGGCCATCGTCTATGGTCATGGTTTTTGTAGCACCTTTTCTTTCCTTCTTTTTTTTTAAGAGCAAAATAGATCGATTCATTACTTGTTAGCCATACAGGCATCTACAATTGGGAAGAAACATACTGACAGAATATACAAACATCACGTTCAGTTACCCAAGGACACTACAACTCATATTGGAATAAGAGAAAGACACTTCTGCATTGATTCTTCTTCCTTGAGGCTGTCTTAAGCAGCTTTTCCTAAAGAATTCCTTCAACTTGAGCGTTGAGTAGTGGTAGAGGGCTTGGAACAAGACGATATTCTGCTCGTATATCAACTCAAACGAAGCCATACAACTGAGTAATAAGATCAATCCAAAGCAAAGATGAGATCTAGCTATAGCAAGATATCTCATCGCTCTCCCGAAGAGAGGTCGCAGCGAAGCGCGACAGATAAATGCCTACTAGCGACGACAAAACAGGCAGATAAAACTGCCAGAAACCACTGGCTAAACAAGACAAGATAGAATGAAAAAAGAGAAACAACGAAGACGGATAAACGCACAAAGGAAGGAAGCAGGAACTTGGGTTACGCGGTCCCAAAAAAACCGACAACCTGTGACAGAAAGCGACCACAGCAGTAAAGAGGGGAGTCGAGGTGTGCCCTAGCTCCCCTTGCACCGCAGCCACCACCCCCACTGTGAATACCATCGAGAACTAGACCCTAAAATCCAGAAGCCGGCGTCGCTCGGAGCAGAAGAGGAGGAAGTCGATCCCGCCACAGATGACCACCAAGATTTGGATCCGCCCTACCCAAGCAAAAAGAGAGCCCAGGGGGAGCAAGTCGGCACACACCAGCAGCCGGAAACCCCACCCCCACCCCCCCAAGCCCCCCCGTGCACAGGAGCGCCGGCCCTAGTCGCCCCTTCTATCTCCCGACGCGAGACAACGAGACGCACACCGGCTGTGCTATTATGTGTTGTTAATATTGATTATCGTCGTTCATGCAACAACGACATGTGCAAAATAATTAACAGTGCAGGCAGATCCAAAATAAGAATCGAAGAACAAACGAAGCAGGAGAATAGAAAATAGAAGTTAGATTCACAAACCAGATCGTTCGTTGAGAAATGAATGAGTTACTTAAAGAAATCAGTGCCCGACAATCCTTGCGGATAGGCACCGTTCTCCCAGTTGTAATCCGGCACGAACCTAAAACTCGCACGTCTCGCTCGCGCTAGACGAAGTCACGTCGCACTGTTACCAGTGCAACACAGCAACTGCAGGATCCACCGCCTGACAGTTGCGTCTTGAGGACAGGAAGGAGGAGTCGCACTTTACTCAGGAGGACAACTCCACAAAGCAACTCCGGGACGAAGCTCTTGCACTCAGGTTTAGGGCTCACAAAACACACGGCGGCATAAGACTGTTTTCAGTGTGTTTAACCCTAATGACCGGATGCGTATATATAGCCACACACGTCCCTAATCCTATTCCCGATGAGATGCAACACTCGGTTGCTTTTGTACACAATAAGAAATAAACCATAAAAGAGAAACACTTTCTAATTAGAATTAAGAAATCCGAATAAGAAAGAAACAATTAATTACATGAGTAATTAATTACTTAGTTGTTTCCTAGTGCAAAAAGAAGACGGAAGACGGAAGACATTCTCCACAATCCACAATCCACAAGCCACAAGCCACAAGCCACAAGCCACAAGCCACAAGCCACAAGCCCGAGCCCGGCCCGGCCAGGCCAGGCCAGGCCAGGCCAGGCCAGGAGAGGCAAGATGTGGCGTGGCGCGTGCGTGCGCGCGTGCGCGCGTTGTGATGTGGTAACCCCACCCACCAAGGAGGTGAGCAGACCTCCCTCCTAGGACTCCTTTGGACACTAGTGCCCCATGTGATCCTACATATGAGGACCACAAAAGTTCTAGGAGTGAGAAATATGGGATAAAACTTCTTTTCCATTTGCACTAGAAACAACACAACATTCTCACATGTACTTGCTGCACTACATTGGGCTTAACCCATGCTAAATAAATGTCTTGCTACAGTAATGACGCTACAGTAATTACGTGCTACAATAATTATGTGAAGCTACAGTAACCATCATTTATCTAACAATCCCCCACAAAGTCCAATGTGTAGTGTGCTCTACCATTCAGTCCTCCATACTGTGCTTTCAGCAGATACCTTTCAGTTTGAATCTACCTGAGTTATCCAACTGTAACCCCTGTAGGAACTAGGTGAACAAAAGTCTTGAACCTGAACCTTGGGGTACAAGAGTATAGGTTGGTAACAACACAATAAAGACATGGTAGTAAAGAAAAACAATGCATTAAGGCCATGCAAACAAAATTTTATATCATGATTGATAACAGAGAACAACCCAATTCTCCTGTTGCGGCCTACACAACATCAATCACTTAGCTGGAGTCTCTGAGGATGTACTGCTAACATCCTGTCCTAAGACTTGACACCATTAAGAAACTACTCTCTTACTAACTTGCAGTCATGACACTAACAAGGTTTCCAGGAGATAGACACACAGATGCTAGAAGCATCAAACAAGAATACATAGTGTCATCCGATTTACCCGACAGCTTGTTATTACCACATTGAACCCAATTTGTGGGATCTCCACTCTTTTGGGTTGGGTTGCTACTGCCTGCAAATCTATAAGGGGTTTCAGTCCCATCCCCAACCTGGATTTTTCCACTAAAGCCAAGGTAAGACCTTTAGTGAAAGGATCAGCTGTATTATCTTTGGTACCGACGTAGTCCACAGCCACGATCCCATTAGACACTAACTCCCTTACAAATTTCAATCTGACTTGGATGTGTCTACACTGTTTTTGATTGTACTTGGGACTCTTTATCTTAGAAATAGTTGTAGTGCTGTCACAGTGAACTGAAATTGCAGGAAGCGGCTTCATTACCATAGGTAAACTAGACATAAGTCCATGTAGCCATTCATCTTCCATTCCAGATTCATCTAAAGCACACAACTCTGCTTCAAAAGTGGACCGAGACAATATGGTCTGTTTCTTAGACCTCCAGGAAACAACTCCTCCTCCCAACAGGAATACATATCTTGAGACACCATTACTCTCAGAATTCACGACAATCCAGCTTGCATCACTATATCCTTTGACTACAGAAGGATGTTTACCATAATGCAGCCCAAGGGAACGTGTTCCCTTGATATACCTCAGAACTCTATCAAGATCTTCCCAATGGGTCTTGTCGGGACAACTGGTGTATCTACTTAACTTGTTCACGGCAAACTCAATGTCTGGACGTGTACAGTTCATAAGATACATCAAACTTCCGATAATCTGAGAGTATCAAAATGAAGACACTGGAACTCCAGTCTCATTCTTGAACAAGGGCTTGGATGAATCATATGGAGTCTTAACAGGTTTACGTGATGTGTACTCAAACCTCTCCAGTATCTTCTCAACATAGTGAGACTGAGAGAGAGTTATACCATTAGTAGACCTTATGATTTTAAGCCCTAAAATCACATCAGCGACACCCATATCTTTCATCTCAAACTTGCTACACAAGAATGACTTTGTCTCTTTTACTATTTCATATCGAAACCAAAAAGCAGGATATCATCGACGTATAAGCATAACAAAATGAATCCATTATTGACAATCTTGCAGTAGATACACTTATCAAATTCATTAGAAATAAAGCCAAATGATAATATCACAGAATCAAACTTCTCATGCCATTGCTTAGGGGCTTGTTTCAAGCCATATAATGACTTAACAAGTTTACACACTTTGGACTCATTCCCACTACCCACAAATCCCTCAGGTTGTTCCATATATATCTCTTCTTGAAGATCACCGTGTAAGAACGCGGTCTTCACATCCATCTGGTGGATATAGAGATTATAAATGGAAGCCAATGCTAAAAGCACTCAGATTGTGGTCATACGGGAAACAGGTGAATAGGTATCAAAATAATCTATTCCTTCCCTTTGTGTGTAACCCTTAGCAACTAACCTAGCCTTATACTTATTGATTGTCCCGTCTGCATTAAGTTTCTTCTTAAAAATCCATTTGCAACCAACTGCAGAACAACCAGGAGGCAAATCCACCAATTCCCAAGTTCCATTCGAGAGAATTGATTGGATTTCATCATTAACGACTTCTTTCCAAAACTTAGCTTCTGGAGATTCCATAGCTTGTTTGAAAGTAACAGGATCATCCTCAACATTGTAAGTGAGAAACTCACTTCCAAAGTCCTTGGATGTCCTAGGCCGTTTACTTCTCCTTGGTTCAACTATTTCTTCGGAATCATCGGATTCAAAAATAGCTTGTTCTGAGTCACCCCCCACATTTGTCATCCTTTCCACGTGCTCGGGAATGGAACATGTGGTAAATGAATCTTCTTGAGATACTTCATTAGGCACACCAGTTTTCATAGGAAACACATCCTCAAATAATGTAGCATCACGTAATTCCACAATTGTATTGACCTCAATGTCAGAGATATCTGATTTTACAATCAGGAATCTATAAGCATAGCTTGTCTTTACATAACCTAAGAATATGGCATCAACCGTTTTCGGTCCTAATTTCTTCCTTTTGTGTTCAGGGACAAGTACCTTTGCAAGGCACCCCCACACTCGAAGATATTTAAGACTCGGTTTCCTTCCTCTCCACAACTCAAATAGACTACTTTCTGAATGTTTATGGGGAACTCTATTCAGAATATGGCAAGCCGTATTCAAAGCTTCCCCCCACATAAAGTTGGGTAATCCAGATGTTTGGAGTAAGGTATTTACCATATCTATTAAGGTTCGGTTTTTACGTTCAGCTATCCCATTTGATTGTGGTGAATAAGGAGCAGTTACCTCATGAACTATACCATGTGATTGGAAAAATTCCAAAAACAAATTCGAGGTATACTCTCCTCCCCTATCAGACCTTAATCGCTTAAGTACTTTACCAGTTTGAGTTTCAGCTTCTTTCTTATAAATTTGAAATTTATCCAATGCCTCATCTTTACTTCTAAGTAAAAAGACATAACAATATCTACTCGCATCGTCAATAAAAGTTATAAAATAACGCTTTTGATCTCGCGTAGCAACACCATTATATTCACAGATATCTGTATGAACTAAATCCAAAATTTCTGAATTCCTATTCACAGAATGAAAAGGCTTCCTAGGCAATTTAGCTTGTACACAGATTTCACATTTATTGTTGCTAATTTCAGATTTAGGGATCAAATCTAGATTCATCATACGCTTCATTGAGGCAACATTAACATGTCCCAAACGTGAATGCCATACATCGAATGACACAAGATTCATGCAAACAGAACTATAATCATTCAAATTTAAAACGGAATTTGAAACATGTTCAACATGAATCTTAAACAAGTTCTCCACATCACATAAGTACCCCTTGCCAAAAAACAAAGAATCACGAAGGCATGTAATAATAGCCTTATTACATTTACAGTCTACTCTATAACCTTCTCTAACTAATATGACGCCACTAAGGATATTGTGTCGAATGGTTGGAATATGTGTGACCCTGTTAAGAGTCAAAACCTTCCCCGAAGGGAACTTCAAGTCCACCCGTCCTTCGCCTTTGACTTCTGTAGAGCTGGAATCGCCCAAAGTCACGGACCGACCTCGAGAGGCCTGATAAGACACAAATATGGATTTATCAGCACACACATGTACATTAGCCCCAGTGTCAATTATCCAATAAAGTGGTTCAAATATAGAAAGAATTTCAGGTTTAATAGACACATACCCATCATTGAGGTTCAATGATGCAGTCATCATGTTGACCACAACCTCCTCAGTTGCAGATGCGGTAGCTTTCTTTGCCTTCTTAGTAGGACAATCCTTATTCCAGTGGCCAACCTGTCCACAAGTCCAACAAGGTTTGTTCTTCGGTTTCTTTTGGATCTTTGCCTTGGGTTTATGTGCATTCGTAGATTTCTTATCTTTGGTGTTTTTCGTAGAAGTAAGATTAACAGTTGGATTTGCATCAGTAGGCACCTTGACCCCTTTCTCCTTTAAGTGTTCTTCTTGTATATTAATATCCATCATTAATTCATCCATGGTGTGTGTCCCTTTGCGATGCTTCAGAGACATACCAAACGATTCCCAAGACTTAGGGAATTTTTCTATGATAGACATAACAACGAATTTCTCAGGAAACACCATCTTGGCATCTGAGAGTTCATGAACTAGGAGTTGTAGATCGTGTGTTTGATCAGAAACTGACTTACCCTCAACCATCTGAAACTTAAGAAATTTAGACACGCAATATTTTTCAACACCTTGATTTTCAGTGCTAAAATTTTTAATTAACAATTCCCATAAAACCTTGGACGTAGTGACTGGAGGCTTTGAGTAAGAATCATACAGTTTGTTATTTAAACCAAACATAATCAAACCGCGGCATGTTTTATCACCCTTCTTCTAATTAGCAATAATGTTTGCATTATCAGGAATTGTTTCATCAGATACAGGTTCAGTTTCAACTAAATACTGATCATAACCCGCAATATTCAGCCAAATTTCCATACGACTCTGCCAACGGGCAAAGTTCGTACCAGTAAACTTTTCAGGCATATTAGTTGTATCAATTTTACATCCCGAACCACCCTGACCGGCCATAGTTAATTAACGACAGAAATATGATTTCTTTAAGACTGTTGTTAATATTGATTATCATCGTTCATGCAACAACGACATGTGCAAAATAATTAACAGTGCAGGCAGATCCAAAATAAGAATCGAAGAACAAACGAAGCAGGAGAATAGAAAATAGAAGTTAGATTCGCAAACCAAATCGTTCGTTGAGAAACGAACGAGTTACTTAAAGAAATCAGTACCTGGCAATCCTCGCGGATAGGCATCGTTCTCCCAGTTGCAATCCGGCACGAACCTGGAACTCACACGTCTCGCTCGCACTAGACGAAGTCACGTCGTACTGTTACCAGTGCAGCACAACAACCGCAGGAACCACCGCCTGACAGTTGCGTCTTGAGGACAGGAAGGAGGAGTCGCACTTTGCTCAGGAGGACAACTCCACAAAGCAACTCCGGGACGAAGCTCTCGCACTCAGGTTTAGGGCTCACAAAACACACGGCGGCAGAAGACTGTTTTCGGTGTGTTTAACCCTAATGACCGGATGCGTATATATAGCCACGCACGTCCCTAATCCCATTCCCGGTGAGACGCAACACTCGGTTGCTCTTGTACACAATACGAAATAAACCGTAAAAGAGAAACACTTTCTAATTAGGATTAAGAAATCCGAATAAGAAAATAACAATTAATTACACGAGTAATTAATTACTTAGTTGTATCCTAGTACAAAAAGAAGACGGAAGACATTCTCCACAATCCACAATCCACAAGCCACAAGCCCGAGCCCGAGCCCGGCCCGGTCCGGCCCGACGGGGCGTGGCACACGCGCGTGCATGCGTGCATGCGTTGTGATGTGGTAACCCCACCCACCAAGGAGGTGAGCATACCTCCCTCATAGGACTCCTTTGGACACTAGTGCCCCATGTGATCCTACATATGAGGACCACAAAAGTTCTAGGAGTGAGCAATATGGGATAAAACTTCTTTGCCATTTGTACTAGAAACAACACAACATTCTCACATGTACTTGCTGCACTACATTGAGCTTAACCCATGCTAAATAAATGACTTGCTACAGTAATGACGCTACAGTAATTACGTACTACATCAATTACATGAAGCTACAGTAACCATCATTTATCTAACATTATGTACGTCACCTTTTCTTTCCTTCTTGGTATCTTCTTGAGAGTGGATTATTTTTTTTCTTGTAGTAGACGTAGGTCAACTTGACAAAACATTGTGAATTTTTTATTCTCATAATTGCTTGTAAAAGTTGCTTGTAGCCTGGTAACCTTTGCTTGTTGCGTTGCTAGTCTACAACTCCTACGAGGCGATGGAGGGGTCTGCTGTCCACAAAGGACATATTTGGTTGGAGGGATTTTTTAAAAGCTCTGCCTTTTGTCTGTCATGTGTACGTTGAACTCCCAGAATGCAGTAAATGTGGATGTTTTTTGTTTGGTTGGCTGGATATAATAAGTGAGGGATTATTTTTTCTTTTGTCATGGATAGTTGGATTTTGACATCCAGTACTTTTTTCCACGGAGACGAAGATGCTGGGTCCCTGTATGTTCAAAGAATCTGAGATTTATTCCAATTTCAAATCCCACAAGTAAAAAATTAAAATTTGCAAAGATGGATCACAAAGTACCATACATAAAACCGAACATACCAAAATAGGAGGCTGGGCCGGCTCCACTATGCTTCTGCCATGGTGGTTGTGGAGGGTGTGTGAGCTAGTACTAAGTGCTGCTGCATGGGAGGCAGACGAGTTGGCAATGAGGAGGTGAGGATTGCCAGCACAGCTGCACAGAGGTGTTCTCATAATTATTGTAGGCATGCTCATGCTTAGGAATGGTAGTAATTGGGTAGCATAAATGGGCTAAAAAATCGAAATGGCACGTTTGGCCATTTTAATGCCCATAATGACACGTTCTTCATCTTAATTTTCCAAATGACACATTTACAGGACAATACGTCCCCGTTGTAGACGTATTTACTCTGTCCGAGTACAATACATCTCGACGGGTGACACATTACCCCGCAGTAGAGCAATACGTTCCAGATCAGGACGTATTACCCTGCGATGAGACCAATACGTCCTGACACGTGACATATTGCTCTGTGAGAGAGAAATGCGTCTTCGAGCCGTACACATTGGTCCCATCGTAGAAAAATACGTCCCGAATCAGGACGTATTACCCTACTGTGGGACCAATGGGTCGGGCGCCGATACGCCCCAACGGCTAGCCGAGCAATGCGTCTTTTTTGGAGATATATTGCTGCCACACAACACCTGACCGTTGCCCCCAACGACTATCTAGCCGTTGGGGGCCGCAACGGGTGTTACGTGGGGGCAATACATCCCCAATGATGACGTATTTCTCTCCTATAAATAGGAGACAAAATCAGCCCCCAAAACACACACATTTCCTCCATTTCTTCACTTCTTCTCTGCTCCCCATTGCTATAAAGTTCTCTGATCGAGATTCTACTTATAGCTGATTTCAGACGGAGCTTGGAGTTGATTTCCGACACTATTCTTCTCATCTTCTTTCTCTCTTTGGCCGGGATTCTACTTCTCTTCTTTCTCTGATCTGGTATTCTGATTCACAAGGGAGATCATGTCACTTGAGGTATTTTCTCTACTATATTTTTATATTCAAAAATTTGAACTTAAAATTACAATGCAATATTTAAAATAAAATAATTGTATTGCTACTATTTAATTCTAAATTATTAAAACAATGTTATAGAAAATGACATTTGAAGTAATGTTATCAACGAATGACATTCTTATTATTTAATTCCAAATAATTTTATTCTTAGTATTTAATTTTAAATTCCAAATTATTGTTCTAGAATCTTATTTACTCTTCTAAAAATGATGTTACTGTTCTAAAATATTAATTACTATTCTAAAAAAGACAATATTGTTCCAATTAAGTTAATTTACTATTCTAAAATCTAAATTACTGTTCCAATTAAGTTTATTTGTTTTATAATGATAGAAACACGACATCTACTTCACGTTCACGAATTGTCAAGCTTCAATATGATGATCAATTTCTCTCTGATGGGTCTTATTCTAGTCGATCTGTTAGACCCATAAATATTTCACTTATTAATACTCTATCCAAACTAAAATCATATATCCATAAAATACTTGACATCGATCCCAACCACTTTTCTATCAATATATCTTACCTTTATTCCTAGAGAAGATCATATGCTCATACAAGTTGACAATGATGATGCATACAATTTTGTTCTCACTTTCATCTAATGTCTATATTGATGTGTTTCTTCAAAAAACATCTTTCCACCAACATTCTAGTTACATGAGTCTATTGAAATAATTTCACTAAATGAACAGTAATGTAACCGATGAATGGAATCAACCACCTAAATTCTCTTAAAATCCTACTATTGATAATATTGGTCTTGAGGTTGAGAAGGAGAATAAAATATTGAACAAGGTGATGATAATAGTAATTAGGAAGGTGATGATAATAGTGATTAGGATGGTGACTCATTGACTGAAATTGATGATGGGTATCAACATCCATTCCCTGACTCTATAACAACATTGAGTTCCGTCCCATCCATATTTGATAAAGAATGGCCCCGACACAATCACATTGAAACTAACTATGAAGCATTTCAAGGTGACGAATGGGTGGAAGATTTTCGTCAGGAAGTTCATCTCAATTACAACCCTTCCAGCACTAAAATTTATGAGGGTGCTTTATTTGCATCCAAAGTTGTTATGATTGAGATGATTAAAAAATGGTTGGTACAAAATAATGTCCAATATCATACACAACACTCAGATAATCGATTTATCAAATTTGTTTGTCTCTATGACCAATGATGTCCTTGGAGTTTGGCCTCTTTCCAGTCCAAAAGAGCAGGTGGCATGTGGAAGATAAAAATTATAGTCATCATCATCATCTAAGCCTCAATCCCAACTATGTTGGGGTCAGCTACATGGATCCTTCATTTCCATTCAACTCTATCATGGGCCATATTCTAGTTAAGATATAGAGATTCAAAATCTCTCTTTATAATCTCATCCCATGTTAATTTAGTCCTTCCTCTTCTTCTATTTATTGTTCTTGACTCAATAGCATTCTTCGTATCAGCGCATTAGTTGGTCTGCATTTCACATGTCCGTACCATCTGAGTCGGCCCTCACACAACTTGTCCTTAATGCTCGCCACCCCCACTTTATTCCTGATATAGTTATTTATCAAGTGATCTTTTCTTGTCTTCCCACACATCCATCTCAACATACACATTTCAGCCACGTTCATTTTGTTGAGACTTTGTTTCATTACCACCCAACATTCACTCCTATAGAGCAAGGCTGTCCGTATAACTGTTCTATAAAACTTACTTTTTAATCTGAGAGGGATCTTATGATCACATAAAACTCTAGTTGCACTCCTCCATTTCAACCATCCTGTAATGATCCTGTGACAAACACCATTTTAAACATCCCCATCTATTTGAATAATGGAACCCAAGTAACATAATTTATCACATTTTGGTATATCTACTCCGTCCAACTTGGCTCCATCATTCACACTCTGAGATTGGATGAAATTATAATGCATATACTCAATTTTTCTCCTGCTAATCATCAATCCATTTGATTCCAATGTATTTCTCCAACATTCAACTTTATCATTCAATTCGTCTTTAGTTTTATCAATCTAAACAATATCATCAGCAAATAACATACACTCATCCTGAACATTCTTTGTCAACTCATCCATAACAAGAACGAACACATATGGGATAAGTGTGGATCCTTGGTGTAGCCCAAATGTGATAGGAAAAGTTGGTTGTCTCTCCTCCAAGAGTCTTCACACGAGCAGTAGAGCTATCATACATGTCTTTGATCAAGTCAATGTATTGGATTGGCACACCCTTTTTCTTCAGAACCATCCACAATGCTTCTCTTAGAGAGATCATAAGCCTTTTCCAAATCAATAAACACCATATGAAGATCTCTTTTGCTTTCTCTATACTTCTCCATAAGCCTCCTAATAAAAAAATAGCATCTATTGTTGATCTTCCAAGCATGATGCCAAATTGGTTGTTTGATATCTGCATTATTGATCTGAGCCTCTACTCAATTATCCTCTCCTAAAGATTCAACGTGTGACTCATCAACTTGATACCTTTGTAGTTTTTGTAGCTCTGAACATCACCTTTTTTCTTGTAGATGGGGACTATAGTACTATTTCTCGACCCATCCGACATCTTCTTGGTCTTCATGATCTTATTTTTATAAGGATCCATGTCATAGAAAGAGTGACAATTTTTTTATGGTTGGCTGTCAACCTACCACCAACCCTCCTCCTTTACCCGGGCTTGGGACCGGCAACATTTGCACAAAAAGTACAAAAACATAGGAGGAGTTAAGATAAAATGTTATAGTACAAGCCACAATTATCAATTAACTATTATGAATAAGGACCATCACCCATGCACATCATCTTATATTGCTCGTATTATAATGCCAATCCTAGTATCACGATTGGATATATCCACACAAGAAATTCATGACAAGGTGAATGCTGAACTAAACCTTCATATATCATACAAGTATTCCTAGCGAGGAGGAAGGCTGTCTGTAAAATATTTGGAGATTGGGAATCATCATATCATAATTTATTACCGTTCTTGATATCTCTATCACAATATATTTCAAGAACTATATATTTCCACCTTGTGGATGATTATATCATTCAAACTCAAGGCACTCGTAGATTCAAGCGGGTGTTTTGGGCATTCAACCCAACTATGAGGGGCTGAGTATATTACATGCATGTTCTTACTGTTGATGGCACATTTCTAACCATAGAATAATATGACACACTTCTCATTGCATGTGGCATAGATGCTGATAATGGTCTATTTTCACCCGCTTTTGTTGTTGTCAAGGCAGAAAACAAGGACTCATGAGAGTGATTCTTTGATTCTCTACAAACTTATATTCCAATCACGCCATACTGATCTGTGTATTATTTCTGATCGAATGAGTGGCATTTTTCCAGCACTTCAGAAATAGTTTAGCTGGGCTCAACATCGTTATTATCTTCGACATCTTTGTGAGAACTTCCTTCAAAAGTTTAAGTCACAGGAGTTAAAGGAACTTTTGAGGAAGGTGGGATCCACAACTGATACACTTGTATTTGATTATCTAATGGCTGATATAGAAACCATAGAACCAACTGCTAATGAGTATTTGATAGCCCAAAATCCAGTATCGTGGTCTCTCACATATGACAGAGGTTACAGGTATGTGTCATTGTCTAGCAATCATGTTGAAGGGTTACATGGAGTCTTAAAAGGTGTTAGGGGTTTACCAATACATGCACTAATTGTTAGCACATACTATCACTCTGTTACAATGTGGTTGGAGAGACGTAATGAAGCATATGGTCATGCAGATATGGGAGATGAGTGTCACGCTTCAGGATTTTGCATTTCTTTTAGGTCTTAGGATTGATGGCCCACCGATTATAGTTGCATATCCTTTAGGCACAAATGAGGGGTAATTTTCTTCATGGCCTCACCTTTGTGAGAGTTTCTTGGGAGCTACACCAGATGGGATGTCTAAGGGGCATATTTATCTTGGGTGGTTGTGTGAAACTTTTAGTGGGATAGATTTCACCTTGGGAGATGAAGAACAACAAAGACAAATGAGGATAAGGTATACTAGAGCATATATCCTATACTTTTTAGGTAGTTACCTTATTCAAGATAGTACCGGGGACAAAGTTCATGTATGGTACCTCCCACTTGTGGCTGACTTTGCAAGCTATAACTCTGTATCTTGGGGTGTTGCAACTTTAGCATACTTGTATAGAGAGTTGTACAAGACTACCTGAAATGACCGTCACCAAACCGATAGTTAAATCATCACTAATTATACAGAATAATCATTAGCAGCATATTAAAAAAATCACTAAAATTTAAAACCATTTTGTAAAGATATCCTTTTCCTGGAAAACTCTTAAAGAAAGAATCAAAACTTTATGTACATCAGGGTTCACATTGTACATACATTGTACCATCTCATCTCGAGGATAACATATAATAGTTGCTTTGTCAAAACATATACTGAAGCAACATAAAACCTCGAGGCATGTAAGAAAAAAAATCTCAAATTGTTTATAAAACCATCACACACTAAATCTGAGGACCTGAGAGTACAAAGATGACACATATGACTTCTATCTACAAGACACCACAGACAGTACACTCAACCTGAGCTGTTACTTCTGTCCCTGCTGTTGTTGTCCTTCCTCTACAGAGCGGTCTCTATCTCCTCTTACACGTCCACCTAAAAATTGAGGATGACAATTGTCCCAGCGAGAGATATAACTCTCCGCCAACAATGTTATATCACAGGTAAATAGTATAAAACTAAGCAGAGGTTCTTTTATATTAATAAGCAAGGTTAATCATTGTGGATAAGAAGATTAGAACATTTCCCATCTTTTAAAGCAATGTAACTATCTATAATTGGGCTGTAAATTATCTATTCACTTTATAAGGAATATGAAGAACATGTGTAACATTGACCCATCATACTATACCAACATCTCAAGCTTACCCTGTGATACTATTATCATGGTATGACATCCATGAATCATCCTCATTTCTATCTATTGGCCTCAACCAATCTGCTAAATAGGTATTGGATTGTGCCAATTATGTGAATATACATCATTATGCTCTGTCCAAGTATTGGGTTATCCCAATTCTGTAAGATTGTATCCAGGTATTGGATTATGCCAACCCTATAAGATTGTATCCAGGTATTGGGTTATCCCAATCGTATAAGGTTGTATCCAGGTTTTGGATTATGCCAATCCTGTAGGGTTGTATCCAGGTATTGGGTTATCCCAATCCTATAAGTTTGTATCCAGGTATTGGATTGTGCCAATCCTACAGGGTTGTATCCAGGTATTGGATTATCCCAATCCTGTAGGGTTGTATCCAGGTATTGGGTTATCCCAATCCTGTAGGATTGTATCCATGTATTGGGTTATCCCAAACCTGTAATGTTGTATCCATGTATTGGATTATGCCAATCCTATAGAACTGTATCCAGGTATTGGATGATACCAATCTTGTAAAATCATGGCCATATTGCTAAGGATTCCATAGTAGTGGAATACCTTAATGTTTCCCCTTCACTTTTCGTTATGGGATATCAATCTCTTAAACTCATCACTGAATTCCATACCACCTTTACTAGGCATTATACCCATTCACATCCTTTATGTGATACAAGTATTCATCATATCTCATTTAAGCATATTCAAAATACTATAGCCCTTTTTTGGCTATAAACATAATGCATGTATGACCAAGATTTCATTATTATTATAACCATGTATTATTATTATGATGTTACTGGGTTTCCATTTCCCTAGTTCATTTTGAACATTTCCATCTCTTACATCAATATCTAGATCATGAGACTTTTATAAACATCTTGTCACCTCTAACTAGGCAACATCCATCTCTAGGTCATAAGACCTGTATAAACATCATACTTATTGTACAAGTATTTCACTTGACTAACAAGACTCATATAATCTGTATTATACGAAACATCATAGCTCAAAATTAGCTATGCTCATTATCTCATGATATCAACATGGTTTTAAAATCACATACCTATCATCACCATTCAATATAAGAGGAATACAACCTTCCCATAATTAGGGTTAGGGTTTCCCTTTATTAACCAATTAGGGTTTCCAGTGTGTTCATCAAGAAACAAAACCCTAATTCACACTCCACACATATTAGGAGTGTCAATGTATACTCATTTCATGAGTTTTATACAACTATAAGCTTCTCTTTCATCCTCACTAGGATGTTGATTACATCATACTCCATTAGGTTGGCTCAATCCTTCTCTCAAGGTACATTGACCCATTTTTGTCAAAATGTATGAAACTCTTTATGTCTTAATGTATCATTGGACATAACTCACTATATGTGTAACTCAATAAAGTGTATTAGATTGATATGCTTCCTCCATATCGGGTATATAGATGTATCCTCTTCACCATATCTTGCATGAGATTCTTATTTCCATATCGTGCATACATATCAGATTACTCAACCTTTAGGGTTTGCATATCGAGTTTGACTCTTATACTCATATCCCTTCAAAACTTTCATGGTATCGTCCTACCCTTCATCATGTGATGAGTAATAGTCTAGACAACTAATTAGTCACAACTAGCTCAAGTGTACAACCTGAGAGGGATGTGGGGTTACAATGCATATCGAGTTTCACTTTCCCATGTTGGGTTTCAACACCATATCGGGTTAGGGTATCTTCTTGATACCATATCATATATAAGGTGGGTTATTGAACCCATATCATGCACAAGATGTATGTATGTGTTACTTATACCATTCATGAGGTGCAAACTCATCACTATATCATGCTAGTGGTGTATTCATATCACCATATCGGGTTACTCCTCATCTAGGGTTTGAGTATATTCTTGACTCCATGTCATGCATGGGATGTATACTTGACCTCATATCGTGCACATGGTGTATGATTAACACCATATCGTGCACAAGATGTTTACTTCATCAATCATATCATGTATAAGGTGTATGTATCCCCATTGTATCGTTTGAGTGATATGATCACTTCACCATATCGATTTAAAGGTGCTTCAACCCAATAACGGGTTGAACCATAGTGATGTCATCATCATCAACATATAGAATCTTATTCTTACTATTCTAGTTCATTGACAACAGTCCTAGGTCACTAATAGAACTAATGTATTCATCAATTATGCAAGAAAATTTGAATTGAAAGTAAATCATCAACTGTGGAAAGATTGATGGAAAATAATAATATAATTGAGTTCAAGTTATATAACCCACCTCAATAGAAACTTAAAAGCTCCAAGCTCCAAATATTCACATTCCCAAGATTGAAGATGAGCTTCTCAAAGGTCCAAGACTTGATCTCCTCAGCCCTATGCACGATACCTCACCACTTGTGGCCGATATCCCTAACTTGGATGATATCACTTTGCTATGGGCGATATCACTTGCTATGGCCGATACCAAGGACATATGCACGACAATCCTTCACCTATGCATGAAAATAAAACTCTATGAATGATATATAAGAGCAAGAGGGTGATAATTTTTGAAAATTCCACTTATAGGTGAAAGGAAGGGTATATATACTTGAGGTTCATGAAAAAGTGTGTATATGAGGTGTCATCATTTTAAAGCTACTGGGTGCCACGTGTCCATGCATGGTTGACACATGTACATGCATGTACTCACATTTATCTTGACGTGAAAAACAATTGAGGATAATCTAGAGATGATATTTTGGTCATCACTTATCTTGTTGGACAAGATATCTCATCTTTATCTCACAATTATGCAAACCGATACAACTTTTTGCAAGGAGCATCTAACTTGTCAAGGATCACCTCCTTGAGGTGTTTTTCCCATCATGGCCTTTTCCAAGAGTTCTCAAATCGATATGAGGCTCCCCCTATGGCTCCTTGGATGATAGGCACTTTCATATGGACTCTACAACTCGATATAACTCAAGTTAGGTTTTCACATTCAACCCCTTTCTTGGTCTTTCTATCACCAAGAATACTATCACTTATACATGATTCAAACATGGTGTATCGTTCTTTATCTATATCCTAAAAGATAATAAGAGGGAGTAGGGACACTCTCGAGGTGGTAATTTGCATATCAACCCTGCATTTTTGGGTAAATTACAATTTGTACCAAAATTGATACACAAGGTACTATCATTATTGAAACACGTTCAAATTTGGAATTTAGGCTTTCCACATGCCACCACCTTGCATCATTTTCTCTATTATGATGTTAAAACAGATGAGATATGTTTAACATGTGACATACTGCAATATAACCCCTCATCTTGGGTAAATTGCATTTTGGTCCAAAATAAGAGAACATTGCTCAAACATTATTCAAACATGACCAAACTTGAAACATAAGTTTGTCACATGATAACAAAACATTTTAGAGGATTATATTAAAGTTCTAAGCAACTTATTTAGGCTAAATAAACATGGTCAGCCCTAAACCCAGGTCAGAGATGTTACACTATCACCCATTCCAAGAAAACTGCCCACTTGCCTGGTTGTGTATGCCTACTGCAGATGTGGTGTTGGGAGAGGTTAGGAATTGGACACCCAGATTCGCTGGTTATGAATTGGGGGGAGTGGGCAGAAGATGTACCCTTGGTTTATAGGTAAATATTTACACAACTTCTTTATATATTTGTCCAAATATTTTGTAATGTTTATCTAAATTTAGTTTGTCAATTTAATAGGTGGCCTAATTTTATTCAAAGGAGTGATACTATGAGAGGATCGGTCCAATTTTATGATTCTACATTTGACCAGATTTTGTCCTCTCAGGTATAATTTACTTCTACTAACATGTTGTATATGATACATGTTGTATTTTTTTGAATAACGAATATAGTTAACTCCTTACACTAAGGATATTCTAGAGAGACTTCTAGTACTGTGTCAAGAGGGTCATGATATTTGGTTGGTCTGAGTGTCTCTAGTGTGTTACACAGTAGTAGAGTGGCACCTCTCGGATAGAGTACTTGGACAATTCGGCTTTGTTCAAGTACAACCTACTCTTGCCTTGGCACACGTTAGTAGGATAGATGGGATGGGTCATGCTGCTAATGATTGGTTGCATCACTATAGGGAAGAGGTGCAACTGTGGAATAATAGATGTGAGAGCTTAGTTCCCCCTCCAACAGTAGAGACAATCTTCAGTCTACAGGTGCACTATGCATGGTATCATCCACTGTATGTAGTATCCCCTCCAGCTCAACCTCCGACCACATACTACTCAACCAGTTTTCGACAACAACAATTTGTGAGTATCATTATTATTTCTTTTTATAAACTATTATTATTGATCTTTATTATTTGTAATATATGTAATTGGTCTTTATTATTTGTACATACTTTGTTTGAACAGGTACAATCATATGTGCGGATCCGAGCGGCTTTATAGCATGCCCCTGCATAGATCAGAGATGATATCTATGACATCCACGAGACCTACTTTGTGAGTCTTCCTGACTATACTCGCCCATATGATCCCATACCCACTCCTACTCATACCACTGGTCCTGAACTCACACCCACTCCTACTCCTACTCATACCTGGACCACTCAGTCTGAGCCCATTCCCACTGCTCCTGAGCCCACTCCTACTTCTCAGTTCATGGGATGGGGACTGTCAGGCCCATACTTTTCAGAAGTTGGTTCATTTTCTTCATACATCACCCCACCTCCACCAACATCCTACTATGGAATAGGTTTTTCTTCTGTTCCATACACTCCACTCCCATCACCAGTTATTCATGAAAGTCAACCACCATCTTATGTCACATACTCACCGACTCCATTTGATTTCTCAGGATGCACCCCACCTGATGCCCCACATCCTAGTTTTTAGAGACCCCTCACCCCACCTCTAACTTTTATTACTTCCCTAGTCCTCGTCAGCATACTGCTACATAGTTGTCCCCCGTTGAGGTGTCTCCAGATGAGTTCACTACTCGGGAGTCAGAGGTACATGGAGGTGGGCAAGGACGTCGTGGGCGTGGAGGACGTGCTTAGTTTATTACATATTATACTATTTTGTATATATGCCTTGTGAAGGCATTTATTTAGGTTGTATTTAGATCTATCATATTATGATATCATCCGTTAGTTCATGTTGGATCTTTCATATTGTACTGTTATGTATTATTTTCTCTTCAAGTTGGTTCATGTTGTAACCTTGATTTTAATTGATATCTCATTTTTTAGATTAATTTCTTCTTATCTAATCAACTAGCAATCAACAATTATTGGTTGTAATAACACTTCTATAACCTGTAGGTATGTTTAGAGCTATTCAAATTAACAAAATTATAATAATTGAACATATTATAGATATAAATACAAGTGAACTAATTATAAATGTACAAATATAATCAATATTGTTAATATACAAATCAATAAGAAACAAATAATAATTATGAATACAAAAAATCGATAAAAAGTAATACATCTTGCATAATGACATATTGCTTGCTTTACAGAGAATGCATCTTGCATGGAGACATTTTAATCTGATGTGGCGATAATACGTCCCCATACGAGACACATTGCCAATACGTCCTATCTCCAAACTTATTGCTCTGCGAGAGAGCAATGCGTCTCGGAGCCGGATGTATTGGTCCCACAGTAGGACAATACGACTTAACCATGGACGTATTACTCTGCGGTGGGACTAATGCGTCTAACTCTGAGACGCATTGCTTTGTCACAGAGCAATACATCCCGAGTCAGGACGTATTGGCCCCACCGCAGGACAATGCGTCCTGATATGGGACATATTGCTCTGCCATGGGGCAATGCGTCATCTGCCAGGACGTATTGCTCTGCCATGGGGCAATGCATCATCTGCCGAGACGTATTGCCCTCCGACAGAGCAATACGTTTCAGTTGGGGATGTATTGCCCTGCAAATGTGTCATTTTAGGAATTAAGATGATGAACGTGCAATTCTGGGCATTAAAATGGCCAAACGTGCCATTTCATTTTTTTGACCTAAATATTGTAGATCATATGATTAGGTTTGTCGTACGGGTATGGTACAAAAACCGCTAGGTTAGCTGGTTAAGTTGGGATGACAACCTCCCAGATTCAAACGGGAAGGAGGTTCTCTTATTTCAAATTTAAGGTAATAGATCGTGATTCGTGGTATAGTAGTTGTAAGCAACCAGGTCCGCTTAAACATATACTAGTTTGAACCACTTGCACTGTTGTAGAATACATGCGTTGTTCGAAATAGTGGAGAAGGTAATCACAACAACTCTCCACGATGCATCCATATATGGGACCAGGAGCAACATGGACGTTGGCGAATCATTTGCATCCAGTAATTAACCAGTAAAGGATTATTCACGAAAATAACAATTGATTTATAAAAGAACTGCCGGATTTGTTTACCCAGGAAATTTTATTCAATTACATATCAATCATTGTTCACGGGAAGTGCATCAGTGGTGCATGGTAAGACCAGAGTAAGCCGTGTGTCATTTCTATTTTCTGTTCTCCTCCTCAATGGTATAAGTAGTTCTACCCAATGAAAGAAAACCAACAAAGATACATCCATGGATGAGGACATTGAAAATCCAAACCCCCTGGCTTCCACCACAACAGAGGGCAAACCGTCAATTTTCAGAGTCCCCAAGTGCTACCACAGTGTTAAACCCGAGGCCTACACACCTGTCGTGGTCTCATTCGGGCCTTTCCATAACGGCGCCGACTACTTGATCCCAATTGAGAAGCACAAGAAAAGGGTAGTTCAGCGGTTCGACAAGTTGGCCGGAGATGGCAGCCGTGAGAAGGTGGTTGCCGCGGTGCTGCATCAGATCTCAGATCTGAAGAGGTGCTATGACCGGTTGCCGAAGCCGTGGAAAGATGACGCGGACTTTGCAGGCCTCATGGTGAGCGACGGTTTGTTCATGATAGCATTGCTGGATACATATGCCAGGACTTCAAAGGAAAACGCCGCCAGCAGCAATACCGACGCTGTTGGTGCCCAAAATGAGGGTATAACACACAATGGCATCGAGCCCATGGTCATGGGCGATGGCTTGGGCTTTCCACCAAGCGATCCAGTGTTCGGCAAGAAGGCAAGGGAGTACCTTTGGCCTTATATCCGTAGAGATATGCTACTGGTGGAGAATCAGATTCCACTTAAGGTGCTCCAAATTTTGCTGGGGACGCCATTTTGCTGGCACAACACTTTATTCACCGTAAGTATACATCTATCGTCTGACTCATTTTTCCTTGCATATAGACACACTTGATTATAGAATGTTTCTGATTTTGAAATATCGAACCGTCCACTTGTGAAGTACAGATTGAGCAGCAGCTTCACAGGCTCGTACTGCAGTTTCTAGACCGACCCTTCGATCACGGTATGCTTGTTCCCTTAGGAATAAGCTACCACCATGTCCTGCACATGTACAGAACCAGTCACGTTTTGGTGCCGACGCGCCAGGGATTTCCAATCGAAGGAGCACGGAAGCTCTACCTGAATGGAGTGAATTTCAAGCAGCGAAGAAACGCAACGTACAGATTCACCGTCCAAATCGAGAAAAACACCATCCTTTTCCCTGAGCTGGACCTGGACGACATCATGGAATCTGTTTTACTCAATACCCTAGTCCTAGAGCGTCTTCACGACGATACTGGGGATGAGGTTACCAAGTTCATGCTATGTATGACGAGGCTAGTCTGTACGCCGCTTGACTGCCAGGTCCTAAGAACGTGCAGGGTTAGGCTGAGTCATGTTTGGACCGACGACGTGGTCGCGGACTTCTTCAAACGTGTAGCACGGGGATTTCCTCTCCTAGCTGACAACACCAGCAGGCCGAAATTCAAAACACCTCCCTGCTGGTACTCGTTTACAGCACAGTTCTGCCGCCTATGCAGATATTTCCGCATACTCTCCATGGAAGGTGGTCGGAGATGGCGCGCCTACATCACAACACTACTCACTATTACTAGTCTTTACTTCACCGTTCTGAACACATTGCTAAATCTGCTTCATGGGAAATCCTCCGTTACTTTCATGTCGTCCAACAACACCACGACTCATTAACTCTCTGTATCTTGTAATCCATTTTCTTGGAGATTGTATGGTACAAATATAGACTAGTGAAAGAAATTACTTCACATACTATATATTTGATTTGATGTTTCTCTCTCATATATAAGTACATACACACATGCCTACCTACATATATATAAAAACAAACATATGTCATCTAGGGTTAGCGCAGTTGCGAGTCTAGTAGGCTCCGATTGGTTTGGTATAAGTTATATCTGGAACTCAGTTTTTTGGAATTTTAGTTCAATTTTCGGAAATTAAGTTCCATTCACTTTCATGTGATTGGTTTGTATAAGTGTGAATATGAAAATTAATTAAAAATATAATTAATTTTTATTATTGAATATATATAATAAGTAAAGACGACAAAGAAATAAAGAAAGATCCATCAAAAATCATAATATTTGTAACTATAATAGTTGTCATCATGCGGATGTTTCTCCTTTAAAAATATTTAAATATGATATAATTATAATTTTAATAAAAATATTACGGTTCAAATCACATCACGATATATTTATTTCACTTTGTATGTACAAAGTATTATAATAATATCTACCTTTTATGTGTTTGTGAATACATTAATTTTTAGTACATTGTTCGTGAATGATAATAGTTAATTATCAATTTTCACATCGTATTGTTTAAAATATGTTAGATAAATCACATCATTTGTCACATGGTGCTGTGTGATCACCTTTTCATAGTGTTTATATAATTTTTTTCACTCCAAAAATATAATGTTGCAGATTGTACTTATAATTTTAAAGTCTAGCCGTGCCAATATAAAACACATATAATATCCTGCCATACCCGATAAGTCCAAATTTTTTGAAGGACATGAATCAAGGTAATTACAAATTAGCTTCATATAAGTCCTACAAACTCAAGACCGCCACCAAAGGATCTAATGGAATTGCCAAGCACAGCTATAGATTTCAAATGAGCCACCAAGCAATTACAACTCCTGGACAAGCAAACCTGGTGGAAGAGACTTGAACTTTATGATGTCATTGCTCCTCTTGATCCTTACAGAGCGAGTGTCCTTCCTCGTCCTTGATATCGCCTATCTGTTTCGGCATGTTGATATATCACTTTGAACTAGTTCGTGATACTCCCACCGCCGCCGCTCACACAGACTATATGTAACGCATGGGTCCACTGCCCTAGGCTCTAGTAGAGTTTCAAGAATGATGACTGGCCCCACATACCACCACTAGCCTTAATTGCGCACTTTGTCCCCACTCATGCGCAAGCTGGGGTCAACTTCCTGACTGGTCACCCATCCTAGTACTACTCCAAGCTGAGCATGCTTAACTATGTGGTTCTTTAGTGATGGACTCCTGATAATGCGTCATTTAGCACTTACAATCACTAAGATAATTTTCCTGGAGTTTAATCATTTTTTAACTTTTCGATTAAGGCTAGTATAGAAAGGGTCGATCCCACATGACAACTTTTTAAGATTGTTTCTTTTATCCCAATTATTTTGAAGAACTATTTTTTTTTGTATTTTCAGATTTAGAACGGAAAGTAAAAGTCGAGTTTTGGGGTTGGTGATTAACACTAAGGAATGAAATGCAAGAATGAAAATGCACTTACAAGAATAAAAATACACAAGGAAATTTTAAGATTATTGTTAGCATAAGAAAAACTATATGAATGAAAAGACTAGGAATTAAAGAAAGCCAAAGTATGCGGTGATTAAATCAAGAGATGGAGATCGAGGCATTAGGGGTTTTCACCACCTTAGTCAAGGCAAAATAAACTAATCCTTAAAAACGATGGATTCGATGAAGGCAAGTGAATTAATAAAAATCCACTAAAGATAGACTCCACATGAGCCCATTGATCCTGGTGCTCATGCTTCTTAGTTCATCATCCTAAAAGAAGAAGATCCACGTTCGTTTCAAAACTCCTATGCGATTGAGTTTGTTGTTCTAAATCTGAACTTCCACGGTCATATCTATCAAGATTAACTTTTGATCAAATCAATTAATCACTTTGATAGATCAATTAGTTATCAAACCCAAAAGCCATCTACAATCATTTTTTAGGAAAAGTCGATAAAGCCATGACTAAAGGGTTATTCCCCTTGCCTTGATAGAAAACTACTCACTCATGGAGAAGGGGGAGACGGAGGAAGAAAGTACTGAAACCATAGTCTAACCCAAAATCAGGAGGTTAATCTTTATGCTAGAGACAATAAAATGGCTTAGTTCTTAGTTCCTTGCTCCAGAATTAAAGAACGAAGAAAAGAAGATTAAGACTAAAGCGGAATGAAGAGACAAGAACCAATTATGAAAGAACAATGTTTGAAATGAAATCTACTTTATTGTAAAATAAGAAGATGATTATAAGAATAAATGCTTCAGAATCCCATACAAAGAGAAATCCAAGATGCCCAAAGAGGAGGAAGTGTCCCTCCTTTTATAGGAGAAGGAGGGGGGTATACATTAGGTTTAGGGCAAAAGAAATGGCCACCGGCGGCTGCTAACTTTCTAGATCTAATCAATAGAGAAAACAATTGATTGCTTTGCATTCCTTTTGCATTAATTTCCCGCAACAACAACTTAGAGCGTGTTTTTAGGCTAGTAAAAAATTCGGAAGTGGCCCGAAAATATATTTTTCCTGTAGATAATTGAATTATCTTTCCAACGCATACTTAAAAAATAAATTCCACCTTAGGATGTGAGAGTTATACCAATTTTGGTGAAAGGTATATACTGAAAACAGACTCTGCGGGAAAACGTAAGGCTACTTTCATTGGTTAATTGCGCAGCCAAATAAACACCAAAATTACCACAAAATATGTCTTTTTTGTAGCCAATAAAATTATATTTTTATTCCATACTTTATATTAAAATTCCTCCTTTAAACGCAAAAGGTATGGCTATTTTGGTGACGGGTATCTCAGGCACTGCGGGAATATTTGAAAATCCTCATATCTTCATCTTTTATTTTCTCGATTTAATTACTTAGATAATTCCTAAAAATTAAAAAAAATATCATAAGAATTCAGGAAAAGTATATCAAGAAGATGAAAGTGCTTTTTATTTTTGAATTAGCTAAAATTAACAAAAAAATCATAATTAATTATTCTAAATGAAGCAAAAATAAGAGATGAATATGCATTCATCAGCTCCCAGAAAAGGAGGTGCACCTTGGTGATATGAGTAGTCCAATCATTCCTTTTAAGATCTCTTATCCAAGGCCTCAAATCCTAGGACGTTACAATCTCCTCCACTTAGACTCTTGACGTCCTCGTCAAGGCTCAACTATATGGCCTCATAATCATACACTATTTCAGTGCTGACCCAAATGGCCCATGTAGACCCAACTCTCGATCACGACTACCAACGTAAGGGCGGCTCCATCAACTTGGATAACCCTTTCTAACATGCCTGAACACTACCAGTACATGGGCGGCTCCATCAACTCAGATAACCTTTTCCAACATGCATGGACTGGCATGCCACAGGCCCATGTGGGCCCTACCTACTGGAGGGGAATTGGCTGTGATATCATTTGTAACACATAGGCTCACTACCTTAGGCTCTAGTAGAATTTTAAGAATGATGAATGGCCCCACATACCACTACTAAACTTAACTGTGCACTTTTTCCTCACTCACGCGCAAGCCTAGGTCAACTTCCCAACTGGTCACCCATCTTAGTACTACTGCAAGCTAAGCACACTTAACTATGGAGTTTTTTAGTGATGGGCTCCCGGAAAAGGAGGTGCACCTTTGTGATATGGGTAGTCCAATCATTCCTTTTAAGACCATCTTATCTAAGGCCTCAAATCCTAGGATGTTGCAATTTCCCCCACTTAGACTCTTGACGTCCTCATCAAGGCTCAACTATATTGCCTCATAATCATTCCCCATTTCAGTGCTGACCCAAATGGTCGATGTACACCCAGCTCCCGATCAAGAATACCAACGCAAGGGCAGCTCCATCAACTTGGATAGCCCTTTCCAACATGCCTAGATACTACCAACACATGGACAACTCCATAAACTCAGATAGCCCTTTCCAACATGCGTGGACTGCACAGCTAAAAGACTGGCATGCCACAGGCCCATGTGGGCCCTACCTATTGGAGGGAAATTGGCTCTGATACCATTTGTAATGCATGGGCCCACTGCCCTAGGCTCTAGTAGAGTTTCAAGAATGACAACTGGCCCCACAAACCACCATTAGCCTTAACTGCACACTTTGTTCTCACTCACGCACAAGCCGGGGTCAACTTCCTGATTGGCCACCCATCCTAGTACTACTCCAAGATGAGAATGCTTAACTATGAATTTCTTTAGTGACAGACTCCCGAAAAAGGAGGTGCACCTTGGTGATATGGTAGTCCAATCATTCCTTTTAAGATCATCTTATCCAAGGCCTCAAATCCTAGGACGTTGCACTATATATAGCTGAGCATACCAACTAGGTAGTAGACGTTGCTAGGATGAACTCAAACTATTTTTGTGGAATGATAGGATGTCCCAACAAATAAATTTTCACTTTTACCCCCTATAATGAGTATATTTCAATTTATATAAAATCACTATTACAATATCACCAGCCAAGAATATGGTGTCAAAATTCGGTCAATGGCACTAGCATACAAGAATTTTGGACCAACCATATGAGATTTCCTCCAAGACTCAACAAATGATATATCAATTCAAGCCTTTTTTGTTTTTCGCCTGAGTTTCATGTTAGTGAAAAATGGATTGATGACCACTAATAGGAATCATATAAAGATACTATCAACTGAGTTTCACAAGGAATTTCTCACTAGATGAAATTATTTGACTAGATGTTTTCTAATTACTAAATGTGGAATATAAACATATTCTTATTACCTCTATTACACATTTGTGCTTAATCATAAGTCATATAATTATAGCAAATGTTATAATCAAAGATTTAAGAGATTTCTAGATATTTTGAAATCTTTATACTTGAAATGCATGACTTGAAATTATTCATTCTAGGGTTTGCAAATTTGATTTATTAGAGAGCACCCATTGCTCTAAAATGATCTCACTAGATGTTTTAGATATATATGGATGTAATGGTGAAGTCATGATCAATATATGGACAATGTACATCTATTGGGTCAATAATGTACCCCTATAAGTAGATGACAAACTGTTCCTAAAAATATTGAAAAGTTGAGAAATGAATTTCTTCAACTTTGAATATTGTGGGGGGGGGTTATGGATTTAGTCATCACCCCTATCAAATTTATGCTTAATAACTATTTTGTAAGTTATCAACAAATTACACAATACCTATGGAAATTCAATTCATTTTCAACATTTGTCAAGATATAGAAATTGAGATCCATTTCAATATTGCTAGGGATTTCTCCCTCTATGTCATGTCAAAAAGTGGGAGGGGGTAGAAGAGATTATCAAATAAACTTATATAATCAAACAAAAATATTGTAGAACTACTCAATCATAGAAGGATGCATTGCCACAAGTCAAAATGAACTTATGTGTACAATTGTATCCATGGAAAAATATTACCATTGATAACTTGGGTAAGTACAATAGATAAAAGAAGACTATAATATGCATAAATAGACGATAATACAACAAAAATGTGCAACATGAGAATAAGAAGTTGAAATACATTACATTAGAAAGTAGTGCCTTATAAAAAACATATTATGCTCACAAAACACAACCCATAAACCACTATAGACTCTATTTCTAGTTACCTATGGGAGGATCATAATGCTCATCTCACATATTATAGTGAGGAGTCAGAGGACAATAAGGAGGTCTCTCAAGAACTTCCTCATAAGGTCCTTGTGAATCATTATGATCATCATCTCTATCATCATATTTAATATCTCCATCCTCATCATCACCATCTCCAACAAACTCATCCACATCCATATTTCCATGTAAGTAGAAAAACCGGTAGACAATCTTTGCATTGAATTTGTAGCGAGGTCATGATTCTACTATATATTATGGCCTTGAACTTGAAGTAGGTCGGTTGAGAGGAAAGACCAAAATACCCAATAATCTCAAAAACACCAAATTAAGGGATAAGGGCCATGGGGAAGCGGGGCATTGTAGGTTGAGTAGTATGAGGTGCCATCACATGTGGTTATGAGAAGGTAGGATGATCAACAAAAGTTGGATAATCATGGGTAGTAGCGGATGGTGGGTACTAGGAAGAGGGCTAGAAGCGATTATAGGTGTCAATGAAATAATTAATGGAAGAAAATGATGTATGGTAGGATGTGTAGGGATTCAGTTAGGAAATATTCATGGTGGACATGATATGAAGGAGGTCATCATGGAGGTGATGCATCATATATTTCATGAGTTTTTAATTGGATTAGAGAAGAAATCATATAGGGGTGGGACGACACGGGTGAAGGTGTATTCTAGGTGGGATGGGTGGGTGCATAGGTAGAATGGAGGAGGAGGAACCACATGTAGGAATGTAGGTTTTAGTGTTCACTAGTGCCTTCTTTACAGATGCCTCATTAACATTGTCTCTTTACAGTTTGTGTGATAATTTAGGTTTGTTTAAAGGGAATTTCTAGTGTAACGTTTGAAGATACCACAAATCAAGATAGGGTAAGGCCAATGTGCATCATGGGTGCTTTGGTCTGAGTCAAAGAAAGTAATGCAATGTAGGATATAGCGAGCCAATTAACCTTCACATTCTTCAAAATGTGATATGCTAAATATCTTTATGTTCAATGATGGCCATTTGATTTTTTTGTGATAGGAATTATTTTTTAGTAAGCTCTAATATTTAAGCCTAAGGGTGTAGTGCAAAGGAATCCAAGAAACCCATCCTAGGGCATTGTTAGGTTATCCCCTTGTCGGCCCATCGATTGAGTTTTTCCAAGATGAACTTTGTTGATGGCATAGTTTGTCCACTCATAAAAAATATCAAATATAGCATTAGAGGCATATATAAGTCATACTTGTGATCCTAACATTTAAAAATAAGATATGAAAGCACATTTTACTCATCATAGGCCATTTTTTAAGTTTTTCAAATCAACATAAATTACATTTATTGAAGTTTGACCCAAGAACCACATAGTAATGCATTCAAACTTAGCATTTTGGGTACTCAAAGAAAGGAACATGATATTCAATAATGAATAATAGAGGAAAAGGATATTTCTAGCTATGCTGTAAGGACCCTGACCCATGTTTTGGGATAACCCTGTTTGTTTTGCTTAATTATGTTGCTTAGAACCTTGCTCTAATCACCTGAGATATAATTAGGGCTTGTAGAAAGCTTAAGTTTCTTGTTTGAGCTTGTTTGGATGATGCTTGTGTTTTGTAGTGAGGTTTTGGTGCAAATTTGCAATTCACCCAGAGCAAGGGTTGATGTGCAAGTTTTCCACCTCTAGAGTGTTCCTTCTCTCTCTTGGCATCATCTAGAGGAGAGAGAGAGATGGGCACCTAGTTTGGGTCTTAGTTGTATGGTGACATCCTTGGTGATGTTTAGAACACATGAGTGAGGTGTGCCGTACACCTAGATGTGTTGTCTCAGGTTAGAGAGCCCTAGATAGGTTGTCTATCAGTTTTTGAGTGTGTAGGGTTGTGCCCTATCAGTTTGTGAGTGTGTAGGGTTATTCCCTATCGATTTGTGAGTGCGTAGGGTTTTGGCATAATGGCCATGACCTTGGTAGGAGACCAAGAGGGCGAGATCTAGCCTAGACCATATCACCATGTCTTGCATGATGTTGCATGTGGCTGCTTTTTCGTGGACAAGTGTCACCTGAACTCCAAAGGTGACTAAACCTCTTCCATGATCTCTCTCTCATCCCCTTAGTATATAATCTTCTTTCTTTCCAAGCAAGAGGATCCTTTTGGCCATTCTCGCTCCCTCTCCTTCTTGGTGGATGACCTTGAGAAGCTTGAGGAGATAGGAAGGTTCTCTTAGAGATTGGTAGACGAGTCCTAAGTTGTGGTGTTCCTTGATCATCCTTCATCTTATACCTTGGTAAGCTATGTCTCCTAGATTTCTTCTTCTTCTTCTCGACCATGGATCTTGGATACCTTTTTTTCATCTTGAACCATCTTAACCTCGGTCTCATCTTCTTCCTTGGAGGTGTAGTGGTGATGAAGTTTGGTGGATCATATTCTACCTTGAGCTCATGAGCTTGAAGCTTGACCTTAGAGCTTGGATCTTGGTGGTGAACTTTGAGGTGGGTTATATAACTCTTAACCTCCTTTGTTATTTTCACTCTCCATATGTTTATGTTGTTCTTCATCTCTAGATCATTTATCTCATGCATGCTAGTAGTTTTTTGTGGTTTTGAGAACTATTTTGATGAAGGAGTTTTTTTTAAAGTCCCTGCCTACATCTTGCACCTTCTTGCCATGTTAGTAAATGGACTTGTGGCTGATCTTCCTAAGGTTGAAGAGTTGACGCACACATGCACTATGTTATGGGTGGTCTTCACGACATGTGGTGCATAGACCGACACACCATGTGGCAAGTCGTCATGACTTGTAGATGCTTAGGCTGACATGTTTTGAGGGGGTCAACCTGTCATGCCCTAAGGGAGCTAAATAGATGTAGTTGCTGAACTGATAGGTTTTGATGGTTCTAAATTGACTTACCCTAGAGATTCTTAGAATGATATGTTGCTAAACCGATATGCATTGAAGGTGTTAGCCCGTCATGACTAGGGTAGTACCTTGTGAGATGATCTGCTTTGAGTGCCAATCGTGACACCTTGGTTGAGCAAGAGGCCGACACACTCTAGTGTAGGGTTTCCTAATATACCTTGAAGTGGTGAACCGTGATTCCTTACTAAAACCCTAACCCTAACAACCCCTCACACCTCAAGTAGTGTTTCGTATCACACCTTTAGGTGGTGTTTCCCATCATACTCTCAAGCAGGGCTAAACCGATACACCTTTTGTGAGGTTAACCCGACACCATGAGTGCTCCACCAATAACACCACTTGTAAGGCTATCCCTTGTGCCTTTCATAGTGGTAGTAGACATGTTATGATGATGACAAGTCGACACCCTATGGAAAGTATCAACCAATACACCAAGATGGTCCAAACTGATACACTATATGATAGTCTAAACCGATACCTTGTCATGGTAGTCAAATTACATCATGATAATGATAAGGTTACATAGTATGATGTGATACCCTATGGGTTGTTTGTGTGAACAATGAAGGAGTGCTATTTTCTATAACCTTTAGTTCCATGACATACCTTATAGTGATAATAGAAATGATGATCAGAGGGTGGTTGTTGATCCAACCTTATAAACCCTAATTGATTAAAGAGAACCCTAAACCTAATGATGTAGTGTGAATGACATGAATCTTTATGAAATGGTGGTAATGATGATGTATTATCTATCTTGTTATAAGTCTCTAATTATGCAAAGTGTCACAAGTTGATATGAATTGCTAGATAAGAGATATGGTGTTTATAATATGTTTGAATGGGCCATATGAGGCATGTGAGATGTTGATAACATAGAAAGAAGAGGTAAATGGGTCTTATGACCTAAGGATGATTCATTGCCTTATATGAGATGATAATTTCCTCAGTGATGAGATGAGGGGTTTCTACTAAAAAATATGTGGTCCTTGTGATGGAAAATCTGGTGAATGACAAGCATCAAGTGATAATGTGATGAGATCACACCTTATATGATCAATTACTTTTCAGTAATGTGTTATGCCCTCATTTTGTAGAACTTGTTTAGAGTTTATATATTGTAAATTGATTGATGCTAAAAGACATTTAAGTGACCTAACTAATCAAGTGGAACTTAATCTTATATCTTGCCCTATGCCATAAATCCATTCAGTGTCAGCATTTGCTGAATGGTGAAACAAGTTTAAACTTGGAGTGCATATTTTTGAATATGTGGGGTGCAAGTTGAGTATTCCCTTACATCGTTAATCACATGTTATCTAAGATGACCATGCGTGAGTCGATCTCATTGTGATATGGATGGCCATGCATGAGCCACTCCTTCTTGATAGAACAACCATGCGTGAGCTTGTTATTCTAGCACCGTACCTATACCAAGGTGGGATAGGTATGATTACATATGTGGATGGCCATGCATGAGCCAATCCCTGAGCTTGACTATATGTCATTGTTGCATTTGATTGATATGTCTCTGTGGTGTTTTCTCTTGTGCTGATCAAGAGGTGTGGGAAGGTCGTGGATTCTGGCTCTTCCATTGACCTTGTATGGCACTGATTTTGACTTAGCAGTGGTTGGTTGGATTTGGGTGGTACGAATCAAATCCTTAGGGCATAATAAAATGCGTAAATAGCCGTGTAGTATACTTGTGTAGGATCAAATACGGAAACATTGGATGAGGCCTTGCTTGATTTTTGTATATTAGTGGTGGTAGAAAATATACATGTTCTTAATATTCCTTTTCTAATGTTAAGATGTTTTATAATCTAATAATAATTGCATATTCTGTTAATAATGATTACCTGATTTCCATGATTATAATCTTACTACTTACTTTAATCATTTTATCTGTGATAATAATAGAGTTGGTGGAGAGTTATATCTCCCGCTGAGATTTAGAATCTCACCCCATAGGTTTCCCACATCCTTTTTAGGTGGGCGTGCACGAGGAGGTGGAGATCATGTAGCAGAGATTGAGGAGCAGCAAGACAGACAATAGCTGATAAGGTTGGAAGTGCTGTTGGATGCCTTTTGTTGTTAGAGTCCTAAAGTCGTCCCTATACACTCACATCTTTGAGGATGTTTTGTAGACATGCTTTCGATATGTTGTTGGCTTGTGTGCCCTTTTATGTATTGTAGTGGATATATGTATATATGTTCTGGAATAGGTTTTCTGGTAATATGTTGATGGCACACACAGTAAGTGCTTTAAGGCATGAAAGGACTCACATGTAATGTTTTTTTTTTCTATTTTACAACTTTATGAAAATGGTTTTAATTTTCAGCGTTTTCCAATAATCTGTTTGTGTAATCTTTCTTCAACGGTTTTGTTTTGAGTAATCTCACTTTTGTGGTGCGGGGTTGATAACACCGAAATTTAGGCATCTATGCTAAGCATTTATTTATGGTTTTGCGTCATTATAGCCTTAATATGCCCAAAATAACCCCAGATCCTTATCTTTTAGTAATTTATATCTTTTCATAGATTAAGTTGCTCAACTAGCCAATTTTGGGACTTGTAGGCACCGAACCTGAAAATACATCTATTCTCCAAGATTTCTCCCCAACACATGGTTTTTGCAGTAGCTAGACTTCCATCTGTCATGACCACGGTGGACTAAGCATCACACTATTTGCATCAACTTAGGAGACGGTGGTCCCGCTAACCGACTAGCAGGCCCAAGAAACTTTTGTTATATTAGACCCTATTTTTAATGGCCATTCCTTTATCAGGATGCATCCTCGCCAATCCGAAGGCTCATCGATGTAGGCCCATCGACCACCAGTAATAGCCCCCCTGTGGGGTGGGTTTAGTCCTTTGGTCCATGATGCTGTGACCACAACCAAAAAGGATGCCGTGACCGCAGCCAAGAAGACAATGCCACAACCACAGCTAAGACATAGTGTCGACCGATACTCAACATGACTGAGCCTAGCTCAGCACGGTCGAACCGAGGCCAAGGCCATGATCGTGGTATACCAACACAATCGCAATCACGACACATCAACCTCGACCACAGCATGAGCATGACCGCAACACAACCACCTCGACTGTGGGGTCTGTCTCGACCTAGGCATCTACCTCGACCATGGGGTCTACCTCAACCACAAACCCGACATGACTGTGCCCAGCCTGGAACGGTCGGGCCGAGACCAGGGACGCGACCGGTAGGTTCTGCAACTATCTTCTACCTTTGCCTATAAATATTCACCCCTCACAACCTGGAGAGGGGTTCTAAATTTTGGGAGGTTCTACCTCCTGGTTCCGCACATTCTTGGTTCCTAGAGCCCCGTGGGAGAGTTAAAAGGTTTGAAAAGGCTAAAGTGCTCATCCTACATCCATCCCTCCAATTTTCTTCCATCCACTATCATTTTCCACCACCATTCACCTTATCCTACCATTCTCAGCCATCTTCCACCTCCATACATCCACCAAGCTATTGTTCGGGACAGAATCAAAGAAAAAAGAGACCAAGGAGTCCATAAGACCAAGGAGGACGAGCCAAAGATGAGATCCGACCTATACAGAGGCTAAGGAGCAAGAGCCACCTCTCCTCTATAATATAAATATCTTCTTATTCTCCTTTCTTCTATTGTTCTCCTTTGTTTCTGTACAAATGATGTTCTTCCATCTTTTTTCGGTGCCAACTATACTTTTCGATGGCTAGTTGAGCTCCTTCTTGGCTATGTAGCCCATTTTGGGCATGTATATGTACTTTTACCTTAAGCAAGTAGTTTTATTCCAGATCTAGTACACTTTTTGTTCTATCTTCTCTTTTTGGTTATGATTGCTAGTTTGGTTGATCTCTTTCTTGTTTGAACTTCTATTTCAACCTATATTGAGGGATTCATTGTAGAAATAGGAAAGAGATGGTAGTTTGGATCAGAATATGAAAGGAGGATAGTTTAAGGTGATCTGTGTAGAACTGTAGACCCGGGCACGACCAGGCCCAACTCGGCATGGTCGGGCCCACTGCCTGGTTCTGCCTAGATCACACCTATTCCTAGCATCTCAGAATATTCTAGACCTGAGAGGGTATCTAGAATATGCTAGGGTGTTGATTTGTCATCTTCGAGAGAGGTTTAATGTCATTGATGGGTTTAGTCACTCTTCGCGAAAGCAAGTGGGATGACCCCATAGGAACATATTCCATAGTGCGTACTATGTTTGGATGTAGGTTTCTTACTGGGGTGTTCGAGGGTTGTCTATGCCCAAGAATGAGTGCATAGACTGCCCAACTTGTGGTTACATAGCCAAGAACTCTTTCTCTCTGATTAGTAGAATTCTACATACTCTGTTTTATTTTATTTTCTTTGTTTTGTTTTATTTAATGACATTTTGCTAGACTAGTTCTAGTTACATACTTTTACCAACTATCATATTGGCTTAACTGACTTAAGAACAAGATCTTAAGCATCCTAAGCATCCCCACGTCCCTGTGTTTGATCCCATATATCTACTTCGACCCCGTAATAAAGTTACGGGGGTCATTGAAGGTTTTAGGTTATAAATTCAAAGTATGACCCTCCTTTGGAGCCAATCAACTTTTGGCGTCATTGCCAGGGAGGTGGTTTTCCATGTTTACATGCCTAAAATATTTTGTTCATTCATCCATAAGCCTATATATATGCATAACTTCTCTTTTGTTTTACACATACTTGTTCATATATATCAAATAGTTTTTCTTTTTCTTATACATCTTTTCAACCATGGATCTTGCATCTGCAAGACAAGTTATCATGTTCACCTTTCCTCCCGAGTTTTTTCATAGTTCTGACTACTGGAAAATAATTGAAAACCGTGCTCTACAACTAGTCGAGCTATACTCACCTCCACCATTGTCATATGTTGAAATTCCAACAAAGGATATGGTGGATCAACCCTCGACTTTTGTGCTGACATGGGATCAAGAGCTGATTAGAGCATTGGAGCTAGTTGGAGAAAGTGTCAATGCACTGAACTCCTCCTTATCTCCTCATCTCCAAGAACACGTCGATATGCTCCAGTAGCTACTAGAAAAGTAGGATCATCAGCTCCAAGTAGCCACTGAGATCACAAGCCGCAATAGAAGTATACTTCAAATTGTTGAACAAGGAATTGTCCAAGTACATCAGTTTGATACCGCAGATTCCCAACAAAGGTGTGTGGAAAAATTGATGGGTCTTGAAACCATTGCTGCTCAAGTACAACAACTTCATGATAAGGATGTTGAACAAGGCTGGAGAATTTAATAGCTCATTAATTTGTTTACCATTCATTTGCAAATTCCATGGCACAACCATGAAGATTACAGTCATCATAACCATTCCGTTGGGTGTGAATTAGAACATGCCTCACCATCCTATTCAGACCATCAACTGGATTCACCCAAATTTTTGTGTAAAGACCAAACCATCTGGGGAAGCCCTTCATTCTATCCAAATGATTCAAATGATCAACCAATGGAAGATACAAGCCACAAGCATGAATGGTTCTATGATAAAGATGATCAGAATAGTCAAACAACCTCACAACATGGAGGTCAATTTGAAGAACCTAAATCAGACGTTGATCCAGACCAGAGTGATACATATCATATTGAGACTTGTCACTTAGCTTTGAGAAGTCAACCATTCATGGTTTGGAACAATTTGTTCGATGAAAGTAATGATGACTATTCATCTCAATGGAGCGAGTATACTGATGACGATGAACTGGACTAGCATGATCAAACATTGTCCACAATCCCTTTTCAAGGAAGAGTTGACACCAAGGGAGTACGATGGATAATCCTATAAAACATGGTTGCTGAGAATGAAGATACCGTAGACCCCATAAAATGCGATAATCTTGGGGTGGTAGAACCACAAACAGATTCACCAGGGGATATTTCTCATTTAGAAGATGATTGGATTACTCAGACTGTACATGAAAGTTAATCTGAGCATCCAACTTCAAGTTCTGAGGTGGACAGAGAAGAGAGGAGTCCTCTAGAAGACTTTCCACCTCTCCCCTCCATCTTATCTTGTGTCGAAATCCTAAAGCCTTTCTATTTAGATTCATACAATGAGGGGTACCTTGAGGATGCTATTTCGAAGAACTCATTTCAGTGCAGTTCAAGTAAATCCCAACATAAAGATGACTTCACCGAGTCGCCATATTTTATTCCTCTTCTTCAGACTCAGAAGGGCCCACATCTCCACCTATTCTATTCCTACATGGTGGACCTGATTGACAAGACACAGGTAACATGGACCCCAAAACTACAGATTTGGGATCCAAGTGCAGGAGTTGTAGGGCAGCCACCCCCTATTACCTACATAACTTTTCTTTACTTTTAAATTTTTGCATAATAAAGTCAATTCAAGTTTTATCTTTCCTCTATCTGTTTAAATTTAGTTTCCTTTGCATCATCTAGATTTCTTTTACTCTTCATTGCATGCATTTCCTCCTTTTCATCCTGACAACTACTTTTGGTCTATCTTTTCAGAAGAAGTTATTTGGTACATCTTGTTGTTCTCCTATGTTGTTTGATTGAGACACTACTTTCGCCGCCTTCCACCCTTATTTTCTACTTAAATCTAGATTCTCTGAGACCTAAGCCTGCTCAGGCCAGCCTCGGCACGGTCGTGTTGGGCCAGCATGCTCACGCCACTCCCGTGTTTTTGTCCATATTTCTCACTTGTTATTCAATGGTCAAAAGCGGTCATTTTTTTCTTCTGAATTTTCCACCTCGGCACGACGTGCCCAACTGCACACGATCTTGGTGGCTATTGCGCTACTCGACATGCCACTTTTCATAGATACTCTTTGGTATGATGGTCAAAAGTTAGTCAAACTGACAATATTACCGGCTTGAATGACTGACGTGTCAATATATCCCTAACTTTTCCACCTCTTTGACCGACTGTTGCGTTTTGACTGATTTTTCACCTTTTGACCAAATTCCTACTATTGACCCAGTTGTCTACCTTTTTACAGCTTTCCCGCCATCTTGGCATGATCGTGCCTAGCCCGACATGGTCAGATCGAGGGTGACCGTGCACGCCCATCCTATAAATACACATAGGCCGAGACTTTCTTTCCCACACCTTCCACCCTATTTCTCTTCTTGCCTAGCGAAGCCCTAGCACGCCACCACAGTTTTCCTCCTTTCCTTGCTTCCTCCACCTCCTAGCAGGCCAGAAGCAACAAGGCAACAACAACTGCCACCGCCAGTAACACCTCTTTCCACTGTAGATTGCCCCCTTGGTCTGTGACGATTACATTGCCGCTGTTCTGGCACTGCCCTGAGTGTTGCCATCCTATTCTACACCATCACATCCTGCTTTTCCACCACCAGAAGTGATTCCCCCACCTCTCCCACACGATCGTGCCAAAGCCCAACATGACCATGCACGTCGTCGGCAGAAGTAGATCCCCGCCAGACCAACATCCTCTCCACTGATCAGCCCCCGTAGTAGGAGACGCCACTGAAGTTGTTGCAAACACCCAACACAGTTGCTATTTTTACCCGCCACATACACCTATTTGCCGCCTCTGTCAGCCATAGTAGCAGTCTCACCAGCATGACCATGCCAGGGTAGGGCTGACTGTGCCAAGAGTCGAAAGCAGACCCCACGGCAGCATCAAATTTCTCTGCCCGACTGTGCCCACCTCAGCATGGTCGTGCCCGACCGGATCGGACAAAAAATTAGCACTAGAAAATCAACACCATGGACACAATGAGAAATAGCTTCAAGAAGCTCAAGAAGATAGTGTCGCAAAAGAAAGGGGAAGGAAGCTCCTCATCACTCTGGGTGCCACCAGCCGATCGGTTGGCTCCTCCAACCAATCGGTTCGCCTGGTCGTCGTGCATCTCTTCATGGCCGCCACCCGCACGTCTCACTCCTTGAACGGTCATCAACCGATCGATTCACTCCTTGAACTGATCGTCTGGAACGTCAACCGATCGGTTCACCCTTGAATTGATCGTCTCACCTGTCGTCTTGAGCATGAGAGTCGATATCCTCCCTATGTTGTGTATGAATATGAGACCATGCATTCTGCTTCAGTAGGGTTCAGGTTGCATGAGACTGATTCAAACTACCTCCGCGTATCCGCCACTCTGATGGACACCTATAGTGGTGCTTCGTTGGAGTAGGTCTCAAGTGAGGGATGGCCGAGAGCACGCCGTGATGCTGAGCTCCATACTTCGATAGGCCATCAAGATGGCTTGTCAGTAGTAGCGGCACACAAAGCTTCATCTGTAGGGGACCAACATCGAGAGTCAGCAGAATAGTCGACATCTTTATGCCAATCAACTTCATCGCGTGATTCAGTTTAGGGGAGCAGACACCACCCTACTCCTGAAGGTGTTAATCAAATATCCCTCCCTCCTCCCATATTCAAAATTATGAAGCAAAAACAATAGTTTGATACCTTAATAAAAGACAAGTGCAGACTGCTAGGTCCATGATATGATGACCCTACCACACTCATCAGACTCAGGAGACAAGCACATGTCGACAAATATCTTACAACTATTGGCCTAGACATCCTTACATACATGCAGTGCGATGGTTATCATAGACTCACATGTGAGTTCTATGCTACACTCGAGACCCCAAAGGACCACCAGCACACTGTCATGCATTTTTGCCTGTTGAACCAAAGTCACCAAGTCACTAACGATCACCTCAATAGCCGGTTGTCATGCTCTGCTGAGGACTACACCAAGATGTCCAAGGGCCAACTGGAGATAGGGGACAGTGACATTGACACTACTCAGGTATGGAAGATGCTTACGGGGGAAGATAAATATGTTTCTAGAGCCTCCAAAGTTTTGCACATCCACAACCCGACACTTCGTTATCTACATCAGGTGATCATAAATTTTATCTTGGAGAAGCTAACAGTCAAGGGGCGCTCAGTTCAACAGACCTCTACATTTTGTGGTGTGTAGTAATTGGAAGGAAAGTGAATGTGGGGAACTTCATCATCCACCACTTTCACAACTCTTTCAAGAAGCAGGTCCAATTCACGCCAATGGCGGGCATCATCACTTTCACGGTGTGCCATCTTGGGATTGGCGATGGGCATTTGACACTTTGTAGGAAAAGGCTGAGTGGTCCAAGTTGGACTTGGATCACTTGATTCACTCAGGGGTGATAAAACACAGTAGTACAAGATATCTTTATATCTTTGGTCATAGCAGACACAACGTACTACTTCCAATAAACATGGAGTTCGCATTTTCAGACAATTGTCATGGATGTCTCTCTACTGGATGCTCAGAACAACATTCGTTAGGCAGGCATGACTACATGAGCATCTTCTTTAGCACCACCATTTCCAGAGACTCAGGAGGCCGGACAGCAGACATGGGCAACCTTCCATGACATTTCATATCTGGGAGGGCCCTACACAGAGATGCCTTCAGCAGATTACCGGCAGCCTCATCAGCAGGAGCAATATGCCCCATATCTCAACTTGGGGCATCTTTATGAGTTTATGACTGATTTTAGGGATGACTCCAACATACGACTCGATGGGCTAGAGAAGGATGTGTAGTACCTTAGATAGAGGTTTGACACAACCTTCCCTCCACCACCTCCTCAGACTTTTCAGTAGCCATTCTAGCAACCCTTCCAGCCTTTCTACCAACTGACCCAGGACTTCGGACAGTCATTCCATTTTCAATAGGGAATGCACCAGGACTATGAGAACCCACCAGGTGGCATTGATGATCTGAACTAGTATATAAACAATGACTACCAATAGCAGCTACTTTCCACACCATCCAGAGCTTGAGATTTGCTTGAGGGTGAGCAAAAATTTTAAGCTTGGGGTGGCAGGGTATACCACCCTCTATCTTCTACGTTTCCCTTTTATTTCTTTCTTTTAATGCATGCATGCATGTTTATCGTCTATGTTCCTTGCCTTTAGCATAATTTTTTAGCTTTATAATACTTTGTTTTGTAATTTGTAGCTTTGCAATTAAGGCTATGTGATGTGAATCTTAGAACTAAATGCTTATCTTTAATGCCTAAATGCACAATTTTCATCTTAAACTGCTTGATCTTTTGCTTGGTTTGCTCATTGACTCTTTCCTTAAGTTTGGTGATAAAATCTAAGGTTATGCGCCTTTTTCACAACTTAAAACATTATTCCCTTGATCAATGTTGTGGATGATAAATACAAGATATAGGACCGTTGGAAAGAGCTAGAGCATGATCAAAGACTACTAGCTACATTTGTCATGAACTTGCCTATACTCTAAGGATCCTTGAATCATAATTACTATATTTTAATACAGGTATCAAGAGGACAATGATGAGTTTTGGGATATCATCAGGTTGAAGTGTTTTCCTTGCTGGAATACGTGCCCTCTCACCCTAGATTGAATCAAAAAGATGAAAAATTAAAAATTTACAAAAGAGGCTTGGCCGCCCACAAAATCCCAAAAATATCAAAATAGTTCCCACCCAAGCCTATAAAATAGAATGTAGAGAATAAAAGCCTGAGTGTGAATAAATGAGCATTGTTTTCTCTTTTAGGAGAGTTGAGGATGGTATCCAGTCGCTATATGACTGTGCTCACGAATGCGAGTATGTCGTGCCTGGTAGTGCCACCCCAAAAGCTCATTAAAGAGTCAATAGGAACCCCTAAGAGACCTATGAGATCTTCCCACTAGCAGGGTTGGTTCGAGCACAGTACGAGGAGTTTGTCTCACTACTCTGGGCTAACTGGCTTAGACTACAGGGACTGTTGCTTGTTACATGTACCAACTTGACGTAGATCAGGATCCTCAAAAGTCATTAGAATCTTCTTATTTTTGTTGCTTCTTAGGATCTGAATAATTGGGAGGCACGTTGTTTTCGATGGGTCTACATGAATACATGATGATGGCTCATTGTTCATCACCCGCGTGATCATTTATGTGACAATGCTTTTATGATTTATAACTATGATTCAAACCTTCATGAGTATCAATAGGTTGTAGTGAATTTGCTTAATCTTGCATGGACACTCTTTGATCTTACTTTAGCATGATTGTGCTCGATTGGTGAGAGTTTTCTCTGAAACGAAATGGGTCAAGTGAATTGATGTTTTAAACTATTTTTTTAACCTTATCATTCATCACCATGCTTAATTTGGATGTTATCTTTTTGTTCCTTGAGTACAGTCTTGTTTGAGGACAAGCAAAGGTTTAAGTTTGGGGTGGTTGATAACACCCAAATTCAGGCATCTATGCTAAGTATTTATTTATGGTTTTGTGTCATTATAGTGTTAATATGCCGAGAATAACCCTAGATCCTTATCTTTTAGTAATTTATATCTTTTCATAGATAAAGTTGCTCAACTAGCCAATTTTAGGACTTGTAGGCACTGAACCTGAAAAGACATCTATTCGTCAAGATTTCTCCCCAACACATGGTTTTTAAAGAAGCTAGACTTCCATCCGTCATGACCACGGTGGACTAAACATCGCACTATGTGCACCAGCTTAGGAGACGATGGTCTCGCTAACTAAATAGTGGGCCCAACAAACTTTTGATATCTTGGACCCTATTTTCAATGGCCAATCCTTTATCAGGATGCATCCTCATCAATCAAAAGGCTCATTGACGCGAGCCCGTCGACCACCAGTAATAGCCCCCCCTGTGGGGGTGGGCTTGGTCCTTTGGTCCATGATGCTGCGATCATGAGCAAAAAGGATGTCATGGCTGCGACCAAGTAGACAATGCCATGACCAAGGCCAAGACGTTGTGTTGACTGACACTCGGCATGGTAGGGCTGAGACCAAGGCCGTGACCGTGGTATGCCAGTGCGACCCCGACCGCGGCACAAGCGCTACCGCGACACAACCACCCCGACCATAGGGTCTGTCTCGACCGAGGCATCTACCTCAACCACAGGGTCTTCCTCGACTGTGACCCCAACACAACCGTGCCCAGCCTGGGACGGTTGGGCCGAGACCAGGGCCGCGAACGAGGCAGGTGCTGTGACCATCTTCTGCCTTTGCCTATAAATATTCACCCCTCATGACCTGGAGAGGGGTTCCAAATTTTAGGAGGTTCCACCTTGTGGTTCCACACATTCTTAGTTCCTAGAGACCTGTGGGAGAGTTCAGAGGTCTAAAAAGGTTGAAATGCTCATCCTACATCCATCCCTCTAGTTTTCTTCCATCCACCATCATTTTACACCACCATTCACCCATATCCTACCATTCTCAGCCATCTTCCACCTCCATACTTCCACCAAGCTGCTGTTCGGGGCAGAATAAAAGAGAAAGGAGGCCAAGGAGTCCAGAAGACCAAGGAGGATGACCCAAAGATGAGATCTGGCCTATACAGAGGATAAGGAGAGAGAACCATCTCCCCTTTACGGGCTAAATCTCTTCTTGTTCTCCTTTCTTCTACCATTATCCTTTGTTTCTGTATAAATGATGTTCTTCCATCTTTGTTCGGTGCCAACTATGCTTGTCCATGGCCAGTTGACCTCCTTCTTGGCTATGTAGCCTATTTTGGGCATGTTTATGTACTTTTACCTTAAGCAAGTCATTTTATTCTAGATCTAGTATGCTTTCTGTTCTATCTTCTCTTTGTGGTTATGATTGCTAGTTTGGTTGATCTCTTTCTTGCTTGAACTTTTTTTCAGCCTATATCAAGAGATTCATTATAGAAATAGGTAAGAGAAGGTAGTTTGGATCAGAATATGAAAGGTGGATAGTTTAAGGTGATCTATGCAGAACCACAGACCTGGGTACGGTCAGGCCCAACCTGGAACGGTCGGGCCCACTACCTGGTTCTGCCCAGATCACACCTATTCCTAGCATCTCAGAATATTCTAGACCTGAGAGGGTATTTAGAATATTCTAGGGTGTTTATTTGTCATCCTAGAGAGAGGTTACAATTCATTGATGTGTTTTAGTCACACTTCGTGAAAGTGAGTGGGATGACCCCGCATGAATATATACCATAGTTCATACTATGTTTAGATGTAGGTTGCTTATTGGGGTGTTCAACGGTTGTCTACGCCCAAGAACGAGTGCATAGACTGCCCAACTTGTGGTTACATAGCCATGAAATCATTCTATCTAATTATTAGAATTCTATGGACTCTGTTTTATTTTCCTTTCTTTGTTTTTTTTTACTTCGTGACATTTTGTTAGACTAGTTCTAGTTCCATTTTGTATCAACTATCAGATTGGCTTAACTGACTTAGGATCAAGATATTAAGTGTCCTAAGCATCCCCACGTCCCTATGTTCGACCCCATATATCTACTTTGACCCCGTAATATCATTGTGGGGGTCATTGAAGGTTTTAGGTTATAAATTCAAAGTCTGACCCTCCTTTGGAGCTGATTAGGGGCGTCATAGAATGGTTGGTATCAGAGCTTTAGGTTCACTAAGTCTACATGGACCTATGAATAGGGTTTGTGTCTATTCTTGTGTCCTCTAGTCTATCTTATAGTGACTTCTGCATGTATAGAAGAAGAAGAGAAAGCTTAAAGATGTCTGGAGAACATGAAGAACATGCTGTTGAAAGCAATGTTGCTGCACCAGGTGATGGTGCAAGGAACCATGCATGAGAAGAGAAGGTGCCAAATTCCCCCAATTTTACCCAACCATGATTGAAAAATCTACCTTTCAATCCCTTGTTGCACAGTTTATGGCTACTATGACTCAGATGGCGGATAGGGTGCCTACACCTTAGCCTAGGGCACTGGTTCCCCATACTGAATCTTCAGGTACTAGGAAGACTTTTGAGCGGCTTCGTCGTGTTGGGGCAGTGGAGTATCCTAGGATGGATGATCCGATGGATGCGGATCTATGTCTTATAGAGCTTGAGAAAGCCTTTAAGATCCTTAGTATCCTCGAAGCAGATAAGGTGAATCATGTGGCGCACCTTCTGAAGGGGAGTGCTTGCCACTGGTAGGCCATAAAGGAGGAGAAGAGGCCTGGAGAGGCTACAGGTTGGGAGGAGTTCCAATGTGAGTTGTTTAGTTTGTACTTTCCTCAGACGTATCTTGATGAGAAGATCAACCAGTTTGAGAGGATCTGACAGAGATCCATGATGACCAATGAGTATGAAGCAAGGTATATGGAGCTGTTGAGGTTCTGTCCTCACATGGATGCCATGGAGGATGAGCATATTTGTCTTTTTGAGAAGGGGTTGAACACTGAGTTGTCTACCCCGACAACCGGTTTGGAGAATTGGGAAAGGTTTACCATGATTATGGAGTTTATTCAGAGGATAGAGCGATATGTGAAAGAGAAATGAGAGTCAAGCACTAGGAAGAGGCCTGCACAATCCTAGGGGTAGTTGTAAAGAGGCTTTAAGAAGTCGATGTTTTCTGCACCGCCAACATCACAGAGGCTCAGTGCTCCAACACAGTGGTCACCCAGTAAGGGAAGAGGCCATAGTTTTCTTCCTACAGGAACCCCAGGTGCAGCATCAGTATCTGTTACATGACCACCTAGGCCTTGGTATGAGAACAGGACATGCTATAAGTGTGGAAGGTCGGGCATACTAAATTGTTTTGCCCTGTGAAAGACGATGAAGTGACCCCGCAACTAAGGCAGAGATAGTAGGGCTCATAGAGAATGAAGAATATCAGCATAGGAGGACAAGGATGTGGACAAGCATTGTTGGTTTGTTCGTCTACTCAAGGACGTAGATGATGGGGGTGACAATAGGAAATATCTAGATTCTATGCCATGAGTCAGCCGAAGGCGGTGGTCAACCCGTGAGTAGTGACATGTTAGATGGAGTTATTTCATTCTAATTTGTATTCTTCTTACTTTGTATCTATTTTGGTTGACCTGGATGCAACACACTCTTTTGTCACTCGTGAAGTGCTTAGCAGTTGTCTTTTGCCTATTAGTTGTAAGAACAATGACTTGTTGTTAGAAACCCCATTAGTCGATTTTATAGTGTTGTAGGAGGTGTGTCCTTCCCGTATCCTCTCCTTTTTGGGGCACAACATTTAATAGGATCTCATACCACTTGATATGCATGGATTCGATGTAATCTTTGGAATGGATACCTTAGAGAACACATGAGTGAGGTGTGCCTTACACCTAGATGTGTTGTTTCGGGTTAGAGAGCCTTAGAGAGGTTGTCTATCAATTTTTGAGCGTGTAGGGTTGTGCCCTATCGATTTGTGAGTGTGTAGGGTTGTGCCCTATCAGTTTATGAGTGTGTAGGGTTGTGCCATATTGATTTGTGAGTGTGTAGCATTGTGCCCTATCAGTTTGTGAGTGTGTAGGGTTTTGGGATATCAACCTTGACCTTGGTAGGAGACCAAGAGGGTGAGATCTAGCCTAGACCATATCACCATGTCTTGCATGATGTTTCATGTGGCTCCTTTTTTATGGACAAGTGTAACACCCTCCCTAAGCACACACATACACATAGCGGAAGAAACACTGAGTTTTCCATAACTCGTGCACTCAAGGGGGTATTACATAAAACTGGCATTCATAACAACAATATAATAAATCACACAAATTGAAAATAAGAAGCATTCTCATAATTGTTCTTATAAAAGGAACATAATAGATATCACATGAAAAACTAACTCAACATCTCGAGACATAGTCTCTACTCTAAAGTTCTAAACATTAAAACATATAGCTGAGTATATAAACCTGGGGATCATTTTATAGTTGGCACCCCACCAGATCGAGTCATGTCTCTATCCTTGTGCTTGATTCTATAGAATATACTTCACTCCTATTTCTCACCTATGGACATCTTGTCCCCAACCATGCATTGGAAAAATGGTTGTTAGCATACGTGGCATGAGCATTCTAACATATACATTACTTGATGAAATAAGATATTGGAAAATATTCTTAAACATTGTATACTGAGAACTAACATTAAAATATTACACAATTTGAAACATAAATATCTCTTATTACTTTAACTTAGATCTTATTTTTTTACTTTATCTTATCTTTCTCTAGAGAGCTGTACTCTGGTACCTGGGTCTCATGACCTGCACTAAGGTCCTGGGTCACATAACTTGCACTCTGGGCCTGGGTTATGTCTCTGAATTAGCCTACACTCTGGTGCCTGGGCCACATGACTTGCACAAAGGGCATGAGTCATGTTTCTCTTATCCTAATCTCTTTTACAAAACTATAGATGAGATTATGTACATTCTCTTAACTAAGCCATCTTTTATTTATGACTTTTATCTAATTGTGGCCACCATTATATAATAAGTCCTCCTCTATTGACACTGAAGTGTCCTCTATGGTGCAACACACCCTCTATTGGCACAGCGTGCCCTCGGTTGACACCGAAGTGTCCTCTATGGTGCAACCTACCCTCTGTTGGCACAACGTGCCCTCTGAAATGGAGTAAACACTCCAATAAATTGGCAACAGATGCCTCTGAATCGTCCTGGGACTCTCAGAATGAGGACTTATCATATAATGTATTATGTGAAGGTTTTGAATTAATTATCTTAAGTCTAAGCTTACTAAACTCTAAATATGAACTTATCAAAAACTTAATACTGAGTACTCACATGTACTGAACTCTGAATCTAAATCTCTGCTTGTAAATTCTAAACTAAATCTACATCTGAATACGAATAATCTCAGTTACAAAACTAATATTGGGTCCAAAACCCTTATCATGTATCTTTATCAAATATATGGCTACCCACATGTTGAGTAGTCTAAATCTAAATCGAAATCTAAATGTTATCATGAAATCTAAAGCATACATATTAATGCACTTGCATCATAAATCTTAAAGAATTATGTTCTTGTATTCTCATCATGAATCAAATCATGAATCTTAATAAAATCTAATCTTGGAACTTTATCATGACATAGTACATCATAATCGTATAACATTAACATGAAATGAATTCTCAATACATCCTGATCTTAATAGAGTGTTTATCTTGAAAACTTGATCATGTCTTAATATGTTCAAAAAAACTTATATTCATTCATCGTGCTAAACTCTAAAATCTGAATCATTCTAAGAAGTATAAATAACTTCTTAGTTATCATATCTCTATCTATATAAGAAATCTTAATAACATATTTTTACTTGAAAGCTTACTTACATGGCTATATCACATAATCATGGAAGTATGACTATCTTAGTTGCATATGCTATCTTGTAGTCTTATTCATCAACATGATTCTTTACTAAGAAATCTTATTGGAATATGATACTTTAATTTCCTCATGAACATGGTTCATGAATCTCAATCATTCTAAGAAATTTGAATAACATATCTCTACTTGAGATATTGGGTATGTGAGAGAACACCATCATGGAGGTGTGAAAACTTTGATTGCACTTCTTACTCAAAATCTTGGAATAGTAGAACACATAAATCACAATGGCTTATCTAAGAAACATGCAAACATTTTGAGCTTAATAAATATGAATACTCATGGGAATGAACCACTTGCCTTTGTTGTAGAAACCTATGTTTAGTCCTTGAACCTTTAAATAAAGATCCTATTTCCTGAAAATATCATGAACAATTCATGAATAGCCATTAAACTCAAAACTATTATTCTTAGGTCTAATTAGGGTTCCCATATCATCTTAGATGTGTAGGGGAATTTACCAAAAGTCGCTTCACTTGTACATACTTACTGATTTAATAGATTATACACATGTCTCATATGTTCAACAAATTTCATGGTGATATTTGGGAGATTTACTTATCATCATGTCATTTTCTTGAACTAGATTAGGGTTACCACTCCTAATCGAGCCTTCAAGCACAACAATATGAAGTCCTGCATCATTCATTATGATCAGATGTATTATATCTTCTCTAGACATCATTAGCAATCTAAAATCTTTTTCTCAGATTTAATGACCCATTACAACTATTTATTACTAACAATCCTTGATTATATGAATGCAACACTTCTATAAAATCCATGACTATATCATTAATTAACCTATAAATCTAACATTTTTATAAAATTATAGACCTCGAGGGCTTTTATTTGGTAGCTTATACGAACAAAATAGACTCAACGATCACAAGATATGATTTAAACAAACTTTAACCTTATTGGGGTGATCACGACTGCCCATACATAAACAAATGATCGAGCAAGACATTGGCCCTTGATAGAAGGATCCACACAACTAATTGGATCTAGTGCAGGATCCACGGAGGGTCTGGCCCGACCAAACCCGAGCCGGGATGTCTGTCATCCTTCTCGCGCAACCCCTGTTTACTCTATAAAATAGAATACTACCTCATAGGGATCGGGAAACTAGCGATGGCCTTAGCTTGGTATCTGATGCTAGGATCGTGCCACAGAAACTTGTGCCTTTCTAGGGCACCAACACTCCCGTCCATCTATATTTTCTCATCCCTATCGAGGGTTTCCTTCTCCTTTGTGACTCTTGTGTACCGCACAGACCTGCTGGCACATGAATATGTCTTCACCGCTCAAGAAGGAGGGAATAGATCGAGGAAGCCTGTACTAGAATCATTGATGTGCATTAGGGAAAGACCTTCTGCCTTGCCTTGACCCTCTTTAGAAATCGCCACTCCAGTTCAAAGATCCCAAACACCATTGCGGCTGAAGGTCTCCTACTTTGCTCCAGCGGGCGACGATCTCCAGACGATATCTTTATTCTTGTTTCCACTTTAATCCCGCCGCTGTGCAAGACTGCAAGTGGAAAACCCTCCCCAAAGCTTCACATAGTGTTGGTCTTATATAATAATAGCCTTAACATCCCCACCAACCAACCCTATTTGGACTTGTTTTCCAATTAGTACTCGCATCATTATGAGAAGTACGGTTCTGATTACAAGCCTAATAAAATACTAATGTCTCTTTCATTGTCAACCAACTATTGATAATTTTCCATTCACAGTTAAGTTCCAACTCTCATCCTATGAATACTTGAATTAGATAGTCTAAATAACCACTTGTCACTTGGCTTGGGATCAAAGTATACTCATGAATTTACTATTTGGAATTGTAATATATTCGTACAAAGCTCTCATCAGGGTTTTGATTATGATTATGTCATTGCATGCCAATATTGCATAAAAGACACTTACGATCACAAATTTTTATGAAGGAGGATATTTGAATCAAGTTTGGATAGAAGCTCGTTCTCATTATGTAGTATTTCTAGGAAAATATATATAATTTATTTTGAATGTTCATGATGGTTCCATTTTACTTTATTTTTAATGCACATGGATCACTTAAATGGGCAGATGGACCCACTACTTAACATTTTATACCAAATAAGTTCATAAAATAATTAATATATTTCTAATTAAAATGAAACATCTTGATATACCTTGGGTAGAATTTTGGGTTGTTACAATTCTAGCCACTTTATGAAAATTTTGTCATCAATCAATAAATTCCTTATTTGGATGGTATAAATGCTAATACTAATTACTAACTCTAAGATTCTATAGTTCCTAATAATTCACAAGATAATCAATTATTTGCAAAAAAAATAGTAATAATAACTTTTAATTGTACGTAAACTTTCCGAGTTTGAGATCAATCATGCTTCTATATTTTGAAATATCATCCAAATTATTTTAAGAAATTATGCTCAATATTAAAAATTATCTCTAATCATGTTTAATAAAATTTTAAATTTTTGGAAAATCGAGTCCCAAGTTGTCGTGTTCCTTGATAATCCTTCATCTTCTACCTTGGTAAGCTATGTCTCCTAGATTTCTTCTTCTTCTTCTTGGCCATGGATCTTTGATACCTTCTTTACATCTTAAACCATCTTAACCTCGGTCTCATCTTCTTCCTTGGAGGTGTAGTGGTGATGAAGTTTGGTGGATCATCTTCTACCTTGAGCTCGTGAGCTTGACCTTGGAGCTTGGATCTTGGTGGTGATCTTTGAGGCGTGTTATATAACTCTTAACCTCCTTTGTTATTTTCACTCTCCATATGTTTATGTTTTTCTTCATCTCTAGATAGTTTATCTCATGCATGCTAGTAGTTGTTGGTGGTTTTGAGAACTATTTTGATGAAGAAGTTTCATTTAAGTTACTGCCTACATCTTGCACCTTATTTCCATATTAGTAGATGGACTTTTGGCCGATCTTTAGAAGGTAGAAGAGTTGACACACACATGCACTATGTTGTGGGTGGTTGTCACGACTTGTGGTGCATAAACTGACACACCATGTGGCAAGTCATCATGACTTGGAGATGCTTAGGCCTACATGTTTTGAGGGGGTTAACCCGTCATGCCCTAGGGGAGCTAAACATATATGGATGCTAAACCGATAGGTTTTGATGGTGCTAACCTGACATACCCTAGAGATGCTTAGACCAATATGTTGCTAAATGGATATGTGTTGAGGGTGTTAGCGCATCATGACCAGGGTAGTACCTTGTTAGTTGGTATGCTTTGAGTGCCAACTGTGATGGTTTAGTTGAGCAAGAGGCTAACACACTCTAGTGTAGGGTTGCTTGATATACCTTGAAGTGGTGAACCGTGATGCCTTGCTAAAGCCCTAACCCTAATAGCCCATCAAACCTCTAGTAGTGTTTCCTGTCACATCTTCAGGTGGTGTTTCCTGTTACACTCTCATGAAGGGCTAAACCGATACACATTTTTGAGGTTAACCTGACACCATGCGTGCTCACCCGATACACCACTTGTAAGGTTATACCTTGTGCCTTGCAAAGTGGTAGTCAACATGTTATGATGATGACAAGTCAACACCATATGGCAAGTATTACCTATACACCAAAAGGGTCCAAACCGATACACCATATGCTAGTCTAAATCGATGCCTTGTGATGGTAGTCAAGTTACATCATGTTAATGATAAGGTTACATAGTATGATGTGGTACCCTATGGGTTGGTTGTGTGAACAATGAAGGATGCTATTTTCTATAACCTTTATTTCCATAACATACCTTATAGTGATAATAGAAGTGATGATCGGAGGGTGGTTGTTGATCCAACCTTATAAACCCTAACTGGTTAAAGAGAACCCTAACCCTAATGATGTAGTGTGAATGACATGAATCTTTATGAAATGCTGGTAATGATGACACATTATCTTTCTGTTTATAAGTCTCTAATTATGGAAAGTGTCACAAGTTGACATGCTTAGCTAGATAAGAGATATGGTGTTTATGATATGTTTGAATGGGCCATATGAGGCATGTGATATGTTGATAACATAGAAAGAGGAGGTAAATGGGTCTTATGACCTAAGGATGATTCATTGCCTTATATGAGATGATAATTTCCTTAGTGATGAGATGAGGCATTGCTACCCCAAAATATGTGGTCCTTGTGATGGAAAATCTAGTGAATGACAAGCATCAAGTGATAATGTGATGAGATCACACCTTATATGATCAATGACTTTTCGGTAGTGTGTTATGCTCTTATTTGTAGAACTTGTTTAGAGTTTATACATTGTAACTTGATTCATGCTAAAAGACACTTAGTGACCTAAATAATCAAGCAGAACTTAATCTTATAGCTTGCCTTGTGCTATAGACCCATTCAGTGTCAGCATTTACTGAATGATGAAATGAGTTTAACTCGGAGTGCATATATTTGAATATGTGGGGTGCAAGTCGAGTATTCACTTACATCCTTAATCACATGTTATGTGAGATGACCATGCATGAGTCGATCTTGTTGTGATATGGATGGCCATGCATGAGCCACTCCATCTTGATAGAACTGCCATGTGTGAGCTTGTTCTTCTAGCACCGTACCTGTATCAAGGTGGGCTAGGTATGATTACATATGTGGATGGCCATGCGTGAGCCAATCCCTGAGCTTGACTATATGTCATTGTTGCAGTTGACTAATATGTCTCTGCAATGTTTTCTCTTATGCTGACCAAGAGGTGTGGGAAGGTCGTGGATTCTGCCTCTTCCATTGACCTTATATGGCACCAATTTTGACTTAGCAATAGTCGGTTGGATTTGGGTGGTACGACTCAAATCCTTAGGGAATAATAAAATGCATAAACAACCATGTAGTATACTTGTGTAGGATCAAAAGCAGAAACATTGGATGAGACCTTTCTTGATTTTTATAAAGCAGTGTTGGTAAAAAATATACATGTTCTTCATATTTCTTTTATAATGTTAAGATGTTTCATAATCCAATAATAATTTCTTATTCTGTTAATAATGATTATGTGCTTGCCATGATTATAATCTTACTACTTTCTTTAATCATTTTATCTATGATAATAATAGAGTTGGGGGAGAGTTATATCTCCCGCTGAGATTTCAAATCTCACTCGATGGGTTTCCCACAACCGTTTTAGGTGGACATGCACAATGAGGTAGAGATCGTGAAACAGAGGTTGAGGAGCAGCAAGAAAGACAGTAGCTGACAAGGTTTGAAGTGTTGCTAGATGTCTTTTGTTGTTAGAGTCCTAGAGTCATCCGTGTACACTCGGGTCTTTGGGGATGTTTTGTAGACATGCTTTCGATATGTGGTTGGCTTGTGTGCCCTTTATGTACAGTTGTAGTGGATATATGTATATATGTTCTGGAATGGGTTTTCTGGTAATAGGCTGATGGCATACATAGTAAGTGCTTTGAGGCATGAAAGGACTTGCATGTAAAGGTTTTTTACTATTTGACAACTTTATGAAAAAGGTTTAAATTTTCAGTGTTTTCCAGTAATCTGTTTGTTTAATCTTTCTTCCGTAGTTTTGTTTTGATTAATCTCTATTTTGTGGCATGAGACGTCACATAAGGTACATACATATTCATCAACAACAATGATTGCCCATTTTGATCGAATAAAATTATGTTGTTACCTAGAAAGAAGTTTGGTAAAGATATCTGAAAATTGGTTTTTAGTGTCCATGTGTGTGATATAAATGTATATCTTATATATCTGGTCGCATAGAAAGTGATGGAGGACCTATATGTTTTAAACATATTATGCAATATAGAGTTATAAGACAAGTCGATTTCATTAATATTATAATTAATGATAGGAGTAGAAGTATAAGATGTGTCAAAATTGTGGAGAATTTTCTTCATCCATAGACTTGGGCACAATAACTACCAAAGTCTTTTTAATCATCCTTGATCTTTGGTAATTCCATTATAGTTTGCTTCTTGGAGAACCAAGAGACTAATCATAGTGCTAAGAGGAAGCAAGTGCCACTTGTTATCTTTCTATAAATCTAGCACCCATCATATTTTGTATCACTATGGGTTTGTAGAGTGATTTCCTTTGAATTCGATTACCATAGGCCAACATTTTTTATCCTTTGTAGGTATTTCAACATCGACTTTACTGTTATGAGATGATACTTTCTAGGGAAAGATTGAAATGTAGCATACATACTGACACTTAAGATAATACCATGTCTAGAAGCATAAATATATAAAATACTACAAATCATACACATGTATAGCTCCTCATCTACCTTTTCTTGTTCCTCATCCTTATCACAATAGATAGTGTTAGACATGGTTGTATCAATAAGCTTGTGATTCTCCACCCTAAAGCATTTTATCTACTCTCTGATGTACTTGTCTTGGTAAATGGAGTTCCCATATTTCATCTACTAGATTGGAATCTTAGGAAAAAGGTGACATCTCACATCAAGTTCATCTTAGTTGACTCTGCTGAGGGAACTAAAGTCTTGTCAAAGATCATGATTACTAGCACCAAAAATTATGTCATTAGTATATATTTAAATAATAAGAAAGTTGTTAGAAGTTTATTTGAATAAGAGGGTAGAATTAATAGTCCCCATGGCATATCCATTTTCTAGCAACAAGGTCATCATTTTCTCATACTGATCTCTAAGGGCTTGTTTGATATTGTAGAGTACCTTATATAAAAGATAAATATGATTTACATTCTTCATATTTCCAATGATTAGCACAAAATTCCATCAATATTTTCCATATACAAATGCACTTTTGATTGTAGAGAAATATGGCAACAAAGATGACAATGAAAACAAAAAGAGCCTATCCATATTCCCCATAAACCAGTGGATTGTGTCAACAACTATGAAATGGGAAGGAAGGTTGCGAGGCATATACTTGGTCCTGGATCAAGTCCAACGACAATCCTTACATAATTGTGCCTCTCTGAAGTAGAACACAAACTATCGTCGTTATCGGCCTCCTGATCTAACATCATAAGAGGAGGTTGAAGAAATTCTCCTAGCATGGTAGCAAGAACCTCTATGCCTCTACATAGTCCACACGACCATCGGGAACTCCTATCATTCTTCTACTACTAAAGAGTATGAGTTGTCCCTCATTTTGTCAAAGTGCTAGTGTCGACTTTCTCCCCTTTGATATCTCTCCATTTTATGGGTAAGATTCCTCTAGCTCTCACGTTACCACAATGTTGAGATAAGGAGGGTCTTTCCTAAGAGCCTTGGCCACCCCCTTTATATAGGAGTGGATGGGTTAGGGTTTCCATAACCTAGGGATACAAGGAGATGAATTTTTGACTATTATGAATCACGAGTTGGTCGACTAGACTCCTAGTCGATCAATTGGCATGCCATTTGGTAAACTGGACACTCCAATCAATCAATTGGATTTTATTCCTATTCACAAACATATTGACTTTCAATGTGACATGATGCCAGCATCAATCCTTGATCTAGTCTTACTAATCATCCAGTCGGTCGACTAGACTTTTCAATTGGTTGCTTGGACACTCCAGTCAGTTGACTAGCATCCCCAGTTGGTCAACTAGACACTCCAACCAACAGACTATCAACTAATGTTTTTTAAGTTGATTACCTACACACTTTAGTAATAAAGTCAAACATTATTCATGATCAACTACTATTCTAGGTGCATCCTATGTGTGTGGCCCTATATGTCCCAAATTATGTTGGCAATGAATGTCCATAATCAGATTTGAACATCACAAATAATGAGCGATATCTAGAAACACATCATTGCTATCTAAGTAATTGGAAAGTTGGAGAAAAACTTCAACCTACATCCTTGATTAGCGTTACCATGATCATAAAGTTTCTTTGTCGGACGATTGAATGCAAGGCATGGGATCATCATCCTCTTCATATTCAATCCATGTTTCTTAAACTAGAGTAGACTATTGAGATACACGTGAGCTCAATATCACATATTGACTCACATGAGCATGGTCATGCCTTTCTCAGTCTTTCTTATCAAGTGGCTAGGATATCATCTCTGGTAGGAGGGACAAATCCTATCTATATCACTCATAGTCAATCCCCATGTGTCACAACATACTCGAGCACCACCTTTGCGACAACCCTTATTCAAGGTCAGTTGGATGGTGTTAAAGTTCATCGAATGACATGTGATGAATGTAGTGACTTTAGGTCCTAGAACTACAATCACTACTATCACATTGAGATATGATTCTAACTACCCTTCAGTGGTTCCATGTATTGTTGGGTTTTGTGGAGAAAACATGCGCGGCGGAAGCAACAAAATCCACACAACCCGAAATAGGATCTCGTCAACAACAACGTATTTGGAAGGAGTGTTTGCGGGATATACCTTATCGCAAAGCAAGTCCGGTGATGTCCCATTGCACGATGGTGTGCAACGACGCTTGTCTACACGGACAGAATTTCTCTCCCGTTCGCTGTTGTAGGAAGATTCGGCGATGCTCCTTTCGTGCGATGATGTACGCGGCTCGTAACGCGCACAAATGGTCGTTGATGCCCTCCGAATGTAGGCGTCTCAGCGTCTGCATCTCTACTTTGTCCACACAGATGGACTGGAACTCCACGTCGCACTTCCTAAGCCGGCGGGAAGGAGTCGTGTATGTGCGATGGCGTGCTAGCGACGCGTTGCTCTCCTTTCTCTCCTAAGGATGGTGACGGCTAGGGTTTACGTGCGTGAGCATAAACTGAAAAGCCTCTCTCAATATCTTATATAGATATCGGCCATAAACCTCCTTTAAATAGGAGACGAAGGGAAGTAGGGTTCCTAAACCCATCGGTAAACAGAAATAATGCATTAATTAAAATGCTCGTGTATTAATTAGAATATTCTGGAATTCATTAATTAACCAAATAATCACATTAATTCATTTATTAATATCCAACTCCATGCAATCACTTAGGATGGGTCTATGGGCATATATACCAATAGACTCCCACTTGCACATAGAGCCAATCACTCCAATATTATTCTAATCGATTACATAAACATTTTAATAATCAATGTGATTTGGAGCAATTCCAATCAAATCCATAATTATACTCCTATTCCAACACATCCTATGCGTGTGACCCGGTGGGCTCCAAATTACGTTGACAGTGATATCCATAATGATATTATGATTTCACAAGCAATGATTGGTATCTAGCAAGACTTCATTGCCACCCAAGTAATTGGAGAAGTTGGATAACAACTTAACCTATCATTCATGACTGGTGTTACAATGATTGTATGGTTCCTTTGTCACTGATATCCGGATTGAACTCGAGTCATGGAATTTTTATCCTCTTCAACATTCAATCCATGTTCCTTGAACTAGAGTAGACTGTCTGAGATATATGTAAGCTCAATATCACATATTGACTCACATCATCATGGCCATGCATTTCTTAGTCTCTCTTATCAAGTGGTCGGAATATCAAACTCCCGTAGGAAGGACAAATTCCATGTACATCACTCACATTCATCCCCATGTGCCACAGTGCACCCAAGCACCATCTTTATGGAAATCCTTATTCAGGACCACAGTGGATGATGTCAAAGTACACCGAACAACATGTGATAAGTGTAGTGACTTCAGGTCTAAGAACCACAATCACCACCATCATTATGAGATGTGACTCTAACTACCAATCATGGTATCCATGTGTCACTCTCAAGGTGGGTCTATCCGATACACTATTCTCTAACAAGTATCTATGTATTTGGTTTGATATCTCCATATCATGGATAATGAGATTCTTCCATCAACCAACATACATTCTAATCTTATGTGTTATTGATGTCTATGGATATTTCCACAATAACAACCGATTAGGGATAAAACAAGAATACATACTCTTAGCATACATATGATCTCACTATTCAGGTCATCAACCCGAAGACATATGTCATTGAGTATATTATTCTATAGACATCAATAAGTTTTATGGTCATCTCACAATATAAAACACAAATATATAGATTGGAAACTTGCCTTTATTGATATGATCAATGTAGTATTACAAATCGTTTACATAGTATCCCATTACAATCATTGAATGATAGTCTCTATGGGCATACATACCAATAGATTCCCACTTGCACTTATACCCAATCACTCATGAATCTCAATCCAAGTGATCGAACATGTCCGTCATGTTTCTGCTGTGAAAGTGCTTTTGTGAGTGGGTCAGCTACATTGCTTTCTGTAGGTACTCTACAAATCTTCACATCTCCTCATTGTACTATCTCTCGTATGAGATGGAACTGCCGTAGAATATGTTTGGAACGTTGGTGCGATCTTGGTTCTTTAGCCTATGCAATTACTCCATTGTTGTCACAAAACAACTCAATTGCATCACCAACGCTTGGAACCACTCCAAGTTCAGAAATGAACTTCTTGATCCACACAACTTCCTTTGCTGCATTAGATGTGGCAATATATTCAGCCTCTGTTATAGAATCCACAACCCTCTCTTTCTTGGAACTCTTCCATCTCACAACTCTATTGTTTAGGCAAAACACAAATCCAAATTGCGATCTATAGTCATCTTTGTCAGTTTGGAAGCTAGCATCGGTGTAACCCTTTACCATGAGCTCTTCCTCACCATCGTATACCAATAATTTATCCTTAGTCCTTCTCAAGTACTTTAGGATGTAATTTACAGCTGTCCAATGACATTCACCTGGATCTGACTGATACCGACTCATCATGCTCAAAGCATACGACACATCAAGACGAGTACATAACATCGTGTACATGATAGATCCAATTGCTGATGCGTATGGAATCTTACTCATGCGTGACCGTTCATCATATGAACTAGGACATTGGGTTTTAGAGATCATAACCCCATGGGACATGGGTAAGTTACCTCTCTTAGAACCCTCCATGCTAAACCTCTTTAGCACCTTATCAATGTATGTGCTCTGGCTTAGGCCTAGAAGCCTTCTAGATCTATCTCTATAGATCTTGATCCCTAGTATATAGGATGCTTTGCCTAAATCCTTCATAGAGAAGGTCTTCCCTAGCCAACCTTTTACTGTCTAAAGAGTAGGGATGTCATTTCCCATCAATAGTATGTCATCCACATACAATGTGAGAAATATGATTGTACTCAAACTAACCCTTTTGTAAACACAAGGTTCATCTTCATTTTGACTAAAGCCAAACTTTTTGACTACTTCATAAAAACATAGATTCTAGCTCCGAGATGCTTGCTTCAATCCATAGATTGACCTTTGTAGCTTACAAACTTTATTGGCTTCCTTTGGATCGATAAAACCCTTAGGTTGTGTCATGTACACATCCTCGAGTAAATTCCCATTAAGGAATGATGTTTTAACATCCATCTGCCAAATCTCATAGTCATGATAAGCTGCAATGGAAAGCATGATCCTGATGGATTTAACCATGTCAACTGGTGAGAAGGTCTTATCATAATCATCACCTTGAATTTGACAGAATCCTTTTGCAACCAATCTACCTTTATAGGTTTGAACATTTCCATCCATGTCAGTCTTCTTCTTGAAGACCCACTTGCACCCTATGGGTTTTACCCCTTCAGGTGGATCCACCAAGGTCCATACCTTGTTGGTGTACATAGATTCCATATCAAATCTCATGGCTTCGAGCCATTTCTCAAATTCTGGTCCCTTAGTAGCTTCTAGATAGGAAGTTGGCTCATCATCTATGCCCAATTCATCACTATCTTGAGTCACGAGAAATCCAAATCTCTCAGGCTCAAGTTGTGTCCTACTAGACCTACGAGGTTCCTATGTTACATTTAGAACTTGAAATTCCACAACAATTTGTGAGTCTTCATGTTCCTTATGTACCTGCTCAAGTTCTCTGCTTTCTTGTTGGTCTTGAACTTCTTCGAGCTCTACATTCCTCCCAATAATTCCTTTGGAAATACATTCCTTTTCAAGAAATACAACAGTCCTAGCAACAAACACTTTGTTGTCAATTGGTGTGTAGAAGTAGTATCCCCGAGTTTCCTTGGGATATCCAACAAAATAGCAATTTTCTGATTTGGGTCCAAGCTTTTCAGGAAATTGTTTCCTAACATAAGCTTCACATCCCCAAATCTTTAACATAGACAAATTGGGACGATTCCCATTCCATATCTCATATGGTGTCTTTTGAACCGATTTGGAAGGTACACAGTTAAGTGTAAATGCTGCAGTTTCAAGAGCATATCTCCAAAACGATATTGGAAGTTTGGCTGAACTCATCATTGATCGTACCATGTCTAATAATTTACGATTCCTTCTTTCTAACACACCATTATTTTGTGGTGTACCAGGTGGAGTCCATTGTGATACAATACCACAGTCTCTCAGAAGGTCCTCAAACTCTTGGCTTAAGTATTCACCACCTCGATCTGAATGGAGTGCTTTAATACTATTACCAAATTGCTTCTCTACTTCATTCATGAAAGTCTTCAACATTTCAAGAGTTTTTGACTTGTGTTTCATAAGATATACATAGCCATACCTACTGAGGTCATCAGTGAAGGTAATGAAGTATTGATAGCCTCCTCTAGCATTTGATCTAAAAGGTCCACATACATCAGTATGTATGAGCCCTAGCAGATCACTGGCTCTCTCACTGTGTCCAGTGAAAGGAGTCTTGGTCATCTTCCCTAATAAACATGCCTCACATGTCTCCAATGATTCAAAATCAAAAGAGTCTAGATAACCATCCTTATGGAGTCTAGATATGCACTTCTCGTTTATGTGCCCAAGACGACAATGCCATAAGAATGTTTTGTTTGAGTTGTCACATTTTAACCTTTTAGTATTTACGTTGTATATGCTAGTCTCAAGTTCTAACAAGTAGATACCATAAGACATAGGGGCATTTCCATAAAAGATCTCATCTTTAGAAATATAAATAACTCCATTCTTAATGTGAAATTCAAATCCACTCTTGTCCATAAAAGATACATAAATAATATTTCTATTAATGACATGTACATAATAGCAATTCTCTAATTCTATTACAAGGCCCGTAGGCAAAGATAAACTAATAACTTCAACTGCGGTGGTAGCAACTCTTGCTCCATTAGCGACCCACAGCTCGACTTGGCCCTTTTGTAAAGGCTTACTTCTTATCAGATCCTGCATATTAGAACATATGTGAGATCCACATCCGATATCCAGTACCCATGACGAAGAAGTATTTAAGTTTATCTCAATAACATATATACCTAAAGTGGAGATCTCTATCCCCTCCTTCTTCCTTAGTTCCTCCAGGTAGAGAGGACAGTTTCTTTTCCAATGTCCAGGCTGGTGACAATAGTGACAACTGTCTTCTTTGGAGATCCCACCTTTAGCTTTGAGCGCGGATGACTTTGGCTTCTGCTTGGCTTTAGAACTTTTCTTAGCCTTGCCTTTGCCTTTGCCTTTTGACTTTCCCTTTGTCTTGCTGATCATGATCACAGACTTGGGCTTGTCTTTCTTCATTTGTGCTTCAGCTATCCTCAACATGCCCACCAATTCTGACAATGGCTTGTCAAAATTGTTCATGTTGTAGTTCATGACAAAATGATTATATGATTCAGGAAACAATTGTAGAATCACACCAGTGGCCAACTCTTGACCTATGGGAAAACCCTTCTTGGATAAGCTTTCCACGTACCCAATTAAAGTGAGTATATGGGTGCCAACTGAGTCCCCTTCTTTCATCTTGCTCCTGAACAAAGCCTTTGAGATATCATATATCTCCTGTCTTGCTTGATGTTGATACATGTTCTTGAGATGTGTTACCATCTCCATGAAATTCATGTTCTCATGCTGCTCTTGCAACTCATAGTTCATTGAGCACAACATTAGACACTTGACATCCACGACATCATAAAGGTGCTTCTTGTAAGCATCCCTTTCAGCCTTGGGCGCATTTACGGAGGGTTCCGCTGGCTCTGGTGGTTCAAGGACATAGAGCTTACGCTCATGTATGAGAACAATTCTTAGCGTTCTAAACTAGTTTTGAAAGTTGGTTCCAGTAAGTTTGTCCTTCTCAAGGACTGATCGCAATGAGAAAGTGAGAGTGTTGTTTGCCATTTGATTGCTACAAAAGAAAAATTTGCATTTAGTCCAAAACATTTTGACTTGTAAAGATTTGATAAATGAGATTAATTAGGCCTTTAATTAATTAATCTCCCACTATTTTATTCAAATTGATAGCCCTCACTATCAACTTGGAAGATTGCAACGCACAACCTTCTAGTGAGCCAAGATCCAAAATAATTGGATCAATGCCCAGCCAATGCCGACGTCAAAGACCAAATACTAAGGTAGGCAACTTTTGCCAATTGCATCATATGCAACTCTTGGATAGATGATCATGCACAACTCCTTGCCATGATGCATCTTTGTGCCTCTAGGTACTTGATCCTACCAAGGTTCCCTAGTTAAGTCCAACCCATAAGCCAACATGATGAGTGTGCACCCTACGGAGGCAGACCCACACACGCACCATCACACTTCCACGAGATAGACAGTGTACCACGCGGAGGCGTGCCCACACATAGTCGTTCAAGCTTTTCATGTGTGTTTCTTTATGGAAGGCAACTAAAACTTAATATTATTAATTGAGGGGTTTTATTAATACATATATATATATATATATATATATATATATATATATATATATATATATATATATATATATATATATATCCAAACACCACATACTTATAGTACGTATCATATACTACTATATCCACAACCACAAACGATAGACATGCAATCACAAATACAAGAACATCAGTTATGGCCATACTATTGTAATCCTTTGGAGCAACAAAGGATTACAGTCCACCTATGGTCTTATGCATCTCATGCAACACCTGTGAATCAACCTGTAAGCCTATAATGATCAACATCACAATGAACAAATTCATGGATGCTTCGTGAGGTTGGAACTTCAAGTTGCTTCTTGGAATTGGATCTTCTTGTTGCTTCTCCATGGGCACTCCTTGGAGTTGGATCTTCAGGTTGCTTATTGAAATTAGATCTTCATGGTGCTTCTCCATGGACACTCCTTGGAGTTGGATCTTCAAGTGGCCTCCTTACATCATGTTTACAAAAACTAAAACTAATCCTATCTCTATTACATGATATGAGTACAAATATAAAGGGAAATAATTAATTACACTTTGAAATAAGAGATGAGGCTCGACATGCAAGCTGAATACTTTATATAAAGGATCCATATGCAACCATTGTACATCCATAGAATTCACAAGCAGACATATCCATAAGATTGACATCCACATCCATTCACAACATTCACAAAAGAGGATACTAGGCCATAACCGTGCATGCATTCACCACATAAAACAAAATTTTAAAGGAGACGTGTATGTTATCATAGGTATATCTACATATACTTATATACATATTAAAATTTTAGTACTTGTAATGCGGGACATTTCCCATTAAATTTTTTTTGACTCCCACACAGACTATGCGGGGTACACAGGGGCAGAGCCCTTGAAAGGTCTACGGAATTTTACTTCCGTGCACTTAGGAAAATCAATAATTTCCATAGTCGACCCTGTCCAAAACGTCAAAAATAGAACCCTGCGGCGTATGTGGAATTAGGTTTAGATTTGCACATTAGCAGTTTTAATTCGCATCGTATGCAACACAAAAAATAGTATACATCGATTCGATCATATCGAAATGAATCCAAATATGGCGTAGATCGACGCTGCTCTAATACCACTGTTGGGTTTTGTGGAGAAAACATGCGCGGCGGAAGCAACAAAATCCACGCAACCCGAAACAGGATCTCGTCGACAACAACATATTTGGAAGGAGTGTTTGCGGGATATACCTTATCGCGGAGCAAGTCCGGTGATGTCCCGCTGCATGACGGTGTGCAACGACGCTTGTCTACATGGACAAAACTTCTCTCCCATTCGCTGTCGTAGGAAGATTCGGCGGCGCTCCTTTCGTGCGATGATGTATGCGGCTCGTAACGCACATAGGTGGTCATTGATGCCCTCCAAACGCAGGTGTCTCAGCATATACGTCTCTACTTCATCCATGCGGATGGAATGGAACTCCACGTTTCACTTAATAAGCCGTCGGGAAGGAGTCGTGTCTGTGCGGCGAGGTGCTAGCAGCGCATTACTCTCCTTTCTCTTCTAAGGATGGTGACGGCTAGGGTTTATGTGCGTGAGCATAAAATGAAAAACCTCTCTCAATATCTTATATAGATATCGGTCGTCAACCTCCTGTAAAATAGGAGACGAAGGGAAGTAGGGTTTCCTAAACCTATCGGTAAATAGAAACAGTGCGTTAATTAAAACACTCGTGGATTAATTAGAATATTCTAGAATTCATTAATTAACCAAATAATCACATTAATTGACTAATTAATATCTGACTCCATGCAATCACTTGGGATGGGTCTATGGGCATATATACCAACATGTATCACTCTCAAGATCGGTATGTCTAGTACACCATTATTTAACAAGTACCTATGTGTTTAGCATGATATCATATATCATGACTAATGAGATTATGTCATCAACCAACATACATTCTAGTATTATGTATTACTTTCGACTATTTTGCTTCTGTAGTAATATTCAACTAGGGATATAACAAGAATGTATGTACTCTTATCATACATATGATCTCATTTTTTAGGTCCTAGACCTAAAGACATTTGTCATCAAGTAACATCATTATTTATAAATCTATTATGTTATATCATTATCTCAAAACTGAATGAAATAGAACAAATGAAACTGAATTTATTAGCATCAAATCAATTACATTATGAATAATTACAATAATCATATGAATAGATCTCCGGGCATGCATAACAACAGACTCCCATTTTCACTTAGAGCCAACCACCCATGAATGTTATCCCAAATGATCTAACATGTCCATCCCACTTCTATTGGGAAAGTGTTTTGTCAGTGGTTCAACAATATTGCTTTCAGCCGAAACTCTAGAAATCTTCACATCTCCTTATTATAAGATCTCTTATATGAGATGGAAGCACTGAAGTATATGCTTAGAATGCTGATACGATCTAGGTTCCCTAGCTTATGAAATAGCTCCGTTGTTGTCACAATACAACTCTGGTACATCGCTAATGCTTGGAACCACTCCAATTTCACTAGATGAACTTCTTGATCCAAATAGCTCCCTTTGCTGTGCTCAAGGAAGGAATGTACTTGACCTCTATTGTAAAATCAACGATGATTTCTTGCTTGAAGCTTTTCCAAATAAAAACTTCTTTTTAAGGTAAAGCAAATACATATTGTGATCAACAATCATCATTGTCAGTTTGGAAGCTTCCCTTTACACCTAACTCTTCCTTACCACCATAAGCAAGGAGCTCAACCTTAGTTCTTCTCAAATATTTAAGGATGTTCTTCATGATAATCCAATGACTTTCACTGGGATCTGACTGATGTTTTCCATTCATGCTCAAGGCTTACGAGACAACAAGATGAGTGCATAACATTGCATATATGATTGATCCAATTGCGTACGCATATGTCATTTTACTTATGCGTTCCCATTCTTTACAAGAACTAGGAAATTGGGCTTTAGAGAGGATAATTCCTTGGGAAATGGGAAAATTCCCTCTCTTTGAGTCTTGCATGCTAAACCTCTTCAACACTTTGTCAATGTATGTAATTTGTCTTAGGCAAAGAAGCCTTCTAGCTATCTCTATAGATTTTGATTCCTAAGATATATGACTTCACCTATGTCCTTCATAGAGAAGGTACTTCCCAACCAATTCTTTACCATTTCTAGGGTAGGGATGTCAATCCCCATAAATATTATATGATCTACATACAATATGAGGAACACAACTATGCTCCCACTAACCTTATTTTTTTATACAAGGTTCATCTTCATTTTACTAGAGCCAAACTCTTTGACTGCCTCATCAAATGAAAGATTCCAACTCCGATATGCTTGCTTCAATCCATAGTTACCTTTTTAGATTAACATACCTTATTTTCATCCTTTGGATTTATAAAGCCTTTAGGTTGTATCGTTCATATCCTCAAGAAGATTTCCATTAAGCAAAGTGGTTAAAACACCCATCTACCAAATCTCATTGTCATAATAAGCTGCAATGACAAGCATGATCCATATGGATTTGACCATGGCAACATGTGAAAAGGTTTTGTCATAGTCAACACCTTGAACTCGTTTGAAACCCTTTGCGACCAATAGGCCCTTATAGGGTTGTACATTGCCATCCATGTGGGTCTTCTAATTGAAGATCCACTTGCACCCTGTGGGTTTTACTCCTTCGGGTGGATCCACCAAGGTCCATACCTTGTTAGTGTACATGAATTCCATCTCAGATCTCATGGCCTCAAGATAATTATTAAAATCTGGTCCCTAAACAACTTCTAGGTAGGTTGTTGGATCATCATCTATGATCAACTCACTACCCTATGGAGTCACATATAACCAAATCTTTTAGGCTCAAGGCATGTCCTGCTAGATCTATGAGGTTCTTGTTACATGAGGAACTTGAGATTCCACATCAGCTTTTTGGCCTTCTTTTTCCTTCTATACCTCTACATGCTTAATGTTTTCTTGATGGTCTTGAACCTCTTCTACTTTTATCCCATTGATTGCTTTGGAAATAATTTCCTAGCAACAAACACTTTGTTGTCAGATGGAGTGCAAAAGTAATATCTCCTAGTTTCTTTGGGATATCCAACAAAACAACACTTACCTGATTTGGGTCCAACATTTTTAGGAAACATTTTCTTGACATAGGATTCACATAACCAAATCTTCATAAAAGACACATCATGACACTTCCCATACCATATCCCATATGGTGTCTTTTGAACCAATTTAGATGGCACACCGTTTAGTGTGAACGTTGCAGTTTGTAGAGCATGTCCCCATAAAGAAGTCATAAGATTAGAAAACCTCATCATTGATAGTACCATATCTAGTAATATGCGATTCCTTCATTCTGATACACCATTATGTTGTGGTGTTCTAGGAAGAGTCCATTGTGATACAATAACATGGTATCACAGAAGGTCCTCAAACTCTTATCTTAACTATTCTCTACCTCGATTAGGAATGAAGCGCCTTAGTACTTTTACCAAGTTGGTTCGGTACTTCATTCATGATATCCTTAAACTTTTCAAGGGTTTTTGACTTATTTTTCTTCAAGTATACGAAGCCATACCTATTGAAGTCATCAATAAAGGTAATCAAGTATTGGTAACCTCCTCTACCATTTGTTCTAAAAGGGCCACATACATCAATATGTATGAGTCCTAATTGTTCATTTGCTCTCTCACTGTTACCAGCAAAATGAGCTTTTTGTCATGTTGCCCAACAAACAAGACCCACATGTCTCTATTGATTTGAAATCAAAAGAGTGCAAATAACCATCTTTATGGAGTTTGGAAATGTGTTTCTCATTTATGTCCCCTAGATGACAATTTGAAAGGTATGTTTGGTTTGAGTTGTCAAATTTTAGTCTTTTAATATTTATGTTATATATGTTTGTCTCCATATCTAACAAGTATAGACCATAGGACATAGGGACACTACCATAAATGTTTACTAATAGAACATTGTCCATTCTTTATAAAAAATTGAATCTATTCTTGTACAAACAATATATAGATATGACACTCCTATTAATGGAAGGTACATAATAATAGTTCTCTAGCTCTATTACAAGCCCACTTGGTAGAGATAGCTCATAGGTTCCAACTGCAATGGCAGAAACTTTTGCTCATTAGCAACACATAGTTCAACCTCACCTTTCTTTAAAGGTCTACTTCTTTTTAGATCCTTTACATTTGAGAAAATGTGAAATTCACATCCGGTATCCAGTCCTCAAGATGAAGAAGTAGCAAAGTTAGTCTCAATTACATATATACCTAAAGTAGAGATCTCTATCCCTTGCTTCATATTCCTTAGTTCTTTTAAGTGAAAAAGATAGATTCCTTTTGCACTTACCCTTCTCCTTATCTTGAGTAAAAGAGACTTGGACTTTATCTTAGCCTAAAAACTTTTACTGGTCTTTCCTTTGCCCTTGGACTTCCTTCCACTGATTACCATCATGGGTTTGTCCTTCTGTATTCGTGCTTTGGCATTAATTAACATGCCAAGCAGTTCATGCAATAATTTGACCAAGTTACTCAAGTGAGAGTACTTGACAAACTGGCTATATGATTCAACAATGATTGTAGAATCATATCTGTGGCCAATTCTTGGTCTAAAAGAAATCCTAGTCTATCTACATGCTCTACATGCCCAATCATATGTAACACATGTGGCTCTATCGAATCTGCCTCTATCAATTTACACTCAAACATCACTTTGAAGCTATTATACCTTTCTTACTTTGCATGATTCTTAAGATGTGTTACAATCTTGAGAATGTCATGTTTTCATGCTATTTATGCAACTCATATTTCATATAGCTTGACATAAGGTCTTTGATGTGTGCGGCATCATTCACATACTTGAAGTAAGCATTCATTTTAGTCTTATGTGCATTTGGAGCGGGTTCCTATGTCACTGGTGTTCCAAGGACATAGAGCTTGTGCTCATGAGTGAGAACATTTCTAAAAGTCTTGAACCAATCATGGAAGTTGGTCCTCATTAATTTGTCCTTCTTAAGGATTGATCACAATGAGCATGTGTTTTCCATTTATTTCTACAAGAAAAATTTGCATTTTGTCAAAACACTTTTGATTTGATTTGATAGTATTGGAAATATCAATTAGGCCTTTAATAAATTATTGATCTCATTATTTTGTTTAAATTGATAACTCTCACTATCAATTCAGAAGATTGCAGAGAATATTCTTTTAGTGATCCAAAATCCAAAATGATTAAGTTATTACCCAGCCAACGCTGGCACTCACAATCAATTATTAAGGTAGGCAACATTCTACAACTACATCTCATGAAATTCCTAGATAGATGGTATGCACAAATCCTTGCCATAGTCCATCTGCATGATTCTAGGAACTTAGTCCTATTAAGGTCACCTAGTTAAGCCTGACCCAAATGCCAACATGATAGAATATGCACCCTACTGAGGCAGATCCACATATCTATCATCACACTTATACGAGATAGACGGCACACCATGCTAGGGCATGCCTGAACTTAGTCAATCAATTTTTTCATGTGTGTCTCTTATGGAAAGCATCTTAGATTGAATATTTATTGAGGGATTTTATTAATAAATACATATAGATATCTAATCATCACATACTTATAATATGTATCATATAAATGCTATATCCACAAAAAAAATGCAATAACAAACATACAATCGATGGTTATTTCCATACCAATGCAATTACTTGGAGCTTCAAAGAATTGCTATCAACCTAAGGTCAAACATCACATGACACAACTTGTTAAGGAAAAAGTGCTATGCTGGAACAAGCCATTCGGCTGATTGGACTCTTCTAGTTGATCGATTCATCTGCCTATCCATTGATTGGTCTCATTAGTCGGTCCACTAACTTTTAGCTCAAACGAATGTCTTTACCCTTCCAGTCAGTCGATTGGACTCTAGTCAATCGATTGGCTCCTCTGGACTTCTACCTCTTCAATCCTCTAGTCAATCAACTCAACTTCCTTCTCAGTCAATGCCCTGGTGTAGAACATCTTCTCTTTTGTCAAAATAGAAATTAAAACTAATTCTATTTATTTATTACATTGTAAAAGGTGAAACCTCAAATTACATTTGAGGGGAATACATGGACAAAAGTATTAACTTAATATGAATAAAGAGAGAGAAGTTCCATATGCAAATTGAATTTAAAAGATAGAGATTTAAACCATTCAACCATGCACACACATCCATAAGAGGTATTGTCCATAACCATATATACATCCACCATCAAAATGATTTTAGAGAGACACATATAGATAACATATTTATATCATATCATATCATATATATAAAGGATCTATAGGACATTCCCTAGAGTATGTTGTTTTAATTAGATATGAAAATCAATCATTTGAATATTCACATCGCATGCAAAAATAAAAAATTAAAACAAAACTGATCATATCGGTTAAATCCCAAAACATAGTAATTTGACATGACTATGATACCAATGTAGGGAAATATAGTCACTTGATATGGTAATAGATTTTTTTTTCTATCCATATTCCCCATAAACCAAAGGATTGCATCAACAACTATGAAACATGAAGGAAGGTTTTGAGGCATATCTGGTCTTAAAGAAAGTCCAGCGACAATTCTTGAAGAATGTGCTTCTTTCTTAAGCAACACACAAATTGTTGTCATCACTGGCCTCCTGGTGTAGCACCACAGATGGTGTTTGATGGCATATTCCTTGCATGGTAGCAACTGCCTCCATACCTCTACATAGTCCACATCGACCACTAAGAGCTACTACCGTTCTTATAGAACTGACTGGAAGGCATTGTCCCTTGTGTTGTCAATGTGCTACCATCAACTTTCTCACCACGACTATCTCTCTCTTTTATGGGTAAAATTCCTCTAGCTCCATGTTACCACAATGTTGAGATGGGGATGGTCTATCCTGAGAGCCTAGGCCACCCCCATTTATATAGAATTGGGTGGGTTAGGGTTTCCACAAACCTAAGGATACCAAAAGAGGAATTTCATGAATTTTCCATTACTGCAAATCACGAGTCAGCCGAATGGACTCCTAATCGATCGTTTGGCATGCCAGTCGGTTGACTGAACACTCTAGTTGGTCAATTGACTATTTTTCCTTTTCACAAACATATTGACTTTCAATGTGATGATTAATGCAAGATATGACATCAACATCAATCCTTAATCCAATCTTACTAATCATCCTAGGCACTCTAGTGGGTCGACTAGCATTCACAGTTGGTTGACTGGACACTCTAGTCAGCCAACTGTCAGACAATGTTGTTAAAGTTGATTAGCCAAACACTTTAGTAATTAAGTCATACCTTATTCATGAGTAAACTCCTATTTCTAGATACTTCCTGTGTGTGTGACCCTATAGGTTCCCAAATTATGTTGGTAATGAATGTCCATAACTAGAGTCTGACATCACAAACAATGAGCGGTATCTATAGACACATATTTGCTACCCAAGTAATTGGGAAGTTGGAGAACAACTTCAACCTACATCCACGATCGGTGTTACCATGATCATATAGTTCCTTTGTCACTGATATCCTAATCGAATGCAAGACATGGAATTGTCATCCTCATAATACTCAATCCATGTTTCTTGAACTAGAGCAAACCATCAAGATACATGTGATCTCAATATCACATATTGACTCACATGTTCATGGCCATGCATTTCTCAGTATTACTTATCAAGTGTCCAAGATATCATCTCCAGTAGGAGGGATAAATCCCATATACATCACTCACTGTCAATTCCCATGTGTCACAACGTACCTGAGCGCCACCTTAATGGCAACCCTTGTTCAATATCATGTTCGATGGTGTCAAAGTTCATAGAATGACATGTGATGAATGTAGTGTATTCAAGTCCAAGAACCACAATCACCACTATCACATTGAGAATTTTTTTTGACTACCCTTCAATGGTTCCATGTATCACACTCAAGGTGGGAATGCCCGATACACTATTCTTTAACAAATACCTATGTGATGAATGTACAGATTTCATGTCTAAGAACCACAATCACCACTATCACATTGAGAGCTGATTCTAACTACCATTCAGTGGTTCCTTATATCACTCTCAAGGTGGGTCTACCCAGTACAGTGCTCTTTAACAAGTACCTATGTGTTTGTCTTGATATCATATATCATGACTTATATCATCAACCAACATACATTCTAGTCTTATGTATTACTATCATCTAATTTTCTTCCAAAATAATATTTAGTAGGGGCATAACAATAATGTATGTACTCTTATCATACATATGATCTTAGTGTTCAGGATCTTAACCTGAAGACATATGTTGTCAAGTAACAAAATTCTTTAGATATCTATTATGTTATATCATTATCTCATAACTGAATAATATAGAATAAACATAATCGCCTTTATTATTATCAAATCAATTACATTATGCCTCATTACAATCATCATATGACTGGCTCTCTTGGCATACAAACCAACATTGACATTGGATATAGAATAAAATTATTAGGACTAGAAATAGCAAGTACCATATGAATGAATTCTCATCCAAGTAGTGGTGCATAAGTGATGAATGCATATTCATCTTAGTTCTAGTTTCATCTAAAGTTCTATTTTTGCACATATGATCCCTGAGTTACCCCTAGTTTTGCCTCTTTATATTTTTTCTTAGTTTTATGAAGATAATTAATGTCTTGATCAAACCCATGGGCATTCATGACTGATCTATCTTTACACATGATGTTCCATTAGTTAGGTATGAGGAGTATGTACAAAAACCATCATTTTCATTGTTCTTAGAAGAGCCATCAACTTCTAGCTCTCCAAGACCCTAAAATGATAGAGTCTAACCCACAATCTATCAAACCATCAGTCCTGCCCCTCTACGGTGGAGCCATCGATTCTTGATAGCCCAACACATGAGCCAAAAAATTCCTTCACTTGCAGCCAACCCATCAATTGTTGAAACTGATGGTATGGCTAGCCTCACCTTATGATGGTTCTCCCTACTTTTCCCTTCTAATGGAGTGGTTGAGGTCCTTGTTGGGCGCTTCCATCCAATGTCTCTTCAGACTCTTGCCATCCAATGGAGAACCTACCTTTCCCCATTTGATGGTGTAGAATCGATCAACAACCAAATGCAATCTGCTAGCCTCGTCTACTAATGATTTGGTAGAACCCTCTTCTAAAGGCACTCATGTGCCTATTTCTATGATGAGCTTCAATAAATGATGGCTATTCAACCTCACCTACCAAAGGCTCAGTAGACCATCCACTTTTGAAGGGACCACATACAATGACGACCATACTGTAGAGAACGTGCCCCAAGGCACTTTCCCTGGATCCTTTAGAGCATAATAGATCTCACCCACAAACACCCTAATGATCACTATAAATATACATCTGACTCCTACGTTAGAGGAGTCACCTACGCTCCATCCTTGCCACCAGTGTGCCGCTTTGTGGCCAGCCAACGAGATCAACCATTGACCTTCAAGTTCAGTCCATCAATTTGTGGTTACCAAGAACGATAGTCCAGGAGGTTATCACCTCTTCCATCATCACTACCACCTCACGACGCCAAGAGTTTCTGCTGTATCCAAGGAGAAAGCCACCATCGATTTCCATCAACCATTCACCTGCCAATCAATGCAAAGGATTAGAGCTCTAGAAGAAGAAGGAACATAAAAATAAGGCCACCCATGGAAGTCTGGGCATATTCTCCATCGACTGGCCATTTAGATATCAGATGATGGCCATATCTTCTTCTTCTTGTTCTTCTTGTTCTTCTTCTCTTTGTTCTAATATGTCTAAAATGAGTGAGTAGTTCCTTTTGCTGGGATATGGGGAGTAGCCCCGCTTAGTCTTTGCATGTCCATTTTTTGTGCTCCGTGACTTTTTTGATGACTAGGAGAACCCATCTCAGGCAAGCCCGATATGGTAAACTCTCGAGGCATGAGAGGGTGTGGTCTGATCACCCCCTCTAGTGCCAAATTAGTGTGGATTGCCGTTTGCAAAGTGCCTTCAGTGAGGTTTGAACCCCGGTCTTGTATATAAGTGATCCATGACTTGTATATAACTCTTTCAATTCAATGTTAATCATTTTAAGCATGTTTTTTAGATTCATCACCTACTTTGCACGATCTATTATATCCCTTTGTTGCGAGAACTTTATTAGTCAAGATTCGAATATTGATTAGCTTGGTTGGTTCCTAGATGAGAACTTTTAAAGGGATATCTCTAGATATGTAGATATATGACCTTGAGTGATGAGACAAATACCTCATAGGTATATCTTGTGATTTATCACACCTATCAGGTGGATCTTGATTTTTCTCCATTTGAGTGGTTATACTTAGCCAAGATATGTTTTGGATGTGTTTGTGTGTGTAGAGGTGGTGAAACCCGATTCCACCCCAGTGGCTTCCATCATTAATTTAGACATTGTTTAATTCTGATCTTTTACTTTCCTTACAATTAGTATAACTCAACCAAATCAACTTGTGGTTCTAAATATTCATCTTGGTTCTACATGATATAAGCTAGAATGATTTTTAAAAACATTATCACTTGGGATTTGATCCTTAACTATACTATGATAAGATTGTCCACTTGCAAGTGGTTTATTGCATGTTGTTTTAGTAAAACTTTAGGTATTTTAACCCTTAGGTGAATTTGTTAGTGCAATAAAAATCATATCAAATTATGGTGACGTTGTTGGGGACAAAAAAACTCTAGTTAACCCCAGTTCAATTAAGACTTGTGGCATACAACTCATGAAAACATAATTAACTAATGCGGAAGCGTTCACTAAACAGTGGATTACCAAAAATCACTAAAAATTAAAACCTTTTTATCAAGAAATCCATCAAAGTAAAACTTTCTCACATAGAACCAAAGTAACACATTTACATTCTTGTTCGAAGGTATATATTATGTATCATATCTTTCTGAGAGTTACAAGCATTAACTATCATGTCAAGTTAAACACATGCAATATAAAATCTTGAGGCACTGAGTCAAAATCTCGAAATCACTAACTACTACTCCGAGGACCTGAGAATACAGAGACGACACAAAGGACTCTATCTACATCTATACAAGGCATAACAGCCAGTGTCTCCACCTGAGACTTCACTGCTGTCCCTACTGCTGCTGTTGCCGTCCTTCACCTACTGAATGATTCCTGCCTCCTCGTCCGCGTCCACCTAAAAATGTGATTCCCACCGGGGTGACACAATTGTAAATTGCCCCAGCGAGAGATATAACTCTCCGCTAGAAACATTATTATTGCAGCTTAAGAAGATAAATATACACATAGGAATCATATTTGATTGACAACAGCGAATTCAATGTCTAACTGATTAGAATATTATTCTTATCTAAAAACATTGCAGCTGTAACTTGAAAGAACAACATGTCACTTATCCTTTAAGGAATATGAAGAACATGTATAACATTTATTCACTATAGAATCATCACCACAACATTAACTCTCTTCAGGCTTAGATCATATATCTAATGCCTAGTATTGTCATAGTGGAGTCATGGCCTGTAGCCATACTCTTCTCACAACATATTGTGATCTTAATCCCTCAACTCATCAAGTACAATTCCATTTCTTAACAAGTTCATCATTATGATTATAGAATCTGGGTATCTGAACCCTCATTTCATCATAGAACACTTGTTACCATTTATTAGATAACTTCATACCTTTAGGTCATCTGACCAAGAACATTATAATTCTTGCTACACAAATTATTGCACATAGTTCACAAAGCTCATACCACCTCTCATTACCCCTTATTAGGCAACAAGGCATATTATGAATTATAAAGCTCAATAAACAATCTAAGATAATTATCACATCATGTGACACACATAACTCATCAATTACGGGTTACCTCTCACTAAGAAACAAGGCATATGAAAACTTATAATGCCTATAGAACATTTTCAATATACAGAACATCATTGCTCATACATGGCTATGCTCATCATCTCAACATATCTGCATGATTAGTAATCACGATACAATTACATATCAGTACCATGCAATACAAGGGTTATCTTATTACATTCATAACCCATTAGTCTGTATGTGAACTTCACATATGATTATCCTGTATTAGAATTTCACATAGTAATACTCTGTATTAGGGTTTACATAGCATTAACTTGTCATAGGATTTCACATAGCATTACCTTGTATTAGGGATCACATAGCATTGACTTATTTAAAGTTTCACATAGCATTACTCTGTATCAGGGTTCACATAGCAAGGAATCAATATGAATAATCATAAGTATTCAATCATATTCTTTATTCTCATCATTCATCATTAAATGAATTATCAACACATAGCTTGAGTTTCTCTCTCTTCTTTACCAGAATATGATTACATCATAGTTTATAGGTTTAGATTAACCTTTTCATAAGGCATGTTAGCCTACATTCAATAGAGTACATTACATATCAATGTAACCATTGATATGACACATCTCATGTGTCATTCATCCAATTATATTGGACTTATAACACATCAAGGTATACCAGTATTGGGGTGTTGGATGTGATATCTATCATACCTTGATGTATCACTTCCCTCAACACCTTCATCTTAATTGAGTTTATTCACTTAGCTTGTATTAGGGTATTCCTCATCCTAATAGTTATGCACTAGATCATCACATTCATCATGCAAGGTAGTGGTCATTAGTCACTTCACTTAGAATATACAACCATTGCCAAAACTATGGACTCATCCTTAAGTTAGGAACTAACAAAACGACCATACTAGGTCACTTGCAAATCAACTTCAAGTTGAGCATAGAGCACCATGTCCATGTACTCAAGAACGTCCGTGCAAGGGAAAGACACCACAGTCGTGCTACCTTGCACGATCGTGCTACAGAAGATCACCAAGACCGTTTTACACCACCACGACTGCCATCATGCAACCCCTTTAGCTTAATTATGAATAGTATTCTCCATATTTATAATTTGAGGATTCACATAGAATATTCCATACATTTGTGGATTTCACATAGTATTATTCTCCAATAGATCTTTACATAATCATCCTTCTATATCAAGGATTCACCTAGTATTATGTGAAATAAGAATTTCACAACACATCACCCAGTGGAAGGACTTCACATAGAATTAGTAGCACAACCCTATATTAGGGTTTCATATACCTTTATCCCATTTTAGGGATTAGGGTTTATCATTCACATCCAAGTGGGGTTTCTCTTTCCTCATACCCAAATTAGGGTTAGGATATACAATTCCCATTAAATTAGGGTTTCCTTCATTGTTACAATAAGTTAGGATTACATCATCACCCTGGATTTATGATAACACTCAGCCTTTCCCTAGATTAGGGTTTCACACATAGCTTTGTTCTAATTAGAGTCTCACACATAGCATTTCTCTAATTAGGATTTCACACATAGCATTGCTCTAATTAGGGTTTCACACATAGCATTGCTCTAATTAGGGTTTCACTCATAGTATTACTCTAATTAGGGTTTCACACATATCATTGCTCTAATTAGGGTTTCACACATAGTATTGCTCTAATTAGGGTTTCACACATAGAATTTCTCTAATTAGGGTTTCACACAAAACATTGCTCTAATTAGGGTTTCACACATAGCATTTCTCTAATTAGGGTTTCACACATATCATTGCTCTAATTAGGGTTTCACACATAGCATTGCTCTAATTAGGGTTAAGGCTCATTGATTAGAGTTTCATGATCTCATTATTATGGATCATCCATTATCACATAGTTTACTCATAATTAGAGAATTTGGGCTTAATTATATAAGCATTCATCTCTATCATTCTCTCTCTCTCATCCTCTTTAGGATGTTAACTACTCCAAGATTACACATAGCTTGGGTTAATCTTCACAATCATCATGGGTCTACATCTTTATTAATCACATAGATGATTGACCTTTGATCATATTAGATGTCCAAATGGTCTAATAAATTAAACCATCAACTATATAATGAATTCAATAAAATTGACCAATTAAACTTTCAATTTCCACAAAGTGATCAATTGGGTTAACCATTGAAATCTTCAAATGCATTAAGTATCTAAATAGGTTCACCATATTGGACCTTCAATTACATGAGGTATTCAAATGGATTAACCATGTTGATCTTCACAAAGTTAATTACTTATACCCTCAATGATCTTGGTTCTCATACATCAATTGGTTGAAAACCATTTGAACAAGTTGTACTTGAAACCAATTGGACAAAGTGGGTATTGAAATCATTTGCACTTTGGGCCTCCAAATGGTTTGAGATCGTTTGGTCCCAAATGGTCTTGAGAATGTTTGGTCCCAAACGGTGTTGAGACCATTTGGATTCAAACGGTCTTGAGACCATTTGGACCCAAACGGTCTTGAGACCGTTTGGTCCAAAGCTTCTCAAAACCGCATGGACCAAAAAGGTACTTCAACACTCAATCGACTAAATGTTTCAACCCATGAACCAGTTATAAATTGAACCACTAAAGCATTCATCGACTGGATCACTGAATCACCATTCAATTAGACCTTTAATTTAGGGTTTTGAACCCAATTGAACTAGGTTTGATAATCAAGAAACCATCACTGAGAGTTTGAAATTGAGGATCCATCAATGGTTGACATTGTGGAATCAAATCAATTGAAATCAATGAACTATCATCATCACATGATGTGACCTGACCTCAAATGGTCTTGGATGACCACCAAATGGTCTTGAGACCGTTTTCTCAATCCATCATCAACATCCATGACATCCGATTAGGGTTTTGGACCATTGGATTGATTATCAAATCAGAACTTAGTTGCAATTCAATTTGGTACCTTTGGACCTTCAAACACATAGCCATACTTAACCCTAGACCTCCAAACAGTCTTGAGACCATTTGGGTGATCCCCAAATGGTTTTGAAACTGTTTGGGTCAATCAACCCAAAACATCATCTAAAACAATTTCAAAATCAACACTTAGCCGATTAGGGTTTGCAATTAAGGAATCATCCACAATTGAAACCTTAAAGATCAACCAATTTAAACCATTGGATTAAGATCCAAGTACCACAACATATATCTTCAAACGGTCAACCATCCCAAACAGTTTGGGACCCAAACCACCAAACGGTTTGGTGAAACCGTTTGGTCCCAACATTGAAACTGTTTGCCCTAGATATTTGGGGAGGTGTGTGCTTATGATGATGTCATCATCATCAAGCTTCAAACTCATGAAATCTACTATGATTTCCATGGAGATTGCATCAATCAACCAAACTTAATTTCGGAAATGTAGAAATGATCACCAATTGATAAGGAATTGATTGCAATAATAAAATTAAGAGTTCAAGTTATAAAACCCGCCTCCAATTGAGCTCCAAAGCTCCAAGCTCACGGAAACAATGGTGGATGCAACTCTTTTCACTATTCCAAGGGTCGTCCTCAAGCTTTGAGTGAAAAGAATTGGTTAGAATTGAAGAGGGGATCGAGATATGAAGAATTCATGCATTGATTTTTGATTTTCACCATGGATTCAAGGTGAAAGGAGGTCAAGAACCTTACCAACAGGTTGGGGGTCGTACTCCTGATCCTACACAGCTCCTTAGTCGTTTTCCAAGCAAGGGGAAAGAAAGGAATCCGAAAATGCCTTTGTTTTGGCTTGGAAAAGGTACTTTTATAAGAAAATTGATGAGACAGAAAATTCTTTATAAAAGTCTTTTAATTCCAAAATTGTTGCCACCACTTCCCCCTTGGGTTCTTGCATGCAAGGGAATCTCTATCCCCACCGAGATCCCTTCCATTATCCATGAATTAAGGGAAAAGAAATTAAGCACCTTAACCCTTATAATAAGAATATCCATATGTGAGTGGAAATTCTTTTCCTTATAATAATGGTGAGTGGGATTTCACCTCCTTAGGATATGCTCGTGACTTTGCAAGGGTTTAAAATCATACACACACATATGAGTCCAACCATTTTAATTTTGGTTGAAGGCCCTTTAATTTAATACATTCATTTTTGCGCTAAATTAAATTAGGGTTTCACTTAGGATTAAATCTTGATTATTTTAATATCAAGATTCTCTCTCCTCCAACTTAATTCAAATGAGGCTCCCTTCTCATTTTATTTGCTCTACAAGGTGCAAAGAAACATTAGGTACCTTGTTGAAGTGGTAATTTGCATATTGAACCCTAGGTTTTGGGTAAATTGCACATTACACCAAAACTTGGTTTTAATGTACAAGGATTGCTTTACAAGCTTAATCTTGGTTCCCAAGCTTGTGAAAACCATACCACTACATCATATTCATTCTTATGATGCCTAAAAATCAGAGGAACATCTTATCATGCAACATTTGCAATTTAACCCCTCAACTTAGGTAATTTGCACTTTAGTCCAAAATAAGCAAACATTGCTTCAACATTGTTCAAACAGGACCAAAATTGAAACATAAGTTTCTCATGAGCCCTAATTACTTTTCCCAAGATTAGATTAAGTATATACTCAACCTTATTAGGCAAACCATCTAGGGTTAACACATAACCCATGCCAGGGATGTTACAAATTATAAACCCCTAACAAGGATTTCGTCCCCGAAATCCCAGAAAAAGGAGGGACAGATTTATTCAGTTATCATACCGTCAAGTCTCCGCATAATATCTTAATATTATGGAGATATCATGGATCTTGTAATCCACACAATGTTCATTTCATTAATTCAACCTTATCAATATTTATATTTATGCAAAGCATAAACCCCTAACATATGATGTCCATATTGTTGAAAGGAAGAAGCATAAAAGAACATACTTCAATCATTACTCAAGAATATTTACCAAAAGAAAAACATATATATCTAACAGAGATAATTCACTCAGCAATCCTTTATTCATAAAGTTCACTTAGCAAACTCTATGTAATTGGGAATGTTCACTTAGCTTTTCCTTTTTTGTTGGGAATGTTCACATAGCTTTTCCTTTTATTTGGGAATGTTCACATAGCTTTTCCTTTTAGTTGGAAAATGAAATATCATAATGACTTTATTTCATCTGACCTGTCTGAGACGTTTGTCCACATCCTCTATTGTTACTAGGAAACTGCCTTCTTTGTGATCCTTTCTGACTCTGCCCCTGAGGTTGAGTCATCATCGGATTCCCGCCTGGACAAGCCTTTACTAGATGTCCCGGTTGTCTACATTGATAACAGATCCTAGGTGCAAAATAGGGTCTGTGAGGTCCAGATACCGATGTTGATGCTATGTTGGAGGCTCTATTTGGAACATTACTATGATCCCTATCCCTACTTGACATCCATTGTGTCTGGGTATGGAATCTTGATGATGCTGCCGGTCCAGAAAATCTCGACTTCTTAAAACTTTCGGACCTTTGTTTTTGAGTCTGAGTGTACACTTTCTTGCCACTAGTATGTCGTTTCTCAATTTCAGACCTCTCTATCCTCCTTACTGATTCCACAAAGGTGGCAAACCTCTCCCTGTTCTCTAAAGAAGACACAGGAGTGGTCAGTTCATCGTTCAACCCTTTCTCAAAATGCCAAATTCTTTCCTCATCATTAACTGCCATTTGCGGACCAAACCGCAACAACTCCATGAACTTAGCTTCATACTCACTAACGTTCATCTGTCCTTGTTTGATCCTTTCAAATTGAGAAATATTCTCATCTAAATACGTCTTAGGGAAGTATCTACTGATGAATTCTCGTCAGAATACCTCCCATCCAATTTCTTCACCTGGTCTCTTATCTTCCTCTATCATCTACCAATGACCAGAACTCCCTTTTAGGAGGTACACAACATGTCTTAACTTTTTAGCTTCAGGGATATCAAGAATCCTAAAAGCCTTTTCCAGTTCTGTTAGCCAGAAATCAACATATGCTGGATCAGATGTACTGGCATAATCTATGGCTCCAACCCGGAGAAGTATCTCAAAAGTCTTGCCAACTCCATAGCCATCATGGTGAGCTAATGCCCTAGGTGCATGTAATTGCATCCTATCTATCATATGAGTCATATCGGCCATATACTGCCCAAACATGGCTTGGAGAGCTGGGTTCCCCATGTCAGCTTGATTGAACTGGGGCTGTTCAGGTACGGGCTCCTCTCTATTATTGTCTCCTGCACCTCCTCCTGGTCCAACAGTGCTGCCCTCTACAACATGTTCTTCATGTGGTCCAGACATCTTCAAGTTCTTCTTCTCCTATGTGAGAAGAAGATACTATCAGACTAACTGGAAGACACTTAGAAAAGATTCTACAACCTTAGTCCTATGTCTCTATAGACTCAGTGAACCTAGAGCTCTGATACCACTTAATTATGGCATACAACTCATGAAAACATAATTAACTAATGCAGAAGCATTCATTAAACAACGTATTACCAAAAATCACTAAAAATTAAAACCTTTTTATCAAGAAATCCATCAAAGGAAAACTTTCTCACATAGAACCAAAGTAACACATTTACATTCTTGTTCGAAGGTACATATTCTGTATCATCTCTTTCTGAGAGTTACAAGCATTAACTATTATGTCAAGTTAAACACAGGCAGTATAAAATCTCGAGGCACTGAGTCAAAATCTCAAAATCACTAAGTACTACTCCGAGGACCTGAGAGTACAGAGACGACACATAGGACTCTATCTACATCTATACAGGGCATAACAGCCAGTATCTCCACCTAAGACTTCACTGTTGTTGCTGTCCTTCACCTACTGAATTGTAAATTGCCCCAGCGAGAGATATAACCCTCCTCTAGAAACATTATTATTGCAGCTTAAGAAGATAAATATGCACATAGGAATCATATGTGATTGACAACAACTAATTCAATGTCTAACTGATTAGAATATTATTCTTATCTAAAAACATTGCAGCTGTAACTTGAAAGAACAACATGCCACTTATCCTTTAAGGAATATGAAGAACATGTATAACATTTATTCACTATAGAATCATCACCACAACATTAACTCTCTTCAGGCTTAGATCATATATCTAATGCCTAGTATTGTCATAGTGGAGTCATGGCCTGTAGCCATACTCTTCTCACAAAGTATTGGGATCTTAATCCCTCAACTCATCAAGTACAATTCCATTTCTTAACAAGTTCATCATTATGATTATAGAATCTGGGTATTTGAACCCTCATCTCATCATAGAACACTTGTTACCATTTATTAGATAACTTCATACCTTTAGGTCATCTGACCAAGAACATTATAATTCTTGCTACACAAAGTATTTTACATAGTTCACAAAGCTCATACCACCTCTCATTACCCTTATTAGGCAACAAGGCATATTATGACTAATAAAGCTCATAAAACAATCTAAGATAATTATCACATCATGTGACACACATAACTCATTAATTATGGGTTACCTCTCACTAAGCAACAAGGCATATGAAAACTTATAAGGCCTATAGAACATTTTCAATATACAGAACATCATAGCTCATACCTGGCTATGCTCATCATCTCAACATATCTGCATGATTAGTAATCACAATACAATTACATATCAGTACCATGCAATACAAGGGTTATCTTATTACATTCATAACCCATTAGTCTGTATGTGAACTTCACATAGGATTATCCTGTATTAGAATTTCACATAGTAATACTCTGTATTAGGGTTTACATAGCATTAACTTGTCATAGGATTTCACACAGCATTACCTTGTATTAGGGATCACATAGCATTGACTTGTATTAAAGTTTCACATAGCATTACTATGTATCAGGGATCACATAGCAAGGAATCAATATGAATAATCATAAGTATTCAATCATATTCTTTAATCTCATCATTCATCATTAAATGAATTATCAACACATAGCTTAAATTTCTCTCTCTTCTTTACCAGAATATGATTACATCATAGTTTATAGGTTTAGATTAACCTTTTCGTAAGGCATGTTAGCCTACATTCAACAGAGTACATTACATATCAATGTAACCATTGATATGACACATCTCATGTGTCATTCATCCAATTATATTGGACTTATAACACATCAAGGTATACCAGTATTGGGGTGTTGGATGTGATATCTATCATACCTTGATGTATCACTTCCCTCAACACCTTCATCTTACTTGAGTTTATTCACTTAGCTTGTATTAGGGTATTCCTCATCCTAATAGTTATGCACTAGATCATCACATTCATCATGCAAGGTAGTGGTCATTAGGCACTTCACTTAGAATATACAACCATTGCCAAAACTATGGACTCATCCTTAAGTTATGAACTAACAAAATGGCCATACTAGGTCACTTGCAAATCAACTTCAAGTTGAGCATAGAGCACCACGTCCGTATAGTCAAGAGCAACCGTGCAAGGGAAAGCCACCACAGCCATGCTACCTTGCACGGTCGTGCTACAAAAGATCACCACGACCATTTTACACCACCACGGCTGCCATCATCCAACCCCTTTAGCTTAATTATGAATAGTATTCTCCATATTTATAATTTGAGGATTCACTTAGAATATTCCATACATTTGTGGATTTCACATAGTATTATTCTCCAATAGAGTTTTACATAATCATCCTTCTATATCAAGGATTCACCTAGTATTATGTGAAATTAGAATTTCACAACACATCACCCAGTGGAAGGACTTCACATAGAATTAGTAGCACAACCCTATATTAGGGTTTCATATACCTTTATCCCATTTTAGGGATTAGGGTTTATCATTCACATCCAAGTGGGGTTTCTCTTTCCTCATACCCAAATTAGGGTTAGGATATACAATTCCCATTAAATTAGGGGTTCCTTCATTGTTACACTAAGTTAGGATTACATCATCACCCTGGATTTATGATAACACTCAGCTTTTCCCTAGATTAGGGTTTCACACATAGCTTTGTTCTAATTAGAGTCTCACACATAGCATTGCTCTAATTAGTATTTCACACATAACATTGCTCTAATTAGGGTTTCACACATAGCATTGCTCTAATTAGGGTTTCACACATAGAATTGCTCTAATTAGGGTTTCACACATAGTATTGCTCTAATTAGGGTTTCACACATAGCATTGCTCTAATTAGGGTTTCACACATAGCATTCCTCTAATTAGGGTTTCACACATAGCATTGCTATAATTAGGGTTTCACACATAGCATTGCTCTAATTAGGGTTTCACACATATCATTGCTTTAATTAGGGTTAAGGCTCATTGATTAGGGTTTCATGATCTCCTTATTATGGATCAACCATTATCACATAGTTTCATCATAATGAGCGAATTAGGGCTTAATTATATAAGCATTCATCTCTCTCATTCTCTCTCTCATCCTCTGTAGGATGTTAACTACTCCAAGATTACACATAGCTAGGGTTAATATTCACAATCATCATGGGTATACATCTTTATTAATCACATAGCTGATTGACCTTTGATCATATTAGATGTCCAAATGGTCTAATCAATTAAACCATCAATTATATAATGAATTCAAAACAATTGACCAATTAAACTTTCAATTCCACAAAGTGATCAATTAGGTTAACCATTGAAATCTTCAAATGCATTAAGTATCTAAATAGGTTCACCATATTGGACCTTGAATTACATGAGGTATTCAAATGGATTAACCATGTTGATCTTCACAAAGTTAATTACTTAGACCCTCAATGATCTTGGTTCTCATACATCAATTGGTTGAAAATCATTTGAACAAGTTGTACTTGAAACCAATTGGACAAAGTGGGTATTGAAATCATTTGCACTTTGGGCCTCCAAACGGTTTGAGATCGTTTGGTCCCAAACGGTTTGAGATCGTTTGGTCCCAAACGGTCTTGAGACCATTTGGTCCAAACCTTCTCAAAACCGCAAGGACCAAAAAGGTACTTCAACACTCAATCGACTCAATGTTTCAATCCATGAACCAATTATAAATTGAACCACTAAAGCATTCGTCGATTGGATCACTGAATCACCATTCAATTAGACCTTTAATTTAGGGTTTTGAACCCAATTGAACTAGGTTTGATCATCAAGAAACCATCACTGAGAGTTTGAAATTGAGGATCCATCAATGGTTGACATTGTGGAATCAAATCAATTGAAATCAATGAACTATCATCATCACATGATGTGACCTGACCTCAAACGGTCTTGGATGACCACCAAACAGTATTGAGACCATTTGGTTGATCTCCAAATGGTCTTGAGACCGTTTTCTCATTCCATCATCAAAATCCATGACATCCAATTAGGGTTTTGGACCATTGGATTGATTATCAAATCACCACTTAGTTGCAGTTCAATTTGGTATCTTTGGACCTTAAAACACATAGCCATACTTAACCCTAGACCTCCAAACAGTCTTGGGTGACTCCCAAACGGTCTTGAGACCGTTTGGGTGATCCCCAAATGGTTTTGAAACTGTTTGGGTCAATCAACCCAAAACATCATCTCAAACAATTTCAAAATCAGCACTTAGCCGATTAGGGTTTGCAATTAAGGAATCATTCACAATTGAAACCTTCAAGATAAACCAATTAAAACCATTGGATCAAGATCCAAGTACCACAGCATATATCTTCAAACGGTCAACCAATTATAAACGGTCAACCATTCCAAACGGTTTGGGACCCAAACCACCAAACGGTTTGCAAACCGTTTGGTCACCAAACTGTTTGGTGAAACTGTTTGGTCCCAACATTGAAACCGTTTGCCCTAGATATTTGGGGAGGTGTGTGCTTATGATGATGTAATAATAATAAAGCTTCAAACTCACGAAATCTACTGTGATTTCCATGGAGATTGCATCAATCAACCAAACTTAATTTCGGAAATGTAGAAATGATCACCAATTGATAAGGAATTGATTGCAATAATAAAATTAAGGGTTCAAGTTATAAAACCCGCATCCAATTGAGATCCAAAGCTCCAAGCTCACGGAAAAAATGGTGTATGCAACTATTTTCACTATTCCAAGGGTCGTCCTCAAGCTTTGAGTGAAAAGAATTGGTTAGAATTGAAGAGGGGATCGAGATATGAAGAATTCATGCATTGATTTTTGATTTTCACCATGGATTCAAGGTGAAAGGAGGTCAAGAACCTTACCAACAGGTTGGGGGTCGTACTCCTGATCCTCCACAGATCCTTAGTCGTTTTCCAAGCAAGGGGAAAGAAAGGAATCCGAAAAAGCCTTTGTTTTGGCTTGGAAAAGGTACTTTTATAAGAAAATTGTTGAGAGAGAAAATTCTTTATAAAAGTCTTTCAATTCCAAAATTGTTGCCACCACTTCCCCCTTGGTTTCTTGCATGCAAGGGAATCTCTATCCCCAACGAGCTCCCTTCCATTATCCATGAATTAAGGGAAAAGAAATTAAGCACCTTAATCCTTATAATAAGAATATCCATATGTGAGTGGAAATTCTTTTCCTTATAATAATGGTGAGTGGGATTTCACCTACTTAGGACATGCTCGTGCCTTTGCAAGTCTTTAAAATCATACACAAACATCTTAGTCCAACCATTTTAATTTTGGTTGAAGGCCATTTAATTTAATACATTCATTTTTGCCCAAAATTAAATTAGGGTTTCACTTAGGATTAAATCTTGATTATTTTAATATCAAGATTCTCTCTCCTCCAACTTAATTCAAATGAGGTGCCCTTCTATTTTTATTTGCTCTAAAAGATGCCAAGAAACATTAGGTACCTTGTTGAAGTGGTAATTTGCATATTGAACCCTAGGTTTTGGGTAAATTGCACATTACACCAAAACTAGGTTTTAATGTACAAGGATTGCTTTACAGGCTTAATCTTGGTGCCCAAGCTTGTGAAAACCATACCACTACATCATATTCATTCTTGTGATGTCTCAAAATCAGAGGAACATCTTATCATGCAACATTTGAAATTTAACCCCTCAACTTGGGTAATTTGCACTTTAGTCCAAAATAAGCAAACATTGCTTCAACATTGTTCAAACATGACCAAAATTGAAACATAAGTTTCTCATGAGCCCTAATTACTTTTCCCAAGATTATATTAAGTATCTACTCAAACTTATTAGGCAAAAAATCTAGGGTTAACATATAACCCAGGTAAGGGATGTTACAAATTATAAAACCCTAACAAGGATTTCGTCCCCGATATCCCAGAAAAAGGAGGGACAGATTTATTCAGTTATCATACCCTCAAGTCTCCACATAATATCTTAATATTATGGAGATATCATGGATCTTGTAATCCACACAATGTTCCTTTCATTAATTCAACCTTATCAATGTTTATATTTATGCAAAGCATAAACCCCTAACATATGATGTCCATATTGTTGAAAGGAAGAAGCATAAAAGAACATACTTCAATCATTACTCAAGAATATTTACCAAAAGAAAAACATATATATCTAACAGAGATAATTCACTCAACAATCATTTATTCATAAAGTTCACTTATATGTAATTGGGAATCTTCACTTAGCTTTTCCTTTTTGTTGGGAATGTTCACACAACTATTCCTTTTAATTGGGAATGTTCACATAGATTTTCCTTTTAGTTGGGAATGTTCACATAGCTTTTCCTTTTAGTTGGGAATGTTCACATAGCTTTTCCTTTTAGTTGGGAATGTTCATATAGCTCTTCTTTTTTAGTTGGGAATGTTCACATAGCTTTTCCTATTAGTTGGGAATGTTCACATAGCTCTTCCTTTTTAGTTGGGAATGTTCACATAGCTCTTCCTTTTATTTGGGAATGTTCACATAGCTCTTTCTTTTAGTTGGGAATGTTCACATAGCTTTTCCTTTTAGCTGGGAATGTTCACATATCTCTTCCTTTTATTTGGGAATGTTCACATAGCTCTTTCTTTTAGTTGGGAATGTTCACATAGCTTTTCCTTTTAGTTGGGAATGTTCACATAGCTCTTCCTTTTAGTTGGGAATGTTCACATAGCTCTTCCTTTTAGTTGGGAATGTTCACATAGATCTTGCTTTTATTTGGGAATGTTCACATAGCTCTTCCTTTTAGTTGGGAATGTTCACATAGATTTTCCTTTTACTTTCATTATACTCTCTAGATTGTTTCAGAATGACTACATGATCAGAGTAATAAAAAGATAACAATCTAAGAGTCTCATACTTGCCTTATCTTCAATAATCATATACCTGGACAGGGTATATAAGTATTGAGATTAGGTAATATTCACTTTATTTACTATCATATTCCTCACTTTTCATATCATTATACACATGATTTTCCATTCTTAAATTTTCTTCAGGCATCACTTCTATATCTCATCTTTCAACGCACAGATATGGGAGATTATTAAAACATTTTAAGGAAAACTGAGTAAGATATAAATTCTCATCTCCCTTGTGTCCTTATGGGACTAGTCAAAGGAAGTTAAAAAACAACTACTTTTATATCTTTGACACATAGAATTGGAAAATGAAATATCAGAATGACTTTATTTCATCTGACCTATCTGGGACGTTTGTCCACGTCCTCTATTGTTACTAGGAAACTACCTTCTTTGTGATCCTTGCTGACTCTGCCCCTGAGGTTGAGTCATCATTGGATTCCCGCCTGGACAATCCTTTACTAGATGTCCCGATTGTCTACATTGATAACAGATCCTAGGTGCAAAATAGGGTCTGTGAGGTCCAGATACCGATGTTGATGCTATGTTGGAGGCTCTATTTGGAACATTACTACGATCCCTATGCCTACTTGACATCCATGGTGTCTGGGTATGGAATCTTGATGATTCTGCCGATGTAGAAAATCTCGGCTTCTTAAAACTTTCAGACCTTTGTTTTTGAGTCTGAGTGTACACTTTCTTTCCACTAGTTTGTCGTTTCTCAATTTCAGACCTCTCTATCCTCCTTACTGATTCCACAAAGGTGGAAAACCTCTCCTTGTTCTCTAAAGCAGATACAGGAGTGGGCAGTTCAGCGTTCAACCCTTTCTCAAAATGCCAAATTCTTTCCTCATCATTAACTGCCATTTGCGGACAAAACCACAACAAATCCATGAACTTAGCTTCATACTCGCTAACGTTCATCTGTCCTTGTTTGATCCTTTCAAATTGAGAAATCCTCTCATCTAGATACGTCGTAGGGAAGTATCTACTGACGAATTCTCATCAGAATACCTCCCATCAAATTTCTTCACCTGGTCTCTTATCTTACTCTATCATCCACCAATGACCATCACTCCCTTTTAGGAGGTACAAAGCATGTCTTACCTTTTCAGCTTCAGGGATATCAAGAATCCTGAAAGCCTTTTCCAGTTCTGTCAGCCACAAATCAACATTTTCTGGATCAGATGTACCAACATAATCTATGGCTCCATCCCAGAGAAGTCTCTCAAAAGTCTTGCCGACTCCATAGCCCTCATGGTGAGTTGATGCCCTAGGTGCTTGTACTTGCATCCTATCTATCATGTGAGTCATGGCGGCCATATACTACCCAAACATGGCTTGGAGAGCTGGGTTCCCCATGTCAGCTTGATTGAACTGGGGTTGTTCAAGTACGGGCTTCTCTCTATTATTGTCTCCTGCACCTCCTCCTGGTGCAACAATGCGGCCCTCTACAACATGTTCTTCATGTGGTCCAGACATCTTCAAGTTCTTCTTCTCCTATGTGAGAAGAAGATACTATCAGACTAACTGGAAGACACTTAGAACAGACTCTACAACCTTAGTCCTATGTCTCTGTAGACTCAACAAACCTAGAGCTCTGATACCACTCAATTATGGCATACAACTCATGAAAACATAATTAACTAATGCAGAAGCGTTCACTAAACAGTGGATTACCAAAAATCACTAAAAATTAAAACCTTTTTATCAAGAAATCCATCAAAGGAATACTTTCTCACATAGAACCAAAGTAACACATTTACATTCTTGTTTGAAGGTACATATTCTGTATCATCTCATTCTGAGAGTAACAAGCATTAACTATCATGTCAAGTTAAACATAGGCAGTATAAAATCTTGAGGCACTGAGTCAAAATCTCAAAATCACTAACTACTACTCTGAGGACCTGAGAGTACAAAGACTACACATAGGACTCTATCTATATCTATACAAGGCATAACATCCAGTGTCTCCACCTAAGACTTCACTGGTGTCCCTACTGCTGCTGTTGCTGTCCTTCACCTACTGAAGGATTCCTGCCTCCTCGTCCGCGTCCACCTAAAAGTGTGATTCCCACAGGGGTGAGACAATTGTAAATTGCCCCAGTGAGAGATATAACTCTCCTCCAGAAACATTATTATTACAGCTTAAGAAGATAAATATGCACATAGGAATCATATTTGATTGACAACAGCTAATTCAATGTCTAAATGATTAGAATATTATTCTTATCTAAAAACATTGCAGCTGTAAATTGAAATAACAACATGTCACTTATCCTTTAAGGAATATGAAGAACATGTATAACATTTATTCACTATAGAATCATCACCACAACATTAACTCTCTTCAGGCTTAGATCATATATCTAATGCCTAGTATTGTCATAGTGGACTCATGGCCTGTAGCCATACTCTTCTCACAAAGTATTGGGATCTTAATCCCTCAACTCATCAAGTACAATTCCATTTCTTAACAAGTTCATCATTATGATTATAGAATCTGGGTATTAGAACCCTCATCTCATCATAGAACACTTGTTACTATTTATTAGATAACTTCATACCTTTAGGTCATCTGACCAAGAACATTATAATTCTTGCTGCAAAAAGTATTGCACATAGTTCACAAAGCTCATACCACCTCTCATTACCCCTTATTAGGCAACAAGACATATTATGACTTATAAAGCTCATAAAACAATCTAAGATAATTATCACATCATGTGACACACATAACTCATTAATTATGGGTTACCTCTCACTAAGCAACAAGGCATATGAAAACTTATAAGGCCTATAGAACATTTTCAATGTACAGAACATCATAGCTCATACCTGGCTATGCTCATCATCTCAACATATATGCATGATTAGTAATCACGATACAATTACATATCAGTAGCATGCAATACAAGGGTTATCTTATTACATTCATAACCCATTAGTCTGTATGTGAACTTCACATAGGATTATCTTGTATTAGAATTTCACATAGTAATACTCTATATTAGGGTTTACATTGCATTAACTTGTCATAGGATTTCACATAGCATTACCTTGTATTAGGGATCACATAACATTGACTTGTATTAAAGTTTCACATAGAATTACTCTGTATTAGGGTTCACATAGCAAGGAATCAATATGAATAATCATAAGTATTCAATCATATTCTTTATTCTCATCATTCATCATTAAATGAATTATCAACACATAGCTTGAGTTTCTCTCTCTTCTTTACCAGAATATGATTACATCATAGTTTATAGGTTTAGATTAACCTTTTCATAAGGCATGTTAGCCTACATTCAACAGAGTACATTACATATCAATGTAACCATTGATATGACACATCTCATGTGTCATTCATCCAATTATATTAGACTTATAACACATCAAGGTATACCAGTATTGGGGTGTTGGATGTGATATCTATCATACCTTGATGTATCACTTCCCTCAACACCTTCATCTTACTTGAGTTTATTCACTTAGCTTGTATTAGGGTATTCCTCATCCTAATAGTTATGCACTAGATCATCACATTCATCATGCAAGGTAGTGGTCATTAGTCACTTCACTTAGAATATACAACCATTGCCAAAACTATGGACTCATCCTTAAGTTAGGAACTAACAAAACGGCCATACTAGGTCACTTGCAAATCAACTTCAAGTTGAGCATAGAACACCATGTCCGTGTAGTCAAGAATGACCGTGCAAAGGAAAGCCACCACAGCCGTGCTACAGAAGATCACCACGACCGTTTTACACCACCACGGCTGCCATCATCCAACCCATTTAGCTTAATTATGAATAGTATTCTCCATATTTATAATTTGAGGATTCACATAGAATATTCCATACATTTGTGGATTTCACATAGTATTATTCTCCAATAGAGTTTTACATAATCATCCTTCTATATCAAGGATTCACCTAGTATTATGTGAAATTAGAATTTCACAACACATCACCCAGTGGAAGGACTTCACATAGAATTAGTAGCACAACCCTATATTAGGGTTTCATCTACCTTTATCCCATTTTAGGGATTAGGGTTTATCATTCACATACAGGTGGGGTTTCTCTTTCCTCATACCCAAATTTGGGTTAGGATATACAATTCCCATTAAATTAGGGTTTCCTTCATTGTTACACTAAGTTAGGATTACATCATCACCCTGGATTTATGATAACACTCAGCTTTGCCCTAGATTAGGGTTTCACACATAGCTTTGTTCTAATTAGAGTCTCACACATATCATTGCTCTAATTAGGATTTCACACATAGATTTGCTCTAATTAGGGTTTCACACATAGCATTGCTCTAAATAGGGTTTCACACATAGTATTACTCTAATTAGGGTTTCACACATAGCATTGCTCTAATTAGGGTTTCACACATAGTATTGCTCTAATTAGGGTTTCACACATAGCATTGCTCTAATTAGGGTTTCACACATAGCATTGCTCTAATTAGGGTTTCACACATAGCATTGCTCTAATTAGGGTTTCACACATAACATTGCTCTAATTAGGGTTAAGGCTCATTGATTAGAGTTTCATGATCTCATTATTATGGATCAACCATTATCACATAGTTTACTCATAACGAGAGAATTAGGGATTAATTATATAAGCATTCATATCTCTCATTCTCTCTCTCATCCTCTTTAGGATGTTAACTACTCTTAGATTACACATAGCTAGGGTTAATCTTCACAATCATCATGGGTCTACATCTTTATTAATCACATAGCTGATTGACCTTTGATCATATCAGATGTCCAAATGGTCTAGTCAATTAAACCATCAATTATATAATGAATTCAAAAGAATTGACCAATTAAACTTTCAATTCCACAAAGTGATCAATTGGGTTAACCATTGAAATCTTCAAATGCATTAAGTATCTAAATAGGTTCACCATATTGGACCTTGAATTACATGAGGTATTCAAATGGATTAACCATGTTGATCTTCACAAAGTTAATTACTTAGACCCTCAATGATCTTGGTTCTCATACATCAATTGGTTGAAAACCATTTGAATAAGTTGTACTTGAAACCAATTTGACAAAGTGGGTATTGAAATTGTTTGCACTTTGGGCCTCCAAATAGTTTGAGATTGTTTGGTCCCAAACGGTCTTGAGACCGTTTGGTCCCAAACAGTCTTGAGACCATTTGGTCCAAACCTTCTCAAAACCGCATGGACCAAAAATGTACTTCAACACTCAATCGACTCAATGTTTCAATCCATGAACCAATAATAAATTGAACCACTAAAGCATTCATAAATTGGATCACTGAATCACCATTCAATTAGACCTTTAATTTAGGGTTTTTAACCAAATTGAACTAAGTTTGATAATCAAGAAACCATCACTGAGAGTTCAAAATTGAGGATCCATCAATGGTTGACATTGTGGAATCAAATCAATTAAACTATCATCATCACATGATGTGACCTGACCTCAAACGGTCTTGGATGACCACCAAAAGGTCTTGAGACCGTTTGGTTGATCTACAAACGGTGTTGAGACCGTTTTCCCATTCCATCATCAAAATCCATGACATCCAATTAGGGTTTTGGACCATTGGATTGATCATCAAATGAACACTTAGTTGCAATTCAATTTGGTACCTTTGGACCTTCAAACAGATAGCCATATTTAACCCTAGACCTCCAAATGGTCTTGGATGACTCCCAAACGGTCTTGAGACCATTTGGGTGATCCCCAAACGGTTTTGAAACCGTTTGGGTCAATCAACCCAAAACATCATCTCAAACAATTTCAAAATCAACACTTAGCCGATTAGGGTTTGCAATTAAGGAATCATTCACAATTGAAACCTTCAAGATCAACCAATTAAAACCATTGGATCTAGATCCAAGTACCACATCATATATCTTCAAATGGTCAACCATTTCAAACGGTCAACCATCCCAAATGGTTTGCAAACCGTTTGGTCACCAAAAAGTTTGGTGAAACCGTTTGGTCCCAACATTGAAACCGTTTGCCCTAGATATTGGGGGAGGTGTGTGCTTATGATGATGTCATCATCGTAAAGCTTCAAATTCACGAAATCTACTGTGATTTCCATGGAGATTGCATCAATCAACCAAACTTAATTTCGGAAATGTAGAAATGATCACCAATTGATAAGGAATTGATTGCAATAAAAAAATTAAGGGTTCAAGTTATAAAACCCGCCTCCAATTGAGCTCCAAAGCTCCAAGCTCATGGCAACAATGGTGGATGCAACTCTTTTCACTATTCCAAGGGTCTTCCTCAAGCTTTGAGTGAAAAGAATTGGTTTGATTTGAAGAGGGGATCGAGATATGAAGAATTCATGCATTGATTTTCGATTTTCACCATGGACTCAAGGTGAAAGGAGGTCAATAACCTTACCAACAGGTTGGGGGTCATCCTCCTGGTCCTCCACAACTCCTTAGTCATTTTCCAAGCAAGGGGAAAGAAAGGAATCTGAAAAAAGCCTTTGTTTTGGCTTGGAAAAGGTACTTATACAAGAAAATTGATGAGAGAGAAAATACTTTATAAAAGTCTTTTAATTCCAAAATTGTTGCCACCACTTCCCCCTTGGTTTCTTTCATGCAAGGGCATTTCTATCCCCACCGATCTCCCATCCATTATCCATGAATTAAGGGAAAAGAAATTAAGCACCTTAACCTTTATAATAAGAATATCCATATGTGAGTGGAAATTATTTTCCTTATAATAATGGTGAGTGGGATTTCACCTCTGAATCCAACCATTTTAATTTTGGTTGAAGGCCCTTGTAACGCCTGGGCCCACTGCCCAATGCTCTAGTAGAGTTTTAGGAATGACGACTGGCCCCACAAACCACCACTAGCCTTAACTGCGCACTTTGTCCACACTGTCGTGCAAGCCATGATCAACTTCCTGACTGGTCACCCATCCTAGTACTACTCCAAGTAGAGCACGCTTAACTATGGAGTTCTTTAGTGATGGGCTCCCGGAAAAGGAGGTGCACCTTGATGATATGGGTGGTCTAATCATTCCTTTTAAGATCAACTTATCTAAGGCCTCAAATCCTGGGATGTTACAATCTCCCCCACTTAGACTCTTGACGTCCTCGTCAAGGCTCAACTATATGGCCTCATAATCTGACCCCATTTCAGTGCAGACCCACAATGGCCCATGGACACCTAGCTCCCGTCCACGACTACCAGCGCAAGGGTGGCTCCATCTCGTCTCTACGGATAGCCCTTTCCAACTTGCCTTGACCGCACAGATCAAGACTGGCATGCCACATGCCCATGTGGGGCCCACCTACTGGAGGGGTTATGGCTCTGATACCATTTGTAACGCCTGGGCCCACTGCCCAAGGCTCTAGTAGAGTTTCAGGAATGACGACTGGCCCCACAAACCACCACTAGCCTAAGGTTCTAAGTGAACATGTACTATAATGGAGAATCCTAAGTCTATCCTAGGGTCAGGTAGGAATAAGACCGATGAAAGTTGGAGTGCCTAATTCCCCAGTTGCACATGACCATAGGGTCGGGAGGTAACATCTATCATTGTCTGAGGGCCATGGGTTAGGAGATTGATCACCTTCATGAACTCATGGGACCCAAGGGGCAGATGAGTAGGGCACTCTCTTAATGCACGAGGGAAGAAGGATGACCCCAAAAGAGTCGGTACCCTATAGACCTAGAGGAGATGACCAAGGATATAAACCTCAGTAGGTTCAAGACTAGTTTGATATCATGATGGTTGTGATGAAGAGACATCTGTGGCCCGTTGCAACTTCGATTTAAAGGTGTACTGACAAGGTGGGATGTACCATCTCTACTCTTGGAACAGGAAGAACTCTGTATTTGGACTGCAGCCAAATGCTTATTTCCTCTTGTTATGGGAGTAAGAGATAGGACATTAAGCATGTCATACACCAAGGATAAGAGATGATGTAGGTTGAAACGTCACCACGAGAAATGGGGATAGAGAGGATAACCTACCCTGGTATAGTGAATGATAAAAAGGGAATGAGGTAGTCACCTTATGAATATGTTTTTATCATGAGCTATGTGGAACTTACAAGTTATATCAAGTTGAGTTTGTTCACCATGATGATGAAATCAGAGAGTGTTCTTAATGAAGTTAGACATAGAGTTTGAGGTGAGATGATAAGTGAAATACATGGAAGTGTATGTCTTTAATGTTACCTAATATCTAAGGATGTGAGGTGGTAATGGATGCTCTGGTTGAGATACATCTGACTTGTTAGAAAAGGTTGTCTGGCTAACCCTAAGTTTAAAAAGGAGAGGTGTTGGATAACACTCAGAGGTAACAGGATACGTTGAAAAGTTAAGGGTTGTTTGGTTAGCCAGTCTAGTCCTTGATACGATGAATGGATGGTGGTAGAACCTCAAGTGCACTTCTTTGGAAGAGAAGGTGATGAAACCCCGACTAGAGTGATTTAGGGTTTCGGAGGAATCAATCTCGGAAGAATCATGACATATAGGAAATCATGATACACCATGGAAAATGGCAATAGTACTTCGAATGCTTAAGATGAAGCTGCATGTGGTTTATGGCCATGCAAGCCAGGAGGTAAAGGACGAACCCCAGTAACCCAGTGTATCGATATAGAGGATAAAAGAATCCCTGAGAGGGAACGAGAGCTCAACACTATGGATGTTGTGATAGGTCTTCCCGGGACTGAAGGAGGTCGAGATGCAATATGGGTTATGGTAGATCGCCTTACCTAGATGACATAAGAAAGAAAGAGTTCTGTCAAGGGACAGATCTAGTTGAACTACCCATGAGAGAGATGGTTCAACTACATCACGAAGTGAGTTCAAAGGTTCTTGAGTTTGGCCTAGAGGTTCACTTCCATAAAGTGGAAGTAGGTACATGAAGAACTCAATGTTGGTATAGTTATCACCCCTAACTATGGTTAGTATGATCCAGACTAAAGGGTCTGATGAGGGCATGTGTGCTCGTTCAGGGTGATATCTAGAGACAGTTCTTGTCCTATGAAAGACGTGACAATGACCACCGTTTCCAGTATCGGGTTTTATATGAAGCTCTGTAAGGGAGGTTGTGTCGGTCACCACTTCAGTAAGGTGATGTTGGTGAAAGGACCACATGATGGTTAGAAAAGTACCACATGATGTTTAGAAAAAGGGACCCCAGTGCGTGTACATGAAGTCACTTTGATCGTGCGAGGGCTGAAAGGAGCCTAGAGACGATGAGAGTCGTGAGCAGATGCAAAGTAGACTGACATACAAGTTACTGTGGGAGAAAATGTGACATGAAACTCTAACCCCTCTAAGTTATAACTAAGAGAGCTGAGTCCCTGATACATGGGTCCATTAGAGATGGATGGGTGGAGAAGGTTAGGTTTGACCCTACCCCTCAGGATAAAGTAATGGGAGATGTTTGCCATGTATCCAATTTAGAGCACTATGTGAGGTACCCCGACCATGTGCTGAGCAATGAACCTAGTGAGCCCCAAGGGAGGCTGAAATGGCCTGAGTCACCTGTGTAGTTTATAGACGCCAGGATTTAAGAACTCAGAGAAAAGAATATGTGATGATAAAGGTTCTTTGGAAATGCCATGGGTACGGCCAAGCCACATAGGGGCCAATGTTGGACATGGAAAAGTTTTATCCTGAATTGGTTGTTTTCTTGTTTGAATTTTGAGGACAAAATTCCTATAAGAGGGGAAGGATGTTACAACCCCAATTTTTGGGTTCAAGTGGTGAGAAATATAATTTCTCATATTAAAGATGTTTGAACAAATAATCATATATTTGGTTGAGAATAATTGGATTTCGTTTAAAATAGCCTTGTTGTTTGATTTGTGGGCTTTATTGGCTATTGGGCCCAATAAAAGGAAAATAACAAAGGAAATTCAATTAGTAAATGGATAATTGAATTTTAAGAAAAGAAATATGTGGAAACCTCTAGAAGGCAAATCCAAAGAGGATTTCGTGCCTCTTGGGTTCCTTGGGTATCAAGGAGTCCAAGCTTGCAAAAAGCAATAGGAAAAGAAAAGATTAATTAAGTATTTCTTTATGAAGAAAGAAATTGGGAAATAATGATATAATGTGGAAAATGAATGAAAAGAGACATAAATGAGTTTTCTTGGGGAAATTTCGTATCCATGTGGTTGTTAATATTAAAAGGAATGCCAGTGAGGAAAATAAAAGAGAAATAAAAAGAAATCCTCAAAAAGGAATATTTAAATGAGAAATAAACAAGATAATGTGAATTAATGCATTTAGATGCATCTAGAAGGATAATGAGTGTCCCATAAAAATAATTTCGAGATAATAAGGGTTCTTGGGTGCCAAGGAGTCCCAATAAAGGAAAAGGAAGAGAAAATACCATAATTATAAAATAAAGAGATAATGGGAATATATAAGCCATTAATTATGTAATTGTGATAAAAGGAAGTATTTTCCTAAGAATATATATATATATATATATATATATATATATATATATATATATATATATATATATATATATATATATATATATATATATATATTCCTGACCAATAGATTAAAAGGCAAATAAAGAGAGTAAAGGAGAGGAATTTCGAATTCCTAATACTCAAAGAAAAAGGAATGTTAAAAAGATAAAGAAGAGAGAGAAGGTTCTTCTCATGGAAGGTTTTGGTTTCATGTTTGTAAGAGGATTCTTTGAATCGAAGACAAGCCAACCTAGGGCTTCGTCTCTCTCCCCTATAAAAGGGGTAGACCCTATGGGGACGAGATCGGAGGAGTTGCATGCATCCCCTTTCCTCTTCTTGTTCTTTTCCCTACCAAACCCTAACCATGAACACATGAGAGTCATATTCGCGGCTAGCAGCTAAAGATGGATCTGGGAGTGGGGCACGTTGCTCCCATGCCCTAGAGAAGGAGCTTGGCCACCGTTCCTTGGCCCTAGCACCTACACGGAGCCGCAGGTTTGGGGTGCAGGTCAGCCGTGGTGGCAGACCTGCTGGGCTCGATCCCCGCCGGCCAGCCGTGTATCAGGAGCTCCTCCAAGCGTGCAAGGGGGCGGCGGAGCTAGGGGGTCCTTTTCCGGTCTCCGTCGGGGTCAAGGGGAGGAGAAGAAGCTGCGCCAAGTCTGCATCTCGGCGGCTAGGGCAGCAGCTTCGGACTGCAGGAGGTAGAAGAAGAGAGGAGGTGTTTTGGACGAGAATGCCCTCCGCGGGCTGAAGGCGCGCGCTACTTACCGAGGGACAAAATCGTAAAATCGAAATGTTCTCCAAAGTGATCGTTGCATGGCTGAGATGACGTGGCCTCTTCTAATTGGTCAAGTAAGTGAATTTTTGTGAAAATCATATCTACCAAACCGTAACTCGGATTGAGACGCATCTTATATGAAAATTGATCCTCAGAACGAGAGGAATCCATTAAAAATATAATTGGAGCATTTTTATGTTTGCAATTAGAAAAGTAATAGAGGTTATTAACTTTAGCATAATGATAATTAAAGAAACCCTACTTTGATATGATTAGAGTGATTAATAGGGTTTAATTAATAATTAGAGTTCATATTGACCTGTTAAATGTAAAAGGGTACATTAAGATCGAAAAGGGTGATCTTTGTACGTAATTAGTTTAATTTGATGATCATGTGCATAAATATGATTTAAAATTGAAAAGTACATAAAGCTATCATCTTTAATGAGTTAAGTAATGAAAAACCCTTAGAATTGATGATAGTCGGGTATAATGATGTTCTATGAATGTTTTGATCGAATATTAACTGATTGATGATAAGGAGAAATTTTTTTATCTAAAGAGATGGTATTTATACTTTTGGCTTAAATTAGGGTTCCATACACCTAAGTTTGAATTAATGGACTTAAAAACCCTAATTTAGGAGAACACGTCTTTTAATGGTTTTAATTATACAAATGCATGTATAAGATAGAGTTATGTTGTTATAAACCCAATTTGGGTATAAAAGATCATTAAGGTGGATAATTTGGCTTTCCTAGTGTATAAAGTGGAATTAATGATTAATTTGGGTTTGCTGACATAGAAGATGAGAAATGTAGTAAATAGGGTTCCTTTGCAAATTGAACTATAATTCTTTGTTGAGTTGTCAATTCAAAGAAACCTAAACATGATAGTTGGCTTTAATGATCTTAACATGAATTAAAAGGATAAAATAGTAGCTCTAATGGAAAAGAAGCTTAATGAAATTAATTGTTGAGTATTGTGCCTATGATGCAGAAATTAGGGTTTGTAAACTAAAAGAGTATTAAAAGTGATAAATGCATAATGAAGGATAAAAACCTAATAAAACCCTAAGGTTGGCCTAGAAATTATAAGGTGGAATCCAAGTTGATCTTGTGGATGTTTTGAATAAAACAATGACACTTGGATGTTATGCATTATTTTCAGGATATTGTTGATTGCTTGTTAATTGTGTTGAATGTTAATGCATGGACATCAAGTTACTATGGATCAGGTATGTGGTTACGCTTATGAATAACCGTTCTAGTTTCACGGTGATTTCCGAATGTTTTATCGGTTTCTTTAAATAAAATATTGGATGTTTATTTAGTTCATGCAAACTATAATGTGGCTATGACTATCACAAAGAGTATATGCCTACAAACTCAGATCCTGGTTCTCTCTGTGGCATTATAGCTAACCTAGTACATGGCTGCCTATGGGTAGGTCCATCAGGTTAGAGAAAGGCCTAGTACATGGCTACCTATTGGGTAGGTCCATCAGGTCTATGGATGACCTAGTACATGGCTACCTATTGGGTAGGTCCATCAGGTCTATGGTTGACTTAGTACATGGCTACCATGGAGGTAGGACCATCAAGTCATAAGGAGTTAGATATTGGGCTATCTTCGGATAGTGCCATGCGACTCTATTACCTAAAAGAGAGGTGATATTCATGTCCACTGCAGGGACAACCCAGAGTACGAGAATGTGTATGGATTGAGTTGTATGGCTTAAAATGTAATCTTGATTGTTAAATGATTAATTGAATGATTATATTGTTAACATAGTTGGAAATTATTTGTTTCCTCCACATACCAGCTTCGGCTGACCGACGTTTTGTTTGTCGGCGTTTTAGGTACAATGAAAAGTACAAATAGTAAAGCGACACCTTGTGAATTCAAAGATTAAAGAACAAGGAGGAATTAGATAGAATAGTTTAGCTGAGGTTAGAAGTTAGTCTGTTCCCAACTTTTCAAGGTATGCAAAGAAAAATTTTATTTTCATTTTCAGTATAGTCTGTTAGAATTTAATAATTGTTTATGGTTATATGTCGAACCTTTGATCCGGGAATAATGAGTGCGGCTTCAACCTCTTGGTCTCCCTTAATTGGGGGTTACTGAAAGGTGAGGTCGTAACATTTGGTATCAGAGCTTAGGTTCCTCATTTAACCATTAATAATTATTAAATTTTACAAACTCCATAGAACCCAAGGGAGTTATTAGAGGAGTATCCGAAAGACGGAGGTGTCTAGAAAGGGATCACGACCGGGGGCTGGCAAGATTTTCCTCCGCACCGCTAGTCGGAATACGAGGACTCCCGGACCCGTGTGACCGCCTGGCCAAAGTCTTAGGGTATGAATCGAAATAAGATACCTTTAGGACTTCTCATCTTATTCATCCCTTCTCATCACAAAATTCCGATAAGGACCTAAAGGATTAGGGTTTTCTTTCTTCTCCTCACCCTCTTGAGGTATGGGTAAGGTTAATAAGGTTTAAGGAATCCTCCACTAAATTAATGAAAGGCATGTAAATAAGATGTCATGGACATAAGCTTAATAGATTAAGCGCAAAATAAATAATAGATACATGCTTAGGACGTATGACATAAGATGTCATGTCCTCAGAAGAGACCTGAGGCTAGACCTTTTTGTGAGGAGGATAAGTTAGTCTTGGAGATAGAGATCTCCATTGCAAGTAGAGACCTGGCACATCCTCTGAGGATGATGCTAACCCTAACCCTAAGTGAAGGTTAGAAAGAGATGAGTTGGACCAGGTGTTTGAAAGAACATGCCTTTGGGATGCCATAGGATCCATGGGTGACCTAGCACCTTTGGCAACCCAACCCTGGGAAGGGTCGTGCATGTTAGGGTAAAGGATAGTTCCTTAGATGATGATGTTAGTAAAGGACCATAGAAACCCTATGGGCTTGAACAAGTAGGGCATAGCTGGCACTTAGGGCACGTCATAGTGCTGACGATAGGATGAAACCCTGGATAAGGAATTATGATGGAGCATAAAGGGTTGTGGATGATCTTGAGCAACCATAAGTGCGAACCTAGGCTTCACCCATGTAGAGAATGCTTTGGAGGATGATCCTTCTTGAAGAAAGGACCTCTTATAGAGAGGTTGGTTGTAGGGTTAGCTCTAGGGAGAGCAGGAAACCCAGCAAGAAGGTTGGAAGCCTAAAACCCTGAAAAATGGATGACAGTGGTTGCCTCATAAGTTGATGATATCTTGGTTTCCTTTAGAGGGACCAAACCCTAGACAGTGAAGATGAAGCATATGGTGCCTATGTGCCTACAGTATAGGTGTTTACCTTCTGAGGTAGGAAAAAGAGTTCCTTAGACTTAGAAAGGTTTAGTAGCGGGTTAAGAGGCCTTGTACCTTGTTGGTTGTCCTTGAGGAGGACCCAACACTAAGTGTTGCTTGAGTTGAAGGATGACAAGGAGTGCGTGTCATGCCTTTTTCATGCTTGGTTTGTAGTTAAGAGACAGAGCATGAAGTGAACCTAGGGTTCCTAGGCCTAAGAGGGGAAGTGGTGTACCTAAGGCTCATAATGAGAAGTTGAATTCCTATAGAAGCGAGCATAGTAATCCTCATGAATAGAGGAAAAGAGGAGCCCTTGAAGTTTAAGGTGTGTTTGATGAACCGCTCACAGCTAGGTTGATGATAAAGGGAAAGTTTGATCTTAATCGAGGAAAGAGGACAAGTATGACCTAGCATGGTACAGTAAGTGATCTGCTCATGCCTTAATGTCTTGCTAGGGTTAAGTGGGCTCGGGTGGATGTAAACCCTGGACCTAAGCTTTTGTGACCTTAGAGATAGTTTTCCTCCCATCCTGGGAGAGGGACCCCTTTGGAAGGGTGTATATTAGTTTTTTTGGTTCAAGGTAACCTAAAGAAGTCTCACAGAATCTTGAAAAGTTAAGTGAAAAGTACATGGTATGAGAATGAACCTGCACACCCATAGATATCCATCTCTGTTGCATGTGAATGTGTTACCATGGAGGTAACCAGTAGGGGGCTCGACCAAGGTAGGCAGGTTGCCATGATCCTGATGAAAGGATGAAAGTCAGCCCGTGAATGCAGAAAGAGAGATGATGAAGACTTGGGTAAGGTTCTAAGTGAACATGTACTATAATGGAGAATCCTAAGTCTATCCTAGGGTCAGGTAGGAATAAGACCGATGAAAGTTGGAGTGCCTAATTCCCCAGTTGCACATGACCATAGGGTCGGGAGGTAACATCTATCATTGTCTGAGGGCCATGGGTTAGGAGATTGATCACCTTCATGAACTCATGGGACCCAAGGGGCAGATGAGTAGGGCACTCTCTTAATGCACGAGGGAAGAAGGATGACCCCAAAAGAGTCGGTACCCTATAGACCTAGAGGAGATGACCAAGGATATAAACCTCAGTAGGTTCAAGACTAGTTTGATATCATGATGGTTGTGATGAAGAGACATCTGTGGCCCGTTGCAACTTCGATTTAAAGGTGTACTGACAAGGTGGGATGTACCATCTCTACTCTTGGAACAGGAAGAACTCTGTATTTGGACTGCAGCCAAATGCTTATTTCCTCTTGTTATGGGAGTAAGAGATAGGACATTAAGCATGTCATACACCAAGGATAAGAGATGATGTAGGTTGAAACGTCGCCACGAGAAATGGGGATAGAGAGGATAACCTACCCTGGTATAGTGAATGATAAAAAGGGAATGAGGTAGTCACCTTATGAATATGTTTTTATCATGAGCTATGTGGAACTTACAAGTTATATCAAGTTGAGTTTGTTCACCATGATGATGAAATCAGAGAGTGTTCTTAATGAAGTTAGACATAGAGTTTGAGGTGAGATGATAAGTGAAATACATGGAAGTGTATGTCTTTAATGTTACCTAATATCTAAGGATGTGAGGTGGTAATGGATGCTCTGGTTGAGATACATCTGACTTGTTAGAAAAGGTTGTCTGGCTAACCCTAAGTTTAAAAAGGAGAGGTGTTGGATAACACTCAGAGGTAACAGGATACGTTGAAAAGTTAAGGGTTGTTTGGTTAGCCAGTCTAGTCCTTGATACGATGAATGGATGGTGGTAGAACCTCAAGTGCACTTCTTTGGAAGAGAAGGTGATGAAACCCCGACTAGAGTGATTTAGGGTTTCGGAGGAATCAATCTCGGAAGAATCATGACATATAGGAAATCATGATACACCATGGAAAATGGCAATAGTACTTCGAATGCTTAAGATGAAGCTGCATGTGGTTTATGGCCATGCAAGCCAGGAGGTAAAGGACGAACCCCAGTAACCCAGTGTATCGATATAGAGGATAAAAGAATCCCTGAGAGGGAATGAGAGCTCAACACTATGGATGTTGTGATAGGTCTTCCCGGGACTGAAGGAGGTCGAGATGCAATATGGGTTATGGTAGATCGCCTTACCTAGATGACATAAGAAAGAAAGAGTTCTGTCAAGGGACAGATCTAGTTGAACTACCCATGAGAGAGATGGTTCAACTACATCACGAAGTGAGTTCAAAGGTTCTTGAGTTTGGCCTAGAGGTTCACTTCCATAAAGTGGAAGTAGGTACATGAAGAACTCAATGTTGGTATAGTTATCACCCCTAACTATGGTTAGTATGATCCAGACTAAAGGGTCTGATGAGGGCATGTGTGCTCGTTCAGGGTGATATCTAGAGACAGTTCTTGTCCTATGAAAGACGTGACAATGACCACCGTAGCCAGTATCGGGTTTTATATGAAGCTCTGTAAGGGAGGTTGTGTCGGTCACCACTTCAGTAAGGTGATGTTGGTGAAAGGACCACATGATGGTTAGAAAAGTACCACATGATGTTTAGAAAAAGGGACCCCAGTGTGTGTACATGAAGTCACTTTGATCGTGCGAGGGCTGAAAGGAGCCTAGAGACGATGAGAGTCGTGAGCAGATGCAAAGTAGACTGACATACAAGTTACTGTGGGAGAAAATGTGACATGAAACTCCAACCCCTCTAAGTTATAACTAAGAGAGCTGAGTCCCTGATACATGGGTCCATTAGAGATGGATGGGTGGAGAAGGTTAGGTTTGACCCTACCCCTCAGGATAAAGTAATGGGAGATGTTTGCCATGTATCCAATTTAGAGCACTATGTGAGGTACCCCGACCATGTGCTGAGCAATGAACCTAGTGAGCCCCAAGGGAGGCTGAAATGGCCTGAGTCACCTGTGTAGTTTATAGACGCCAGGATTTAAGAACTCAGAGAAAAGAATATGTGATGATAAAGGTTCTTTGGAAATGCCATGGGTACGGCCAAGCCACATAGGGGCCAATGTTGGACATGGAAAAGTTTTATCCTGAATTGGTTGTTTTCTTGTTTGAATTTTGAGGACAAAATTCCTATAAGAGGGGAAGGATGTTACAACCCCAATTTTTGGGTTCAAGTGGTGAGAAATATAATTTCTCATATTAAATATGTTTGAACAAATAATCATATATTTGGTTGAGAATAATTGGATTTCGTTTAAAATAGCCTTGTTGTTTGATTTGTGGGCTTTATTGGCTATTGGGCCCAATAAAAGGAAAATAACAAAGGAAATTCAATTAGTAAATGGATAATTGAATTTTAAGAAAAGAAATATGTGGAAACCTCTAGAAGGCAAATCCAAAGAGGATTTCGTGCCTCTTGGGTTCCTTGGGTATCAAGGAGTCCAAGGTTGCAAAAAGCAATAGGAAAAGAAAAGATTAATTAAGTATTTCTTTATGAAGAAAGAAATTGGGAAATAATGATATAATGTGGAAAATGAATGAAAAGAGACATAAATGAGTTTTCTTGGGGAAATTTCGTATCCATGTGGTTGTTAATATTAAAAGGAATGCCAGTGAGGAAAATAAAAGAGAAATAAAAAGAAATCCTCAAAAAGGAATATTTAAATGAGAAATAAACAAGATAATGTGAATTAATGCATTTAGATGCATCTAGAAGGATAATGAGTGTCCCATAAAAATAATTTCGAGATAATAAGGGTTCTTGGGTGCCAAGGAGTCCCAATAAAGGAAAAGGAAGAGAAAATACCATAATTATAAAATAAAGAGATAATGGGAATATATAAGCCATTAATTATGTAATTGTGATAAAAGGAAGTATTTTCCTAAGAATACATATATATATATATATATATATATATATATATATATATATATATATATATATATATTCCTGGCCAATAGATTAAAAGGCAAATAAAGAGAGTAAAGGAGAGGAATTTCGAATTCCTAATACTCAAAGAAAAAGGAATGTTAAAAAGATAAAGAAGAGAGAGAAGGTTCTTCTCATGGAAGGTTTTGGTTTCATGTTTGTAAGAGGATTCTTTGAATCGAAGACAAGCCAACCTAGGGCTTCGTCTCTCTCCCCTATAAAAGGGGTAGACCCTATGGGGACGAGATCGGAGGAGTTGCATGCATCCCCTTTCCTCTTCTTGTTCTTTTCCCTACCAAACCCTAACCATGAACACATGAGAGTCATATTCGCGGCTAGCAGCTAAAGATGGATCTGGGAGTGGGGCACGTTGCTCCCATGCCCTAGAGAAGGAGCTTGGCCACCGTTCCTTGGCCCTAGCACCTACACGGAGCCGCAGGTTTGGGGTGCAGGTCAGCCGTGGTGGCGGACCTGCTGGGCTCGATCCCCGCCGGCCAGCCGTGTATCAGGAGCTCCTCCAAGCGTGCAAGGGGGCGGCGGAGCTAGGGGGTCCTTTTCCGGTCTCCGTCGGGGTCAAGGGGAGGAGAAGAAGCTGTGCCAAGTCTGCATCTCGGCGGCTAGGGCAGCAGCTTCGGACTGCAGGAGGTAGAAGAAGAGAGGAGGTGTTTTGGACGAGAATGCCCTCCGCGGGCTGAAGGCGCGCGCTACTTACCGAGGGACAAAATCGTAAAATCGAAATGTTCTCCAAAGTGATCGTTGCATGGCTGAGATGACGTGGCCTCTTCTAATTGGTCAAGTAAGTGAATTTTTGTGAAAATCATATCTACCAAACCGTAACTCGGATTGAGACGCATCTTATATGAAAATTGATCCTCAGAACGAGAGGAATCCATTAAAAATATAATTGGAGCATTTTTATGTTTGCAATTCGAAAAGTAATAGAGGTTATTAACTTTAGCATAATGATAATTAAAGAAACCCTACTTTGATATGATTAGAGTGATTAATAGGGTTTAATGAATAATTAGAGTTCATATTGACCTGTTAAATGTAAAAGGGTACATTAAGATCGAAAAGAGTGATCTTTGTACGTAATTAGTTTAATTTGATGATCATGTGCATAAATATGATTTAAAATTGAAAAGTACATAAAGCTATCATCTTTAATGAGTTAAGTAATGAAAAACCCTTAGAATTGATGATAGTCGGGTATAATGATGTTCTATGAATGTTTTGATCGAATATTAACCGATTGATGATAAGGAGAACAATTTTTATCTAAAGAGATGGTATTTATACTTTTGGCTTAAATTAGGGTTCCATACACCTAAGTTTGAATTAATGGACTTAAAAACCCTAATTTAGGAGAACACGTCTTTTAATGGTTTTAATTATACAAATGCATGTATAAGATAGAGTTATGTTGTTATAAACCCAATTTGGGTATAAAAGATCATTAAGGTGGATAATTTGGCTTTCCTAGTGTATAAAGTGGAATTAATGATTAATTTGGGTTTGCTGACATAGAAGATGAGAAATGTAGTAAATAGGGTTCCTTTGCAAATTGAACTATAATTCTTTGTTGAGTTGTCAATTCAAAGAAACCTAAACATGATAGTTGGCTTTAATGATCTTAACATGAATTAAAAGGATAAAATAGTAGCTCTAATGGAAAAGAAGCTTAATGAAATTAATTGTTGAGTATTGTGCCTATGATGCAGAAATTAGGGTTTGTAAACTAAAAGAGTATTAAAAGTGATAAATGCATAATGAAGGATAAAAACCTAATAAAACCCTAAGGTTGGCCTAGAAATTATAAGGTGGAATCCAAGTTGATCTTGTGGATGTTTTGAATAAAACAATGACACTTGGATGTTATGCATTATTTTCAGGATATTGTTGATTGCTTGTTAATTGTGTTGAATGTTAATGCATGGACATCAAGTTACTATGGATCAGGTATGTGGTTACGCTTATGAATAACCGTTCTAGTTTCACGGTGATTTCCGAATGTTTTACCGGTTGCTTTAAATAAACTATTGGATGTTTATTTAGTTCATGCAAACTATAATGTGGCTATGACTATCACAAAGAGTATATGCCTACAAACTCAGATCCTGGTTCTCTCTGTGGCATTATAGCTAACCTAGTACATGGCTGCCTATGGGTAGGTCCATCAAGTTAGAGAAAGGCCTAGTACATGGCTACCTATTGGGTAGGTCCATCAGGTCTATGGATGACCTAGTACATGGCTACCTATTGGGTAGGTCCATCAGGTCTATGGTTGACTTAGTACATGGCTACCATGGAGGTAGGACCATCAAGTCATAAGGAGTTAGATATTGGGCTATCTTCGGATAGTGCCATGCGACTCTATTACCTAAAAGAGAGGTGATATTCATGTCCACTGCAGGGACAGCCCAGAGTACGAGAATATGTATGGATTGAGTTGTATGGCTTAAAATGTAATCTTGATTGTTAAATGATTAATTGAATGATTATATTATTAACATAGTTGGAAATTATTTGTTTCCTCCACATACCAGCTTCGGCTGACCGACGTTTTGTTTGTCGGCGTTTTAGGTACAATGAAAAGTACAAATAGTAAAGCGACACCTTGTGAATTCAAAGATTAAAGAACAAGGAGGAATTAGATAGAATAGTTCAGCTGAGGTTAGAAGTTAGTCTGTTCCCAACTTTTCAAGGTATGCAAAGAAAAATTTTATTGTCATTTTCAGTATAGTCTATTAGAATTTAATAATTGTTTATGGTTATATGTCGAACCTTTGATCCGGGAATAATGAGTGCGGCTTCAACCTCTTGGTCTCCCTTAATTGGGGGTTACTGAAAGGTGAGGTCGTAACAGCGCACTTTGTCCACACTGTCGCGCAAGCCAGGATCAACTTCCCGACTGGTCACCCATCCTAGTACTACTCCAAGTAGAGTACGCTTAACTATGGAGTTCTTTAGTGATGGGCTCCCAGAAAAGGAGGTGCACCTTGGTGATATGGGTAGTCTAATCATTCCTTTTAAGATCAACTTATCTGAGGCGTCAAATCCTGGGATGTTACAGCCCTTTAATTTAATGCATTCATTTTTTGCCCTAAATTAAATTAGGGTTTCACTTAGGATTAAATGTTGATTATTTTAATATCAATATTCTCTCTCCTCCAACTTAATTGAAATGAGGCGCCCCTCTCATTTTGTTTGCTCTAAAAGATTCCAAGAAACATTAGGGACCTTTTTGAAGTGGTAATTTGCATATTGAACCCTAGGTTTTGGGTAAATTGCACATTACACCAAAACTAGTTTTTAATGTACAAGGATTGCTTTACAAGCTTAATCTTGGTGCCCAAGCTTGTGAAAACCATAGAACTACATCATATTCATTCTTATGATGTCTCAACATCAGAGGAACATCTTATAATGCAAAATTTGCAATTTAACCCCTCAACTTGGGTAATTTGCACTTTAGTCCAAAATAAGCAAACATTGCTTCAACATTGTTGAAACAGGACCAAAATTGAAACATAAGTTTCTCATGAACCCTAATTACTTTTCTCAAGATTAGATTAAGTATCTACTCAACCTTATTAGGAAAAACATCTAGGGTTAACACATAACCCAGGTCAGGGATGTTACAAGACTACTCTAGGATTTTACTTTTACCATTGATATTATTGCAAAAACTCTTGAATTCAATTTACCTCCATTCAATTGACCCACAAAAGATCTTTCCATCTGAGATAACTCAAAACCACTGCATGCGCCTTTCTAATAGTATCAGACTTGCATCAAGCATTGATCTTAAAATAGAATAGACATTTCATCATCAGAGAATAGAGAATCAAGTTAGAATGGCTGAAGAGGAACTCCTCCAAAGGGTAAATCTGGCCGTAGAAGTACAAAAAGAGAGGCTTGTTCAAGAAACATGTGTTGCTATTGAGGGGGAAATCCAAGTAGCCCAAGTTGTTGCATAGGAGGCTATCTTAGGGAATTTTGAATTCCTAAATCTACCAATGTCAATCACCTAGTAAAACAACCTTGCATTGATGCCCCTAACTTTGAAATTAGAGTGCACTGCATCACCCTCCTAACAAATTGTCCCTTCATGGGAAAACTCGGCGGGGACTATAAAAAAATCCTAAAGTTTTTTGACCTATGTGCCATGACTAAGCAAAATGGTCTTTATGATGATGGCATCAAACTTCATCTTTTCAAGTGTTTCTTAGCAGACAGGGAATGAAGTTGGCACATCTATCTAAAATGTGATCTCATCACTACTTAGGATAAACTTGAGAATAAATTCCTTGATAAAGTTTACCCTCCATCCCTCATGTACACTATCAGAGGCCAGATTACTTAGTTCACACATGCTCCTGGTGAAACTCTAGCAAAAGCTTGGTAGAGATATATTGAGCTCCTCTACAAATGTCCACACCGTTGTATTTCTAAAAATCAGCTCATTGAGTTCTTTTATAAAGGTGTGGATGATGATAAAAAAATGTTTCTAGATTCCTCATGTAGAGAAAACTTCATTTGCTAGAGTTTGATGGTTCATGGAAAGTGGTTATTAAAGTCTATTGTAGAATCCATAAAGCTATTGACACTCAAACAAGACAGTCTCTAGTCATCTTGCAAAGGTTATGAGAGGATGAATTAAATTCACACCATGAAGAAAACATCATCAACAAGTCACATCAGTGACCTAATTCTGTGAAGTGTGCAAGGGTATTGACAATTCAACCTTGGGGTGCAATATCCTTATTGAAATCACAATGAGGAACACTACAACTCAAGCAAATGATAACCAAATTGAAGAATATGAATTATATCAATATGACCCCTGGTAAAGGATACTATAATACCAATAAGTCTAGAAACCACACTGGTTTTCAGTATGCTAATCCTTCAAAAGCATAGAACTTTCAATAACTCATACAAGATAGAAGACCACAACGAGCTCCTCTAGGATTCTAGAACAACCAGAAACAAAACTTCATAAATCAAGGAAACTTTAGAAACAACTACCAAAATAGAAATTTCAACCAGTACCAAAATGTAACTCCATACTAGAACCCCAACCGGCTCCCACAACAAGAACAACAACATGGACAACAAGATGCAGTGTGATCATCTAATGATTAACTATCTTCCATTGAAAAAATGTTGTAGCCACAATAGACAATGATAGAAAATCCACAAGATCATCATAAACCTATCGAGTCTCAATTTGCTCAACTCCAAACCAACCTTCGGCGACCAGTAGGGAATTTTGTAGGTCAACAGAAAATATCCTAAACATCTAGAGAAACTAAAGGTTGTTTCCATTAGTTCCGTGAGGGATTGTTCAAACGAGCATGTCACAACTTCTCCGGTCGACATGGATGAAGATGAATTTGTATTTGTACAAGATTCATAAGTACCTAATCCTTCGTCACAAGAAGTGAGATGTAGGATGTAGACATGAAAAACACTATTGTGTGTAATAAATTATGCAATTTGTATTAGAAGAACCTGTCATGGTTGATAAATAAGGTGGGGATGAGCCAAATATACCTATCTACAAATCTCTTCTTCCTTTCTAAGATCATTTAAGTTATACAAATCTTGACACCCACTTCATGAAGTTTAAGGAAGCAATGAATAAACTTCATGTAGACATTCCCTTCCTAGATGCACTAGTAGAAATACCTACCTAGTCAAAGTATTTGAAAATGATCCTCATTGGGAAGTATATAGCCAATGAGTATGAGACAGTCAAGCTAGCCAGAACAATGTTTGATATAATCAAAAGCAAGATGCCAAAAAAGTAGAAGGGCCCAAGATCCTTCAGGATCTCTTGCCATATCAATGATTCGACATTTAGGAAAGGATTAGCTGACTTTGGAGCCAACATATTGATTATACCCTACAATCTCTATAAAAGGTTGGGATTCACAAATATTCACTCAACCGACATGACAATATAGCTTGCCGACTCCTCTATGACACTCTAAATGGGGATTATTGAGGGTGTCCCAGTCAAGGTGGTCAAGGGTTCCTATGTTCCATGTGATTTTATCATCATGGACATAAAAGAAGATCTCAAATATCCTCTTATTTGTGACAAACCCTTCCTAGACACACCAAGAGCATTGATCGACATTGAGGTAGGAACCTTACTGCTGAGATTGGGAAAAGAAATTCTTGAATTTAGAATTTTTGATAGCATGAGATGACCAAGAATGCAAGAGGAGGTTTTTTTGCTAGATTTCATAGAGAAGATGTCACTCCTCACTTAATATGAACCTAAATTTGACAACCCACTAGAGACAACTCATATTGATACTAATGCCAATGAATCTATTAATGAGCGAGTAAAGCAATGTGTGCTTCACCTTGACTCAACACAAGAAGATTTGAAATCTAAATTCGAAGAGCCAAGTCTTTATACCTTATTGAAGAGCTGGAGGAGACACTGAAAGCCCCAAATATGAAACCCCTCCCCAAAGAACTGAAATATGTCTTTTTGGATGGTTTAAAAGTTTGTCAAGTGATAATCAATTCCGATCTAACACCCGAGTAGGAAGAAAAGCTTCTAACTGTACTAAGAGAAAGGGGAAAGTCTATACAGTACAATATGAGACCTCACTAGGATCAGCCAAACAATGTGTAGCACAAGTTCCCCATGGAAGAAGACCATAAGCAAACTATAGAACATCAACACAAAGTGAACCCAAACATGAAGGAGGTAGTTCACCTTGAAGTTGTTAAGCTTCTCACCTTCGAGATCATCTACCAAATCCCTGACTCACCATGGGTGATTCTGGTCCAAGTTTTACCAAGAAAGGAGGCACCAACATGGTCCGCAATGAAAATCATGGCTCATTCCCACCCGCATTGTCACGGGGTGGCAGATGTTCATTGATTATAATTAAATGAACAAAACTATGTGCAAGGATCATTTCCCCTGCCTTTCCTCGATCAAATCCTAGAGCACCTGGTTCACCAAGAATGTTTTTGCTATCTTGATACTTACTCTGGGTTCTATCAAATCCTGATCCATCCAAATGATCATGAGAAGACAACTTTCACCTACCCCTTCATGACCTATGACTTCATAAGAAAGCCCTTTGGACTTAGTATGTGCCAGCCACATTCGAACGTTTCATGGAAACAATCTTTGATGGACTAACTGAAAGTGTTGTGGAAGTATTTATGGATGATTTATCTATCTATGGAGACTCATTTGTCTCTTATCTGATGCACTTATCCACAGTTCTCAAATGTTATGAAGAAGCACATCTGGTGCTCAACTAGGAAAATGTGACTTTGTGGTGAAAGAGGGCACAATTCTATGTCACAAGGTCATCAACCGCAAGATCAACATGGACAAAGAAAAAATCAAATCAATCTTGAAGCTTATCCCCCAAACTCAGTAAGTGAAATTAGAGACTTCCATGGTCACACAAGTTTCTAAAGAAGGCTTATCAAAAATTTCTCCAAAATCGCTAAGCTAATGACAAACATTCTGCTCAAGAATGTTGAATTCTATTTTATGAAGATTCTATGAAGAGTTTAAACAATCTAAAGTAAGCTCTTACTACAACCCTCATTATTTGGGTGCCAAACTTGTCTCAACCCTTTTAAATCATGTGTGACACCAATGAATACTTATCAAGGGCTATTTTAGGCCAACACATAGAAAAGAAACATCATGTTATCTATTATCCATCAAGAACTCTTGATGTAGCCCAAAGTAACTACACAACTATAGAAAATAAGATCTTGGTTGTGGTGTATGCTTTTGAAAAATTCAGATCATACCTGGTAGGGTGAAAGGTCATAGTTTACATAGATCATTCTATGATTTATTACCTTCTGGAAAAGAAAGATGTGAAATCAAGATTGATTAGATGGATTCTCCTCTTACAATAGTTCAAACTGGAGATATGAGATATGAAAGGAACTAAAGATGTAGTCATTGATCACTTACGTCTCATTCACTTACCCGATATGGACTTCATCCCCTTCAATGATTTTCTTCCAGACAATCAACTCATGAAGGCTAGAACAACTATTCCTTGGTATGTAGATTTCGTCAATTATCTTGTTGCGGGTGTTATACACCCATAATGTATAGGTATAGAGAAAAAGAAGTTCATGCAAGATGTTAGAAAATACGGCTGGGATGAACCTTACTTGTTCAAACTTACATGAAAATGGTATATATCACTACTATATTTCAGAAGTGGCAACCCCTCTTGTTGTAAAACAATGCCACTCTGGGCTAGCTGGAGGGCACATGACTTTAAAGAAAACTATTCTAAAGTTCCTATAATGCGGAATTTTCTAGCCAATTATATCCAAGGATGTTCACAACTTTGTCTTGTCTTGTGATAAATGTCATAGGTCTGACAATACTACCAAGAGAGATGAAATTCCCTTAAAACCCTGGAAAGAGGTCAAAATTTTTGATGTGTAGGGTGTAGAATAAATGGGATCATTTCTTTCCTCATATGGATTTTGCTTCTTGGTAGAAATGGATTATGTTTCCAAGTGGGGAGAATCTATACCCACTATGACTAGTGACTTGAAGCATGTTATCAAGTTATTGAGAGATATCATATTCCCCCACTTTGGAGTTCCTTGTATTGTCATATCTGATGGTGGTTTTCACTTCCTAGAGTGAAGACTCGATGCGCTCTTGAGGAAATACGACATGTATCATGAAGTATCTTCTCCCTACCTCCCAAAAATGAGTGGGCAGGTAGAAGTGTCAAATCACCAACTCGAGGTCACACTAGAGAAGATCGTCAGTCACAATATGAATGAGTGGTCAAATTAAATCAACAATGCTCTGTGGGTCTATAGAAAACATTCAAAACTCTATAGGTACCATACCTTTCAAATTGACCTATGGAAAATCATGTCACTTGCCTATCAATCTAGAACATAAAGCCTAGTGGGAAATTAAACAACTCGATTTTGATATGAAGAAGGCTAGTCATAATAGAATAATACAACTGCACGATCTTGAAGAGATCAGGATGACTGCATATGAGAATGCACACATGTATAAAGAGAGAACAAGATTATGTCATGACAGTCATATGAAAAGAAATGACATACATGTTGGATATCAACACTTGCTTTTTAACTCACGGTTGAGACTTTTCCCAGATAAACTCTATTTAAAGGTTACCCAAGTTCCCTCTAGGTTCATCAAGGTGATGAAAGATCATAGTCAATGTTGTATTTTCCAATGATGACATGAGGAACATGACCAAGAGAGATCTGTTCCTCATTTGGTGTATACCTAAAAACAAGCCTATGAACATCGCAAAAGTGTTTGTATATAAGCTATCTATTGTCTCTTCCCTCCATGGCCCAAAATATTTTTATATGGAAGGCCTTATAACTTTGATAAGCTTTTATCTAAGATACCCCAACATACTAAAGAACTTCAAGGAGGGTAAAGGAAACAACCTCATTGAGTTCAAATAATTCCTTACAGTGGTAGTGATCAAGCGTAGGGAGAGAAGTATTTCTACAAGTTCCCAAGACAAACATCCTACTCCCCTCCCAGAGATGAGAAACTATGATTGTCACAAGCTCATCTTCTCTAGAGCCGACATTGATAAAATGAGGTCCAGTGCAATTGCATAACTAGCCAAGACTCTAACAACTACCACCAGTTCAAGGGAATAATAAGTAGAGAGGGTTATAGAACCACCACTTAAGAGAAAGATATCCTTCAAGGTTTGATAGGAAACTATGAAGAAACCATAATCCAAAATGACCCCAGTTGTCTCTCAAGTAGTGCAAGTAGAAACAGTAGAACAGAACCAAGGGAAACTGCTGATATAAAAAGTCTAGCAGTGACAACAGTCCAAGATATTGATCACATCCTTATAAGGCCCCAGTTGTAGTTGAAAGCAATAATCAAGCTGGAGCAAAAGAAATTCAAAATTTCACTACCAAACCTCTTATAAACAAAGCTCAACCAAAAACCCTAGTTGAGGATCAGGGGGACCAACCCAAGGAACCTCAGGCATGCATGGAAGAGTATGCGTGAGAAATAGAGTTGGTTGATATAGTGGTTCTAGACCAAATAGAAAAGACACATGCCACTCTGATGATGGAGGTGGAACAAGCTATCTGATGAGTATATTTATACCCATCATTGCATACAATTTTATCCACTTTTTAGGGGTTGTTGTAATTCTATTCCTTAGTTTTAGCCTTATATTTACTTAAATCAAATTATCTTCCCTTTTCTAGATTTTAATGCATTTTACATACTTTTCATGCAAAAACAACCTAATATACTCTTCATTGCCTAGAAGGATGACCAAGCCCTCATGATGACATAACTCAAGGGAATAAGGCCCCAGAAGCTATCCAATGTCCAAGTTTCAATCACACAGTCAAGCGATTGGCTCCACCAGTCTCCTGACTCAAGTCACTCTTTATTCAAACTCTCCCATATTCTTTAGTTCTGACATGCACTCTCTGCATCCAGCCTACTCAGTTTGACCCATGCTGGTCCGTAAAATAACTGAATATGAGGTCTAGATTGAGTAACCCACATGAGTCAGCTGGTGGACCGAGTACACACAATTAGTTGCGTTTGAAGACAAGTATTCAACATTAGGTTTCGGTAATGAGGAATGCATCTATATAGGGGACCCTGTGTCATCCATTCTAAAGGGTTTCTAATTGTTTTTAGAATCCACATTTGCACAACGCAAACTGTATCAAGGAGCAAGGAGGCGACTACCATAGTGGAGAGACTGGTCTTCCTACACCAGGCATCAGGGCCCCTTCCATTGTTCTTCCTATCTTTTCACTATTGTCTCTCGCTATGAGCAAGTAGACATTTGTGCTAGGGCATGGGGACTAACCCTAATAGCCCATATTTTATTTTAGCTTGTACCTAAACTCAACAATACTATTTCTAAATAAAGTATCATTCTACTTATTTTCTTGACTCACAAATTGACATCTTTCTTTGCATATATGTTATAATCATGGATGTCTAGGTTGATATAATTGTGTTTAGAACTTTAGAACGATCTTGCTATCCCCCTCAAGTGTTAGAAAGGGATAGTGAGGTAAATGGGTTATGATCTACTAACGTGCAGAGACTGGTTGGAGGTAGATATGGAGTCCAGTCTAGTGAACTAGGAACTTGGGTATCGAGACTGGTCGGTTCCAAGGGAGTTTAATCCATGAAATGATCTATATCTCATGACGGTGCAGTAGCTAAACCTCCATTTAGTAAATTGTTATTTAGGAGTTAAATCTTGCTAGAATAATTATGCAGGCTTTGGCAATAAACCCCATGCCCTAGTTCTTTTTATCATCAGTTATTTACTTCTTTAATCATTTTTGCTAATGGCAACAATTAGTTTAATCAATCAATGAACTTGTCAGTGATAAATATTACTCTTAATACTTATAAATATATATAAATGTTTAAAAAGGTTGCCCTTTTTGGTTCAATCCTTAAGTATACTACAATAAGGCTTCCATTCGTACAGAGTGGGGAATTAGTGCACAACTTTTAGTTAAACCTAAGGGTTATTCCTTTAGGATTTTTATCGGTGCGATGTTCAAAGCACATAAAAAATTGGTGCCATTTCCAGTGACAATGGTAGTTATTTAATTTTAGAAGTCTAAGTGTGATTAGGGTTTTTCTTTTTTATGCTTGATATTATTGAATATTCTCTAGAACAATACTTAGAAACTCACAATCGTTCTGCTCTTTTTCAGGTACTCCTTGCACATGAGAAGATCCAAAAGTCTTGACTCCAAATTATTGTTTGATCCTGAAATCAAGAGAACTCTCAAAAGAGTTTGCAAGGAGAAAACCGTGACAGGCTTAACAGTTGTGGAGGCAACTATTGAAGCGCAAATTGAGCGGCTGTGGAAGCCAAGACACAGGCGGAAGCCAAACTAAAGACAATATTAGAAGCCACTCAAGCCACAGAACATGCCAAATAATTGAGGGATATTCCTATCCCCAAGGGAACCGACTTGACTCATCCAATCCAACCTCTAGGTGATCCAATCGAGATCAGGGCCCAGTGAGTCAATCTTTTGCAAAATTCCACCTTCACAGGAAGGACTGGAGATGACTTCTAAGAACACCTCCTCAAATTCATTGACCTTTTCTTGATTATGAAGTCATCAGGCGCCACTGATGATGCCATGCGATTAAAACTCTTCAAATACTCTTTAACTGATAAAACCAAAGTGTGGTAGAACACCTTCTGAGGAGATCTGATCACAACATGGGATGCTTTGGAAAGACAATTTCTAAAGAAGTTTTATCCACTCTCGATGATGTAATCGATCAGAGGACAAATCACTAGATTCAACCAGGTGCCCATAGAATCTCTATGTGAAGCATGGGAATGATTTAACAAACTACTACAAAAGTTCCCATATCATGGCATTCCCAAAAACTAGATCATAACATTTTTCTATTGACTAAGTAGTTCCTTGACTCCTCCTCTAATGGAAACTTTATGCGGTAGAGTTTTGATAGTGCACTAAAGATCATCAACCTTACTGCCAAAAATCAGAATCATGGGAAAGACCTTTAGGTTAATGCGTTCTTAAAGTATCTATGGTGGAGGATTGTTCATAACTCAAATCCATATCTGAACCACTAAAGGCTCTCTCTCTCAAGCATGATAATCTTGAAAAATCTTTCAGTGCATATGAAAGAAAGAACTAGATGCGCCAAATGCAAATCATTGCACCCTGTTGCACGTTCCGCCATGTAGTAGATCACAACATGATCCACTACCAACAATTGTACACTGCATTCCATGAACATGAAGTTGAGAAACAATAGATATTCACCCAAGATGAAGATGTGAATTCGATTCATACTATTCCAGGATAGGAGTACTATAACTCGAATCAGGCTCATAATCACCCAGGTTTCCAAAATGGGAATCCAGATGGAGACAAGATCCCCACTCAAAAGACCCCATCATAGACTACTCAAGCTAGAGAACCATCAAACTACACTAGTATGTGCAACCACAGAAGTTACAAATTTAATTTCCGAAGTAGGAACTACCAGCAATGACAATAGTATCGAAATCTGAATCAAGCCCAACCACTATAGATAGAGATAGTGCTAGCACAAGATCTAAGAAAGATACTCTAGCATATGATGGAAACATACCAGACTCAATTAGCCAATGCCAGGGCTAATCAAAAGGCATTGGAGTCATAAATCACTCGCCTAGTGGCTAGTCAATAGCCCCCAATTGGAATGATCATGAGTCAACCAGAAACCCAAACATTCGGAGCATTTAAACAATGTAATGATGTGGTCAGGAAACATGTACTCCACATCCTGAGCCCCATACCTTCATCAATTCCTCCTTGTGGAAATGAAGGCATGCCAGTTGGGACCCTGAGTGTCTCAAATAACCAGCCGATGGTTAGGCCAACAAAAGCCTAGACACCAGACCCCCTTGTAACATTAGCTCAGCTAGACACCATCGAGAACTCAACCATTGTAGCACCAACAACCAACCCTGGACCACCAAAAACACCTGATGCACCTATGTATAAACCTCATCTACCTTATTTGGGTCCTGTCAAGTAGGAAAAGTTGGATGATAGATTAATGAAACTATGAAGAATCTCCATGTCGACATCCCATTCCTTGATGTACCAGCTAAAATGCCAACCTTGTGAAAATATCTCAATACCCTTCTATCTAGAAAGTATATGACCAAGGAATGTGAAACTATGAAGCTAGCACAAACAACCTCCGATATACTTGAGAACCATATGCCTTAAAAGCAAAAGGATCCCAACTCATTTGGGATAGATTGTTTCTTAGGAGACAACACATGCCGCAAGGGACTTGCTGACCTAGGCACAAGCATATCAATTATGCCTTACACATTATGCCAATGTCTTAGTTTCACATATATCATGCCAATAGCTACGACCATTCAATTGGCTAATGAATCCATACAAAACCCTTGGGGATGATTAAGACGTCCCATTTAAGCTCGGACACAACACCTACATCCCATATGATTTTGTGGTAATGCAAATCAAAGAGGATAATCATTTCCCACTAATTTTGGGGAGACTATTCTTAGCTGCTGCTAGAGCTTTAGTAAATGTCGAAGCTGCAAAACTCATCCTTTGACTAGGAAAGAAGACTATTGAGTATCGAGTTCTCAAAGATTTAGAGAAGGTGCATAACTCGATTGAAGTCTTCAAGGCGGAAGGTAAGTTGGGACCAAAACAATTAGGTCACCAAAATGCTCCCAAAGGCAACAAGGACCAACCCCAACACAAGGTATGTACATCATCTAACCATGACCTAGGTCCTACGAATCCAGAATTCAAGGGTTTGGAAACCCTACTCATGCACTCTATGTGAGTACTACGATATTATTAGTTGGGTCTACTTACATTAAACATGGATTCTTGTTGGGAGGTAACCCAATGTTGGAGTATTAAAAGAAAGGTCTCAACTCTCTTATCACCAACAAGTATACGGGGTCAATTGTAGTCGATTGTCAAACTCAATGAGCTAGGTTAGCTAGGCACAAAGTCATTAACTTTCATTAATCTAAGTCAAATTACAAAAGATGAGTTGATTACAGATAGCTAAAAGGTAAGTAAAAATACAAGATCTTTGGGTTAAAGGTTCAATTCAAAATTAAAAAAACCTTAGAAATGAGATTTCACTACCAAACCATCACATCATGCACAACTACGAAATTAAAACATGCAATAAATTTGCAAGGAGATTGTCATCATCATGCACCTACTGATGATGTGAGATGGTTCATATCATCACATAACGCTCCCGTGTATATGGTAGATTTGAACACAATCTAAAACCCTCAACATACTCCATCCATTCCCATGGTCAAGAGTATATTGCCATGAATCCTACTTCCTACTTCCTCTTACATCCTCCCAAATAGTACAAGAAAGCATAAAACATGTATGAAAGGTGGCAAACCAAGCATACAAGCAAAAATCACTATATGCATCCATGAAGAAGCAAATTAACTAATATTCAATATAAATTTCGAGTACTCATGAGTAATGGCATGGAATATACTCTCCCATACCCAAGAAAAAGGTTCTATTCATCCATAATGGAGATGCATAAACACATTTCATAATTTTTAGAGTTTTGCATAGCTAAGAGAAGAAAAAGCTAAAGGAACCAAAAGTGTAGACAAAGGGGAAGTAGAACTCTGGCTAGAGGATGAGAGTCCACCCTTAGAGATGATTCAACTTAGAGAATCCTCCCTCCCGAGAAGCTTGAGTGAGAAGAAAAGCTCTGCTGCACCTTCAGAGAATAAATGGTGAAGAAATGAAGTAGTGGAGGTTCTTTCCCAAGAAAACCTTTTCTTCCACCCCAAAATTGTCTTCCTTTTCTCTAGAATTTTTCTTGGATGAAAAGTGCTACAAAATGAAAAGTGATAACCGCCCAAAAGGTTGCATTCGTGTTTTAAAATGAGGGCCAATTGCTACTGATTTCTGCATAAACTGAGAAAGACACGACGTGTCTTCAAGGAGACACGCCGCGTAACATCATGTAACTTGTCGACTAACTGCTCCTGCATGAGAAGTACACAATGTGTCTTTGAGGAGACACGTCGTGTCTCATCGTGTAACTTGTCGACTAACTGCTACTGCGTGAGAAGTACACATCGTGCCCCTTTAGAGGCACGTCTTGTAGCTGTCATTGGAGTCGATCTAGGTTTAAGGCACACAACGTGTTTGATTAAAAACACGCCCGTGTGAATTGGTAGTAAGTCATATCTGACCTCTGGATCGTGAGGACACACCACGTCTTAATATAGCCATGTTGTGTCATCTGCTCTGCATTTCGGGCACTGAGGCTGCTGGAATCTTACACACACATGTGCTTATTAACACACGACGTGTTCTTTGTTTTGTGAGCCTTTCTGGGAAGTTACACATTGTGTTTTAAATAAGACACATCATGTTCAATGCCATTTCTTTGAAAATGAACTCTAAATTAGCTGCAAATCAAGGGGAGGTCCCACTGAGGTCGGATTTGGGTTGGGCTATCTCCAATTTGACATTTTCAATGTGTGCTTGTGATCAACATCATGAAACAAGTAAAATAACTAAAAGATGGCAAGTTAAGTATGATTAGAGGCTAAATGGAAGGCAAAATGAACTAAATTTGTGTGTGGATGTGTGCAAAAAGTAGATATAATATGCACACATCAAATCCCCCTAAGCTTGAACTATTGCTTTTCCTCAAGCAAAAAGAGCATAGAACACAAATGAAGGAATTGCAAAGCTCATGTACATATCAAATGAACTGGAAGATATAAAAGGGATCAAACCAACCATAATCATCAGATTCATATTCATAGCCTTGATTTTAGCTTAGATATCCAAGGTAGAAAATTAAGTACAACAAGAATGGTAATGCATTAAATGAAGTAGTGAACTAGGCAACACTAGAAGGAACTTGGATGACTAGGCCAAACAATTAGTGAATATGCAACAAAACTTTCAGCTATTACTAATGAAAATGATGGAATCTTAGTTAATGTTAGCAACTTTAGTTTTCTCTTCTTATTTTCACAAAAGATATTACATTGGATTGGGGATTCCCACACTCAGCTTCTAATGTAGGCTTATGCACCCAAGGAGTGCTAGTTGGGGCATTTTACCCTCTTTTAGGACATATCACCTAATCGTCATGGCCAAATCAGACTTACACCAGGTTAGTATGACATGTGGGTGGTTTCAACCATCTTTTATGGGGTAATTAAGGTCAAGTGAACCAAAATGTAAGTTAAATTGGTAAAGGGTTTCACTTATTTTTCTCAGAATAGAAGAGAGTTAACCAAATTGTAACATCACCTGGATTCCATTCATTTGTTTTGAAAATTTTTCACTGGAAGGGGTTCTTATAAAATCACTGACAGATTGGCAAAATCATCCTATGTTCTAAATAGTGTCATGAAGTTGACATATTCATAAAGTTTGTTACCAATTACATGTTTTAGGCAATCCATGATGAAAAAGATGAAATTTCATGCTACAACCATAAATCTGATATTAAACACGTGTTGGTGAACATAAAGTTTCATTTGATTCATGCATGCTCTTTTACAATTTTTTTCAAATGATAATTCTGATGAGGGAGGACAATATAGTTTAAACTTGTTAGTTCAAACTTGTGAAGAAAGATAGTTCATTACATAAACTGAGCCTCAGATCATACTAAACTTGCCAAGAGAAGAACATAAACTAAAATAGAAACTAAAGACAAGAACTAAGGAACTAGAAAATGAAACACAACAAAACAACTACATTACCGGCTGGTTGCACCCCCCCCCCCAGATTGAACTTTGAAGTGTCCTCACTGCATCAATCAAACCTAAGGAAGAAGCAACCATGTACCTATCATAGATGGTATCAGTAGAAGGGCAAGCTCCCCCGTGACCAATAGGGAAAAACTAGTTGACAAGATCATCATCATAATGTCGACTGACATAGGTTGTGGAGTAGGCTCAAGTTGTAGCAGAGGAGGTGTAGGGTGGTGTAGATGAGGCATTGGATATTGGGCTTGAGAGATATGCCACATATCTATGTTGTAAAGATGGTTGTCCAGATGGTCAAACTGCTACTGAACATAGCCGTAAAGATGCCTAACATCAGGCATTGCCCAAGTGTATTCTGTCTGAGTGTTGGTGAAGGGAAGTGATGCTCTATGTGGCAGAGCGGCTGGAGTAGCTTGATCCTCAGGTGTGTCAACATTGTCACATTGGCTAGTAAGGTCAATCTTCCAATTGTCCTTGTTTGTGAAAGTGATGTTCTCCCAGTCATGCATGTCTATGTGTTGATTATTGCCAAAATAGTGTCTAAACTTGGTGTCAATGTCGGGGACACTACTAATCAGCCCTGTAGAGATCATATACTAGATGTCCGTCATGTTCTTGCCTTGCACAACCTCTAGACCGGTCAGATTCACTTCAAGCTTGGTGGCCGAGAGGGTAATCAATCCCCCACACATGATGTCCTCATATTCTCTTTTCTTGATCCTCTTGATGTCTAAGAATCGGGTGAGGATTAAATAACCTGCATTGAACTAGAAATCATATACCATACCCCACAGAAAGAACAAATATTATTTCCTGCACACGCCTTGTGTTTCTTTCTTGGCAAAGACACATGTACTGAGGAGGCAATGTAGGTAACAGAAAATGGGGTTATGGATAGCAGAAGCCCTAGCCTATGCGGCATCATGTCTTTCTTCATCTATGATCTTATTTATGAAAACATAACTTTCAAAAGAGGGCAGGTAGGCTAGAGCACCTCCATAGTTGCATTCTAAAAGCTCATAGAAATCCTGGAAGGTGATCAATAGCTGCAGCCCAGAGGATAGAATCTAATGAAGGCATATGGTTCCGACATGTTCTTTGGGTCCTCCTCAACCTTAAGAGTAGTGATAAATTCATAGACAAGGTGAGGATAAGTTTTCATTACCATAAACTAGATGTAATCGAGGCCAATGTCTTTGAGGTTCTCCTTGACCTCATTCTTAAACCCCAAAGTTTTAATGGTTTCTTCACAGGTGAAACGGGTAGGGAGGACCCTATGGGAGATGAGGAATTAATGTGTTAGGTCTTCTTCCACCGTCACCCTAAAATGGATCAAGGAGACATAGTTGGGGGAACATGAAGAGCTCACTTCACGTTTGCGGTTTGATGTTTGCTTGAAGGGTGCCATTTCTACTTGAGATGCTGGTGAAATGGGCTTGAACACAGCATGTCAGAATTTGGACTCGACGTGTAGAATTTAGACACGTTGTGTCTTTAGTTAGGTAGTCCTATGAACTGGGGTGAATACACGTCATATGTTTCGGGAAACACGACGTGTACCTGGAGCGCTCGATCCTTGCTTGCGAAGCAATGGCAGTGCTCGAACAATGTTGAGGAGTCCCACACAACTGTTTGAACACAGATGGTTGAGAGTGGAAGTGAGGAAGGCGGCTTAGGATTAGGGTTAAAAACCCACTTTCTCGTCCTTGGACATAGTGTGTCTTTTCAGGGACACAACATGTTCTTCTATAAAGGTCGCATGCTCATTTTTGATCGTGCTTAGACTATAGAGTACACATCATGTTTGATTTAAAACATGATTGGGATTCTAGAAATCAAATTTGAAGTCTCCTCACTGATAACGACACGTCATGTGCACATAAAGACACAACGTGTGATTTTCCAAAAAGATAGTCTTCATTTGAACAAATAAAAGGACACACCATGTTCTATTTAAAACACGACGTGTGAGTTTCTAGATATATACATTGTGCTGTCAACCTGATAATGACATGTTGTGTTCATATAAAGACACGATGTGTAACATTCCAAGTGGAAACTGCACACTCTTTACCTGATAACTACACGCCGTGTCAAATAAAGACACATTATGTGTTTTTCCAAAAAAAACTTAGCACTTTTAAAAGACATGTAGGACATGCCGTGTTTGATTCCAGTGGGTGTTGTATGTGGTCATACACACCATGTTCGAAATGGTACACATCATGTACCCTTAAAAATCTGCATAGTCATCCCTCTTGTGGGTAGCGACATAGCGTGTGCAAATAAAGACGTGTCGTGTCTTTTTGAATTTCTATAGAAATTGTCTTACATAATCATCACCTGCAGAGATGATGGTATGTATCTTTGAGGGTCTACATTATTAAATTCATCCATGATAAGTTTATTTTAGGAATTGAAAAATGTTCTTGACTGAAACTAATTAATGAAATCTATCCTAATGTGGGGTCAACTCCCACAAGTTCCTCCGTTTAAAGTACGGAGTAAGACTCTTCAACTGGTTGATCATGCATCTTGTAGGGAGTAGGAGGCTCCCTTGTCAATCTCCTCTCTCACGGTATATAACTTGCACCTTTGTCTGTTAACCTTAAATGTTGGTTGCTTCCCTTCTAGGTCCACTGTCCTGTACATATAGACTTTCAAGACTAAGAATGGACCAGACCACTTAGATCTCAATTTTCCTAGAAAGAACTTGAGTTTGGAATTGAAAAATAGAATTTGGTCTCCTTCTTTGAATTACTTAACCTTGATTCTTTTTTCATGCCATCTCTTTGTCTTTTCTTTGTAAATCTTGGAATTTTCATATGAATCCATTTTGAGTTCTTCGAGCTCCTGGAGTTGCAGCGATCTTTTCTCTCCTACTTTCTTTAGGTCATACTTAAGGAATTTGATCACCTACAATACCTTGTTCTTCAATTCTACGGTTAAGTGATATGATTTACTGTAGACAAGCTTGAAATGATTTGTCCCAATTGGATTTTTAAAAGCTATCCTGTACACCCATAGTGCAATGTCTAGCTTTAGTGCCCAATCCTTCCTTGAGCTGGAGATGGCCTTTTCTAGAATAGCTTTTAGTTGGCTATTAGAGATTTCCATCTGACTTGATGTTTGAGGATGATAGGGTGTGGACACCTTATGCTTCACTACATACTTTCTATGCATGTTGTTACAGTTCCTTTCATCAAAATGGCTACCATCGTCAAATATTATTGCTCTTGGGACTCCAAACCTGGGAAAAATGATATTCTTGAACATTTTTATCATAGAATTTACATCTAGTGCATGAGTGGGGATTGCCTCCACCCATTTAGATACATAATAACAAGCTACAAGGATGAACTTGTAGCTGCACATGGGTGGAAAAGGGCCCATATAATCTATGCCCCACACGTCAAAGACTTATATTTCTAGGATTGAATTCAATGGCATTATGTCCCTCTTTGAAATTCCCCCAACTCTTTGATGATTGTCACAAGCCTTGACAAATGCATGGCCAATAGAAACGTGCTTGAAGAATCTTGGTTACAGTCTTATCCGCTCCAAAGTGTCCACCATAGAGAGAAAAATGACAATCTAAAATCACACTAGCAATCTCTTCATTGGGAATGCATCTCCTAAATAGTCCATCTAGACATTGCTTAAGTAATAGAGGATCATCCCAATAATAGAACTTGACACCATGAAGGAAATTTTTATTTTACTGGTATATGAAATTAGGTGCAAGGCGTCCAGAGGCAAGATAATTTGCAAAATCAGTGAACCATGGCATAACAAGAGAGTTTACCACATAAAGCTTCTCAATAGGAAACTTTTCATCAATTGGAACCTTGTCTTCAACACTAGTAGATAGGCATGAAAGATGGTCATCTACATTGTTCTCAGTTCCTTATTTATCTTTGATTTCCAAGTCAAACTCCTGTAATAGCAATATCCAGCAGATGAGGCGAGGTTAGGAATCTTTCCTTCTCATAAGGTACCTTATCGCAACATGATCTGTACATACTATGACCTTAGAACCCACTAGGTACTGTCTAAATTTGTCAAAGGCAAAGACTATGGAAATCATCTCCTTCTCAGTAGTATCATAGTTGATTTGTGCATCATCTAGGGTCTTACTTGCATAGTGTATAGCATGGAGTTTGTTGTCTTTTCTTTGTCCCAAAACTGCTCCTAAAGAGCATTCGCTTGCATCACACATTACTTCAAAAGGAGCACCCCAATCTGGTGGCTGGATGATAGGAGCTGAAACTAGGGCATGTTTCAATTTTTGAAAAGAAATTTGGAAATCATCATCCAACACGAACTTACCATCTTTTTCTAGCAAGAAGCATAAAGGATTTTCAATCTTTGAGAAGTCTTTTATAAATCTTCTGTAGAAACCTGCATGCCCTAAGAAGCTACAAATTTCTTTCACATTGGTTTGAATTGACATTTTTTCAATAGCTTGTACTTTAGCTTTCTCCACTTTAATTCCTCTACTTGAAATAACATGTCCTAGAAAAACCCCTATATGCACCATAAAATGGCACTTCTCCTAGTTAAGCACGAGGTTGACTTGTTGGCATCTTTGCAAAACTTTAGTTAGATTCAATAAACAATCATCAAAGGGATTACCATAAACATTATAGTCATACATGATTATTTCCATAATCCTTTCAATGTAATTAGATAAAATAGCCATCATACACCATTGAAATGTGGTAGGACCATTAAAAATCCCAAAGGGCATCCACCTATAAGCATAAGTTTCATCGGTGCACGTAAAAGTGGTCTTTTCTTGATCGGGTGGGTAGATGGGAATCTAGAAGAACCCACTATACCCGTTAAGATAGAAAAAGTTAGAGTGATGGGAAAGTATTTCTAGTATCAAGTCAATGAAGGTAATGGGAAATGATCTTTCCTTGTGGCTTTATTTCATTTTCTATAATCAATGCACATTTTCCACCCAGTGACGATTCTTGTTTATATTAATTCATCATTTCCCCTTTCATTATAGTTATTCCCCCTTTCTTGGGCACAACATGTATAGGACTCACCCAATGACTATCACTTATTGGATAAATAATTCTGACATCTTTAAGTTTGAGAATTTCTTTTTTTTACAACTTCCATCATATTTTGGTTTAGTCTCCTTGGGGGGTCTATATATGGTCTGGCATTTTCCTCCAAAGCTATTCTATGCATACAGATCAATCAATTAATTCCTTTGAGGTCATCAATTTAGTACACTATCACATCTTTATATCTTCTAACTTCATTTAAGAGTTTTTCTTCTTGATCATCATTCAATTCAACATTTATAATAATTGGAGAGGTGTAGTTTGGGCCTAAGAAAGCATACCTCAACCCCGGTGGGAGGCATTTGAATTCTTCCTATTTGTTTGGAGATGAGGTGTTGCTTTCCTCACTCTTCTTAGAATCTTCTTCACTTGGTGGAACCTTTAAGGTTTTAGAAATTTCCTCGTTCAAAGTGACTTTTACACCTTCTCCTTCAAGATCATCAAGAGTACTCTCAATAGAATTCTTTTCTTCCTCAAGCAACATATCAATAGTAACAATCAGACAAAGGTACTCCTTGGAGCTGGGTGCCTTCATGGCATCATAAATAGAGAATACAAGTTCTTCATCTCCAACTCTGACAGTGTGTTTCTCTTCTGTAACATCAACTAGACAGCCTACAACATGTAAGAATGATCTTCCAAAGAGGACTAGACTAGTTGGGTCTTCATGCATATCCAAGACCACAAAGTCACAAGGAATGAAAATTTTTCCTATATGTATGGGGACATCTTCAATCACTCCTCTAGGGTGTTTGATTGAGATATCAAATAGTTGCATTGTCATTGACATCAGTTTGAGGTCTCCCAAGTCCAACTTTTCCCACAAAGAAACATGAATCAACCTGATGCTAGCTCCAAGATCAACAAGGCCTTTATCAAAGGTAGAGTCTCCAATCTTGCAAGGAAGAGTGAAGGAACCTTGATCATCTAATTTTTTAGGCATACATTTCTGGATGATAGACCTTATCCTTTTAGATAACATGACAATCTCAACTTGATCTGATCTTCTTTTCTTTGTTCGGATGTCCTTCAAGAACTTAGCGTAAGAGGGAATTTCATCTATGACTTCAACCAGAGGTAGATTCACATACAACTTGTTTGAGATGTGCATGAACTTATTGAGCTTAACATCATCTTTGGTATTAGCAAACCTATGAGGGTAAAGGGCATTAGGCTTGCTAGAAGAATCACCTTGATGCATATTTCCAGTAGATGTCTTTCTTTGATTTTCAACAGTCTCCTCAAGAGTAGTGTCAACAACTTCTTTAGATTTCTTTTTGGAAGGCGGTGTGGACCCTCCTATGACTGTCCCACTCCTCAAAGTTATAGATTTACAAGTCTCCTTGGGATTCATAACCGGTTGACTGGGAAAAGAACCTGAAGATGTTCCTTGTATGGCTAAAGCTTGTCGAGGTATCTGGTTCTCTAACATCTTGGTGTGAGTAACAATCCCATAGATTTTAGAAGACAATTGTGTGATAGCATCCTTTAAGAGATTGCCATGTGCCTGGAACTCATCCTTCTACTAGATTTGTGTGGTGATAAAAGTCTCAAGGAGGCTTTCCAAGCCAGTTTTTTGTGGTGGTGGAGTCACTTGTTGGAATTGATTGAAGTTCCTATTGTTTCTATTATTATATACTGGTGGGTGTTGACGATTGCCATTCATTGGCTGATGATTGCTCATAGGTTTTTGAGCTTGAGCTTGAACTTGTTGCTGGTTCTGTGAGTTGTTCTTCCTGTAAGAAAAGTTTGGATGGTCTCTCCATCCTGGGTTATAAGTCTTAGAAAAAGGATTGTAGGCTTGTCTATTATTGAAATTTCCTACAACATTGACTTGTTATGGCATCTCAATGGTGATCCTATGTGGCATGAAACAAGAAGCAGAGTTATGACTGGATATTCCACATTCCTCACATACTTGCTCAACTTCTTGAACAAAGTGAGTAACCAACTTTTCAAATTTCTGAGTCAAAGCATTGAGTATTTTTGCAATCAGATCCACAACATATGCAATGTGCTTCCCACTAGACTTCTCACTTGAGCTGGTGAAAGAGAATGACTGAATGGTGTAAGGAGCGGGAACCCAGAGGGGAATCACTCCCTACTAGAAATAAAAAGGCAACATCACTTGAACCAAACACCACATAATTTTTTTCCAAAGGGATTAAGACCAATTCATTCATATGTATGTATCATAACACAATGAGTAGCAGCAGAAAAGAAATATTTATCCAACTATTACAAAGCTTGATATCATTGTACATCACTTCACCTCACATGGGTGACCAAAAAGGCAAACTAAACATATAAAAGCCAAAGATCAAGTCGAGGGTCATATAACCACCCCTTTAAGTCTCCCAAAATCTCAGATACAAAGGTTGATGTCAAAGTTCACCTCTCTTTGATCTAACCTAGGGTTTGAAGCATACCCCACAAAAGAATAGAAGAAAGAGAAACATCAACAAAAAGTTGGTATGTGCATACTAAAGAAAACTTGAGCAATATATTGACCAAAGGACATTAAGAATAAATGATTCCCATGCAAAATATAAGGACTACCCACAAGGGAATAAAAGATAGGAATCATCATCAAATAATAAAAGAAGATACTTGCCATAATAAAAATAATAAATATTGTGCAATACTGGCACATAAAGAAAGTAGGGCTCATACCCCACAATCATCATCAATATCCTGCATGCATGTGAGATAAGCATAAACCTAGAACAATATAAACACAAAGGTGGCCAAGTCTCATAAAATTGAAATGTTATAGAGAAAGGAATACTGCCAATCTCCCAAATATATAAAATAGAGAATGGAATACTACCACTCTCCTCAATAAATAACAGGGGGATACAGTGAGACCCCTAACCTTGCTTAAAGTGTTGAACAAGTTTAATTATCATAATTTAATTATTATAACCCTAATATAACCTTGTTATATGCTTTTAAATCATAAGACAAGCTTAAGTTTCAAATGTGGTCCAATTTGGACATTGTTTGAGCAAGTTATGCAATTTTATGCACATTTTGGACTTTTCTACAATTTACAGAATTGCAAGATTTTCTTTGCAATTTATCAATTGCATTATGTTCCTTGGATATTATCTCATCATTATTGAGCTTGTTGAGCAATGGGGTGCCTATTTAGACCTTGGTTTGAAGGTGTTTTCCTCAAGGGTATTTTAGGGTTTACCTCTTCATGGATGAGCTACCTTTAGTAGCTATCAACTAATGAATTATTTGTTTTGCTTGGAAATTCAAGAAATGAGGGATAATCATGTATCTATGGATGGTGGGGGAGTTTCTTGAGTGTTTGCTTGTATATTATTAATAGTTTAAGGCCATGGACACTTTGAAAGATACTAGAACTTCAACTTTTTCTTTTTCTTTTTCTTAAAGTTTCATATACTTATCCCTAAGCACCCAAACGAGCCATTTTATCTCCACGAATTCCATCCTTCTATGAACCCCATTATCCTTCTGTGATTCTGTGAATCTCCTTTCTAAGGAAGAAGAAAGAGGGGATCTTCTTGGAAAAAGAATCTATGATTGCAATTGACTTCCTTTTAGGGCTCAAAAAACTTTCTAGTGATCTTGACCTAAAAGAGTAAGACTACCCTTCTTTTCTTCATTTATTTATTTTTTATCCATCCTCCTACATTTATCTAGTTCAGAACCTTGTCGTTCCATGGTAGAAATTTCTCTAAAGCTCTAAAACCCTACCTTTCTTTCTCCTTATTCTTAGGATTTTCTCATTTGATGAACAAAGGTGCTAGATGGATGAGTTCACAACTTATACTTGAATTTTCTACCCTACCTGCTCGAGTTTTCTTATATTTGGGAATTCATCTTATCATTATAGGCAAGCTTTATAACTTTCTCCACATTTATTGCTTACCATAAGCTTGCTAGCTCATGTTCTTGCTTTTAAATGATGATCCATGCACTAAAAAGCTACGCTTAACTTGGATTTCGATTTTTATAATGTTTCTTGTTCTGATTACAGTTGTAGATGAACCTGTGATTATGTGTATGTTATTACTAAGGTTTAATATGACTTGGATCAGGTTGGTTTGACAACCAATGGTGCTAAACACCTATCAACCAATGGTCAATTTCAGGGTTTAAAGTTGATTTCTTCGATAAACACATGACTCAATGGTGGTACCATTGCAACAACCGATGGTGTTGTCTTCATGATAACTGATGGTGGTGACCAAGAGTGTCAACTAACATTCACCCCTTAGGTATAGTGTTGGCCTAATTAGAAGCCTAGTGATTAGCAACTAAGTACCCTAATGATGCTATCAATCAATGGTGATATTAGTTTGCTATTTGATGTTGATTAATGAATATAGTGCTGATCTAACAACCTATGGTGACTTAATGGTCACTAATGATGGTGGATCAGGTCTCCAAAACCTATGGTGAGTTAATCATATAGTTTTAGCATCAATTAAGCCTTAGACCAATGGTTTCCTGGGTCACTTGATGCAATGGTCGGACCTATACTGTAATTGATGGTTTTAACATATGAATTTGACTCAATGGTCAAGATCTAATGTTTATTCCTCAAAGAAAGTGGAATGATGGCTAATGTAATATGTTGGTTCTAATAATTTGATTTATATGATTTCATTTATATGATCAACTTAAGGAGCTTACTTGTTGACAATGGATGACTTGTTTTAAATGAACAATCGATTGTGGGTTTTACCGTACTCTCAATGGAACTTTTTGTGTTATTAATCAAGGGATGTCTAGGGTTAAATGGTGACTCTTTCTAGAGAACAAATCCATGACTTCATAGGTGGTTTATCAAAGGTGTTTACTTATGTAAACAACCAATGGTCTTACCTTTTAAACATCCAATGGTTCTGGGTGACATTGTGGCATGGTGATATGGGTTGAATGATGATGGAACAAATAGAGTGTTACCCTTGATAATGTAGTCTTACCTTTTCACTCCTATGAATAGAAGGAATGATAATCATATTGTGTTGATATGTAACCCTAATGAGGCATAGACTGTTATACCTAGCTTTAATATAACTAAATGATGGTAATTGGGTATGAATAGTCGTTGAATGATTAATACAATCATGAAGTACTCTCTTATAGTTGTTGAAACCCTAGTATGCTATAACCCGATGGCTACACCTTGATTTATGTTTGGGTTCATACTTGAGAATAGTATGGAATGTGATGGTGATGCTTCACCTTATGTATCCATGATCCAATGGGGATTCCGTGAGTTATGATTTGGGTATAACTGCTGATTAGTAACATTAATATAATTTATCTTGTTGAACCTAACTCTAATGCAAATAGATAAAGATGAGTATTCATATTTAACATTCTTATATGATGGAATGATGGTGAAATAACCATCTTAATATGATCATAACCTTAATATGCTAATTGGTGGTTATCATAAGCACATGGTTGATACTTTCTTATGCTAAACATGTGCATTATGAATATGATGAGGGTCCATCATATCTAGATTCCTTGCATGTTGATGTAATAAAGGAATGTTCTTAATGTTAATATAACCCTGGTATGATTGTTTATGAATATCTCCTAGCTCATTAATTCAATATTGTGCTGATCTGGTGTATTATATGTAAGTGATGTTGTTGAGCCTTGCTATAAGGAATGGAATGATAATGATGATCTTATAGGGAATAATATGATGGTCTTGATGACCTTTGGGCATGGTTGAGCCCTGAATGAGGTGTAATCCTATTGTGGTTATAAGGGTTGATACCATGTGATATTATGAAAAGGATTTATATCTTGTGATAGTATGATGACTAGTGTAGCCTCATGAATGGTAAATGAATAGTACCATGTGATGATGAGATGAGAAATTATGTTTCACACATTTTATATCTTTTAAAGTTGTGATATTTATATGCTTGTTAGAAGTGAATTAGGGTTTGTATGTCCACTTGTTTGATGCAACCTTAATTCACCCAATTTTCATAACTAATCAAGTGAAACTCTAATCATGTAGTGCCATGTGCCATAGATCCATCTGAGTGTCAGAACTTGCCAGATGGTGAAACGAGTATTCCTAAGGGAAACTCGGAGCACATACTGATGAGTATGAGGGGTGCTTGTCATTCTAAATTCAAGTGTTTAGGGAGGATGAGTGTGGTCATACCTAGCCCTCAATTTGAGAATGGATGTGGTCGTGTCTCGTTAATTATATATGTGACAAGATTGGAGGACAACTATGGTTGTACCTCAGATGGTAGGGTATGTGTACCCACTTCCTTTTACTAGTGCTGTGACTTGTACCAAGGACGGATTAGGCTGTTAGCAGCTTGACCTTTTGTGTCACTGTGGCAGACCCATACTGACTGGGGGCGGAGAAGATCTTAGGAGTCTGGCTCTTGCCATATCTTGTATGGCATTGATTTTGACTTAGCAGTGGTCAGTTGGATTTTGAGTGGTATCCTCAAATTCCTCAGGGCATAATAAAAGATGTAAGACATCCGTCTAGCATATCTTGTTAGGGTTATACACAACACTTCATATTGGATTATAACCCTTGTTTTCTTTCTTTTCATTGAGATCATGTATAGTAAAATAAGAGATAATAGATATACTTATGATGTAGTTATGCTCATGTTGTAAACATTCTTATGTTATGAAATATACTGACACTAATGGTTAAGATACTGCTCCTAGCTATGTTTAATATTACTAGCCATGCCTATGTAATTTGAAATGGTTAAACTACTAATCATACCTATGTAGTTCATTGTGCTATGATGTTAGTTCTACTTATGATATAGGATTGTACCCTTTATTTGAGATGCCAATATTGATAGCCATGTTATATTACTAGACATATTCATGATGTCAAGGATGCTTATGCTACTAGATTGCTTGTATTGTTAGCAAGGAATATGATGATAGTCAGATTAATGATAATGATTGTTATTAGATGCAATTTGATGATATTTGAGTAGATATCTATCAAAGAAATGGATTTATTTGTTATCTATTAATAACACCAAATTTTGTGATATTTTAGACTATTTTTCTGTTATCAAAACTGCCCTTTTCTGCTATTTTCCTCTCTTTTATATGCACTTTCGCAATAATTGGCCAAGCAATGCTCTTAAGCCAATTTTTCCTATCTTTTGTAGAGTTTTCCTCGTTTTTGGGCAATAAGGCCGCTCCGGCCCATGAATAAGTCCAAGTCTGTCTCGGCCTCCCTGACGACTGATACAACCCCTGCCTGACAGGGTTGGGCGACACAAAGACGCTTGACAAAGAAAGGGGTCGTGCGAGAAGAAGCTGACAGACGACACTCCTCCTACCCGACAGGGAGCCCGGCCCGCCCCGACAACCCAGCTTGTTGGGCGACACAACCACCCACCGGCAGGCGTGCCGCCCATCACGACCAATAGCCGACACCATCTACGTCGAGCGACATCTCTGTATCGGCCCGTCCAACGACTGGCGCATAAGGGAGCCACGTGGCGCTTCGAGCACCATGTCTTCTCCGCAACTAGCTGAATATAAATAGCAGCTACAGGGAGCCGAAAAGACGGTCCACAGTTCGGAATTCACAGTTCTAGAATTCAGACAGTTGGGAGTTGAGCCATCTTCCGAGGAGACTGTGAGAGCATACGTATCGTGCCCCAGTGCTTATCTCGGGCGACACTAGGTGAGCTTCTCCTCATCCCGAGAGGGAGGGGACAGTTCACTTAGGACCATCCCGGGCAACACTGCGGGCCGATATCGGCCGACGTAGATGAGCGACACAAGTGCCCGACATCAGCAATGCGTAGCTCTTAGCCCAACACGATATCAACCCGATACGCTTAGCTTGTCCAGCGTGCCGCCCGACATGAGCGTATCGGCCAGGGTCCTTGAGCGATACGGTCGACAGTCGGTGCGTGCCGCCCGAGAGGGTGTGCCGCCCGACACCTCTATATCGGGCTAGGCCTCTGACCGATATCGGGCAGGGGAGCTACAACACCTTATCGTCCTTCTACATCAAGGAGGCGACACCTATCTTTACTTTCTGTCATTTAATTCCTTAGTTACACATTGTAATTAAGACCCTTTATTTGTTTATGGAAATAGAAGATGCTTAATTACTTTCTGCTCTGTGCTCGGTACAATCTGTTGGATGACTGCTACGTTTAATATCCGAACTCTAGCTTGCATGTTTGGATCGCGTTTCGCTTAGCTAACGAATCGTGTTTTCTCGTCGCAATAACTTCGAGAGTTGTGTTGTGGCTCTAGTTTTTGGTCCGATTCTGGAGTACGAGAGTGCCTGGAACGGAGTTGCTTTAGTGACCTTTCCACTCTAATTTTAGTCCAGTGACCTCGAGAGGGGCGCTGATGCCGTGTTAGAGGTACCCGCTTCGAGAGGAGGGGTACAGGACTGGTTCTACCACTGCTTGTTTACCACAGTTTTATCCTTCGTACCTCGCTTTAGCTCAAGCAGTATCTTTCTGTCTCTGTTGCATGAAAACCCCTAAAAACTGCTAAATGACTAAAATCTTAGATCTCTCTTGTAACTCCACTTGGAGATAGTTTTCTTTGTTTTATTTGTGACATCTTACTGCTTCCTTTCTTGGGAATGTATCTCTTTATATACCTGCCGGAGTGTAGCGTGTCGATTCAGTGTTCTCAACACTACCCCCTTGTCCCTATGTTCGACCCTGTATGTCTACTTCGACCCCGTAAACAAAGTTGCGGGGGCCTAGAAGGATTCAGGTTTATAAATGTAAAAGCTCGACTACCTCAAATCCGCCTCCAAATTTAGGACGCGTGATTTAGGTCGGACACACTTTTTGGCACTGTTGCCAGGGATAAGGCAAAAGCGGTACTGTAGACGAACCCGAATCCACTAACTACACTCTTGTGCCTCAAGCTTAGAAATGAACTTGACAACACTCTTTTTCTTTTTCTTTTTCTTGTAGTCATTCTTGCACAAAAGTAATAATTCAATTTTCTAACTTGGCTTTTCGTGTCGTTTCAGGTACCTCAGAAGTAAGGGGCATCCCATTCCACTGAGCACCTACTCCAGCCGTCATGCCACCTCGCATGGAACCACCCCATTATGAAGGCGAACGCCAAGGGAGGAAAACACTGCTTTGCCCGAAGCTTCTGAAGGGCAGATCAAAAATTTCGACCGCTTTTCGTGTTCAACTCTCACACAGGAGCAGGTCAACATCATCCAGAAGAAGCTTGCTGACTCAACCCCATCAGATGTTGCTTTTCAGACAGGAGATGTCATAGTCCTGGTAGATGAGCTAAGGGACATGGTGAAGGAAGGAGGGTGCTTGACTGTAACAGTTGCTGCCGCTTACATCCAATATATACAACCAAAGCTAGAACATGCATTTATAGCCCATCCTTTGCTCTTCAATGATATCTGCCTCGCCGATGAAACAGGAGAGAAGAAGATGTTCCTACAAGAATTGAAGGACGGTGTCGCAGGCACTATCTTCCTGCCTATTGTGCATTACAATCATTGGACGCTTCTAGCGATGTATACTCGGCAATGAGCATGCATTTTCTACAACAGCTCGGACAGCAACAAGAACCATCCCGTGCCGTGTACATCAGAACCTTTGACACCCGTCGAACGCTTAGTTTGAAAATATTACGACGAAATGTCAAAGATGATTGAACCGTTCCTAGACATAGAGGGGGGCAAATGGCATGAACTCCAGTTCTGCCACCGCAGTCCGCAGCAAATTCCTTTATCCAACGACTGTATCATATTCGTCCTGGAATGGATGGCTAATGAAGTGATGCCTGACCAGATCCACCACACAGGATATCACAGCAAATGAGGAGAATACATGTGGGAACTCCTATATAATGCAGGCGCAACCTCACTGGATTAAACATTACCTCACCTTAGTTACTTCACAACTCTGGGGACAGAGTGTGGAGTAAGTTTGGGGGGGGTACCATGTACCAGTGAGGGAGGTACAAAAATCTTCTGATCTCTCTAACTTAAATTCCTTATCCTTTTGTTCTTTATCCTTTTGTTCTTTCCTATATCACGTGTACATATATATGTTTATACCAAAACGTTTTTTGAAAATTTTGAAAACTTTACAAATTTCTGTCCCCATGTATATGTACAAAGTTGCTGTAATAATAATTAAAACCTGTTGTGACTTCTTGCAAAGTTTGCTTTCTATATGCTTAACGAGTTACAAGTTTTGTTATATCTTTTTGATAATGCTGCTTCAAACGAACAAAAGAATGTGTTTTGTCATGTCAAAAATTTCAAAAATACAATAATCTCGCAAACAGCTAAGAGACGAGTATGGAGAAGGAAAAAGCTGCCCAAACAGCAGAAGTCTCTTTTGTTCCCCCTTACCCAACAAAAATCCCAAAAAGAGAGAAAATCCTTATGAGTGTGAATAAAAGCATGAGAGTTGTGCCCAATAAAAGAAAAAAAAAAATATATATATATATATATATGCACACTTGTCTTCCAAAAGTACCCATCTTTAGGCATGGTAGATCCGGGGTAGTGGTATGTAGGATGTGAAATCACTGCTCTAAAGCCAACTGGCTTGGACTGCAGGGACCACTTGCCCGTTAACAGATCCTTACCTGGATGGACTGATGGGAGACAAGAATGAAAAACCCAAAAAGTCTTAGCCTACCCTATACACAACTTTCTGCCCCAAAAATAAAGTTGTTTGGTGTGTAAGCTAACTTCGGAATCATACAACTAAGTCTCGCCGAAGCTGTGGAGAAAAATCTTACTTAAACAATAAGGCAGGGAAAAATGAGTCTTTTATTTGTATTGAGACAACATTATCCTTAAGGCATTACAATCTTCGTTTCACCCTTTTGAACAAGAAGTTATACCAAGCAAGAAGAAACATCACAAAATATAGTTTAAATATTAATTGAGGACAATCAAAACGCTAAGTTTGGGGGAGTTGATAACACCAAATTTTGTGATATTTTAGACTGTTTTTTTGTTATCAAAACTGCCCTTTTCTACTATTTTCCTCTCTTTTATATGCACTTTCGCAATAATTGGCCAAGCAATGCTCTTAATCCAATTTTTCCTATCTTTTGCAGAGTTTTCCTCATTTTTGGGCAATAAGGCCACTCCGGCCCATGAATAAGTCCAAGTCTGTCTCGGCCTCCCTGACGACCGATACAACCCTTGCCCGACAGGGCTGGGCGACACAAAGACGCTCGACAAAGAAAGGGGCCACGCGAGAAGAAGGTGACGGACGACACTCCTCCTACCCGATAGGGAGCCCGGCCCGCCCCGACAACCCATCTTGTCGGGCGACACAGCCACCCACCGGCAGGCGTGCCGCCCGTCATGACCAATAGACGACACCATCTACGTCGAGCGACACCTCTGTATCGGCCCGTCCAACGACTGGTGCATAAGGAAGCCACGTGGCGCTTCGAGCACCATGTCTTCTCCGCAACCAGCTGACTATAAATAGTAGCTACAGGGAGCCGAAAAGACGGTCCACAGTTCGGAATTCACAGTTCTAGAATTTGGACAGTTGGGAGTTGAGCCATCTTCTGAGGAGACTGCGAGAGCATACGTATCGTGCCCCAGTGCTTGTCTCGGGCGACACTAGGTGAGCTTCTCCTCATCCAGAGAGGGAGGGGACAGTTCACTTAGGACCATCCCGGGCGACACTGCGGGCCGATATCGGCCGACGTAGATGAGCGACACAAGTGCCCGACATCAGCAATGCGTAGCTCTTAGCTCGACACAATATCAACCCGATACACTTAGTTTGTCGAGCGTGCCGCCCGAGAGGGTGTGCCGCCCGACATGAGCGTATCGGCCAGGGTCCTTGAGAGATACGGTCGAAAGTCAGTGCGTGCCGCCCGAGAGGGTGTGCCGCCCGACACCTCTATATCGGGCTAGGCCTCTGACCGATATCGGGCATGGGAGCTATAGCACCTTGTCGTCCTTCTACATCAAGGAGGCGACACCTATCTTTACTTTCTGTCATTTAATTCCTTACTTACGCATTGTAATTAAGACCCTTTATTTGTTTATGGAAATAGAAGATGCTTAATTACTTGCTGCTCTGTGCTAGCTACAAATTCCATTCTTGTGTATGTCCGACTAACATATTGGCAATCACACAAATGCAAGGCCATGGTGGGTGTGAACTACTTCCACACAAAATGCCACCACAACTCATGTTGCATCCCGACAACCTGTTCATGCTCCTCTTCGACATCGTCCAGATAGTCCTCTCCTAGATCCCAAGTTTGTTCGCATATTGTAGCTATCCTCCATAGCAACTATCATGTCATTCTATTCCACAATTGGCCTCATCTTCTGCTTCCTCCAGCTCCTCAAGATCAGCAACACAGTGGACACATTCACCAGTGTTTCCGTCAGTCCTGGAACCCTCACAATGATTGTGAAAATATAGGCAAAGCGCTCGGATCTAGGGGACACCACAATCACATGATCTTTCTTTGTGATTTTAATCGAGATCAGGGCATTGTCTGGCCCCCTCCTTCGGAGTTTGCCACCACAAATCAGATCACCTTCCCCAGCGTCTGCACCATGAAGGCTATCTACATTGAGGGTTTCATTTCTTGGACTCCATGGTATCCGATAAGAGGAAATGCAGTTGAGGAAGAGGAGGGGAAAAGGGGGAAAGGAGAGTGACAGGAGGGAACATCTTGGTTAAAAATTTGGAGGCGCGATGCCAAAGAAATATTCGGCCAAATTTCGTAGAATGGTGGATGATGGTGGCGGGAAAATAATTGTGCACAAAAATTGTATCTAGATCATACACAATACATTTAACTATATTTGCTTTCCTTACATATAAGTGACATGTAGGAAATAGTGTGTTTAGGCTACATATAATAAAAATGTAAGCAAACTAATTGTAGCTAAATCACATTTTTCTTGTAGTGTGTGGGCTCTACCAAGATCAATAGTATCAAAATTTGAACCAACAACCACCAGAAAGGCAACAAAACACTCCCACTCCTTCTGGTATTGAGAAGATATCCACCTTGGACTAGATTATCCATTTACAATAGGTTCACCAAAAGGCAAGTGAGGCTCATTTGGCTTGTCTTACTGCTCAACAAAAACCCCCCACCGCATTTTCGTCAGCCAATTAGAAAACAATCCCAAGCATATAGACCAACTAAAGGCTGTGACTACCTGATATGGCCTTACCACTCCAGAAAGATTACCCCCCCCCCCCCCCCGGTCCAAATTTGACCAAGGGGAAGATTATGAAGTGATTGTCCCCCAAGCAATAACATCAACCACTTCACAGGAAATGTGCCCATCTATAGGCCATGAATGCCTTTCCCTGGATGGCTAAAGAAGACCCAATTGGACTCTAGATTCAACATGTTCAAAGAAACAATGAGGAAGTTATGTGTCAATATCCCACTTTTGGACTCTATAACTCAAATGCCCGAGTGGATTAAAATTTTCAAAGATTTGTTGAACTGTAAATACATTACTGAAGAATTTGAAACACTAAAGCTGGAAAGAACCTTGTCGGAAATTATCCAAAGTAAGATGTTGTGCAAACATAAAGATCTAAGATCCTTTGGGATTTATGCACTATCGATCACTTTACCAGCCAATCAAAGTTAGCCGATCACAAAGCAAGCTTTTCCATAATTCCTCTAAGTATGTGAAAGAGGCTCAGTCTTACCAATGTGTGACCCACTCAAATGAGCATTCAACTGGCATACTCTTCCATTACCAAGCCACTTGGCATTAATGATGATGTGCCAGTTAAGGTCAAAAAAAATTATATCCCATGCGACTTTGTGGTGCAGGATATAAAAGAAGACCATCGCTACCCACTTATCTTTGGCAGGTTCTTTCTCACCTATTCTAGGGCATCGATCAATATTGAGTCAATACTTCTCACCCTATGACTGAGAACTAAATCTATATACTTCCAAGCCTCTGGAGGTAGCACAAAGTATACCAGGGAAAAAGAAGCATACTTCCTCGACTGAATTGACCAGTTCAATCAGATGCAGTAGTAGTTCCTCGATTTTAAGACCCCACCAGTAATGGAATCTCAGATCTCCCTGGAGGACTGTAAAGAAGTGAAACCACTTCTCTACTAAAAATTTGAACAATAAAACCTCCAGTCCAAACACACTCAGAAGGTATGATGAAGTGGGTGTAAAATTTTCAAATCTTTATTTAATGGTAACAAAAAACCAAAGTATAGCAGTGGAATAAAAATATGACTATATTCAATTATAAAACAAAGGGTTACAAACTTACATCACAAGGATCCATGTAGAGGAAATCTAAACCACCTCAAGATTGTCTCTAAGCTTTAACTTCACAATCTAAGTTCGGGTCCACATGGAAGCATACCCCAACAAAAGAGAAACAAAAGGATACATCAGCAAAGGTTGGTATGTGCATACTAAAAAGCAAATTGAGCAATTTATAAATAATAAGGGACGTCAAAATAAGAGGCTTCCCATGCAAGAGATAAGTACCACCCAAATGGGTATCAAGAGAAAAGTAACATGACAAAAGGGATACTTGCCATAAAATAACATAAAAAGATTGTTCCATAAATACTTCCACTACATAGTGGAAAATAAGCACAAGTAGGGCACACACCCCACAATCAATATCCTGCATGCATGTGAGATAAACATAACACTAGAACAATATAAACACAATTGGCGGCCAAGGCTTCACATCCTTGAAAACCTAATAGAGAATGACTCACCGTCAAACTCCCAAATATATATAAAACGGGTCAAGACACACATCTTACCCTGGGTACGAGGTTCCTTTCCGTCCCAAAAAGAGCAGGAAATATCACATCTGCTATAAACAAAACCAATGCAATTTACACTACTCTAGTGCTACTGAATCACATTGCATGTAAAATGTAGAGGCAAGTAAGAAGTATAGTCAGATTAAACAATGTTTCCATCACATAATGGACAACTCAAACATATAAACATCCACTTCAAAGTGGGCATATATCATCAAGTAAACTTCCACATCACAGTGGGCATATAATATCAAAAGTCCAAATTGCACCAAGGCAATGAGATATGATTCCAAGAGAATATCCATGATCACAATATCAATAACAAAATAAGATACTTCACATGAAACATGATTTCAAAAGAACCAGATAATGTGTAGGCTAATGTCCATAGGACCAAGAGTGAGACAAAAATAGGCTAATTGCTCAAGAAGAATAATTAGGGATGCAAACATACATTAAGAGAGATGAATAAGAAATTTCTCAATACAGAAATAATGTGGGATGCAATCATACCTCAACTTCATAGTCAAACGATCCAAAGTCACATCTAGGTCCAAGCCTAGGCATCCAAAGCACCTATTAGCATATATATGGGATTAGGGTTAGGTTTCCATTAAGTATTCAAAACCCTAAAATTGCCTTTTTATTATTAATGAATTAAGTTATTAAAACCAAGTAATATTTTATATTAGGTTGTTAGGATTCCAAAACATATATTATTATATTTTTTTGACTCATAAATCATTAGTTATGAATTTCACAAGTTAATTCATCATTAATTAGACCTATTTAAAACACATGTTATTAATCTTTAGATTTAGTTATCAAAACATATACCATTATTTAGATCTTACTTTTCTGATTCCAACGAATATTTTTCCATAATTTTCTGATCATCCATTAATTAGTTATCAATTTTTAATCACCAGCCAATCAGGAAATTACACATCATTGAACTGATTTGCAACAGATAAGAGAGAGAGATCATGTGGACCTGGGTCGGCCAATCAAAACTGCCCAAATTAGTGGGGCACTCGACCAGCTCAACGAGTCCAAGCGCAAAAGCAAAAGAAAAAGGGACGCGTGAAAAGACTAAGTTTCCCCTAATCGAAAACAAAAACGTGAAAGACAGCACGGAGGGTAAAGATGAGAAAACATAATGGGGCATCTTCCTCCCCCGATCTTGCCTCCCCGACAGACGAGCCATGGCTCAAGTCCGCTCCAAGTGCGAGACCGATGGCAGAAGCTGGGAGCCTAGCACCCACAGCGAAGACCGCTACTGACATTGCGGTCACCCGCCGACCACAGAGAACCAAAAGCCAGTGAAAACGACCATGACATGGCCGATATCCTGCTGGGTGACACAAATAAGCTACTGGGCGACAAACCTCTGTATTGGACGACACAAGACCACCATGGACGATACAGACTCACCTTTGGTTGACACAAACTCACCTTGGACGACACAAGGTTCAAACAAGCCCAAACAACACATCTCAAGGCCCAAACAAGCTCAACTCAGGCCCAAAGAACTCAAACAACAAGCCCAAGCCTTCCTCTCATCCCTAGAGGAAGCAAAGAGAGGGAAACATCTCACAAGATGGCAAAACTTGCACTCAAAACCCTAAACTTGGTTTATTTGCAAGTAGCCCCTTCAACTCTCAACAAAGCACAACAAAACCCTAATCACCACTAAAGGTGATTAGCAAGTACCAAAGCATCAAGATCATGCTAAACAAATAGGGTAAACCCTAAATGCAGGTCAGGGTCCTTACAGTTACACTACTCTAGTGCTACTAAATCACGTAGTATGTTTAATGTAGATTCAAGGAGAATGTATAGTCAGATTCACAATATTGCCATCATACTAATGGACAACATAATCATCCACCATACAAGTGTGCTAAAGATATCACATATCATCAAATAGTGTTCCAACATGAACAAATCACAGGTTAGATTCTAAGAGAAAGACAAATCAGACAACATGATCACAAGATAAATAAGGTAGTTTACATGAACCATAATTTTCAAGAAAAATAGATGTAGTGTAGGCTAACATCCATAGGACCAAGAGAAAGAAGAACATAGGTTATTGCTCAAAAGGAACTATAGGGGATGCAAACATACCTCACTTCAGAGTATATACAAGTCCAAGTTAGATCTAGATATAATTCTAGATCTCCAAATCACCTATTAATCATGTAAGTATAATTAGAGTTAACTTCATATTAAATGCTCAAAACCCTAAAAATGGCATGTTTACTATTAGTGAATTATGTTATAAAAATCATGCCATATTGTAGGCTATATTTTTATGAGTCCAAAACATATTTTATTTTTTTTATTTTTCATACTTATAAATTATTAGTTATGAATTTTGCAAATTTATAACCAATTAATAAAATCCATAAAATCACTTATTTATTAAATTGGAATTTATTGGTGAAACTGGTACCACTTGGTAGATTGTTATCTTCTGATTCCAAATCATATTTGTTTTATAATTTTCTAAGATATTAATAATTAGTTACATATTTTCAAATAAGGACCAATTAGAAAATAGAGAAATGCCACACATGCAAGATTATCCCAAAAAAGAAAGTTTTAGCTGAGGTGACCCAATAAAATCTGAACATGTGGCTTCGAACACCCTCTCAGACTCACACTAGATCAAAAGATAAGGCCCAACTTGAATGACCAAAATACCCATTAGGAGGAAAAGAGAACATACATCGATAATGGGGCAAAGTCAGAAGACAGAGACAATCATCTTCTTCCCTTCAGGACATAACTAGGAGATTTGAAACCTTAGTGGATGTTGGAAATCAATGATCAACTTTGTGAATCTCAGCCTCCCTCAAACCTGAACTCAACCCCATTGAGTCTGTCATAATTCGAAGAATCCAAAGACCTCAAGATGATATCTTGGTATCCAGGAACCCAACATGACCCTTCCGCCATTTCCATAGCCATGGGGGAAGCCAAAACTAGGCAAATCAATATATCTAATAAAAATCAACATTCAAAGTAGCCTCTTTATCATCAAATGAAGTTGAACATCTTTAAAATTGAAGGAAAACGGTAGCAAGACTCCACAATCTCCCTCTTCATGTCACTGTCGACGGTAAATACTAAAAGAGGAGAATCAAGGAATTACCTTAAACAAACAAATTGAGGGTTGGAAATGATTTCCTATAGTCTAGGAGGAATCTTGGATCATCACCAGGCTTTACCCAGGTCAGAATCATTCACTCATAGTCAGGGTTGTCGGTGCTGGAGAGTAATACTGGCTGAGCCTTACTCCAGCTGGAACAAGACAAACAAATACTGGAATTAAACCTTGGGAAGAGCATACAACATTTGTGGATAGGTTTATAGGGTTTTGATGCCTCTGGCCTGTGAGGAGAAGGGAAAGAAAGGAAAATAGAGCATGAACTGAGGAACCCGGTGATCAAGACAGTTCTAGGGTTATGGGTGATGAAACACCAACAAAATAGGGTCTTATATAGACAGGGTGGTGAGAGGAATAAGAAGGGATGGAAGTTTTGATCGATGAGGACTGGTTCCTGAGCGGAGGAAAAGGAAGGGGGAACCAGAAGCGAAAGGTAGGAGCGAAACTCGGGACCACATAATCAAAAATCAAACGCTCATTATTAAACCCCAAAAAAAGGAAAACCATGTGACACTTCAACGCATGTGAAATAAAGGAAAATAGGGAATTTTACCCACGTGATAGATTAAATCAGAATTTTAACCAAATAACCATAGTCCAATTATATTAGGATTGCATTTATCTTCTTTAATCAAATTAGGCTAACAAACACTATCCAATTAAACTAAATATTTTCACCTAGACGTAATAGAACATGTAGAATCCAATTTTGGCATTTGATTTCACATTTGGAAACTTTTGATGTATTAATTAAGCAAGTCATGTTTTCTCTTTCGTCATGCATTAATGACGTTAGGATTATCCAAATTTGATGAAACTTCATCCAAAAGAAACCTTTAATGGGTTGAAAATGAATTTGCCTTTATTTCCATATTTTGAGGTTATTTATCATGATATTCATCTTATTTAGATTTTACACATTTTCTCTTTCCTAAACTTACCTTAATTAGTCAAGGTAGTTCAAATTAGAAGAAAATTGACATGTAGGCTAATTTAATATGTAGATTATGATTTTGAATCTTATTTCCACTTTTGTGATTTTCTTTTAGGAGATATGTCACATTTATTATTTAAGCCCCATTATTATATTATTTTACCATTATCTCAATTATCCGTGCAGCTATGTTCCATATTTTCATATTAGCATTAAGGATTTATGTAAGATTATTTGGTACAAGTTATTATGTATTCTTAATTTATCACATATGACATATTTTATGTGTTAATTATTGTCCTAAGACTATTGTGAGAACATTAGGTTACATTATGGTGTTTTATACATGCATTAGCTCATTAGGGTGATACTAAACATCTTTTAGGTTTAACCTTAACCTTGTTTGGCTAAGGACAAAAGGTCAAAGTTATAGGGTAGGGCCAAGATCTGGTATGTTACAACACTCTCCCTCCTAAAAGGATTTCATCCTCAAAATCTATTGAACCAAACATCAACAACCAACTACTCTCCACCCATTAAAATGGTTTAACCTATCAAGACAAACTAAACATCTTTAGTGTTGCCCACATATCAGTTAGATGTGAATGTTTTAGATATTTATGTTGTTCATGTATCCAACTAACAAGTTAGAACCATCTATGGTTAAGTTTTAGGTCCTCGCATCTCTAATCTAACTACCCTAAGATCCAAAAAGTCATAGGGTACAAAGGTATGTCAACTAAACCTTTTTCACAAAACATATCTTCCTAGTCATCATTCCAACGTCATAAGTAGGGTTTAGGAAATCTTTTCCAACTAATTCTAGAGTTTTACTATTCATACTTCACACATCTCTTCATTGTGACTTAGTTCAAGAAAACATAAAAAAAAATCATAAACATATTTTTACATGTAGTAGTATATTTGAAAAAATATTTTTGTTTGAAAAATCGTGTGACATGAAACAAAGATGAGCTCGAAATCAATGCAAAAACCAAGTCACAATCTTCCATAAGTGATCTCCATATCAACTATTTCTTCATTCTCATAACATATATCCATACTATGCTTAGATCTTAACATCCAAAGGGATATATCCCACCAACTTACATTGTAGGGTAAGAGCACCTAATTTGTTAAAACATTAGGGTTTACGAACTATGATTCTTAGGTGTACTTCCCATGACCCTAATCGGCCTTTTATCATCTCAAGAATATCATAGGTCAATTCTAGGGTATACATCTCACCTAGAGGGTAACTATGTAAGGTAAGGGTTCTAATTAGGGAGACAAAACAAAAATAGTTAGATTCTGACTACCATGGGCTCTGGTACCATGTTGTAAAGAGTGAAATCATCCCTTTACTAAAAATGTGAAGAATAAAACCTCCAGTCCAACCACACCCAAAATGTTTACTTGGAGTGGGTGTAAAATTTTCAAATCTTAATTAATGGTAATCAAAAAACTAAAGTGTAACATAAAAATAAAAATAATGAATGTATTCAATTCTTCATAAAAGATTACAAAAGTACATTGTAACCTCCCACAAAGGGTTCACATGTAAGATACAAAATATGGATCTAAGTAGAGGGAAATATAAACCATAGCAAGTTTGTCTCCAAGATTTAACTCTTTAAGCTAAGTCCATAACTTCATGTCATGCCCTCCTTGTCCTTCACCTAGGATTGGAATCATACCCCAGCAAGAAGGGAAAAATAGAAGACATCATTAAAGGCTGGTATGAGCATAATAAAAAGGAAATTGAGCAATATATGGAATAAGGGACAATGAGTATAAAGACTTCCCTTGAAAAGGAAAAGGACTACCCAAAGAGGGCATAAAAGAAATGATTCACCATCACATGATAAAAGAGGTACTTTCCTTAAAGAAAACAAATAAGATTTGTGCCATACTAGCACATATAAAGGATTAGGGCACACATCTAATATCATCAACCTGCATGCATGTGAGATAAACATAGCCCTAGAACAATATAACTCATCGTTGTGGGTTTTGAGATTGGCTAAAAATACATCGATAGGGGTTTTCAGATGAGGAAATCTTCCCTTCTTAGAGCGAAAGAAGCCCATTTCACTCGATAAATCAGACATGGAACAATGGAACATTAATTATGCTAACGAACCTCCCCCTGGAGAATGATCGGAATGAGGGTCAAAGTTCAGCTTTGATCCACCACCGGGTTACTTTGAAAGGGGAATGCTTTTACTGACCTGCCCGAGTCGATATCGGAAAAGCAGATATCAAAAAGCAAGGAAAGCATAGGTTCGGTCCCACCGAACCGGAAAGTATGGCATCTTCTTCTTCTCGTTAACAAACTGGCTGCTGGCTGCTGATGCGCCAACACCCCGTTCGTTAATAAGATAAGGCTGCTCTACCCTCGCCCCAGCCATTTCATTCCACTAATAGGAATGGAATGGGGTAAGGGGCTTCAGGCTGCTGCTACTGCTGAACCACCTGCCTCATTTATTAAAACAAACAAGGCTCTTCTTAGAGCGAAAGAAGCCCATTTCACTCGATAAATCAGACATGGAACAATGGAACATTAATTATGCTAACGAACCTCCCCCTGGAGAATGATCGGAATGAGGGTCAAAGTTCAGCTTTGATCCACCACTGGGTTACTTTGAAAGGGGAATGCTTTTACTGACCTGCCCGAGTCGATATCGGAAAAGTAGGTATCAAAAAGCAAGGAAAGCATAGGTTCGGTCCCACCGAACCGGAAAGCATGGCATCTTCTTCTTCTCGTTAATAAACTGGCTGCTGGCTGCTGATGCGCCAACACCCCGTTCGTTAACAAGATAAGGCTGCTCTGCCCTTGCCCCGGCCATTTCATTCCACAAATAGGAATGGAATGGGGTAAGAACTTGAAACCTGATAGAGAATGACATACTAACAGACTTCCAAATATATAAAATGGGCCAAGCCTCACAACCTTGAAAACCCTGGTATGGGGCCACCTCCATCCCAAAAATAATAGGATCATACTGCCCCGAGAAGGAAATACACATCTGCCCAAAAACCAATGAAGTTACACTACTCTAGTGCTACTAAATCACATAGTATGTTTAATGTAGATTCAAGGAGAATGTATAGTCAGATTCACAATATTGCCATCATACTAATGGACAACATAATCATCCACCATACAAGTGCGCTAAAGATATCACATATCATCAAATAGTGTTCCAACATGAACAAAGCACAAGTTATATTCTAAGAGAATGACAAATTAGACAACATGATCACAAGATAAATAAGGTAGTTTACATGAACCATAATTTTCATGAAAAATAGATGTTGTGTAGGCTAAAATCCATAGGACCAAGAGAAAGTAGAACATAGGTTATTGCTCAAAAGGAACTATAGGGGATGCAAACATACCTCACTTCGGAGTATATACAAGTCCAAGTTAGATCTAGATCTAATTCTAGATCTCCAAAGCACCTATTAATCATGTATGTATAATTAGGGTTAACTTCATATTAAATGCTCAAAACCCTAAAAATGGCATGTTTACTATTAGTGAATTATGTTATAAAAATCATGCCATATTGCAGGCTATATTTTTATGAGTCCAAAACATATTTTATTTTTTTATTTATCAGACTTATAAATTATTAGTTATGAATTTTACAAATTTATAACCAATTAAGAAAATCCATAAAATCACTTATTTATTAAATTGGAATTTATTGGTGAAACTGGTACCACTTGGTAGATTGTTATATTCTAATTCCAAATCATATTTTTTATATAATTTTCTAAGATATTAATAATTAGTTACATATTTTCAAATAAGGACCAATTAGAAAATAGAGAAATGCCACACATGCAAGATTATCCCAAAAAAGAAAGTTTTAGCTGAGATGACCCAATAAAATCTGAAGATGTGGCTTCTAACACCCTCACAGACTCACACTAGATCAAAATATAAGACCCAACTTGAATGACCAAAATACCCATTAGGAGGAAAAGCGAACAAACATCGATAATGGGGCAAAGTAAGAAGACAGAGACGATCATCTTCTTCCCTTCAGGACATAACTAGGAGATTTGAAACCTTAGTGGATGTTGGAAATCAATGATCAGCTTCGTGAATCTCAGCCTCCCTCAAACCTAAACTCAACCCCATTGAGTCTGTCATAATTCGAAGAATCCAAAGACCTCAAGATGATATCGTGGTATCCAGGAACCCAACATGACCCTTCCACCATTGCCATAGCCAGGGGAAACCAAAACTAGGCAAATCAAGATATCTAATAAAAATCAACATTCAAAATAGCCTCTTTATCATGAAATGAAGCTGAACATCTTTAAAATTGAAGGAAAACAGCAGCAAGACTCCCCAATCTCCCTCTTCTTGTCACTGTCAACGGTAAATACTAAAAGAGGAGAATCAAGTAATTACCTTAAACAAACAAATTGAGGGTTGGGAAATGATTTCCTGTAGTCTAGGAGGAATCTTGGATCATCACCAGGCTTTACCCAAGTCAGAATCATTCACCTGCAATCAGGGTTGTCGGTGCTGGAGAGTAATACTGGACGAGACTTACTCCAGCTGGAACAAGCCAAACAAATCCTGCAATTAAACCTTGGGAAGAGCATACAACATTTGTGGATAGGTTTATAGGGTTTTGATGCCTCTGGCCTGTGAGGAGAAGGGAAATAAAGGAAAATAGAGCATGAACTGAGGAACCCAGTGACCAAGACAGTTCTAGGGTTATGGGTGATGAAACACCAGCAAAATAGGGTCATATATAGCCAGGGTGGTGAGAGGAATAAGAAGGGATGGAAGTTTTGATCGATGAGGGATTGAGAGAAAGAAAATAAACCTAGAGTAATCTGGTTCCTGAGCAGAGAAAAAGGAAGGAGGAACCAGAAGCGAAAGGTAGGAGAGAAACTCGAGACCACACAATCAAAAATCAAATGCTCATTATTAAACCCAAAAAAATGAAAACCATGTGACACTTCAACGCGTGTGAAATAAAGGAAAATAGGGAATTTTACCCAGGTGACAGATTAAATCAGAATTTTAACCAAATAACCATAGTCCAATTATATTAGGATTGCATTTATCTTATTTAATCAAATTAGGCTAACAAACACTATCCAATTAAACTAAATATTTGCACCTAGATGTAATAGAACATGTAGAATCCAATTTTGGCATTAGACTTTGCATTTGGAAAGTTTTGATGTATTAATTAAGCAAGTCATGTCTTCTCTTTCCTCATGCATTAACAACGTTAGGATTATCCAAATTTGGTGAAACTTCATCCATAAGAAACCTTTACCGGGTCAAAAACGAATTTGCCTTTATTTCCATCTTTTGAGGTTATTTATCATATTATATATCTTATTTAACTTATGTATATTTTCCCTCTCCTAAACTTACCCTAATTATTCAAGGTTATCCAAATTAGATGAAAATTGACATGTAGGCTAATTTAAATATGTGGATTACGATTTTGAAGCATATTTCCACTTTTGTGATTTCCATTTAGGAGATATGTCACATTTATTATTTATGACCCATTATTATATTATTTTACAATTATCTCAATTATCCATCCAATGTTCCATATTTTCATATTAGCATTAAAGGAATTATGTAAGATTATTTGGCATGAATCATTATGTATTCTTGATTTATCACATATGACATAATTTATGTGTCCATTATTGTCCTAAGACTATTGTGAGAACATTAGGTTACATTAGGGTGTTTTATACATGCATTAGCTCATTAGGGTTATACTAAACATATTTTAGGTTTAACCTTAACCTTGTTTGGCTATGTTTAAACGGTCAAAGTTCTAGGGTAGGGTCCAAGATCTGGTATGTTACATTTGTTTGGACAAGCCCCAAGTCTTTTTTCTTCTACTCTCCTTTCTAACTTTTGATATTTCCTTTTTCTTACAAGTTGTATTTTTCAACCCCCTCACTTTTTGAAATGACTCAGGGGGAGAAGACATGTCTTATGTAATGGGGAGAAGACAAGGGGAGAACACATATATGTAGAAGACATATATGAGTAAAAGACATAGTTTCTACAAATATTATGAAAGCTAACCATGCAGGACGAATCACATCAATAGAGGGGACACATGAAAACTCCATTAGCATCAATTGAGGGGGAGCATATGAACTCAATTCTATTGAAACTTCTAGGTTTCTCCAGAGCTATGATTTTATTTAAATGTTTTTTACATATTTATGGAATGGTTTTCCATCTTAATAAAGGGGATGAATGTTGATTCCAAGTCTAATTGACTCTTAAAGTGAAATTGACTAAACCCTTGTCTTGATGATTACTAATCATTCCATTTATTTGTGTCTAATTCTTCTAGTTGAGTGATTTTAGATGCCCTAACTTGTCATCATAACTTGGAGAAAGACAAGTTAAAACCAATGCAAGTGTACTTTTACGGAAAAGACCTCAAATCCATTAGAATCATGTTGTAAAACACTTGTAATGATTGCGTGACTTGTAATTAAGCTAATAAAAATAAGAGCACATAAATTGAATATTTAAGTACTTTTATGGTACTTTTCAAAATTCATCACAGGGACCTTTACGGGTCAAGTTTCATCTAGGATAAACTTGACCGACACCCTTGATAGATTTTGAGAACTACCAGGATTTACCAAGTTTCCTCGAGACAAACTGGACCGACACCCATGCACATGCAAATCAATTTTAAGCCATCGACCAAGTTTTATCTAGGATAAACTTGACCGACACTTAAAATTTAATTTGTCTCATAGTGCTATCGGTCGAGTTTACCAAAAGAAAACTTGACCCACTACATTGTATGAAGTGTGAAAAAAAGTGTTTCTATCTATTGGAGAGTTGCAACATCAAAAATAGATCCGCTGCAACATTCCAAATGACTAGAATTTATCCTTAAGTGTTCCTACTGGATAGTAGGCATCCTCAACTATTAATAGGACCCTTCGACTTCATCTCGTGGTCATCCAAGTACTATGATGGTCTCTATATTATAGTTGAGTTCCTCCAAGAGCCTCCTTCCAGTCTAAAGCGTAATCACTTGCTACATCCATTATAGTGAGTAGGAGATTTGTAAAAGAGTGAGTCCTACATGTATATCTTGTAAGGGCCTCACTTCCTCCACCTCCAAATCTCTCTTTTTACCATGAAAATGAAGGTTATCTCTCTTGGTTAAGAGAGATGAAGAAGAATAAGGCAACAAGCTCCTTGGTGAAAGCTTCACCTTGGCGAAGGTGAAGTCTGGGGCAGAAGATCCAAGAAGAGTGGATAATTCCTTCAAGGTAGAAAACTTGTTGCAAGAGTGGGTAAGACCTTGGTGAAGGCAGAAGACTCTTTGCAAAAGTGGGTAAATCCTTGGTGAGGTTGAAGACTTGGTCTTAGATAGGTAATTCCTTTGGTAGGTTGTTGGCTCCCTTCTCCTCAAAGGAAAGACTGGGTATCCTTATCTCAAAAAGGAAAGTCATATATTGTATCTCTTATAATAGAATATAAGGAAGATGTAATGGTTGCAAAATCCTAGAGGTTGAACTCTCTAGATAGTGGATGTGCACTCCTACTTTGGAATTTGAAATCACTATACATTTCGTATTTTCTTGTTCATATTCAATCTTTCTCACCGTTGCTATGTATGTTTAGTTGCACTCAAATTCCATATATGCAACCTTATCTCTTGATATAATTTGAAGGTCTAATGAAATTGGTTAAGTATTTTTAGTTCTATTCAACCCCCCCCCCCCCCCTTTAGAGCCCAACACCAGTATATCCGACAATAACCTCAATCATGATACCCACCTTCATTTTCATAGTCTGAAAATTTATTATAAAGAAAAAACAGTAGAATGCATCACCCACATTTGAGTCCTAGATCCGTCACAAGAGATCATGCCATGACACTAAGTCGAAGAAAACCAGACCTACAAAGTGTGACGGTGTATTTATATTTTTGAAAATGGGATTTTTCATTCCATATTTCCCACCATCAAGTTGGGGTTAACCAAAAGTGAACCACGCTCACAAGCAATAGAACAAGGTATGAAGATCACACAGCCGCACCTGGTTAGTATCGGGTCTAAATTCCAGAGGATATATTACAATATAATGTAAACAAATCTTGATTAAACTTAACGTGTATTTGATATAAAAAATGTTTTTAAATATATTGAAATTAGATTTGATCAAAAGTGGCATGTTTATGAATGAATGTGACATGTATTTGATCGAGTAAATGTTAACCTTTCGAATAAGGAATTCATATATCGTTTATTTTTAATGGCCAGTTGATTGATTTCATTAAAGATAGTCAATTGAATATATCGCTAGACAAGTTCTATATGTGGACATGTCTGTGACTTACTTCTGGTCAAATTTATGTCCGACGTACGTATCCGATCAAATATATCCGTCGAATATGTCTCTCTCAAGTCAAATTCCAACAATAGCAAATCAAAATAATTTATTGTCTCTTCTGTGTAGAAAATGATAATCTAGATGTATAAATGCATGACGAGGTAATACTGACAAAGAAGCTGATGGTTTTATTTTCATTAAGCGGTGGAAGAGTACACGTAGATGATATATTTATCACTTTCTACAATGTTCTTATATTTGTTTGTTTTTATATTTTCTCTCTAATCATCTCTAGCAAATTGAGGTGTTGTATGTCTGTGATATGTTTCTCCGACGTATGAACATTCTATCATGGAGAAAAATGTATATGCAACCGGCACTAACTGTAGTGTTGCACTATTTTTCCTAAAGTAGTTTCTTATCAACCACTCTCTCATATAATATTACTCTATCTTTTTTTGCTTTTATTTTTGAATTTCTAAGAGGCTATTCGTTCATCATGCTATTTGGATGTAGGTTTAAACTCATTCGTAGACTGACTGTTCCTCCTTGAACACCTAAAGCAGGAAAGTACGGCAATTGACCCACGCCCCTCCTCTCTATCTTGCTTTGCCTTCCACCTGGCGCTTATATTAATAGATGTGTTTTGGATGTTTTCTCTTCATTCAATCTCTTGATAATGTGGCAATTGGCTTTACACTTGGAAGGAAAACCGTGCTATGGATTGTTTCAAAAACGTACAAGCTATCTGTAGTATGAATCATTCCTTTGGGTTCCTACTCTCATGCCTTCGAAAATTGCTTTAAGTCCTACCTACAATATATATGTGTCTTCTGTATGTTTGAAACCTCCAATTATCCATTTACCCCTATGGTTCCTCAAGATGAATCATGTGGTTGATTATGCTTGTTCTTAGATATTGTTGCGTCCACATTTAGTTTTAGTATGACTTATGGTGGATGGGTCCTTCGCTGAGGGGAAGTAGCTTTGGTCTATTCATTTCTCCCATTTCCGTGGAAGGCATGAACACACAACTGAAGTTGTCCATGATTGTCAAGATTGCGTGTTCCTAGCTAAATTCGAGGTTTCTAAAACTGTGGTCATTTCGCTCGGAGCCTATATAAACCATTTGATTCTCTTATAATTCTGGTTCCATACTTTTAGATGGTTCGATATCCACTGGTTGAGGCTTCCACCCACATGCACGTCAACCTGGTGGTTAGATTTGAGTTCCTCCATTTTCAGTCGTACTAGGTTGCAGTCTCATAAGGCGTGGAGGACTAATTCTTCCCGGTGTTCACATCTTGGATAGAACATGTCTGAGATAAATCTAAATTTCTCCCCATTAGTGTTAATCATAAGGCCACCATACGTTGATAGCCATAAGAATGACTTTGTCTTTTGGGGTACTTTCAATTTCTGCATGCTCGTCTAGCGCATGTCTGCATTCCTTAGTTTAAGAAGCTTTGTTTAGGCTAACTCCGTACTAAAGGTGTCCTTGTGACTTGTTGTCCAATCCATCATGTCCATCATGGATTGCGGGTGGACCCATGCTCAACACTGTATTTTTGTGTTCTCTTCAAGCCAACTTAATCCTTGTCCTAGCTGCCTATAAGGTTGATCATGGAACACACTCAGAGGTGTTCTAGATCTTGTAGGATCGGCATGTTTACCTTTAAAGTTGGAGTTTTGTTTCCTTTGACTCATTGTTCATTCCACCCCATTCAACACTGTTTTCCTAGCATCTTGATGGATGGTATCCTGAGGTTTGAAAAATAACTTTCAATAATCAAGATCACGTTGCAGTGAAACATTTTTTTCTATGATCATACTTGTTCTTCTTGACATCCCTCCTATGCATTGGTCTTTCAATGATGTAATCCTGTACAGTCTTCCAAAAAAGAGCCTCATTTTTTAACATTGTAGATGTTATTTCCTGCCCTCCATCCCTCTTCCTTGCTATCATTGTGTTACATGCCACTATATAGACTTATGTGATGTTGGTCCCCACTTCCTCTCTACAAAAATGTATGGATCACTGACTTGTCTCATATTCACACTAGGAGTTGTGAGGTTTGCATTAGATAGAAGGGCATGGAACAAATTTCACCAAAATGAGTCTTCCGATGAATGATAAGAGTTTTATCAACCTAATTTTAATTCTCAAATTGATCTTATTGATTGTTTCAAGGTTTCTGACTTTGTTAGCTCTCATGTGTCGAATGGGTACTCCAAGATGTTGCCTAAAACTCTCAGTTTGCATAGCCGCAACTTCCTGCATAGATACCTTTGCATAAGCATTTATGTGTTCTTTGGGAAGATGATGTACACTTTTTTTGGCAAGGATTTGTCCTTGTGCCTTACCAAAAGATGGACCATACCATGCTCTGCATTTTCATAACTAATTCTCTCTTGAATAGTATGATAACATCCAAAAAAATTTGCATGAGAAGGGTTGGTCTCTTCTGAGGTGTGGAGTGGGATCCACCTCCCTTCGTGTTCTACTTTTACTATGTATCAGTTCATATGATCAAGCATAAGAAAAAGATATATACAGACATTGAGTCTCCTTGTCATTCTCCAATAGATGTTTTGAAGTGTGGAAATGTTTACCCATGCTAAGCTATTAAAATCTCCCAATTCATTATAAAATTCATTATGTAATTTATTAGGTTCCTTGGAATCGTCATTCTTAAGATATATTGTGAATAAAGGACCAAATCATCCGTTCATATTATATACATAGACATATCTTCACTTACATGCTCCTCTATATGACACTCTTTGATTTTGTTGTATGCATTGCCTCTTGTACTAGAATGATATCAATGATCTTTTTCATGTGGATGAATTGTTTATGAAGGAGAAATCCAAAATACAAGTAGTGCTTCACTCACTCCATAATGATCTTGTGGCCTCGCCCTTTCCATAAATCATCTTGGACATAACCTTTGGGCTAACAGTTTCCCTTGCAATGGGTATGGAATCATTATAGATTCCTGGTGTTTTCATTTTCAAAATTAGAACCAACATTGAGTTCTCCAACATATTATTATTATTTTAGTGAAAATACTTTGGATCATTAGAGATAAGGATTGTTTGATTTTGTTCTTGTATCCTTTGAAAGAACCCCACATCCAATCCATCTCACATTGGGGTTCTGAGACCATTCATCCTCTTCAACATAATTAAAATTCTTCTTCCCAGAGTGTGCACTTGCATTCTCTATACTGGTGATGTTCTTGTCAGGGAAAACTATAGATGAACATATTTCTAAGAAAATCTTTAGATTTTGGGTTGTTTTCAATAAAAATATTCTTGAATAAATCATATACAAACATTTTAAAAAAGCCCTTCTCTTCATCCCATTCCTTGTCGTCCTTTCTACGTTTCCTTATTATGTTCCTTAGTGATTTTTAGTTAACCATTGACTGAAAATAATCATTTTGGAGTTTCCAAGATTTATCCAATCACACCTACATTTTTGTCTGCAACATGTTTCCTATACATTTAGCGTTTCAATGTACTCCACCTATATGAAGGTAATTTGATTGTCAAATCCTTTGTAATAATGAAGTCCACATCTCTTTGCTTTTAGCTAATGGCTTTTTTATTTGGATTTATTCTTCCTTTATTTGTTATAGTCTTCTCTTTTCTATTCCTTCTACTTATTTATCATGTCATCGATCACTCTCAAAATATCAATCTTCATATATCAATCAACCTGAAAAATGTTTTTGAAAGGTTTTTTAAGTGGGGAATTTCACCCCTATTCAAGGTAGCAGGAGAGAGAGAACACCATCAGCTACGCCGAGGGCTATAATATCTTCCTGTAGTGACCCAACGAGTTCGCTAAGATTCGAACCCGCAACCTGCGCTTCACAAGCAGCATGCTTGACCAACTAAGCTAGTTGGCAAGTGCATGTTTTTGAAAGGTCATTTGTTGTTTCAAGTCACACTAGTCTTTCAGTGTAAGTTTTTGTTATTTTTCCTAGTTCTAACCAATATTGAGGCACAAGCAGATTGAATGTGAGATAGAACTTTTTTTGTTATTTTTGTTTTATCATGTATCCAAGACTGGTTTGCAACTTCTTGATTTAGTTTCTCTTGCTAGAGTTTTATAATATGGTATTCTTGCTCATGATGCCCTAGGTCTTCTAGTCCTATGTCATTTAATGTTGTTGTGAACTTTTAGCAAGTTCTAACATTGCAATTATCATTCTTGACCTTCTTTATGGGGGTATGGATGGTGTTAAAATCTTCCAGTCTAGCCATGGCAGGTTTGAAGCCTCCCCAATTATAATTTTATAATTCCATATAATTGTCCTCTTCATTATCTTTAGCAGAGAGAGAGTAGCGGATGAAGAAAGCCGCAAAGAAGAAATCAAAACAACAACTAAAGCCACAATGAGGTTTGGGACAAAGAGACGAAGCCAACAGATCACTCTGGCAAGGACGCCAGTAATAGAAACACCACACCCAAAAGGTCAAAACTTGAACAACTAACCTCAAAAGCGGAAACTGAGAACCAGGGAAAGAAGCTAAGATCTAAATGTAGAAAAGAGAAGGTGAAGGTTCCTGGTAACTTACCAACTAAGCAATCTAGTCAAAGATGGAGCACAGAGTCTGGTCGAGGTCGCGGCCACTGGAAACCCAAAACGGAGTAAGTCCAGCGTCTCCATGAAGCGATTGTTCCAATTGAAACGAGAGAAGAACTAAGTTAGGGTTGAGGATGCTCCGGGGTACCTATATATATAGGGGAGGAAGAGCGGAGTCACGAGAAGGAAACAGGGTTGTTGGGGAACTTTTGGGGGTTTTGGATTAGGAAAGAAAAACATAGGGAAAGTAGGGATCATCGGATGCGCCATCCTCTCCCGAGCACAAGGAAACAAAAATCATTGAGAAAGGTGGAGGAGGGAGAGAGAACGAGCGAAAAAAAGAAACATACTAAAGTACACTTCCTGGTCGATCTCCTACTCAAGGTAGGAGATGACCGGATGCCGTCCATACAGAAGATCCAACATTCACAGTTGGTATGCGCATAAGTAAAGCGCATGACACAGAAAGCTTAGGCGAAAAGTGAGATTCAAATCGTGACAAATAAACCTAAATTTGATTCGTATAAAACCAAAGTGGGGTCACAATAGTATGCCTTTTTCTCTCCCTTTAATTTAGGGGTCTGTCATTATCCAAATTAAACCAAACTTGGCACACAAGTTAAGTTAAACATGTAGATTCTGAATCTTCAATTGGATTTTACTTTTGGCAATATAAGATAGGTTATTTAATGTATTCTTTGTTTCTCTTTCTTGATGCATTAATTACACAAAGATTATCCAAATTAGGTGAAACTTCATCCATAAGTTATCTTAAGTGTATTGAATATGAATTTGCCTTTATTTCCAACTTTTGGTGCGAAGAATTATATTTAATTATTAGTTACACCTTTTAGGCAGTTTTCTATCTCCTAACACACCATGTTAAATCAAGGTGGTCCAAATAAGATGAAAATTGACATGCAAACTTATTTTGATGTGTAGATTACGAATATAAGATTATTTTCCTCTTTTGAAGTCATTTATTATTTTATTTGATATTTTGGGGAAAACACACATCTTCTTTTCCAATTTGAATTAAATGAATTATTATTATGTGAATAAAGTGAAACTTGACTCCCAAGGTAATGGGGACCCAAGGAACATGATTTTAAACTTAGATTTCACTTTTGGGATTTCTTTTATGAGATATGTCATATGGCCCATTAGTGGCCCATTAACTTATTGACTTATTCAATTAAGTTATTTATCATCTTATTATCACCAAACGAATTATGTGGCATATTAGATTACATTATTCATGCATTAGCTTATTGGGAACATTCTAACCTCAACCTTGTTTGGTAAAACCCAAAATATCAAAGTTCTAGGGTAGGGTTCTAGATCTGGTATGTTACAAGGACAATCATGTTGCTACGCCAGTGACCCACATGATGATAGTTACTAAGGCTCCCCTATCTCCTGAACCCATTTTTGTAAGACCCACCCAAGATCTCCCCTATCCATAACCTCAAGCCACGCCCATCTTCTGTCCCCCCTCTTCCTTTGAAGCATCAATCTATGATTCTTGTCAGTTCCCTCATGAGTTAACACTATCAATTACAACTCAAGCAACCCATATGATGGTCAATGATGAAGTTCCCATTTATCATGCTTTTCCCATTGACACCAATTTCCAATGTGATGGAATGACCAGGTATCCACACCTTGATCAAAATGTTGTACCTTTCAATAATAATCTATATACAACTGAAATTCCCCATAACTATTCCTAATCACATAATGAACCATGGGAACCCTTCCATTTTCATCCCAATTGTTGTCCTTGGTATACATATATGTGCTAAGTCATCCAAGAAATGTTCCAAAGAACTCAAGAAAAGATGATGTAGTAGATGCAAGGAAATCAGTCAAGTTGACATAACACCCTCATTCAAACTCCATATTTTGCTCACCATTGGAGGATACCACTGTGATCGGACCTTCAATAGTAAATTAGGCACTTGTTGGAGGCAACCTAGTGATTTTTTACGTCCATCTTGGGTTTGGGCTTTTCTCAGGACGTGCAAAATTCTAAGTTTGGGGTGGGATGGGTGGTATGTGAAAATTCCACCCCCCATCTTCCCTTTTTCAGCCTGTCATTTCATTTGCTACATGTAGTTTGATTTTATTCTTACTCCTTAATTAGAAAAAAATGACCTTTATGTAGTTGGCCAATATGAATAGATTTGCATCATTGTACCCCTTTGAATTCAGTACATCTTCCTTGCAAAACTTTTACAGATCACCATGATTAGACAAAGCCATGTCACTTAGGACCCCAAACTAGCATCACTCCTTGGAAATATTGGCAACTCATATGGAATCGATAAGAACCAAACATGAATTTTCCTATTTTAAATTATAGAATTACTTCTCATAAATCTTGTACAATGTGTAGACAAGAAGAATCTATCTGATGCAATGAAAGTCCTCAGAAAAAAAAGTAAAAGTCTATAAGTATAGGAACAACCTTCTCCCTTCTTCTCTCAAACAAAAAGCAACAAACCACCTCAGGACAAACTTCACATATGAGGTGGCATGCTCCCTATCTCAATTCTTCCATACCCCTCATATCTAATAGGGACGCACCATCAAAAGATGCCAAAGAGGACATCGAAAAAATGTGGTCAATGTAATTGCAGTCCATGAATAAATAAATCCCAATTCAAATAGAGGAGGGATCATCTTCTTCTGCACATCCTTCATCATGTTCATGTGAAAAAAAATCCCAAAAAGAAAAAAAAATGGGAGTGTCAAAGTAGAAGCATGACAAAGTTTGTTTCCTACAAAGTCATGATTTAGAAACAAGCTATGAAATATGTTTTAATAGGAAATATAGAATTTTGTGTTACGTGGTTCAAGGATATTGGTTTACTTGGAAAAATAAGGAGGTAAGGACAAAGTGATGACTATGAAGGTGGGGATATATGGGTTGCTACTACAAATTGGAATTATTTGTGATTTTATTTACTTGAGGACAAGCAAAGATTAAAGTCTGGGGTATTTTGATGAATGTATTTTCATCTTTTTTTAGATATGAATTTCATAGTATTTTTCATAGGATTTTATTATCTTTTTGATAATTTTCTAGTAATAATTGCAAATAGTCATCTTTGATCAATAATGCAAATTCTTACATGTTTCATGTATATTTTGTAGGCTTTCCTTTCAGAGCAACATTGGACCAGCTCAGTGCGTGAGCCGAACATCTCATGAATTTAGATGATTATTTCATGCATGAAGGATGTCACAACTTAGAGCCCAGACGGGCATTTCAACCCTCATCTCAACCCTTCACTCTAGTTGTTCAAGTAGCCAATACGAACATTCACAACCTCAAAACTGCTCAGCTCGTCTCACCACCTGAGCGTCTCATTCCCTCAAAGTTACTACATGACCAAGTTATGGTCAAGAAATGTGCCGCCACCATGCCCTAGGATTTTCCTCCTGGACCACACGTACTTAGAAGCCAACCAGGCATTTCACATCCTCAGAAGGTTGGTTCTATACTTGCTTCATGACAAAGATATAATCAAGTTGACATTACCACCCCTCTAGGGTTTTCATTTTCTTCCGCGCCCCTTCAGGCCCAAACCGATCGGTTTAGGCCGCAAATTGGTTGGTTCACAATGCACAGTCAAGGCTTTTTCAGTAGCCGCCACCCTCATTTTACTCCCCCTCTTTCTAGGGTTTCCACCCCTCCTTCCCCAATAAAAGGAGGGGGACTCCACAAGAAAAAAGGATCCAACTTTTTGTACTTTCATTTTCATTTGAGCACTTGTTATTTCAATCCTTTCTTATGTACTCCATTTTTCATTAATAAAGTGAGTTTTGATTTTGAGATTTTTGGTTCTTCTCTACTTTTTCTTTTGGTCTTCTTTTTGAGATAGGGATCTAAGAACGGAGGCCATTTCATAGTCACTAGCCAGAGTCCCTTTTGGACTCTTTTCTTTTCTAGTCTGTGGCCTCCCTTCTTCCCTCCTCCGTTCTCCCTTTAATCTATATGGATCATGAGTACTTGTTCATATCGGGGCATGGGGAGTATCCACATAGCCATAGTTTAAACTAGATCAACTTCCATATGGTAATATTTGTTAGATGGCTCATTGTTTGGATTTTTCTAACTTAAACGACTTGATCTCTTATTTTTGCCGAATGTTAGTCTTAGGGGATGTGACCCTGGAACCCAAGGCTCGAAATGACCAAAGAAATGTATTAGGATATGGATGAAACCTTAAAAGGATCTTTATTGGGATGATCAGGCTAGGATTTATGGACGCTAGGACCAATGCGTTCATATGGAGTTCGTATTTTGTAGATGCATTTGCGAATGCTTTTACATACCCTCTTCTATCTAGTTTTATCATATGGATTTCATTGATTTAGTTTCATGTCGGCTATGGTGGTAAAACCCATAACCCTGATATCTTTTCCCATTGATTCAATCTCGTTTCTTCAACTCATTCAAACCACTTCCCTTACTTACTTGCGGTTTAATTATGTTCATAGATAATTCTTTTCTTAATGTTATTAGCATAACTCTTTTCTTTTTCGTTCTTGGTGTAACTTTTATTTCCTTGCAAATTTATTTCCTTATTTTAGCATAATCAAATAATCAATCAGTGGATATTTACTTTCTTGCAATCTTGTTCAAAGAACTGGTTTAAAATGAATCAATCTTCAAAGAGTTGCCCTGTGGGATCGACCCTTCTATATTAATAAACAATCTTAATTGGCAATTTTGCTGTAGAAAAGGGTTAAACTCTAGTATATAAATCCTTAGTGAATTGTTGTGCTAAACGACGTGTATCATTGACATAATATGCTAGTTAGAGAATCAAGATCTAAATATTATTTCCACTACCTTATCTGTTGCCCCGATATTCCCCATAGGACAATCACTTGGGTTTGAAGCCTCTCACAGGGTGAATTTCGTTGACTTTGTGGTAGGAATATGGGTGATGTGTAAGTCACACATTAGATAAGTTGAAATTTTTGTAGCTAATAAAAAGTTCATTCAATTCCTAGTGAATACAAAAAATCAAATAAAATTCTTGTGTCTCCCATGTGGCTTGGCCTTGGTTGATGACACTTGGTGCATGGCTTGGACAAGTGTCTCCTGGTGTGCTAATGTGTTGGCTTGAACCCTAGGACAAGTGTCCCTTGGGTGGACGACACATTACATGGTTGTACCTTGGTTTCTCCTCCCCTTTCTTCTATATAGGTGGCTCTTCTCCTTGCCTTAGTCTCCTTTGATCTTTTGGTCTCTCCTCCACCTTGAGTGCACGATATCCCTCTCCTTCTAGCTTGTGGTGGCCGATACACCTTCCTAGAGAAGCTTTAGAGGACAATAGCTTGGACCTTGGAGTGCCTTGGAGCTTGGAGCTTAAATTAGATCCTTCTTGGCTCATGTGATATCTGCTGAAGGCGTCAAAGTAGATCCGAAGAAGGTGGAATCCGTTGCGGATTGGGAACAACCGAAGACGCCGATAGAAGTTCGTAGTTTCCTTGGTTTGGCTGGATACTACCGGAGGTTTATCAAAGACTTCAGTGTGATCACGTTGCCGATGATGAAGTTGACCAGGAAGGATGTACCTTTTGTTTGGGATGATCGGTGTCAGCAAGCTTTCCAGAGTTTGAAGGAGAAGCTGACCAGTGCTCCAGTGTTGATCTTTCCAGAGCCTGGGAAAGGCTATGTTGTTTTCTGTGATGCTTCCAAGAAAGGTTTAGGTTGCGTGTTGATGCAGGAAGATCATGTAGTTTCTTTTGCCTCACGACAGCTCAAGAAGCATGGGGAGAACTATCTGACTCATGACTTGGAGTTGGCAGCAGTGGTTCATGCGCTAAAGATTTGGAGGCACTATTTGTATGGGGAAGTGTGTCAAATCTTTACGAATCATAAGAATCTAAAGTACATCTTTACGCAGCAAGAGTTGAACATGTGACAACAACGATAGTTTCTGACAGAGGTCCTCAGTTTATGAGTCGTTTTTGGGAATAGTTGCACAGAGCATTAGGAACGCAGTTGAGGTTCAGTACAGCTTTTCACCCACAGACAGATGGTCAGTTTGAGAGGACTATTCAGATTTTGGAAGATCTTCTTCGAGCTTGTGTTCTGCAGTTTCTAGGAAACTGGGACGTACATCTGAGTTTGATAGAGTTTTCCTACAACAACAGTTATCAGCGTAGCATCGACATGGCTCCTTATGAGGCTTTGTATGGAAGGAAGTGCATGTCTCCCTTGTGTTGGTATGAGTCTGGTGAGTATCAGCTTTTGGGTCCTGAGTTAGTTCAGCAGACGACAAATAAGATCAAGGTGATACAACAATAGTTGAAAGTGGCACAGGACAGGAAGAAGTCTTATGCAGACACTCGCCGACGACCTTTGGAATTCTAGGTGGGAGACAAGGTGTATCTTAAAGTCTCGCCTTGGAAGGGTGTGCTAAGGTTTGGACGGAAGGGTAAGTTAGCTCCCAGATATATGGGGCCTTACTGAGTCATAACACGTGTTGGCAAGGTAGCTTACGAGTTGGAGTTGCCTCCAGAGTTGCACAGGTTGCATCCAGTGTTTCATGTCAGTATGATGAAGAAAAGTCATCCGGATTCAGGTGCGGTGATACAACCAGTTGAGGTCGAGCTTGATGCAGATGTGACCTACGAGGAAGGTCTTGTGGCGATCCTTGACAGAAGGATCAAGAAGATGAAGAGAAAGGATCTGGTTATTGTGAAGGTTCTTTGGCAGCATTGTGGCGTCGAGGAAGCCACGTGGGAGCTTGAGGAAGAGATGAGGAGGAAGTATCCCTCACTTTTCTCTTCGGATTTCGGGGACGAAATCCCTTAAAGGGGGTTAGCTTGTAAGGACCCTGACTGCGTTTAGGGTTTACCCTGTTTGTTTAGCCTGATCTTGATGCTTTGGTGCTTGCTAATCACCTTTAGTGGTGATTAGGGTTTTGTTGTGCTTTGTTGAATGTTTAAGGGGCTACTTGCAAATAAACCAAGTTTAGGGTTTTGAGTGAAAGTTTTGCCATCTTGTGAGATGTTTCCCTCTCTTTGCTTCCTCTAGGGATGAGAGGAAGGCTAGGGCTTGTTGTTTGAGTTCTTTGGGCCTGAGTTGAGCTTGTTTGGGCCTTGAGATGTGTTTTTTGGGCTTGTTTGAACCTTGTGTCGTCCAAGGTGAGTTTGTTTCGACATAAGGTGAGTCTGTATCGTCCATGGTGGTCTTGTGTCGTCCAATACAGAGGTGTGTCGCCCAGTAGCTTGTTTGTGTCGCCCAACATGAGTTGTTGCTTGTGTCGCCCATGTGGCTTGGCCTTGGTGGATGACACTTGGTGCATGGCTTGGAAAAGTGTCTCCTGGTGTGCTAATGTGTTGGCTTGAACCCTAGGACAAGTTTCCCTTGGGTGGACGACACATTGCATGGTTGTACCTTGGTTTCTCCTCCCCTTTCTTCTATGTAGGTGGCTCTTCTCCTTGCCTTAGTCTCCTTTGATCTTTTGGTCTCTCCTCCACCTTGAGTGCACGATATCCCTCTCCTTCTAGCTTGTGGTGGCCGATACACCTTCCTAGAGAAGCTTTGGAGGATGATATCTTGGACCTTGGAGTGCCTTGGAGCTTGGAGCTTAAGGCGGGTTGCATAATTTCTAACCCTAACTCTTTACCTCTAGCAATAACCTTGTTACATGTTAGTAGTTATCTTAGTAGCTTAGTTTTGTACCTTGCTTGAGTTTCCTTTGGTGGCCGATATACCCTTAGGGTTTAGGGTTTCTAGGGTACCTAGTGATCTAAGGTTTGTGTTGTTTTGAGTTGGAGGTTGATGGTGACCTAGGGTTGGGTGATACCCCCTTGGTTGTGGATGTGGTGGACGATATCCTGGAGTTGGATGACATGGTTCCCTTTTGTCTTTGAGTTGGACGATAGGGCATCCTCCTTGGTGGACGACATGGTATCTTGTGATGGACAACATGATGAGTTCTTGGGTTGGACGATAGGGCATCCTCCTTGGTGGACGACATGGTATCTTGTGATGGACAACATTATGAGTTCTTGGGTTGGACGATAGGGCATCCTCCTTGGTGGACGACATGGTATCTTATGATGGACAACATGATGAGTTCTTAGGTTGGACGATAGGGTGAGCAATAGTTTTTGTTGGCCGTTATGGCAAGGTTGAACGTTACCCTTTTGATGGGTGATAGGCTTTAGTCCTTGTGGTGGACGACATGGCTTTCTTTGTTGAGTTGGTTGAGCTGCACGTTATAGCAAGAAGTGTGACGGCCGATAGCCCTGACGGGCGTTGCATCTTGTGGTGTCGGGCGATAGAGAGTGGGGTTGTGATGCGCGATATGAGTAGGCTATGACGGGCGTCAAGCCTTTTGGGTTTGGGAGAGTGCCGGCCATTAGGCCTTGTGAGTAGTTGCACGTTATCAGGAGTGCTTCCCTCTCTCCTTTCCTTCTTTCTCTCCTCTCTCTCCTGGTCATTATGAAGTTGTTAGATAGGTGTTAGACTAGGATGTTGGGCGATATGGTTGGCTGTGACGGGCGTTGCCCGATGGAGTGTGTCACGCGAAGCGCGCCACTCTTTGCCTTGTAACGCGGCGTTGCGGGCAGAAGGCTGGGTGCAGCGCAGCGTTGCTTCCTCCCCATGCCCTAGCCATGTCGGAAAGCTCTAGTGAGGGTTGTGAGGTCTTAGGTGAGGGTAGGTAGTCCTTTTGTGACAGACTCTTATGTGATAGAAGTGGACGTCTATGCAAACACAATGTTAGTGATGCCTCGCTCAATAATGTTTATAATGATGATGTTAATGATGATGAGATGATAATGCCTTACTCATAAGTAAAAGCAATAACGATGTTAATAATATAATGTTGTTGATAACAAAGATGTCAATCGTGTTGATGATGGTGATGCTTTGATAGTAGTGGAAGTAATAATAATATTAATAATGATGCTAAGTAACAGTTACATCAACAATGTGCTTAATGACATAGCAATAAAGGTAATAGTGAATGATGATGCTGATAATAGTAATAATGGTAACAAGAGTAGTAATGACATGATATTGATATGAGTCTTATGCTTAATGGTTAATGGCAATGATAAATGGTAGTTGTATTAATGGTTGCTTGATGATAAAGATAATAATGATGATAGTGGGTAGCAACAGTGATGATATTGGTAACAATAGTGTTTGCTCTATATACCCAACATGCTTTGAATACCTTAAATGTTTGTATAATCTTGAAATAAGGGTAAGCATGAATATGGTTTGTTAATGATGTGCTTAACAAGCTTGACCATCAAATAGTGTAATAATGATGAGTAGAGTATCTTGAATGATAGTTCATGATTGTGAGCATATTCCTTATGTTGAATCTATGGTTATTGTGTATCCTAACCATGCAGGTGATGTGTAGCCATGAAAGGTCTATGTGACATAAGTGACGAGTAACATTACCTTGATAATTGTTCTATGAGATTATATATGTGATGTATTTGTCCCATGATGATGATGTGAGCCTTGAGAGGCAGTGACAGTACATGATGAGGAATTGAGATCCTGTGGTATGTGATGATCCTTGAGATGGATATGGATGGTTGGAAAGAAGCCAAATGGTAACATGTGATGTTGGATCCTTGTGATGGATCAGGTTGATGAGGTTTCAATAATAATATAGTGTTGTTTACTTCCATTATATCTTGCATGTTATACAACTTGGTTGAATCCTGCAATCCATCTAAAAGATACTAATTAATCACAGTAAAATATATCATGTAGTTTGCCCTGGCCATATATCCATCATCGTCAGGACTTGGTGATGGTGAAACGGGCTCTCCCACGGGTTAACCTGGAAGCGCATATTGTTGAATATGTGTAGGTTGTTCCTAGCCTGAAAATGAGGAGGTAAGAGTGTAACCGCGGTTACATACTCAGATACGTACATAGAGCATGGTGAATAGGCCCATGGCTCAGGATATGTGATGTGTAGAGCATGAATACGTTCATGACTCAGAGCACGGTGAATAGGCCCGTGGCTCAGTTTTACTAGCGCCGAGACCTGTACCAAGGCAGGCTAGAGTGAGGTAGCCTATGGAGCTGACCCTGTGGCTTAGACCACTTCAGCATGTGACTGCGGTCCTGCTTGTGTTGTACTCGTGTACTGACCACGAGGTGGGAGGTCGTGGAGTCTGGCTCTTCCATTGACCTTGTATGGCACCAGTCTGAGGCTTCGCAGCCAGATGTTGGATTTGAATGGTATGATTCAAATCCTCAGGGCATAATAATACGTAATATAGTCATTTAATACTTATTGCTTAGGATAAACACAAAACATTGGTTGAGGCCTTGTTTGTGTAATATCTTTGTTATATCTTATAGGTTATGTAATAATATGTCTGATCTTGATAAGAAGGTTATGTAACATTATATCTTGTTCTGATAATCATGTCGTATAGTGATATATCTTATCTTGCTAATCATATTCCTTTGAGAGATATCCGGTTATGCGCTTTTGTACAGCTGGTAAGCTTGTCGGTAAGAATAATCTGTTTTATATAGACTGCTCTTTCTATACCTGTTATTAGTTATTTACTGTTATAGTTTATCTTGCTAAGGTTCTGTAGTTGTGGTGGGGAGTTATGTTTCCCGCTGGGACAATTGTTCAATTGTCTCACCGCGCTGGTTTAACCTCTTTTTAGGTGGTCTTGGTCGTGGTCGTGGTGTTGCGGCCAAGCAGCTTGAGGAGCAGTAGAAGGCAAGCGTTGGACATGCTGCTGTTTTGGATGTTTTGTAGTAGAGTCTAGAGTCATCCCTGTACTCTCAGGTCCCTGGCAGTGTTTTGACGTTGTTTCACGATGACCGATCGATGATGCTTGTATATCCTGTTGTTGGCCGGATGTGGGCCTTTTCTGTATATGAACAGGTGGTGAACTCATGTGATGGACGAACAACTGTTTCTGAGCTTTGGACACGAATCAGATCTCTTGGATGTATATATATATGACATGTTTCTGTGCAGGATGAGGACTGAAAAGTAATAGCTTCACAGTTTATCAGTTTTCCGCATTCGGTTTTAATTAATCTGTGTTTTCGATAATCTGTGGTTATGGTGATTTCCGCACATTTTTGCGTAACACCTCGTTATCTGTGTGATAATGGGATGTGTTGCCACAGTAACTTCATTGGTTTTTGGGCAGATGTGTATTTCCTACTCGGGGCAATATGATCTTGTTATTTTTGGGATGGAGGTGGCCCCATACCAGGGTTTTCAAGGTTGTGAGGCTTGGCCCATTTTATATATTTGGAAGTTTGTTAGTATGTCATTCTCTGTCAGGTTTCAAGTTTATGAGACTTGGTTGACTTTGTATTTATATTGTTCTAGGGCTATGCTTATCTCACATGCATGCAGGTTGATGATATTAGATGTGTGCCCTAATCCTTTATATGTGCTAGTATCGAACAAATCTTATTTGTTTTCTTTAAGGCAAGTACCTCTTTTATCATGTGATGGAGAATCATTTCTTTTATGCCCTCTTTGGGTAGTCCTTTTCCTTTTCAAGGGAAGTCTTTATAATCGTTGTCCCTTATTCCATATATTGCTCAATTTCCTTTTTAGTATGCTCATACCAGCCTTTGATGATGTCTTCTATTTTTCTCTTCTTGCTAGGGTATGATTCCAATCATAGGTGAAGGACAAGGAGGGCATGACATGAAGTTATGGACTTAGCTTAAAGAGTTAAATCTTGGAGACAAACTTGTTATGGTTTAGATTTCCCTCTACTTAGATCCATATGTTGTATCTTACATGTGAACCCTTTGTGGGAGGTTACAATGTACTTTTGTAATCTTTTGTGAAGAATTGAATACAGTCATTATTTTTAATTTTGATGTTACACTTTAGTTTTTTATTACCATTAATTAAGATTTGAAAATTTTACACCCACTCCAAGTAAACCTTTTGGGTGTGGTTGGACTGGAGGTTTTATTCTTCACATTTTTAGTAAAGGGGTGATTTCACTCTTTACAACATGGTACCAGAGCCCATGGTAGTCGGAATCTAACTATTTCTGTTTTGTCTCCCTAATTAGAACCCTTACCTTACATAGTTACCCTCTAAGTTAGAGGTATACCCTAGAATTGACCTATGATATTCTTGAGATGATAAAAGGCCAATTAGGGTCATGGGAAGTACACCTAAGAATCATAGTTCGTAAACCCTAATGTTTTAACAAATTAGGTGCTCTTACCCTACAATGTAAGTTGGTGGGATATATCCCTCTGGATGTTAAGATCTAACCATAGTATGGATATATGTTATGAGAATGAAGAAATAGTTGATATGCAAATCACTGATGGAAGATTGTGACTTGGTTTTTGCATTGATTTTGAGCTCATCTTTGTTTCATGTCACATGATTTTTTAAACAAAAATATATTTTCAATTATACTACTACATGTAAAAATATTTCTATGGTTTTTTTTTATGTTTTCTTGAACTAAGTCACAATGAAAAGATGTGTGAAGTATGAATAGTAAAACCCTAGAATTAGTTGGAAAAGATTTCCTAAACCCTACTTATGACGTTGGAATGATGACTAGGAAGATATGTTTTGTGAAAAAGGTTTAGTTGACATACCTTTGTACCCTATGACTTTTTGGATCTTAGGGTAGTTAGATTAGAGACGCGAGGACCTAAAACTTAACCCTAGATGGTTCTAACTTGTTAGTTGGATACATGAACAAAATAAATCTCTAAAACATTCACATCTAACTGATATGTGGGAAACACTAAAAGATGTTTAGTTTGTCTTGATAGGTTAAACCATTTTAATGGGTGGAGAGTAGTTGGTTGTTGATGTTTGGTTCAATAGATTTTGAGGATGAAATCCTTTTAGGAGGGAGAGTGTTGTAACATACCAGATCTTGGACCCTACCCTAGAACTTTGACCTTTTGTCCTTAGCCAAACAAGGTTAAGGTTAAACCTAAAAGATGTTTAGTATAACCCTAATGAGCTAATGCATATATAAAACACCATAATGTAACCTAATGTTCTCACAATAGTCTTAGGACAATAATGAACACATAAAATATGTCATATGTGATAAATTAAGAATACATAATAACTTGTACCAAATAATCTTACATAAATCCTTAATGCTAATATGAAAATATGGAACATAGTTGCATGGATAATTGAGATAATGGTAAAATAATATAATAATGGGGCTTAAATAATAAATGTGACATATCTCCTAAAAGAAAATCACAAAAGTGGAAATAAGCTTCAAAATCGTAATCTACATATTAAAATTAGCCTACATGTCAATTTTCTTCTAATTTGAACAACCTTGAATAATTAAGGTAAGTTTAGGAGAGAGAAAATGTGTAAAATCTAAATAAGATGAATAATATGATAAATAACCTCAAAAGATGGAAATAAAGGAAAATCATTTTCAACCCACTAAAGGTTTCTTGTGGATGAAGTTTCATCAAATTTGGATAATCCTAACGTCATTAATGCACGAGGAAAGAGAAAACATGACTTTCTTAATTAATACATCAAAAGTTTCCAAATGTGAAATCAAATGCCAAAATTGGATTCTACATGTTCTATTACGTCTAGGTGCAAATATTTAGTTTAATTGGATAGTGTTTGTTAGCCTAATTTGATTAAAGAAGATAAATGCAATCCTAATATAATTGGACTATGGTTATTTGGTTAAAATTCTCATTTAATCTATCACGTGGGTAAAATTCCCTATTTTCCTTTAGTTCACACATGTTGAAGTGTCACATGGTTTTCAATTTTTTTGGGGTTTAATAATGAGCGTTTGATTTTTGATTGTGTGGTCCCGAGTTTCACTCCTACCTTTCACTTCTGGTTCCCCCTTCCTTTTTCTCCGCTCAGGAACCAGATTACTCTAGGTTTATTTTCTTTCTCTCAATCCCTCATCGATCAAAACTTCCATCCCTTCTTATTCCTCTCACCACCCTGGCTATATATGACCCTATTTTGTTGGTGTTTCATCACCCATAACCCTAGAACTGTCTTGGTCACCGAGTTCCTCAGTTCATGCTCTATTTTCCTTTCTTTCCCTTCTCCTCACAGGCCAGAGGCATCAAAACCCTATAAACCTATCCACAAATGGTGTATGCTCTTCCCAAGGTTTAATTCTAGTATTTGTTTGGCTTGTTCCAGCTGGAGTAAGTCTCGGCCAGTATTACTCTCCAACATCGACAACCCTGACTGCGGGTGAATGATTCTGACCTGGGTAAAGCCTGGTGATGATCCAAGATTCCTCCTAGACTACAGGAAATCATTTCCCAACCCTCAATTTGTTTGTTTAAGGTAATTCCTTGATTCTCCTCTTTTAGTATTTACCGTCGACAGTGACATGAAGAGGGAGATTGGGGAGTCTTGCTGCCGTTTTCCTTCAATTTTAAAGATGTTCAATTTCATTTGATGATAAAGAGGCTACTTTGAATGTTGATTTTTATTAGATATCTTGATTTACCTAGTTTTGGTGTCCCCCTTGGCTATGGAAATGGCGGAAGGGTCATGTTGGGTTCCTGGATACCAAGATATCATCTTGAGGTCTTTGGATTCTTCGAATTATGACAGACTCAATTGGGTTGAGTTCAGGTTTGAGGGAGGTTGAGATTCACGAAGTTGATCATTGATTTCCAACATCCACTAAGGTTTCAAATGTCCTAGTTATGTCCTAAAGGGAAGAAGATGATCGTCTTTGTCTTCTGACTTTGCCCCATTATCGATGTTTGTTCACTTTTCCGCCTAATGGGTATTTTTGTCATTCAAGTTGGGTCTTATCTTTTGATCTAGTGTGAGTCTGAGAGGGTGTTAGAAGCCACATGTTCAGATTTTATTGGGTCACCTCAGCTAAAACTTTCTTTTTTGGGATAATCTTGCATGTGTGGAGTTTCTCTATTTTCTAATTGGTCCTTATTTGAAAATATGTAACTAATTATTAATAGCTTAGAAAATTATAAAAGAAATATGATTTGGAATCAGAAGATAACAATCTACCATGTGGTACCAGTTTCACCAATAAATTCAAATTTAATAAATAAGTGATTTTATCGATTTTCTTAATTGGTTATAAATTTGCAAAATTCATAACTAATAATTTATAAGTCTAAAAAATAAAAAAAATAAAATATGTTTTGGACTCATAAAAATATAGCCTACAATATGGAATGATTTTTATAAAATAATTCACTAATAGTAAACATGTCATTTTTAGGGTTTTGAGCATTTAATATGAAGTTAACCCTAATTATACATACATGATTAATAGGTTCTTTGGAGATCTAGAATTAGATATAGATATAACTTGAACTTGTATATACTCTGAAGTGAGGTATGTTTGCATCCCCTATAGTTCCTTTTGAGCAATAACCTATGTTCTTCTTTCTCTTGGTCCTATGGATGTTAGCCTACACAACATCTATTTTTCTTGAAAATTATGGTTCATGTAAACTACCTTATTTATCTTGTGATCATGTTGTCTGATTTGTCTTTCTCTTAGAATCTAACTTGTGCTTTGTTCATGTTGGAACACTATTTGATGATATGTGATATCTTTAGCGCACTTGTATGGTGGATGATTATGTTGTCCATTAGTATGATGGCAATATTGTAAATCTGACTATACATTCTCCTTGAATCTACATTAAACATACTATGTGATTTCGTAGCAATAGAGTAGTGTAACTTCATTGGTTTTTGGGTAGATGTGTATTTCCTGCTCGGGGCAGTATGATCCTATGATTTTTGGGATGGAGGTGGCCCCATACCAGGGTTTTCAAGGTTGTGAGGCTTGGCCCATTTTATATATTTGGAAGTCTGTTAGTATGTCATTCTCTATCAAGTTTCAAGTTTATGAGACTTGGTCGACTTTGTATTTATATTGTTCTAGGGCTATGTTTATCTCACATGCATGCAGGTTGATGATATTAGATGTGTGCCCTAATCCTTTATATGTGCTAGTATGACACAAATCTTATTTGTTTTCTTTAAGGCAAGTACCTCTTTTATCATGTGATGGTGAATCATTTCTTTTATGCCCTCTTTGGGTAGTCCTTTTCCTTTTCAAGGGAAGTCTTTATAATCGTTGTCCCTTATTCCATATATTGCTCAATATCCTTTTTAGTATGCTCATACCAACCTTTGATGATGTCTTCTATTTTTCTCTTCCTGCTAGGGTATGATTCCAATCGTAGGTCAAGGACAAGGAGGGCATGTCATGAAGTTATGGACTTAGCTTAAAGAGTTAAATCTTGGAGACAAACTTGTTATGGTTTAGATTTCCCTATACTTAGATCCATATGTAGTATCTTACATGTGAACCCTTTGTGGGAGGTTACAATGTACTTTTGTAATCTTTTGTGAAGAATTGAATACAGTCATTATTTTTATTTTGATGTTACACTTTAGTTTTTTATTACCATTAATTAAGATTTGAAAATTTTACACCCACTCCAAGTAAACCTTTTGGGTGTGGTTGGACTGGAGGTTTTATTCTTCACATTTTTAGTAAAGGGGTGATTTCACTCTTTACAACATGGTACCAGAGCCCATGGTAGTCGTAATCTAACTATTTCTGGTTTGTCTCCCTAATTAGAACCCTTACCTTACATAGTTACCCTCTAGGTTAGAGGTATACCCTAGAATGGACCTATGATATTATTGAGATGATAAAAGGCCGATTAGGGTCATGGGAAGTACACCTAAGAATCATAGTTCGTAAACCATAATGTTTTAACAAATTAGGTGCTCTTACCCTACAATGTAAGTTGGTGGGATATATCCCTCTGGATGTTAAGATCTAACCATAGTATGTATATATGTTATGGGAATGAAGAAATAGTTGATATGCAAATCACTTACGGAAGATTGTGACTTGGTTTTTTCATTGATTTTGAGCTCATCTTTGTTTCATGTCACACAATTTTTAAACAAAAATATATTTTCAATTATACTACTACATGTAAAAATATTTCTATGATTTGTTTTTGATGTTTTCTTGAACTAAGTCACAATGATGAGATGTGTGAAGTATGAATAGTAAAACCCTAGAATTAGTTGGAAAATATTTCCTAAACCCTACTTATGACGTTGGAATGATGACTAGGAAGATATGTTTTGTGAAAAAGGTTTAGTTGACATACCTTTGTACCCTATGAATTTTTGGATCTTAGGGTAGTTAGATTAGAGACGCGAGGACCTAAAACTTAACCCTAGATGGTTCTAACTTGTTAGTTGGATACATGAACAACATAAATATCTAAAACATTCACATCTAACTGATATGTGGGAAACACTAAAAGATGTTTAGTTTGTCTTGATAGGTTAAACCATTTTAATGGGTGGAGAGTAGTTGGTTGTTGATGTTTGGTTCAATAGATTTTGAGGATGAAATCCTTTTAGGAGGGAGAGTGTTGTAACATACCAGATCTTGGACCCTACCCTAGAACTTTGACCTTTTGTCCTTAGCCAAACAAGGTTAAGGTTAAACCTAAAAGATGTTTAGTATAACCCTAATGAGCTATTGCATATATAAAACACCATAATGTAACCTAATGTTCTCACAATAGTCTTAGGACAATATGAACACATAAAATATGTCATATGTGATAAATTAAGAATACATAATAACTTGTACCAAATAATCTTACATAAATCCTTAATGCTAATATGAAAATATGGAACATAGTTGCATGAATAATTGAGATAATGGTAAAATAATATAATAATGTGGCTTAAATAATAAATGTGACATATCTCGTAAAAGAAAATCACAAAAGTGGAAATAAGCTTCAAAATCGTAATCTACATATTAAAATTAGCCTACATGTCAATTTTCTTCTAATTTGAACAACCTTGAATAATTAAGGTAAGTTTAGGAGAGGGAAAATGTGTAAAATATGAATAATATGAATAATATGATAAATAACCTCAAAAGATGGAAATAAAGGAAAATCATTTTCAACCCACTAAAGGTTTCTTGTGGATGAAGTTTCATCAAATTTGGATAATCCTAACGTCATTAATGGACGAGGAAAGAAAAAACATGACTTGCTTAATTAATACATCAAAAGTTTCCAAATGTGAAATCAAATGCCAAAATTGGATTCTACATGTTCTATTACGTCTAGGTGCAAATATTTAGTTTAATTGGATAGTGTTTGTTAGCCTAATTTGATTAAAGAAGATAAATGCAATCCTAATATAATTGGACTATGGTTATTTGGTTAAAATTCTGATTTAATCTATCATGTGGGTGAAATTCCCTATTTACCTTTATTTCACACACATTGAAGTGTCACATGGTTTTCATTTTTTTGGGGGTTTAATAATGAGCGTTTGATTTTTGATTGTGTGGTCCCGAGTTTCACTCCTACCTTTCACTTCTGGTTCCCCCTTCCTTTTTCTCCGCTCAGGAACCAGATTACTCTAGGTTTATTTTCTTTCTCTCAATCCCTCATCGATCAAAACTTCCATCCCTTCTTATTCCTCTCACCACCCTGGCTATATATGACCCTATTTTGCTGGTGTTTCATCACCCATAACCCTAGAACTGTCTTGGTCATCGGGTTCCTCAGTTCATGCTCTATTTTCCTTTCTTTCCCTTCTCCTCACAGGCCAGAGGCATCAAAACCATATAAACCTATCCACAAATGTTGTATGCTCTTCCCAAGGTTTAATTCCAGTATTTGTTTGGCTTGTTCCAGCTGGAGTAAGTCTCGGCCAGTATTACTCTCCAGCACCGACAACCCTGACTGCGGGTGAATGGTTCTGACCTGGGTAAAGCCTGGTGATGATCCAAGATTCCTCCTAGACTATAGGAAATCATTTCCCAACCCTCAATTTGTTTGTTTAAGGTAACTCCTTCATTCTCCTCTTTTAGTATTTACCATCGATAGTGACATGAAGAGGGAGATTGGGGAGTCTTGCTGCCGTTTGCCTTCAATTTTAAAGATGTTCAGCTTCATTTAATGATAAAGAGGCTACTTTGAATGTTGATTTTTATTAGATTTCTTGATTTACCTAGATTTGGTGTCTCCCTTGGCTATGGAAATGGCGGAAGGGTCATGTTGGGTTCCTGGATACCAAGATATCATCTTAAGGTCTTTGGATTCTTCAAATTATGACAGACTCAATTGGGTTGAGTTCAGGTTTGAGGGAGGCTGAGATTCACGAAGCTGATAGATGATTTACAACATCCACTAAGGTTTCAAATCTCCTAGTTATGTCCTGAAGGGAAGAAGATGATCGTCTCTGTCTTCTGACTTTGCCCCATTATCGATGTTTGTTCGCTTTTCCTCCTAATGGGTATTTTGGTCATTCAAGTTGGCTCTTATCTTTTGATCTAGTGTGAGTCTGAGAGGGTGTTAGAAGCCACATGTTTAGATTTTATTGGGTCACCTCAGCTAAAACTTTCTTTTTTGGGATAATCTTGCATGTGTGGCGTTTCTCTATTTTCTAATTGGTCCTTATTTGATAATACGTAACTAATTATTAATAGCTTAGAAAATTATAAAACAAATATGATTTGGAATCAGAAGATAACAATCTACCAAGTGGTACCAGTTTCACCAATAAATTCAAATTTAATAAATAACTGATTTTATGGATTTTCTTAATTGGTTATAAATTTGCAAAATTCATAACTAATAATTTATAAGTCTGAAAAATAAAAAAAAAATAAAATATGTTTTGGACTCATAAAAATATAGCCTACAATATGGCATGATTTTTATAACATAATTCACTAATAGTAAACATGTCAATTTTAGGGTTTTGAGCATTTAATATGAAGTTAACCCTAATTATACATACATGATTAATAGGTGATTTGGAGATCTAGAATTAGATCTAGATCTAACTTGGACTTGTATATACTCTGAAGTGAGGTATGTTTGCATCCCCTATAGTTCCTTTTGAGCAATAACCTATGTTCTTCTTTCTCTTGGTCCTATGGATATTAGCCTACACAACATCTAATTTTCTTGAAAATTATGGTTCATGTAAACTACCTTATTTATCTTGTGATCATGTTGTCTGATTTGTCATTCTCTTAGAATATAACTTGTTCTTTGTTCATGTTGGAACACTATTTGATGATATGTGATATCTTTAGCGCACTTGTATGGTGGATGATTATGTTGTCCATTAGTATGATGGCAATATTGTAAATCTGACAATACATTCTCCTTGAATCTACATTAAACATACTATGTGATTTTGTAGCACTAGAGTAGTGTAACTTCATTGGTTTTTGGGCAGATGTGTATTTCCTGCTCGGGGCAGTACGATCCTATTATTTTTGTGATGGAGGTGGCCCCATACTAGGGTTTTCAAGGTTGTGAGGCTTGGCCCATTTTATACATTTGGAAGTCTGCTCGTATGTCATTCTCTATCAGGTTTTAAGTTTATGAGACTTGGTCGACTTTGTATTTATATTGTTCTAGGGTTATGTTTATCTCACATGCATGCAGGTTGATGATACTAGATGTGTTCTCTAATCCTTTATATGTGCTAGTATGGCACAAATCTTATTTGTTTTCTTTAAGGCAAGTACCTCTTTTATCATGTGATGGTGAATCATTTCTTTTATGCCCTCTTTGGGTAGTCCTTTTCCTTTTCAAGGGAAGTCTTTATAATCGTTGTCCCTTATTCCATATATTGCTCAATTTCCTTTTTACTATGCTCATACCATCCTTTGATGATGTGTTCTATTTTTATCTTCTTGTTGGGGTATGCTTCCAATCCTAGGTGAAGGACAAGGAGGGCATGACATGAAGTTATGGACTTAGCTTAAAGAGTTAAATCTTGGAGACAAACTTGTTATGGTTTAGATTTCTCTCTACTTTGATCCATATGTTGTATCTTACATGTGAACCCTTTGTGGGAGGTTACAATGTACTTTTGTAATCTTTTGTGAAGAATTGAATACAATCATTATTTTTATTTTGATGTTACACTTTAGTTTTTTTATTACCATTAATTAAGATTTGAAAATTTTACACCCACTCCAAGTAAACCTTTTGGGTGTGGTTGGACTTGAGGTTTTATTCTTCACATTTTTAGTAAAGGGGTGATTTCACTCTTTACAACATGGTACCAGATCCCATGGTAGTCGGAATCTAACTATTTCTATTTTATCTCCCCAATTAGAACCCTTACCTTACATAGTCACCCTCTTGGTGAGATGTATACCCTATAATTGACCTATGATATTCATGTGATGATAAAAGGCCGATTAGGGTCATGGTAAGTACACCTAAGAATCATAGTTCGTAAACCCTAATGTTTTAACAAATTAGGTGCTCTTACCCTACAATGTAAGTTGGTGGGATATATCCCTCTGGATGTTAAGATCTAGCAATAGTATGGATATATGTTATGAGAATGAAGAAATACTTGATATGGAGATCACTTATGGAAGATTGTTACTTGGTTTTTGCATTGATTTTGAGCTCATCTTTGTTTCATGTCACACAATTTTTCAAAAAAAATATATTTTCAATTATACCACTACATGTAAAAATATTTCTATGATTTGTTTTTGATGTTTTCTTGAACTAAGTCACAATGAAGAGATGTCTGAAGTATGAATAGTGAAACCCTAGAATTAGTTGGAAAAGATTTCCTAAACCCTACTTATGACGTTGGAATGATGTCTAGGAAGATATGTTTTGTGAAAAAGGTTTAGTTGACATACCTTTGTACCCTATGACTTTTTGGATCTTAGGGTAGTTAGATTAGAGACGCGAGGACCTAAAACTTAACCCTAGATGGTTCTAACTTATTAGATGGATACATGAACAACATAAATCTCTAAAACATTCACATCTAACTGATATGTGGGCAACACTAAAAGATGTTTGGTTTGTCTTGATAGGTTAAACCATTTTAATGGGTGGAGAGTAGTTGGTTGTTGATGTTTGGTTCAATAGATTTTGAGGATGAAATCCTTTTAGGAGGGAGAGTGTTGTAACATACCATATCTTAGACCCTATCCTAGAACTTTGACCTTTTGTCCTTAGTCAAACAAGGTTACGGTTAAACCTAAAAGATGTTTAGTATAACCCTAATGAGCTAATGCATGTATAAAACACCATAATGTAATCTAATGTTTCGCAATAGTCTTAGGACAATAATGAACACATAAAATATGTCATATGTGATAAATTAAGAATACATAATAACTTGTACCAAATAATCTTACATAAATCCTTTAATTCTAATATGAAAATATGGAACATAGTTGCATGGATAATTGAGATAATGGTAAAATAATATAATAATGGAGCTTAAATAATAAATGTGACATATCTCCTAAAACAAAATCACAAAAGTGGAAATAAGCTTCAAAATCATAATCTACATATTAAAATTAGCCTACATGTCAATTTTCTTCTAATTTGAACAACCTTGAATAATTAAGGTAAGTTTAGGAGAGAGAAAATGTGTAAAAGCTAAATAAGATGAATAGTATGATAAATAACCTCAAAAGATGGAAATAAAGGCAAATTCATTTTCAACCCACTAAAGATTTCTTATGGATGAAGTTTCATCAAATTTGGATAATCCTAACGTCATTAATGCACGAGAAAAGAGAAAACATGACTTGTTTAATTAATACATCAAAAGTTTCCAAATGTGAAATCAAATGCCAAAATTGGATTCTACATGTTCTATTATGTCTAGGTGCAAAGTTCTAATTTAATTGGATAGTATTTGTTAGCCTAATTTGATTAAAGAAGATAAATTCAATCCTAATGTCATTGGACTATGGTTATTTGGTTAAAATTCTGATTTAATCCTTCACGCGGGTAAAAATCACGATTTCCCATTATTTCACACACATTGAAGTGTCACGTGGTTTTCATTTTTCATATTTTTTAGGTTTAATAATGACTGTTTGATTTTTGATCGTGTGGTCCCGAGTTCCTCTCCTACCTTCCACCTCCAGTTCCCCCTTCTTTTTTCTCCGCTCAGGAACGAAATTGCTCTGGGTTGATTTTCTTGCTCTCAATCCCTCCTCGGTCGAAACTTCCATCCCTTCTTATTCCTCTCACCACTCTGGTTATATACAACCCTATTTTGCTGGAGTTTCATCACCCATAACCCTAGAACTGTCTTGGTCGCTGGGTTCCTTTGTTCATGCTCTATTTCCCTTTCTTTCCCTTCTCCTCATAGGCCAGAGGTGTCAAAACCCTATAAACCTATCCACAAACATTGTATGCTCTTCCCAAGGTTTAATTCCAGTATTTGTTTAGCCTATTCCATCTAGAGTAAGTATCGACCAATATTACTCTTTGGTGCCGGCAACCCTGACTGTGGGTGAATGATTCCAACCTGGGTAAAGCCTGGTGATAGTCTAAGATTCCTCCTAGACTGTAGGAGATCATTTCCCAACACTCAATTTGTTTGTTTATGGTAATTCCTTGATTCTCCTCTTCTAGTATCTATCACTGACAGTGACATGAACAAGGCAATTGGGGAGTCTTGCTGCTATTTTCCTTCAGTTTTGAAAATGTTCATCTTCGTCCAATGATAAAGAGGCTACTGTGAATGTTGATTTTTATTAGATATCTTGATTTGCCTAGTTTTGGTTTTTCCCCCTTGCTATGGAAATGGAGGAAGGGTCATGTTGGGTTCCTGGATACCACTACTTCATCTTGAGGTCTTTGGATTCTTTGGATCTTGGTAGACTCAATGGAATTGAGTTTAGGTTTGAGGGGGGTTGAGATTCACAAAGCTGATTGTTGATTTCCGACATCCACTGAGGTTTCAAACCTTCTGGTTTGTATCCTGAAGGGAAGACAATGATCATCTCTGGTCTTCCGACTTTGCCCCATTATTGATGTTTGTTCACTTTTCCACCTAATGGGTATTTTGGCCATTCAAGTGGGGTCTTATCTTTTGACCGAGTATGAGTTTGAGAGGGCGTTAGAGGCCACATGTTTAGATTTTATTGGGTCACCCCAGCTAAAACTTTCTTGAATGGGATAATCTTGCATGTGTGGCATTTCTCTATTTTCTGATTGGTCCTTATTTGAAAATCCATGACTAATTATTTATAGCTTAGATAATTATAAAAAAAATATGATTTGGAATCAAAAAATTATAATCTACCAAGTGGTACTAGTTTTACCAATAAATTCCAATTTAATAAATAATTGATTTCATGGATTTTCCCTAATTGGTTATAAATTTGCAAATTCATAGTGAATAATTTACAAGTCAGAAAAATAAAATAAAATATGTTTCGGACTCTAAAAAATATAACTCACAATATGGTATGATTTTGATAACATAATTCACTAATAGTAAACATACGTTTTTTAGCGTTTTGAGCATTTAATATGAAGTTAACCCTAATTCTAATAGGTGCTTTGAATACCTAGACATGGATCTAGATCTAACTTGGACTTGCATAGACTCTAAAGTGAGGTATGTTTACATCCCCTATAGTTCCTTTTGAGCAATAACCTATGTTCTTCTTTCTCTTGGTCCTATGGACATTAGCCTACACAACATCTCATTTTCTTGAAAATTACGGTTCATGTCAACTACCTTATTTATCTTGTGATCATGTTGTCTGATTTGACATTCTCTTGTAATCTAACTTGTGCTTTGTTTATGTTGGAACACTATTTGATGATATGTGATATCTTTATCCCACTTGTATGATTGATGTTTATGTTGTCGATTCGTATGATGGCAATATTGTGAATCTAACAATACTTTCTACTTGCCTCTACATTAAACATGCTATGTGATTCAGTATCACTAGAGTAGTCTAATTTCATTAGTTTTTGAATAGATGTGTATTTCTTTCTCAGGGCAGTATACTCCCTATCATTTTTGTGATGGAGGTGGCCCCATACCTGAGTTTTCAAGTTTGTGAGGCTTGGCCTATTTTATATGTTTGGGAGTCTGGTAGTACGTCATTCTCTATCATATTTCAAGTTTATGAGACTTAACCAACTTTGTCTTTATATTGTTCTAGGACTATGTTTATCTCACATACATGTAGGTTGATGATATGGGGTGTGTGCCCTAATCCTTTTTATTTGCTAGTATGGCAAAAATATTATTTGTTTTGTTTATGGCAAGTACCTCTTTTATCATGTGATGGTGAATCATTTATTTTATGCCCTATTTGGGTAGTCCTTTTCTTTTTCATGGGAAGCCTTTATAATTGTTGTCCTTTATTCCATATATTTCTCAATTTGCTTTTTAGTATGCACATACCAGCCTTTGTTGATGTCTTCTATTTTTCTCTTCTTGCTGGGGTATGCTTCCAACCCTAGGTGAAGGACAAGGAGGGCATGTCATGAAGTTATGGACATTGCTTAAGGAGTTAAAGCTTGGAGACAAACTTGTTATGGTTTAGATTTCCCTCTACTTAGATCCATATTTTGTATCTTACATGTAAACCCTTTGTAGGAGGTTATGATATACTTTTGTAATCTTTTATGAAGAATTGAATATATTCATTATTTTTATTCTGCTGTTAAAATTTGGTTGTTTTGATTACCATTAATTAAGATTTGAAAATTTATACCCACTCCAAGATATCTTTTGGGTGTGTTTGTACTGGAGGCTTTATATTTCAAATTTTAGTAAAGGGGTGATTTCACTCTTAACACAAAACATATAAAGAAAATTAAGACATGCATTAGAACCATCCTAGATGTAATTTTAACATATATCAAGGCAATGATATGCAAGAAAGTAACTCAAGATAGTAAATATGAAAATCAAGGAACAAGCTTGAGTATGTTTGAAACTAGATACAAGCATAGCATATAGTTGAATACGAAATGATGAACAAATCTAGAACTATATGTAAACTACTAGTATATGATATTACAAGTTAGAGATACTAGTAGGATCTAGATCATAGCAAAAGATGCACTAGTTAAGGAACAAACTATGAGTAGATGTAGAGGAATATACAAACAAAAGAATGCAATTTTAGAAGCATGAAAGGACATTACTCAACAAAAAATATGCATAATTACCAATAGATGATTACCACTAAGAAACTCAAGGTTTCTTAAAAGATGTACAACTAGATAGATGAGGCAAGTTAGAGCACAACAGAAGCAATTTAAGACACAACCAAGACATCCAAAGAGATCATCAAAACAAGCATAACAACTCATGATAGGTAAAAGCAAGATATAGATATACTGATATAGCAATTAGAGAGATATTGTTATATGCAAGGTAGGCAAATTAAAACATGGAAACATGCATATAAATGTATCAAGCGAGTGCCAAAGAATAAGGCTATTGGTTGAGAAAGTCTAGTTGAGAGGGAAATTCTCATCCAAAATGCCAATTGTATATTTTACACACAGTGTTGTTAGTCAAGTTTATGGATTAAACTTCTCTGCCAAAACATATGTTCGTAATACAGATTGGTGCGTATCGGTCGAGTTTCCTCAGGACGAAATCAATCGACAACATCTGCTGTTAAAAAATAGATATATTTTAGAAAAATTTATCTAGAGGCATGATAAAAATATAAACCATATCCAAACATGCATAAACAAGATAGTAATGCACTATGAAAGTATTAGGTGAAATTTTTGAGAAAGAAAGTGATGAAAATCACAATATACTAATTTTGACTCAAAATCCATATATCTAGTGCATACTAACTTGACAAAAACAATATATGATTGGATATGAGCAATAATACCATTACCTCTGTTCTTACCATTTCTTTTCCACTAGTTGCCACCCCATACACATCTCACCTTTCTTTTTTCATGTGGATTGGGAAGTCAATTCACAAGTCACTAGCTCATGTCAATCAAATTGCAAGTGACCTACAAGAAGAAAGATGAAATGGTCCCCATTCATATTTTTGGGTCCAGAGGGGTTAGCTTAGCAGCCCAAGTCCTATTACTCTAGGATTCTTTCATTAAAGGGAAAAATGTAGAATAATGATGAATTTCATTGAAATAATTACATGATCTCATAACCTTGGAACTAGAGGATTCTTCATTGAAAATTGAAGGTACTTTGTCTTTGTTGTCCCTTTGGCTACTATCAAGTTGAATATCATTTCTACCCATTTGCTCGATAGTATGATCTAGGATTTCATTAAGATTCTTTTTGTCATGTAAGAATCTTTACATGGAGGACCTCAAACTATGATTGTTATGCATAAGAGAAATAATAGTAGAAGACAATTATTCTTTAGCATGCAAAAGATCAATTTCTAAACAAAGAGCTTTGGTCATATAAGAATCTTTTTCAATATGAAGAGAAACAACATTATTCTCTCTACTAGTTGAAATAGAGCTAGATTTGAGAACATTGAATTTAAAAAGTAACGAAGCATTTTAATTTTCAAGCAAAGAAATCCAAGAAAGATAAACACTATTTTTAGATTCTATTCCTTGCAAAACAAAATCTTTGTCCTCATTTTCAGTTTTAAGAACATAAATATCAAGCATGAGAGAATTCACAATTTTAGTATGCTCTTCATTTGAACTAGGCATAAGAGGTTGAGCTTCTAGAAATCTAATCTTAGCAAACAAAATAGCATTTTCAAGTTTATGAGAGTCTACTGAACTAAGATAAGCATTGTTTTCATCAAGCAAGCAAATATTACCATGTTAAGATCACCTTTTTCTACATGTAAATTATCCACAATTCTAGCAAGCTTTTTCTTTTTCTTTTTATAAGACTTAAGGGGGGCATGAGTAGCTAAAGATTCTTTATCTAAAGAGTTTAGAATTTACCCCATTTGAGTCCTTACTTGTTGAGGCCATGAGAACAAAATGACATTCTCCATCTTCACTAGAGCTTGAGACAGATCCTCGACTTGATTCTTCACTTGAGCTTGAGTTGGAGGAGTTACTAGAGCTTTTATGCCATTTCTTCTTCTTCTCACGCTTCTCTTCTCTTCTCTTATGATGATAGTTTATTTTGCCTTGTGTACAATCTTCCTTAAAGTGACCATTCTTTCAACATTTGAAGCACCAGGAGGAGGATAAAGGATTGCCTTTATGGATTCTACCTTTGGAGTACATGGCCTCTTCTTCAACTGGAGATGATGGAGAGGCTTGACCAACAATATCTTTAGTTTGACCTTTGATTTCAAACTTATTCATTCTATTGAGCTCTTTCTCTTCTTCTCTTTCTTATTCCTCTTGCTTGTCAAGTGTAACTTCATGAGCTTGTAGATTTCCTATTAGCTCCTCAATAGGAATTTCACCAAGGCTCTTACTTTCTTTAATGGAGGTCACCTCAGATTGCCACCTTTTGGGGAGAGTTCTAAGGATCTTTAAGTTTATCTCTCCTTAAACCATACGATGACCTAGGATGGCAATGCCATTTACAATGTTGTTGAGCCTTGAGTACATATCTGCTAACCTTTCCTCCTTTCCCATCTTGAAATTTTCAAGAAGACCTTTTAGGATGTGGACTTTACTTTCCTTCACTTGCTTTGTCCCCTCTTAAGTGATACATAGCTTTATCCATATCTCATATGTCGTTTCACATAAACAAATCACCATTGAACTCAGAGGGGGAAATGGAGGAATAAAGAATGTTGGTGGATCTAGCATTCAAGGTTTCTTTCTTTAAAGTAGCTTCATCCCATTCTTCTATCTTTGTCTTCGATAGCGTGTATGGAAGGTCCACTATATCCATATCTCAAGACTTGATCCTTAGATGTAGAATTGTAGCCTTCTCTTTAACAGAGGAAGTTTCTTCCATCAAATATTAAGATGTTGATGAGGTATCTACCACCTTGATAATCTCTCATCTTCTTCCACTAATGGAAGTATTCTTGGAGAAGAACCACTCTGACACCACTTGTTGGATCTAATGGTGATGGGCTCTACAAGAGGGGGGTTGAATAGAGCTAAAAGCACGTAGAAAAAATTCATTAAACCTTCACATTATATCAAGACATAAGATTTCATACATGTCATTTGGGTGCAACTAAACAAACATAGCAAGGATGAGAGAGATTGAATAAGAACAAGAACACGAGCTATGTATAATGGTTCTAGACTACAAAATAGGAGAGTGTGACAATGTGAATTTTTTTCATAATTATGATTTAATTACTCATTTACCCTCAAACTTGAATATCTCACTCACGATGTCTCCCATGAAGTCATGACTCTATAATAAATTCCAAAGTAGAATAACTCACACTTCAAATAAAGTTGATGCACTTGTGTGCATGAAACCCTAATTTTGTTATACCCTTTAACCCTTTGATTAAATTCTTGATCATATGTACTCATTTTTATTTGGAATTTTTCACACATGTTGTGGACTCTATCATGAAGCTCTGGTACAAATTTGATTTCATTTGGACTTTTTTATAATTTTATATGAATTATCTAAATTTTACTCCCCATATAACCCTAAATACCATCTTTATTTCATTTCTGGCTTATTGGGCTCGACCCATCTAGCCGCTTGGGCGCCCTCCTGGCTTAATTGGCATAAGATCCCTTGAACTGGGGAATTTTCCCTCCTTTTCTCAGCGACCCGGTTCAGACCAACCTCACGATCTAGGGGTCTCGTGGGGGATGAACCCCAGCCCTTGGATCTGAGGCACACACATCCCTGCCAGATCAAACAATCGACAACCCATCTCCTACCTCCCACAATCAGTGGGGAAGACAACTATGAGACCGAGCAGGCACTTGAACCCAAATCGAACATAATTTGAAAATAAAAATGGATGGAAAGCTCCGCCTCGCAATCCCGCACCCATCTAGCCCTTTTCCCCCTCGAATAGACATATTTCGAGATCATTCTAGAGCCCTCTCTCACAGATGACGCCATGGGTGTGGTGACCTCATGAAACCTTAAAACCCATCCCCGATCACCTATAAAAATCCCACCCTTGACTTCGTTTCAACCTCACAATTCTAAGAGGCACATTTTCCTCCACTGTCCCATTCCCCTGCTCATGCTCCTCCTTTTGCCTGCCACTGCTCCGCCATGGAGCCGCCTTGCTAGGTGCGTGGGTAGTCAATCTGAGGAAAATGTTCCCCTGCCTTTGATCTTGATTCACGACAAAGGATGAACATGATCCAACGGCACTGGATCAACACGCCTGACTTCCCCTCTCACACATGTGACCCAGAGAAAGCTGCTCCCAACCACAGGATCGTGGCCTTGATCAGCGGTAGCTCGGCTGATCAACAACCAATAGTTTACCCTCAATTTTCCTTTTTCTGGTAATTTCCCCCCTCTCTACTCAAAAATTAATAAATTGGCCTGATCTTGTTTAAATCATATCTGTTGATTCTTAACTCTAAATATTACGTTCAAATAGTAGATCTTGATCAGAATAATCCAATGAACTGATTAAAAATGCTTTTGGAAACTAATTCATTATGGATCTTTCTGATATCCCTAGACCTTATTCCTTTACTCATTTAATTTGTCTAATGACTCAATAATGATGTTTAATCTTAGGAAACCCTAGATTTGGACTCTGATGATTATCTTGTAACCTAGATCTAATCTAGTTGAATCATCTACTCTTGAAAATGAATCATTAGTGATCTTAATCAATTTACTTGATTCAATCTTGATTATAATGAATATGAGTAATCTTGATATTGATCTTAATCTTGCAAAACACTTGATATAGTTTTGACCCATCAATCTGATCATGATTTCCAATTATATTAAGTACCATGCTGAAAATCTAGAAATTGATGATGACTTGGATAATTATCACAAATTAGGGTTAACACATGTGATCCTAGAAAACCTAAGTAAGTCATTCACACTTGAATATATTGTATACTTGAAATAATGTTGGACATATTGAAAAATTCATTATAAGTGAATGACCCAACCCTAAGGTTGACATAGGAAAAGTATAAGCCTAATCTCAAATATTGAAACAGGATTTTCAAATATCATGATCTTGACCCTTGATCTAAATATTGTGTTTTAGGATCTAACTCGAAGGGTCGACCTATTACTAGTTGATCTATACTCAAAATCCTCGGTGAAAGTATAACTCCTCCTTAATTGTTTTGAAGATACTTTTATGTATCTCTTGACTGTATACTTGGCTACTTACTTGGATGAGCTACTATTTCCCATGATTAGTCTTCTATTTTTCTATACTATATTTTGAAAAACATGAAAACATAAATTGTATGCCCATTATGACTGTCCATATATTGATAACGATGGTGATGTTGATAATGTTGATATTGGGTGCAAGCAACCCCCTCATTGAGAGGTGGGAGTTGTACATTGGCCTCCTACCTCATATGGAGAGAAGGAGCCCAGTAACTTCCCCATCACGTTGGGGCAATAAAGTCACACAAAAATATATATGCATGCTTCTCGAATTACACCATAATGGGAACTCGTAATAAAAATCGAATCGCTTGAAAAACTTGTCGAATAACTTTTAGTTCTTTTAAATTTCTTGTTATACTTTCGAAATATAAGTCATGCCAAGTACACTTATTTTCTTATAAACTATTTTACTTGATTTTGATAGCGTACCGTGCAATTTCATGATTGTGTCTCAATTTTCTTAATTTTAGGCAATACAAATGGAATACTGAATAAGATCACTTCCACACTCTACATACTCTAATGGCAAGGATATATTGGAAAAATCTCCATATTGGGTTAGTTTGTTCTTTAATTATCCAGTTTTGAGTTATTATTTCTTATTGTATATGTCAATGTGATAGATCCTATTGGGCCAGTCAGGGATGGGCGCTTCAATCCTTTTACTATTATATAGGTAGTAGGATTGGGATTGGGGTAAGAATGGTTCCATGATAGTTGGTATCAGAGCTTACACACTTCCATATACTTTAAGTAAATAATTTCTCAAGTCTCTTACACCCAAGAAACTGTAAAGTCCATAATGGTGAAAATTGAGGTGTCTATGCTTGAGGTTGTGGCATAATTTCTCCTATCCGTCTTCACTGTGGATGAGATCCCCCACTCTACCTGGCCTTAATCGATCCAAAAATGGACCTAAAGGTTCTCTTGTGAATCCCTAGAGAGTCTTCAAGCATCTCATCTCTTCTTTAAGTACTACCCAAGTGATGCGATGATTTTGAGTCACATTTATAGACTTGTTTTACTTGCGTTTTATGTGTTTATTGGCCATTTTGGTGGTTAATATTGCATGATTTCCTTACTCTAGTCTATATTCCTTTTTAGTATCAAATCTCCCATATTTTATCTTTTTAATCATAAATGATTATAATAATGAGTTTTATTTCAGCTAATTTGGCTTTGTCTTGCAATTTTAGGAAAAACAAATATATACAGCTGTCGATACCTTCGACATCTGTCGATAGTATCGACACAATCACAGGCAGACAGCCGCAAGAAGCCACTCAGAGTCGATACCATCGACTGGGAAGTCGATGGTAGCGAGTTACCTTTAGGTTGCCAGTGATCAGCCAGTCGATACTATCAACACAAAAGTCGATACTATCGACGGTCTACAGCTTCAGTGTCGGAAAGGTGACAAAACCGACGCCTAAGGGTGTCGATACCATCGACCCATGTTCATGGTATCGAGTCAGCATCAAGCGGGATGACAGAAAAGAAGGAAGGCTTGCCAATATCGTGAGGGGTCGATACCATCCACCCGCGTCGATTGTATTGACGTCGTCAGATTAGTGTTTGTTTCAGATCAGGCCAAATCCAACGGTGGTGATATTTTGGCGACCTAACTTGGTGTTTATACCTAATGACGGCGGCATGGAGCCATCTATCACGTCATTAGCTGCTGCACACATCATGAGGAGAGGAGAAGAAGAGAACGGAGCCCAGAAGCACGCCCCGACCATTCCGTGAGCCGAAGAAGTCGTTTTCCATCGCCGACGGGCTATAGATTGTGCATTCTACGTCGAGGAACGCTTGGATCTTCTCCGTTTAGGGGTTTACATCACTTCATCCACATTTTTCTCCATGTTTCCCCTTTCTTCAATCATGTCTTGCTCTGAGATGAACATGCGGGGCTAATCCCCTTTGTCTTTAGGACCGGAAGTAGCCCGGGTAATCATTATATGATGTTTTTATCATAGTAATTCATAATTTGTCTCTTAAATCCGTGGTATGATTTCGTTTTCTCCATTATATCATTATGCTTGATCACCCTAATGATAATCTAATGCCTTTAATTGCTTTGAAAAAAGAACTAACGGTTGAAAAGAGACGAAACTCACATTAACTTATAAATTCCTTGAATAAGGTGATGAACGGTTAATGGTGGAAACCCAGAGGTCGATTTTAATGCACCTAATTTAGGGTATAGGTTACTACGACGGTGGAACTGACCTAGATTTAGGTAGTGAATTGTATCACGATAGTGAACAATTCTGACTACAGGCCACTACCCGGATTGAGAGATGAACTTGTTTAACTATATAGAAAGTCATACAATGAGAACCCGTGGTGAAACCGCAATCCTAAAGATTCCCATCTAAATTGATTAAAATCAATATTTAATCGATTGCTTTGCTTTCTTTTATTTTTATTTTCTTTTTAATCAACTCATAAAACCTTTTGAACCGGTCTAGCTAATTGCAAACAGTTAGTCGTAGTCCACTGACGGTTCAGTGTCCCTGAGTTTGACCCGGGCCTCACAAAGGCCTATACTACTTTGACGCATGCACTTGCATTATACGCATAGTAAAATCGTGTCAATTTTTTTGCACCGTTGCCGGGGAGTATAGTGGTGAGTATTCCCGCATGTCACGCGGGTGACACGGGTTCATTCCCCTATAACGGTGCCAAAAACTTGACACGATTTTACCATGCGTATAACGCAAGTGCACGCGTCAATGTAGTATAGGCCTTTGTGAGGCCCGAGTCGAACTCAGGGACACTGAACCATCGGTGGACTACTACTAACTGTTGGCAATCAGCTAGATCGGTTAAAAAGGTTTTATGAGTTGATTAAAAAGAAAATAAAAATAAAAGAAAGCAAAGCAATCGATTAAATGTTGATTTTAATCAATTTAGATGGGAATCTTTAGGATTGCAGTTTCACCGTGGGTTCTCGTTGTATGACTTTCTATATAGTTAAACAAGTTCATCTCTCAATCTGGGTAGTGGCCTGTAGTCAGAATTGTTCACTGTCGTGATACAATTCACTACCTAAATCTAGGTCAGTTCCACTGTCGTAGTAACATATACCCTAAATTAGGTGCATTAAAATCGACCTTTGGGTTTCCACCATTAACCGTACATCACCTTGTTCAAGGAATTTATAAGTTAATGTGAGTTTTGTCTCTTTTCAATTGTTAATTTTTTTTCAAAGCAATTAAAGGCATTAGATTATCATTTGGTTGATCAAGCATAATGATATAATGGAGAAAACGAAATCATACTATGGATTTAAGAGACAAATTATAAATTACTATGATAAAAACGTCATACAATGATTACCCGGGCTACTCCCGGTCCTAAAGACAAAGGGGATTAGCCCCGCATGTTCATCTAAGAGAAAAACAAGATTGAAGAAAGGGGAAACATGGAGAAAAACGTGGATGAAGTGATGTAAACCGTTGAACGGAGAAGATCCAAGCATTCCTCGGCATAGAATGCGCAATCTACGGCCCTTCAGCGGTGGAAAACGTCTTCTTCGGCTCTCGGAATGGTCGGGGCATGCTTCTGGGCTCCGTTCTCTTCTTCTCCTCTCCTCGTGATGTGTGTAGTGGCTAATGACGTGATAGATGGCTCTAGGCCGTCATCATTAGGTATAAACACCAAGTTAGGTTGCCAAAATATCACCACCATTGGATTCATCTTGATCTGAAACAAACACTAATCTGACGGCGTCGATACCATCGACGTGGGTCGATGGTATCGACCCCTCCCGATATCGGCAACGCTTCCTTCTTTTCTGTCGTCCCGCCTGATGCTGACTCGATACCATCGACATGGGTCAATGGTAACGCCACCCTTAGGCATCCGTTTTGTCACCTTTCTGACACTGAAGCTGTAGAGCGTCGATAGTATCAACTTTTGTGTCGATAGTATCGACTGGCTGATCGCTGGAAACCTGAAGGTAACTTGCTACCATCGACTTCCCAGTCGATGGTATCGACTCTGAGTGGCTTCCTGCGGCTATCTTCCTGTGACTGTGTCGATACTATCGACGGATTTTGATGGTATGGACAGCTGTATATATTCGTTTTTCCTGAAATTGCAAGACAAAGCCAAATCAGCTGAAATAAAACTCATTATTATAATCGTTTATGATCAAAAAGATAAATTATGGGAGATTTGATACTAAAAAGGAATATAGACTAGAGTAAGGAAATCATGCAATATTAACCACCAAAATGGCCAATAAACACATAAAATGCAAGTAAAACAAGTCTATAAATGCAACTCAAAATCATCGCATCAAACTCCCCTAAGCTTGAACCTTGCTCGTCCTCGAGCAACAAAACTCTAGAATAGAATTGCTTGGGTCAACTAAAGAATATATTATCACAACAAACTTCACCATATGATCCCCGCCAGACATTCACATTCTGGCCCTCACTAACCACAAAATGATAATTACCCTCAAGGCGACAATGATCTTCCATAAAAGATATCTACCTCAAAATTGATGAACACTATCACATAAAGCAGTTAACATAATAAAATCCTCTAGTCCAGACTCAGTGCATCTTGTGATCTTCTATCTAGGTTGCTCATCCTAACTACCATCTAGATGGAAGTAGATCTCCTGGTATTAATGAGTGAGGAGAATATCACGGTGGCCTACCACTTCGAGCAACAGGTGGATGGAATAGGTGGCTATGGAAGAAATGGAAGAACAATACAATTTAACATGCATAAGAAACAATAATGACCTAAATGATTGATAACACCAAATTTTGTGATGTTTTTGGCCCTTATTTCATTATCAATTCAGCCCTTTTAAATTGTTTTCCTCTCCTTTTTGTCATGTTTTTGAATAAACAGGCCACGCTACGCTCTTAACTCAATTTTATCATCTTTTACAGAGTTTTCCTCACTTTTCGACTCATTTATCAGCAAAAAGGCCAGTCCCGACCCTTGAATGTTTTCTACCTGCATCGGCCCTCCCATTAGCTGGTTGACACACTCGCGGCCCGACACAGAGCAGCGCGATACAATACTGCGCGACACATGGATGCCGCGCAAGGAGGTCCTGATGGGCGACACACCACTTACCTGACAGGGAGCTGTACTCGCCACAACAACTGAAGCGTGTCGCGCGATACAAGCCACCCACCGGTAGGCGCCCACTCGTCACGATGACTGACACGCTCACAGCCCGACATCCTTGTATCAGGCGACACACAGATCGGGCATCCCTGAATCCGTGATGATGGTGCTGATGGAAGACACGTGGTGCCCGAAGGACCACAACTTCTCCCATCCACTGCTTATAAATAGCAGCTACAGGACTCCGATGGGACGGGTCAGAAAAAGGTCAGAATCTCTCGAAAGCCAACTTAGGAAAGCATCTGGAGCTAGCATGTCGTGCCTCAGAGGTGTGCCAGGCGACACTAGGTGAGCACTTCCCCGACCCGAGAGGGAGGGAGTGGTTCACTTAGGATCGGCCCCGGGCACCGCAGCAGACCGATATCAGCCAATGAGGACACCCGATATGAGTACCCAATACTCTAAGCAAACTCTGGACCAACACTATACCAAGCCCGATACGCATCACCAGTCACGGCGTGTTGCCCGAAAGGGTGCCGCCTGACACGACCGTATCGGGCACACGCGCCCCGCACGATACGACCGCCCGTCATGAGCGTGTCACCCGAGAGGGTGTGCCGCCCGACACAGGCGTATCGGGCAAGGCTCCCGCCTGGTATCAGACTAGAGGGATCTTGGGGATATGCTACTGCCTGTCGCCCTTCTAAATCAAGAAGGCAATTTTTATCTTTACTTGTTTCAATCATTTACTTTCTTTACTTATGCAATGTAACCAAACCCTTTTATATAATGCTTATGTTGATGGAATTAGAAGAGTTTTAATTATCTACTACTTTATGTTTGGTCCCTTTTGTTGGATGATTGCTTTGTTTAGCATCCGAACTCTAGCTTGTACATTTGGATCATGTTTCGACTAGCTACCGAATCATGTTTCCCGTTGCATCAGCCTCGAGACAGGTGTTGTGGCTCTAGTGTTTGGTCCGGTATGGGAGTACGAGAGTGCCCAGGATCGGAGTTGCTTTAGTGACCTTTCCAGTCTAACTTAGGACCAGCAACCCCGAGAGAGGTGTTGATGCTTAGTTAGAGGTACCTGCTTCGAGAGAAGGGGTACCGGATGTTTCTACAGCCGCTTGTTTTACCGAAGCTTTCTGCTTCCTTCCTTACTAAAGCAGTAGTGTTATCCTCTCTGTTTCCATTGCGCAAAAACCTTAAAGAAACTGATAAACCTTTAAAACATTAATTTCTCCTTGTAGCTCCAGTTGGAGATAGTTTTCTTTTATCGATCTTCGCCTGTTGTTCCCCTTGGGGAACTTTATCATCTCCTTACCTGATGCAAATTTACCATGTGCGGAAATGCAAGTGAACGCGTCGAAGTAATACAAGCCTTTGTGAGGCCCGAGTCGAACTCAGGGATACATGAAATTGTCGGAGACTCTTACTAACTACTCGCGATCAGCTAAGCCGATTAAATAGTTGAGAATTGTTGAAATTAAAAGAAAATAAAAAGGAAAATAAAACAAAACAATCGATTAAATGTTTGGTTTAATCAATTCAAAGTGAGATCTTTAGGATTGCGGTTTCACCGCGGGTTTTCATTGTATCAAATTCTATATAGTCACTCAATTTTATCTCTCTATCAGGGTAGTGGCCTGAAATCAGAATTGCCCACTGTCGTGGTACAATTCACTACCTATCTCTAGGTCGGTTCCACCATCGTAGTAACCTATACCCTAAACTAGGTGCATTAAAAATGACCTCTCGGTATCCACCATTAATCTTACACCACCTTGTTCAAGGGATTTGTCAATTAATGTAAATTCCATCTCTTTTCAACCGTTAAATCTTCTTTCAAAGCAATTAAAGGCATTAGATTATTATTATGGTGATCAAGCATAACAATATATTTGAGAAAATGAAATTATACCATAGATTTAAGAGATAAGATATTAATTGCTATGATAAAATCATCATACAATGAATTCTCGGGCTACTCCCAGTCCTAAAGACAAAGGGAATTAGCCCCACATGTTCATCTCAGAGCAAAATGTGGAGCAGAAAAAGGGAAACATGGAGAATAACATGATTGAGTGGTGAAACCCCTGAACAGAGAAGATCCAAGCGATCCTTGGCGTGGAATACGCGTTCTCCCGCCTTTCGACGGTGGAAATCATCTTCTTCAGCGTCCGGATCGGCTGGGGCGTGCTTCTGGGCTCCGTTCTTCTCTCCACCTCCTCTTGGGATGTGTGCATCGGCTAATGACGTGATCATCCCCCCTTGGGCGCCGTCATTAGGTATATTTCCCGAATTAGGTCGCCAATTAATCACAGTCGTCCGATTAAGATTAATCTGAAACAAACTCATATCTGACGGTGTCGATACCATCGACGTGGGTCGATGGTATTGACCTAGCACGATATCGGCAGTTCTTCTTTTCTTTCCTTTTGCGCCTGATGTCATCTCGATACCATCAACGCGGGTCGATGATATCGACGAACCTGTAGCGACAATTTTGTCTTTTTGTGTCACTGTAGCTCCACCAGTCGATAGTATCGACATTTTGGTCGATAGTATCGACTCACTTCTCTTCATCAACCTGATGGTAGCTCGATACCATCGACATCCCTGTCGATAGTATCAACTTTCTTCTGTTCCTTGCGGCTGGCAACCTGATGGTAGCTCGATACCATCGACAACCCTGTCGATAGTATCGACTTTCTTCTAGTCCTTGCGGCTGGCAACCTGTGGTCCGGTCGATGGTATCGACCACCGTCGATGGTATCGACGGTAGCAAATACTTGTTTTTCCTGAAATTAACACACGAAACCACATAATTTCACACAAAACGTATTGTTTTGATAATTAATACTCAAAATTCTTGAAATAGGGGAAATTTGACATAAAGAAGTAGCATAGACCAAAGTGAATGAATTATGCAACATTAACCATGAAAATGACTAATAAATGCATAAAACACATATCAAACAAGTCTATAAATGCGACTCAAAATCATCGCATCAAACTTCCCTAATCTTGAACATTGCTCGCCCTCGATTAACTAAACCTTAGAATAGAATTGCCAGAGTCAACTAAAGAACAAAGCATCATAACAAATATCCCATATGACTCCCACCGGACATTTACATACCGGCCCTCGCTAACCACATAATGTTAATTACCCTGAAGGTGACAGTAATCATCCATAAAAGACATTAACCTCCAACTGATGAACACTATCACATAAGGAAGTTAACATAATAAAATTCGCCAGTCCAGACTTAGTGCATCTTGTGATCTCCTATACTACGTTGCTCGCCCTAACTACCATCTACATGGAAGCAGTTCTCCTGATATTCACTAAGTAGAAATTCAAAGTGGCCTACCAATCCGAGCAACGGGTGGATGGAATGGGTGGTTCATGGAAGAAGTGGAAGCATTATACGATTTCAACATGCATAAAGCAAAAATGCCCTAAATGATGCAAATGCACATGAAAAATGCCCTAATGCTTAAGATTGGGTGGAATGATGCATGCACTAACATTCCGTCTCAAAATGAGATGGATATCTAATTAAGCTACATCATGTACTCACTCATCTTAAAATCCGGGTGAGATTATGTTCCTTTCTCCTTCTTATTCTAGTTGCTTCTAAATAACTTTTTTTTTCAATTTCAGATTTTTCCGATTTTTTTCTATTATTTTTTTTCAAACCCTTATATCCATAATTGACAATGAATACTTTATTGGGCTTATTTTTTTTTTTGCATAACTCGAATATTTGAACTATTTAGAAGGTACGGAACAATTACTTCACCATTAAAGAGTAAATGAGGTACATGATATACTCTATGGATAAAAGTTATGAATGCCACTAAATGACATGCACCCAAAGGTAATGTGCATGTATACCTATTCTATTTTTTTATTTTTTTTCATGCAAAACATATGAAAAGCTGCAATGCCAGTCCTATCTACATGACATGCAATCAATGAGGTTAAAACCATACTTTACTTCCAAATCTTGGTGGATTGTGAAAAGCAATGAGGTGGACAGATCACAAGACTAATTGACTGAACCTTTGAAAAATATTATGTGTCCCTCCTTACTGACATGTGTAGTAGTTAAGAGGTTTTTCTCTCTTACTTCAAATTAGAGTCCCATTATCATTTGGTCAGCTTAGGCTCAAACAACCAATTCCGTCCACTTTCATGAATCATTAGGGATATACAGTTGTGATTTTCCATTTTAAAGTTGACAAAACCAATCATTTTCTTAAGTTCAGTGATCAAGGTTGAACAACACTCAAGCTTGCGAACACTCAATTTTTTTTTATTTTCCCTTAATTCCCCTATATGCAACTGAGATGACTCAAGATTTAAGGCATTTAAGACATCCACGATTACACTAGATAGAATGTGGATCCTATAAACAAACTAAGATTGCAAGAAACAAATGACAAGAAACAAAAGCAATAAAACGAAAAACAGAAAAAATAAATTATAGAGCTGTTCCAACACCCCCCCCAAGCTTGAATTTGACTATGGCCTCATAGTAAAAAACAATCTTAAAGGTTGGAACAGAGATACCGATTTACTCTTCACGCGGAGGTGGGTACTACAGAGCCGTAGGGTCCCAAGACGGATACTCCCCCTGGAAGCTCGGATCAAACTGGGCCCTAGGTGGAGGTTGAGAATAGCCTCCAAAGAAATTCTGGCTCCAATAGTGGCCGTAAAAGGGTTGTTGTTGCATCTCCATCCTTTGCAACCGATCATGAATTTGTTGTTGGTTGTCGAGGAGAAGACGCTCGTTCTCGAACATTGCCCTTTGATTGTCCAGTAGTCAGTTTGTAGTCTCTTGAATACCAGTGTACGTCGCAATATGATGTTGCTGCGTTTGTTGTATGTCATGCAGCATAGCATACATGCCATGCATAGAATAGATATCCTCGCTTGGCTGCGAGGGTGGTGGTGGTGGCGGAGGCTGCGAAGATGAAGATGCACCCAGATGCATGCGAGGATGCTTCCGTGGTGCCACTCATGCCCGAAGAGGAGTGTAAGCCTCCTCATCCTCTTCAGCCTCGTCGTCGTTGTTGTCATCATCATCGTTTCCGCCGTCTTCATCGGAATCAGCAATGGCTATGATAGGCCATTAGAAGTGTTGCGCCCATTCGATGTTGAAGACCGGATTGGGAAGTGAGCATTCCTGGTAGGCATGGTTTTTTATATATATATAAGCCAGGGGTCGCTATTATTCATCCCACACCCCTCTGGTGGGCTAAAATCAGCAAAAAGAATACAACTCCCGCTCTTATAACTCGGATATCTTCCCAAAAAACCCACTAGAAACAAATGAACTAAACAGGACCAACCAAAGTCTAGCCTCAATCACCTCACTCTCGACTGCAATGTAGGGAATCTTCCTTTTTTCCAATCTAGCCATACCACGAATTCTATTAGGAATCCTATTAGAATCTGTAGTAACAACCAGATTGGAAGATCCACGTCCAAGCTTGCCAATCTCACGAGGTATGGAATTGATCAGCTTGTGCACATATCCACCCGATATACTAGCCCTATCCAGCTCCTCTCTAAGCTCTTGCACATACGCCCTAGCCCTCCATGGCATGGAAGCATTATTCCAGAGCAAGTTATAGATGTTTCTATCATCCACTTCCATAGTAGAAATATGAAGCATATGATCTCCAGTCAACTTTAGCCCGATGATGCACGCCTGAATGTATGCCAGCTTGTAGTCTTCCTTTTTGAGCCAAGCGCGGAATATCAAACACATATCTGCATTGTGATTCTGAACTATACCTGCTGCCCACCTTCTTTTATTACCTTCCTCGTCCAAGTCAATTCCAATTGTCACATTTAGCTTGAGATTGAACATGTCTAGATTTGTCCACCTGATAAGCCGAACCTTCCTCATCTTAAACCTAGGCTCGTTGATGCTTGCCACCGTCATCCTGGAGAGAAGGGCTGGATTAGATGTAAGAGGGAAGTTCTTTCTCTTAATCATCTAGTTCACATGGTCTATAAGATTATTCCATTCATGCTCCACACTTCTCTTATCATCAGCATACCGAGATGAACATCTCATTCTCCATATAGATACTATAATATGGCCAGCCATAACTCCGGAAACCCAATCAGTAACCTCATTAGAGAGACCGTCCACACATAAACTAAACAGGGACTGAACATCGGACGGCGGTTCCTTATCCGTCATCCCGCCATACTTGTTCCAAAAAAACCTCGTGAGCTGTCCATGAAAAAACAAATGATTTATGTCTTCCTCCTTCGGCTCATCACAACAGTTGCACCTCGAAGCAAGTGGTATACAACATTTGATGCGCACATTATCATCAGTCAGAATGGATGCCCTGGCAATCTTCCATATGAGAGCGCTGGCCTTTGGGGAATCCATCCTCCAAACTTTTCCCAGATCATCAGGTCCTTCCTGTTGCACGGTCCGCAGCAGCGCTTTGGCCGATTTCATAGAGAATCTGCCATTCTCCTCCACGTCCCAGATCAACTGGTCATCCGTATCTGATATCCACACATCCGCCTATTTGATAAGGTCCAACCCATTTCCGTCAATCACCTGGCTCAGGGAACTCCAATCCCATCCATGATCATCGATCCAAAAATCTTTAACAAGGAAGGGGTGTCTTTTATCACTTGCATAAATAGCATGGTCTGCGATGCTCTCGTCGCACCACCAGTCATCCCAAAAAGAAATATCGCCTCTCCCAATCGCCCATCTGCAATGCCTATATATTTTTGGGAAGGTGGTCCATACTTTTTTTCCAGAAGGGGGAAGGTGAGCAGCTCAGTTTCAAGTGTCCAGGATACCAGGCCGAACGACCAGGGGCATGATTCGAATACTTTTCCCTACAGAACTCTGCCCAGAGGGAGTTTTTGGACAGGATTTCCTAGCAAGCTTTAGCAGCAAAAGCTTCATTAATATTCTGTAGCTGTGGAAGACCAAGACCACCCATATCAACCGGCGTTGCCACACGATGACAACCAAGCCAAGCTTTCCTGCATAATTCATCTCTGCCAGCCCATAGAAATGAAGATATTTTATTCTCGATCCGAGATATAATTCGAGCTGGTAACCCAACTGCTGCCGCTGCATGAATCGTAACCGATGAGAGGACATGTGCTATCAACAGGCGCCGACCAGCAAAGGATAACAGTCTTGTCTTCCATGACGCAATCTTGGAATTAATCTTCTTGATAAGAAAGTCATAATCAGCTAGCTTGTGTCTCCCTTTATATATCGGTATCCCTAGGTAAAGGAAAGAGTTGGCCGCATGTTCAATCCCAAACTTCATAGCTATCTCATGTGACCATGACATGTCCGATCCCCCTGTAACGCAGACTGACTTGTTACGGTTCACCCTTTGTCCCGTTGCTTTCTCATATTTGTCAAGCATGTTCAAAACCTCCTGGATAGAGTTGTTGTCGGCTTCAAAGAGAACCAGAAGATCATCAGCATAAAGGAGCATAAGAGGTTCCACCGCAGGTCCCCTCGTCTTGAATCTGGAAATAGAGTGTGCATCTGCCAGTCTACAAAAACTCCGACAGAGGACTTCTTCAAATATAATAAACAAGAACGAGGATATAGCATTTCCTTGGTTGAGACCTCTAGCGATCGGAAAGAAACCAGCCGTGTGTTCACCAATGGTGATTGTAGCCCATGAGTGTACAAAAAACTGAGACAAAGCTCTACAACCTCCGAAAGCAGACCAAAAGCAAGAAGGATTCTCCTGAGCACCTTCCAATCAACCCTGTCGTACGCCCTAGACATGTCAATCTTTAACATCACATTTGGAGCCACCTAGCCTTGATTGATATCATGCATGAGCTCCTTGGCAAGCCGAATATGATGTGTGATATCGGTACCTTTCAGAAACGCACCTTGAGATTTGGAGATAAGAGAGGGCATCAAGGGTGCCAACATGTTATTCAGGGTTCTTGCAAGGATCCGGAGGGACAAATTTTCAATTGAAATCGGTCGAAATCAGAAGGAAGCTTTTTGGGATTATCACATTTAGGAATCATAAGAATGCGGCAGCAGAAAAGGGCCCTATGGCATGTCTGACCTCTGAAAAAAGCTTCGGCCATGGCAAGAAAATCCGCTCCAATAACCATCCAGGCTTCTTTATAAAATGGGAGGGTAAAACAAATTGGACCCGGGGCTGTTGATGAGTCCATTTCTTTGATCGTCATAACAATCTCATCCAAGCTAGGAACCGCCAACATACCAAAGTTGTCTTCAGCCGAACAAACAGCCGGGATGTCTTCTAGCATCCCATCAAGCATCGTGTCATCAGTATGCACCTCTTCATTGAAAAACTTCTCAAAATGGTCAGCTGCCTCCCTTGCCATCTCCTCTGGATCGGACACCACCGAACCATCGGGCAACGATAGAGAACTGATTCTTCTATGACGACGTCTAGACTTCACCACCGCGTGGTAAAAAGGAGTATTTCTTTCCCCGTCATGCAACCAGCTAATCCTGGCCTTTTCTTTCCAATTGGCCTCCTCCAGATCCCTCAAGTGTTGAAGCTCCAATTCTGCAATCCTCAAATTCGCCTCATTCGCAGCCGTGGGATTTTCGTCAAAGGCAATCTGAGTAGTGGAAATAATATCCTCCAGATCTTTAATTTTCTGACAAGCATCACCGAGAACATCTCTACTCCACTTTTTCAAGGCAGCTCTAACTCTCTTCATCTTGCAATAGAAAACATAAGACGGGTGCCCAACCACATGAGTGTCCCATGCTTGTTCAATTATCCTCAAGCAATCGTCATGTTTTAACCAACTCAACTGGAATGTGAAGTACTTTCTACTCTTTCTATTATCATCACCATTCCCAGGAATCGTAAGAATCGGGCAGTGATATGATACTCTAGATCTAGTAAGGTGCAGATATCGGAACGAAGGTCTGTCAGCTAGCCATGCATCATTCAAGAAGGCTCGATCAAGACGCTCCCAAATAGTCGAAGTAAGGATTTTCTTGTTCACCCAGGTGAACCTACTGCCTTCAAAGGGAACCTCATTGAGGCGGGCATCAGCGATAAGGGCATTAAAATCAAACAAGTCCTGGAATCTTCGAGGGTCACCACCTCACTTCTCTTGTGGATTTCTTATCACATTGAAGTCACCAGCTATCAACCATCTATCATCACCAATAACTCCGGACAAAGAAAGGATCTCATTCCACAATTCTTTACGATCATTACAGTCGCAGCTTGCGTATACAGCAGTGATAAAGAAAGACGTTTTATTTCCTTGTTCGAGTTTGATAGTAACATGCTGCTTATGTTTCCTAAGGACCATCAGATTCAAATTCACCTCTGCATAGAACCATATTTTTCCTCCCTCACCACCATTGTCTATCGCCCAATCCAATCAGACGACATCTAACAGCTCCATAACAATATTCGCAGAAGGAAAGGTTCAAAAGGGCAGACAATCCCAGGTCTGTACCGGCTACAAAGTCTACTCAAGACTCTTCTAGTAGGGTTATTTGTTGCTCCTCTAATGTTCCAGAAGATAGATTTGCAATCCATTTAAGATCACAGTTGTACCGCTGCGTCAAGAGAGCACCCCGACCAAAGCCCGTTCAGCTGCTATATCTCCACTCATCATCGTCAAAGAAATCCTCAAAAAAATCCTCATCACCCATGGGTGGTCTTCTTCTGTAGGAATCCCTTCTCTCCACTAATTTGTGCCTGGACGGACGGTGTTCTACTCGCCTATAAGCTGATCTACCACTGATCCTGCTATGTCTGCCTCGAACAGAAAGATGTTCAACATTTCTATCAAAAAAATCATCTAGTCTCATCTGCGGTAGATGTCTTCTGCATCCATCTTCATCCACGATCATTCTTCTCGGTGAGTGCACAGGTCTCATCTGTTGTTGCCTAGTCGGCGACGGGTCTCTTGGCATCTCTTCGGGTGGGAAAGCCACCAGTGTAAGAGGTTCAGGAGCCTTCTCTCGGATAGTAAGTGCATCATGAGGGATACCTGATTCTTTTCCAACCTCAGTCATGTTAAAGGAATTTGTATCCATCTGCCCTCTCGCTATCATAAAGAGTTGTACATCCGTTCTTCTATGACCATAGGTAATTGAAATAAACTGAGGCACATCATTACTGAAAGCTTCGACCAAGATGAGTAGGCCCGAAACATCATCGGCTTCTCTCTGCCAGTCAGATATATGTATGAGCTTCCCAAACGGGCTAATAAGGGCGGTCATTGAGTCATCATCTCTACATACTAAGGGCATGCCCGAAAGCCAGAACCAGAAACATTCTTTACATTGGTGTTGTTCTCCATATTGCATGTGCCTAAGCGTGAGCTTGTGTCTACAGCCAGTCGGTACTCCCTTCTCGACCATATCCCGTGCCTCATTCTCACAAGAAAAGAACGCAATAGCTTTCCTCACTGCAAACCTACATAGGTCGGCAGCGCTGAGCCATAAGCCTTTCAAGAACACAAACATCTCTGGCCACGAGACCTCACTAGGCCAGGAGACCTCGACAGCTCTCATAAGAGGATCCAGCTTCGACTTCCTCATATCAGTACCCAGTCCAATGTCCACCGCAATCCTTCTGGGCACATGTTGTGGCACGCCCCGAGCCGGGATCCCCGAGGGCATCGGGGGGAACAACACCTTCGATTGGATATCAGGAGGTCTCTGTGACTGCGTTCTCTGCAATGGTCTCTGTCTGCATCTTGCCGCTACATGTCCCGACCTCCTGCAAAGATAGCAGACCTTGATGCCTTTGCATTGTTCCTGCCAGTGTCCTTTGCCCATGCATCAGAAGCAGGTATCGTGTGGGATCACGAACAGTGGTGTCTTCCTCGGCTGTTGCACCATGGTCTCCTTAGCCGGTGGGGGGGGGGGGACCCTGAAGGTAGCCCATCCGTCCTCGTCTCGCCCTATTCATCTGACTCTCTCAACGATTCCCTTCGCGGTATCTCCGTCTATGAGATATTCAACGGTACTGTGTGATCTCCCACCTCCTTAGACGACGACGGGTTACCCACTTGTGGTTGCATGTTCAACGGAATCGATGGCACAGAGTTCTGCTGCGTCGGGTTACTCACTATGATCGGCATGGGATTCTCCCCCCGTAAAGGTTCAGAAACATCGACTCCCCCTTCTTCTCGTGCTTCCTCAGTCGACACCCTAGGTTCCTCGGCAGAAACCCTAGGGGTATCGTTCGGTTTTCCATGGATCAGACCATCATCAATTGTAACCCTAGGTGGCGACGGGTTGATGTTTCCTTCGTCTTCCAGATTTCCCAGCACCATCCTCACGTCTGGCAGCACTTCCTCCATTGGGACGGCAGACGCCAACACATAACTCCTCCTCTCCGCAACAGCCTTTTGCGCACCCCTTAGACTTTGTCTCGTCACCCTCCGTAGCAGCGACGAAGGCAACATTCTTCCTCTCCAGGGCTGACCAGTGAGAAAAATAGTGGCCCCCGGTAGGCGGGATGCCTGGCCGGGGTGTGGGCGGCGGCGCCGCCGATGGCACGCGCACCCTAGAGGTCTATCCCGATCACCTCCCGATCGCCTCCCTAGACCAACGGGTCTCCTGGTAGGCATAGTTTATGTGACAGTGTGCATACGCCAAGCCATATTGAAGAAGGATGAGGTTGGAGCGGTGCAGATGTTGCAAGTTCACCTTGCTCCTATTGGAGAGAGGAGTAAGCTGCTGGAAATTCAACCCAAGGTAGGAGGCCAGCTGGGTGTTAAGCCCGCCAAAGTGGATTGGAGCTTTCCGTGTACTCCTCTTCACCGCCAAAACCCTCTGCAAAAAGAAAGCGCCCCAGTTGCATTCTTGGCGCTTCAGGAGTTTGTATAAGAAAAATAGGTCCGTCTCCTGAAACTTGCTGAGAGCCAGATCTCCCCTGGCAAACAATGTAGAGCTGAGCATCCGGTGGAGTATCCAGACAAATGGATGCTCGAAATCAGCTACCGCAACATTATGGTAGCTCACTGACTTGCCCGGCGGCACCGTCACCAGCTCGGCGAAGATTGCATCGTAGTCAGTGCGGTTGTCCGGCCGCCTGTAGTCTGACCACGGATGATTCCAGTTGAAGATCTTGTTGAACTGTCGGAGTGTAATGATGTAGTTGTTGTTGTATAGCCGAAAAGACACCCGACCCTTGATCCAATCGCAGTCGGTGGCTATGACGTCATTGGGCACGACGCAGACGTCCAACGATGCCATAAACTTAGCCACCAGCTCCTTGTACGTGGGCCACTCACTGAAGAACGGCTGGCCATCTACATGAAACTCTAGCTCGTCAGGCCGTCTTCCCATGTGTCGGGCCTGTCCCTTCAAAACATAATCGAGGTTGGTCTCAAACCCCAAGTTGCGGATGGTTTCCCATTCAACATAATGGGTCGGCTCGATCTTTCTCTTTAAGATCTCCTCGTAGATCTTCTTAACCTCCACGGATGGATGACTCAGCCGCGGGCGTGGAATTGACGTGGTAGGAGGTGGCACAAATTCTGGAATTTCCATCGGGTCAGTGCGTGACGATGATGCACCAGCAACATGCACCATGATCACGACAGCAAGAGGAATAGAGAGAGAGCTCGGTGAAGATCGGAGAAAGGAATCTCCGCTCGATGAAGAACGTGCTCGGTGTTGCTCGTCGTCAGGCTCGGATCACTCTAGAATATGCTCGACACAAGTGGAGGAGGATTGCTCTGGAGTTGTGATGTCATATGACACAAATCCTTCTCTTATATAGATGTGGTGGGCGCTTCTGTATGCCCGTCGATACCATCGACGCGGGTCGATGGTATCAACATGGGTAGCACAATCCGTACTGCCGCGAGTATCGACGGTCGTCGATGGCTAGATCTGTAGGGCCCAGATTGCTGACGCGTCGATACTATTGACGCAATTCGATGGTATCGACCCGTCCCCCGGATCGACTTCCAAGTTGTTGCGATCGCCGTTTAACTTTCCTCGCGGATCATTGATGTGGCGCGTCGATACTATTGATGCGAGTCGATAGTATCGACTCTCTGATTAGGGCAAACCCTCGTGAGGCCCGGCCTACGCCTTCTGTATATGATTGTGTCGATACCATCGACAGGGCCGTCGATGGTATCGACTTGACTGAGACGATTTGTTCTGAAAATCTCCAGAGATCTCGCGGGTATCGACACCCATGTCGATACCATCGACCTCTGCTTGCGATCTGCCTGTTGGTATGTCGATACCATCGACGAGGTCGTAGATGGTATCGACGCAGTGCGATTCCTACAATGACCAACTTGTACCATGGTCGATACCATCGACGCAAGGGTCGATGGTATCGACTCTGCCTCAGCCCTGCACATGTAGCAAACAATCACGATATCTTTTTTACACTACAAACTAAGTTAAAACAAATCAAACTACGAATGTAAAGGAACTAAATGAAAGTTTGGGTTGCCTCCCAACAAGCACCCTTATTTAACATCTTAGGCTAGACGACATTAAGCTCCTCATCAACTTGGAACTTTGCAGAGTGTGCCCAAGGGATCGTGCGGCAGTTTGAACTCAGCTCGATCTTGGCCAATCCCCAAGGTCAATGTACCTCTCCCAATGGCAGTGACAACATCAGCCGTTGCTTGTAACGGCCTACCCAATAGCATCTCGCAACCTTTAAGCTGTGGCATGTCCATGATGACGAAATCCACCGGAAAGATGAACCTGTCCACCTTTACTAGCACATCCTTGCACACTCTGTATGGCTTCACAATGGACCCATCCACCAACTCAATAGTTGCAGATGGTTTCTTTATCTCCTTCAACCCAAGATTTTGAAATGTGGACAATGGCATAAGATTAATGCTGGCGCCCGAATCACATTGTGTTTGTGGAAAGAATTGACCGCCTATGGAACATGGAATGTAAAAGCCTCCTGGATCTTTCCTCTTCTGTGGTAAACTCCCATGGATAATTGAGCTCACCATCTCATTTACTCGGAAAACATCCGTGTCTTTAATCTGCCTCTTCTTGTTGATGATTTCTTTGATGAACCTCCCGTAGGCGGGAATCTTCTCTATCATTTCCACTAACGGAATATTGACATGGAGTTTTCTGAACATCTCCAAGAACCTCCTATAATGTCAATGCTCCTTCTTCAACCTCGAGCTATCCAGGCTAGACACAACTTCCGCATGTGGATGCTTATGAGGTGAAACGTATGGGTGTTTCAGGGAAATCTCCCCCAAGCTTGCTTCAATGTCACCCCCTGGCGTAGACTTTGGCACATTGCTCTCAACAGTTGTAACTTGTGGTGGCTCTTCTCTCGAAGTGGATGTAGCTACACCTTGACACATGGCCTTCACCTGCTCTTCGTGCATAGGTGCGGGCGTGACCGAGATGGGCGCTTGGTGGGCTTTTCTGAATGGACAATATTCGCCTGGTAGTCCATAATGACGGCGCAGATACGGTATTTTTGGTGTAGCCTCCGTATCAAAAATCATTTTGCCTTTATCCTAGACCTCTATCACCGGGAGTTCTACCTCAGTAATCACAGATATGTATTTTACTTGATGATGTGCTTGAGTAACTTCTACATTCCTTGCCTGTCTCTGTTGATTGACATGCTTTATGGCCACCACTTCATTGGAAATTTGGGTCACCGTTGTCTCTAGAGCCCTCATTTGTGCTCCATGACTTTGCAGTGTTTGTCCGAACTTGGTCAAAATATCACCCTGGGACTGCAACTGCTTACTAAACATACTCATCATCTCCTGATTTTGCTGCACCACTTGACTAAGCAACTCGGTGCTTTTATCTTCAACTCTTGGTTGTGGCTTTGCATCTGGATCTTGAAGGAAGTTGTTTGGATCCTTCCATGAGAACTTCCTTGTAAGGACCCTGACCTGCGTTTAGGGTTTACCCTGTTTGTTTTGCTTGATCTTGGTGCTTTGGTGCTTGCTAATCACCCTAAGTGGTGATTAGGGTTTTATTGAGCTTTGTTGAAGAGTTCGAGGGGCTACTTGCAAATAACCCAAGTCTAGGGTTTTGTGTGCAAGTTTGCCATCTTGTGAGATGTTTTCCCTCTTTGCTTCCTCTAGGGTTGAGAGGAAGGTTTGGGCTTGTTGTTTGAGTTCTTTGGGCCTGAGTTGAGCTTGTTTGGGCCTTGGAGTTCCTTGTTTGGGCTTTCTTGAGCCTTGTGTCGCCCAAGGAGTAGTGTGTGTCACCCTAGGTTGGTTTGTGTTGACCTAGAGGTGGTGTGTCGCCCAGTTGCTTGGTGTGTCACCCAGTAGCTCTTGTTGTGTCGCCCAGATGGCTTGGCTTGGTTGATGGACACATGGTGCACATCTTGGACAAGTGCCTTATGGCTTGCATGAGAGGTGGCTTGAGTTGGTGGACATGTGTCCCTTGGGTGGGCGACACATAGCATGGTTGTACCTTGGTTTCTCCTCCCCTTCTTCCTATATAGGTAGCTCTTCTCCTTGCCTTAGTCTCCTTTGCTTTTTTGGTCTCCCCTCCACCCTTGGTGCACGATATCCCTCTCCATCTTGCTTGTGTTGGCCGATACACTTCCTTGGAGCTGAAGTGGTGGCCGATACACTTCCTTGGAGCTGAAGTGGTGGCCGATACACTTCCTTGGAGCTGAAGTGGTGGCCGATACACTTCCTGGAGCAGCCTGGTGGACGATAGCTTTGGACCTTGGAGTGCATCTTCTTCCTTGAAGCTTGGAGCTTAAGGCGGGTTGCATAGTTTATAACCCTAACTCTTTTACCTCTAGCTTTGATCTTGTTATATGTTAGTAGTCTAGCTTAGTTCCTTGCTTGTACATCTTGCTTATGTACCTTAGTGGCCGATATCCCTCTCTAGGGTTTAGGGTTCCTTGTATACCTTGCTTTTTAGGGTTTGTGCTCTTTGTGTTGGAGGTTGAAGATGACCTTGGGTTGGGCGATACCCCTTCCTTGTGAGTGTGTTGGGCAACACACTTGCCCCTAAGTTGAACGATATGAGTAACCTTGGGTTGAGCAACACCTTTGTCTCTGAGTTGGCCGACATGGTCCCCTTTGTTCTTGTGTTGGCCGACATGGTGACCATGTTGGGCGACATGGTACCTTGGGTGGACGACATGATGAGTCCTTTAGGTTGGCCGATACCCTTGCCCTTGAGTTGGGCGATAGGGTGAGCTAGGGTTTATTGGCCGATATGGTGAGTACCCTTGGAGATGGGCGATACTCTCTCTCTCTCTCTCTCTCTCTCTCTCTCTCTCTTGTTGGGCAATATGGTCTGATGGTGTTGGGCGACATGGATGTCCTTGAGTTGGACGATAGAATGGGTGCTCTTGTATTGAGTTATCTCCTTGTCCATGTGGTGGACGATAGGGCCAAGTAGTGCCATGTTGGACGATAGGCTATGTGCCCTGATGGCCGATACCATGATGGCCGATAGCCAGGTTGGGCGATACCCTACCCTATGTGCATGAGTGTGATGGTCGATAGGGTTAGTAGTGAGTGTTGGCCGATAGGGTTAGTAGTGAGTGTTGGCCGATAGGGATAGTGTGGTAGTCGATACCCATGTTGGGTGATAGGCTTTAGATGAGGGTTGTGAGGCTATAGTGAGGGTATGAGTTTCTTTGGTGATGGTCCCTCATGTGATAGAAATGGATGCTTATACATAAACCAATAAACGATGGTAGTGTTTGTGATATCATCAATGTATATGATGCCTTTTAAATAATAAGGGTGCTAATGATAGTAATGTATATGATGGCCCTAATGTATTAGGTGCATGATGTGACCCTTATGCTTAATTGTTAATGATATTGAGAATGATGATAGTTACACTAGTAGTTTGTTTAATGATAATAATGTTGGTAATAATGATGCTAAGTGACAGTTATATTAATGGTTGCTTCATGATAAAGATGAAAATAGTTGATGGCAACAATAATGACATTGGTAATAATAATGTTGGTTCTGTATACTATATACTTTGATTGCTTGTATAACCTTGAGATTGAGAGTAAGCATCAGTATGGTTTGATTAATGATGTACTTAACATACTCGGTTACCAAATAAGTGTAAAAATTGGTAATTAGATTATCTTGAATGATCTTTCATGATAGCAAGCATATGCCTTATGTTGAATCTACGATTATTGTGTACTCTAACCTTGCAGGTGATGTTTTAGCCATGAAAGGGCTATGTGACATATGTAATGAGTAACATTGCTTTGATAATTACTCTATAAGAGTATGCATGTGATATGTCTGTCCCATGATGATGAGGTGAGCCTTAAGAGACAATGGCAGTGCATGATGAAGGGTTGAGACCCTGTGGTATGTGATGATCCTTGAGATGGATTTGGATGGTTGGCAAGAGGCCAAGTGATAACATGTGAGGTTGGATCCTTAAGATGGATCAGGTTGATATGAATAGACCATAATATAATGTTCTTTACTTTCTGTTATAACTTGCATGTCAAACAACTTGGTTGAATCTTGCAATCCATCTAAAAGATACTAATTAAGCACAGTGAAATACATCATGTAGTTTGCCCTGGCCATAGATCCATCATCGTTAGGACTTGGTGATGGTGAAACGGGTTTTCCTACGGGTTAACCTGGAAGCGCATATTGTTGAATATGTGTAGGTTGCTCCTAGCCTGAAAATGAGGATGTAAGAGTGTAACTTCGGTTGCAGACTCAGATACGTGTTTAGAGCATGGTGAACAGGCCCATGGCTCAGGATATGTAATGTATGGAGCATGAATGCGTTCATGGCTCAGAGCACGGTGATCAGGCATGTGGCTCAGTTTTACTAGCGCTGAGACCTGTACCAAGGCGGGCTAGAGAATGGATAGCCTATGGAGCTAACCCTGTAGCTTAGACCACTTCAGCATGTGACTGCGGACCTGCTTGTGTTGTACTCATGTACTGACCATGAGGTGGGAGGTCACGGAGTCCGGCTCTTCCATTGACCTTGTATGGCACCGGCTTGGGTTTCGTAACCGAAGGTTGGATTTGAACAGTATGGTTCAAATCCTCAGGGCATAATAAAACGTAATACAGTCGTTTAGTATTTACTGATCAAATCAAACACGAAACATTGGTTGAGGCCTTGTTTGTTATACCTTGCAGGTTATGTGGCAATCTGTCTTATCTTGATAATCAGGTTATGTGACATTATATTCTGTTCTAATAATCCTGTTACATGTTGATATACCTTATCTTGATAATCATATTATTTTGAAAGACATCTGGTTATAAGTTTTAGTACAGCTGGTATGCTTGCCGGTAAGAATGATCTTGCTATATATATATATAACTGCTTCTGATATATCTGCTCATGTTATAATTTTTGTTATGGTTTATCTTGCTGAGGTTCTATAGTTGCGGTGGGGAGCTATGTTTCCCGCTGGGACAATTGTTCAATTGTCTCACTCCGCTGGTTTACACCCTTTTTAGGTGGTCGAGGTAGACGTGGTCGTGGTTGTGGTGTTGCGGACGAGCAGCTTGAGGAACAGTAGAAGGCAAGCGTTGGACATGCTGCTGTTTTGGATGTTTTGTAGTAGAGTCTAGAGTCATCCCTGTACTCTCAGGTCCTTGGCAGTGTTTTGATGATGTTTCACGAAGATCGTTCGATGATATCTGTATATCCTGTTGTTGGCCGGATGTGGGCCTTTATGTATATATGAACAGGTGGTGAACTCATGTGATGGATGGACAGCTGTTCCTGAGCCGTGGACACGTGTCAGATCTTGTGTATGTACATATTTATATGACATGTTTCTGTGTAGGATGAGGACTGGAAAGTAATAGTTTCACAGTTTATCAGTTTTCCGCAATCGGTTTTAATTAACCCGTGTTTTTGATAATTTGTGGTTATGGTGTTTTCCGCACATTTTCGCATAACACCTCGTTATCTGTGTGATAATGGGATGTGTTGCCACAAGCTTGGTATCAGAGCTTTAGGTTCGCTGAGTCTACAGGGATCTAGGACTAGGTTGAGTCTGTTCTTATGAGTTTTCCAGGTTATCTTACAAAAATCTTCTGCCCTCAGCAGAAGAAAAGCCAAGATGTCTGGAAACCACGAAGAACATGCTCCTGAGCATAGTGATGCTGCATCGGTTGATGGAGCAGATGGACGGGCACATGAAGATCGGGTGCCTGAGATCCCCCAACCAGACCCAGCCATACTTGAACACCCTGCCTACCAATAGCTTATGGGGCAGTTAATGGCTACGATGAATCTCATGGTTGAGCGATTACCAGTGCCTCCTCCGCGAGCACAAGTTCCCCATGGAGAAGCATCAGGTATTGGGAAGACCTTTGAGCGGCTTCGCCGAGTCGGAGCTTTGGATTATGCTGGAACGGCTGATCCAGCAGATGCAGATCTGTGGCTGACGAGTCTTGAAAAGGCTTTCCGGATCCTCGACATCCCCGAAGCAGACAAAGTAAAGCATGTTGTCTACCTTTTGAAGGGTAGTGCTGGTCACTGGTGGACCATCGAGGAAGAGAAGCGGCCTGGTGAGGTGATCTGTTGGGAAGTGTTTCGGCGTGAGTTCGTCACCAGATACTTTCCGAAGACGTACCTGGATGAGAAGATCAGTCAGTTTGAGAAGTTGCGGCAAGGAACGATGAACATCACCGAGTATGAAGCTAAGTTTATGGATCTGTTGAGGTTCTGTCCTCACATGGCGGCGACAGATGATGAACGGATCAGACGTTTTGAGAAGGGTTTGAGTGCTGAGTTGACAACCCCTGTGTCTGCGCTGGAAAACCGAGAGCGGTTTGCTACATTTGTGGAATCAGTTCGACGGATCGAGAGGACAGTAAGGGAGAAAAGAGAGTCGGTGTCTCTTAAAAGACCTGCTCAGTTTCAAGGACGAAGGTTTGGTGGCTTCAAGAAACCCAGGTTTTCAGCACCGTCAGTGATGAGAAGTGCTGGTGTACCATCTCAGTGGTCTCCGAGTAAGAGAAAAGGTTATGTTTCTTCACCGTCCAAGGCGCCCAGTTCAGCTTCTGTGGCAGTGACAGGGCCATCTAGGCCACGAGTTGACAATAGAGCATGTCATCTTTGTGGACAAGTCGGGCATTGGAAGTTCAATTGCCCGAATAGAGATGTTGAAGTGACACAGCAACAGAGGCAGAGTTTCCAGAAGTCTGAGAGACCACAGCCCAGTGGTAGCAGAGGACGAGGACGCGGTCAAGCGTCTCAAGCTGGATCATCTGCTCAAGGGAGCAGAGGTCGTGGACAGCAAGCTACGGCTTGATTCTATGCCATGAATCAGCCAGAGGCGATAGTCAACCCGCGAGTGGTGACAGGTCAGATGGAGTTATTTCATTCTGATATGTCTTCTTCTTGCTTTATATTTGTTCTGGTTGACCCGGGTGCTACACACTCTTTTATCGCCTATAGTATGCTTGAAAACTGTCATCTACCTGTTAGTTGTAAGAAGGATAGCTTGTTGTTAGAAACCCCTCTTGATGGTTCCTCTTTGCTTCGAGAAGAGTGTCCATCTTGTGTTTTGTCCTTTTCGGGACACAACATTCAGGTGGATCTCATACCACTTGATATGCATGGTTTTGATGTTATCCTTGGGATGGATACCTTAGAGAAGTATAAGGTTGTCTTGGACTGTGGTTCCAAGCAGGCGGCGTTTGATGTTGCTGGAGAGAAGTGGATCTTCTAGGGAGATAGGAAGATTCTTCCGACGTGTCTGGTGTTAGCTATGGTGGCAGATAGGTTGTTGTGACAAGGATGTGAGACGTTCTTAGCTCACGTTGTGGATACCGTTGTGGATACCAAGGCGAAAGGCCTTAACCTTGAAGAAGTGTCAGTGGTCCGAGAGTTTGCGGATGTGTTTCCCGAGGAGTTTCCTGGTGTTCCTCCACCCCGAGAGATCGATTTTGAGATCAATCTGGTTCCGGGAACGCAGCCGATTGCACAGACACCGTATAGGATGGCTCCAGTAGAGATGGTAGAGTTGAAGAAGCAGTTACAAGAGTTGTTGGAGAAAGGTTTCATCAGACCGAGCACGTCACCTTGGGGTGCCCCCGTGTTGTTCGTTAAGAAGAAGGATGGTTCGATGCGGTTGTGTATAGACTACCGACAGTTGAATAAGGTCACGATCAAGAATAAGTACCCGTTGCCAAGGATAGATGACCTGTTCGATCAGTTGCATTGTGCTACAGTGTTTTCGAAGATCGATCTACGGTCTGGATATCATCAGTTGAGGATAAAGGCGGATGACATACCAAAGTCAGCTTTTAGGACGAGGTATGGTCATTTTGAGTTTGTGGTTATGCCGTTTGGATTAACCAATGCACCTGCTGCTTTCATGGACCTGATGAACAGAGTGTTTCGTCCGTTCTAAGATCAGTTTGTTGTAGTTTTTATAGATGACATCTTGATCTATAGTCGGAACCGGCTAGAGCATGAGCAACATCTTCGTCAAGCGTTGACTCTCCTTTGTCAACATCAGTTGTATGCTAAGTTTAGTAAGTGTGAGTTCTGGTTGGATGAAGTGACTTTCTTAGGTCATGTGATATCTGCTGAAGAAGTCAAAGTAGATCCTAAGAAAGTGGAATCCGTTGCGGATTGGGAACAGCCGAAGACACCGACAGAAGTTTGTAGTTTCCTTAGTCTAGCAGGATACTACCGGAGGTTTATCAAGGACTTCAGTTCAATAGCTCTACCGATGACGAAGTTGACCAGGAAGGATGTACCTTTTGTTTGGAATGATCGATGTCAGCAAGCTTTCCAAAGTTTGAAGGAAAAGCTAACCAGTGCTCCAGTGTTGATCTTGCCAGAATCTGGAAAAGGCTATGTTGTTTTCTGTGATGCGTCCAAGAAAGGTTTGGGTTGTGTGCTGATGCAGGAAGATCATGTGGTTTCTTTTGCTTCGTGACAGCTTAAGAAACATGAGGAGAACTATCCGACCCATGACTTGGAGCTGGCAGCAGTGGTTCATGCGTTAAAGATTTGGAGACACTATCTTTATGGGGAAGTGTGTCAGATATTTACAGATCACAAGAATCTGAAGTACATCTTCTCACAGCAAGAGTTGAACATGAGACAGCGTCAGTGGATGGAGTTGATCAATGATTATGATATAACTATCGAGTATCATCCTGGTAAGGCGAATGTGGTAGCAGACGCGCTTAGCAGAAAGTCTTCTACTCCCAAGAAGGCACAGATGAGTTCTTTGGTATGCCATAGGCGGGACATGTTAGTCTCCTTACGGTAGATGAACGTACAGATGGAGGTTTCCTCGTTAGCTGGACTTTTAGCACAGATGAAAATCAAGCCCACGTTGAGACAGCAGATCAAGGATGCACAGCAAACAGATGGTACAGTACAGTTAATCAGATCAGAGTTTGGCAGCGAAAAGCGTGATGGGTTCCATGAGTCCGAGGATGGAGTGGTTTGCTATCATAATAGGATGGTGGTTCCAGATGCTGATAATCTGAGGAAGTTGGTGCTCGAGGAAGCACACACGTCGATGTATGCTATGCATCCAGGCGTCACCAAGATGTACCATAGTCTGAAGGACTTGTATTGGTGGCCCGGCCTGAAGAAAGATGTAGCTGAGTTTGTGGCTAGGTGTGCGGTGTGTCAGCAAGTCAAGGCTGAGCATCAAAAGCCGGCAGGTACGTTGCAACCTTTGCCTATACCACAGTGGAAATGGGATCATATAACTATGGATTTCGTAGTTGGTCTACCCAGGACAACTAAGAATCATGATTCCATTTGGGTGATAGTGGACAGATTAACGAAGTCTGCCCATTTCATACCTGTGAAGACCACATATACAGCTGAAAAGCTCGCTCGAGTAAATGTGGATGAGATAGTTCATTTGCATGGTGTGCCAGCAACAATATTTTTTGATAGAGGTCCTCAGTTTACAAGTCGTTTTTGGGAACAGTTGCACAGGGCGATGGGAACGCAGTTGAAGTTCAGTACCGCTTTCCACCCACAGACAGATGGACAGTCTGAGAGGACTATTCAGACTTTGGAGGATCTTCTTCGTGCTTGTGTTTTGCAGTTCCTAGGCAGTTGGGACGTACATCTCAGTTTGATAGAGTTTTCCTACAACAACAGTTATCAACGAAGCATCGACATGGCTCCTTATGAGGTCTTGTATGGAAGGAAGTGCAGATCTCCTTTGTGTTGGTATGAATCAGGTGAGTATCAGCTTTTGGGCCCTGAGTTAGTACAGCAAACGACAGAAAAGATCAAGGTGATACAACAACAGTTGAAAGCGGCACAAGACAGGCAGAAGTCTTATGCAGACAATCGCCAACGACCCTTGGAGTTCCAGGTGGGAGACAAGGTGTATCTTAAAGTCTCTCCGTGGAAAGGTGTGCTGAGGTTTGGACGGAAAGGTAAGTTAGCTCCCAGATATATGGGGCCTTACCCAGTCATAGCACGTGTTGGCAAGGTGGCTTACGAGTTAGAGTTGCCTCCAGAGTTGCACAGGTTACATCCAGTGTTCCATGTCATTATGCTGAAGAAAAGTCATCCGGATACAGGAACAGTGATACAACCAGTTGAAGTTGAGCTTGACAAAGATGTGACTTATGAAGAGGGTCCTATGATGATCCTTGACAGAAGAGTCAAGAAGCTGAAGAGAAAAGATCTGGTTCTTGTGAAGGTCCTTTGGCATCACCGTGGCGTTGAGGAAGCCACGTGGGAGCTTGAGGAAGAGATTAGGAGGAAGTATCCCTCGCTTTTCTCTTCGTATTTCGGGGATGAAATCCTTTTGTAGAGGTTTATGGCTGTAAGGACCCTGACCTGCGTTTAGGGTTTACCCTATTTGTTTTGCTTGATCTTGGTGCTTTGGTGCTTGCTAATCACCCTAAGTGGTGATTAGGGTTTTGTTGAGCTTTGTTGAAGAGTTCGAGGGGCTACTTGCAAATAACCCAAGTCTAGGGTTTTGTGTGCAAGTTTGCCATCTTGTGAGATGTTTTCCCTCTTTGCTTCCTCTAGGGTTGAGAGGAAGGTTTGGGCTTGTTGTTTCAATTCTTTGGGCCTGAGTTGAGCTTGTTTGGGCCTTGGAGTTCCTTGTTTGGGCTTTCTTGAGCCTTGTGTCGCCCAAGGAGTAGTGTGTGTCGCCCTAGGTTGGTTTGTGTTGACCTAGAGGTGGTGTGTTGCCCAGTTGCTTGGTGTGTCGCCCAGTAGCTCTTGTTGTGTCGCCCAGATGGCTTGGCTTGGTTGATGGACACATGGTGCACATCTTGGACAAGTGCCTTATGGCTTGCATGAGAGGTGGCTTGAGTTGGTGGACATGTGTCCCTTGGGTGGGCGACACATAGCATGGTTGTACCTTGGTTTCTCCTCCCCTTCTTCCTATATAGGTAGCTCTTCTCCTTGCCTTAGTCTCCTTTGCTCTTTTGGTCTCCCCTCCACCCTTGGTGCATGATATCCCTCTCCATCTTGCTTGTGTTGGCCGATACACTTCCTTGGAGCTGAAGTGGTGGCCGATACACTTCCTTGGAGCTGAAGTGGTGGCCGATACACTTCCTGGAGCAGCCTGGTGGACGATAGCTTTGGACCTTGGAGTGCATCTTCTTCCTTGAAGCTTGGAGCTTAAGGCGGGTTGCATAGTTTCTAACCCTAACTCTTTTACCTCTAGCTTTGTTCTTGTTATATGTTAGTAGTCTAGCTTAGTTCCTTGCTTGTACATCTTGCTTATGTACCTTAGTGGCTGATATCCCTCTCTAGGGTTTAGGGTTCCTTGTATACCTTGCTTTTTAGGGTTTGTGCTCTTTGTGTTGGAGGTTGAAGATGACCTTGGGTTGGGCGATACCCCTTCCTTGTGAGTGTGTTGGGCGACACACTTGCCCCTAAGTTGAACGATGAGTAACCTTGGGTTGAGCAACACCTTTGTCTCTGAGTTGGCTGACATGGTCCCCTTTGTTCTTGTGTTGGCCGACATGGTGACCATGTTGGGCGACATGGTACCTTGGGTGGATGACATGATGAGTCCTTTAGGTTGGCCGATACCCTTGCCCTTGAGTTGGGCGATAGGGTGAGCTAGGGTTTGTTGGCCGATATGGTGAGTACCCTTGGAGATGGGTGATACTCTCTCTCTCTCTTGTTGGGCGATATGGTCTGATGGTGTTGGGCGACATGGATGTCCTTGAGTTGGACGATAGAATGGGTTCTCTTGTGTTGAGTTATCTCCTTGTCCATGTGGTGGACGATAGGGCCAAGTAGTTCCATGTTGGACGATAGGCTATGTGCCCTGATGGCCGATACCATGATGGCCAATAGCCATGTTGGGCGATACCCTACCCTATGTGCATGAGTGTGATGGTCGATAGGGTTAGTAGTGAGTGTTGGCTGATAGGGTTAGTAGTGAGTGTTGGCCGATAGGGATAGTGTGGTAGTCGATACCCATGTTGGGTGATAGGCTTTAGATGAGGGTTGTGAGGCTATAGTGAGGGTATGAGTTTCTTTGGTGACGGTCCCTCATGTGATAGAAGTGGATGCTTATACATAAACCAATAAACGATGGTAGTGTTTGTGATATCATCAATGTATATGATGCCTTGAAAATAATAAGGGTGCTAATGATAGTAATGTATATGATGGCCCTAATGTATTAGGTGCATGATGTGACCCTTATGCTTAATTGTTAATGATATTGAGAATGATGATAGTTACACTAGTAGTTTGTTTAATTATAATAATGTTGGTAATAATGATGCTAAGTGACAGTTATATTAATGGTTTCTTCATGATAAAGATGAAAATAGTTGATGGCAACAATAATGACATTGGTAATAATAATGTTGGTTCTGTATACTATATACTTTGATTGCTTGTATAACCTTGAGATTGAGAGTAAGCATCAGTATGGTTTGATTAATGATGTACTTAACATACTCGGTTACCAAATAAGTGTAAAAATTGGTAATTAGATTATCTTGAATGATCTTTCATGATAGCGAGCATATGCCTTATGTTGAATCTACGATTATTGTGTACTCTAACCTTGCAGGTGATGTTTTAGCCATGAAAAGGCTATGTGACATATGTAATGAGTAACATTGCTTTGATAATTACTCTATAAGAGTATGCATGTGATATGTTTGTCCCATGATGATGAGGTGAGCCTTAAGAGATAATGGCAGTGCATGATGAAGGGTTGAGACCCTGTGGTATGTGATGATCCTTGAGATGGATCTGGATGGTTGGCAAGAGGCCAAGTGATAACATGTGAGGTTGGATCCTTAAGATGGATCAGGTTGATATGAATAGATCATAATATAATGTTCTTTACTTTCTGTTATACCTTGCATGTCAAACAACTTGGTTGAATCTTGCAATCCATCTAAAAGATACTAATTAAGCACAGTGAAATACATCATGTAGTTTGCCCTGGCCATAGATCCATCATCGTCAGGACTTGGTGATGGTGAAACGGGTTTTCCTACGGGTTAACCTGGAAGCGCATATTTTTGAATATGTATAGGTTGCTCCTAGCCTAAAAATGAGGAGGTAAGAGTGTAACTTCGGTTGCACACTCAGATACGTGTTTAGAGCATGGTGAACAGGCCCATGGCTCATGATATGTAATGTATGGAGCATGAATGCATTCATGGCTCAGAGCACGGTGATCAGGCCCGTGGCTCAGTTTTACTAGCGCCGAGACTTGTACCAAGCCGGGCTAGAGAATGGGTAGCCTATGGAGCTAACCATGTGTCTTAGACCACTTCAGCATTTGACTGCGGACCTGCTTGTGTTGTACTCATGTACTGACCATGAGGTGGGAGGTCATGGAGTCCGGCTCTTCCATTGACCTTGTATGGCACCGGCTTGGGTTTCGTAACCGAAGGTTGGATTTGAACGGTACGGTTCAAATCCTCAGGGCATAATAAAACGTAATACAGCCGTTTAGTATTTATTGATCAAATCAAACACGAAACATTGGTTGAGGCCTTGTTTGTTATACCTTGCAGGTTATGTGGCAATCTGTCTTATCTTGATAATCAGGTTATGTGACATTATATTCTGTTCTAATAATCCTGTTACATGTTGATATACCTTATCTTGATAATCATATTCTTTTGAAAGACATCTGGTTATAAGTTTTAGTACAGCTGGTATGCTTGCCGGTAAGAATGATCTTGCTATATATATATATATATAACTGCTTCTGATATATCTGCTCATGTTATAATTGCTGTTATGGTTTATCTTGTTGAGGTTCTATAGTTGCGGTGGGGGGCTATGTTTCCCGCTGGGACAATTGTTCAATTGTCTCACTCCGCTGGTTTACACGCTTTTTAGGTGGTCGAGGTAGACGTGGTCGTGGTTGTGGTGTTGCGGACGAGTAGCTTGAGGAACAGTAGAAGGCAAGCGTTGGACATGCTGCTGTTTTGGATGTTTTGTAGTAGAGTCTAGAGTCATCCCTGTACTCTCAGGTCCTTGGAAGTGTTTTGACGATGTTTCATGAAGATCGTTCGATGATATCTGTATATCCTGTTGTTGGCCGGATGTGGGCCTTTATGTATATATGAACAGGTGGTGAACTCATGTGATGGATGGACAGCTGTTCCTGAGCTGTGGACACGTGTCAGATCTTGTGTATGTACATATTTATATGACATGTTTCTGTGCAGGATGAGGACTGGAAAGTAATAGTTTCACAGTTTATCAGTTTTCCGCAATCGGTTTTAATTAACCTGTGTTTTGATAATCTGTGGTTATGGTGTTTTCCGCACGTTTTCGCGTAACACCTCGTTATCTGTGTGATAATGGGATGTGTTGCCACATTCCTATCCCTCCTCCAAGCATAATCATTATTTCTATAGCCCTGTTGTTGCATGAATTTGACTTGGGTTTCCTCATCGGACTCGGTATCTTCCTTAGCAAGCATTTTCTTGGCTAAAAGATCTAGTTTATCATTCAGCTCCTTGATGGTCCTAGACTCACCTGTGACTTTGACTTGTTCTGGTGCATCCCTATCGCCCCAAGACTGCTTCTTTGCCATATTTTTCAAGATCTCCCAACACCTTGTACTTGAGTTGTTCAAGAAAAATCCTAAACCCGCCGAATCTAGGTTACTTCTATCATGCTCAGAAAGAGAAAAATAGAAGATCTTGACCTATGTCTCTTTGTCAAGCCCATGATGCGGGCACCGTCTAAGCATGATCTGAAACCTTTCCCAGGTCTCAGAGTATGTCTCTCCTGCTTGTTGGGTGAAGTTGTGGATCTTTCTGATCATGTCATTGGTCTTCTCGGATGGAAAGAACCTCTCAAAGAAAACCTCCACCATGTGGTCCCAAGACTCGACATATTCATCATCCAAGTTGTGTAGCCATTCTCGCGTGTTTCCCGCTAAAGAACTCGGGAAGAGCTTCAAGTAGAGCACATCTTGAGGAAATCTGTCGATTTTTATCATATCACAATTCTCCACAAATTGACTTATGTGTGTGACGGGGTCTTCATTTTTTAGCCCATGGAAAGCATTAGACTTCACCAAGTTGATTAAAGCTGGATCAATCTTGTATGTCGGAATATTAACCGCTTGCTTCTTGATCGGCCCCTTAGAAGTGGATGAGGAAGAAGCCTTGATCTTCTCCCATATTGTCTGTGGCTCGTCCATCTTTTCTTGTTCGGGTTCAAAAAGTATATCCTCCAGATGGTCTTGATTATACTCGCCTTCATCTTCTGGTCCCGGCAGCGGAACCTCTGGTGCGTGCCTCGTGTAGTCTGTACTACGCCTTTGCACCATGCACAGTACCTGCAAATAGAGAAATCAAATTTCAGTACAGTGCTTGACAATTGCAAATATTTAGAAAATAGATTATAAATTTTTGGAATGATAAAAAAAATAAAAATGTGGCCTAGAGTGGCCGCTTGCAGCACTCGAAGTGCCAACAATTTGCCGTATCCCCGGCAACGGCGCCAAAAACTTGACGCAAATTTACCGTGCGCGGAAACACAAGTGAACGCGTCGAAGTAATACAGGCCTTTGTGAGGCTCGAGTCAAAATCAGGGATACGTGAAATTGTTGGAGACTCTTACTAACTACTCGCGATCAGCTAAGCCGATTAAATAGTTAAGAATTGTTGAAATTAAAAGAAAATAAAAAGGAAAACAAAACAAAACAATCAATTAAATGTTTGGTTTAATCAATTCAAAGTGAGATCTTTAGGATTGCAGTTTCACCGTGGGTTTTCATTGTATAAAATATTATATAGTCACTCAATTTTATCTCTCTATCCGGGTAGTGTCTTGAAATCAGAATTGCCCACTGTCGTGGTACAATTCACTACCTATGTCTAGGTCGGTTCCAACATCGTAGTAACCTATACCCTAAACTAGGTGCATTAAAAACGACCTCTCGGTATCCACCATTAATCTTACACCACCTTGTTCAAGGGATTTGTCAATTAATGTAAATTCCGTCTCTTTTCAACCGTTAATTCTTCTTTCAAAGCAATTAAAGGCATTAGATTATTATTATGGTGATCAAGCATAACAATATATTTGAGAAAATGAAATTATACCACAGATTTAAGAGATAAGATATGAATTGCTATGATAAAATCGTCTTACAATGAATTCCCAGGCTACTCTCGGTCCTAAAGACAAAGGGGATTAGCCCCGCATGTTCATCTCAGAGCAAAACATGGAGCAGAAAAAGGGAAACATGGAGAAAAACGTGATTGAGTGGTGAAACCCCTGAACGGAGAAGATCCAAGCGATCCTTGGCGTGGAATACGCGTTCTCCCACCTTTCGGTGGTGGAAATCGTCTTCTTCAGCGTCCGGATCGGCTGGGGTGTGCTTCTGGGCTCCGTTCTTCTCTCCACCTCCTCTCGGGATGTGTGCAACGGCTAATGACGTGATCATCCCCCTTGGGCGCCGTCATTAGGTATATTTCCCGAATTAGGTCGCCAATTAATCACAACCGTCTGATTAAGATTAATCTGAAACAAACTCATATCTGACGGTGTCGATACCATCGACACGGGTCGATGGTATCGACCTAGCATGATATCGGCAGTTCTTCTTTTCTTTCGTTTTGCGCCTGATGTCATCTCGATACCATCGATGCGGGTCGATGGTATCGATGAACCTGTAGTGACAGTTTTGTCTTTTTGTGTCGCTTTAGCTCCACCAGTCGATAGTATCAACATTTTGGTCGATAGTATCGAGTCACTTCTCGCCAGCAACCTAATGGTAGCTCGATACCATCGACATCCCTGTCGATAGTATCGACTTTCTTCTGTTCCTTGCGGCTGGCAACTTGTGGTCCGGTCGATGGTATCGACCACCGTCGATGGTATCGATGGTAGAAAATACTTGTTTTTCCTGAAATTAACACACGAAACCACATAAGTTCACACAAAATGTATTCTTTTGATAATTAATACTCAAAATGCTTGAAATAGGGGAAATTTGACATAAATAAGTAGCATAGACCAAAGTGAATGAATTATGCAACATTAACCATGAAAATGACTTATAAATGCATAAAAAAAATATCAAACAAGTCTATAAATGCGACTCAAAATCATCGCATCATTACCCTTACCGGAGTGTAACGTGTCGATTACGCGTTCTCAACACTACCACCCTTGTCTCTGTGTTCAACCCCGTATATCTACTTCGACCCCATAATAAAGTTGCGGGGGCCTAGAAGGTTTCGAGTTATAAATTTAAAAGTCCGACTACTTCAAATTCGTTCCCTTTTTTGGACGCACGATTTAGGCCGGTCAACTTTTTGGCACTGTTGCCGGGGACAAGGCAAAATGGTATTGTTGATGAACCCATATCCACTAACTACACTCCAGTTCCTCAAGTTTAGAAATGAGCTTGACAACACTCTCTTTTTCCTTTTTTATATTTTAAAACCTGAAATGAGTAGTTCATATTATTAATGCAGGTTTTCTAACTTGATTTTATGTGATATTCAGGTACTCAGAAGGAAGGCGTTCTGCTCAATTGAGCATCGACATCACCATACATGCCGCCTCGCGTTGAACCACCTCTTTCAGATGGTGAGCGACACGAGAGGGCTTGACCTCACTCGCCTCCGCTTGAAGACCATGACCGTTATGACTGTAATCATCAACATGAAGATCCTGAAACAGAGCAATTCAAGGATGACCATCACCGGGAGAGACGTTGCCATCACCGGAGATGCAGAAGAAATCTAAATAATTAGGATCAGAACTAGGGAGACAGTGACAGTGACGATTCCAACGAAGAAGAAAAGACCCTCAGGGAGTTAGCTGCCACAAAGGCTAACAATTCAAGATGTCTTGTTGTCATCCTGAGGTTCAACGCAACAAACTTTGAGCTAAAACCATCCATCATCTCTATGATCCAGAACAAGAGCTTCAGAGAGAACTCAAAGAATGATAATCCCTATCACCATCTAGATGCTTTTAAAAACATCTGTGACACCATCAAAATGCGGGGAGTCCCACAGGAGGTGATTTATTGCAAGGGTTTCATCTTTTCTTTAGAAGATAAGGCTCTATCCTAGTACCTCGGGCTACCACACCAATCTCTTAAAGGATGGAATGTGCTGGAAGATGCCTTTGAAAATAAGTTTTATCCTATAAAGAAAAATGTTCGGAATAGACAGAGGATCACATATTTCATGCAAAAGCTGAACGAGAATCTACACGATGCCTGGGAATGGTATCAAGAATATCAGAGGGACTGCCCTCATCACAACTATAAGAAGGGTTTCTTGATAACTACCTTCTACAACGGTCTAACCCCTGAGGAAAGGGTTTCACTGAATGTAGCTGCAGGCAGTGACTTTCTGGGGAAGAAGCCTAGAAGATCCAAAAAGATCATCGAAAACATGGCTGAGTTACAAGCCGGCACCGACTACGACAGATCTGATAAGGGATATGCTAAGAAGGCTAATGAAGGACCTTCAGTTGAATCCAAAGCTCTAGAAACTATCACTTCTCATATCCAGAAGATAGCCATTGATGTCAAACAACTGAAAGAATCAAGTGGAAAAGGGAAGAAACTGGTTGAAAATGTCATGAAGTGTGTCACCTGCGGAGAAGGTGGACACGGGGTAGATAACTGTGTCTACACCCGACCTGACGAGTCAACTGAAAGCGAATCCAAGGCGGAGGAAGATGAGAACGTCTCTTTTGTTAATTTTAAGAGGCCAGATCATCCTGGTTTAATTATGGCAACAAAGATGCGGCTGAAAACTCACATCAGCTGCATAACCCCACCAAGCAACCCCAAGGTTTCAAGAAAAGAGGGGGACAAAGTCAGTTCACCAGAACTACTTCTTTCCAGTCGAACAAGGAAAATTTCCAAGGACAAGGAAAGTACCAGGGTCGCCAAGTGGCAAACACTAGTCAAGGCCAAGGCCAAGCCAAGGAGTAAGGTCAAGACAAGAAGTCGAACCAACCTGACTTGGTTGACCAGTTGTTTGATTTTGTAAAAAGACAAGATGCTATCAATAACCAGCTAGCGCAAAGCGCGCTTTCAAATTCAGGAGTTCTGAACACAATGTAGGTCCAGATGGCTGACATGCAGATGCACCAATGCCAAATCGATCAGCAGTTGGCCCAGATGGCCAAGTTGATAAAGAATCCATCGGGTAAGATACCCTCCAACACCGAATCTGCCAAAATGGCAGTGCTGAGATCAGGAAAGACGGTAGAACATCGTGAAGAAGCCAGATCAGAGGAACCTGAACCGAGGACTGCGGTTGATAATCCCATAGAAGAAGACAATCAACAAGCTCATGATAGAGAACCTGAACCAAGATCCTTTGAGGAGCTGTCTGGTAAGAGAAGCCCTTACTCTCCCAAGTTGCCTTTTCCTTATAAGCTGATAAAGGCAAACCTTAAGAAGCGTCACGAGAAGTTCATGGAATCAATAAAGAAACTCCATCTCGAAGTACCTTTTCTGGACACTTTAGAAGAAATGCCGACTTATGCTAAGTTTTTCAAAGATTTGATTACCAAGAAGAGAAGAGGAGGAAGAATCGAGACTGTGCATCTAGCAAGTATGTCCTATGCTTTTGTCAAATCAGATTTACCAAACAAAAAGAAAGATCCAGGAGCTTTCACCATTCCTTTCGCCACTGGAAATAATGTCGAACGAAAAGGTCTTGCCGATTTAGGGGCTAGCATCAGCCTTATGCCCCTAAGCTTTGCACAGTGATTAGGTTTGACTGATATGGTCAAGACCAATATGAGGATTGAATTAGCAGATCATACCTTTAAAAGGCATGTTGGTGTTGTTGAAGATGTACCTATCTGGGTAGGAAGTTTCTTCATTCCTTGTGATATCGTTGTGATTGATATTGTGGAGGACCCTGGCTGTCCTACCATCTTTGGACGTCCTTTCTTGGCTACAGGAAGGGTGTTGATTGATGTTGCTGAGGGAATAATCACTCTAAGGGTTTGAAACAACCACTTAGATTTCAAAGTAAAGGATGTGATGAAAGGACCATCCCTGTTAGAATCTGCTTGCTTTGTGGAAAGCTACAACCAGTTCTGTGAAGAGGTAGAAGAAGATATCTTAATGGTAGACCCTCTTGTAAGAGCGATAAGCAATCAAGATTCAGATTCTGAAAATCCAGAAGTTGTCAAGTTTCTCAACTATCTTAATCAGTCTGATGAAGACCTGAGTGACGAAGAAGAGGTAGTGGAAACAGTTAAGTTTGCCACTCTTGAGGAGGTGCCGGAAGAAAAGTCACCCAAGGCTAAACCTGAGTTGAAGTAGTTACCTGAAGGGTTGAAGTATGAATTTCTAGATCGAGAGGAGAGGAATCCTGTCATCATCAATGCCCATCTCACGAAAGATCAATTGGACAAACTACTTGAGGAGTTGCGACTCCAAAGGCAGGCTATAGGATACTTGGTAGAGGATATCAAAGGCCTTAGCCCTGCATTGTGTATGCATCACATCAATTTGGAGGAATCTGCCAAACCTCTGGCTCAACCCCAGTGAAAATTAAACTAGATGCTACAAGAAGTTGTGAAGAAAGAAGTAATCAAATTGAGGGATGCTGGGATCATTTACCCGATCAGTGACAGTAATTGGGTGAGCCTGATCCACGTAGTACCCAAGAAAGGTGGTATAATAGTAGTTAAAGGAGATAAAGGCGATGAAGTGGCGGTTCGGATCATCACAGGATGGAGAATGTGTATTGACCACTGAAAGCTGAACCAAGCCATAAAAAAGGATCATTATCCGCTTCCTTTCATCGATCAAGTTCTTGAAAGATTAGCACATCATGACTATTTCTATTTTCTGGATGATTTTTCAGGGTTTTATCAAGTCCCCATCCTACTAGATGACCAAGAGAAAACAACTTTTACCTATCTCTATGGTACCTATGCCTTCAGGAGGATGCCTTCCAGCCTGTGCAATGCTCCTGCAACATTTCAGCGTTGCGTGATATCGATGTTCTCAGATTTTCTAGAGGATATCATGGAAGTTTTCATGGACGACATTTATATCTATGGAAGAGACTTCGATGCCTGTCTAAAAAACCTCTCTCTGGTCTTGCAACGATGAAAGGAAAAGAGTTTGGTTTTGAACTGGGAGAAGTGCCATTTTATGGTACGAGAAGGCATCGTACTAGGACATAAAGTCTCGAGGTGTGGAATCGAGGTAGATGTCAGCAAGGTTGAAGCCATATCCAAACTTCGTCTGCCAAAGTCTGTGACGGGAGTGAGGAGTTTCCTCGGGCACGCCGACTACTACCAAAGATTTATAAAAGACTTCTAGAAGATCTCAAAACTATTTTTGAATCTTCTGGTAAAAGATGTCGAATTCAATTTCTCTGACGATTGTCTAATCGCTTTTCAGGCCTTAAAGGATGCTCTTGTCTCACTGCCTATCCTCCAAGCTCTAGACTGGGAGTTACCTTTTGAGCTTATGTGTGACGCCAGCGACTATGCTGTAGGAGCAGTCCTGGGGCAGAAAAAGGACAAAAAGCACCATGTTATCTGCTACGCTAGTCGTACCCTGGATGAAGCTCAAGTAAATTATACAACTACAGAGAAAGAGATGCTTGCAATAGTCTTCGCTTTCGATAAGTTCAGATCTTACCTCATTGGAGCCAAGGTTAAAGTCTACACAGATCATGGGGCTATAAGATACCTCATGCAGAAGAAAGATACAAAGCCCATGCTGTTGAGGTGGGCTTTGTTACTACAAGAGTTCGACCATGAGATAATCGACAAGAAGGGTGCAGAGAATGTGGTCACCGAACACTTATCAAGGATCGTTGCGGAAGGGTAGAAGGAACTACCTATTAATGACAATTATGCTGACGAAGCTTTGATGATGATTGAAACCAAGGAAGAAAGTTTACCTTGGTTTGCAGATATATGTAATTATCTTGCCTATGGAGAACTACCCCCTGACATAACTTATAACCAAAAGAAGAAGCTCTTCGCGGATGTAATGAACTACTACTGGGACGATTCTCTCCTTTTTAGAAGATGCGCAGATAACCTGTACCGAAGATGTATTCCCGAAGAAGAGGTCCCAAACATTTTGAAAGAGTGTCATGCCTCTCCTTATGGAGGACACCTGGGTAGCGAAAGGACCGCCGCCAAAGTACTGTAATCAGGTTTTTACTGCCCTCTTTGTTCAAGGATGCTGCAAAGTATGTAAAAGTCTGTAAAGAGTGCCAATTAATGGAAAACATTGGACGAAGAAATGAGATGCCTATGGCAAATTGGGTTGAAGTGGAGATCTTTTATGTATGGGGGATTGACTATATGGGACCGTTTCCCCCATCAAAAGGATATCAGTACATTCTAGTGGCAGTGGATTATTTATCCAAATGGGTAGAAGTTGTTGCAACTCAAACATGTGACTCTAAGGAAGTGATCAAGTTGTTCGAAAAGACTATTTTCCCTTATTTCGGAGTACCTCATACTGTAATAAGCGACAGTGGATCACATATCAGAGAAATACAGTTTGAAGCGCTCCTGCGAAAGTATGGAGTTAAACACAAGGTCGCTACACCCTACCACCCACAAACTTCTGGGCAGGTAGAGGTCTCGAATAGACAAATCAAGTAGATTTTAGAGAAAACTTCAACCGCACGAGGAAGGATTGGTCAATGAAGCTTGACGACGTACTTTGGGCCTACAGGATAGCATATAAAGCACCCCTTGGAATTACTCCTTACAGATTAATCTATGGGAAATCCTGTCATCTACCCCTAGAGCTTGAACACAAGGCCCTTTGGGCGATTAAGTTCTTAAATATGGATCTGGAGAAAGTAGGAGAAAAGAGATATCTGCAGTTGCAGGAACTCAAAGAATTGAGAATGCATGCTCTACGAGAACGCAAAGATCTATAAATAGAGGACGAAGGTGTGGCATGATGCCCACCTGAGGAGGAAGGATGTAAGTGAAGGTGACAAAGTTTTATTATTTAAATCTTCCATTCGTCTTTTTCCAGGTAAGTTACAAACGAGGTGGTCCGGACCTTTCACCGTATCGAAGATATACCCGTCCGGAATGATGGAGCTATATGATAAAGATGATCCATCCAAGGTTTTTCAAGTAAACGGGCACAGGGTAAAAAGGTTCTACGAAGACGAAGCATTCGTGAGAAGGACAGAGATCAATTTGCAAGATACGGAAATAGATGAAGGTGAAAAGTGAAGTACCTAGAGCTATCGAGCTGACGACACTAACTACAACGCTCCTCGGGAGGCAGCTCGAGCTTTTACTTTTCCTAGAATAGGATGTTATTTACTTTCTTGCAAGAAAAACACTATGAACATTTGGACTGTAATAAGGCCGGAGTCAGTGCATGCATTAAATGCCCTGACTCTACTATTTTATGGGCCACCTCTTTTGTTTTATGAGCATTGATGAGTAATACTATCTGAGGTCGGGAACTTAACTTTAGGCCAATGATGTTTTACCCATAAATTGCTTTTTCCTTCGCTTTATTTTGGTTTTTCATCAAGAATCTCATAGTGCAGCTCTGTATCGGGAAAGAATACCTTGTTCCTTGATCGTATCGGGCAAAAAGATAGCCGGCGCACGAAACGCGTGATATTGGGCGAATCATATTAGGCATCACATTCTAGCCATGCACCGTGTCGGCCGACATGCCCAAGGGAGAGCACCTGTGTCAGGCAGCATGAGTAATTACCCTTGATTAGATGGATGGGACTATTCGTCTTGGGAATGATTTGTCTCAACGGCTGATACGCGCCCTAGGTTTACCTGTTTTACCCCCAACTTGGATTTCTATAAATAGTACAAAGGTTTTTCTATGTCAGGTTACTATATTTACTTTTTAGCTACTCTCGTGTCGGGTAGTAATTTCATTCGTTTTCTCCCGTGTCATGCAACCCTCTTCTTCTCTCGTGTCGCGCAAGATAACTTCAGATAGCATAAGGTATAGCCCGACAACCCTATCGTCCTTGCTTGCTCGACACAACCTTATGTCGCTCACCATCGTGTCGGGCTGACGACTTTAGTTGATTTTCTTATATCGCCCGACACATGTATCACGTGACACATCTTTAATGCTCTAGCCTGATACCCTGTATCAGGCAATGACCGTGTTGCCCAACTTGGTGTCGCCTCGCTTGTTTCTGTTGTCAGGCGACACATTTTTCTATCGGGAAGACCCTATCGGGCATTTCGTTTTACGTGACCGTATCGCCCGACACAACGTATCGGGCATGGGATACGACGCGCGACTTTTCTCTGTATCGTCCAGTTTTGTATCGACTAGAATGTTCTTCCGACAGACGACACTCGTATCTCGTGTCGGGCATGAGCCTACAGTGATTTCTTTGAAAGTTTTGTATCAGCCGACATAGGCGTATCGGGCAAGCTTCATATCATTCAGTTTGAAGCCCGATACAATGGTGTCAGGTAGCTTTTGTATCGAGCTGATTCTTTCCCTATCGTGCAATCAATTTTAACACTAATATCGACTTTAAGATTGTACCTACCTAATATCAGAACATTTAAATGATCAATGAATTTGTCTGATGATAACAGAGATGGCCCGTACAAAGCAAATTGTCGTTCGAGTTTCCGAACAGGACAGGAGGATCGACATCGAGGCCGCAGCTGAAGCAACAACAGTCGGGCAGAAATGCCCGAATCCCGAGGTAGTTGGGCCATCCACTGTTGAGAAGAGAGCAAGAACGAAAGAAGTAATGAATCCAACAGCAGCATCAGAGTCCTTAAATTATACAGCAGGCAGGTTCATGCCCCGTGACGACGAGCACGGACACTGGTACTCAGAACTGGCAATGAAACTCTACAGGTCGAGCAGATTCTACCACCAGTCGTCCGTTCTTCAATTAGGCATATTTGACAGACTCGAAGATGTCCTGGCTACAACAGGATTGCGGAAGATCTGCCTCGGCCACTCCACCTCCTACACTGAACTCACCAGGGAGTTCAATTCATCTTTCTGTTGGGTGCAGAATAGACCCGAAGAGATCGAAGAGTACAGAAGAGTAGATAGATTGTAGGGGCAACTTTACAACTCAGAGCACATAATCTTCGAAAAGCTGCTCAACGAGATCTTCTCCTCCAACAAGGAGGAGAATGAACAGCTTAATAACGGTGTGAGGATCACCGAAGGAGACGAGTTCGACCCCGTGGAGCTCTGGAGGAGGTTGACCGGCGAGTCATCATACAAACCGGGAAGCAAGGTGGCGGCGGTACACTCCTACTTTTGGAGGATAGTGCACAAGCTGGTAGTGTGCCTGCTCTTCAGTAAGAACAAGTCCAGCAATATCTACACCAAAGAACTCCACATCATGTGGCACATGATGGAGGGAAAAGTGATCAACCTGGGGCACTTCTTGCTGAATAGGCTACACCCAATAAAGGATGCCACCAAGGAATACTGCATGTGTGGCATCATCAACTTGATCGTGGCTGGGTTAGGGTACCCACAGGAGCCGCGCAGTCTCTCGAGAACAAGGGGTGATGAGAAGATCGACCTCAAGTTCCTCAGGAGAGCTGGCATCATCAAGAACAAGGGGTGGAGATACTTCTACAAATTCACAAGGACAAGTACCCTCCTTCCACTTCCCAGCTGCGCCAGCTACGACGCAGACAATATGGTCTTCACCAGCACTGAGATCGAGGTGGTAGCAGTCAAAGCCGCCTACGCCGCCACCACCAATATTCAAGAGAGGGTGACTGCGAGAGGAGAATCAATTTCTCTCGACCCGAGGCAGGACAAAACTTCAACAACCCCTACCGAGCCAGCCGCCACTACGGAGCCATCGACGACAGCAGTTGATAGAGCTATCGTCGCTCCTACTATACCAACCACAATCACGACAACACCTGCCATGGCTGAAGAAGTACCGGTGATCGTTGAGGTCGTCGAGACAACCGGGGCAGAAACAACAGTACAAGCCCTAGAGGGAGTTGTCGCAAAAGAGACAACCACAGCTGCTGAAGCTTCTGTGGTGCCTTTAGAGGCAGAAGAAGAAGCACAGTCGGATGCCGATAATGGGGTATTCACCGAGATCCTCGAGATGGAGCTCGGAGCTGCACATCTTATGCCGACACTGCCGCCGGTGTCTCCTATAGCAGCTGCTGAAGAGATCGCCGACAATGTAGAGGTGGAGAAGCATCCACCCACACTGCGGACTTCTCCACCATGACAAGAAGGCGAGGCAGAGACAACCGAAAGAGCGATGACGCATCGCCTAGTAGCATCCACCTCACGGACGATCGAGATAGGTTCTACCTCGTCGGGTAGACTCTCGCGTGAGAGGAGAATCGCGAGGATGAGAGGGAGATCTGCAGGAGCCCCTCCGTCGCTCGGAAAGTTGCTGGGAAATGAACTCGACAACTTACGGGAGATAACAGGAAGCCACTCTACTACTTTTTCTTCACTTACCCGCAAGTTTACCATTTTCCAGTAGAGGTTGAATATCCAGGAGTGGCAACTGCTAACTCTAGTTGGTCTTCCTGGCCAACTAGAGGCATTCAACGCCACACTTCAGCAGGCCCTCCAGTGCCTTGATGTGATCGAGGAGAGGCTGAACAGGGGAGACGACCGTCCGTTCCTAAGGCACCCGAGAAGGTCTCCGTCGCCTCCTGGCTCAGGTTCTCAACCTTTCTCATCAGCAGCCTCGACAAGATCATCGTCCTCTTCCTCCTCTAGTGGGCCATCCCCAACGCTCGAGGAAGGGACGCCACAAAGGTCAGCCAATAGAGCTCCAGCAAGGCAGGTGAGCTCTCACGGTCTGGATGAACCAGCTCCCTCAGTCCCCCTAGACGAAGTTGAGGATGACAATGAAGACATCAGTGTCGGGGAGGACTCTTCTGATCAATCAGAGGGAGAAGGGGGGTATATATGTGCAGCCAACGAAAGACACCACCCCAGAGGAAGACGCTCGACGGTAGATGAGTTCTCTGTGTCGTCAGAGATACCTTCCTTCGAGATGGACGACTTCGATAGAAGGGTCATCGGCTACCTATCGATCAGGGACCAGAATCTGCTGAATAAGGTCCTGAGATAGCAGGAAGATGAAGAAGACGCCATCTGGAGTGACGACTACTTCTCCGTACGATGGGGAGCACTCAGAAGTATATTCCGCTCGCCAGTCGTCGTCGGAAAGAAATTGTTCAGGGTCCTAGAAGATGCAATAATAGAGAATATCGGCACTGGGACAGGTTGGAGAACAATATACAATGCCACCCCGACCTTGGCAAGAAGACTGATGATGGGAGTACCATACTCCATCACGGTGGCCAACATGCTGCGACACATCAAAGAGCACAACACGAACATCGTGTTGGCCCCGTACAAGCACCGCAACGTGTGGTTCCTCTGTGTGGCAGACCTCTGGAACCACGAAGTCCAGCTGCTCAGCTGCTACAACAGGGAGGTGTCACGCTCCGGGCTTATCTTCAGTCTCTCGGAGGACAAACATCTCAGGCTTCTACCATTGCATCTTCTGCAAGCCATCAAGCAAGGAGTCCAACATCATAGAGACGTTTGGAACTGCTTCTCTATCGGAGACTTCCCTGTCCAAGCAGAAGAGGGAAGCAGAAACAACGCCTTCATCATCTTACATGCCATGGAGTTGCTCAACATATTCAGATACATAAGGAATCTCCAGGGCCAAAACTTTTACCACCTCAGGAGCATATACGCACTGTTGCTGATCAAAGACAAACACTATTTCCAAGACACAGGGGTACCAGAGAGGCTGTTGGACAGTGACCTAGAAGGTGAATCTTTGCAGCCCAGTAGCACTCCAGAGAAGGAGGCTGAGATAGAAACAGACATCTACAGGGCAGGCAAGCAGTTAGAGATCCTACGGGAAGTGCACTGATTTGAAGACCCTGCTTCGCTTGAAACATTAGAAGAATTGATCAACAATTTCGACCGCTTCTCGTACTCTACACACACAGGAGCAGGTCAATGAAGTCCTTATGAAGTTAGCTGATTCTACCCCGACAGATGTTATCTACGAGGCAGGCAATGTCATAGTCCCGGTTGATGACTTAAGGGACATGGTAAAATATGGAGGATGTTTGGTGATATCTGTGGCGGCCGCCTACATCCAGACACTATAGAAAAAGTTTGAACACACATACATAGCTCATCCAATGTTGTTCAACGACATATGCCTCATCGATGAGTCAGGAGCAAAGCAATCTTTTCTGGCAGAGTTGCAGCGCAGGGTTTCACGGACTATCTTCTTACCCATCCTGCACTACAACCACTGGACGCTCCTGATGATGTACACTCGCCGACGAGCAGGAATCTTCTACAACAGCTCGGATAGCAACAAAGATCATCCAGTGTAGTGTACATCAACAGCGTTGACACCCCTCGAACGCTTAGTACGAAAATACTATGAGGAGGTAGCGGCGTTGACACAACCATTCCTGGAAACGGCAGCAAGAAAATGGCACGAGCTCCAATTCTGCCACCGCAATCCACAACAAATTCCTCTATCCAACGACTGCGGCATCTTCATCCTGGAATGGATATCAAATAAAGAGACGCCTGACCAGCTCCACTACATCGACTACCACAACAAACGAGGAGAATATGTATGGGATATTCTATCCGGAAAAGGCACGTTCACCAGCTAACCCTCACTGAGTTAACATTACCCTACTTTATCTACTTCACAACTCTGGGACGGAGTGTGGAGTAAGTTTTGGGGGGGGGGGTACCATGTACCAGTGAGGGAGGAATAAAAAAAATTCTTCAAACTCCACCCCATTTTTTTCTTTTTCTATAACATGTGTACATATACATATACATGCTCATATAAAAATTTTGCTAAAATTTTTTCTTATTTTGTCTCCACATATATGTACAAAGACACTATATAGTAAAAACCTGATATGACTTCTTGCCAGTTTGTTTTCTATGTATCCAAGGAGATGCAGGTTTTGTTATGTCTTTCTGATAATGCAACCTCAAACAACAAAAGACTATGACTTTCCACGCCAAAAATTTCAAAAAATAATCTCGCAACAGCTAAGAGACGTGTATGCAGAAGGAAAAAGCTGCCCAAACAACAAAAATTCCTCTTGTTTTCCCTTACCCAACAAAATCCCAAAAAGAGAGAACTAGCCTTATGAGAGTGAATAAAAGCATGAATGCTGTGCAAAATAAAAAGAAAGAAAAAAATATATACACACTTGTTTTCTAAAAGTACCCATCTTTAGGCATGGTAGATCTGGGGCAGTGGTACGTAGGATGTGAAATCACTTCTCTAAAGCCAACTGGCTTGGACTGCAGGGACCACTCACCCGCTAATGGACCCGTACCTAGATGGACTGATGGGAAACAAGAAAAACCCAAAAAGCCTTAAGCCTACCCAAACACACAACTTCCTGACCCCAAAAGCTATTTGGTGTGAAAGCTAACTTCGAAATGATGCACCCAAGCCTCGTCGAAGCTGTAGAGAAAAATTTTGCTTAATAAGGCAGGAAAGGCAAAGTATGTTTTTCGTGGTCGGGCAGTATTCTCTTTAAATACATCTCAATACTCATCTAAACCCATGGTCTGAAAACTATACCGGTTAAGAAGAAGCATCACAAACAAAGTTTTAAATATTGATTGAGGACAATCAAAATGCTAAGTTTGGGGGAGTTGATAACACCAAATTTTGTGATGTTTTTGGCCCTTATTTAGTTATCAATTCTGTGCTTTTAAATTGTTTTCCTTGACTTTTTGTCATGTTTTTGAATAAACATGCCACGCTACGCTCTTAACTCAATTTTATCATCTTTTGAAGAGTTTTCCTCCCTTTTTGACTCGTTTATTAGCAAAAAGGCCTATCTCGGCCCTTGAACGTGTTCTACCTACATCGGCCCTCCTATTAGCTGGTCGACACACTCACGGCCCGACACAGAGCAGCACGATACAATACTGCACGACATAGGGATGCCGCGCAAGGAGGTCCTGACGGGCGACACGCCACTTACCCGACAGGGAGTTGTACTCACTATGAAAACTGAAGCGTGTCGTGCGATACAAGCCACCCACCGGTAGGCGGCCACTCGTCATGATGACTAACACGCTCACAGCCCGACTTCCTTGTATCGAGAAACACACATATTGGGCATCCCTGAATCCATGATAATGGTGCTGATGGTAGACACGTGGCGCCCGGAGGACCACAACTTCTCCCATCCATTGCCTATAAATAGCAGCTACAGGACTACGATGGGACGGGTCATAAAAAGGTCGGAATCTCTCGAAAGCCAACTTAGGAAAGCATCTGGAGCTAGCGTGTCATGCCTCAGAGGTGTGTCGGGCGACACTAGGTGAGCACTTCCCCGACCCGAGAGGGAGGGAATGGTTCCCTTAGGATTGGCCCTGGGCACCGTAGCAGACCGATATCGGCCAACAAGGACACCCGATATGAGTACCTGATACTCTAAGAAAACTCTAGCCCAACACGATACCAAGCCCGATACGCATCACCAGTCATGGCGTGTTGCTCGAGAGGGTGCTGCCCGACACGACCGTATCGGGCATGAGTGTCTCGTACGATATGTCCACCCATCACGAGTGTGTCACCCGAGAGGGTGTGCCACCTGACATGGGCGTATCGGGTAAGGCTCCCGCCTGGTATCGGGCTGGAGGGATCTTGGGGATCTGCTACTGCCTGTCGCCCTTCTAAATCAAGAAGGAGAGATTTATCTTTACTTGTTTCAGTCATTTACTTTATTTACTTATGAAATGTAACCAAACCCTTTTATATAATGCTTATGCTGATGGAATTAGAAGAGTTTTAATTATCTGCTGCTTTATGTTTGGTCCCTTTTGTTGGATGATTGCTTTGTTTAGCATCCGAACTCTAGCTTGTACATTTGGATCATGTTTCGACTAGCTACTGAATCGTGTTTCCTGTTGCACCAGCCTCGAGAGAGGTGTTGTGGCTCTAGTGTTTGGTCTGGTACGGGATTACGGGAGTGCCCAGGATCGGATTTGCTTTAGTGACCTCTCCACTCTAACTTAGGACCAGAAACCCCGAGAGAGGTGTTGATGCTTAGTTAGAGGTACCCACTTCGAGAGAAGGGGTACCAGATGTTTTTGCTCCCGCTTGTTTTACCAAAGCTTTCTCCTTCGTTCCTTACTAAAGCAGTAGTGTTATCCACTTTGTTTCTATTATGCAAAAACCCTAATAAAACTGATAAACCTTTAAAACATTAATTTCTCCTCGTAGCTCCAGTTGGAGATAGTTTTCTTTTATCAATCTTCGCATGTTGTTCCTCTTGGGGAACTTTATCATCTCCTTACCCTTACCGAAGTGTAACGTGTCGATTACGCATTCTCAACACTACCACCCTTGTCCTTGTGTTTGACCTTGTATATCTACTTTGACCCCGTAATAAAGTTGTAGGGGCCTAGAAGGTTTCGGGTTATAAATTTAAAAGTCCAACTACTTTAAATCCACTCCCTTTTTGGACGTGCGATTTAGGCTGGTCAATGATGCGTATGCAAATGAAAATGCCCTAATGCCTACATTTTGGGTGGAATGATGCATATTCCTACAATTCCACCTTATATGGGATCAAATGTGTAAAAACTACATTATGTGCTTCTTCTTCCTATTACACGGGTGAAACAAACTCTTTTCTCCATCTAAAATCAGCCTTTTTTTCTTTCTATTTTTTTTCAAGCCCTTGTTCTCAAATTGCAACATGTACAATATTTTTTCAAATTCATGTTTTGTTCTTTTTTTTTCTTTCGGGCTTCTTTCACATAACTGTAATACTGAAGGCATTACACTGTCTTTCAGAGAGTATAGAATGAGTCACCTGCTACTCTTATTTTTCAGAAGAAATAAGGCACATACTATACTACATGCTCAAAAGTATGTTCAAATGCAACTACATGAGATCAGTTATGCACAAGGATGGCATGCATTCATGATGTACGCATGCATGATATCTCTACAAATTTTTTCATTTTTTTTTCAATTTTTTTATGCACAATCTTCCTGCAATGCAATAAAATGCAATCCTACCTAAATGCTATGCAATCAAAAGATGAAAACCGTAATGTGCTTCCAATTCTTATGGTGGAGTATGAAAACAATGGTGGTGGATAGATCACAAGATTAATTGACTGAACCTTTAGAAAATATTATGTGTCCCTCCTTACTGACCTGTGTAAAAATTAAGAGGTTTCTCTCTCTTCTTTTAGATTAAGGTCTCATTATCATTTGGTCAGTTTAGACTCAAACAACCAATTCCGTCCACTCTTCGTGAATCATAGGAATGTAAAATTGTGGTTTCCTATTTTAAAGTTGACAAACCCAATTATTTTCTTAAGTCATGTGCTCAAGGTTGAACAACACAACCTTGCAAAAGCACTAAAAATTTCAAATTTACCCCTAATTCCCATGTACAAACATAGAGATGACACATGACATTAGACATCCACAATTACACTAGATAGAGTGTGGATCCTACAGAAAACTAAGAACTAAGAAAAATAAATGACAAAAGACAAAGTAAGAAATGATAAAAACTAAGAAAAATAAAGGATAGAAATTGTTCCAACTCCCCCCCAAGCTTGAATTCGACTATGGCCTCATAGTCAAAAACAACCTTAAATGGTGGAATAGTGATACCGATCATTGGTCATGTGGAGGCGGGTACTGCAGAGCTGTGGGGTCCCAAGATGGGTACTGGCCCTGGAAACACAGATCATACTGGGGCATCGGCAGAGGTTGAGGATACTCCCCAAAATAGTTTTGGCTCCAGTAGTTGTCGTAGAAGGGCTATTGCTGCATCTCCATCCTATGCAACCTGTCATGGATATTCTGTTGGTTGGCGAGGAGGAGGCACTCATTCTCATAAATAGCTTGCTGGTTCTCAAAATGTCGGTTCGTGGTATCCTGAATACCAGCGAAGGAAGTAGTATGTTGTTGCTGGGTCTGCTGAATCTCCTGCAGCATCGAGTACATTCCCTGCATTGAATAGATATCCTCTCCTTGATGAGAGGGCTGAGGTGGCAGAGGTTGTGAAGAGGATGATTCACTCGGGTGGAAGCGGGGACGCTTCCGGGGTGCTACTCGTGCCCGTAGAGGAGTGAAAGCCTCCTCTTCCTCTTCATGCTCGTCGCCGTCATCATTATTTTCATCATCACCACCGTCTTCATCAGAGTCGTCAATGGAAATGATAGGCCACCTGAAATGTTGAGCTCCCTTGATGTTGAAGACGGGGTACGGAAGCGCACATTCTTGATATTCGTGATTGACATGGCAATGTGCATAAGCCAAGCCATCATGGAGTAGGAGGAGGTTGGAGCGGTGTAGATGATGGAGGTTGACCTTGTTCCTGTTGGAAAGCAGAGTAAGTTGGGAAAAATCCAACCCAAGGTAGAGGGCCAACGGTGTGATGAGCCCTCCAAAGTGGATAGGAGCCTTCCGCGTACTTCTCTTCATAGCCAACACGCGCATAAAAAAGAATTCGCCCTAGTTGCACTCCTCGCGCTTCAGCAATTTATACAGAAAGAATAAATCTGTCTCTTGGAATTTGCTAAGAGACAGATCGCCGCAAGCAAAAAGCATCGTACAGAGCATGCGGTGCATAATCCGCACAAAAGGATGCTCAAAGTCAGCGACGGCAGCGTTGTGGTAGCTCACAGACTTGTCGGGAGGCGCAGTCACCAGCTGGGCGAAGATGTCATCGTAATCAGTCTGGTTGTTCGGCCTCCGGTGCTGGTAAGGGTCATGATACCAGTTGTACATAGAATTGAACTGGGCGAGAGTGAGGGTGTAATTGTTATTATAGAGTCTGAAAGACACGCACCCTTTCTTCCACTCCCTATCGGTGGCAATTAAGTCATTAGGAACGACATTGATATCCAATGACACCATGAACTCTGCCACGAGTTCCTTATAAGTCGGCCACACGCCGAAAAATGGTTGGTCGTCCGCGTGGTACTCCATCTCGTCGGGTCTCCTTCCTGTATGCTTTGCCTGTCCCTGCAGGACATAGGCGAGAATGTCATTGAACCCCATGTCGCGGATCATTTCCCGATCGATGTAGTGGGTGGGTTCAATCTTCCTCTTGATTAATTCCTCACAAACCTTCCAGACCTCCACAGAAGGATGAACAATCCTCAGACGAGGAATGGATCATGGTGGCGGAGGAATGAAGGTTGGGATCTCCATCGAAACCATCCGTGAAGAAGATGCTCCGTCTGTCCGCACCATTGTCGTAGAGAAAAGAAAAGGATAGGAGATGGAGCTTGGAGAAGGTCAGGGAAGATAATCTCCGCTCTGTGTAGGGCTTGGTGAAGATATCGTGATCCTTGGATGCTCGTAGCAGGCCTCCAGTCGCACAGCAATGCGCAATGCGCAGTGCACAAGTAGAAGGAAGAAGCTCTGAAGGTGTGAAGAGAATTGACAATCAATCCCTCCTTTTATAACTCTATTTGTCGCTGTTGTGGACCCGTCGATACCATCGATGGGGTGTCAATGGTATCGACACCTGTATCACAATTCAGGTTTCACGAGTATCGACGGCTGTCGATAGCATGATGTGGGGGCCCGAATCGATGACACATCAATACCATCGATGGGTGTCGATGGTATCGACCCATCCCACGGATCAACTTCCTTGATGTAGCGATCGCCGTTGATTTCCTCTCGCGGATTTGTGACATGTAGTGTCGATACCATCTACGCGGGTCGATGGTATCGAATCTTTGTAGGTCAAACACCCTCTTGAGGCCCGACCGCCACTTTCTGCCTGTTGTCAGGTCGATACCATCGACAGGCCCGTCGATGGTATTGACTTCACTGAGACAAAATTGTCTGTAAATCTTCAGGGATCTCACGAGTATCGACACCCATGTCGATACTATCGACCCCAATCTAGCGATTTTCTCATCATCACTGATGGTAGGTCGATACCATCAATGAGGCCGTCGATGGTATCGACTCAGAAAAATTTCTACAGTCGCCTAACTGTACCCATGTCACTACCATTGACACAATGGTCGATGGTATTGACTCTGCCTCAGCCCTGCACACTGAACAAACGATCAAGGTACCATTTTTACACTATAAACAAAATTAAACCAAACTAACTTGTAAATGAGAACGAAAATAGATGAAATTACCAATGGTTGGGTTGCCTCCCAACAAGCGCCCTTATTTAACGTCTTAGGCTAGACATAATCAAGCTTATCATACATCCTTAAGTGCTATGAGTTTGACCTCATGCACTTTCCTCGTGTAATACTCACCAAAGTACAACTTCAATGTCTGTTCATTGACCAAAAATGTCATCTCTCCATCACGCACCATGATGTCACCATGTGGCCGTACCTCCTCCACGATGAAAGGTCCACTCCACCGGGATTTCAATTTCCCGGGATGCAACTTCAACCTCGAGTTGAACAATAGCACATGATCTCCCTTCTTGAAGACACGCAATTGAATGTGTCAATTGTGGATCAAATTTGTTCTTTCCTTGTAAATCCTCGAGCTTTCATAGACATTCATTCTCAGCTCATCTAGCTCATTTAGCTCAAGCAAGCGTTTCTTCCCTGCCTCATCATAATTCAGGTTCAGCTTCCTTAACACCCAGTGCACCTTATGCTCTAACTCGACCGACAAATGGCAGGCCCACCCATAAGCCAACCTAAAAGGCGTAGTGCCTACAGGTGTCTTAAACGCCATCGTATACGCCCATAAAGCATCTGGTAGCAAAGTACTCTAGTTCTTTCTTGTCAAAGCCACTGTGTGCTCCAAGATTTTCTTAATTTCTCTATTGGACACTTCGACCTGCCCTTGTGTCTGCGGGTGGTACGGGGTACCAATATTGTGCTTTACCCCATACTTTCTCAACAACGCAGCGAACTTTTGATTTCTGAAATGGGTACCCCCATCGCTGATAATCATCCTCGGTACACCAAATCTGCAGAAAATGTATTCTTTTACAAACATGTACACTACAGCAACATCATTAGTCCTTGTGGGTATTGCCTTTATCCACTTCGATACATAACCAACAGCCAATAAAATGTACAAATTAGAGTTCGAGGACACAAAGGATCCCATAAAATCAATACCCCACAGATCAAACACCTCAACTTCTTGAAACATGTTGAGGGGCATCTCCTGTCACTTTGAAATATTACCTGCCCTTTGACAGGAATCACAGCGTTGCACATAATCATATGCGTCTCAGAACAGTGTAGGCCAATAAAGGCCGCTCTCAAGCACCTTGGCCGCCGTTCTGGAACTAGCATGGTGGCCACCAGTCGGTAGAGTATGGAAATGACGAAGTACACTGTCATATTCTATCTCCGGCACACACCTGTGCAAAACTCCATCCATGCATTGCTTCAACAAAATGGGGTCATCCCAGAAATAATATCTCAAAGAATGGAAAATTTCTTTTTCTCTTGATATGTCCAATCTTCTGGGATAATTTTACAAGCAAGATAATTAACAATATAAGAAAACCATGGATCCTTGGATTTTACAGAAAGGATCTGCTCATCAGGGAATGTCTCGATAATGGGTATATTAATGTCCTTCTCATCTACTCTTTCCAACCTAGACAAATGGTCAGCAACCAAATTCTCTATTCCCACCTTATCTTTAATTTCAATGTCAAATTCTTGTAACAACAAGATCCACCTAATCAATCTAGGTTTGGCATCTTTCTTTTCCATCAAATACTTTATGGCTGTGTGGTCCGTCCATACCACTACTTTTGACCCCACAAGATATTGCCAAAATTTTTCAAATGAAAAAATGACGGCGAGAAGTTCTTTTTTAGTTGTAGTGTAATTAAGTTGTGTGTCATTTAAAGTTTTGGATGCATAGAAAATCACAGCGGGTTTGTTTTCAACATGTTGTCCTAGAACGGCCCCTACTATGAAATTTGAAGCATCACACATTAATTCAAACGTCTTTGTCCAATCTGGTGTTTGCACCATCGGTGCAGAAATTAATTTCTCTTTGAGCACATTGAAAGCATGCAAACATTTTTTTATTAAAATCAAGCACCACATCTTTCTCCAACAGTTCAAATAATGGTTTAGCGATTTTTGAAAAATCTTTAATAAAGCGGCGATAAAATCCTGCATGACTGAGAAAACTCCTTACCCCTTTAACCGTAATCGGTGGGGGTAATTTGGAAATAACCTCAACCTTAACCGGATCTACCTCCAACCCCTTGCTAGACACTTTATGTCCAAGCACAATCCCTTCACTAACCATCATATGGCATTTTTCCCAGTTGAGAACCAAATGCGTGTCCTCACATCGTTGTAAAACTTTATCTAAATTATATAAACATTCATCAAAAGAAGCACCATAGATGGAAAAATCGTCCATGAAGATCTCCAAACAGCGCTCAACCATATCAGAGAAAATGGCAAGCATGCAACACTGAAAGGTTGTTGGTGCGTTGCATAAACCAAAGGGCATACGACGATATGCAAATGTTCCATAAGGACAAGTGAAGGTGGACTTCTCTTGGTCCTTAGGATCAATGGAAATGTGATTATAGCCCGAGTAACCATCTAGAAAACAAAAGTGAGATCGACCTGCTAATCGTTCTAAAATCTGATGAATGAACGAAAGAGTAAAATGATCTTTTAATGTGGCAGAGTTCAATCTAAGGTAATCAATGCACACACGCCACCCAGTTACCAAACGGGTCGTGACTGACTCATTTAACAAATTATGAGTAACAGTAATTCCCCCCTTTTAGGGACTACCTGTGTGGGGCTTACCCACGTCGAGTCAGAGATATCATAAATGATGCCTGTAGAAAGGAGCTTGATCACCTCCTTCTTGACGACCTCCATCATGCTTGGATTGAGTCTGCGTTTTGGCTGGATTACAGGTTTGGCTCCTTCCTTGAGCCAGATTTTGTGCTGGTAAAGTGTAAGGGAGATCCCCTTGATGTCCGTGACCGACCACCCAAATGTGCCGCGGTGGTTCTTCAGCACGATCATCAATTGATCCTCTTCCTCGACACTCAGATATGCTGAGATAATCACCGACAACTTTTCACCATTGGCTAGGAATGCATATTTCAAATGAGGCGGCAGTCGCTTCAATTCTAACTCGGGTGGACTGATCAACGATGACTGTAGCGGTGGTGGGAGTTTCCCAAGATCCTCATAATACTTCGCATAATAACACGGCAGCACCTGAAGCATCTTGATGCATTCTTGTAACGAATTGCTTCTCATCCAATCATGCGTTATATTGACTAGGCAAGCTTCAAGAGGTAGTTTTGGATATGCATCGAGGACAAAACTTGTTATGGAATCATCTTCAGTAGAAAGAGGGATTTCCTCCTCTTCATCATTTGGAAAACCCACAGCCCTGCAAAGAGAAACAACCTTGGTCTGTTCCATAATGTCTACAGCCAGTGTCCCTTTCTCTACCTTGGTCATTACATGAGCCATATCTAGAAACGGCTTCCCAAGACACAGAGATATATTCTGATCAAAATGTTTCACCATACGATCTTGCTCCTTTGCATTTGATTGTGTTGTGCTTGAGGGCATAACCATTTCAAATCGGTCATCAGTGATTCCCAAAGTCAAACGGCCTCTTCCCATCTCGAGTATCATATCTGCAATAGCTTGGAAGGGTCTTCCAAGGAGTAGCTCATTTCCTTGTTCATCCTGCATTTCCATTAACATGAAATATGTTGCAAATACAAACCGATCAACTTTAACCAAAACATCCTCGCAAATACTGTATGGCTTGACCACAGAATTGTCTGCCAACTGAATTGTCATATTGCTAAGTCTTGATTCTTCCAGTCCTAGCTTCTTGAAAGTAGAGAGAGGCATCAAATTTATACTTGCCCCTGAATCACATAATGCTTCACCGAATTTCACTTTATCGATGTAACATGAAATATTGAAGCAGCCCGGATCCTATCTTTTAGGCGGAAATGTGCCCATAATGAAGGCACTCACTTGCTCTTTAAGAACCATGACCTCGGTATCAGGAATCTTCCTCTTCTTTGTGATTATGTCCTTTAGAAACTTGTCGTAAGATGGTATCTGCTCTATTGCTTCTAAAAGTGGAATGTTGACAGAAAGCTTCCTAAAACTATCTAGGAACTTCTTGAACTGAGCATCCACTTTCTTGGCTTTCATACTGTTTGGATAGGGGACTGGGACAGTCTGTGCCCTCTGATGTGGCGGCACATATGGTGTCCTCTTCAATGTCTCCTCCTCAGCAATGGGTTCTGATGTAACATCGTCTACCACATCCTCTACTGGCTCGGTGATTGGAATCAGAACCTCCTTTGTGGCCTCAACTGCGATTTCTAGCTGGGGTGTGCTCGGTTCATCGGCCCTGAGGTTTAAAATTTTCTTACCACTCCTTAGCAAAATTGCCTTAGCTTGTTGGTTTCCTCCTGGAATGTTTGTATTTCTGGGAAAACCTTGCGGTGCTGGGTTTTTCAGATTTGCTATCTCAGTTTCTATCTACGCTAACAATGTCTCTATAGTCCTCATCTGAGCCCCATGATTTTGTAAAGTCTGCCCAAATTGGTTCATAAATTCTCCTTGTTGCTTAATCTGTTGGCCAAACGTGCTCATGAGTTCCTGATTCTGCTTGATTACTTGGTTGAGCAACTCATTGCTCTTATCCTCCACCGTCGGTTGTGGTTTTGCATCAGGGTCCTACAAGAAATTATTCGGGTCTTTCCATGAAAATTTCTTATCTTTCCTCCAAGAATAGTCGTTGTTTCTGTACCCCAACTGTTGGTGCATAAATTTCACCTGTGCTTCCTCATCAGATTCTGCATCTTCTTTTGCTAGCAATTTCTTGGCTAGAAGGTCCATCTTCTCATTTAGCTCCTTGATGGACTTTGACTCACCTACAACTCGAACCTGCTCTACTGCGTCTCTGTCGCCCCATGATTGCTTTTTTGCCATGTTCTTCAAAATCTCCCAACACCTCGTGCCTGTGTTGTTTAAGAAGAACCCCGAACCGGCTGAATCAAGGTTGCTTCTATCATGCTTAGAAAGAGCAAAATAGAAGATCTTGACTTGTTTCTCCTCGTCGAGCCCATGATGTGGGCACCTCCTCAGCATTATTTGGAAACGTTCCCAAGTCTCAGAATAGGTCTCTCCGGCTTTCTGGCTGAAATTATGGATCTTCCGTACCAGATTGTTGGTCTTCTCAGGTGGAAAGAATCTCTCGAATAACACCTTGACCATATGATCCCACAACTCCACATACTCGTCGTCCAAGTTATGCAACCATTCTCGGGCATTTCCCGCTAGCGAGTTAGGAAATAATTTCAAATAGAGTGTCTCTTGCGGGAACCTATCAATTTTGATCATGTCAGTTCTCCACGAACTGGCTAATGTGAGTCACCGAGTCTTCATTTTTAAGCCCGTGAAATGCATTTGATTTGACCAAATTTATTAGGCCTGGATCGATCTTATAATTGGAAATGTTGATAGCCTGCCTCTTGATCGACCCTTTAGATGCAGATGCAGAAGACGCCTTGATCTTCTCCCAAATTGTCTGTTCCTTAGCCATAGCTTCTGGTTCAGAGTCTGTATATATATCCTCAGGCTGATCTTGAGTGTTGTTTTCCTCTTCGTCTGATCCCAGCGGTGGAACCTCTAGTGATGGCTGCGTGTAGTCTGTGCTACGCGTCCTCACCATGCACTAGTACCTGCAAAGTAATAATTTAGGTTCAGTACAGTGCGAGACGATTGCTAAATATATATATAAAAAATAAGTGTTGAATTTCAAAATTCATAATAAAATAAAAAGTGGCCTAGAGTGGCCGCTTGCAGCACTCGTAGTGCCGCCAATTTCTGTGTCCCCGACAATGGCGCCAAAAACTTGACACGCATATAACATGCGTGTAATACGCAAGTGTACGTGTCGAAGTAATATGGGATTATGAGTCCCGAGTTATCGAACACGGGGAGTTATGAGGTTGAAGACTATTACTAATTAGGATTGATCAACTGAGATGAAAATAAGAGTTGATTGAAAAAGAAAATAAAAATAAAAGAAAACAAAACAATCGATTAAATGGTTGGTTTAATCAATTAAAAATGGAATCTTTAGGATTGCGGTTTCACCGCAAGTTCTCATTGTACTAATTCCTACACAATTATCCTAATTTGTCTCCTATTCCGGGTAGTGGCCTGTAGTCAGAATTGCTCGCTTTCGTGATACAATTCACTACCTAAATCTAGGTCGGTTCCATGGTAGTAGTAACCTATACCCTAAACTAGGTGCATGAAGATCATACTCTGGGTTTTCACCATTAACTGTACATCGCCTTGTTCAAAGGATTTATTAGTTAATGTGATTATTGTCTGTTTTCAACTGTTAATTCTTCTTTCAAAGTAATTAAAGGTATTAGATTATCATTAGGGTGATCAATCATAATGATATAATGGAGAATACAACATCATACCACAGATTTGAGAGACAAATTATGATAAACTATGTAAAAAGTATCATACAACGATTACCCAGGCTACTCCCGGGTCCTAAGGAATTACAGTTTTTAGCCAAAAATAGACGACATGGTATCGCAGTAAGTCAAAAAGATGTACAACATGAATTTTGAGATACAGTAAATTGGAGAAAGGGTTAAAGAGTGGATCTGGAGAAGATGGAGAGAATTTGCCGTCGTTTCTGCCGCCAAAACACCTCTGAGGTCTTCTGTGTACGGTTCCTCTACTTTTCTCTCTCTGTTCGGCTGCCGTATCGTGCCCCCATGATAGATCTCTCAATTACGGTTCTAATGGTGCCTTTTATAGCCGTCGTACATGTTTAGGTCAAAAGGAAATCTAAAATGTGATTTTTAATACAATATGTGTTAGATTTAACACATTAAAATTTGGTCTGCAGCGTCTGAGTCGATGGTATCGAGTTGGAAGTTGATGGTATCGACTTCTTCACAGTAAAACGTCCTTTTCCTTTTCAATCTGGAGCAAAAAATATTTGTACTCTGATGCCATGTCGCTACCATCGAGTTGCAAGTCGATGGTATTGACTTTGCTCTAGTAAATAATAATTATCAACAATAAAATAATCAATGAATAAAATCAAATAATTACTATAATAATTAAAACATGTAAAATACATGTAAAAATATAAGAAATGATGCACAAGTGATTTTTATTAATTTGGTAAAATATGTATTAAAAAGATATTCAATGAAGTACAAATGACACAAAAAATAACCAAATTAGATATCAAAATAACGACAATTTGTGCATACATCACCAAGCCACCCATGTAGATGAAGATTAGGTAGTCTTCTCATCCCATCACGTGGTCCTTCTCATTACCTTTTGCCACATGATGTCTAAATTATGGGTAGCTTATGCATCAGAAAAATGAATATCACTAAGTTTTGAAAGTTGATACCATGATCTGACCTTAATTTGAAATCTCGATTTTGATCAATTAAGCTTGACATTAATTACTCATGTTTGACCCCTAATATCATGAACACTCAAATTAGATAAAACTTGACTATATGCTTCCTATGTTTGAGGTAAATGATACGAATTTTGATATGCTAAAATAAGGATGACGTATACCTTATTTCTAATGAGGTCTCTATTTGATTAATATCCATGTTGTACTATTATTGACTAAACCTCTAATATAGTTAAGCAAACTTTTTTCCTTTTTGATACACATCATGATTATGCCATCAAATTATTAATCTTAATGACTCACAAAATCATAATGTAAGATTATGATGCAAAAAGCAGTTTTCCTATTGACTATTAATGCCTTTTGCAATCTCGGTTTTGATATGATGGTTATGGGCCTAGATTTTGCACTATTATGCTCTAATTCCTCGAATGTCAAATTCAAATCCACAATTTCCAAATTATATCACTACCTTGATCATAATAGGAAGGGATGCAACTATTACCTTAACTTTATAAAATCTTGACATTATTGCCCTATTATCATGAATTTTGATCTTATGACCTTGATAATATGATTGGATCATTGATACACTCCCTATTTGAATAAGCTCAGTGGATAATGACAAATGTGCTAAATTAGGTGGTAGTTTACTCATGACTCCCCTAACCTAGGTCACATCCCTATTATGACTACCTCTAAGTTTTCACCTTGTTGATTATTTAGAGTACTCTAGAAAGGTATTCCCTTCCACCCATTTTGGATTGGTTGACCTAAGATTAATAGGCTAAATTCATGATGATATTGATACTCAATCTTGAATCTTGATTTAATGACAATCTTGAAATATGATAATATTGACTATAGCTTGTGGTTGACTCCCTAGATAGACCTAGGTCTAGATCATTCATCAACCTTGGAAACCATGATAATGAAATCTTAACATGTTTCTCAAATATTGCTTTAATATTGTTGCTAGAAATTGAATATGGATGAGTGATCTCCCCTAAGGTCTAAATAGGAATCTAAAACCTAACTTTAAAACTCTGGAACTATGACTTTTGATGTCCAAAAATCTTGACTCTTGATACTGATAATGTGACTCACGATTATCAAATTTCAATAAGGATACAAATCATGTGATCACGCTATTAGGACATTGAGATATATGACAAATGACTTCCAAATCCCAAATCTTGACATTTTTGAAATGATGACTATGTTGAATCCCTCGATTTATGACTTAGGGTTTATCTCTCATTAGGACTAGGGTGGGACCTCTATTGATACTGAGCTTGAAATCATGATATTGAAAGTATGATGTTGTCTCGAAATGTTGAAATATGGAATCTTAAATCATGGATGGATAACCCCACCTAGGCCAATGTAGAGTCTAGGACCTTGAAATATTGGGATTGAAAGTCACCTTGTACACTTGATTCAAGAGCACTATTTGTTTGACCAAAAATATGATATCTCTAAATTTGTGATCAATAGGATGCTCTCCATATTTGTGACTCCTATAATGACTTTGAACAATATATGCATTGACCTTGATACTCAAATGATTGATGATGAAACGATGTTGGTACAAAGTTGGTTATGAATTGGAACATGGGATACCAATTATGATTATTGGACTACTTGAACTTTGAGGACATGATTTTGATTATATAGTTGAGGATGTTTGAGTAATTTAGGATATGATCTGGATTTTGATAATTCTAGTTTGGAGGATATTTTTTAATTTTGGGGACAAAATTCCTTTTCAAGGAGGGAAGGATGTGACAAAGTGAATTTTTGCATAATTATGATTTAATTACTTATTTACCCTCAAAGACTTGAATATCTTACTCATGATGTCACCCATGAAGTCATGACTCTATAATAACTTCCAAAGTAGAATAACTCACACTTCAAATAAAGTTGATACACTTGTGTGCATGAAACCCTAATTTTGTTATACCCTTTAACCCTTTGATTAAATTCTTGATCATACGTACTCATTTTGATTTGGAATTTTGCACACATGTTGTATGCTCTATCATGAATCTCTGGTATAAATTTGAGCTCATTTGGACTTTCCTATAATTTTATACGAATTATCTAAATTTTACTCCCCATTTAGCCCTAAATACCATCTTTATTTCTTTTCTGGCTTACTGGGCTCGGCCCATCTAGCCGCTTGGGTGCCCTCCTGGCTTAATTGGAGCAAGAGCCCTTGAACCAGGGAATTGCCCTTCCTTTTCTCAACGACCCAGTTTGGACCAACCTCATGATCCAAGGATCTTGTGGGGGATGAACCCCAACCCTTGGATATGAGGCACACAGATCCCAGCCAGATCAAACAATCGACAACCCATCTCCTACCTCCCACAATCAGCGGGGAAGACAACTGTGAGACCGAGTGGACACTTGACCCCAAATCGAACATAATTTGAAAATAAAAATGGATGGAAAGCTCCAGATCACAATCCCACACTCATCTAGTCCTTTTTTCCATCAAATCAACATATTTCAAGAGTATTCGAGAGCCCTCTCTCACAGCTGCTGCCATGGGTGTGGTGACCTCATGAAACCCTAAAACCCAGCCCCGATCACCTATAAAAATCCCACCACTGACTTCGTTTCAACCTCGTGATTCTGAGAGGCACATTTTTGTCCACTCTCCCGCTCCCCTGCTCATGCTCCTCCTTTTACCGGCTACTACTCCACTGTGGCACCGCCTTGCCTGGTGCGCGGGTAATCAATCCGGGGAAAACATTCCCCTACATTTGATCTTGGTCCATGACAAAGGATGAACATGATCCAACGACGCTAGATCAGCACGCCTGACTTCCCCTCTCACACACGTGACCTAGAAAAAGTTGCTCCCAGCCACAGGATCGTGGCCTTGGTCAGTGGTTGCCGGCTAATCAACGGCCAATAGTTTACCCTCAATTTTCCTTTTTCTGGTAATTCCCCCCCACTCTACTTGAAAATCAATAAATTGGCCTGATCTTGTTTGAATCATATCTCTTGATTCTTAACTCCAAAAATTACATTTAAATAGTCGATCTTGATTAGAAAAATCCAATGAACTGATTAAAAATGCTTTTGGAAACTAACTCATTATGGATCTTTCTGATATCCCTAGACCTTGTTCCTTTGCTCATTTAATTTGTCTAATGACTCAATAATGATGTTTAATCTTTGGAAACCCTAGATTTGGACTCTGATGATTATCTTGTAACCTAGATCTAACATCTACTCTTGAAAATGAATCATTAGTGATCTTAATCAATTTACTTGATTCAATCTTGATTATAATGAATATGAGTAATCTTGATATTGATCTTAATCTTAATCTAGTAAAACACTTGATATAGTTTTGACCCATCAATCTGATCTTGATTTCCAATTATATTAAGTACCATGATGATAATGTAGAAATTGATGATGACTTGGATAATGATCATAAATTAGGGTTAACACATATGATCCTAGAAAACCTAAGTAAGTCATTCACACTTGAATATATTGTATACTTGAAATAATGTTGGACATATTGAAATATTGATTATAAATGAATGACCCAACCCTAAGGTTGACATAGGAAAAGTGTAACCCTAATCTTGAATATTGAAACAAGATTTTCAAATATCATGATCTTGACCCTTGATCCAAACATTGTGTTTTAGGATGTAACTCGAAGGGTCGACCTATTACTAGTTGATCTATACTCAAAATCCTCAGTGAAAGTATAACTCCTCCTTGATTGTATTGATGATACTTTTATGTATCTCTTGACTGTGTACTTGGATACTTATTGGATAAGCTACTGTTCCCTATAATTAGTCTTCTGTTTTTATATACTATATTTTGAAAAACATGAAAATATAAATTGCATGCCCATTATGACTGCCCGTATATTGATAATGATGATGATGTTGATAATGTTGATAATGTTGATATTGGGTGTAAGCAACCCCCTCATTGAGAGGTGGGACTTTTACATTGGCCTCCTACCTCATATGGAGAGAAGGAGACCAGTGACTTCCCCATCACATTGGGGTGATAAAGTCACACAAAAATATATATGCATGCTTCTCGAATTACAGCATAATGGGAACTCATAATAAAAATCAAATCGCTTGAAAAACTTGTCGAATAACTTTTGATTCGTATAACTTTCTTGTTATACTTTTGAAATATAAGTCCTTCCAAGTACACTTATTTTTTATAAACTATTTTACTTGATTTTGATAACGTACCGTGCAATTTCATGATTGTGTCTCGATTTTCTTAATTTTAAGCAATACAAATGGAATGTTGAATAAGATCGCTTCCGCACGCTACATACTCTAATGACAAGGATATATTGGAAAAATCTCCGTATTGGGTTAGTTTGTTCTTTAATTATCCAGTTTTGAGTTATTATTTCTTATTGTATATGCCAGTGTCATAGATCCTATTGGGCCACCCAGGGATGGGCATTTCAATCCTTTTACTATTGTCCAGGCAATAGGATTGGGATTGGGGTAAGAACGGTTCCGTGACAGTTGGTATCAGAGCTTACACACTCCCATATACTTTAAGTATATAATTTCTCAAGTCTCTTACACCCAAGAAACTATAAATTCCATAATGGCGAATATTGGGGTGTCTAGGCTCGAGGTCGTGGCATAATTTCTCCTATCTGTCTTCACGGTGGTTGAGATCCCCCGCTCTACCTGGCCTTAATTGATCTAAAACTGGACCTAAAGGTTCTCTTATGAATCCCTAGAGAGTCTTCTAGCATCTCATATCTTCTTTAAGGACTACACAAGCCACCCATGTACATGAAGATTAGGTAGTCTTCTCATCCCATCATGTGGTCCTTCTCATTACCTTTTGCCACATGATGTCTCGATTATGGGTAGCTTATGCATGGGAAAAATGAATATCACTAAGTTTTGAAAGTTGATACCATGATCTGACCTTAATTTGAAAACTCGATTTTGATCAGTTAAGCTTGAAATTAAATACTCATGTTTGACCCATAATATCATGAAAACTAAAATTAGCTAAAACTTGACTATATGCTTCCTATGTTTGAGGTAAATGATACAAATTCTGATATGGTGAAATAAGGATGACTTATACCTTATTGTTGATGAGGTCTCTATTTGATTAATATCCATGTTGCACTATTGTTGACTAAACCTCTAACATAGTTAAGAAAACTTTTTTCCTATTTGATACGCATCATGATTATGCCATCAAATTATTAATCTTAACGACTCACAAAATCATAATGTAAGATTATGATGCAAAAAGCAGTTTTCTTATTGACTATTGATGCCATTTGCAATCTCGATTTTGATATGATGGTTATGGGCCTAAATTTTGCACTATTATTCTCTAATTCCTCAAATGTCAAATTTAAATCCTCAATTTCCAAATTATATCACTACCTTGATCATAAAAGGAAGGGATGCAACTATTACCTTAACTTTATAAAATCATGACATTATTGCCCTATTATCTTGAATTTTGATCTTATGACCTTGATATATATGATTGGATCATTGATACTCTCCCTATTTGAATAAGCTCAGTGGATAATGACTAATGTGCTAGATTAGGTTGTAGTTGACTCATGACTCCCCTAACCTAGGTCACACCCCTATTATGACTACCTCTAAGTTTTCACCTTGTTGATTATTTAGAGTCTGAAAAGGTATACCCTTCCACCCGATTTGGATTGGTTGACCTAAGATTAATAGGCTAAATTCAGGATGATATTGATACTCAATCTTGAGTCTTGATTTAATGACAATATTGAAATATGATAATATTGACTATAACTTGTGGTTGACTCCCTAGATAAACCTAAGTCTAGATCATTCATCAACCTTGGAAACCATGATAATGAAATCTTGACATGTTGCTCAAATATTGCTTGAATATTGTTGCTAGAAATTGAATATGGATGAGTGATCTCCCCTAAGGTCTAAATAGGAATCGAAACCCTAACTTTAAAACTCTAGAACTATGACCTTTGATGTCCAAAAATCTCGAATCTTGATACTGATAATGTGACTCACGATTATCAAATTTCAATAAGGATACAAATCCTATGATCACACTATTTGGACATTGAGATATATGACAAATGACTTCAAAATCCCAAATCTTGAAATTTTTGAAATGATGACTATGTTGAATCCCTCAATTTATGACTTAGGCTTTATCTCTCATTAGGACTAATGTGGTACCTCCTATTGATTCTGAGCTTGAAATCATGATATTGAAAGTATGATGTTGTCTTGAAATGTTGAAATATGGAATCTTAAATCATGGATGTATAACCCCACCTAGGCCAATGTAGAGGCTAGGACCTTGAAATATTGGGATTGAAAGTCACCTTGTGCACTTGATTCAAGAGCACTATTTGTTTGACCAAAAATATGATCTCTCTAAATTTGTGATCAATAGGATGCTCTCCATATTTGTGACTCGTATAATGACTTTGAACAATATATGCATTGGCCTTGATACTCAATTGATTGATGATGAAACGATGTTGGTACCAAGTTGGTTATGAATTGGAACATGGGATCCCAATTATGATTATTGGACAACTTGAACTTTGAGGACATGATTTTGATTATATAGTTGATGATGTTCTAGTAATTTAGGATATGATCTGGATTTCAATAATTCTAATTTTGAGGATATTTTTGAATTTTAGGGACAAAATTCCTTTTCAAGGAGGGAAGGATGTGACAAAGTGAAAATTTTCATAATTATGATTTAATTACTTATTTACCCTCAAAGACTTGTATATCTCACTCATGATGTCTCCCATGAAGTCATGACTCTATAATAGCTTCCAAAGTAGAATAACTCACACTTCAAATAAAGTTGATGCACTTGTGTGCGTGAAACCCTAATTTTGTTATACCCTTTAACACTTTGATTAAATTCTTGATCATACGTACTCATTTTGATTTGGAATGTTGCACACATGTTTTATGCTCTATCATGAAGATTTGGTACAAATTTGAGCTCATTTGGACTTTCCTATAATTCTATACGAATTATCTAAATTTTACTCCCCATTTAGCTCTAAATACCATCTTTATTTCTTTTCTGGCTTACTGAGCTCATCCCATCTAGCCACTTGGGTGCCCTCCTGGCTTAATTGGCGCAAGAGACCTTGAACTGAGGAATTGCCCCTCCTTTTCTCAGTGACCCGGTTCGGACCAACCTCACGATCCATAGCTCTCGTGTGGGATGAACCCCAGCCCTTGGATCTGAGGCACACAGATCCCAGCCAGATCAAATGATCGAAAACCCATCTCCTACCTCCCACAATCAGTGGGGAAGACAACTGTGAGATCGAGCAGGCACTTGACCCCAAATCGAACCTAATTTGAAAATAAAAACGGATGGAAAGCTCTGCCTTGCAATCCCGCGCTCATCTAGCCCTTTTCCCCCTCAAATTGACATATTGCAAGATCATTCGAGAGCCCTCTCTCACAGCCACCGCCATGGCTATGGTGACCTCATGAAACCCTAAAACCCAGCCCCGATCACCTATAAAAATCCCACTCTTGACTTCGTTTCAACCTCACGATTCTGAGAGGCACATTTTCCTCCACTCTCCCACTCCCCTACTCATGCTCCTCCTTTTGCCCGCCACTACTCCGTCGCGGTGCCGCCTTGCCAGGTGCGTGGGTAGTCAATCTGGGGAAAATGTTTCCCTACCTTTGATCTTGGTCCATGATAGAGGATGAACATGATCCAACAGTGCTGGATCAGCACGCTTGACTTCCCCTCTCACACATGTGACCCAGAGAAAGTTGCTCCCAGCCACAGGATCGTGGCCTTGGTCCGCGGTTGATCGGCTGATCAAAAACCAATAATTTACCCTCAATTTTTCTTTTTCTGGTAATTTCCCCCCCTCTCTACTAAAAAATAAATAAATTGGTCAGATCTTGTTTAAATCAAATCTCTTGATTCTTAACTCCAAATATTACGTTTAAATAGTAGATCTTGATCAGAAAAATCCAATGAACTGATTTAAAATGCTTTTGGAATCTAATTCATTATGGATATTTTTGATATCCCTAGACCTTGTTCCTTTTCTCATTTAATTTGTCTAATGACTCAATAATGATGTTTAAACTTTAGAAACCCTAGATTTGGATTCTGATGATTATCTTGTAACCTAGATCTAATCTAGTTGAATAATCTACTCTTAAAAATGAATCATTAGTGATCTTAATCAATTTACTTGATTCAATCTTGATTATAGTGAATATGAGTAATCTTGATATTGATCTTAATCTTGCAAAACACTTGATACCGTTTTGACCCATCAATCTGATCTTGATTTCCAATTATATTAAGTACCATGATGATAATCTAGAAATTGATGATGACTTGGATAATGATCATAAATTAGGGTTAACACATATGATCCTAGAAAACCTAAGTAAGTCATTCACACTCGAATATATTGTATACTTGAAATAATGTTGGACATATTGAAATATTGATTATAAGTGAATGACCGAACCCTAAGGTTGACTGTCACGCCCCGATCTCACACTAACCACAACCCACGAGATTAGGGAGCGACAGATGGGATTTACACACAAGCCAACCACTCATCATATATAAAACATTTAAAGTCATTAAAAGGATAACCAGATTTATGTTGTAAACTAAAACTAAACAAACTACAGAAGCATTCCTATTAAACTGACAAGAGATATAACAGAGTTTACAACATGTAACATTGTTTAACAGAAAGTAAACATAACAGGTAATTTACATCTTTATACACATTTGCCTTACAAATTCTCTCTCACTCACACCATGTTCCAAGGATCGAGGGGAAAGGACTAAGAGACCTCTAACTAGACTAACTACAAACCTTCTATAGACTAGGCGTTAGGATGAAACGATCCTTCTGATTCCTGTTGCTGATGCTGACCTGAAAATGTTTGAGTAGAGGGATGAGCCTACTCGCTCAGTGAATAGCATTTCACTTAGCTATCACTAAACAACTCATCAGATATATAAATTTGAAATAAAGCATAAGTACAGTACTAAACCGGGCATTTCTAATGACATAGCAAATTAACAGATAATAATCTCATTTCTATGCAACATCAGATATTTTAACAATTAAACAGTTATAGGGAAAAGGCATAGAAGTTCAAATCCATTAACATATAAAACTTTCCGTGATCCTATATGATTACATAATTATCATTTTTATGCCCTAAACATATGCAGTGTACTCTGCATATAAAGATTTGTAGCGAACTACGATCCCACCGTACAAGACTTAGCGACACATCTGAGAAATGCTAAGTCTGACTGCCCGCCCTGGTCTGCTGCAGGACTCTCAGGCTCACAAGGCCTCAGGCTCACAAGGCCTCACTACACTCTCAAAAGAGTGAACTCTAGACTCCTCCTCAAACCTGAGCACACAGGCAGAGAGTCTTATCGGGTTACCACCGTGATACAAGCACGGATTAATGTTGAATAACCCCTATTTACTCCAGTGCCACCGTGACACACGCACGGATTATTGTTGAACATTGCCTCTCTCTATCCTTGTGCTTGTGACTCCGCACAGTTATTGTTGCAACACGAGTTTCACCCCCCTGGTGCAGACCTCTCAAAGGGGTTCTACAATGTTAGGGCACCTAAGTCTATTAACTGATTAACATATAAACAATTAAACAGGAAAAACACATTTCATACTTATTTCACATTTTGAACATCTCTTAAAAACTCATATATATATCATCTGTCATCTTTTAACATGACTCAATGCCACTTATTCAAATTCATTGCTAAACAACCATCTTTATTCAGCATATGCATTGCAACTGTAAAATAGGAAATTCCATCTTTTTCATCAATCATATTACGTATCTCAAGTTCCATTGAATCTATAATAAACTATTGTATGTGCTAAACTGTTTAGAAGTTATACCAACTGATACTAAATCAATTAAGCACTTAAATTGAGTTAAATAATGATTTCTGAATGAACTGCCACTCACAGCTCAGAAACTCGACCGATTGGTCGGAAACTCGACCGATCACCGCACAACTCGACCGATCAGGTACAAACTCGACCGATCAACCTGTTGTTCGTTTCCTGCTCAAGAAAACTCGGTCGAATCACATATAACTCGACCGATTGGCGAATAGACTGAAAACCTAAACCATCCTGATGATGTCGATTTCAATCGAATCAGCGGGTAAAACTATAGATTTGTGCAGCAAATCACCTGTAAAGGATGCGTACACCCACGAACTAACTGTAGGAGAGGAGAAGAACGAACTAGGGCTGCTCTTCACGCCCTTTCTTTCTCCTAGCCGCCGCTGCTGCTAGCGCAGCTCCTGCTGCAAGCGTAGCTCCGGCTACTGCTGGTTCAGCTGGCGAAGAAGGATGGTGAGGCGAAGATGGAAGCCACAACTGCTGGCCGGAACCAAGCTAGGGCTCCAAATCGTCTTCACTCCCAGATCTCCCTCTCTTTCCCTCTCAAGCGACGAAGAGAAGAAACGCTCTGCGTTTCTCTCGTTTATGATAAATGAAACGAGTAAGGAAGGAAAGAAAGGATAAGAAGGGAAAACCTAGGGACCAAAACGTAAAGTCCAGGAACTTTCAAAAACTACAAACAGGTCCCTGCATGCCCAAAAACATACAACTTTTGACTCGAAAGTCGGTTTCAAACGATTTCTCTGGCAACGCCTCAAGCGCAAGATCTTACACGTTTTAAGGGCTAGGATTCACACTACTCATAAATCATATCTGTTTTAAACGTTATTAAAAAAAGCAAGCTTATAACTTAGCAAAGTAGCTAAACACATGCTTAGCAGCATACTTATAGGGTAAGCTCAACACGGGTCGTAACAATCTCCCTCCCTTATAAGAATTTCATCCTGAAATTCCTAAAAAAGAAAAGGAAACTTGCTACACATCTCAGACTCAAGCTCCCACGTAGCTTCTTCAAGGTTATGATTCCTCCACAAAACCTTCACTAAAGGTATCTCGTGGTTCTTAAGCTTTTTGATTCGGTGATCAACTATCTGCATTGGTCCTTCCACGTAGGACACATCTGTCTTAAGCTGTGCCGGTTCTGGATCTAAAATCTTTTCTGTACCGGGATGACACTTTTTCAGCATAGACACATGAAACACATCATGAAGATTTGCCAACTCAGACGGCAAATCCAACCTGTAAGCTACAGGTCCATGTTGGGTTTTGTCGGAGGCAGAGAAGCAGCAGAAACAAAAATTTCTCCCCAAACCCAGAACAAAAGGAATCGCGTCAACATCTTATATAATAGGAAATATGGTTTGTGAATCATACCTTGTCCCAAGGCTTGCTCGGCGACAATACCACGCGCCTTGCGCGGTCTTCACCTCCAGTCTTGGACGGTGTCTGTGCAGCTCCTGGTCGCACCGGGACTGAAGACTCCTCCTCCTACCGGACTGTCGGATGACAGTTGTCCTCCTGAGCGGCAGTGACGTCCCGCCTCTGAAGTAGTCCACACGGACCACCTGGAACTCCACTCTCCTTGTCCCACAAGGAAGTGGAAGGAGTCGCACCCTCCTGTTGACGTACTAGTCGCCAACACACGCTCCTGCTGTCAATTGCAACTGCAGTTGTCCTTCCCTTACTGCACCTCCCTTTACGGGAAGCACTTGCTCGGGCTCTCTCTCGGTTACCAAAACCAGAGAGAACGACAACTTTGCAGAGCAATCAACTTGCACTGAGTTGTACTCTGAGAAGCCCCCAATACCCCTATATATATGCGGGTCATGGGACAGGGTTCTCTGTGCCCGGCAATACGGGACTAAAGCAGGAGTAGAAGGGTTCGGGATTTTCCACAAAAAGCAACCATCTCGCAACCTGAAATGATCAGTTCACAACTGAACTGATCGGTTCGGCCATTGAGCCAATCGGTTGGACCTGAGCCGATCGTTTGGGGCACTCCAACCGATCGGTTGGTTCCCTGAACTGATCGGTTCATAGTCCTAATCCGGCTCAAAAAGACTTTCCTTGTTTCGTTCCCAATTGGTATCGAATACCAATTTCATTCCCAATCGAATTGGGCAATTTGAAACCAAAGGAAAATTCTTGTCGACATGACTTTTCCCAATCGGTCGATTGCACCAGTTGAGCCGATCGGTTCAACCCTTGAACCGGTCATTTCAACCTGGGCATGAGCCGATCGGCCTGGACACTCCAGCCGACCAGTTCAGCAACCTCAGCTGACCGGTTCATCACATGAACCGATCGGTTGGGAGCACAGGTTGGGCAAAATCAGTCAATTGCGATTTCAATCAATCCGATACTCCAATCAATGCATCCAACACCTTGAACCATACGATATTAAGCCATCGACTGATTAAGTGTTTAATTGAACTACTAAACTCCTTTAGTAATCAATCTAAACATTGCTTGTGGACAAAACTCCTCTTCCAGGTTAAATCCTATGTGTGTGACCCTGCAGGTCCATTTCACGTTGGTAGTGAAAGTCCATAACACTTATGACTTCACAAGCAAAGAGTGGTGCCTAGTCACACATCATTGCTACCCAAGTGAAAGTAGAAAGTTGGAGAACAACTTTCATCCTACAATCTGTGAATGGTGTTACAGTGAATGTATAATTCCTTTATCACTGATATCCAGAATGAACTCGAGGCATGGAACAGTCATCCTGTCAATGTTCATTCATTTCCTTGATCTCAGAGTAGACCGAGTGAGATGTGTATGACATCAATATCACATATTGATTCACACGTGCATGCGCATGCCTTTCTCAATCCTACTCATCAAGTGGCCAAGGATATCAAACTCCCTTAGGAGGGACAAATCCCATATCTATCACTCACCCCTCAAAAGCCCCATGTGTCAAAGCCACCCAATCATCACCTTTATAACAACCCATGTTTCAGGACTGCATTTGATGATGTCAAAGTGTACCCAATGACATGTGTTGAGTGCAGTGATTTCAGGTCTAAGAATCACACTCACCACCATCACTGTGAGAGCTGACTGTGACTACCATGTCATGGTTCCATGTGTCACTCTCACAGTGGGTCTGTCTGGTACCTTGTTCTCTAACAAGTACCTATGTGCTTGGTTTGATATCACCATATCATGACTAATGAGATTCTGTCATCAACCAACACACAATCTAGTCTTTAGTGTTATTGATGTCTATGGTTATTTCCACAATAACAACCGACTAGGGACTATACAAGAATGTATACTCTTAACATCCGTATGATCTCATCGTTTAGGTCCTTAACCTAAAAGCATACGTCATTGAGTAAAACAATTTTTAGACATCTATCATGTTACACCATCATCTCAGAAACAGTTTAAACATATAGATTGGAAATTTCCTTTATTATTATTCAAATCATTTACAAAGTATCCCATTACGATCATCATATGACTTGCTCTATGGGCATACATACCAACAGTCCAATCCTTTCAACAATAGGATATGGGCCCATGTACCTAGGGGTCAACTTACCCCTCTTGCCAAACCTTAGCACTCCCTTCCACGATGAAACCTTCAGATAAACCTCGTCACCAACCTCAAACTCAAGAGGTCGACGTCGTCTCTCTGCATAACTTTTCTGTCTGTCCTGAGCAGCTTTCAACTGATCCCTGATCACAGATATCTTCTCTGTAGTTATATCAACTATCTCAGGTCCAAGAATTTCTTTCTCACCAACCTCGTACCAACAAATTGGCGATCTACACTTACTGCCATATAGAGCTTCATATGGGGCCATTCCAAGGCTAGAATGGTAGCTGTTGTTATATGCAAACTCCATCAGGCTTAAGTGTTCTTCCCAGTTACCTATGAACTGTAGCACGCATGCTCTCAGCATGTCTTCAAGAGTCTGAATGGTCCTCTCAGATTGACCATCTGTCTGCGGGTGAAATGTTGTACTGAACTTCAGCCTTGTGCCCAACGCACGATGTAACTGATTCCAGAATCTAGATGTAAACTTTGGATCTCTGTCAAAAATAATGGAAACTGGAATCCCATGTAATCTGATTACCTCGTCCACATAAACCTTGGCCAACTTTGGAACATCAAAGGTCGACTTGACAGGAAGAAAGTGAGCAGACTTAGTTAGTCTATCCACAATCACCCATATCGAGTCTGAACCCCTACGCATCCTGGGTAACCCTACCACAAAATCCATCGTGATGTGTTCCCATTTCCATTCTGGTATAGGAAGCGACTGCAAGGTACCAGCAGGTTTCTGATGCTCAACTTTAACCTGCTGACACACTCCGCATCTAGCCACATACTCAGCCACATCTTTCTTCATACCAGACCACCAGTACAGCTCCTTGAGGTTCCTGTACATCTTTGTGTTACCTGGATGCATAGCATACACAGAAGCATGCGCTTCTTCAAGAATTTGCTCTTTCAGCTCACTGTTCCCAGGTACACACAACCTATCATGAATATACAACACACCATCGTCAGAAAACCTGAATTCTGTTCTCTTACCGTCTGACATATCCTGCATAACTTGCCATAACTCGTCATCACTCTGCTGCAATTCCTTGATCTGATTATAGAAAGTAGGTTTGACCTGCATCTGAGCAATCAACCCACTCTGTCCAGTCACATCCAAGTCTAAGTTCAACTTTCACATATCTACAAGCAAGTCTCTCTTGAAACATGCCATAGAAAATGCATTTGCTGTTGAACTTGACTTTCTACTCAAGGCATCTGCCACAACATTCGCTTTACCAGGATGGTAATCGATTGTCACATCATAGTCTTTGATCAGCTCAAGCCATTTGCGCTGTCTCAAATTCAAATCCTTCTGAGTGATGATATACTTCAGGCTCTTATGATCCGTAAACACCTGACATGTCTCACCATACAGATAGTGACGCCATGTCTTAAGAGCATGAACTATAGCAGCCAATTCCAGATCATGAGTAGGGTAATTCTCTTCATTCTTCTTAAGTTGTCTAGATGCGTAAGCCACAACTTTGCCTTCTTGCATCAGTACACAGCCCAAGCCTCTCCTGGAAGCATCGCAGAACACTGTATAACCCTTTTCTGTTTCTGGCAAAACCAACACTGGTGCTGAAGTCAACTTCCTCTTCAAGATCTGAAAACTTTTCTCACAGTTATCAGACCAATCAAACGGTGCATCCTTCCTCATCAAGTGTGTCAAGGGTGATGCTAGCACACTGAAGTTCTATATAAACCTTCTGTAATAGCCTGCTAATCCCAAGAAACTTCTAATCTCAGTAGGAGTCTTAGGCCGTTCCCACTAAAGCACAAAATCAACTTTCTTAGGATCAACACTAACTCCATCTCTCGAGATAACATGTCCAAGAAATGCTACCTCAGCCAACCAGAACTCGCACTTGCTAAACTTAGCATACAGCTGATGTTGTCTCAACAACTGCAACACTACTCTCAGGTGTTGTTCATGTTGTACATCATCTCTGGAGTAGATCAGTATATCATCTATAAAGACTACAATAAACTGATCTAGGAACGGTTTGAAAATTTGATTCATCATATCCATAAAGGCTGCTGGGGCATTGGTCAGCCCAAACGACATGACCAGAAACTCATAATGTCCATACCTAGTTCTGAAAGCTGTTATGGGAATATCAGAAGCCTTCACTCTGAGCTGATGATATCCAGATCTCAAATCTATTTTAGAGAAGATCGTCGCTCCACGCAACTGATCAAACAGATCATCTATTCTCGGCAATGGATACTTGTTCTTAATAGTGATCTTGTTCAATTGCCTGTAATCTATATAGAGACGCATGGTACCATCCTTTTTCTTAACAAACAGGACTAGAGAACCCCACGGTGAAGAACTGGGTCTAATGAAACCCTTATCCAGCAACTCCTGCAACTGCACCTTGAGTTCCTTCAACTCTGCAGGTGCCATTCTATAGGTTGGTAGTGCTACTGGATGACTACCTGGATATACCTGAATCTCAAAATCAATGTCTCTAATAGGAGGTAAGCCTGGTAACTCTTCTGGAAAAACATTAGAAAACTCACGAACCACAGGCACATCATAAACACTGGCGGTGCTCTTCTCTGCTCTGGTGTCAACCACATGAGCAAGGAACGCTTCACATCCTTTCTGTAACATCTTATCAGCTACAGCAGCTGATACTATGCACGTAGGCAGAACTTTCCTGTCTCCAGTGAAGACACAAGAAAATTCACCTTGTTGAAAGGTAGCTTCCTTCTTCCAACAATCGAGTTGCACTCGATATGTCTCAAGACAATCCATACCCAGGATGACTTGAAAAGTATTGACATCCAGGGGTATGAGATTAGCAGCAAAGGTATAACCTCTAAAAGATAACAAGCATCCGGGACAGAACTCAGTCAAAACTGTTGGTCCACCTAGTGGAACCCTCAACACTAACTCATCTACCAACTCTTGAGTTAACAGATTAAGTTTACCAACTAAAGAACGTTGTATGAAAGAGTGAGTAGCACCCAGATCTATCAAAACTAAAATTGGTATACTATTAAACAAAAGCATCTCTCCTGTAACAACTTGTGAAGAGATTATACCTTTCTGAGGTGTCAAAGAGAAGAAACGTGCTGAAGCTCTCCCTCTGCCACGCTATCCTCTCTGACCACTCCTGCCACTAGGCACTCCACCACCTCTAGAACCAGAAGCCATAGAAGAACTCGGAACATCAGGGTGCTGAGGCTGGAAAGCTTGTGATGCTGCTTGTTGAAGCTGAGGACATTCCCTTTTGAGGTGTCCTATTTGTCCACAGACATAACAACTTGGACCCCAACACTGTCCAGTATGTGGTCTTCCACATTTGTTACATGGTGGTATCTCTTGTCTCTGGGGACCTGTCACTGACATTGACGATCCAGAAGACTGTCTACTAGCGGCACTGCCCCATCTTCCTGGGTTGTATCCCCCTCTGCCTCTAGATGTAGTGACATCCTCAGATCTCTGTCTGCTGAAACAGCTAAAGCCACGCCCAAGTTTAGAAAAGAAACCTCTACCTCCACCTCTGTATCCACTACTGGACTGTCCTCTACTGAAATCTGCAGATCTCTTCTTAGACTCAGGCACCTTGTCAGCATTCACAGATTCTTCAACCTGTCTCGCCGCCTCAACAAACTCGCTAAAGTTCTCTCTGTTCCTTCTACTAGTAGCAGAAATTGTATGCTGAATCTCTGGCCTCAGCCCTTCTTGAAACCTTCTGCATCTTTTTATGTTGTCGGGAACAAGTTGCGGGTAGAAGTTCGCTAACCGGGTGAAAAGTGCTTCATACTCAGTAACTGACATGTTCCTCTGCTTAATGTTCTGTAACTGCCTGATTTTCTCATTAATAAAAGTGGGTGGATAGAATTTAAGATGAAACTCTTCAGAGAAGTCCTGCCAAGAAAGCTCTGTACCTCTCCTCTTTTCCTCCACACCACGCCACCACAACTCTACATCGCCTGTCAAAAGATAGACTGCATGATTAATCTTTTTCTCTTCTGAAAGCTCCATCAGGCGAAAGACCTTCTCTATCTGTCTAAACCATTCATCAGCCTCTGGTGGATCTGTAGTACCACTGAATTCTGTACCACCAAGCTTCTTTACAAGCTCATACAATCTCATCAGATCCTTACTACTGGTAGAAGAAGAATCTCACCTATCAGCCTTGTACCTCTCTCTGGTCTCCAGAAACATCCTCTACATCCGGGATGCTTCATCAACATGATCACCTCCACCTGGACCCATGTCCAGTGGATTAGGGCCAACACGGCTCTCGGCCTGATCATCACGATCAAAGCCTCTTCCTGCCATCTGCAATGATATAACAGAATATTTCCTGTTAGAAAACTACAGATAGAAGAAAGACACCTAAACTTTAATCCTATTGGTCTCTTATCGTCCCCTGACTTGGACTCTGAGTAACTATGTACTCAACCTAGGCTCTCATACCAAAACTTGTCACGCCCCGATCTCACACTAACCACAACCCACGAGATTAGGGCGCGACAGATGGGATTTACACACAAGCCAACCACTCATCATATATAAAACATTTAAAGTCATTAAAAGGATAACCATATTTATGCTGTAAACTAAAACTAAACAAACTACAGAAGCATTCCTATTAATCTGATAAGAGATATAACAGAGTTTACAACATGTAACATTGTTTAACAGAAAGTAAACATAACAGGTAATTTACATCTTTATACACATTCGCCTTACATATTCTCTCTCACTCACACCATGTTCCAAGGATCGAGGGGAAAGGACTAAGAGACCTCTAACTAGACTAACTACAAACCTTCTATAGACTAGGCGTTAGGATGAAACGATCCTTTCGATTCTTGTTGCTGATGCTGACCTGAAAATGTTTGAGTAGAGGGATGAGCCTACTCGCTCAGTGAATAGCATTTCACTTAGCTATCACTAAACAACTCATCAGATATATAAATTTGAAATAAAGCATAAGTACAGTACTAAACCGGGCATTTCTAATGACATAGCAGATTAACAGATAACAATCTCATTTCTATGCAACATCAGATATTTTAATAATTAAACAGTTATAGGGAAAAGGCATAGAAGTTCAAATCCATTAACATATAAAACTTTCCTTGATCCTATATGATTACATATTTATCATTTTTATGCCCTAAACATATGCAATGTACTCTGCATATAAAGATCTGTAGCGAACTACGATCCCACCGTACAAGACTTAGCGACACACCCGAGAAATGCTAAGTCTGACTGCCAGCCCTGGTCTGCTGCAGGACTCTCAGGCTCACAAGGCCTCAGGCTCACAAGGCCTCACTACACTCTTAAAAGAGTGAGCTCTAGACTCCTCCTCAAACCTGAGCACACAGGCAGAGAGTCTTACCGGGTTACCACCGTGACACAAGCACGAATTAATGTTGAATAACCCCTATTTACTCCAGTGCCACCGTGACACACGCACGGATTATTGTTGAACACTGCCTCTCTCTATCCTCGTGCCTGTGACTCCGCACAGTTATTGTTGCAACACGAGTTTCACCCCCATGGTGCAGACCTCTCAAAGGGGTTCTACGGTGTTAGGGCACCTAAGTCTATTAACTGATTAACATATAAACAATTAAACAGGAAAAACACATTTCATACTTATTTCACATTCTGAACATCTCTTAAAAACTCATATATATATCATCTATCATCTTTTAACATGACTCAATGCCACTTATTCAAATTCATTGCTAAACAACCATCTTTATTCAGCATATGCATTGCAACTGTAAAACAGGAAATTCCATCTTTTTCATCAATCATATTACGTATCTCAAGTTCCATTGAATCTATAATAAACTATTATATGTGCTAAACTGTTTAGAAGTTATACCAACTGATACTAAAGCAATTAAGCACTTAAATTGAGTTAAATAATGATTTCTGAATGAACTGCCACTCACAGCTCAGAAACTCGACCGATTGGTCGGAAACTCGACCGATCACCGCACAACTCGACCGATCAGGTACAAACTCGACCGATCAACCTGTTGTTCGTTTCCTGCTCAAGAAAACTCGGCCGAATCACATATAACTCGACCGATTGGCGAACAGACTGAAAACCTAAACCGACCTACTGATGTCGATTTCAATCGAATCAGCGGGTAAAACTATAGATTTGTGCAGCAAATCACCTGTAAAGGATGCGTACACCCACGAACTAACTGTAGGAGAGGAGAAGAACGAACTAGGGCTGCTCTTCGCGCCCTTTCTTTCTCCTAGCCGCCGCTGTTGCTAGCGCAGCTCCTGCTACAAGCGTAGCTCTGGCTACTGCTGGTTCAGCTGGCGAAGAAGGACGGTGAGGCGAAGACGGAAGCCGCAACTGCTGGCCGGAACCAAGCTAGGGCTCCAAATCGTCTTCTCTCCCAGATCTCCCTCTCTTTCCCTCTCAAGCGACGAAGAGAAGAAACGCTCTGCGTTTCTCTCATTTCTGATAAATGAAACGAGTAAGGAAGGAAAGAAAGGATATGAAGGGAAAACCTAGGGACCAAAACGTAAAGTCCAGGAACTTTCAAAAACTACAAACAGGTCCCTGCATGCCCAAAAACATACAACTTTTGACTCGAAAGTCGGTTTCAAATGATTTCTCTGGCAACGCCTCAAGCGCAAGATCTTACACGTTTTAAGGGCTAGGATTCACACTACTCATAAATCATATCTGATTTAAACGTTATTAACAAAAGCAAGCTTATAACTTAGCAAAGCAGCTAAACACATGCTTAGCAGCATACTTACAGGGTAAGCTCAACACGGGTCGTAACATTGACATAGGAAAAGTGTAACCCTAATTTCGAATATTGAAACAAGATTTTCAAATATCATGATCTTGACACTTGATCCAAACATTGTGTTTTAGGATCTAACTCGAAGGGTCGACCTATTACTAGTTGATCTATACTAAAAAATCCTCGGTGAAAGGTATGCTATTATATAACTCCTCCTTGATTGTGTTGAAGATACTTTTATGTATCTCTTGACTGTATACTTGGCTACTTATTGGATGAGCTGATGTTCCCTATGATTTGTCTTCTATTTTTCTATACTATATTTTGAAAAACATGAAAACATAAATTGCATGCCCATTATGACTACATGTATATTGATAATGATGATGATGTTGATTATGTTAATAATGTTGATATTGGGTGCAAGCGACCCCCTCATTGAGAGGTGGGACTTGTACATTGGCCTCCTACCACATATGGAGAGAAGGAGCCCAATGACTTCCCCATCACGTTGGGGCGTTAAAGTCACACAAAAATATATAAGCATGCTTCTCGAATTACAACATAATGGAAACTCGTAATAAAAATCGAATCGCTTGAAAAACCTGTCGAATAACTTTTGGTTCTTTTAAATTTGTTGTTATACTTTTGAAATATAAGTCCTGCCAAGTGCACTTATTTTCTTATAAATTGTTTTACTTGATTTTGATAGTGTACCGTGCAATTGCATGATTGTGTCTCGATTTTCTTGATTTTAGGCAATACAAATGGAATACTGAATAAGATTGCTTCAGCACTCTACATACTCTAATGACAAGGATATATTGGATAAATCTCCATATTGGGTTAGATTGTTATTTAATTATCCAGTTTTGAGTTATTATTTCTTATTGTATATGCTAGTGTGATAGATCCTATTGGGCCACTTAGGGAAGGGCGCTTCAATCCTTTTACTACTGTATAGACAATATGATTGAGATTAGGGTAAGAACAATTTTGTGATAGAGATTATACATCTACTACCTAGAGAGGTCAACCTCTAGGAGTTTGCAACCATTGCACCTTCCTTATATTCCATTATAAAAGATATAATATATGACCTTCCTTCTCTGATATAAGGATACCCAGCTTCTCTTTTAGGAGAAGGGAGCCGACAACCTACTAAAGGACTTACCTATCCAAGATCGAGTTTTCAACCTCACCAAGGGCTTACTCAGTTTTACAAAGATCCTTATGCCTTCACTAAGTTCTTACCTACTCGTGTAACAAGTCTTCTGCCTTGAAGGAATTACCCAGTCTTTTTGGATCTTCTATCTTTGACTTCACCTTTGCCAAGGAGAAGCTATCACCACAGGACTCCTTTCCTTCTTTTTCTTCACCTTTCAAAGCTAAGAGAGATAACCTTCATCTTCATGGTAGATAGAGTTATTTGGAGGTGGAGGAAGTGAGAGCCTCACGAGATATATATGTAGGACTATCTCTTTTACAAATCTCCTTGTCACTCTAATGGATGTAGCAAGTGATTAAGCTTAAGAGTAGAAGGAGGCTCTTGGATTCACTCAACTATAATATAAGGAGCTTCATAGTGCTTGGCTAACCACGAGATGAAGTCCAAGGAGTCCTATTTATAGTTGAGGATGCCTACTATCCAGTAGGAACACTTAATGATTAATTCTAGACGTTTTGGGTGTTGAAACGAATCTATTTTTGATGTTTGCAACACTCCAACGGCTAGAAACACTTTTTCTACACACTCCGTATAATACAATAGGTCAAGTTTGCTTTTGGAAAACTCGAGTGATAGTACTATGTGACAAATCAAATTTGAATGTCGGTCGAGTTTATCCTAGATGAATATTGGCTGATGGTTTAAAATTGATTTCCCTGTGCAAAGGTGTCGGTCGAGTTTATCCTGAGAAAACTCGATCCATCCTGGAAGTTCCCAAAATTCATCAAGGGTGTCAGTCGAGTTTATCCTAGATGAAACTAGACTAACAAAGGTCCAAGTGATGAATTTTGAAAACAACCATAAAAGTACTTAAATATTTGATTTAATTACTCCTGATCGTTTCTTAGATTAATTACAAGTCATACAATCATTACAAGTGATTTACAACATGATTCTAATGGATTTGAGGTCTTTTCTACAAAAGTGCACTTGCATTAATTTTGACTTGTCTTTCTCCAAGTTAGGATGCGGAAGTTAGGGCATTTGGATTGTGTCTATACCTAATATGAAATCACTCAAGTAGAAGCATTAGACACTAATAAGTGCAATTATTAGTCATCACCTAAACAAGGGTTTAGTCAATTTGACTTTGAGAGTCAATTCGACTATGAGTCAACAACTATGCTATTATGGGTACCAATATTGTTACATGTAGGATAAAACCATGCAATTTTGAATATGAGATTATCGATATCATCTAAATATGACTAGTTAGTTAGCCCCTAACATTTTTGTCATACTTAACTTTTATTCCATACAAAGAAAACATATTTTCATGAAGCTTGCACTTAATAAATGACTTGGTTGGTGAAGTCTAATGTTTATTGTAGCAAAGATCATGAATTCATAACCTATTGGAGCACCAACAGAAGGTTTATACAGATAGAATTGAGTCCTACATTACAATTATGATAGCATTGCAATTACGATAGGACTGTAAACACCAACAATGAAAAAGATCAAGAAAATGCTTTTGTGAAGTTTTAAATTTTAAGATGATTGTTGCCAATAGTTATATATAACTACATAAATGTCAAGGTCAACAATCAAAAGTTTGGGCATGCAATCTAATCAGATACATGTATTGAAAACCCACTACCTCCTACAATAAGAAAATATGATATTGTAATTTGTTTAGCAAAAAATGAGAATCTATGAGAATAACTTTGACATTGAACTATATCTTATATTTGGAGATGAAGATAAGTGTTTTCAATCCTTACGTTACATTGAGATGACAAGTAATAGAATCTCAACAGAATATCAAAAGTTAAGCACATGATAATTAGTTAAGCACAATTTTCAATCACTAAATAAAAGTTGAATACAAATGGGCACACTTATTTGCCACTAGGTATCGAATATGTGTGGATATGGTATGATTATTGCTTAAACTATAAACGCACTACGGTCAAAGTTGTACATTACAACTGCATTATATCCAATGGTTTTTAAAATAAAAAAATCATGTCTAGATCATTAAAAAGTTTGTAGTAATCACACTGCCCACATTATAAAAAGGTTTGCTTCAAGCAACATTGTATAGAAAAATATCTGCTCACTATACCTTTGTACAAATATTATATAAAGTCTATTATTGACAAATATTATATAAAGTCTATTATTGTTCATTGCACCAAATGATGGACCAATACTATTGGTAACTACCTTAAGATGGACACACAATTGTAATACATCATACGTATCTGCACAATGAACTGAACTCCTACATATTACCGTGCATATCTTAAACGTGGTTAAAACTATAACCACGCCATACCATTACCGTTTCTTAAAGTAAAGACCAAATTCACGCTATGGCCACTTAGTACGGCTATAGGAATCAACAAATTGTATGATTACCTGTAGATATGAATTATTCTTCACACTGTAGTCATCCCTATATACTTGACAAGTTAATGCTCATACATACTTAATTAGTTCTAATATTTAATCAAATTCACTAAAATTGATTAATTGAAGTACAGCCTTTCTAGTTTTACACTTTTTAATTGCAGGTTTATTTTTAAAATGTCAAAGTTGAGTGAGGCGTGTACGTTACCTAGCCCGTTACAATTTCGAGCGTCTACATAGGATTAAAGTTGCTGGCACACATAAGGTTGATCGTTCATGGCTGATAGCTGTTGGGGCCCTATTTGGTTCGGGGATCTAAATGGGACTATGCATTGAGGCATAAATCTCGATCAATGTAGTCTTATTCTGATCTTGTTTCATTTGACAAAAATTTGACGAACAAGTTCATTTTTTATTCCGTAATCTTTTTATCCAAATCAAATCAGTCCTGCTATTAGTATGATTTTGAAATCTCAGGATCGATTTAACTATGTCTTATGCTTTGTTTTGTTTTATAGGCAACACTGAAAAACACTGATGATGAGTCTAGCTTCATCTAATGAGTACCTACCATATGAGACTGAGCTGCCAAATAAAATAGGATCATATCAAGATAATTAGATAAATCATATTTAGATTTCTTGACTAACCCCGTCTCTACTTCATAATCTTGCCCTGTATTTCTGCAAATATTTTAGTTAAAGAATCTGTCGATTTCGCCCTATATTTCCTTAGACATTTTAGTTACACAATATGTCTATTTCACCAAGTAAGCGTGAGTTGGACTTTAACAATAATGTGATGTGACCTATAAATTGTCAACTTCCAGACGTGAGAAATAGTGTTTCATTAACTATGGAAGGGAGGCCGTGGCGTGTGTTGCACGTCATGGAATTGGTCAAAAGTAATGCCAACGACGTGATCCTCGGTAAATGTTATTGTTTTTAATAATGAAAACATGGTTGCCTGTCATTGCCATCCATCACTTTCGAATATAGCGGTAATGCGTACACCTTTGGCTATGACACAGCAACGGAAACCAGTAATTGAAATTTTTTAACCAAAATGGGAAAAAAGAAGTCACGCAATCTGATTTGGTTTAAGTGTATGTTGAACCGACTCAATGAGCCGAATTGATAATGTTTATCATGGGTAGGTAACATATCAGACATCTATGAAGTGCAAATTCTTACAAAAAATTGTGTATATTCTTTTTCTCTTTAAATATATAGTAAAATGCATGTAAATGTTATGTTATTATCTGGTGTGAAAGTATGAAGATTATCATGTATATGCTATGTTATTATCTGGCGTTAAAGTATTAAAAATTAAGTGGCAGAAATAAACCTCAATTGAAGCCAAGGTGTGTCAAGCAGACCCAAACAATCTATTTAAGCTTATCGGATCGCCTTCAAAATCTTCTAAACCTGTATAAGGCCACGTCACCCTGTTGTTAATAATTATAATCTAACAATGACCGATATTATAAGATTAAATGGGGTGCTATTAGGGATATAAAGTTATCAGCATGCTCTGTACACCAGCAGCACCCACCTTTGAGCAGAACTTCCAACTCCTGCCGGATGGTTGACAGGCGAAACTCCTCTAGTGCGTCGATATTCAGAGCGCCGGCACGATACCGGCAACTAAAATTAGGAGCATTTGACCCCATGGCTGTCTCATTTGGTCCCTACCACCATGAGGACAGGGGGCAGCCACTCCAAACGGAGAAGATCAAGAAGAAGGTGCTCCGGCTGTACCTCCAGCATGCAGGCAAGGACGACATAAGTGATCTGGTGGTAGCCGTCATGGAGAATGCCTCCGAACTGAAGAAATGCTACGCCGAGCTAGAAAAGCCGTGGAAGAAGGACGAGGTATTTGCCGGCCTCATGGTCAGAGATGCTTTGTTCATGCTAGCGATATTGGATGTCTGTGCCAGGACCGTCGGTCAAGACCGCGACGCCAAAAGCGTGGACGCCGTTGGTGGTGCGGCTGCAGATGGATATAACCCACGGTATTACGGCAGGCCCATAATCACAGGCAACGGCTTAGAGTTTTCCCCCGATGATCCCGTATTTGGTAAAAAGGCAAGGGAACACACTTGGCCTCATATACGTAGGGACATGCTGCTAGTAGAGAACCAAATTCCCCTTAAAGTGTTAGAGATCTTGTTGCGGACTCCATTTTGCTGGCAGAAAACTTCATGTTCGGTAAGTAAATCATGATGATCATGAAATACAACAGATCGTACTTCATATAAATATTTCATATAAATATTTTTGTTTAATATTGTGATTATCACAACTCTTACTCCGACTGGCTGCATAAATTGTTGTATATGTGCATAAAATAAGCTAACTCAGACGATTACCATAGAGCTGAATTACAAATCCATCACTACAGGTCTGTCAGGTCATGATAATACCGAGAAGGAAGAGAAATGATTCTTGCGAGCTAGTCTATTCTGGTCCAGATACAAGCTCCCTTCGATAGGGAGATTTGTATTATATGAACAAATGATGCGGCGGATTTTGTGTTCGTGAGAAACAATCTTCCAATATTCTTAGCATGTGGGAGGACATTCTCTTAGCAGATTTTAACTAACATATCATAATAGAGGGAAAATATGGTAATAGATATATACAATAAATAAACTGGATAATTGTTTAAGATTTTAAGATGTAATATAAAGCAGGATAGGGTAGAGGAGTTTTATTCTAGACATCCTCCAGCCCGGCCCTATAAAAGACATGAGCATTGGATTTGACATGCCTTCAGCTTGTTTAGCTAACACATGATTTCATGGGGATTTCAGATTGAACAGCATCTTCATAAGCTCGTGCTGCAATTTTTCGACGGAGAGCTTGACGAGAAAACCCATGCCCCCGCAGTTGACGGGCCCTTATGCCATCATGTCTTGGACTTATACCGCAAGAACCGATTCATGCCCCGAGGCAGACATCATCTCCAGGATGAAATCACCATCGATACTAAAAAAACACTTACGCTAACAAGTATCAAGCAGAGGAAAAAGTCAACCGCCGACAGATTCCAGGTCGAATTAGAGAGGAAGTGGGGAAAGACAATCATCCATATCCCACAAGTGAATCTGGATGACATGATGGAGTCTATGTTTCTCAATCTGTTAGCCCTGGAGCACCTCCAGAGTGACTCGGGCAACGAGGTCACCAAGTTCATACAGTGCATGGCTAAGTTAGTCCCTACTCCGGCCAAGTGCAAGGCTCTCCGCGAAGGATACAATGTCACGCTGAGCAGAGCTTGGACAGATGCTAAAGTCTCAAACTTCTTCCGCTGGGTAACGTCGGGATTTTCAATCCCAGTTGACTGGACGAGCGAATCAAGTTCGTGGACAACAAGCTTCTCTTTCCGTACTTTGGCTGGGATAATTCTGTTCATCGGCTTTAGGCAGTTATACAGTCCTGTTCAAATCAATTACTTCTTCCATATATGAAAGAAGAAAAATGGTCAAGAACAAGCCTTGGCTAGTTTTTTTTTGGATTTGAAGACGCACTGTAAGTGTTGGACATGTTAAGTGGCATATATTTGTCTCTTGAGTAATCTTTGCTTGATTTTACAGTTTGTACTGTTGGCTCGTGGCATCTCTCGTGTAATCATTCTCAAGAATGTCGTTCTAGCTTCTCGTTAATGTAATTGTGTAACCATGCTTATACTACTTTTCTATATTTTTGAATGTGCGATAGCCGGTCTGGTACGAAAGGCGTGAGATTGTAATGCCGGGTGATTTGTCTTCGCATCTTACTACCGGCGAAGAAAGCTATAGGAACGTTCATGAGAAAAGAAAAGACGCAGGCGACATCCTGGAAGACACAGACTTGCTGGTCTGGAACGTTCATGGACCTCGGCCGCTGCAGCCTGCAACTTGACAAGCGTCAACTACGGCCTTCGTAGCAAGACGAGAAGCGGAGGAAGTTCTTGTAGGACATGCTGCTCGAATTGTTTGGACAACTGGTAGATGAAGCCAGAGAGGAGGGATTCAGAATTGAGAGGGAAGATATAGAAGTGAACGCATCACAGAATGCAAGAAAATTCAAATCTCAGAGAGAAAACTAATTTCTTATTTGTCCCCTAATAGTATGTCATCATCGTCGATGTGGAGAGGAATCTGTTCTGAATGCGAAGACCAGCAGGGCAACCCATGGCGAGCATCTTACCCAAATATTTGACACAACCAATTTCTCTTATCTAGTTCCATGTCTTAAGGATGCACTGGTGGAGATTATATATGACCAAACACACATATGCATAATAATCATCTTCTAGAGATGGACCCCTACATAGCCATGCTAATCATATTTTAATTTGTTATTGAGGAGGCTCTCTCATTGATTACAGCTCTAGTTTCATCAAATAGGGTAAATGTGAAGATATATTTTGATAGCATCCATTTTTTGGGGATATTTTGTGCATATTTTACCTTTATGTTACTTGCCATTTAAGCAGTGAGCGTCACTTTCATCAGTTCTTTTAATCCTATTTTGATTTCCTTCTTTTGCATAGATAACTCTTGCTTTCATAATCAATTCCCCCAGTTTTGAAGCATTTTTGAAAAAATTATAGAAGGAAACCAAATGTCGCAGCCAATAATAGAGACGTCAAGGGTCGATGTGAGCAAGATCTCGATGTGAGCAAGATCATTGACTCCAGACGTATAACATCCTTAAAATTAATAATAAACAAATGAAATAAAATTAGGTCCTTAATAGAATTTTTGCAAAACAAAATCTGACCTGGGGACCTTATAGAGTAAATATATTAGTGGACCTCAAAATAGTTAAACCTCACTGTATAACCTTTTTTTTCTTAAAATATAAAAATATTTTTCCCTGTTGCCTCCTTTCGTTTAGTTATAATATTCAAATCAATATTTGCAAGAACCATGAATCTCAAAATATATTCAAGTAAATCAAAATCTCAATCTATACGCCTTCTCTCTCTTTAATATGGCCTCATTATCCCCAACATAATTTACTCCCCTTAACCCTCACATTACAGGAAGTCTCGCTAATTGAACAGCTAAGTTTTCATCCTATGAATCGAACCAATCTAAACCAATCTCTATTGTTCATAATAGGAAAGCCTCAATGACCAAGTATCATATATTATCTCACTAAATGTATAAGGTAATTACATATTGCACTAATCGCTTACTAACTAGATGTAAAGAAGAGAAAACAGACAATTTCAAATAATTTCAACATTACTATAGATCCATGGTCGTAATATGATTCAAATGGACCATATTTGACCCCTTTAATGAACTAGGAAAGGAAAACATAAGTTTTTATTGTAGATGAAAACATAAATTGGAATGCGGCTGGATACAAGATTGGAAGCCACCCTCTCTTTGGAGTCATTATGATGCAGTTTGATCAACTTGGTCAAGGAAAGAAATATGGGGTGTATGCAAGATTGATTTCCTACCTTTTGGAGGTTTCTTGGGTCTTTTTTAATGCATGGAGTTTTTTTGGTCAATGTGGGAGGTGTAAGGAATGTGAGGCACTTTCCAAGTGAGCATTTCCTCTTCTAGTGGCTTTAGGGGTGCTTAGTTTTCATTTGACATAAGTGGTGCGGTCTATTCCCTGTGCTCAAGTCACGATCATCACATAAGATTAAGAAGAACCCCTATCAATTAGGTCAAAATTGCTTATATATTTTAGATGTTGGTCCCTCAACATTGGAGCATTAAGTGGTGTGGTCAGTGCTTAATTCACATATGACATGGAATTGAGTCGATCATCTAGGTGATCAATCAATCCTCTTGGTTGTAGATATGTGCATATCTGAATTCTCATAAAGTTGGCTCAGAGAGTGAGCTAATTGGTTGGGACATTGCCTTACGCTCTAACATTAGGTAAGATGATCCTTTCAATAAGTGGGTTGACCAACTAGGTTCTAAACCAAGTCATATGAAGATTTTTGAGCCACCTGACTCAAGAAATGAGTCGATCATCTCACATACATTGTGGACTTTGAGGAGGGGTCCCCTTTGATCAACGCAGAAGTCCACCAGACCAGTATGGAACCCTATGATTTTACTAGCATCCTCTACTCTATTGAGATGATTGGTTCATGATGTGATTCGATACTCTCACATGTTCAATGGTTTGCCAGAGAAGTTTGCTCTCCAGTTGATCCTCTCGATCAGCTGGAGTCCCAGTCCATCTATCAAATATTTGTATGTGTGGATTCATAACTCCAATTAGTATAAGTTTGGGAATGATATCCAAAATACCTTCTAGTGTGTTTGGAGCAACAAGTTAATGATATTTTCTTGTCCTTCATGCTTTTCCTAAAAATGAGAAATTTAGTACAACCGAAACACAATAAAATAAGAGACACAATAAAAACCTAATTTAAACCAAAATAGAAGTTAAATGCATGAAGGAAATTAATAGCTAAGCTAAAATTGAACTATAACTATGATGAATATGCATTTATGAAATAGACTTTAGACTATGCCTTAGTGTATTTTCCCATATTTTGTTCAAAGTGGTCAATTTGATTTTATAGACAAGGTTCTTGGAACTTTATCGTCACATTGTTAGAGATTCTCCTCTCGTAGTGATTGAGTTACTTCTGAGACTATACAATTATTGAGAACCCATCTAATCTGATAACTTATCATGTTTCTTAATTCTTTGTCGCGCAATCATTGTCTCATTCTTTGGGTTCATGTGTTGTTCATGTGTCTGTCAAAGGATTTAAAGGGATGATAGATATTGTCAAATGAAACTCAAATATCAATTTGATTTAGCATATAATGACGTTTCCTTTTATTTTCTATGTAAAAGTTGATATTCCTCTATATTTTAGGCCAAATAAAAGTAGTTATTTATGATAGAAAAAAATGAATGTAAAAACATAAATTCATCTCTACTTAATATGGAAGAGTACATAAATAAAAAATAGTATGTCCTAGTGATATCTCCAATACTTAGAATATTGTACCTAATCTTAGTCCAAAAAAAAATTGAAAATCCCTAGAATTCACCTTTAAGTAGTGAACATATTTATCATGAGAAATCTAAGGTGAAAACAACATCTATGTATCAAACTAAGTTATGCATATATCTTTTCATTTTATTGGAAAAGGCCAAATATACTCCTTTTTATTTTTGTTAAATTTTTTTGAGTCTTTGCACATGTTCAATGACTACTAAAAAGATGACGACTTTTATAAGTTAAGTTGTCAAAGGCGAACGAGAAGAAGGTAAGAAAGGAAAGAAGGCTCAGGGCAAAGGGCATAATCGATAGACTCCTGATATCTTTTCTATTCAAGATGATTTCCTATAAAGTCACCTGAGTTCTAGATAACTCATTAAATTTTTGACATAGGTTGATCGACCCAGTTGACATGTTTGATATCAACATTTTTTAATCGGTCAATAAGGGATCATATTGACTAGACTTAGTTGTCAGTGTATAAGCTTTTTGACATATTAGTATTACAAACTTGCCTCAATTGTTTTATGCATCATGTTCTTTTGATCACCCTAATTGCATTGATATAATGATTTGATTTCACATATAATGGGACTAGGTGATAAATGTTTTAGGTTGACATTTTTGACCATATTAACAAAAGAAATTTAAACACCCTTGGTCCTCTCTAAGAAAAGTAGTTTGTTTTGGTGTTATTCAAACAAAATTGAAAGAATGAATAGAAAAACATGAGAGTCAAAACTGCTTGTTATTATTTATTAATATACTTTTACCAATTTCACCTCTTGTGTTGCTCCACACATTTTTCATTTTGTCTCCCTTTTATGTCTACTAGTATTACTTTTATTTTTAAACAATTTTGAACATTCAAGACTAAAGTATGATACATTGTTACAATTCTTAAATAACATAAATTTCCAAAAACCACATTGTTTTCTATTATTACCACAGAAACCATGAATATACATCACTAAACTCAAATATTTTATAAGGCTAGTTTTTAAAAAGAGAATATACAAATCACATGAAAATAGGCTCTCAGATGAGATAATTGTCCTTCACCTCAAAATTGGTCTCATCATGAGATCTTATAATGACTCATGACTTGATGAGTAAATAACACCAAAAATGAAAATATATTAACAAAAAAATTCTCTAAGTTCATATAACTCCGTAAACATGATTTATTCCATAAATGTTATTCTTTGTAACAATCTTGAAATTTGTGTTCATAGCCTTTCAGTAGTCTTTGCACTCCCATCCCTAAACATGTCTATTTCGAAGTGTGACATGGTGAATACGAGAAAGCTTCTAATTTATCTGCAATTAAAGTATGATACATTACAATCACATACTAAAAAAACAAAAACATCTAAAAATTAGTGTTACCCTCTATAGATACATACAAAATGATACTTTATAGAGATATACAAGCTGATACTTTCTCTATAAATCGACTAATATATGTTCAAACTTAATCGCAGGGGAATATGCATTTATGGTCTTTCACGCATTTTAGGATTTTGACATCCCTTTTTGTTAACAAGGAAAATGGGTCCTTCATGCAAGTCCATGCTTTTTTTCCTAAAATTATCAGCTAGATATTTCCATATAATTATCCTTGACAGCTATTTTATATCAGAGTAGATTTTGTGGCCAGATTGATAGACTTTATAGCGTTGGATATACTTTTTAAAAGACTTATGAAGTAAAGAATCCCAATACTATTTAGATAAATGATTATCTGTAACTTTTAGGAACATATACAACATTCTTTTATTGTTTTTATTAAATTATATATAATTTTTAAAGGACAACTTAGTCTATTGTGAGTACACAAAGCGATTTACAATTGTCATTATGTAGTTACCCAATAGGACCCAGATCTCGAACCTACAACCTACTGTACCACCCTTAGTAGGCTTTACCAACTCATAACTCTAAAATTTCTTGTTGTTTACTGTTTATTACCCATATTTTATAACAATACTCGTCTCTTCATGGCAAACATAGTCGAGCTCTTTCAAAGTGCTCTTTAAAGGAAAAATACCTTAAATTAGAACTACATAAACGATATAGCAGGGCACCGGAAAGACTCTCAACATAATGATGCCAAAATCACTTGAGTAACCTTTCATCTAACATCCAATATCGTGGCTTTATTTATCGTCAAAAATCTAAGACCGTGTACACATATGAAAATTGAATACATATGTAACATATCCATTATTTTGTGGGAGGTTCCTTTGCATTTATCCCATGTGGTGCATGTGATGTAAATTATGTATTTTACATCCTTTTTTGAGTTTATTTATTTATCTCGAATCTGTGATGTGCATATTCCTTTTCATCAAATTTCTTACCATGTTTCATCAAATAAAACATTGAAATTGTGGTCTTTTTATGCCTTCTCGCACCCATATAGTATGTGCGCATACACCTACAATAAAGACAACAGGAATTCATCCTTCATGCCATGAAACCATGATAGAGAACTAGGTAGCTTGGAAATAAGCCCATCATGCCTCATGTGCAACTATTTCAAGAAGTAGACACCCTCATGACACATAGTCTTTCTTTTATTCAATCCAACATGTTCTTATATTCATCCTATCATCCTCATGTACGTAAAAAACATCAAGAAAGAAACAAAAACATTAAAAAATGCAAATCAAACCTCTGACTTCTTATCACTACCTAAGAAACAACAAAACATGCACCTCCAACCCTATCCATAGCCAACCTCCAGGACTAGACCCAAAATAGAAAGAAACTATATGACATAGTCTAATTATGTGCCCACCATGTGTGTATGAAATGTAATCCCTATCTATCTAAAATGATAAGTCCTCTTATCCTCAAAGGGAGGAAAAGAGGCTCCCTTATAACAAAAGAGGTATTATCAACACTCTCCCAGTGACCAATAGCTCTAACAGATGTATTGGTAATTCTATGTATTATATAGCCAATGATGGAGAACTCTTATACCTTCTCCATGATCTCCATGGTGAAATGGGCGGTCCTCCAAGGCATTTTAGCTTACTCCCACGATATCTCACAGATTAGTCTCAAGCTAGTCTCAAGAACCATGTCATTAAGGTTTTTATCATCCACTGCCTGTAAGGCAATCACTAGATCTTGCACACATCTTCCTCATTGTTGGTCACCATCATTATAGATATGTGGGAAAACATGAGATGGCCACCCAAATCTCTCACAAAACCCACAATCCATCTCTCCTTACCATGGACAACATCTCTCCTTGCTCCAGTGTCTATGATCAACTTCAAATTTGATACATCAAGGGGTAACATTTGATTAAGGAAATAGTACATTTATGATCTCTAATGTCACTTTCCTAACATCAGTTTTAAAATATAACTGACACTGAAGACCTACGTTGTCGTTTGGTAGATCACAAACGTCAATAGTGGTCAAGTCATTCCTATTGAGAAAAACACAAAGCCCATTTTTTGTAATGCTGGTTAAGGCTTGGGAAAACTGACATTAGAGATAACATGTGAAATTCAATTTATTAAGAGAATTTTTTGCCTCTAAATAAATCTTAGTCCAATTTGAGTTGTGCAGAAACTGATGAAATACCCCTTCTAGTGAGATAACTTTTGCCTCCAGAATACATGTCTTCATTTTTATCTAAGAGAAGTGACATTGTAGGTCTCAACCACTGTGAAAAATTTTACCTCCAAAAATCCTTTGGTGTCAGTTCCATCAAAAGAAATTGACAACAAAGGGTCCGCTCTACATCCTCACGTAAATATATTTCCCCCTAAATAGGTCTATATCACTAATTTAGTTTTTAAAAATGATTGAATAATTCTTTAGTGAGGTTGGCATTTTTTATTAGGATAAGAGCCTTTGTCATCAACTTTCTTGTAGGAAACTAATGACACATGACTCATTAAGTTGTCAGTTTCCCTTTAGAAACTGACGACTAAGTCCTTAATGAGACTGGCATTTTTTATTAGGATAAGGGCTTGTGTGGCCCTTTTTTGTTGGAAACTAACGATGTGAGATTCACGATGTTGTCAATTTTCTAAAGAAACTGACAACTATGCCCTTAATGTGGGTGGCATTTTTTATTAGGGTAAAGGCCTATGTCGTTAGTTTTTCCCAAAACTGATGTCAATTTTTAACACTCTCGTCAATTTTTCTAAAGAAACTGACAATTAAGTCCTTAGTGAGGCTAACGTTTTTATTGGGATAAGGGCCTACGTCATTGATTCTGCTTATCCAACCAAAGATTGGGTACTTATTCATCAGTTTTCACTTGCAACCGATGACTATGTCCCACTTAATAAAACCCATGAAATATACCTTCCCCCATTCTCTGTATCATTACATGATTTTTCCCTCGTTGTGGCAATTTCTACCCCGCTTTATGTCGTCGCTCCTCCACTGTTGATGTTGTTATTGCTACAGTTGTTGTTGTGGCTACTCCTTTGATTGTCACTATTACTACTACTATTTTCATCATCATTGTTGTTTCCATCCACCATCACTACTGTGCTTTTGGTTCTTGAGTTGATGCCTTCACCATCCTTGTTGCTGCTGCAAGCACTACCACCACTTCTATCAGCACTAATGACACCGCTGCTCCACCACCACCACCACCATTGCGTTTCTAGGACACTGCTTCTCTACTTCTCCCAATCACTAACACTGATGCACTTCAATAGGTGAGCCTCTCCCTCCCTTCTCATTGTTGGGGACCCATACTAGGGTTTATGTTATCTAGATCACCTATTTCTTCATGCCTAGATTATTTAATTGCTAATTCCTAGCTGCTTAATTGCTCTAGTTTTCTTGTTGAGTATGTTGAATGCGTTGCTAATGGAACTAGTTGAATATGTTGAATGTTATCTTAGTGAGTATGTTAAATAATTTCTTAATTTCTCTAGAACTTACATAATTTTTGTAAATAATGGTGTTGCATATGCTAAATAATTGAATAGTTACCCTAGATAAATGTTGATTATGTTGTTATTGAATCTTATCCTACATAAATGTTTTAAATCATGGCATCGACCTAGAAACCCATCCAAGATTTAGTCATTAGAGTAAATCTTGGATAGTCCCCAATTTAGGACTGTTCTTGAACAATTCATCTCACTTAGGTTGTAAGTGTATGATGTGTATTTGGTTTTCAAGACGTTTTTACTACAAACAAATACCCATTAGAGACTTTTATTCCAGTGACTTTTCTAAAAAAATGCCACTATCTATGTAATACAGTGGCATTTGTAATTTAAATGCCTCTAAACCATGTATTATGGAGTTTATAGAAAAACCTTACCAATTAAGACATTTTTATAATTAATTAGTGGCATTTCAAAATTGCCAAATAAAATGAGCAGGCCATAATTAATAAAAAATTTCTATTCCCGCGCGGCTTCGTCGGCATGCAAAACGGTTCCTCTTCTCCACACATTGGGGGGCAGAGACATTTACTCCTGACATTTTCTCTACTCGTAGAACCCGCGAAGTCAACCTAGCTAGCCTTTTTTCCCTAATCTGCTAGACCGTGGACGCTACCTACTGGAACGCTCTCTGCTCTTCTCCAAGGTGTTGGCGACATTGCCAAGGGTTGGAGGGGATGCCAAGGAAGAGATCAGTCTCCCAACTTGTCGGCGAGGACTGCGGCTGTTTGTCACCCTATTGCTTCGGCGCGCGACAGGTAAGTACACCCCACGAAACAATAAACATGCATGGTCTTTCCCATCCATTCTCACAGTTTCCATTCTATCAAGGTATATATGATAATCAGTTTATGAAGATAGTCTTGAAATATGATGGTTCCTTTGTTTTATATCCAGCAATCACTTCCTTAATCGTTTATATCAAGCCATCGACCATTATTCTTTGTTAGATTTAAACTTGGATTATTTTACAGTCTTAAAATATGATGATTTTGTTGTTTTATTTTACAGTGTCGCATTGGTTTTGGTTATGTATACAAGTGTGCTAAATGTTAGTGTATTCATATAAAAATGTGTGTATTAGTGTATTAAATTGTAAGGAAAATGAAGCATCCACTTTTTAAAAAGTGGTCGCTTAGGTGCTCATGTGATGTCTGCACATCTCCTATATCTTTATTTGTAAATCATTAACGAATAGGTAAGTAATGTATCCTTACCTAGGCCACCACCTTTGGTGGGTTGGCACTCTCTGATGAGAACAGGGGTTCCCACCATTGGGCTAATGAAGGGGAGAGATACTCATCTTTATGTATGTAGGAAGAGGCTAAGGAGAGAACAAGGTTTATGAGATGGTCATTTCTTGTGTAATATTCTAGGATTCAGAAATGTCTAAGGAAGAATAAGACCTTTGTATAATTACTTATAGTATACATGTTTTTTTGGGTGTGGTTTCTTCAATTATCCTTTGATTACTGTAAACTTGAATGGTCTATATTCTTCTGCACTACCAATTGACAAAAACCTTCACCATCCCTGGAAATTAGGGTCTTTAAGCAACAATGAAGCAAGATACCAAGGGCATGCAGACAAGTTGCTATTAACACTAAGCTATGATTGCACAAAATGCAGGGGTTCCATTGTGGAACAATAATAATTTTTTCTCTACCACAGGAAGTCTGGTTTGCCCTCTTGATTTCTATATTGAACGAAATTGCATGGCGTCTATGTAGTGATGTTTACATAATGGTTGATTCATGTTTTTTTTGGAGTGTACATCTTATCTCAGTACTGATTTAATGTAAACACATTGCATTATGGTTACTTCAGTTCCATGTCCTAAATCAATTTTTGTCTTTTGATGGCATGTTCTATTACTCAAGAAGTTTATAGATAATTATACATCTTTACTATATATGTACTCCAACCTCTCACCTTGGGCCAGGAACCATCAGCTGGCTGGCACACCAGTTCCTCCAAGTTCTGGGTCTTCTACACTAAGATCTTATACAAGTTGTACACTTGTATGGTCCCTAACCAGGTTTCATCAAACTAGATAATGATGTTGCCCATTCTCTAATGGGTTCATTCCTGTTGATGTTGATAGAAACCATGGGGAATATGTTTATGGACTACTTGCTTCACTTCAAAAAATATATTGATGTATATTTTGCAAATTTATACTACTTTTTTTAAAAATTTATAATATCGTTATATATACTTACAATTGTTAGTACTAATATTTTGCAATCTCTGTTCACCCACAACAGTCACTATGTCCTGGGCGTCTACCCCCCGCTCCTTTTCCCTGAAGCAAAAAAGCTGGACATCACCCTAGATGAGCGTACACTTGCACAACTCACCATTCCCAGACATTGGCGTCATCTGGACGGAAGACGCTACACGGCTGGTCAAATGACCTTAAAGTTTGGGAACTCGACAAATGTAATCGAGGTTCAGTATGATGGTAACAGCAATCTGGTATCCACAACCAGTTGGCGTGGGTGGATTGGGAGAATGGGAATTGGCCATACAGACCAGGTTTTGCTTCATCCGATTGGTGACAATACCATACAGGCTTATATACATAACTACAACAATAGTTTTTGTGTGTCCCCAGATTTTCTAAAACTTAATCTGATGTGTGACGTCCAAAATGAAACCCTCACCTCAGCAAGAATCCCAATTTAAACACCCCACACCATGCTAAGAAGAAGAAAATCAAGGGAGTCAGAAGGAAACAATCAGTAGCACATGCACATGAACAATAATAAAATTATACACACATGTTCACCATTCAACATATAATTACCACATGAATTGTTACATCACTTGATATTACATATTGAACAACGAACTTAACATATACATGTACTACATCTAAACAACAGGATCTTAAGACAACAGGTCCACCTGTACATCAGCTCGCTACACAACTCTCAACTATCCTGGATCTTCAAGAGCAAAACCACAACCTAAACAAAAGATTACATACGGTACACGTCAGCACAATATTCAAGAATATTGTACTGAGTATGCCTACGTGTCTTTTATATACCTCTCATCATATCTTGGAAATAAGATAAAACTAATACTTGGCAGTAACAGAAGAAATATAAGAAAATCATATACTTGCACAAAGATATTCATTAACAAGAGAGAACACATATTTTAAGCTCATTTTCCATTATATACTTGTGCATCTGCCTACCAATGGGATAGATGCATCCAGGCCTCATGATCTGCTTACCAAAGAGATAGATCATTGTACATGTGATCTGCTTACCAAAGAGATAGATCACTCACTAGCACTATGCTTACCAAAGAGATATAGTGCTTTCATATAATGGAACAGATATATTATGTTTCATGTGTTCATAGTCATAAATATGGAAAATCAAGCAAGATATCATACAAAAACAATCACTCATGCAATATCATATGCCAAGTATTCTAGTACACATATAACACAAGCATATTGTATAATAAGCCAAGTAAGAGGTAATGGCATACCTTGATCAAGAGATATTCCTAATCATATTCCTGATGTCATCTATCCTTTGTTAAACCTGATCAAGACAAGATCATATACTATCATCAGGTTCTCATCATCTTATATCTCGTTTTAACCCTAATCGTGTTCATTAGGGTTTCTCTTAATTCATTAGGATATGTGCATCATTACTTGCGTTCATATCTTAGATTTATCCTACTGATGTCATTTTACATATTGTGGTTCATTATCTGAACATTAGGTTGAATATCCTTAATGTGCACATATTAGCCCTAGGTTGCATCATTAACCAAGATTATGGTTTCATAACATGTATTAATGGCCATCTTCATATAACTTGAATTTCGTGTATGAAACTGATCTCATATTTACATAATATCTTCCAGATACTGATATGAGGGTTTTCAGTAAATCTTATCATTTATTGAGCATGCATGAATTTATTACATTTCATTTAGTGTTAAAAGCCCTAAATGGAAACATTAAGCAAATTACATAATTTTGTGCATCGACATCATAATTTTTGACGTCATATGCATTCTAAACATTATTATATACTTCCTGACATTTTTCCATAATTTTAAGTCTTCGTTTAGGCCATGTGGGGGTGCGCTACTTCTCATCTGAGTCGGTCCGGTTCAAGCGGTTGGGTCGGTTTAAGGTCTGCTTTGGGCAATGGACCCGGTTCAAGCATTTTGGACCAGTCGCTATCCTTTCTTTCTCGTTCTGCCTGGGCATGAGTCGCGCCCTGGAAACGGCCACCGCCATGGAGCTCTACCCTATATAGATATCGGCCACCCTATTGTGTGCCTCCCTAACTTCTGATGCCTCTGCAATCTTAGTGATGTGTCTATGAGTGTGGGCTTCTTAAAGCTTCAGCCGCCGCTGTGAGGTTCTACTCCGACGTGGGAGCAGAAGGTGACACCTCCTCCTCACGGCTTGTTTCTCCATCCCGGTATGGTTGGCGGTGATTCCTGCTGATTGGGTACCGCCGTGAGACTGGTCTCCAGTGAGAGATCAGCACTGCCCCTCATCATCTCCTCCGGCTGCTTGGATGGTAGTTGCGGCTCCATCTTGCAGTGGTCGTGAAGGTGATCTGCTGCAGGGTTCTCTCCAAAGAGAACCCATCTACGTGCTACTACCCCTCCTCTCGTTCTACCTCGTCTATGAACGCCTCCCCAGGTCGTCCTCACAAAGCCACATCCCTATGCTCCGGGCTCCATCCCTCTGTGTCGCCGACCTGGTGCCTCGACGCCAGGGCCTTCCCTCTGTGCTCTGGTTAGCACGTCGTCGCCTCCATCCATGATGTGCACCGCCAGCCCAGTGACTCCATTCAGGGTGGCTTCTCCTGATCACCACAGGTCACAAGAGGATCTGATCGACGCATCAGCTCGAGCCTATATGTGTGTGCACAACTGCCATCGTGAGGCCCTTCCCTAGTCTCTTCTAAGAGCTACACCCAGCATCTGTACATTTAACTGTGATGCCAAAGTACAGTGGAGAGTAGTCAATAGACCATCAGGTTTCTAGGAACCCCTCTCTTCCACGTTGTCCGAGCATCACACGTCGTGGGAAGGGTGGGCTACTGATGATCGGCTGTAACTGCAAAAGACATGAAGGTATTGATGATGTACGATCAATAGGTCTAAGGGCCATCAAAAGCACCACACTGATCTGATATTTGGCCTGTGGACTTTAAGAAGCTTGCCTCGTTTCCATTTTACACAAGCACTCGATAAAAGGGATGTGTGACACCATCTTCATTAGACGTTTTCCAAAAAGATATATATTAACCTTGTTGCATGTGCACCACAAAGCACATGATTTCATCATATTCAAACCTAAATAGCTCTCTCTAGAAAAATCAATACGATTACTAAACTTTGACCACGGCTTTATTATCATTCAATCTATATCCCATAAAATCTCAATCCCAAGTTTCCACTACTTGACCAATAAACAACTTAATCCGAAAGGGAATCAACTTATGGATCTTAATCTTGGTGTCAACAAAACTAATCATTCATACTTTATCAAAGTACTTGCAGTTCTCAACATAAGTCAACATATGAATTCCAATATATAATTGGACATTTAAGGATTCCAAAAGTCCACTCCATCACATCCTACACACCTTAAAACAAATTTCATCCTCGAAATTAAGAAAAAACCAGTTCATCACAGTTTTCCTTCTCACCTGAGACGGTATATGCACGAGCCAGGCTGTACCGAATCTGAGGAGATGTCATTCGATGAATTCGGCATGCCTGAGGTGCAATCCTTACCCGTTGGTACCACCTTGTACCCCATGACCATCAGTTCAGATTCATCTTCCAGCGACTCCATCCTTGATACAACATCACCATCATCAACAAAACGTACACGTCATAGTCATAACGGCCGTCACAATTGTTGATGAATTTTTTTTAAATTTTAAATTAGGAAATAATCAAAAAATGTAATTTGTGTTGTATTACTTAATGAACATTAGTAATCAATCAAGTACTGTGAATTTAAGGTACCCAATGTGATCTTGATGATGGCTTGCAAATGTTTTTCTTTGGTGTGGTTTTGAGTGATGTTTTTCTTTAAGGATTGCCTCAAAGTGATGTTCTACTTTTATCCTTATTATAACTATGTTGTTTGTATGACAGAATTACTCATAAATGTTATATTTTTTACTATTTTTAAGAATGGATAATTGTTGGATGGCAGAGGATGACCGAACGAGTAGTAAATACCTTTTATGTTGTTCAATTTTGTTTTAAGTGTCTTCATTTTTGTGTGACTTGATATACTCAGGATGAGAGAATAGTTAAGTGACAACTTCCATAATAAGACAGCTACAAGGAATGATCAGAACAACATCATTGACTCTTGTACGGGGACTCATTTACCTAGCATTACTCCACAAGGTTGTTGGAAAGCTTTGAACCTGTCGTCCAGTAATCGCTCCAAAAAAAATTTAGCTTCCCTTCCACCTAATGTTCAAAATGATAGACCAAGGAAATTCAATAACACTGTTGCTATCTCTGTTGTTACAAGAACACCTTGTGATGGACAAGGTAATCATATCATCGCATTTATAGTGCTGCATTTAATGATATATAATTTCTATATATGTTGTATGCTTTATGAATGAATGCTCAGGTCAAAGACATCGACAACGGGTGCCTAATGTCAATGCTTCGGTGTCCAATCATTCAAGAAGAGTAGACAGTAGAGCTGCCAATAGTCAAAATAGCCATACATTTCATGATCACATGGAGCAAAATGGCCTATCTGATCACCATGATGAGTTGTTAAATGTTACAACAACACCTTCTGACGGGCTAGGTAATCGATTAATTCATTGCATATATAGTGCTTCCTTTAGTGATATATAATTTCCATTTATGTTGTATCATTTATAAATGAATGCTCAGGTCAAAGACATTGACCACGGGTGCCTAATGGCAATGCTTCGGTGTCCAATCATTCTAGAAGAGTAGACAGTAGAGCTGCCAATAGCCAAAACAGTCATCCATTTCATGACCACATGGAGAAAAATGACCTCTCTGATCACCATCAAGAGTCTTTGAAAGCTACAACAACACCTTATGATGGGCTAGGTAATCAGTTAATTCATATCATTACATTCATAGTGCTGCATCGAAAGATATATAATTTCTATTTATGTTGTATCCTTTATGAATGAATGCTCAGGTCAAAGACATCGACCCCCGGTGCCTACTGTCAATGTTCATGTGTCCAATCAATCAAGAAGAGTAGAGAGTAGAGCTAAAAATATCCAAAATAGCAATGCATTTCAAGAAACCATGGAGCAAAATGACGTCTCTGATCACCATGATGAGTCGTTGAATGCTACGCCAACACCTACTGATGTGCTAGGTATTTGGTTTATTCATATCATTTTATTTATAGTGCTGCATGTAATGATATATAAATGAATGCTTAGGTCAAAGACATCACACACGTGGCCGAACACAATGTTTGCAAGTCTGGAAAAGAAAGCCCGACGATCAAATTCCCATTGAGATAAATCAATTTGGACAACCAATGGGTAAAAACCAATGTCACTTATCAAGTTTTTTGACAACCATTGCAATAGATCCCAATCTTTGTCCATTAAACTACGAGGACTGGAGACAATTTCTAGCAAATAAAAAAGAATCCATATGGAATTTTGTGAAGGTACAATATCAAAATTTATTTTTAAATGGTTAAATGAAGCTTCTGATTGATATCCTTATTGTCGGTAGAGTAAATTCATGATGGACATAGAATTAAAGGAGTGGACAATGAAGAGACTGGGAAAGAAATGGAAGCACCACAAGTGGGAGTTATGGAAATTATACTTCATAGAAGATACTCCATATGAACAACAACTTGAACAAGTTGTTCCCCGCGTGGAAACGTCTCAATGGAAATTTCTTGTGGATTACTGGAGGAGCAATAAAGGAAAGGTAATTTTTTGTATCTATTAATTGATATTTAATTTACCTCATAGATAATTACTATGGACAATACTACAATTTTTTTTCATAGAGGAAGTGTATAACTAACAAGACAAGTAGAAAATTTCAAAAGGTTAGCCACACAACATGAACCAAGTCATTTTCTTGTCTGAAACATGATGTAAGTTAGTCAATATTGTGATCTGATAACCTCCCATTTTAAGATGGTATCTTAATAGTTTTCCGTAGTTTTCCATACTCTTTCTCAGATAAATTAGATAGAACCCTTAACTTTCTTCCTTTATTACAAATACACCACTAGACTAACTTTTCTCCTTTTTATTCTTATAGAAAAAAAAACACAAAAAAAATCACAAAAGCCCCAAACGGTCTTGGAGACCGTATGAAGACTAAATGATCCCGAGACCGCATGGAGTCACACGATCCTGAGACCGCATGAAGCCAACCGATCCCGAGACCGCATGGAGTCACACGGTCCCGAGACCGCATGAAGCCAACCGGTCCCAAGACCGCATGGAGTCAACCGATCCCGAGACAGCATGGAGTCAACCGGTCCCGAGACCGCATGAAACCAACCGATCTCGAGACTGCATGAATCCAACCGGTCTCGAGACCGCGTAGAGCCCAAACGGTCTCAGAACCCAAACGGTCTCAGAGCCCAAATGGTCTCAGAACCCAAACGGTCTCAGAGCCTAAACAGTCTCTGAGCCCAAACGGTCTTCACGACCGTTTGGACCCAAAACTGCCCAAACCGTTTGGGCTTCACTTAAAGCCTATAAATAAGACCCAATGGGTCTTGACAAACTATCAAGTCTCAGACGTCCAAAGGCAGCCTCTGCTGCTCCAGAGCTATTTCATCCTTCATCCACCGCCCCGAGGCTACCAGTCTGAGATCCACATTCCATCCAGAAGCTGCTTCCTCTCTCATCGCCAAAGAAGGTGGGAAGAGGAGGATTCATCATCGAGCAACCTGTAAAGTGTGAAGATCATCTCTCTTTCTCTCCAAGGGGTTGACCTTCCTCTCTCCTTCATGGGGATGATGTTCTCTCTCTCTCTCTTCTCGCCTCCTTCTTTGTCCTTGCTATGAGTGAGTAGTCTTATTCACTAGGGTGCGGGGAGTAGCCCCGCTACCCATGTTTTCATTTCATGCAATGTAATCCATAGTTTGCAATAGAGATATACTTTCTTTTCAGTTCAACACCAATCATTTAATGAATGCTTGTTGCTTGATCACCAACTTGTGTTTCCTTTTATCTTTTAGTATGAAGTGTCTACGTTTGTACTATTAGATTCAAATCTTGATTGAATGTTGGTTCTTGATGCATGTATCCACCATGCATCTATTTCGATATCTAGGAGTGGTTTTCAAGAAGTGGAGTAAACTCACTTCCATCATTGTACTTTCATACTATGAAATGGAATTAGTTGGCGTATGAAAGTACAACCTTGATAAGTCGAGGAACACACTTTGCGAAGGGAATGAGGTAAAGTAAGTGACCATTCGTTTGGGGATGGCTGGCATTGCAACATTCCCACACTTCTCGTAGTTAGTTATCTGAAAGGAAACTAAATCTACAAAGATACTAACTGTTTAGACTCTTATTGCAGGTTATGTTTTTATGTTGCATGTTTTGATCCATGAGTAGTGGTGGTGAAAGCCGATCACATCCTAGTGGTTTCCTATCATTGCTTATAAACCTTAAATTTGCTTTCTTGCTTTGTTTTACTTGCACTTAGTCTAAAAACAACCAATCCAACTTTTCGATCTAAATACCAACTATTGAGAGGTTAAGTGAAATTCTAACGTTTTCCATCTTGTTGCTCCCAACAAGACCGTTGTCCTGTGGATTCGACCCTCAACTATACTACGATAAGACTTCCACATATCCTAGCATACATGGGTGGAGTTCTCAATCTAGTATAATCAAGGCTAAACCTAAATACTTACTATCTTTAGGATTTTTAGTGGTGCATGCAATTCCACGCGAGTGCAAGCTCCATCAAAAAATTGGCGTCATTTTCGGGGACAACAGAACGTTTTAATTTCATTTACCATCTTTCTAGTTGGTTATGGATTTACACTTTTCTTTAAACATTACTCCAGATCTTATTGAATTCATCATATCTCCTACATCATCTAAAAGGTGTGTTCCTTCCTCTACTCAGGTAGAAGACGTGTATGCAACCATCACATAATCTCAGATTCTCCCCTGAGCCAGAGTACGACTCTAAGGTAGAAAGAAGTTTCCACCGCTGCATCAGACTTAACCGCCAAAGAGCCAGGAAAATGGTTGAAGATCAATGCCAAGTTGCATTAGTAATGGAAAGGGTCAACGCCGCCATAGCCGCTCAGAGAGTACAACTCATTGCTGACACCCGTGCTCAGATCCAAGTGGAGATCCGAGCTGAAGAACAGGCCCGCATCCGAGCTGAAAACGAAGAAGATAACCAAGCTACCCAGTTAGAGCTAATAAACAAGCAACCGAGGGATTATGCCGTCCCCAAGAACTATAAAGACAATCATCTGGTCCGACCACCAATCATCAACATACCCAATTTCGAAATTTGGACACAATGGATTCAAATCATGTAGGGAATCTCATTCTCTGGTGGTTCTAGAGATGACTGCATGGATCACTTGAAGAGGTTCAAGGCACTTTGTCGACTTGTCCCACAAGCGGAGTTTCTTTTGATGCAATAATGCTACATCTTTTTCATTTCACTCTATCCGAAAGGGCTTTGAGTTGGTACAACTCACTTGATAGGGAGCCAATCATCACCACCTGGGCTCCCTTGGAAGAAAAGTTCCTGGAAAAGTTTTCCCTCCTTCATTAACCTACGAAATTAGGGGACAGATCAACCACTTCGCCCAACTTCCTAGAGAATCACTCGCAGAAGCATGGGAAAGATTCAAGGAGCTTCTAAGGAAGTGCCCTCATCACGGTATCTCCCAAAATCAATTAATAGAAACATTCTATAGGGGGGTGAGTGATGATATCAAGCAATTTCTGGATTCCTCATATGGAGGAAATTTTATGAGGAAGAACTATGAGGATGCTTGGAAAATCATTACGCTTGGAGCTGAAAACCAATCCTATTAGGGACGATCATTCGGTAAGGGAGTCCTCAAAGTTTAGAAAGCTGATGAATCAATGGAAATGAAGGCTATTGCTGAAGATTTAAAGACTATAGCTCACAAACAGCAGGCACTTGAAACTTCATTTGGATAATATGATAAGAAGAAAAAACCCCAAGTCCAACAAGTTAAAGCTGCTACAGGAACTTGTGAAGCTTATCACGCATCTGATCACCCTACACTGTCATGTGGCTTACTTTACAATGTGATGATGGATATTCAACCACCACAATAGCAGTACGAACCAATCATCAAACACCCTGAAGATTAGATGCCCGAACAAGTCAATTCCATTCATTCCATACCGGGACAAGCTTACTATAATCCAAATCAACCAAGAAATCACCCCAGTTTTCAATATGGGAATCCTACGGGGACTGCTAACTTGCAACATCAAACACAAGGCGGATCCTCCAATAGGTTGCCACCTAGATTTCAAAGTAACTTTAACCAAAATTAAGGGAACCTTAGAAATAATTTCCCAAGATCCAACTACCCTAGAAATCCTTCTGCCTACTATCAATATACCCATCCTCCTCTACACCCACAACTACACCCTCAGCTGCAGCAACCGCAACAACCTCAGTTAACACCACCTCCGCAACAACCACATCAAGGACAAAAACAACTCACTCAGAAAAATGCCCCTTCCCAGCCAACATATGAGATAACTATGATCAGGCAGATGTTACAGTCACAACAAACCATGCTTGCCAATCAGCAAGCTCAGCAAAAGGATGTGGAGGCTCAACTAGCACAAATTGCTGCCCAACAAAAGCCACCAGCAGGTACTTTTGTTGGTCAACCAGAGTCAAACCCTAGGCACGATCAAAATAGACCAGAGCAATTGAATGCCGTCACTACAAGATCTAGTCGTGCCTTTCATAAAACTATGAGAATCGCTCATGATGATGATGATACACTTGTCTTTACTCCGAATGCAAGCCCAGAGACCGCAAAAGGCAAGGAAAAGGAACAATCTCCTAAAGAGCCAGAAGTTCTGCAATATAAACCTAGGATACCATATCCAAGAAGATTGAGAGAGACTAAAATGGACACTAGGTTCCAAAAATTCAAGGAGGCGATGAAGAAACTTTATATTGATATCCCGCTCCTCGATGCTCTCTCTGAAGTACCAGCTTGGGCTAAATATCTGAAAACTTTTCTATCAAGGAAATACATTACTGAAGAACAAGAGACGGTCAAACTAGCTCAGACCACCTCCGATATCATTCTTAATAAGATGCCCAAGAAAAAGAAGGACCCTGGTTCTTTCGATATTCAATGCTGTATTAGAAATGCCTCGAGCAAAAAGGGATTAACTGACCTAGGGGCTAGCATATCTATCATGCCCTACTCCATGTGTAAAAAATTGGGCTTTACTGACTTGCTACCCAAAACTATCATTGCACCTCTAGGAATTATTGAAGACATTCCTGTCAGAATAGGCAAGGATTCTTATGTCCCATGTGATTTTGTCATTATGGACATCAAGGAGGATCTAAGATACCCAATAATATTCGGCAGACCCTTCCTTGCCACAGCCAGAGCACTTATTGATGTTGAAGCTAGCACGATCATTCTGAGACTGGGGAAAGAAGCCATTCAGTTCCGGGTCCTCAACAGCATGAAAGGTCTCAGCATTCAGGAGGAAGTTTTTCTCTTAGATGCAATACATCAAATGTCACAATTGGAAATATATGAACCACCTGATGAGTTAGAAAATGTCCTAATAAATCCAGAAATCAAATTCTCAACCAATGAATTAGTTCAACAATGCTTGCACCAGTTAGAGAAAGTTGAACAAGCACCAGCAGCCACTTTTGAGGAGCTCAAATCTGTCACTATTTTAGAAACAACAGAAACACCTAAGGCTCTCAAGATGAAAACCCTACCAATGGGACTTAAGCACATTTTCTTGGACGAAGAAAAACTATGTCAAGTAATCATCAGTTCCACTCTAATGAAAGACCAGGAAGAAAGGCTTCTCGTTGAGTTGAAGAAACATAAGAAAGCCATTGGGTACAAAATAACTGACCTGACAGGAGTAAACCCAGCCTTATGCATGCATAGACTGCCCATGGTAGAAGAATTTAAGCCTTCAAGAGAACACCAGAGAAAGCTGAACCCAAATCTTAAAGAGGTGGTTCGCCTTGAGGTCCTCAAACTGCTGAAAGCTGGTATTATCTACCCAATTTCAGATTCCCAATGGGCCATCCATGTCCAAGTGGTCCCCCAAAAGGGGGGAACCACTATTGTGTTAAATGATAAAAATGAGCTAGTACCCACGAGGACTGTCACAGGGTGGAGAATGTGTATCGACTACAGGAAACTAAACAAAGCAACACGAAAAGATCACTACCCTCTACCTTTTCTTGACGAAGTCCTCGAACACCTAGCCCATCAAAAGTTCTTATGTTATCGCGATGGTTATTCCAGGTTCTATCAAATTCTTATACACCCAGAAGACCAAGAAAAAACAACTTTCACTTGCCCATTCGAGACCTATGCTTTCAGAAGAATGCCATTCGGGTTGTGCAACGCACCTACTACCTTCCAAAGGTGCATGTCTGCTATTTTTGCAGGATTAACCGAGTCCATAATGGAAGTATTCATGGATGAATTTTCAGTTTATGGAGATTCCTTTGACAATTGTCTACTTAACCTTGGACAAGTCTTACAAAGATGCGAGGAAACGAACCTTATCTTAAATTGGGAAAAATGCCATTTTATGGTAACTGAAGGTGTCATCCTCAGACATAGAGTGAGTGATAGAGGGATTGAGGTAGACAAGGAAAAAATTGATGTCATCTCTAAACTATCGCCGCCAAAAGACGTAAAAGGAGTACGAGCATTCTTGGGTCATGCTGGGTTTTATCGATGATTCATTAAAGACTTCTCAAAAGTAGCAAAACCCATGACCCAATTATCGACAAAGGACGCCGAGTTCAATTTTGACCAAGAATGTCTCCAAAGCTTCACAACCTTAAAGAACTCTCTAGTCTCTGCACCTATCCTAAGAGCACCTGACTGGTCGCAACCATTTGAAATAATGTGTGATGCCAGCGACTATGCTATAGGAGCAGTGTTAGGACAGAGAATCAACAAAAAGTCTCATGTAATATACTATGCGTCCAAGACTCTTGATGAAGCGCAAAAGAACTACACCACTATAGAAAAGGAGTTCTTAGCTATCATATATGCATTTGAGAAATTCTGCTCCTACCTGATTGGATCAAAGGTCATAGTCTACACTGACCACTCCGCCATACGCTATCTAGTTCAGAAGCAAGACACAAAACCCAGACTTATCTGCTGGGTGTTAATGCTTCAGGAATTTGATTTAGAAATCCAAGACAAAAGAAGAGTGGAAAACATCGTTGTTGATCATCTCAGCCACATTGAAGTCGAGGATGATGATAAAGTACCTATCTGAGACTCCCTCCCAGACGACCAGCTAATGAAAATTACCACTGGATTCCCCTGGTATGCTGACCTAGTGAATTATCTGGCTATAGGAATCATCCACCCTTCCACCTCTCATCATGACAAAAAGAAATTCCTCCACGATGTTAAGAAATACTACTGGGACGAACCTTATCTCTTTCGCCTATGCGCAGATGGACTTTTCCGTCGCTGCCTACCTGAAGAAGAGATTACTCTTGTCTTAGAATATTGTCATTCCGGCCCTACTGCGGGACACATGAGTTTGAAAAATACCGCTATGAAAGTTCTGCAATCGGGTTTCTTCTGGCCAACGATAGCAAGAGATTCCCATGACTTTGTAAAATCATGTAATAAATGTCTACTTTCTAGCGATATAACTAAAAGGAATGAAATGCCCCTCACCATGTGGCAAGAGATCGAACTTTTCGATATGTGGGGGATAGATTACATGGGTCCCTTTCCCTCTTCATATGGATTTTCCTACATACTGGTTTCTTTGGATTATGTCTCGAAATGGGTAGAAGCTATACCCACAGTTTCTAGCGATTCCAAAGCAGTCATTAAGATGTTTAAAGATATCATTTTTCCCAGATTCGGAGTCCCCCGAACAGTCATATCCGACGGAGAGACCCATTTTCTGGAGAGAAGCTTTGAAGCCCTCTTAAAGAAATACGAAGTCAAACATAAAGTTGCCATGCCTTACCATCCACAAACTAGTGGTCAGGTTGAAGTTTTGAATAGACAACTAAAGGCAGTCTTAGAGAAAACCATCAATAGACATTGTACCGACTGGTCCACCAAGCTTCCTGATACCCTTTGGGCTTACCAAACATCTTATAAAACACCAATTGGAACAACTACATTCCATTTGGTATACGGGAAATCATGTCATCTTCCAGTAGAACTGGAACATATGGTGGGCCATTAAACAACTGAACTTCAATTTTAAAAGCGCTGGAGAAAACAGACAGCTCCAGTTGCAGGAACTAGAGGAGCTCAGAATGACCGCATACCAAAATGTCAGAATTTACAAAGAACAAACCAAGATGTGGCACGATGGCCATCTAAAAAGAAAAGACATCGCCATTGGAGACAAAGTCCTTCTTTTCAAATCCAGACTCAAAATGTTCCCCGGGAAACTTCGTACAAAGTGGTCCAACCCTTTTACTATCAAGCACATATACCCGACTGGAGGCATCATAATTGTTGATGATAAGGGAGGAGAAAGGACCGTCAATGGCCATAGATTGAAAAAACACTATACTCCAGCAGACAAAATTCTGAGATAGACTATTGAGATCATAGACCCCACGCTATCACCATAACAAAATCAAAACTTTGTCAAGCCAGCGACATAAAACCCAGATGCTATTTGGGAGGCAACCAAAGATCTGTTTATCACCATTTATCTTTTATTTTTATTTCCTTTGTTTAATTTAGGTTTATCATCTTTAATCTGAAAATATAAATTCACATAAACAACTAAAACAAACATAAAAATATAAAAATAAAAAATCATATACCATCTCAAACCGTTCTGAAACCGTTTGGAGTCAAACGATCCTGAAACTGTTTGGAGCCAAACAGTCCCGAAACTGTTTGGAGCCAAACGGTCCCAAAACCATTTGGAGCCCAAATGGTCTCAAACTGTTTGAGCTTGTGAATTTGTAAAGTCAACCCCCAAATCCTATAAATATAACCCTACCCCTCTCCTTCTTCTTTCTTTCGATTCTCGAACCCTATAAACCCTCGCAAGCATTGTTTCATCTCCCATGTTCCTACTCCCGCACAGATCACGACGCTGGTTCTCTCTGCCACCATCACTCCCTCTTCCATGCATCTTCACGACGTCCGTAGCTCCATTACCGCTTCTCTTCGCATCGATGTCATCATCATCACCCGTAACAGTAAGGTAGACCAGCGCACCACCATCATCGACACTTCTGTCTTTGCACCACCTCCATTTTTACCATCGTCGATGTCTACGTCGCTGATGCGGCCCCCTTCTCTATCGCCGCCGTCATCTCTATTGCCGCCGACATCTCCATCATTGTCGATATCCCTTCTCCTCCATCCGCTGCACCCCCGTCTCGTTCCACCTTCCAAACGGTCTTCAAACCGTTTGGAGCCAAACGGTCACGAAACTGTTTGGAGCCAAACGGTCCTGAAACTATTTGGAGCCAAACGGTCTTCAAACCGTTTGGTCTTACAAAACCACTTGAATTCCGCTAAAACATTAACACTTACATAACATAAACTTCTCTTTTTAAAACACTTGATATCTTTGCAAATCCAAACCATCTTAACACATGATTTTATGCAAAAATGTTCAGATATGGCCGGAACCTCTGAAGACCCGCACTGGATAATGGAGCAACTCATGGAAGACCGCGCCAAGCTCCAAAAGATAGTCGACATCTACGATAGTACTGGACAGGTCCCACCCACGGTCAACCTGCTCGAAGTCATGCATGAAATTCAACGCCTCAATAGATGTTTAGCCGAGGAGCCCGAAGAAGAAGTGGAAGAAATCTCTTCCAGTGATGAAGGCTCCGAATACAAGACAAACTCCGAGGATGAATCCCCAACCGAAAGACCCAAGGGGAAATGAAAGGTCCAGGAAATTGCAATCGAACAACCCACAAAGAAATAGGTAAGAAAATAGGTCCGCCCCGCCACTACTAGGGAACAAACCCTAGAAGGATATATCCCACCAACTGCTACCACCACCCCCACTACCACTCCTGCAACCACCACTACCCCTGTCTTCTCAGTCATCACCACCACCGCACTACCACCAGAAAACCTTTTCATACACACCATCCCATCCATCGACAAAACTTTAAAACCAACAAAGTATGTTTGCTCAAGCGTACTAATGAAGATGGGGATATATGACTGAATCCTCACCCTGCTTGATAACGAAAATCTCTCAAGATTGTGCTTTGTCCCCAAGATTTCATATGTCGAGCCCACAACAAAATTCTTTATACATCTCACCAAAGAATCGGTGGACATTATGGACAGAGCAAGGGACGGAGGTGACCACAGGTTGGTCACCAAACTTTTTGGTAACAACGTGGTCATAACAGAAAATTTATTGAATGAAATTTTCATAGATAACCCAGAGAATCTCAAAAAAGCCAAAGCTATTAGCATGGAGAGCTCCCAATTCAATAGACACAACTTCTGGAAAACCCTAACAGGTATCCCAACTTATGAGGCAAAGACCTGTAAGGCCTCCAATATTCATTCTGGGTTAGTGCGCATGCTTCACAAGATTCTCACCAGTGCACTCTTTCCCAGAATGGAAGGAGGAAATGTTATCACAGGTGACCTTTTTCTTCTCTGGTCCATTCTGCATGGAATGCCGGTCAACATTGGACATTACATGATACAAAAATTTTCAGCTTACGCCATAGGGAAAGAAATTTGCATGGGTAGGCACATAACCTCTATTATCAAATATCTCAAGATGGACAGATTACTCCCCAGGTCCATGCATATCAAGGGAGACATCCTTACCAACGAGCAAACTTTGAAGAACTCTTACATTATCAAAGAAAAGGATGTGAAATTACACTACATTTTCTACCCTACCGTAAGATCCTCCAGAACTCTGCTACCGCTTCCAGAGCTCGTGGATTACGACAAGGAAAAACTACTCTTTACCGATGAAGAGCTTACCAAACTCCTAGCTTCAGTCAAAGTACAAGAGAAGATGATCAAAGCGGGCCAGACATAGCTTAGTATTACCACACCAGCAACTAGGGTAACAAAAATACCAGTAAAATGACCATCTAAGGCATGTTTACAACCACCACAGTTGTCGGGGACGTCGACATCAAAGCTAAATCCGGAGATAGAACGCCCTCATTTGGAGGAACTTATCAATACCTCATCATTAGACTCATTCATCATGAGCCTACATGATGAGCTCACCACCACCACCCCCCCACCACATTACCATCCATTACTGTCCCACCATCTACCACCCTCCCACCTTTCTCCACAACAATCCCAACAACAATTCCTCCACCCACATCTTCCACTTCCCCCTTTTCCTCCCATGGCACCCCTTTCTCCACTTCAACACCCGGTTTCACCTACTCCGCTCCCATCTCCACCCTTTTCTCCTCAACATTTTCGCTCCCACAATTTTCACTCGGACAATGACCATTTTTTTCGTCCGCAACCACCCCGACACCTCTGGTGACTCCATCTACGGTCACCATGCAGTTTGTGGGACCATCACCAGTGTCTCTTTCACAAGGCACTACCACCTTTCCACCCCGACCCCAGCCACACCACCCTTCCACATTTGGGGTCCATTTCACAAATGTCGATGAGGAATTCATACGTCAATTCAATGCTATTCGAAACCTCCTCACTGACCCTTCTAACATATTACAATCTATTTTTTCTTGTGTGCAGGGTCTAACTACACAGGTCGCCAAGATTGACACACAAAACCTTGCCTTCCCAGGCATCATCTCAAGCATCCACCAACACCAGAAAGTAGCGGCCATGAAAATCGATCACATCGACGACCGCCTGCAACAACTGCCACAGTTGGTGTTTGAAGTGAAAGGCCAGCAAGACGATCTGGTCAAGCAAGTCGACATGATTTCTGCACAACATCAACCATTGCCAGAAACTCTGCGCAAACTTAAGCAGCAACAAACTGCTTTAATCACGCACTTGGATGACATCAACAACACCCTCACACAACTAAATAACTTCCAAGAAGAGTCATCCAACAATGCAATCACCCAACTAAGAACTCAAGTGACATACCTCTCTGTACGACTCCTCTCCACTGAGGCTTGATATTCAGATCTCAAAGAAGCCCATGACGCTTTTCTTGAAACCCATGAGCATATGCAAGTGGATTTGACGAGTTACAAGCACTCCACCGGAAGTGCAAGAGGCCTCCACCAAAGAAGACAACAGATAAGGCGGCAGACAAAGATGATGATGAAGAAGAAAATGAAGATGAGGATTCTGACTCCTCAGTTGATTCCAACAATAGCACCTCCTCAGACGATAAATCTGATGACCCAGAAAATGCTGGGGAGGGCCACATCCGAGGAGTTGCACCACAACAAAAGAAAGATAAAAAAGAATGTGATAAAGATCCCAAATCCCCTCCTCACAATGACAATGTCAACATGTAATATGTGGATCAATTCCTTGACTATTCTACAATGGGATCCCTAGGGGAAACTGCTAAAGAAGTAGCCTTTGCTGAGTTCCAACAATGCCTATTCGGAACCAACACGAGTCTACCACAAGCACAACTTCCACAACACTCCATCCCGGAACAATCTTCACCCTTTCCCCCAGAGCAGGAAGAATTAGAAAGAGTCAATCTAGATACAGACGATGATATTGAATCTTCTTCCGACTCAGACAAAGACAAAGATCTACAACACTACATAGACAATCTGGAGCAAACTTCTGCTCACCTTCCGCAAGAGCTTCCCTCGCCACCACCGCTACCCCACAAGATGCACGATCTAGACATGGCAGCCATCTTTACTCTAGATGCTCAAGATATCTTCATCTTAAACACTATCATAGATGATGTCAAAGATGGGGGAGATGTTATCTACCATAATACAAAGACTCAGCACAAGTTGACCCGTAAAGATTTCCGCACCATCCTTCGACCACAGTCAGCGGTGAAGATGGCAATCTGCTGTGTCCTTCTTGCCAATTCTATCGAAATCTACAGAAGCTCCAAATGAAAGCAACCAGTACTTAACACTTCACCTGCTCTGGCCATGAGTCTTTTATATAAAGACTTACAAAACAAATCCATCGAACGATTGCAGAAGGGGATTGCCAGAAAGGCATGCTATATTACCGTGCCCTTTCAAGTCTCTGGTCACTGGCTGCTAATGATCGTAGACACCGCGGCTCGAGATGCTAAGGTGTACAATTTCTACGCCACTGAACTAAGAGCCAGAATAATTAATTTTGCTGGTATCGAAGCCGGGGAGGCCAGATGCATCCCTTTCCAGCTTCTAAAATTAATCTGGGTTGCATGCCCATCCCTCCGCAATGGTTGGAACCAACCCTGGTTCCAAATCATCAACCCACATGCCCAAACACAAGAGGGATCTAGGGATTGCGCTTTCTACGTTATTCGTCACATTCAAGCGCTCAACCAACAAATCTGTTTCACTGAGCTGGATAAAGAGGATTTTCATTCTCTGCGAGGTCGTTATGCCATGGAGCTAATTTGTGATAGACGGTTCTTCAAGGACCCAACTATGGCATCTAACGATGTTCCTCGCTACCTCTTTTCGTCCATCCAACGTCCTCTAAAACGGACATTTCGGCAAACAATAGAGGAGTTGGAGAAACAGCAGCCCACCAAGGTTCCTGAGAAGACACAATGGGATCCTTTCTCTTTCGATCTGGCGGATGATAAAGGGGTTACCGAGTTGATGACCGGGGCAAACATCAACATATCATCTTCACAAATGGTCCCCCTGTCTGACATTCCACCAACATTCCCCAATTTTGACCTTAGTGCCTGCAAACGCCTCTCCGACAATGAACTTTGCCTCATCATGTCAAGGCTTTACGCTAAGAAAGATAACCTCATTTTCATAGCCGGTGATATTATGGTCATGGAATATGCACTACGAGAAACTGTACAGATCAAAGGGTCTCTATCCGTAAGTTTAATGGCCGCCTATCAATATCTTCTCGGGCAGAATCACCCTACGATCTATATGGCATCAACATATATGAAGGATGATCTCCTAAAGCTAAAAAACTTCAGAACAACTGAGGCACACATTTGTTTCCTCCAACATATGACTCCAAAGTTTATCATGCTTCCCTTCCTTCATTCAGAGCACTAGATGTTGCTGACAATAAATCTTCATGACGGAACAACAATCATATACAACAGTTCTGACAGCCAATACAATCCAGATCAGCAACAATATACTACAACACCAAGAACGCCCATGGAGGAGGTGGCGAAGGAGTGTGTTTACCAACTACATGACCTTCTCAGCAAGAACACACGGGCATACGGTAAAGAACACTTTCATTGCCCTGCCTTCAGCCACAAATGTCCCCAGCAGCTTCGCAAGTCAAACGACTGTGGTTTCCACGTCCTCTACTGGATGTACACCATCATGGCTCTTGGAAGACCAGTAGAGGACATGATAGATGTGGATTACCACACATTACGTGGAAAGTTCGCTGCTAATCTTCTTCGCAAAACATGGCGCTAATAAAGGACTAACAGAAGCCTGATGCCCTTGTCCTTGTACTTCTCAACCTATCACTTTGACACTCTGAGAACAGAATGAGTGATAAGTTAGGGGGGGAGTACACTGGACAAGGGCGAGGTATCATTTTTAAATCCTTCCTTCTCTACCTTCTTTTTCAATTCTATACAATTTTTTTAGTTTTCTTTGCACATTTAGATTTTTTTTAAGTAATTTCTCCAATAAAATAAACCTTGCACATAAGAATAACATCCCTCTTAGAAAAAGTCATCCCTGGCTAACTTTAGAATCCAGTTAGTCCTCAAGAGCAATAACAAGAATAGCATATAGACATGTAATGGTGAATTAATAAATTATATTCACACTAAATTTTCATGCTTTTGCTTCAAATCTACGTCTGACTCTCCACAGGTTAACATCAGGGCCGAAACAAGCCAAACACTCTCAAGGATGAGAGGGATATCAGGTGACATCCAAATCAAGAAGCCTCGCAAGTGTACCACTAAGTAGAAACCAAATAAGTGCATGTCGAGAAACTCTAAGAACAACTTTCTTCTCTTCAAATAAAAGAGGCTTGGCCGCCCAATCAATTTCCCTAAAAACCCAAATCCCAAGCCTATGAGTTTACGAATAAAAGCCAGAGTGTTGAATAAAACCATGAGAGTTGTTCGATGAATAAGGATCTATATGAAGAGCCAATGAAGGTCTCGCCTGACTGGTACATTCAGCTGCCCTCACAAAGGCAGATGTGTCGTTCCCGGTAGTGAAGTCCTAAGGTATCCAAATATATGAAAGGATGACAAAGGACTCGCCCGACCGGTACATTCAGCTGCCCTCACAAAGGTAGATGTATCGTGCCCGGTAGTGAGATCCTAAAAGCATAGACAAACCCTCCCCCACTTGAAGGGGGAGTTACACAACAAGCCTTTAGCCAACCCTCATACCCACTCTAGCTTCCGATAGGATTTTCAAACAAGTATAAAATTGATTAGAGTCAACGACATGCATAGAATAAAAAGTGGTCCCAATGCAGACTACGAGATATGGAAGAAACCTGAGATCCAAGCAACTATCAATACCTAAAAGAGTTAAGGCAAGAAAAAGCTCCGATACAACCTTAGGAGACCTCTAGTTTAGAACTGGAGCAAGAGTATGGAAATCTTAAATAAAATCGCCTCGCCATTACATGCCTCAGCTCTATCTAGCTTGAGGACAAGCTACACTCTAAGTTAGGGGGGGTGATAACCTCCCATTTTGTGATGTTATCTTAATAGTTTTCTACAGTTTTCCATACTCTTTCTCAGATAAATTAGATAGAACCCTTAACTTTCTTCCTTTATTACAAATACACCACTAGACTAATTTTTCTCCTTTTTATTCTTACAAAACAAAACACACAAAAAATCACAAAAGCCCCAAACGGTCTTGGAGACCGCATGAAGACTAAACGATCCAGAGACCGCATGGAGTCACATGGTCTCGAGACCGCATGAAGCCAACCGGTCTCGAGACCGCATGGAGTCACACGGTCCCGAGACTGCATGAAGCCAACCGGTCCCGAAACTGCATGGAGTCAACCGATCCCGAGACTGCATGGAGTCAACCGGTCCCGAGACCGCATGAAGCCAACCGGTCCTGAGACCGCATGAAGCCAACCGGTCCCGAGACCACGTAGAGCCCAAACGGTCTCAGAACCCAAACGATCTCAGAGTCCAAACGGTCTCAGAGCCCAAACGGTCTCAGAACCCAAACGGTCTCAGAGCCCAAATGGTCTCCGAGCCCAAACATTCTCAGAGCCCAAACGGTCCTTTCACGACCGTTTGGACCCAAAACTTCCCAAACTTTTTGGACTTCACTTAAAACCAATAAATAAGACCCAAGGGGTCCTGACAAACTATCAAGTCTCAGACGTCCAAAGGCTGACTCTGCTGCTCCAGAGCTGTTTCATCCTTCATCCACCGCCCTGAGGTTGCCAGTCTGAGATCCACATTCCATATAGAAGTTGCTTCCTCTCTCATCACCAAAGAAGGTGGGAAGAGGAGGATTCATCATCAAGCAACCTGTGAAGTGTAAAGATCATCTCTCTCTCTCCAAGGGGTTGACCTTCCTCTCTCCTTCATGGGGATGACGTTCTCTCTCTCTCTCTTCTCGCCTCCTTCTTTGTCCTTGCTATGAGCGAGTAGTCTTATTCACTAGGGTGCGGGGAGTAGCCCCGCTACCCATGTTTTCATTTCATGCAATGTAATCCATAGTTTGCAATAGAGATATACTTTCTTTTCAGTTCAACACCAATCGTTTAATGAATGCTTGTTGCTTGATCACCAACTTGTGTTACCTTTTATCTTTTAGTATGAATTGTCTACGTTTGTACTATTAGATTCAAATCTCGATTGAATGTTGGTTCTTGATGCATGTATCCACCATGCATCCATTTTGGTATCTAGGAGTGGTTTTCAAGAAGTGGAGTAAACTCACTTGCATCGTTGTACTTTCATACTATGAAATGGAATCAGTTGACGTATGAAAGTACAACCTTGATAAGTCAAGGAACACACTTTGCGAAGGGAATGAGGTAAAGTAAGTGACCATTCGTTTGGGGATGGCTGGCATTGCAACATTCCCACACTTCTCGTAGTTAGTTCTCCGAAAAGAAACTAAATCTACAAAGATACTAACTGTTTAGACTCTTATTGCATGTTATGTTTTTATGTTGCATGTTTTGATCCATGAGTAGTGGTGGTGAAAGGCAATCACATCCTAGTGGTTTCTTATCATTTCTTATAAACCTTATATTTGCTTTCTTGCTTTGTTTTACTTGCACTTAGTCTAAAAACAACCAATCCAACTTTTCGATCTAAATACCAACTATTGAGAGGTTAAGTGAAATTCTAACATTTTCCATCTTGTTGCTCCCAACAAGACCGTTGTCCTGTGGATTCAACCCTTAACTATACTACGATAAGACTTCCACGTATCGTAGCATACGTGGGTGGAGTTCTCAATCTTGTATAAACAAGGATAAACCTATAGACTTACTATCTTTAGGATTTTTAGTGGTGCATGCAATTCCACACGAGTGGAAGCTCCATCATGATCCAATTAGACAATTTGGAGACATACGTTTAAATGATCTTAGCAATAACCTTGTTTGAATGATATAGTTGGAGAAGGAAACAGGCGAGGAAGTTGATCCCATTGAGCTTTTTGAGAAAACTCATCGTAAAAAGGATGGGAGCATAGTTGATATTGAATCTGCCAAAATTTTGGTACAAGGATTCCTATCCTATAGTATTATGTTATATTTACTACATGGAAACATTTATATGTTTGGTATAAAATTCATCTCTTATGTTCTGTTGTGTGTAGGAAAAATTTTCTGAGGTAGGTGACGAGTTGTGAAGAAACCAACATGATGTTACTTCAGCTGAAATTTATAGGTAGGTTATGGGAGAAGAGAGACCAGGATATGTTCGTAGTTATGAACTTGGACCATCACCTTCTGATATCTGGGGCAAGAACCGTAAATCCTGAGAAGCTGATGAAGGGCAAAGGAAGCATTTCTAGGATCAGCTTGAACAACAACTGATGGAATTTGAAGCTAAAATTCAAGAACAAAATGCAAAAATAGAGCACATACTAGCCTTGTCTAGAGTAGGAAACAGTCAATCAGCACAACATGTACGCACTGGCCAGGTATGAATACATTTTATACGAGATGTGTGGTATCAATTATTTTCCATGTTGAATTTTGATGGCCTTATGACAAAAATAAAATAATTGTGCAGATCGGAATGAGACATTCAACAATTTATAAGGGACAAGTATGTTTGTATTTGTGTAAATTGCACATCATTCTACGTTTATATAATTTTTTTATTTAAATTGTATTTTGTTTATAGGAAGTGTATGTGTTGAGTATCGCGAATGCAGATGATAAAGTTGCAATCGGTCGAGTATCTGAGGTTGACCCCTTGCAAATGGTGGGAGGCGCAATTTTAGGCTCATCATGTGTTGGTGTTTATGTAGAGGTTGTGGTGATGGTCAACGAACCTCTAGTCAGACCTTCTGAGAAATATCAATATATGGATGAAGTTATTGGCAATGCCATAGCATGGCCGAAATCACATTTACTACCAAAGTGAGCATATAGTATTGCTTATAATATGACATAATTGAAAACAAAACTAGTATTTAAAGTCATTTCCATTTGTTGCAGGTCATGAAGTGTAAAGATAGATAATTGCATTCTTGGATACTGTGTAGAGAGATGAAAGCTATAGTTGTGTTTCTTTGGTCCACTTTTTTATTGTACATAACGATCTAGATATTGTTGTTTCATGTCCATTGTCGTAGACAATGTTGCCAAATGACAATCCTATTTTGCTTTTAGCTATGAGCAGTGTCTTACCTTCTTGTGTGTGACATTTACACAACATATTTTGTTTTGACCTGCTGAATGTGAATGTCTTTTTTTTCTTCCGAGTCAATAGTTCTCTATAAATTTTTCTTTCATAACTTGATCACATGTTGCATGATATCTTACTAAGTCAATATTTCTCTAAAGAATTGTGCATTTTGTGCCTTCCACAACAAACAACATGTCATTGCGTAAAAGGCCAGTTTTTGGAGATCAGAGGCCATTCTCAAGAGCTAAGGTTGTCAGCTCATCTCTTGTGAAAGGCTTCTTCTCAGCTCTTGTGAATGGCCTTTAATCTCCAAGAACAGAGTTGATGTTAGGACTCAAAAATGGGATTCCTCACCCTGGAACTGGTCTTATAGGCAATCCAAAAAAATGGTACATCCTTACATGTTCTTGATGTATTGCAGCCTAGCCAAAGTAGTATCTAAAAGTAGTATCTAAGGTAGTATTGCAGCCTAGCCAAAGTAGTATCTAAAAGTAGTATCTAAGGTAGTATTACAGCCTAGCCAAAGTGGTTTTTAGCTATGAGCAGTGTTTTTGGAATCTTGTGTGTGAGATTTACACAAAATATTTTGCTGTGGTGATTCGCCTCAAGATGGTTTGCGGTTGAGCTTCTATGATTGCTCAATATTTAGGCTATTAATATGTCTGAAATGTAACTGAGATATTTTAGTCACATGCTTCTATGCGTCCTAATTTCCTTGTAGAGGTACAACAAGTCATTTTCAACATTTCCATGGTACAACAAGTCATTTTCAACATTTCCATACTCTGCTTTGGTTAAGAAGTCAAGGAAGAAGCCTCAAGAAATCATGGATGCTCTTAGTAATATCGGTTCCTCCATGTTCCCTTAATTGTTAAAACAACATCTACAATAATACCCTTTCTGTAACATGTGGTTGTGATGCAGGCCCTAAAAGCCAATAAGTATGGTAAGGATCCTCGGCTAAGATCATGTACAGAGAATGACCTTAAATATCCAAGTACAGAGCTGCTGTTACGACTCAAAAAGGCATGTTTTTGGAGATTAAAGGCCACTCTCGAGAGTTAAGGTTGTCATCTCATCTCTTGTGAAAGGCTTCAGCTCAACTCTTGTGATTGGCCTTTAATCTCCAAGAACATAGCTACTGTTAGGACTCAAAGATGGGATTCCTCACCCTGGAACTAGTCTTACATGCAATCCAACAAAATGGTGCATGCTTACTTGTTCTTGATGTATTGCAGCCTAGCCAACATTGGTTTCCAATTTTTCTTTGGGTTGTTTTAAGGATTCCTGCATAAGGTATATTTCACTACTTCACTTTGCTTTTTTTCAGTTTAAGGGGATAGTGAATCTATTTTTGAAACTCTTCTTTCTTATCAGGGGATAGTGAATCTATTCCTGGTGGCCATGTTAGTATAGATTTGAAGACCTGAAGCCTCCTGCTGATCTACATAGTCAACTTGCATGTTTTGCTGTTAGTTGTTTATTACATGTGGTGGTTGCCATGACTGGTGATGGTGTCAATGATGCATCTGCTCTGAAAATGGCAGAAATTGGTATTGCCATGGGAATTGCTGGAACTGAGGTAAGTATATTCACTATATGTCAATTTGTATATCTATCTTCTTGTCTTTTAGTAATTATTATCGATAGTGATTGTTTCTTCTCTTTTTATGTGTCAGTCTAGGTTACCAAGGAGACTTTAGACATGGTTCTTGCTGATGATAACTTCAGTACAATACTTATTGCAGTTGGCGAAGGGAGATCTATCTATAACAACATGAAGGCCTTCACCAAGTTCTTCTCTTATTAATCATTATATGCTTTATTACCTTACTAAAATTTTTTCAACTTATTATGTATAGACTATAGTTTTATGATAACCCAGGACGACATTGAGTTTGATAACCATCTTTTGCTTTTTACATAATTGTCAAAATTGTCAGCTTTGCACCCTTTCTATCATGTGCTTAGTTGTGTGCTTAGCTGAATGTATACAGCTTTGCTGCATGGCAAACTCTATTCAGCTGACATAATGTGAATGGTACAGTTGAAACTATCACCATTGTCGAACTTATTAGGAAAGGTGAGTAGGTGGATTCTTCTGAGGCCGCCCTTCTTGACAAGCTTGGCATCATGCTCTTCTCATATGGACTGGTTGTGTTGTCAGTTTATGATAGTGGATCTATATTCAGCCCTGAGGTCCTTCACCTTACTGAGGATGACCTTATTGATAAATTTGGCAATGGTGCTATCTTCCCTGATATTATCTTAACAACATGCTAGTGTTGTAAGTGTTTTTGTCTTACATTTGCATGCAAGTGCTCAACATTTTGCTCACTTCATTGCAGGATCCTAGCAAGTTTGCAGTTGCTGTTGCCCCTGCTACTGCTTCAGGCTATGCATCTGCACTTGCTGCTTCTGCTGCCAAGGTGGAAGAGAAGAAGGAAGAACCTACTGAGGAATCTGATGACCATATGGCCGTAATGCTATCACTGTAGCTGAGAAGAAGGATGAACATTCATTGTAGTGTAGCTGGTCTACTCCTATAGAAGCTCACAACTACTTGGAATGCGAGAATGGAGTTGTATGTTTTTGTAAGAAAATGAGTTTGTATTCCTTTGGGGGGTCTCCAAGTGCAAAATGAGTTGTTATCCAGTTAGTGTTCATGTCTACAATATGTACCATATATAGTCATATGTGATGTTGTTGTATTCAATACAAGGGGCAAGGTAAAATGTCCTCCCCATGTAATTGTCATTTGATTATAAATAAAAAAGTTCAATACTTCTGGAATGTGTTCGGCTTCAATTGGCATTCAATTAGAGAACTTGATCATGAACTACAAATTGACTGACTAAAATCCATAAAAAATTAGTAATGCAGAACTAATATGTCATTAGTGGATTTTTTCATAAGCCACTACATTCAATCAAAACTGTTTTATACAACAACATTATACAAAATAGTGACATTTGTATAAAAGCCAAATGATGGATAGTGGCTTTTCTATAAATGCCAAATGATGGTTTAGTGGCCTTTATGTGGCATTTATTCAAAGCCACTAAAGACAAACGTTTAGTGGCTTTTACAACTTAAGCCACTATCTTCCTAGTGGCATTGGCGCTAGAGGCATTTTTTTAAATGTCAACAAATGTCGCTAAACCTATTTAATGGCTTTTTTTCAGTGGCATTTCTGAAAGGTCGCTGATGTTAATGTTTGTTGTAGTGTTTGTCAGCATTTCCCCATTTGTTGTCTAAGTACATATGTTGTTGGGTATTTTCCCATATACATTGGTGTACTTAGATAACTATGGGGAAATGTTACCGGAATTTTCTTGAAAACTAAATACACATTATACACTTATTGGTGAGATTTGTTGTTCAAGAATGGGATAGCCGACACAAACATTAATTGTTGAATCTTAAACCCTAATTTGTATACCATAAACCTTAAATCCTAATATGTAAACCTTAAACCCTAATATGTAAACATACCCTAATCAATAATCCCTAAACTTTAAATTGTAACCCTTAATCCTAAACCATAAATTATAAACCATAATCTCTGAACTTGAATCTCTAAATTCTAATCTCTAAACACCCGATTCAATAATCATTTTATTTATGATCATAGAATGGATTGATCATGCATGTTCATTCAAAATAGTTGCACTCTAGAGTTTATTATTGGTCTTGATCAGTTTATAAGGTTTGTGGAGGAACATAGGAAATGACCTAGAGATAGGTTATTGTCCATTTAGAAATTGTAGTAACAACTTAAAAGTCGACGTTGTTGATGAAATTAAAAGTCATGTCATGTGTAATAGGATTGTAAATGGCTACATGGAATGGTAATATCATCAAGAATCCTTCTATGAGATAAGTTGATGTTAATAGTAGTACTTTTTTTGAATAAGAAATTGTCAACGATGATGCAGATGTGAAAAAACTAATTCTTTTTTTTTGGGCAAGTCAGGAGGTATTCTTATTCATCCCGTCCTCCTCTTATGAGAAAATCAACAAAATTATTTCTACAAATAAACTCATGTGTAGAATTAAACATGGCAGAACAAACTAATTCTAATAAACCTGGTTGATGTAAGGCTAAATAGTTATGGGGTAAATCCTACTGATCTAGCTTCCTTATCTAGAAACATTGTGCATGATGTTGAGAGACCATTACACTTAGGTTTTACTAAGTTTATGAATCTGAGCATTGTGTAGATTTTGTATACTCTAAAGGCTAAGAATAGATGGAGCGAAAAAAGTGTCACGTCACTATTGTACTTGTTGAAAGAAATTCTTCCTGAAGGCAATGACTTTCCAATATCCACATATAAAATTAAAGAAAATGTTGTGGCCAATGGGAACAGAGGCTAAGAAGATACACACATGCCTGAATGACTATGTGTTATTTCAAAAGAGCTATATTGATTTGAAAGATTGTCCAAAAAGTCATGTGTCAAGGTATAAAATGATGACTTTAGGAAAGTCCAAACCCGGATCTCCTACCAAGGTGATGTGCTATATACCTATAATACCAAGGTTTCAATGCTTTATTGCTAATATAATGGATGCATAGAATATAGCTTGGCTTGCAGAGGAAAAGAAAAACAATGGTGGGATCCCACGACATGTGTTTGATTCCCCATAATGGAAGAAAATTGGTTTATTGTACCCTGAATTTGGTGAAGAAGTCAGGAATCAAAGACTTTGGTTTTCTACCTATAGAATGGAAAAGGCCTTTATTTCTTGTTCTCAAATGTTTACAATGCACTCCCTTTTATAGGGAAATAGAGGAAGGGAGATACAAAACCAGGATATATGGGATAAAGATAAAGACAAGTCTATAGCACACAAGACAACACACAACACAGGATAACACATAACAAAACACACAATACACGATAACGGATAAATCATATATACTAATACTCCCCCTCAAGCTGGATAATAGATGTCAAACATGCCCAACTTGTCTTCCAGTGTATAAAACCATGTCTTAGGAAGTATCCTTGTGAATGTATCAGTAATTGGATCCTCTATATTGAGATAAGGAGTGCATATATGACCAGAGAGTACAACTTCACGTACAAAGTGACAATCCACTTCGATGTGCTTTGTGCATTCATGGAAAGTGGGATTGTTGGAAATAAAAGTGGCAACTTTATTATCACAATGCATAGGAATAGGATCAGAGTTAGAGATCTCAGATTCTTTGAGTTCTTGGACCCACATTAATTCACAAGAAGTATGGGTCATTTCCCTATATTCAGCCTCAACACTCGACTGAGTAACCACAATCTATTTTTTACTGCGTCATGTGACCAAATTTCCTCCAACAAAAGAACAATCTCCAGAAGTAGATCTTCTATCACAATGACTATCGGCATAATCAGAGTCAGAATACCTAGTAAGTTTACAATGACCATTTCTATGATAAAGTGAACCTTTTCCTGGAGAGGATTTCTAGTATTTAAGAATGTGAGACACAACATACCAATGACATTATCAAGGTTTTTTGAGATACCTACTGACAAGACCAACAACATCAGTTATATCATCTCTTATCATAGTGAGTTAGATAAGTTTACCAACCATGCGTCAATATTGATGGTTATCAGGTGAATACTCTTCATCCCAATTGGTATTGGGATCCAGAGGAGTGCTAGCAAGTTTAAAACCAAGCATACTTGCTTCTTGCAAAAGGTCCAACACATACTTGCACTGTGAGAGGCAGACACTAGAAGATGATATGGAAACATCAATTACCAAGGAGTAGCAAAGTTTACCTAGGTCTTTAGTAATAAAATGTTGTTCTAGATATCGCTTAGTAGTAGCAATACCTTCAGAATCATCTCCAGACAAAATGATATCATCCACATAAACAATAAGGATAACAAGTCCAGAGATGATTTTTCTAATAAAGGCAGAATGATCCGAATGGGAGCCCCAAAATTGAAGCTGGACAAGTATTTGGCTTAACTTATCAAATCATGCCTATGGACTTTGATTGAGGCTATATATTACCTTCCTGAGTCTTCAGACTTTGGAACACTTCCCCTGACTAGAAAACCCAGGTGGTTGTTCCATATAAACTTCCTTATGAAGGTCATCATATAGGAAGGCATTTTTGACATCTAGTTGAAAAGGAAGACAATCTTTGTTAACAACTATAGAGATAAGAAATCTCATAGAGTTGAGGCAGACCACCAGAGAGAAAGTTTCAAAGCAGTCCACTCCATAGGTTTGTGTGTTGCCTTTAGATACAAGTCGAGCCTTTATCCTTTCAATAGAACCATCTAGTTGACATTTAATAGTAAAAATTCAACAACAACCAACCTTCGGACAATTTTCAGGATGATCAACAAGTTCCCAGGTCTTGCGATCTTAATGGGAAGTCATTTCCATTTACATAGCTTGGCTCCAGGAAGGATGTTGAAGAGCTTGGGTGGAATTATTTGACACAAAGATAGAAGACAAATCAGTGATAAAACATGCAAGGCTATCTCCAAGATTAGTAGAAGAGCATAAATTACTAATCAGATGTTGAGTACTAGAACAGACACCTTTCCTATTTCTAATAGGAAGATGTAGGTTAGAGAATACCTACGGGGTGTTTTGATCTACCGCTAAGGGAGGAATTGGTTGCTGAGGAGCCATAGAGGGGGTTGTAACTGTGGAAACTTCTCTAGTTTTGTCAGTGTGATCATGTGCTACTACCTCAGGCATATGAGTAGGATCCACTAGACCACTAGATAATGCATCTCCTTCATCAGAGTAGTATGACATGTTTTCAAAAAACACAACATCCGCACTTACAAACCATTGATGACTGATAGGATCATAAAATTGATAACCTTTTTCAGTTTGGGAGTAACCCAAAAAGACACATATAGTGGAGCAAGGGTCAAGTTTAGATATTCCACGACGGAGATTCTTAACAAAACATGTGCAACCAAAGATGCGTGGTGGAACAAAAAATAGTGGTGCATCAAGATTGAGAAGGAAAACAAGGATTTGATTATGCAACATAAAAGAAGGCATAAGGTTAATTAAGTAGCATGTGATAGACACAACTTTAGTCCAGAAGTGTTTAAGAACATGATAGTGAAGAAGAATAGTGTGTGCTATGTCAAGAAGACGACAATTCTTCCTCTCTGCCACACAATTTTTTTGTGGTGTGCAAGAGTAGGAAGTCTGATGAATGATACCCCGAGAACTACAAAGAAGATCAACATATTTTTGCATAAATTCTAGTGCATTACTAGTTCGTAAGATCTTAATAGTAGTTTGGATTTGGGTTTGGATCTCAGTAAAAAAGGTGGTGATAGTTTGTAAAATAGCACCATGATATTTTAGGAGAACCAACCAAGTAGCCCTAGAATGATCATCAATAAAGGTCATAAAATAACAATATCCATAAAAGCTAGGAATAGAACATGGTCCCCAAATATCAACATGAACAATATCAAACACGTGTTTAGAACTAACTTCATTCTTCTTATGAAAAGTAGTATGAGTTTCTTTGCTAAAGTGGCATGATTCACACATAAATTGTTTTTCAGACATATTAGGAAAAACACAATGCAATTTTGCAACAGAAGGATGCCCAAGGTGATAGCGCCATTGCAGATACCACATCTTAGGTGTAGTTTTGTCCACTTAGGTGTCAGTATAGAACCAACAACGTAGGTACATTATAACAGACACTAGATGTGGTATCTGTACTAGTGGAGACACATCTGATTCTAGAATTTGGCTTGATGACCCCCTCAACCTCTAGTATGTGGTTCAACTCTACGTCCACCCAAATCCTAAAGGAATTATTCTTGATCTTTGTATCTGTTAGACTCATGATATCTTACCACAAAAACTCAGTATTGATGGACGCCCCCTCAAACTTGGCCCTACATCAATTCTGCTAGATAAACCAACAAATCATAGCTGGGAGGTAGGAAAATAACCAACCCTTCATGCAATGTGAAGATTCTTTTACCCAACATTCAATGAAGATAGCCTATAGGGATGTAGGCCAGATAGGATCCAAAAATAGAGAAAACATCTTGTGCCAAAGCCCCATGGAAACCTCATTAAACACAAATAGATGTTGAGTGCTTTCCTAATTGGTTTCCTTGTAGCAGAGGCACGCTAACAAGATCATGATCTTGTAGCATTGGAGATTTTTATCAGTGGTAAGTGCAAGCTTTGATATATACCATACTACGATGTTTTCTCTCAAGATAGAATCATTAAACCAGATCCCTTTTGTGGGCCAATGAATCTCTAGCTCATTGTGAAGAACCTGCTTTGCCGATTTGGTGGTGAAGTTACCATCCATTGTTAGCAACCATCATCGAACATAATCATGCTATGAAATATCATATCTAGACCCCAACATGTATCCCACACCTTCTTTCAGGTGGATATTCTCCAAAGCCATTGCATCCCAGGTACCATCCTCATTCCAGAAGTCTTGTGGCTTGAATTTAATACTAGTGTCATTTGTGTTAAGCGTAAAAGCTAGTAAAACATGTCCACATCAGTTAGATTCCCGAAGCTCTATTTTCCCTTTACCTAACATCTAGGTACATTTAGAGGAACCTCTAAAAAATAACCCCCAAAGTTCCACCAGAAGGGTGATGCAAAATAACTAAGCTTGAGAGTATGAGGTTATAGTCCATCTCATTATTGGTAGGGGAAATAGTACTTGGATGATCTATATTGGGCCCATAGAAATGAGCCTTGGAGGATATCCTAGAAGGTCTTCATACCAAACACCTTAGTCGTGAGGGAAGGGTTGTGATACCAAGGCCCCCCTCAACTATGCAGGTGGTAACCCTGTCCCAGGAAACCTTGATACTCCTTGCATTACCATACCTAGAATTCCATGAAAGGTTGACATCATATAGTTGATTCTCTTACACACTGCCATTGGAATGTTTGTGGCAGTCATGGTGTACAACATGATCGAGCTAATAGAATGTGTGATAAGTGTCTTACGTCCATCAAAATAAATCAGGAAACCATTACATGAAGCTATATTTGTTTTGAGATTCTCAAACATTCTCTCAAAGTATTTTACTGTAAGTCTACCATGGGATATAGGGACCCCATGATAGAGGAAGGAATCTCCCATTGGTTGAATCCCCAGGGTAGCGGAAGCCCCTAGAATCTAATGCTAGTTCTCCCCACCACAACTAAAGCCCACCTTTTCCTTGTTCACCTATTGCACAAAAGCCAAAGAGTAAGTTGTGAGGATGCCATCAATGCAATGGAGGGATGAAGGTGTGCAAGTGGAAAAAATGATCAGGTCATCAACATATAACAATAAGGTTGGGGGTGTACCACTATCCATAGTGTGGAATCTACTCAAGGTATCCAGTTGTACATCTACCCTGATCGATCTTTAGAGAAATCCTCAAAGAGGATAAATTGGCCAAGAGAGAGGGGGTTCCCTTGTTTTAATCCTCTCTTCATATAGAAGTAACCAACATAAGTGTCGCTCATTGAACTTGAAAGTCAAGGGCCCTGCACTGGCTAGCTCCAACTATTTGACTAGAAGTAGACCTCAACCAGCACTTAAGAAGCTAGGATGATCTGAGGCCAAAGATAGAATGGAGGTGATTAGGTCTACCAACAGGCCAATGAATGATTTTGTGCCCCAAAACTAGAACCCCAATGGTTACTTCAAACAAAAGTGATGTGATGAAGTATTAACATAGACAATTAGGGTACACAAATATAGTTTCATGCCTGACCGCCCACATGGTCATTGGGAGTTGTTGTTTGCTATGAAAAAACCCACTTTATCTATATTCATTGGAATTCTTATGAGGAGAAAGAAAAAAAAAGATCAATAAAGAAGGAATCACAGTTCTTGTAGGAAACATGGAGGATTCCATCCCATTAATTGTATTCTTATTTTAGGCAAAAGAACTTATTCAACTCCATTAAAACTATAATTGAAATCTTGTTACTCATACACAATTTAGTTTACTTTAGTTACATGTACATGAAATAACAAACTCTATATGCTACCCAACCTGTGAAAATGACTGTACATGTACATTCTATTCTGTTTAGATGATCCTTTTATTTACATCTTCTTTGTCCTGAACTCTCCATGGATAGAATTATACCTAAAAACATTTCAAACAACCTCATGAGACTAATATAGAGCCCTAGTGAGTGGATAACTCCCACTCAAGCTGAGTATATGCATCAACATCGGATAAAGTATAATGAACTTATAAGAAACTTGCAGATAATAAAAAATCTAGAAGATTGTTTTAGCATTTGATCAAATCTAGTTTACCATAAAAATCTAATCAATCGGATAAGATGATCACTTAGAAGAAATCAAATCTTTAAAAATATCTTTTAGATCATGTCTATCAACAAGTGAGTAGATGCTACTTAATTCAAAATGACAAACCTTTAGCATGAGTAACAAATTAAGATCCAAACATTTAGAAACAATATATAACAAATGACATCATCTCTGTGATGCTCCACCGGCCAGACCAGGAACACATCCTACTGTCTTGAAGCTGAAGTACACATAAGACATGTCTACCGAATAGTACTATCAAATATCTAGCAATCAAAATCATATTTAGAGTAGATATAAATCCAAACATTTATTACATGTCAACGAGACAAATCAAAATATTAAACATATAATCTAAACAATGGTATGCAAGAAACATAATCAATAATGGAAAATTATCAGCTAGTATTACTAGGAATGTAACAAACATTCAAATCATATTCTATACGACATGTTATCTTTTATTCATTTTCCCTAAAATTACTTTTATTGTACCTCACCAAGTAGAGGTCATCGTGCCTAATTCTTGTGTCAGTGACTCACCATCACTATCTTAGGGTTTAGCCGGTCACCCTAAGATATCATCAAAAGACCTTGGCCTCCTCTAGGTTGCCTAAAGAGGATCACATCTTCATATTAGGTACACGAGATATGAATCAACAAAATAATATATCACATATCACATCATTTCTCAGATTTTTATATTTCACATATTTCATTTCATCAGAGTCTATACCTCATGGACATATACTTTCACATTAAGGATTTAGGGGTACAACCACTCCAGATGACTCACTCCTAAATATTGGTGGTCTAACTTTTAAGGTCTCAATCCACACTCTGAAAATCCTTCTCATAATCCATTCATTACTACAAGGAGATCCACTTTATTGTCCTGGTGTGGGCCATGGGGGAAAGTCACAATCTTCATGGCACCTAACTAGATGTGTCATCATTTCACTTGTTATTGATCTTTTTTACTCATCTTAAAAGAATTACAAACATCATTTACCATTTCTATGTATTCTTATGTAACTAGAATAACATGAAACATATTAGGCTTATCAAGAAAGACGGTGAGTAAAAAAAGAAGCACAACAATCTGTAATTTACAACACATGTAATTCTTTACATTTCCACATCATCTCATAGCAGTCATCATCAGTGAGCTTTCAACCCAAGACATAATTTCATTGTCCAATATTTACCCCCATCAAGTTTTATAATGATCAGTAGGATTTCAACTCGAGATGTAATCTTATTCTCTAGCATTTACCCTCATTAGGGTTTCTCAAAAGTAATAAAAAAATGCAAATTCTACCTTATCATATTTCTTATCTATTCATTTCACATCATAATTCTCATTGAGTATTAATCGAGATATCAGAACTAATAATTTTACAAAAATATAGACATCTCATATCATTCATCATGCTCAGAATAGGCTTAACATGCAACAAAATACTTATTCTAACAAATCTCTAAAAATATGAATGAATCTCAAGTATAAACATGCATAACATATTTAGTTCTTCCCTCCTACTATTTACCAATCTCTAGTTAGGGATACTATTCAACACATAAGTGATCTCATTTGAAGTCTATCAGAAAAGGCCATCATCTGAATACAAGTATCCTAACATACAAATTACAATATGATAGAACATTCTTATAAACCAATTCATATCATTGTACAAAATCTTAGAATTTAATTTAACCAATCTCATATGCATTCCTTAGTCCATCATTTGAGATAATTATTCATTATCATCACATAGCTCATCAACTTAGGTCAGGGTTAGGTTCTTAGATCCATCATTTATTTTTATCACTATCCTTTCATTTCATATTCATTAGTTTTTGACTTGTTTCATATGACGCTTACCATTATTCCTAAAATCAATCATTCAAAATTTACTTAATATATAAAGTTTCTCTTCCATTGAAATCCTTTATCATCTAATTTAATATATTTCATGCAATTTAGGTCAACACATGTACAAATATAGACTATATACTTCATCATACACATTTCATTGATTTCATTTTAACTTGTCATCACCATTCTGTTATTCTTATTAATATCCTTTCTTGTAATTAGTTGAGTGTACCATGCCATTGACTTCCATTTCCATTCTTATAATTAACAAAGATCATTTCCCCCTTATTATTTGACTCGCTTTAGCTTGAAATAATGGATCAGGCTACATCTTCTTACATCATAATATCTAATCATCCTTCCAATTCATTATTATGTAGTTTGTATAAAAGGATCCACATTCAAGTGAGGGCTACTCATACTTCCATAAATTGTAATAAAGTAGATGCATTAGGATTGAATCATATTAGTAAGAATTGTCATCCTAAATTGAATTATTAATACCTATACTTCAACATTTCGTCACTTTTACAACATTATATACAAGATCTAGATTTATCACTCATATTCATCTAGGATAAAGAGAGGCATTCTCTCCCCCTCTCCCACACCTGTGATGAAGGTCAAACATTTGGGAGGGTGGTAAACCAAGGCGGCAGCTGGGATTCAAACCCGGGTCCCTTTGTGAGGAGACACCGTGCTTGACTACTTGAGCCACTCCTTGTCGGCATATTCATCTTAATACTAAACTTCAATGGTTTTCAAGAAGTCTGCCTTAGTTCAACACATCATAAGAATCATATTGTCTGATAGACTCATAATGGTGCATAGGGGTTCATTACGGATTTTCACACACATGGAAACCTTCGTCTCCATTTTTAGATATTTCATTCATCAATCATAAGTATACATTGATTAATTAACTCATTTGATTTCATCCCTCTACATAAACATTAAACAAGAAATAATGCCACCTCATATCGATTCTTATGTATATAAATCATATGCATGCTCAATAAGATTCAACATTACACTTGTATAAATCATTCTAATACAATTCAAGTATGATTCTATACATGTCAATTGAATTCCCAAGCATATTGGGCATTGGGCTAATTTTTAAACAATATTCACATGAATAGCACAACCATCTATCCATTAAATTTTTACATGGAACTCATTCCATATATCTAGAACTAAGTAGGTTCAATTCAATAATAAATAATTGAAATCAATAGAATTGGATTCCCTAATACCTTTCCAAATCAATACTCAATCACATAAAAATACAAGCAGGGTTACTCATTATTTTAACATGATATAATTAGGCTTTCAACATGAATATAAAGCTTAATAGGGAGATAAACACTCATCTAAGGTGACAAGCACCTTAAAAACCTAGGTCATATAATAAATTCTTATAAATCCAATCAAACTCTAGCAATTGAATCTATTTCTTCCTCCTCTCAACTGGAAAACCCATGAAATGGAGATTAGGAGAGAAATAGCGATAAAAGGGGGTGATTTGATATCATTTTGAATCAAACTAGTGGAGGGATAGAATCATAACATGTGAGAGAAGATTCACCATGAAAGAATATGAAAATAAGCTACACATACTTTATTTCATCATTTCACGATGGTGAAACCCTAGGTCAACATCTTTATGACTTTCTCCTCTCAAAACCCAAACTCTCCTCTCTCTATAGAATTTTGTTTCTATAGAATGGATCAAGAAAAATGAGAGCTCCTTGGATGCTTGGTTACTCATAAAGTTCAATAAAGGAGCTTGGGTCAATTGCAAATTGACTCAACTTTATATTTCCTTTTATTTCAACAAAATGTTTTGTTATAAAAAAAATGTCATTGAAGATCATTTACTTAATAGGTCGTTTCTCCTCCAACAATTATGAAAATTTAGCATGTTGTGGAAGAAATAATTTTAGTGATCCAACTAATATTTCATATCATGTAAAGTTACCAATAAATAAATAAAGATCTAATACTACACTAATATACTACCTACAGCATGGTCGGTCAACTTGTTACAAATAAGAAATTCGACCAACACCACACTCTATAAAACTGAAATATTATCAAAACTTATGAAATTTTACAAGATGTCTAAAAATGGAGTTTTGCAACAATAATTCGAATTTAATATCAAATGGATGTACCAATAAAAATATAAGACTTAAAAACCAGAATGCTATATTTCAGCCTGAATGCATGGTCGACTGAGTTTTGCCTGGAGAAACTTGAACGACAAACAAATCAGAAAATTCTTCAAAAATTCTAATATTTTACAAGAACAATAATAATTGAGTTATTAAAAATATCTAAATTTCAACTAAATCAAAATTTTATATTTTATGTAAATAAAATACTGCACCAATATATTTATTAAATTATGTATTCATAGGCTATTAAAACCACCCTCCCGGGCATTCGGCCTCTGCCACAGGCATGGGAGGGGGGAGAAATCTTTCTCTCTTTATCCCGCCCTAATTTTGTCCGATTAGCCTTTTCAATTATCAAACCCTAATTATTTGAAATAAAAGCATTCTTAGAATTTTCCATTAGGCTTAAAGTATCATAATTAGACTACCATCATTAATCAATATTTAAATAATGATCAATCTAGTTAAGCATAAAATCATCCAAGTAAACCTAATCAGATGATAACTCTGAAAATGGATCGTTACAAATACAATCATTAAGTATGAAGAAAAAGAGAAAATTCTTTGTCATAACTTTCAAACCTTAATTATTTTTTTGTGAATATAAAAAACTATTGGACTCCTTATAAAAATTACTTTCCAAAAAGATTAATATTGGCATACTTTGGAGAATAAATAATGTGAGAGACATATTCTTCTCTATTCTCTCATACTATACAAATGTTAATTTAGTACAGTAATAACGTGTGCCTCTCTCGTGTTGTACGGATGTTTTTTCAATACAGGGTACTACCAACTTCTTAACATGGTGCAATTTATATCGTTCTATACATGATAGTAAATGAGAATTAAAAAGTTGTTGGATCATGTTGGTGTTACATATAGATGGTATTGTACTTATAGCTTTGTTCAACCATTTGTATTGGTACAATATAAAAATTCTTTCTAACAAGATCAATATTGACAAACTTTAGTGAAAGAATAATATGAGAGACATACTTCTCTCATCTCTCATACTATAAAAATATATTTTCATATAGTACTAATGCTTATTTTCTCCACTCTTTCTTTTGTACTTCCATAGTAGTGTACTAAAAACATCCTCACCTCTTCCGTACAATATGATTAAAGAGGTGGGGATATATAAAAGGGAGGAGAGAAGTGTGACTAAAAACATTTATACGATACTAGAAAGAAAGGAGGGAAGTATAAAAAAAGAAAGGAGAAAAGTATGAAAGATAGAAGAGAGAAGTAAATATTAGTATCGTACCAGAAAAATATTTATACAGTACAAAAAATGATTGCAATATATAAAAAAGAGAAGTAGGAAAAAGAGATAAGAGAACAAAACATTAGTATAATAGGAGAAACATGTCTATAGTAAGAGATAGAAGAAAAATGATGTCTTTGGTATTATTTTGTAAGGCCCCTAACATTACTTAATCGTTAAGCATAATTTCTTTGGCCTAATTAGATGTTTAGTTCTGAAATTAAATTTCTGTATTATAATTTAATATCAGTTGATAAAGTTATAATTAAAATTTGGTTTAATTCTGACTTTGTTTTCTCAAGTTATGTAATTTTATGTAAATTGTGGAGTTTGTACTATTTGTCCATTTTAAGGGGTCTAAAAAAATACTTCAACTTATTTAATGGTGTTCTTAAGTACTGTGTCAAATTTCATTTCATTCAGACACTTTTTAACTTTGTTCTATGAAGTACTATTTTTCTATAAATATTAGTTTAGTTGGTAGTATATGTCGTATGTTTTGGATTAACCAATGGATTTTCCTTATAATAGTTGTGTCGTGTTCCTTTCCTTTGGGGTCGACGAGGTCCCTGTTTCCCGTCGCCCGACGAGCTCTTTTCCCGGCTGAACAGGCTAACTCCATTGACCAACACCACCTTTTGTCTCGTGGTTAGCTGGCAGCTGGTTGTGAGGATCGTGAAAGTGAGAATATAATAAGGCTATATGTAGTAGTGCTCAAGCTGCTGATTCGAAGATTAACAAGTGTGGGAGGCCTCCGTCAGTCCTTTCTGGACGTATACCCGACGAGGTTATGTGAATCTGTCGAGGTGTTACCTACGAATCAACGGTGAGCCAGCCTTCTTTTTATAAGCCCCGATGGGTGGTTGTACCCCGACGAGAAGCCAACGGCCATGCATGTCGACGGTTCCGCTGCAGCCCGACGGGAGAATGAGTCTGGCTTTATGTGCGGAAAGAAAGGAGGGTCGCGGGACTTTGTTTTGACCGACGGGCAGTTCTGTTAGCAAACGATTGTTCGAGTTTTGTATAGTGACCGAGGGAAGCACAGAATATTACAACTTGATGAAATATACCCGACGAGGCAAGTGTTTGCTACAATGACTGATTTTGGGTTCCCGTTTGGATTGAGTTTTTGGTGCCCGCTTGGATTTAGATTCTCGGTGTCCGTTTGGTTTTGAATTTCCGGTGCCGCTTGGATTTTGATTGTCGGTGCTGCTTGGATTTTGATTTTCGGTGTCCACTTACATTTCTGAAGAATTCCAAACCTTCACTCACTTATAAATACCCTCATCTTTCTCCCTTCTTATCATTGGTTTCCGTAGGTCGATGAGAACCAACAACACAGAGCTTGCGTCATGTTCCCGCACAAAATTATCCCCCCTCTCCCAATTTTTTTTTTTACTTTTGAGTCGTCGGTTAGGCGGAGGAACCGACGACGACACAGTCTCATTTCTGAGGTCCACTTTTTTTATTTGTGGAACGGTCTCTGTCATCGGCTTTAGATATAGAACAGAAGTCTAAGTACTTTTGTGTCTTGTGCCTGTGAAAATATCCCCCCCCCCCTAAATTACTTCCGCGTCGTCGATTTCAGTGTGAAACCGACGACTAAGTTACCGTGCTGAGGACGATATTTTTGTTTGGGGATGGATCTCTGTCTTCGGTTTCAATATAGTAACCGACGTCGAAGTTCTTTCTTAGTCGTTGATTTTAGCTAAGAAAAACAACGACTATGTCTCCTGACAAAGGCCAACTTTTTTAGAAATAGGGTTTCTATTGTCAGTTTTATCCTTTAGAAACTGACTACTAAGACCCACCACGGTCGTGCTGGTCTGTACGGTCATGTTTGTCAGTACTATTTTATGTGTCAGTTTTGAGTTTTTAACCGACAACTAAGTATTTCAATGTCAATTTCTTAATATAACCGACGACGAAGTATTTCATTGTCTTTTTTGATATAACCGACAACTAAGTGCCACTTAATAGCACCCGCGAGAAACACTTTCCCCCAATCTCTGTTTCATTGCTCCCCTGACATTTTCCCCAATCACTCTGGTGATTCTGGCATCCGTCGTCATTTTTCCATCTGTTGCCACCTCTTCGCCATCTGTTGCCGCTGTGCTTGCCATCGTCACCACCATTAGAGCTTCTTCTTGGAGACTACCACCTGGACGTTGCCACCACCGGAGCTTGGACTGGTGCTTGGATGTCTCTTGGAGCTTGAATGTCAGAGCTCTCTGCTTGGACACCGCTCTCTGCCTCTTCTTCTCCTAGTCCTAGGTAAGAGAGATGACTAGGTGTGCTCTTCCATATACACTTAGTCAAATGGCGTTGATTTTTACATATCCACTAAAATTGCACTACCCCATGTGCTTTTTAAAATCCTATTTTACTAGCTTGCTGACCTTGTTCATGATGATTAGTAATTGTCTTTGTTTACTTAGCTTGCTTATCTTATTCATGATAATTAATTCTTATTAGAGTAAGTAGTTCTTTCTTAGTTGCTTAAGTTAAGTTTGTTTATTTAATTGTTTACTTTATTTTTTACTTTTTTTACTAGTTTATCTTAATTAATTAATATTGCTTGCTTTCTCTCTTGATTAACTAAACCAAATGGAAGAATGAATTGAAGTAAATGATGTTTCATAAAACCTAAAATATGAATGATGAAACTAGGATCGTAGGTATAGGAATTAGGTATAGGAATGACAACATACATGTATTTTGTTGGTCTATCAACCCGTCTGAGATTTACTCATTAGGAGTAAAATTTGGATAGTCCCCGGTTTGGGACTGCTCTTGAAAACTTAATCTCACTTAGAATGTAAGTGTATAATATGTATTTGATTTACAAGATATTTCGTCAACACTTTCCTATTTGTTCTCTAAGTACATATGTTGGTGGACATTTTGCCATCAACGTCAGTGTACTTGGAGAACTATGAGAAAATGTTGAAATTTTTTCTTAAAACCGAATACACATTATACACTCACTAGTGAGATTAGGTGTTCAAGAATGGGATAGGTGGTACACACATTCATTACTGAACTCTAAACCCTAATTAGTAAACCATAGACTGTAATATATTAACCCTTATCCCTAAATCCAAAATAATAAACCTTAATCTATTTTAAATCTTTAATCTAATCAGTAAATCCTAAACCCTAATACTTATTTTCTTTTTGATCATAGAATGGAGAGATCATGGATGGCTATTCCAAATCGTTGCAACTCTGAGTTTATTACCGATCTTGATCAGTTTATAAGATTTGTGGAGGAACATAGGAAATGACCTGGAGATGGGTTCTATTGTCCATGTAGGCATTGCGGTAACTACTTGAAAGTCAACACCGGTGACGAAATCAAAAGTCATGTCATGTGCAACGAGATTGTACAAGACTATACATAATAGTATTGACATGGAGAGATTCAAACCATGAGATAAGTAGATGTCGATAGCAGTACTTGTGTTGAAGAAGAAATATCTGAATGATGTAGATGTGAATGAACCAATTCCGATAGGCATGGTTGGTGTGATGCTAGATAGTATTAAGGTAGAGCACACCTATCCTCCTTCCTTATTTAGGAATATTATGCATGATGATTCTGTGAGACCGTTATACATAGGTTGTACTAAGTTTACGAAGCTGAGCGTTGTGTTGAGATTGTATAATCTAAAGGCTAACAATATATGGAGCGGAAAAAGCTTCACGTCATTATTGTCATTCTTGAAAGAAGTTCTTCCCGAAGGCAACGAGCTTTCAATCTCAACATACAAATTAAAGAAAATATTATGCCCAATGAGAATAAAGGCTACGAATATACATGCATGCCCAAATGATTGTGTGTTATTTTAATTGGACTATGTCAGTTTGAAAGATTGTCAGAAATGTAGGGCATCAAGGTATACTTCAGGGAAGTCTAAAAATGACTTTCTTGCCAAGGTGATGAGGTATCTACCTATAATACCATAGTTTCAATGCTTGTTTGCACTTCCTATGGATGTGGAGAATTTAAGGTGGCATGTAGAGGTTAAAAAAAAATAATAACAGGATCCTACGACATGTGTATGATTCCCCACAATGGAAGAAGATTGATTTATTGTACCCTGAATTTGGTGAAGAAGTCAGGAATCTAAGATTTGAGCTTTGTAATGATGGGATGAATCTAAATGGTATATTGAGAAGTCAACATGGCACTTGGCCTGTTATGATTGTTATATACAATCTCCCTCCCTGGTTGTGTATGAGAAATAAGTACATTATGATGTCTTTGTTGATATCAGATCCTAAACAACATAGCAATGATATCAATGTTTATCTTGAACTACTGATTGATGACTAAAGAAACTCTAGGGAGAAGGTGTGATGACCTATGATGCTTCACATAAAGAGACATTTAATTTGCATGTTACATTATTTATACTATTAATGACTTTCCAACATATGGGAATTTGTCTGGATATAGTGTAAAAGGATCCAAAGCATGCCCATATAAAAAAGAGAACATTGATTTAATACAACTAAAACATGGAGGCAAGACTGTATATCTTGGTCATTGAAGTTTTTTTTTTCCAAAATTTCATCCTTACGGAAGGTTGCACAAAGCGTTCAATGGATCGAATGAGGAACTGAGTGTCCCTAAACCTATATCAGGGGAGAATTTGAATTTGGTAAGAGATCACAATGTACCCCTTGACTTGAGAGTTATACATTGTCCATATTTTGACAATGACTTAACCATTCCATTCATATATATCTAATATGTTTGTTTGAGACTAATTTTAGGTATTAGGTACTTGAAATGATCAAATCACACAAGCCCAAGCTTGTCGAAGTTCAAATCAAAAGAAATGCAAATGAACTTTAGTGGAAATTACTCCAAACCACGTTAGACTATTTTTGTAATCATTTGTATTGATGATATGACTTGTAACTAAGAAGATAAAAAATGAAGGGAACTTAATTCTATCGTTTGATCACTTAAAAATAATTTTAGAAAATTTGCCACAACTTTTTAATCGGTTGAGTTTGAATGTCGACCAATCTATGATGGATTTTTGGAAATAGTTGCATCACTCGAGTTGTACACTCACACCAAAATTGATTTTAACTAATCGGTCGAGTTACCCCAGGAAAAACTCAACTGATATTTTGAAAATTGGCTTTATCAATTAGTGGATCGGTAGAGTTACCTTTATTGAAACTCGACCATGTTCACTACACATAAAACACAGAAAAGTGACTTCAATCGTTGGAGAGTTGTTAGAAATGAAAATAGATCTGTTGCAAGTTGTAAAATAGATATTTTTCATTCTTAAGTGATGTCACACTCAAAGGAACACCCCCAACTATAAATAGGACCTCTTAGAGTTCATTCCAAGTTTTCTCATTCATGATATCCTTGGTCCTTATTATAGTTAAGTGTGCTACAACCCTTTGAGCCCTTTTCTCTCTGTCATTTACAAAGCATTTCATAATTATGAGTGAGTTGGTATGCTGTAAGAGAGATACCTCATTGTTACCTTGTAAAGCTCTCCATCTTTCCGTCTTCCAGATCCCCTTTCTCAAAGGGCAAAGGATGAAGTGATCTTCTTCGAGTGAAGGAGGAGTTGTTCTTCTTCTTCTTCAAGGATTAAGAATGTGTGAAGATATTCTCCAAGTGAAGGAGAAGGATAAGGATAAGGTGGAATATCCATGAAGAGTGGGTAATCCCTGCGAGGCCAAAGACTTGATGCAAGTGTGGATAAGTCCTTGGTGGAGGCTGAAGATATCTTGATCACGTGGGTAAGTCATTGTGTAGGTTGAAGACTCTTGTCTTTCATAGATAAGCCCTTGGATGTAATGTGGTCATCTTGTATCTCTTATAATGGAATATAAGTATACAAGAGCTACAGAGTCCTAGAGGTAGACCTCTCTAGGTAGTGGATTGACAGTCTGCTAGTTTGGAGATTGGAACCAGTCTAAACCCCTTGTCCAATTGTTTGTTTCAATCTCTTTCATCCTTAGTATGCTTTTTTATATAGGAATTCAAATTCACTTTTAGCATTTGGTTTAAATTTGATTTAATTTGAAGGTCTAACTATTCTTATACATGTTTTGAAGCTCTATGGGATACAATCTATGAGATATGGGACAATTTGTGCATCTCTTATGAAGGCACAAAGAAAGTGAAGCAGGAAAAGATCTACATATTGAATAGACTCCTAGAGAACTTTGAGATGGGGAATAAAGAAGGAGTTGTCTAGATGTATTCAAGACTCAATATCATCAACAACAACCTAGATGTTTTAGGATACACTTTGGATAGAGGAGCAATCAACTTAAATATCCTGAGGTCTCTTCCAAAGAGATGGGAGTCAAAGGTGACATCCATTGAAGAAGTAAGAATTCTTAGTGAGCTTCCAACTAAGGAGCTTATTGGAAATCTACAAGCTCATGAGTCAAGACTTGATAAGCAAGAAGAGGAAGAAAAACAACAAGAAAAATAATCAAGAAAGATCAAATATATTAACTTCAAAGCTCAAGTGGAGTCTCTCATCCTTCAACAACAACTTGCTTTCCAGACCTCTCACTCCTCTAGTGAAGATGATGGCCCTAGTGAGCATGAAGCCAACTTCTCCAAGGGAAAGCACTTCAAAGGGAAGAAATCTTCTTCTTCTACTCCAAGGTGCTACAAGTGTGGTAAAAAGGACACTACAACAGTGAATGTCCTAAGGCTAGAAAGTCCAACCACAAGAGTAGCTCCAAGAAGGAAGAAGACTGCAAGAAAGATAGCAAATACTAGAGGAAGGACAAGAAGGAGAGGGAACAATGATGCTTCTCATGATGCTTGGGAAGGATCATCCTCTAGTGGCTCAAGGTCCGATGAAGATGGAGAATACCACCTTGCACTCATGGCCTCCACAAGTGAAGATATTGGGGAGGTAAGTGTGGTAAGTTTGCATGAGTTAGCCAAAGAAACTCTTATTGACATGCTTAATACTACCTATTTTTCTTATTCCGAATGTTAATATAAAAAGAAGAGGTTGGGTAAAATCATTGATGACTTGTATGCTAAACTTGATATTCTTGAACAAAATGAGAAAATTCATCTTGAGAGCATTGATTCCTTGCAAGGCCAATTTCTTGATCTTGATCTCCAATACAATGGAGTTGAAGTAGAGAATGGGGTCTATCTTAAGAATATTGCATATCTTAAGGAAGATAACCAAAAGTGCCTAAATGAGCTTGAGTTACTTAAAACTAAAAATGCTAAACTTAAGCTTCTTTGTTATGCTCGTAGAGAAGAGAGAGATGTATATCACAAACAAATTCAATTTCTTAAATCTATAAATTCTAGGTTACTTGATCAAGTAAATGATCTATCTTCTAGACCTATATTTACTAGTAATGATGTTGTTTTCTATTACTCTTGAAAAGGATTCTTTTTTGACTAAAGCCCTCTGTTTAGAGGTTGACCTTGTTCATGATAGAGATAATCTTTATAGCTTGTCTTCTACTATTATATCTCTTATTGATGACAATCATAGACTTAGAGCCTCTCTGTAGAAATTCCTCAAATGTAAAAACTCCCTAAATGAAATCCTTGATCACTCTACCAAACAAAGTGGTACTAGTAGTTTGGGAATTGTATGGGGATCTCCTAAGGGCACGAGTAGGGCCAATGGTAAGAAAAAGAGTAACTAAACTCCTCTTTTCATTGTAGAGTCTTTTGGCTCAAAGAACCCTATGATTTCTTCTCATTGGAAGAGTGATGACCATTATTCTACTTATTGCCCATACAAGCCTAAGGAGACCAACCCAAAGATGAAATGGGTCCCCAATCTAACTCTGGATCCCAAAGTTTGAGTTGTGAACTGACATTTTTCTATCTTGTAGGAAAAAGGAAAATGGATTGTTGATAGTGGTTGGGCAAAGCACATGATAGGTGACATAAGCCATTTCAACAAATTCACAAAAAAGAAAATCAGTTACTTTCAGGGATAACAAGAAAGGTAAAGTAAAATGTGAGGGTGATGTTGGTGAATCCTTCTGCATTAAAAATGTTCTCTTTGTGGATGTCCTACATCACAATTTAATAAGTGTTAGTTAATTATGTGATAATGGTTACCTTGTGATATTTACTTCTTTTGAATGTTTGGTCCTAGATTCCCTCACTTACAATGTCATATATAAGGGAAAAAGAAGTGGTAATCTTTATGTAATTGTGTTTGACTCTATTAAGCCTATTGTTGGTATATGCCTTGTAGTCAATTGGAATGCTATTTCTCTTTGGCATCATTGGCTAGGTCTTGTAAATATGCATCAATTGAAGAAGTTGAGAAAAAAAGACTTGATCAAGGGACATCCTAATTTGGATTTTGAAAAGAATGAGGAATGCCAACCTTGTACCCAAGGAAAGCAAACTAAGTCCTCCTTCAAATCCAAAGGAGTCCTTAGCACCAAGAGATCTCTTAAACTTCTCCACATTTATCTATTTGGACCTATGAGAATGCAATTGCTTCGTGGTTCTAAGTATTGTCTTGTTATAGTCGATGATTTCTCTCGATATATTTGGACCTTCTTTATCATTTATAAGAGCGATAATGTAATGACCCCACCTCCTGGTAACCCTCAATTAAGGAAGACCAAGAAGTTAGAGCCGCTATCCCAAAACAGGATCAGTGGTTTTGCAAATAATCAACAATAATTAATAAATTCTACAACAACTAAGCTTTAAAATGGAATAAAATTTTTCTTTTCTCATACCTTGCAAAATATAGGTTTGAGGGACTGTACGCCATATAACATCTATCTATCTAACATCCTCCATCTTTATTAAGTTTTATTCCATCATTTTCACTTTAAAGGAATATCCATTTTCTTGATAAACCTAAAATGCCGACAAACAAAATGACAGTCAGTATAACGAATTATACCGATATGTGGGGGAACCAATAATCGAGCATTTAATTGTAACAACATATTGCAAGAAATTATGATTTAACAACACAAACTTTACATTTTAAACATAACTACTCAATCCTTACATACCCTAGCCTCTGTGCTGTCCCTACAGTGGACATAGATACTACCTCTCATATGGTAGATCTCAACCAATCCCCATGATCCTACCTTATAGGTAGATCAATACATAGGTTTGTGGAGTCGCATGGCTCTACCCAAAGGTAGTCCAATCCCTAACTTGTGATAATTGGATGATCCTACCTCATAGATAGACCATGTACTAGGTCATCCGATAACCTAATGATCCTACCTCACGGGTAGACCATGTACTAGGTCATCCTTCTTATCATTAACAAAGCTATAGAGGAGGACCAGGATCTAAGCTAGTCATGCATGTATAATTATGGTGATAGTCATAGTCACTTTATAATTGCATGAAATAAAAGACAATCAAGCATTTATTCCAAGCAACCGGGAATCATCGAGAAACTAAAGAGATTTAATCATGAGCGTAACCACATACCTGTCTCAGAAGAATTTGTAGTGCAAACATGAATAGTGGACTAAATCACAATCAAGCAAGTCAACCTAAAATTAAATCCATACACTCATGTGTCACTATATGACTCTAAATCCCATAAAAGGACTGACTTGATTCTCAAGTTAGGTTTTTATGTCCATTTTCTTATGTCTTTATTCTCTATTACTCTTTTCTCCAATTATTGCCTTGTTTCCATCTCCTAAAACCACAAACCCTACTTTTAGATACCATAAACACAATTATGCTAAAATGGGTATCTTTTATGCAAAAGTCTCAATTTTACCCATTTCGAGCCAAATTAGGGTTAGGGAGGTGAAAATATTAATACTTGACAAATACATGCTTATTGGGTTGACAAACCCTAATTCCTTCATTTAACTCTTTTATGCATAAGAAACTCTAATTCCACAAAACTTGGATTTTAATATTCACATGAGTCCAAGGTTATCCTTCCTTTCATACAAAATCAAACTTTGATTAGCAACATTGATTCAGTCTATTAAACTCGTTAATATTCACAAGTTAGGGTTTTAGTCCCATTAAAGTAATAAAAGTATCAACTTTTCACATCTTTTGAATTAGAAGAAGATAATGAATAATATTATATTTTTAACATGTAGATCACATTTATCTAATCAAAATGCATATATTACTTGCTACTTTTAGACAACCCTATGATTTATTATGATTTTTGCAAAATAAAGCCTTTGGACCAATCACGGGCCTCCACATAGGCAACCCGCTCGCGCGGAAACCATCCTCTAAAGAAAATGCGAAAGGACCTAAAAGTCCTTACCTTGCGTTTAAGCAGACCAGGGCAAGTTAGTCTTTTCACAATGTGTTGTCTTCAACCTCCTCTCAGCCTCTACCTCGCGAGCTGCGGTCCAGGCGAGTCAACTCCATGGTTGACTCTAAGTTTCCCGCCTCCCCGACTCCAATAAACGACGCTCAATCCTCTGCATGGGCACCGTGAAGTTGCAGAGCCCTTCAATTCATTTAGGGGTGGTTTCAGATGGAGGCACAATGAGGGTGAAACTCTGGCGAGTTTGCGGCTAGGACCAGGGTAGGAACTCTGATTCCTTGGGAAATTGATTGTAGTAACCTAACGAGCAACTCACATAGGTCCTTTGGGATCGCTTGGTGGGTTCGCAGAGGGGTTGTACACCCCCTTTTATACCCACCCTTGGCGGAAGGGCCTATGGTTTGGGAAAACTTCCTAGAAGGCACCGATCAGGGTGAAACCTGGGGTAGGCTGGCTTGAATTCCTCTCCCAAATCCAATGGGAAAGTCAGCTTGGTCTGAGAAAATCAAGATCTCAAGAGATCCCGTCAAGAGTCCAACTCTATCTATTCTAGTTTCCCAAACCGTTCAATTCTAGGAGATGACAATGTCACCGTTGGATCCCTAATCCAACGGTTCACAACACGCGCGCTGTAAAACAAAAATCGAAAAATTGTGACATGTATTTGACATCCTTTCACTTTAGGAAATTTTGGAAAAATCATAACTCTCAAACCATGACTCCGTTTAATCCCAAATTTTGAGGAAAACTTAATAATGACTTAATCTATTGGCATGCCAAATTTGGAGTCATTATTGACAAGAAAACGAACCTTTTATTTATGTGCAAATTATTTCTTAAATATATATATTTTATTCAAATTTCCTCTTTCACACATTATTATTTTCCTTTATTTCAATTCCTTGCATCTCAAGGAACCATGTGGAGTTCGAATCACCATCCATTATGATCAAACCCAACTTATCTATTTATTTCTTATATTTTCACCTTATCCTAATTTTCATTATTATTTATGAAATTCATATTCCCTTTTAACTTGCCTTCCTCTTTTATTATCTTGGACTCATCATTGCCAAAGGGTCCATGAAAAACCATGCACAAGGAAGATTTATAAAAAAAATCCATATATTTATCATAAATCATGCAATTTACAACCAAGTACATTGCTTTTGAAACAATTGCAATTATTGCAAAAATCGAGATTGTAACATCCTTCCCCTCTTTAGAAGAATTTTTCCCTCAAAATTCCATCAAGCATACAAACAATTCAAGATAAGACTTTCCTATGTCCATCATTGGCTCCCACGTTGCTTCATCCTCTCCATGGTGCTTCCAAAGAACCTTTATCATCTTCTATTCTTTACTCCTGACCTCTCTCTCACCTTGGTATCTTATACCCTCATAGTTGACTCAGGGTAAGTTGCCTCCCCTAGAGTTCAATAGGTTTAATGCTCAACACATGGCTTGGGTACCTCACATAGTGCTCTGGATCAGACATATCGAACACATCATACATCATATTATCTTGATGGGTAAGGATAAACATAAGTAGTTCCACCAATCCATCTCAAATGGACCCATGTATTGGGGACTCAATTTTCTCAGCTATAGCTCAGAGGGGTCGGGTTTTAATAACACATATTCACCCACAGTGAACTGCATGTCAGTCTGCTTCGCTTCGGCTCATGACTCATGTCAATCCTGGACTTTCTCAATGATTTCTCGATCAAAGCGTCTTCATCTACATACAATGTGGTCTCTTTGACCTTCACAAGATCCTATCATTGACATCATCCAAGTGAAGTGGTGACTGACACATCCTCCATTACAGAGCTTCATACATCTTGATACTGGCTATGGTGGCCATCATAACAAGCAAACTCTGGTAGTGGCAGGAACTGCTCCCATATATCACCTTGAATGAGCAAGTATGCTCTCATCAGACCTTATAGAGTCTGGCTCATACTCTCTTGACTGTCCACCAGTCAGGGGTGATATGTTGTACTAAACTTCAACCTAGCATCGAGTTATTCATGTTCCTACTTCCACCACATGGAAGTGAACTTGAGGTCATACTTGAGATATCAAACTCGGATCATGGTATAGTTGAACTATCTCTCTATCTCATATATATAGTTCAAATGGTTCAGTTAGATTGACATTGATTTCTCTCTTTGGCAAGGCGATCTACCATAACCCATATTGCATCATGACCTCTCTTGGTCCAGGGGAGACCCACCACATTGTCCATGGTGATATATTCCCATTCCCTCTCAAGGACTCTTCATTATCCATGGAAACTCACTAGGTTACTGGTGTTCGGCCTTCACTCTCTGGCATGTATGGAAACAAGCCACATGCAACTCTATATCCTTCGTCCAAGTACCACTACAATTCTTCACCATTTTGGTAGTACCATAGTGTACAGTATACTTAAAATCATGAACGACTTGCATGACATGATTTCTCAAGGTTGACTCCTCGAACCCTAAAACACTCTAGTAGTGGGTTTCACCACCTTCTTTTCCCAAGAGGTGTATCTGAGGTTCTTATATTAATCCTTCTATCTCATCAAGCTCTGGGCTGACTAACTGAGCAACCACCAATTTGACCAATGGGTCTGGTTGTAGTTGAATGTTAGCCACACACATATAGTCTTATAATGATCGTAGGGTTCACCTAACAACCCTTTCCAGTCTCTCTACTGGCTATGCAAAATTGATGTACACCTGAGATGTGTCCTACAGAGAACATCTTATTACCACATAAGCATGCTAGACATAAACCCTCATGTACTACACTCATCATCCTCATGTCGAGTTTAGGTCTAACTGAGTCAAGAAAACTTTGAGCTCATCATCTCTATTATCAAACCCAAACTTATGACTCATAGATTCCAAATACTTCCAGGAAGGTACATTCTTCATATCACCTTTGTTCTCTGTATGTTTTTGAACCATCTTTCCAACGTACTCTCATAAGGTGTGGTACTTATTCTATCCTCAATCATTGTAGAAGGGTTTCAACTCATATCACATCCATCCTTATTATATGGCATGAATTTTGTCCTATGCCCTACACCCATAACAAGATGAAATAATCATCTGGCTACAGTCCAAATACAAAGTTCAACCTGTTCCAAGAGTAGAGATGGTACATCACACATTGCCATCACACTTTCCAATCTAAGTTGAAACATACATCACATGTCTCCACACCATGAACATCTCCAATCTACATTCAAATACATGGAAAGGTTGTTCATAAACACTCTTGGGACTTCACATCACTCTTATGTACAATCCTTAGTCATCACCTCAAGGTCCCTAGGGTGTCAGAACTTTTTGGGGTGATCTGACCCTTATGCATCTAGGGAGTGCCTCTCACATTTACCGCTTAGACCCCATGAACTCATAAAGGTGGCCAACTTCATAACCCATGGGAATTATGAAAATGTAACTGTTACCTCCAGACCCTATGGTCTTGTGCATTCAGAGAATAGACAACTCCTACTTCCATTAATCTTATCCCTTCTTGACCTTGGTATTGACTTCAAATTTCACCATAGTACATCTCAGACCTAAATCCTTACCTAAAACTCCATCATCTCTCCGGGAACTCATTGTCAAACTTACATTCTTTCATAGGGGTCACGACGACCTACCTACCTCGGTCTGGCCCCATATAGGTTACCTCCATGGAAACATATCCTCTTACCCTTAGAGATGATCACACATGGGTCTATAGATTCATGGAAATACTATGTGTTCTTACACTTAGCTCATAAAAATCTTATATGAGACCTTTTTAGGTTACCTCGAACCAAATCAAAAGTTGGTGCTCACCCTACATAAAGGGTTCCTTCCCAAGATGAGAGAAAACCATCTCTTGATAGAAACAAAGGTCACAAACATCCTTACTTCTAGGGTTTACATCATCATGTATATGCTTAGCTCCTAACATGATACTTATGCATGTATTTAGTAAGAAGACAACCTACTAAGCCATGCTACATTCCTTTGTATGTCATACGTATTCATCATTCCTCATGGGTGGACCATTATCATATGTCACCAATCTTGTGTGAGTGGTTCATATATCTTAGTTTGAGTGGGGTTTCCTTTTACTCTAACACATGAGGGGTGTCATACTCAAATACTATGAACATAATGTGCACCAGGTACTGCTGCTTCCCTTCTTTGGTCTAGAAACCCAGGTTCACCTCTTACACATCATTAATCTAACTACATGCTCAGTCATGAACCGAACCTATGTCACGTGTAGCATATACTTCATAACACTCCTCCACAAGAACAACCTTTAGAGGCAACTGGGTACGATGCCTCACCACTTGTTACCACACCTTTTTGGGGTCAAAGGAACTCTTCTTCATGATCCTAAAAGGTAGGTACTCATATCGTCTATACGTTCATTCTATCCCCTTTATAGGGTTTGGTTCCTCTAGAACATCCAAGGTACAACAAGCCTCCAAGGATTATGCATGAGGCAACCACAACTATCTACTCTGGGTCGTCTAAACTAGGTCATATCATATCCAACTTCACATGGTTCCTCATCTCTCAGAGTCAAGGTGTCCAACCTTCCTCATTAGGTCTCGCTCTCTTTCTCTAAAGCTAACCCTACAACTGGTCCTACCACTAGAGGTTCTTTCACCAAAGATGGGTCAACCTCATAAGGGTACACATCTATCCCTACTTGGGTGAAGCATACTATCAAAACATATATTCGGTCAAGGTCATCCAAAGCTCTTTGCATGCCCATCTCAGAAACTATTAGGCACAACCTATCTATCTTAGGTCTAAAACTTTCTGCCAGCCTTGATACCACTATCTTCTATGTAGATACATATCTCTTCTTTACTCATATACAACTGTTAGGGTTCCTATATGGTTACCACTAACCTCCTTAATGAGGGTACTGTCCCTCACCTTAACAGGCATGGACCTCCCAAGGTTGGGTCACCACAAGGCACTAGGGTCAAACTACACATGGATCCTGTTTCTCGTGGATACTCAAACCTATGCACAACTTGCATGTCTAACCCACGTACGTGCATGCATGGTCAACTATGATATTTAACTCATCATGTCTTCTCTTTCTCTAACTACCACTTAGGGTTAGGGTTAGCCTCATCCTTAGAGGATGCGTCAGGTCTCTTCCTCTTACTGAGGCATCTGCCCCCAAGACTAGCTCTCTCCTCATCCTCCTACAACAAGGTCTAACCTCATATCTCTCCTGAGGTCATGACAAGACACACCATGCAACCTTAAGCATGTAACTAATCTTTAGTTTACGCTTAAAATATTAAACTTATGTCCATGACATCTTGTTTACATGCTTTTCATTATTTGGTGGAGGATTCCTTAATCCTTATTACTCTTATGCCAAACATAGGAGAGTGGTGGAGAGAGAGAATAACCTAAGTGCTAAATATTTCTCCAGAAATAAGAGGTAGAGAAGGGATGAAATTAGATGAGAAGACCTGGAGGTATCTTATTTCGAGTCAAATCCTTTGATTTTGGATAGGCAGTCACACAAATCCGGGAGTCCTCGTAGACCGACTAGTGGGGCAGAGGAAAATATTTCCAGCCCCCGGATCATGATCCTTTTCTAGACACCTCCATCATTGGAAAATCCTTTAATAACTCGCTTGGGTTCTATAGAGTTTGTAAAATTTAATAATTATTAGAGATTAAATGGAAAACCATGACTTTGATACCAAATGTAACGACCCCACCTCCCGGTAACCCCCAATCAAGGAAGAATAAGAAGTCAGACCACTATCCCAAAACATGATTAGTTGTTTTGCAAATAATCAACAATAATTAATAAATTCTACAACAACTAAGCTTTAAAATGGAATAAAATTTTTCTTTTCTCATACCTTGCAAAATATAGGAGTGAGGGATTGTACCCCATATAACATCTATCTATCTAATATCCTCCAATCTTTATTAAGTTTTATTCCATCATTGTCACTTTAAAGGAATATCCATTTTCTTGATAAACGTAAAATGCCGACAAACAAAATGAAGGTCAGTATAACAAATTATACCGGTATGTGAGGTAACCAATAATCAAACATTTAATGGTAACAACATATTGCAAAAAAATATGATTTAACAACACAAACTTTACATTTTAAACGTAACTACTCAAACCTTACATACCCTAGCCTCTGTGTTGTCCCTACAATGGACATAGATACTACCTCTCATATGGTAGATCTCAACCAACCCCAATGATCCTACCTTACATGTAGATAAATACATAGGGTTGTGGAGTCACATGGCCCTACCCAAAGGTAGTCCAATCCCTGACTCGTGATAACCTAATGATCCTACCTCACGGGTAGACCATGTACTAGGTCATCCGATAACCTGATGATCCTACCTCACGGGTATACCATATACTAGGTCATCCTTCTCAGCATTAACAAAGATATAGAGGAGGACTAGGATGTGAACTAGTCATGCACATATAATTATGGTGATAGTCATCATCACTTTATAATTGCATGAAATAAAAGACAATCAAGCATTTATTCCTAGCAATCGGGAATTGCCAGGAAACTAAAGCGATTAAATCATAAGCGTAACCACATACCTGTCTCATAAGAATTTGTAGTCCAAATAGGAATAGTGGACTAAATCACAATCAAGAAAGTCAACCTGAAATTAAAGGAATACACTCATGTGTCGCTATATGACTATAAATCCCATCAAAGGACTGACTTGATTCTCAAGTTAGGTTTTTATGTACATTTTCCTATGTCTTTATTCTGTATTACTCTTTTCTCCAATTATTGCCTTGTTTCCATCTCCTAAAACAACAAACCCTACTTTTAGATACCATAAACACAATTATTCTACAAAGGGTATCTTTTATGCAAAAGTCTCAATTTTACCCTTTTCGAGCCAAATTAGGGTTAGGGAGGTGAAAAGATGAATACTTGACAAATACATGCTTGTTGGGTTGAAAAACCCTAATTCCATCATTTAACTCTTTTATATGCATAAGAAACCCTAATTCCACAAAACTTGGATTTTAATATTCATATGAGTCCAAGGTTATCCTTCCTTTCATAAAAGATCAAACTTTGATTAGCAACATTGATTAAGTCTATTAAACTCATTAATATTCACAAATTAGGGTTTTGGTCCCATTAAAGTATTATAAGCATCAAATTTACACATCTTTCGAATTAGAAGAAGATAATGACTAATATTATATTTTTAACATGTAGATCGCATGTTTTTTTATCAAAATGTGTATATTACTTGTTACTTTTAGACAACCCTATGATTTATTACAATTTTTGCAAAATAAAGCCTTTGGACCAATACCAGGCCGCCACATAGGCAACCCGCTCACGCGGCAACCATCCTCTAAAGAAAAGGTGAATGGAACTAAAATTCCTTACCTTGCGTTGAAGCAGACCACGGCAAGTTAGTCTTTTTGCGGTCTGTTGTCTTCAACCTCCGCTCAGCCTCTGCCAAATGAGTTGCGGTCCATGTGAGTCAACTCCAAGGTTGACTCTAAGTTTCCCGCTTCCCAACTCCAAGAAACAACGCCTAATCCTCCTCATGGGCACCATGAAGTCGCAGAGTCCTTCAATTCATTTGTGGGTGGTTTCAAACGACGACACGATGTGGTTGAAACTCTGGCGAGTTGGCGGCTAGGACCAGGGTAGGAACTCCAATTCCTTCGAAAATTGATAGTAGTAACCTAACGAGCAACTTGCAGAGGTCCTTCAGGATTGCTTGGTGGGTTCGCAGAGGGGTTGTACACCCCCTTTTATACCCACCCTTGGCAGAAGGGCATGTGGTTTGGGAAAACATCCTAGAAGGCACTGATTAGGGAAAAACTTGGGGTAGGCTGGCTCGAATTCCTCTCCTGAATCCAATGGGAAAGTCAGCTAGGTATAAGAAAATCGAGATCTCAAGAGATCCCGTCAAGTGTCCAACTCCAACTATTTTGGTTTCCCAAACCATTCCAAGCTAGGATATGACAACGTCACCGTTGGATCCCTGATCCAACGGTTCACAACACGCGCGCTCTAAAACAAAAATAAAAAAATGTAACGTATTTGACATCCTTTCACTTTAGGAAATTTTGGAAAAAATCATAACTCTCAAACCATGACTCTGTTTAATCCCAAATTTTAAGGGAAATCTAATAATGACTTAATATATTGGCGTTCCAAATTTGTTTTCATTATTCAAAATAAAATGAACCTTTTCTTTATGTGCAAGTTATTTCTTAAATATATATATTTTATTCATATTTCCTCTTTCACACATTATTATTTTCCTTTATTTCAATTACTTGCATCTCAAGGAACCATGTGGGGTTCGAATCACCATACATTATAATAAAACTCACACTTATCTATTTATTTCTTATATTTTCACTTTTATCCCAATTTTCATTGTTATTTATGAAATTCTTATTCCCTTTTAACTTGCCTTCCTCTTTTATTATCTTGGGCCCATCATTACCAAAGGACCCATGAAAAACCATGCACAAGGAAGAGTTGTAAAAGAAATCGAAATATTTATCATAAATCATGCTATTTACAACCAAGTACATTTATTTTGAAACAATTGCAATTACTGCAAAAATCGAGGTTGTAACAGATACACTTGATGTTTTCTCTAGCTTTTGCAAACGAGTTGAAAATGAAGCTTCTTGTTGCATCATTTTCATCCATAGTGATAATGGGGTACAATTTGAAAATGATCTTATTGAACGTTTTTGGGAAGAGTTAGGATATGCACATAACTTTTCTTCACCTCAAACACCTCAACAAAATTAGGTGGTAGAGAGTAAGAATATGTCACTAGAGGAAATGTCTAGGACCTTGCTTTTAGAGTATGACACTCCAAAGAAGGTTTGGGCTGAAGCCGTTAGTACCTCATGTTTTTTGTAAAATTGGGCTTTCACACATCCCTCTTTGAAGAAAACTCCCTATGAGATATGTCGTGGTAGGAAGCCTTCTATCGAGTATTTTCATGTTTTTAGGTGTCCTTGTTTTGTTTTGTTTTGTTTTGAATAAGAAAGATTCTCTTGACAAGTTTGATCCAAAATCGTACAAGGCTTTCTTTCTTGGCTGTAACACTACCGACAAGGCTTATAGAGTGTATAATGTTGATCTATCTAAAGTAGAAGAATCTATTAATGTCAAATTTATTGAGACTAATCCCTCTATTTTCATGGATATTTCTAATGATGATGTTGTAGAAGAAGTAATTCCTATCTTGAAAGAAATCAACATCACCCAAAAGTGAAAAGAGTTGGTCACTCAAGAAGAGGAGATAGATGAAGAAAAGAAGGATCCAACCCCCCTATTTGCAAAGAATCATCCTAAAGAGCTAATCATAGGTGACCCTTTTGAAAGAGTGAAGACGCATGCTTCCTACAATAAAGAATTAGCCAACCGTGCGTTCATCTCACAACTCGAGCCAAAGAATGTCAAAGTAGCTCTTGGGAATGATGAATGGATCCTATGCATTCAAGAATACCTAGAGCAAATTGAGAAGAACAAAGTGTGGACCCTAGTGCCAAGACCATGTGATACAAAGATCATTGGTACCATGTGGGTCTACCGCAACAAGATAGTTGAAAGTGGCAAAGTGGAAAGAAACAAAGCAAGGTTAGTGACTCAAGGCTAAAATTAGCAGGAAGGTATATATTTTGATGAAACATATGGACCTGTATCTAGACTTGAGTCCATTTGTATTTTGCTTGCTTTTGCTAGTTACAAGAATTTACTTCTATATCAAATGGATGTTAAAAGTGCATTTTTGAATGGTACAGTTGAGGAGGAAGTGTATGTTGCACAACCTATGGGCTTTGAGCATGATAGTTTCCCAAACCATGTTTATCTATTGCAAAAAGATCTCTATGGTCACAAACAAGAACCTCAAGCTTGGTATGAGAAACTAAAGAACTTTTTGTTAGATCATGTGGCTATATCATGGGAAAATTTGATTCTACCTTGCTTCTCAAACACACTTCTAGAAATTTTCTTATCATTCAAATTTATGTTGATGATATCATTTTTACAGAATTAATCTTGATCTTTGCAAGGAGTTTAGTGATATTATGCAGAGTGAGTTTGAGATGATCATGATGGGTGAGCTTACTTTATTCCTCGACTTTCAAATCAAGAAAACTAAAGAAGGGAACTTCATCAACCAAGCCAAGTATACAAGTGATCTACGCAAGCGCTTTGGGATGGAGAACACCAATTCGATAGACACCCCCATGTCAAACACCGCCAAACTTGATAGAGATGAAGAAGGTGAGAAAGTGGATGAGAAACTATATAGAGGTATGATTGTATGTTTACTTTATTTAACTTCCTCTAGACCTGACATAATGTTTAGTCTTGGCTTGTGTGCTCGCTTTCAATCAAATCCTAGGAAATCACATCTTATAGCTGTTACAAGGATTTTGTGGTAGTTAGCCAAAACCCAAAATTTTAGACTATGGCATACTAAATCAAGGGACTTTACTCTTACTAATTATAGTGATGTTGATTACGCAGGATTTTTGATTGATATAAAGTGTACAAGTGGTACTTGCTTCCTCCTAGGACCATGCTTGGTGTCTTAGAGAAACAGAGCACAGTGGCACTATCAACTACCAAGGTTGAATACATTGCAGTCAGGAGTTGTTCTTCTGAAGTTCTATGGATGAAGAAAATGCTCCAAGACTTTAAGATTTATTTTATGCTTCTCCTATCTTTTTTGATAATACTAATACAAGAAATTTATCTTACAATCCTATATTTCATAGTAGAGCAAAGAATATAGAGGTTCGTCATAATTTTCTTCATGATCACATTGCCAAAAAGGATATTTATATCACGCATTAAATGGACATAGATGCCAAAGATGTTTAGATGTTTAAGTTCTTAGTCCTTAGATGTTGATCATATATATCTTTCTAGGATATTTTTTACTTCAAACATCTAGGCACATTATCTGAGCTATATGATTTCTATCATCTCATTGTTTTCATTGTTTTGGCTTGTAGTTTCTTTGAGAAAAATAATCTATGTTGCAATCTTAATCTTATGTATCGTAACTCTATGTACTATTGTGCGAGTTATTGTTATGTTTTCCATATTTTGATTATAACAATGATTGCTTGTTTCTCTCTCGTCTCCGTTTGATGTATGTTCTAGGTTGCATGTTTTATCTTGCGGTTGGATGTTTTTGGTTGTTCTTGGAGAAGAACCTTTTTTATACTCTTCTAACCCCTTACTTTTTTATAATGCAAAAATGAGGAGAGAAGTTTGATGTTTTGAAACTCAACCATATTGCTTTTACTACCTATGTGATCCTTTTCTTGTCTAAGTATATGTCTTATCATGTGACTTGCTAAAGGACCATGTAGTATACATGTTATATAGATTTGTGTAGAAAGAGTAACTATGCAGGTAAGAGTGAGAATAGATTGAGGGGGAGCAACTCACATTGTTAAAATTATGGACCCCCTTCCGATTCACAAGGCCAAGGTATAATTTTAGATATCCTTTTTTAATATGTTGTCATTGTCAAAAAGGGGGAGAATGTTGACTTGAGAATTATACATTGTCCATATTTTGAAAATGACTTAACCATTCCAATCATATGTATCTAATATGTTTGTTCGAGACTGATTTCAGGTATTAGGTACATGAAAAGGATCAAATTACACTAGCCCTAACTTGTCCAAGTTCAAGTCAAAAGCAATGGAAATGTACTTTTGTGGAAATCACTCCAAACCACCTTAGAATATTTTTGTAATCATTTGTATTGATGATAAGACTTGTAACTAAGACGAGAAAAAATTAACGACACTTAATCCATCATTTAATCACTTAAAAATCATTTTGGAAAGGTTGTCACAACACTTTGATTGATCAAGTTTCAATCACGATCGATTAGTGATGGATTTTTGGAAATGGTTACTTCAATCGAGTTGTACACTCAGAGAACTCGACCGATCAACTTTTAGACCAATTTTGGCTGATCGATTGAGTTACCCCCAGACAAACTCGACGAATAGTTTGAAAATTGGATTTTTCAGTTAATGGATGGGTCGAGTTATCTTTATTGAAACTCGACCGAATACACTATACGGAAAATGCAAAAAAAAAAATTCCAACCATTGTAGAGTTGTTTGAAATGAAAATAGATCTGTTGCAAGTTGTAAAATAAATATTTTTTGTTCTTAAGTGATCCCATACTCAAAGGAACACCTCCATCTATAAATGGGACCTCTTGGAGTTCATTCTAAGGCTGCTCATTCATGGTGTCCTTGGTCCGTGTTATAGTTGACTATTCTACAACCCTTTGAGCATCTTTCTCTCTCTCATTTACAAACTATTTCGTGGTTATGAGTGAGTTAGGCATGTTGTAAGAGATCTACCTCAGTGTTACCTTATAAAACTCTCCATCTTTCCGTCTTCCCAATCCCCTTTCTCAAAGAGCAAAGGCTAAAGTGATCTTCTCTAAGTGAAGGAGGAGTTGTTGTTCTTTTTCAAGACTAAAGAAGGTGTGAAGATCTTCTCCAAGTGAAGGAGAAGGACAAAGGTGGAAGATCTAGGAAGATTGGATAATCCCTATGAGTACAAGACTTGATGAAAGTGTGGGTAAGTCCTTGGTGAAGGCTGAAGATATCTTGATCAAGTGGGTAAGTCCTTGTATAGGTTGAAGACTCTGGTCTTGGATAGGTAAGCCCTTGGGAGTAAGGTAGTCTTATTGTATCTCTTATAATGAAATATAAGTGTACATAGGTTGAAAAGTCCTAGAGGTTGACCTCCCTAGGTAGTGGATTGACATTTTTTAGAGATTTGAACCACTCTAAACACATTGTCCAAGTATTTATTTCAATCTCTCTCAACCTTGCTAAGCTTGTTTAGATAGGACTTCAATTTCACTTTTAGCATTTGGTTTAAATTTGATTTAATTTGAAGGTATAACTATTCTTGTACATGTTTTGAAGCTCTATGCACCCCCTCTAGAGCCCTAGATCCAATAGTACCATTCCCACACAGAGTGAAAAATATTTATTCAAGAAGAAGTCAATATTTTGGGATCTTCCTTATTGGAGTTCTTTAGAAGTTATACATTATATTAATCTCATGTGTGTCGATAAAAATGTTTATGATAGCATCATTGATACTCTGTTGAATATACCAGGTAATACTGAAGATGGCATCAAATCCAGAATGGACCTACATGAAATGGGAAAAAGGAAAAAATTCATAGAAGTAGTTGGGATTGATTGAAAATCATATTTACCTCCTTCTAGTTACACATTGTCTATGAAGGAGAAGAACACTTTTGTGAGTGCTTGCTTACTGTTAAGGTACCTCATGGATACTCTTCCAATATCCATAGAATAGTATCAATGATAGATTTGAAGATGATAAGTCTTAAATCTCATGATTGTCACACTCTAATGCAACAAACATTGTCGGTGACGATTCAGTCTATACTATTGAAGCATGTAAGGTTTGCAACCACCGAACTTTGTTTCTTCTTCAACACTCTATGCCAGTAAAGTTATTGATCCTAAGAATTTTGATAAGTTGCAAACAATATTCTGCTTCTCAATCAACTTCTCAGACAGTACCTGAGCCACCCTACTCTTCATATAAGGTGGACCCTCCTACGAATGAGGTGGTTGGGAGTAATCTTGTGGACCCACCACCTAGAACGTCCATTTTAAGTATTTTTATGACATAATAATCTTTCAAAATTATTTGTATAATATATTTAACACTCTATGCAAATTTTTTGGGGTTGAGGCTGTACCGTCTTAAATTATAAGAATATGACTTTGCTATGGGCGCGTCTTACCCATGCCTTCATGGTGACACGATTCATTGTGCACCATTGCCTAGTGATGCGGTTCGTGCGTTGCATGACCTTGTCTATGCCCCTTAGAAGCAAATTGTATTGGCATACAATCACCCTGAGCATGACATGATAGGTGATGCACAAGGTGGCGTGGCTGCATAGCCCAAAAATGGAGTTATCTATACAGATGTATGGTAAATTTACACTGTATTTATATCTTTATATACATTACACCTTTGATATAAGTCTATAAATGTGTAGGACATAGAGCCTCCCCATACAATGCATCCTCCACCTCCACCTCCTCCTCAATTACCTGGTTGGCTTGCAAAGGACCTATTTGACTCGATAGGTCCTCAATGCAAGGGTATGGCACTATGGATAGGCGAACATGAAGAAGGGTCACCTTTGATGGTTTCCATTAAGGAGGAAATTGTAGGTCAACCTCATGATACTAGTATATTTCTCCAAGATATTTTGAGGTTGTTTGGTTATGCTTGGTTGTATGCATATGTGATAGAACTTTGGATATGGTGATATTTGATATAGCTATATACCTCGTTATATATATGTTGATCTATTTTTTTATTTATTAATGAATACATGATATATGCTTTGTAGCCACTTACATCAGGTTTGTATAGAGTTTTCACTGCCCCATGTGGCATTTCTAGTTCCATCCTAGATTTTTTGTGTAACTAAAGACCCTGTATATGTTACCCAACTACTCTACCATAGTTAAATATTTTGGTAAAAAGAAAAAGAGCGTGATGTTAGATCCATACAATGTTGAGTAAGTTTACATACTCTAATTATAATTTTGACTTAATAAATAACATTTCATTGTGGATTTTGATTTATATTTTGTTTGCCTTCTTATAACTCAAGAATAAACATTAGGTGTTATTGGTTATTGTCCATGCAACTCTAACTCTGTATTATCTAGCTCCTAAGGGTGACAATTTTAAAATGACATTATTCATGTGAGTAAACTTTTATATTTATATGCGTTAACATATATATTACATGAATATATACTAATGCAATTCAATGTGTGACATTAACGTATTGGGCTACAATAGAATTCTAAAAAGCTGAAGGAAAGGTGGAAAAGAAAAAGAAAGTGATAGTTTGGGAGAATTTTGAGGTAGTTTTCTGACTCCAATGCATATTTATGTCAACTATATTTACTTTTAATATTAATGTTTTGTATGTTGAAATTTATAGTATTATGTACAAGAAAATAGTTGGGCATGTGGATACTACATGATGCGATATATGGACATGATTGTCAGATATGGGGCACTATACATCGACGAGATAAAAAATGTAATCTATATATATTTACAGTCTTGATCATCATAAGTATATAGTCTCGCTAGATAATATGAAAATATCAAACTTATTAATTATATACCTCATTATCTGTGCATGTGTTTAAAATGAAAGATTTCAATATGCTAAAAAAATCTAGAAGACATATAATTTACCTATACAACAGAACAACTAGATGAGATATGTGAACAATGGGAACAACACATCAAAAACGAAGTGAACTTTGAATTTGATTAGGATAAGGAATGAATTTTCTAAAGTTTGATGTCATTATTTCTATGTACATGTGGTCCTTATGACTTCTTGGAACTAAAAATTTGATGCGAGTAAATTATCGGTGCATATGTGAATTATGATCTATATACATGTGTGTGAATGTGAAGATGAATAAATGAATTGTGTATGAATGAATGAATTGTGTATGAATGAATGAATTGTGTTTCTGCATGTCATGAGAATAGAATTGATGTATATGTGAATGAAGTATCATGTATGTGAATGAATGTGAAGATTTATGTTTGCACATGTTTGGTGGTCTGTTGTTAAGTTGAACTCACATGATGTTGTTAACCTACAGTTCGGAACACTAATTTTGAACTATAGGTTCTGCATATTACTGACCAGTCGGGAAATAGGTCTGTAGGTATGCTATTTAAAAAAACTAAGTCATCGGTTGTAACAAACAAAAATGACACAACATGCTTGAGTTGTCAGTTTTGGTAAAATAACTGACATTGAATGACAAAATCAAAATGTCTATGTTGGGTAGCATGTCATAGTCGTCGACTTAATGGATTTAACCGTCACTATATATCATAATCGTTGGTTATATGGGCTACATCCAATGAAAAGAATGATAAATAGGTGTCATTTGCTACTAAACTGACAACCTAGGGTCCTTTACCAATCACAAATGTGACGTGGTATGGATTTTGCAACGTCGATTTTTTTGATAATCGACGCCTCAGACTCCTATCATGTGTCGATTACTTTTATCATCGAGGCTGGATCTTTGTGGTCAATTTTTTCATCTCTAAATAACCTACATCTTAGACATGTGGCTATAGTGTCACCCACTTATGTTTCAGTCTTTAACCAATGTTATAGGATTGTATTAAGTGAAGCTAGAGATAGTTTCTATACTATTGGTTCTTGGTAGAAGGTTACACATAAGGATTGAGAACTCTCCTTTCCTCCTTCCTTGCTCTAGAACCACCATGTACGTGCAAAGAGGAGACATTCCTCGAGCTTTACTAGACCAAGCCCAATGTTTTGTTGCTGATTTCAAAGTTTTACCTCTTAGATTTCAGTTTTTCTCTCTTCTAGGAGAGTTGTAGAACTTTGAATGCACTTCTTTCCTACCTTCTACATGCATGTCATTAATCTTACTTTAGAACTCATAATATGAGAAAAGATGGCTTTTGTGAGAACTGATTGACATGAAAATTATGATAATATGGGTTCTTAAGCATTCTTTAGACCTTGTAAACATTTATCTTTTGTAATATGAGCTTTTCCTTGAACATGCAAGGTCTAAAATTTTGATATATAGGTATAATGACTCCCAAATATCTAAACCACACATTAGACTTTGTTGTGGTTAACCTATGGTGATTATAATGCTTTTGTACACTATCATGTTGCTAATATGAAAATTGCACAAAAGCATAGTACTGAAACTAGCTCATCTAGGGTAGGATTCAGATATATAAATCTAATTATTAGAAATGCCATAATGTTTACTTATGTTGGACATTTATGGTGAAATTTTGTGTAATATTTTTTCTATGACTTGGTAGACTCTATATAAAAAATTTGGTGGATAATGGTGTTTCTATAGGAAGTTATTAAATTTTTTTGTGAGTTGTGTTTTGGGTTTGTAGGTTTAGTCCTCTTTAAGGTTAATGGTGGATAAGTATACCACGATGGAGTCACAAGAATCATGTTTCATAGATTTATATCTTTTGAATTTATAATCTATACTTTCTTTTTACAAAGATCATATAGGAGCTCGTATGTAACTTGATTGATGGAATAAAAAATATTTGAATTTATTTAAGTAATCAAGTGTAACCTTAATAATGTAGTGAAAATGAGTCCTTAGAACTATTCCAAGGTCATAACTTGCTCGATAGTGAAATAAGTAATCTGAAAGGGGCTCAGAGTCATATTTTGTTGAGTATAAGAAGGTGCATGGAGTTTATATCCCTATCACCTTGATTCTAAGGTTTGGAGAGTGGTCAATGTTGTGTCTTGGTTGTCATCATGATTGAGAGAAACTGTAGTCTCAAAATGGATATGAGGGTTTATACACTGGTTTATAGTGTTTTGGCCAATGTACCCAGGGAAGACTAGGTTGTCTTTGTAGTTGGGTTGATGCACCACTACCGTTGTTACTCATAGTGACCGTGGGGAATAGATCTTAGGATTCTAGACATCTTAGATCTAATATGTGGCTGATTTTGGCTTCACAGTGGTCAGTTAGTAGTCTGAGTGGTACAAATCAAACTACTCAGACTTAAAAAAATATGTAACTAAGTTGTGTAGTATAACTGTTAGGGTTAATTGTCAAATCATATTAGATGATGATCCCTACTATGTTTCTTTTGATTAGTAGATGATTTATAATGCATGTAAGACAAATTAGCAAAACTTATGATTCTAGTTATGCTTGATCATTATACAAGTTATCTAGTCATTTGACTCTGCAATACAATATGTTTAATCTACTTCAATATATAATAATGGTAAGTAATAGATGCCTTTAAAGTTATACCTATGACTGGGACACGAGTCTCACCTTGTGGGTTACTACATCCATTTAGGTGAATGGAAACACCGCCAGAAACAATGTGTCGAGGAGGCATAGTTTCGAGATCAGTAGTCCTAAGGTTGGTGTACTTTGTATAAGAGTTATAGATTCGTCATTGTACCCTCAGGTGCGGGAGGGAAGTTTCATATATCATGTATACCGACTCAAGATTTTGCTAATTATGCCTTTAGAAATGTAAATGATGTAATTATGTGGGCAATATCTTTTGTATATCGATTTTAATTGAGGCCATGGAACTTATGTAAAGATATTTTGTATGGATATATATTGTAGTTGGGCCCTTGTTTAGATGTTTCTTATGGAACATACACATTTTTTTTAGTTTTAATTTTGTGCCTTTTTGGTAATGTGATTGATTATATTTGTATGAATGTTTTGGTTTAGTGTGGAGGATTGACACATTTGGTGGTATTTGAGCCTTGGGTTTGCTAAGTCTACAAAGAGATAGGAGTTAGGTCGATGTGTCTATTCTTATGTAATCCAACATATCAGACCATGGTTTATGGTTATAAAGATATGTTTGGAGAACGTGAAGAGCATGCAAAGCACGTAGAGTGGAGGTAGGATACATGTACCAGATGGAAAAGTATCTGAGATGAGGAAAGAACAACCCGTTCCACCTTCGTTTGACCCTTCAACCATAGTTGATCCAGCTTTTTAGTCAATATTTGGATAGGTGATGGTGACGATTACGCATCTGGAGGACAGGGCACCTACACCTCAACCAAGAGTACCTGTCCCAAATGTTGAATCTCAAAGTCCATGGAAGACCTTTAAGAGGCTGAAGTGAGTGGGGGACACAAAGTATGAGGGTACAACATACCCAGCTGATGTAGATATGCGATTGACAGAGTTAGAAAAGGTGTTAATGGTTTTGAACATCTACGAAGAGGACAAGGTGAAGCATGAAATCTACCTTCTGAAGAGTAGTACTAGCCCTTGATGGGCCATGGACGAGGAGAAGAAATCAGATGAGGTGATAAATGTCGAGGAGTTATGGTGGGAGTTTGTCAGCCATTACTTCTCAGAGACATATCTAGAGGAGGATATGGATCAGTTTGAACAGCTACGCCAGAGATCGTTGTCTATGGATAACTGTGAAGAAAAGTTCATGGAGTTTTTGAGGTTCTATCCTCACATTGAAACCATCAAAAAGTTAAGCATTGGAAGATCTGATAAGAGTTTGAATGCTTAGTTGGCAAGGACAACATCTTCTTTAGAGATCTAAGAGACGTCTTCAACCTTTTTAGAATCCATGAGGAGGATAGAGAGGACAACTGTGGAGTAAAATGAAAGTCAAAAAGAGGTCTTCTTAGTTCCAAGGATGACCAACAACAACACTACAATAGTGGTGGCAATAGAGGTCGTGGACAGATATTGTAGGAAGGATCTTCAGGACCATTTAGTAAAGGAAGAGGGAGATAGCGGGAAATCACTAGATTCTAAGCTATGAGTCAGCCAAAAGGAGTGCCCAACCCATGGGTCATGATAGGTCAGATTGAATTTTTTTTTGTAGCTTATCTACTTCTTCTTTTGTGTCTATTTTGGTTGATTTGGGAGAGACACATTCATTTATCAATTGAGAGGTGATAAATAGTTGTAACTAGCTTGTAATAGTATACATGATAACCTCTTGTTAGGAACCCCTTTGGTTGGTTCCAAGATATTAAGGGAAGTGTGGCCATCCTACATTCTTTCTTTTTTTGGGATACAACATTCAAGTGGATGTTATGCCACTTTATATGCATGGATTTGATGTGATCCTAGGGATATATACCTTAGAAAAGTATACACTATTTTTTATTGTAGTTCCAAAGTCATGACATCCTGTTATGGCGATGTCACCTCTACTTTCCAAGGAGATAGAAAGATTCTTTCTACCTGTCTGGTGTCGACTATGACAGTGGAGAAATTTATGTGATAAAGCTGTGTAGATTTTCTAACACAAATAGTGGATACCAAGGTGAGGAATCCTAATATCCAGAATGCACCTATGGTGAGGGAGTTTGAAGATGTTTCCCCTGATGAGTTTCTAGGTGCACCACTCCCTTGGGAGATTGATTTCCTAGCATGCAATACATAGCACAATAACCCTACAAAATGGCTCCAATTGAGATGAAAAAGCTAAAGAAACAGTTGCAGGGGTTTGTTGGAGAAGGGTAATTGGGAAGCACGGGTACGAAGTATAGCAGCGGAAACAAAAAAAAAAAATGTATCCATATTCGCATAACAACAAGATCACGCCAACTACTATGAAATAGGAAGGATGGTTTAGCGAGTTATACCTAGTCTTGGAGCAAGTCCAATGACAACAACTCACTTCAACGCAATTGTCAACTAGTTTCTCTTAGACAGTGGTTGTGCAACTCCTGATCTTCACCAAGAAAAATGATCAGAACAACTTCTACAATGCCTCTTATGGACTCGCCACAGACTACAAGCTGACTTTGTTCTCCTAGTAACAACCAAATAACTCATGCCTCTAGAGTATGTCCATACAGACCAACTAAAACTCCTTTCTTTCAACCAGAATAGAGAGGAAGGAGTTGTCCCTCCCGTTGGTGTATTAGTTACCAATATACTCTCCCACAATAATGTTCCTCAGTTGTTCTCTCCTGTATCTATCCCTCCCTTGTCAGATAGGAATTTCTTGGGCTCTCTCGGTTATTAAAACTAGAGAGGACAACAATTGTCAGAGGAATTGATTCTCAATTGTCTGTGTTGTATTTTGGGAAGGCCCCAATACCCCTCTATTTATAGGCAGAGTTAGGTTTAAGGTTCCCAATCTATCTGAGATCTATCCGTGAGTGGAAGGGACCGAAAGATTTTGAATTTTCATAATTGTGTGAAAGAAGAAACAACTGTCTAGTGACCTAGATGGTCATTTAGTCACACGAGACAGTCATCTCACACTTCCAGACGGTTTTTTGGAAGTTTCCCAATCGTACAAGAATTTGGCAATTTTGATTTCAGTTAATATCACATATTAATCCCTTGACCTCAAGTAATGTGCAATTAAATAAGTTCTAAAAGCATACAAAAACTTTGTTCTACCCCAACCGAGCCATCTCACCCATATGAGACACCCTTCTAGTGAGTTGAGTCGAACCAATCGGTTCAACCAGTCATTTCATAGGGAAAAACTTAGCCAAATCAAGATTTGATTAGCCTGACAACCCAAACAGTCATCTGAACACTTGAGACACTTGTCTGGATGCCCAAATAACCATCTCACTCAGTGAAATAGTCATTTGGCAGTTCTGTCAGCCAATCAATTAATCTGTTACATGAATTTATTACCTAAACACTTTAGTAATCAATCCAATCATTATTCAACATAAACTCCTCTTCAAGATGAGTTCCTTTGTGTGTGACCCTATAGGTCCCATATCATGTTGGCAGTGATGTCCATAACTAATTTATGACATCACAAGCAAAGAGTGGTGCCTAGCCTCACATCAGTGCTACCCAAGTGAATGGTAAGTTGGAGAACAACTTCAACCTACAATATGTGTAAGGTGTTGTAGTGATTGTATAATTACTTTGGCACTAATATCCAGGATGAACTTGAGGCATGAAAGGTCATCCTCTCAACGTTCAATCCATGTTCCTTGAACCAAGAGTAAATTGTTTAAGATAATGTGATCTCAATATCGTATATTGATTCACATGTGCATGCACATGCGTTTCTCAGTCTGGCTTATCAAGTGGCCATGATATTAATATCCAGTAGGAGGCAAAAATCCCATCTCAATCACTCATAGTCTATCCCCATGTGTCAAAGTCACCCAATCATCACCGTTATAACAATCCATGTTTCAGGAATGCATTTGATGATGTCAAAGCGTACCCAATGACATGTGATGATTGTAGTTCTAAGAATCATAATCACCACCTTAACTATGAGAGATGACTATGACTCCCAATAATGGTTTCCATGTGTCACTCTCACGGTGGGTCTGTCCACTACAATGTTCCCTAACATGTATATGTGTGCTTGGTTGATATCCCCATATCAAGAATAATGAGACTCAGTCATCAACCAATACACACTCTAATCTTATGTGTTACTGGTGTATATCTACCTTCTATAATAACAACCAACTAGGGACATTAAAAGAATGTACACACTCTTAGAATTTGTATGATCTCATTCTCCAAGTCACATACTTGAAGACATACATCATTGATTATTGTCATTCTTTAGACATTCATAATGTATCCTTATTATCTCATAACTGAGTGAAACAAAATGAATATGAAGCTTGCCTTTATGATGTATTAATCAAATCCTTTATGGTATATGCCATGTCAATCATCTCATGATTGCCTCTCTGGGCATACCTTACCAACATACTCCCACTTGCACTTAGATACAATCACCCATTAATCATATTCTTAGTGATCCAAATGTGTCCACCATGTTTCTGCTGTGCTACTGCTAATTCATTGAGTTAGCAACACTTGGCTTATAGTCAGTATATTGCATGTTTCCTTCTCTCTTCACTTTACAATTCTTGTATGAGATGGAACTTCTGTAATATGGTATCTGATATTCCTTTCCTAATAATTAGCCCCATTGTTGTCACAATATCACTACTGTGTCATCAATGGTTAGAACATCTATAAGTTCATCACATGAACCTTTTAGATCCATATAGTATCACTCTGTGTTCTCAACACAAGTATACTCAACTTCTATTGTAGAATACAATTAATGGCTACTAGTTCAGAACCCTTCCAACTAATAACACTTTTCTTTTAAATAAAATATATTTTATTATTATCACCTTGTCATTATGGAAGATAGCATCAATGTAACCCTTCACATCCAACTCTTCCTTTATTTCTATCCTGATTACTAGCAATATATCCTAAAATACTTCTCAAGTACTAATGGATTAAACCTTATTGGAATTTACCATCATCATGTCATGTCCAATACATATAAGATTATATGGGATAATAGCATTCATGATAGATCATTGCTACAGCCTTTGGCATCTTAATCATGTCATTTCCATTCTTCACAGGAATTGGAACTTATGGTTCATGAGAGACAAATTCGGATTCTTCCTCATTGAATCCTTTCCATGTTGAACTCTTTCAACACATTACTATTGTATGTGCTCAAAACATCCATTGTGAAACATTCAAGAGCTATCTCTATAGATCTTGATCCTTATCTCATAAGACGTTTCACTTTATCCTCATTGTTGAAGGTGTTTTTCATGCTAGCTCTCTATATTCACAAAATTGAGATGTTATTCCTCATCATATGTGGAATATTCATATATTCTCCCACAAAATCTTTTGTGATCACAAATTTCATCTTTTATCTTGATTCAAGTCAAACTCTTTGACTATCTAGTCAAGTCAAAAGATCCCATCTCTGAGATGCTTGTTTCAATACCAGATTGAACTTTGTAGTCTACAGACTTTATTTTTGCATTCTTGAAGGTATGAAACCTTTTAGGTTGTGCCCCATGAACATCCTTTGATGTATTCCCTCTAAGGAATTCAGTTTCTACCTTCATATGCCAAATCTCTAAGTCTATCTTAACTGCAACAACAAGCTTGACCATTGGTAAAGGAATTTTTGTCAAGTTCAACAACTTGAACTTGATTTGAAATTAATTTTCAGCCAATATGTCCTTTTATATTGTCCATGTATGTCTTTTGCACAAGACCCTATTGCACCCATTAGGTGGCACTATCAAGGTTCTACCTGTTATCTTACATGGAACCCATAATACTCAGAAATAGCTTCTAGTTGGCTAGTTGGCTCATTTTGATTTATTTGATTCACAGTTATCCATTCTCATATGTGTTCTACTAGAACTATTTTATTCTATGTTACACGAGGAACTCAAGATTCTACAACAACCTGTTATTCTCTTAGTTCTCATTATACCTCTTTTGTTGATCTCGAACATTTTGAGTTATACTATTATTCCCACTTGTTCTTTAGGAACTCAGTTATCCTATCAATAAAACACTTTTGTTATTGGATTGGGAGTAATATTCAACGATTATAGTTTGTAGATAAACCTTCTTCAAGAAACTACTTTCTCAATGTAGGTTTCAATCCCTTTTGACATATTGGGACATTCCCAAATCATATCATATATGATGTCTTACAAACCATTTAGATGGTATATGATTTTGTGAAATGTATATATTAGTGAGGATATAGAAGACTAGATTAATTAATAATCATGTCATGACTCATCATGGTATAATTCCTTCATTCTGACACACCATCATGCTCAAGTTGACTTGTGATACATTATCACAGTTCTTTCTTGAAGGTTCTCAAGGTAATGATGCAAAGTATTTCAACATTTAATTTTATCAAAGTTTCTTCATACTTTCACCAAAGCCATACTTCATTTATAATCACCTTGAACATTTAAATAGATATCCATTTTACTGAGTACATATGATTATATTACCAGTAAATGATACAAAGTATGAATAATTATCTATATCATTCTTTCCATTAGATCTTCATGCATCATATGTATGAGGTCTTGATGGAAGAATTATCCTCCCACTACATTCAGTGAAGGATGTTATGTCAGGACATGTACAAGAAAGAATTCCATATTTTCTTAGGTTCAACAACCAAGGGAGTCTAGATTAACATCAACATGTTTTCTAGACATGCGTTTCTTATATGTACATCCAACGTGACTATTACTATAGTCTTGAGTTATCAAGTATAATACTTTTTTATTAACACTATTAACATTCATCTCAAGATCTTTCATACAAAGTTCATTAGATGTTTGGGTGTTGCCATGAAATATTGTATCTTTAGAAAATAGAAACATCAATCTCTTACTTTATTGATATATCATCCTAGTCATACAAGATGCTTTAAAGTAAATGTTTCTGTTCTCATGGCATAATAAAATATCAGTTCTAATAACTCTATTACATGCCAAATGGGCTAAGATAAATTTAAAAGTAGATTTTCCAACTCTAGCTCTGCCTTGTCCATCTTTTATCCTCCATGAGGGCTTTTACTTCTTGTCAGATCTTACACATCAATATGTTAAATCTTTGTTTGGTATCACATACCAAGAGGAAGAAGTAATCAAATTTATATTACGATGTTTATACCTAAAATGGAGGCCTCAATTCCTTCCTTCTTCTTTAGTTCCTAAAACTATAGTGGGTAATTTCTTTTCGAATGTCCAGGCTGGTGACAATGGTGACAATCACCTCTAACTTTCTTTACACCTCCTTTTGTCTTGAGATATGAAGACTTGGGCTTCTGGCTTGCTTTAGAACCCTTCTTAGCTTTGCCTTTTCCTTTAGACTTCCCCTTTGTCTTGTTGATCATCATCACAAACTTGGAATTGACTTTCTTCATTTGTGTCTCAACTGTTCTCAACATTCCCAACAACTCTGTCAACATTTTTTCAAAGTCGTTCATGTTGTAGTTCATGACAAATTGACTATATGACTCTGGAAGAGATTGCAAAATGACGTTAGTAGCCAACTCTTGACCCAAGGGGAATCCCAGTCTAGTTAGGTTCTTCACATACCCAATGAGCTTGAGCACATGCGGACCTACTGGATCTCCTTCTGGCATGTTACATTTGAACAATGCCTTGGAGACATTGTATCTATCTTGTCTTTCCTGATCTTGGAACATGTTCTTGAGATGTGACCATCTTAATCACATCCATGTTTTCATTCTGCCTCTGCAACTCATATTTTATGGAGCATAGCATCAGACACTTGACATCCATGACGTCTTTAGTATGCTTCTTGTAAGCATCCCTGTCAGCCCTTGGTGTATTTGGGGGTGGTTCCTCTAGTTCTGGCATTTCCAAGATACAGAGCTTGCACTCTAATGTGAAAACAATTCTCATCATCCTGAACTAGTCCTCGAAGTTGTTCCCATTAAGTTTGTCCTTCTCAAGGACCGATCACAGAGAAAAGTGATTGTTGTTCGTTGCCATTTGATTCTATAAAAGAATTTTCAATTTTGTCAAAAACTCATTTTGATTTGATTTGATTAAATTTGGGCGATAATAATTAGGTTTTTATTAATTATCATTCTAATTATTTTGTTCAAATTGAAAACCTTCAAGTATCAATTCTAAAAATTGCAGCAATTTTTTTTCTAATGAGCCAAGATCCATATATTGTCAAATCATGTGGTGGTTTTTCCGATCACCCACAACTTGATTATTTAGGTAGGCCATCATGCTAATCGCATCACATGCAACTCTTAGATAGACGATATGCACAACTCCTTACCATAATAATATGCATACTTCTGGGCCTAGACGCTCTAAGAATCACTAGTTAAGCATAACCCAATAGCCAATACGATGATAATGCACCCCTTTTTGGTAGAACCTACATTACTACCATCACACTTCCACGAGGTAGATGGCGCACCATGTTTTGGCATAACCTATGCTGGGTCAAATAAGTTTTTCATGTATATTGCTATTGGAAAGCATCTTAGACTTAATATTTTTGATTGAGGGATTATATATATATGTATGTATCATATATATACATATACTGTATCCAATCACCACATATATAATATGTATCATTTGCATGCTATATCCCACAATATAAACATGCATTATAAACAAAAAGTGATGGTTATGGCCATTTCTACTTCTAATTCCTTAGAGCCACAAGGAATTACTACCACCTAGGTCTATCATCCGATCACATGCATGAACTTGTTGTTGGTGTAGACATGTGCATGTCAATTTGGGTAGATCGGTTCAACCCTTGAACTGGTCATCTCCCCTCTTGGCCTATCAGTTGGTCCTCCTGTCTAACTGATGTTTGGAATCCTTCCAAATGGCCAGTTGGGCCTTCAGGGATGGTCATCTAGCCTCCTATCCAACCAATGTCTAGACTCCTTCCAGATAGTCGATTAGGTCCACCAGGTAGTCATATGGTTCCATCCATGGTCCTCTTGACGGTCGGCTCATCTCATGAACTGGCCGTCTCACCGATGAAGATCATATCCACATTGTTGCAAGAAAAGAAACTATCTTATTACTATTAAAATATTAAATTGCAAAGAGAAACCTCGAGCTACATTTAAGGGGAGCAAAGGTATGAAAGAATTAACTTTACATTGGGAGAAGGGAGGTAGATTCTTAGTACACAGAACGAGATAAAAAAGAACAAAAACCAAATTATCCAAACACACACAGATTTAGGGTATTGGCCATAATCACACTACACATCCACCATAAAATCACTTTTAGGGTGATGCATGTAAATTGCATAGATATATATATCATATCATATCATATATATAGTAGTTTGGTATTATGTGGTCTTTAATCGAATACCCATATGAGACAATTTAAATATTCACGTCGTATGAAATAAATAAATGATTAAACCAAAAATTTGATCATATCAATTATCCCAAAACATAGTAAATTGACGTGGCTCTATTATCACTATTCAGAAATATGGGCACAAAGTATCACAACGAATTTTTTTTTAATGTCTTGGTATCCCCATAACGGTCAGATCACATCAACTACTATGAAATAGGAAGGATGGTTTAGCGAGTTATACACAGTCTTGGAGGAATTCTAGTGACAACAACTTGCTTCAATGCAACTATCAACAAGTTGCTCTTGGACGGTGGTTGTGCAGCTCCTGGTCTTCACCACAAACAATGAACAAAACAACTTCTACATCACCTCCTATGGGCTTGCCACATACTACAGGCTAACTTTGCTCTCCTAGGAGCAGCTGAAGGACTCCTTCCTCTAGAGCAGTCCACATAGACTAACTAGAACTTGTTTCCTTCAACTAGAATAGATAGGATGGAGTTTTCCCTTCCGTTGGCATACTAGTCACCAACTTTCTCTCCCACAACAATGATCCTCAGTTGTTCTCTCTCGTAGCTATAAATCCCTTGTCAGGAAGGACTTACTTGGGCTCTCTCAGTTACCGCAACTAGAGAGGACAACAATTGTCAGAGAAACTGACTCTCAGTTGTTTGTGTTGTGTTCTGGGAAGCGCCCAATTCTCCTATATTTATTGGCAGGTCTATGGTCACAGTTCCCAATATGTTTGAGAATTGTGCGGGTGTGGAAGTGACTAAAAGATCATAAATTTTCACAACCTGCGACAGCCGAAATGGCCATCTGGTGACCTCGACGGTCATCTGGTCACATGAGACATTCGTCTCACACTACCAGACAGCCATTTGATAGTTTCCCAATCACACACGAATTTGGAAATGTTGATTTCAATTAATATCACATATTAATTCCTTGCACCCCAAGTAATGTGCAATCAAATAAGTTTGGGAAACATCCATAACCTTTATTCGGCCCCAACCGATCCATCTCACCCATTCAAGATGCTCATCTCTCTCACTAGACGCCCGTCTAGAGAGTCGAACCGGTCAATTTAACCAGTCAGTTCATAGGGAAGAACTTTGCCAATTAGAACTTTGATTAGCCTGACAACCCTAATGGACATCTCCACATTTGTAATGCTCATCTTTCTACCCAAACGACCATCTCACTCAGTGAGGTCGTTTGGCAGTTCAATTAGTCAATCAGTTGATATGTTGCATGAATTGAAAACTTAAACACTTTAGTAATCAATCCGATCATCATTCAAGATAAACTCCTCTTCTAGATGAGTTACTTTGTGTGTGGCCCTATAGGTTCCATATCTCCATGGCAGTGAATTTCCATAACTAGTTTATGACATTGCAAGAAAATAGTGGTGCCTAGTTGCACATCAGTGCTACCCAAGTGAATGGTAAGTTGGAGAACAACTTCAACCTACCATATGTGTAAGGTGATGCAATGATTGTATAACTCCTTTGTCACTGATATCCAGGATGAACTCAAGGCATGGAAGGTCATCCTCTCAACATTCAATCCATCTTCCTTGAACCAAGAGCAAATTGTCTAAGATAATGTGACCTCAATATCATATATTGATTCACATGTGCATGCACATGCATTTCTGAGTCTCTCTTATCAAGTGACCAGGATATCATACTCTAGTAGGAGGGACAAATTCCATGTCAATCACTCATAGTATATCCCCATGTGTCAATTTCACCCAACCATCACCATTATAACAACCCATGTTTTAGGTTTGTGTTTGATGATGGCAAAGCGTACCCACAACCATGTGAAGAATGCAGTGATTTCAGGTCTAAGAATCATATTCACCACCTTCACTATGAGAGATGACTATGACTCCCAATAATGGTTTCAATGTGTAACTCTCAAGGTGGGTTTGTCCGATACATTGTTCCCTAACATGTATCTGTGTGCTTGGTTTGATATCACCACATCATGACTAATGAGACTCTGTCATCAACCTACTCACACTCTAGTCTTATAAGTTACTGGTATATATCTACCTTTCACAGTAACAACCGACTAGGGACATTACAAGAATTTACACATTCTTAGCATTCATACAATCTCATTCTCCATGTCACATATTTGAATACATATGCCATTGAGTATTTTCATTCTTTAGACATTTATAATATTTCCTCTTTATCTCATAACTGATTGAAAAATAATGAATTGGAGGATTGCCTTTATGATGTATTAATCAAATCCTTTATGGTATGTTCCATGTCAATCATCTCATGGTTGGCTCTCTAGGAATACCTTACCAATAAGGGTTTCATACATCTGAGCACTTTCCCTCCACATACTCTAGTGTTGTTTGTAAAGAATAAAGATGGTTCTATGAGGCTTTGATTACACTATTGATAGCTGAACAAGGTTATAGTGATGCCAATTACTCGTTTCCAAGGATATATGATCTTTTTGACTAGTTGAGAGATGATAAAATGTTTTCACAAAGACCTGAGGTGATTTTGAGGATCAAGGTAGATGACATACCTAAGACTACTTTTAGGACTAGGTATGATCATTATGAGTTTGTAGTTATTTCGTTTGAGCTAATCAATGTGCATATAGAATTTATGGACCTGATAAATAGAGTGTCTAGACCACACCTAATTCAGTTCAGGTGGTGTTCATAGATGATATCTTTATATACTTAAGAGACAGTCAATAAAATGAGAGACATCTTCACCATGTGTTGGAGTTGTTGAGGAAGCATCAGGTATATGTTAAGCTCAACAATTTCAAGTTTTGGCTGACCGATGTGTCTTTCCTTGGTCATGTTATCTCTGTAAAAGGTGTTTGTGTAAATACTAAGAAATTGGAGTCAATTTTGGAGTGGGCGTAGCCCAAGAGACCAACAAAAGTCTAAAGTTTGATAGTTTTAGCTAGTTACTATAGGAGGTTCATCAATAATGTTAGTGTAGTATCTTTACCTTTAACCATGCTAACGAAGAAGGGAGTTTCTTTTGTCAGGGACAATAAGTGTCATATTTCTCTCTAACTATTGAAGGAGAAGTTGATGAGTGCTTCAGTGTTGGTGTTTCCATAACATAGGTAACGTTGCATCATTTTCTATCACGCTTCGAAGATTGGGTTGGGAAGTATAGTAATGTAGGACAAGAATGTGATTTCTTTTGATCCTCAACAACTTAAAACACATGAGGATAACTACCCAACTTAAGACCAGGAGTTTATAATCGATGGGTGGATGGATACGATCAAGGAATATCACTATATGATTGACTATCATCCATGAAAGGTAAATGGAGTGGTTGATGTGTTTAGAAGAAAGTCATCTTCATCATCATCTACAGATAAAGCATAATAGCACCGCATGGCATGTCACAAGCAGGACATGTTATTGTTGCTTCACCAGATGAATGTACAGTTGGAAGTATCTCTATTGGCAAGGTTGTTGGGACAACTATAGGTCAAGCCTATGTTGATATGACAGATCAAAGATGCATGGAAGGATGATACTATGATATGGAAGATCAGCTCACAGTTTGGCAATAAGTGTGATGACCATTGCCACAAATACAAGATTACTCAAAACAAAGCGTAAAATTATCACTAATGACAACACACAAAACATAGTAAATTAAAACCAATTGCAAATCAATATTTCAATCTGAAGTATTTCATAACAAGACTTCAACACATGCCATCTTCATTTCATAACTACCAAATGATGCTACATAATATGTTCACATGTTATCAAGCCACAATTGATGCATTTTAAACATGTCTATATGTACAAACCATTCTATACAATTATGGCACAATCCAAAATCCATGTGTCGATAACAAACATAAAATATCCCCAAAACCTGAGAGTACAGGGATGACATATAAAACTTCTACTAAGACTCTACACCAATAGCATGTCCAACCTTCTGGTAGCTATTGATCTCCTTGCTACTCAACTCCAGCACCACGACCTCGACCACCTCATCCACAAACACCTAAAAAGTTGTGGAACCGACGGTGTGAGACCAAACGTCCCAGTGAGAGTTATAACTCTATTCTGACAACTACTATAAGCATAATTAATAGTGTAGGTATATTAGATACCTAATAAACTAAGCACATTTAGTTAAATGATATGCATTCAACATATAGTACAAATTAAACAAACTAGGAAGATATCCATGAATAGTAGGTCAATTAATATGCTGAGAAGGAATATGGTGAACATGTATAACTGTTATCACCTAAATAGTACAAAGGTGAGACATGGTGTCATTCAATGAAATTCTTATTTGACCCTAAACAAATATACTACACGACTATTTAACCACTTTTATTAATGCCCTGAGGATTTGAGGCGTACCACACAAATCCAACTGACCACCACTAAGTCAAAATTAGTACCATACATGACCAATGGAAGAGACAGACTCCATGATCATCACAACAATACTCGGTCAGTTCGAGTCTGTAATGCAGTGTCTTAATAATCTCACTACTAAAAAACAACTTATAGTCATAGCTATGGACCTATAAAGACAACAACTCATAGTCAAAATATGGTCCTGTAAAACAACTAATCTGCCGTGGTACATGGCACAACACTAGAGAACAAACCCACACTTGGTCACTCTATAAACAAGCATTATCCCGCTAGAACAACAATTTAAGGTTATGTGGAGTTGCCTCCACTAATAACCCACATATTCAATAATATGCACTCTGCGTTTCTTGTAGGAGTTACTCATTTCACCATCCAGCTAGATACTAATGTTGAGGATGGATCTATGGTTCATGGAAACTATATGGTTAGGGTTTCATTTGATTATATATTCCAATTAAGTGTCTTTAGTTCATGAATCAAGTTATAATGTATAAACCATAAACAAAACTCTAAAAAAATAATTATAATATACAACTTTAGAAGATATCAAACGTATAACGTGAGAACTTGTCTCCTCATTATATGGCACTTATACTACTACTAATACTATGTTATTAACTATATCACATAACCATAGTGTTTTAATGTCAATCTATGTTCAAGACACTTTCTAGGTCATTAGACCCAAATACACAATTCCTGCACATTCATTATCACATAAGCCTCAACATTACTCATAATCACCACCTTGTGATTAACATGGATTAATATAGCTTTCACACTTCTATGATATTCTTCTCATCTGAAAGTTAGTGCAACACAAGAGAGAAAATACTATTGTGGAATACAATCTTTAGTGAGCTCACTTATCATGTTATCATCACATTAGGATTAGGGTTTATGGGTACCTGCTTAGGGTTTAATAGTATCATGCCTCCTCTAAACCCCAATTCCTTCGTTACCCATATTGTTGGAGGATTGTGTATAAATATTGATGGTTAGAAATTCATAATTACAGTGTCTTAAGTAGGTTATTACACGATATATGGGTCATGTGCGTACACATATATAAGTGTCTCAACTATCCATCACACATATGACTCAAGCTCTCATAACACCAATGTCTCAACCTCCCAACACATGGGTGTTGAATTGACCCATAATGGGGTGTCATGACCATCTGCAACCAAACGTCTAGACCACTACTTCATTTGGTCATGACCAGGATGCCATCCCAATATAGCATCGCATCTAAAAAACAAGGATACACTCAATAAAGTGTCGCACTTAGCACCAATTCTGGCATCTCGACCCCCTAGCAACACGTTGTTGCAATCACAACACCAAGTATAGATAACACTACGTCGCAATCATCTAAGCACAACGTCGTGGCCAAATAATGCAACATGATGTTTCTACCTTGACAACCAAGTATCTTAAACATAACACAATCACGTCTCAACCACTACCAAGTTCTAATCAAGTATTACTACATGCACACTTAATCATTAGAGTTGCAACGTCAACTTGTAACAAAGTCTGACCCTGCAACAATGTTATGTCATAACCTAGATCATAAGTAGCGACAAGTCTAGGGTTGGGGAACATCGTGACCGAAACCAACCTACAGAAGAGTGTTGACCATGACAATGGTCCAAGAGTTTGTCTTGACCACATGTACCTCCCATGGTAGGTATGAACCAAGGTCAAGGTAGGTGATCAAACCAATACCAAGTGTTACCTATGAAGAAACCTTCTAAACTAAGGTGTTCATCAACCCCAAATCTAGATCGTTGAAGATCACCGAAGGGGATGTATATAGAAATAGAAACTGAGATTCTTGTACATATATAACAGATCAAAACTTCTTGTTTTCTTAAGTATAACGAACCTTATATATAGTAGTATGTGATCAGAAGATGAGGCACATAATAGATGTAACAAAAGTTATAAAACCCGCCTGATTCGGAGAGAAACTTTCACCTAGGATCTCAAGCTCAAAAAGTTTCAACTAAGATTCCTCTCTTCGGCCAAAGGATCGCCTCCAAGAAGAATAAAACAATAGTTACAAGAGGGTTCAAGTAACATGAAAATTGGATCTAAGTTGAGCCAAAAGAGAAAGGAAAAGAGAGAAGAAGTCATCCTTTCACTAGTTTCCACCATGTTAAAACACAATATAAGGTCTTCGTGAAAAGGAGATCTCTCCCTTTCAAGAAGAACCCCCATGGATGATACACAAACAAGAAGGAAGGAGAAGGTGGAGGTTTTAGAAAACAAAATGTGATCTAGAGGATAAGATTACTTACCAAGAGACGATTCTCCAAGAATCACCACCAAAGGTTAACCCTAGCACAAGATCTTCAACATGCACCATGGGTTGACCTTCTATGGACCAAGCTCTGATCCTCCTTTCTCTTGAATCTCCAAGGATGGTCTCAAGGTAGAAAAAGGTGTGTAGAGCCAAAAATATTAGCTTGCAAGGAAAGGAAGGGATTATATATCTAAAAGAGGAGGTAAGTAGATATCTTTGAGGTGTCAACACCATAGATCACCAAGGGACACTTGTTCTTAAAAGGATTAACCTTATTTCCCTTGCATGAAAATATAAAAATGTCCATGTTTATCCAGCAAGGTTTTGCAACCTACTAAGGTTGGTTGATCCCATTTGTCATGGTCAATACACTTCATCAACCTTTGTCTTGGTCGAGACACTTTAGGGTTGAAACCCTAGGTCTCATATATGCATATGTCGAGACATTAGGAGACATGGTGTTTTGACCCACCTTCATAAGTTGTCTCCGTCACAACCATGCAACCTAAGCATGTGTCTCGATTGTGACCCTCATCACAAGTGATATAATGATGACAACATCAAACCCTAGGTTAGTCACCATATAAAGTAAGTAACCCTAGAAACTCCAATATCCCTTGATAATGTCACTAATTCAACTATGATTCAATCAAGGAACCTCATAACACCATCTTCTCTCTCATAATGCAAACACTCTCTATATGTGAAAATTTCAAAGTAACCCTCACTTTGGGTAAATTTTAGGATGATCCAAAACATGTACAATATGGTCAAGATAGGTCAAACATTTTTCAAATTGGACCTAGTTTAGCATACTAGCACGTTAAATAACATTTTTAAAAATCTCAAAAGATTAAATTAAGGTTTAAGCATCTTAATATACAAATAAATTATAATTAAGCACAAAGCTAGGTTAGAGGTTTTAAAATAATAAGCATGAATAATTTCATGAGACAGATGATGGAACAATATGCTTCAAGAATAGAACAATGGTTCTTGATGTTGGCAGTCTGAGGAAGATGGTGCTTGAGAAAGATCGTTACTCAATGTACACAATGCATCCTAAAAGTACAAAGAATTATCATACTCTTAAGGATTTTTATTAGTTTCTAAGTCTGAATCATGATGTGACAGAGTTCATGGACAAGTGCCTAGTTTGTCCACTGGTCAAAGAAGAACATTAGAAGCCTATAGGAACATACAAATTTTGCCAATTCTACAGTGTAAATGGGATCATATAACTATGGACCTTGTAGTTGGTTACCTAGGATGACCACGGGTCATGATTCCCCTTGGGTGATTGTTGATCGGTTGAAAAATTCATCTCACTTTTTTAGGGTCAAGACTACCTATACTACATAGAGTTGGCATAGATTTATGTTGAGAGATAGTTTATTTGCATGGAATACCAGTTATGATACTATGATACATGTCCTCAGTTTACAAGTAGATTTTGGGAATGTAGCTTTCAAGACACAGGCAAGGTTCAATACTATGTTTCACCCAAAAACACATGGCCAGTTAGAGAGGACCATATAGACCATAGAAAATCTGTTAATATCTTGTGTTCTTCTGTTTCTTGGTAGTTAGGGTGTTCATCTAACTTAGACTGAGTTTTCCTACAACAACAATTACCAAAGGAGCATAGACATGGAACGGTCTGAGGCTTTGTATGGTAAGAGATGCAAGTTACCTCTTTGTTGGTATGAAGTAGGTGAATATAATTTATTGGGTCCTGAGTTGGTTCAACAGACTATAGAGGAGATTAAGGTGATCCAACAACAGTTGAACGTAGCTCATGATAGGAAAAAGTCATATGCTAGCAACTGTTGTAGACTACTGGAGTTCCATATTTTAGAGCATTAATATATAAAATATTCTCCTTGGAAGGGTGTGATAAGTTTTAGTAAGAAGGATAAGTTGTCTCATAAGTTTATGAGACCATACCCTATCAAAGAATGAGTTGGAAGGTAACATACAAGTTGGAGTTGCCTCTATAGTTGCACCAATTACAAAACATGTTCCATGTTTTGATGTTAAGGAAGTGTCATCCTAATATAGAGCAGATGTTGCATCCCATAGAGGTTGAGTTGAAGGAGGATGTTACCTATGTTGAGGGTCCAGTGTTGATCCTAGATAGGTTTATCTATAAGCTTAGGTAGAAGGATATAACCTAAGTTAAGGTGTTGTGCCATCATGATGGTGTAGAGGAGGACATGTGAGAGTTAGAGGATGAGATGCATATGAAGTATTCATCCTTGTTTGCTTAGGATTTGGGGAAAAATATTTGTTGTAATTGAATGTTGATCTCTAAAATTAAACTTCAAATAATAATTTAGTATCAGTAGACAAAGCTGTATTTAAAATTTGATTCAATTCTGACTTCGTTTGCTCAAGTTATGCAATTTTATGTAATTGTGGACTTTTGTGAAATTTTCCTATTTCGTGGGGTCTAAAAATAATTTCAACACTTTAAATTTTTTTCTCTCACTATATTCTTAAGTATTGTGCAAAATTTCATTTTATTCAGATACTTTTTAGCTTTGTTCCATATGGTACTATTTCCCGTATAGATTTTTTTTTTGAGAAACTAGAGATTAAATTTTATTCACTTCACACTCTAGTGTGGATAGAATCCATGACCGAACAAACCTAGGGTTACAATTTAACCAGCTAGGTCTCGCAAAAAGAAAATTACATGGAAGATTGGAAGTTAAAGTATGCTTTTCTATTTGATCATCTACTACATTATTTTTCCTGGGGATGTATTGGGGAACATTGCCGAGATTTCCATTCACAAGAGAGGTAGCTTTCTAGGAAAATGGTTGAAACTTAGGTGGTTTCTTTCTACCCTTGCTAACGATGGAGATAGCAAGTTGGGAGTTGGAGAGTACACAGTAGGAATTCCAATTTTTGTCCTTACAGGTCTCCAGAGCTTAGATAATGGCCTAGATCTCAACCCCAAGAACCAAACTAGCAGTGATAGTTGAACCCTTCCCCATAAGGGAGACATCCTCATTGGTGGTTATGTGGACACCAATGGCAGTCCGAGGAATTTGTTGTTGGAAAGCGACATCAACAAAGAGGTAGACATATTCCTCCGGCGGGTGCTTTGAGTAGGCTTCCACCTGCGAAGGCCTCACACTTGGAGGTGCATGTAGACTAAGAATGGTTGAGGTCATGTATTGTATGAAATAAGCTTGGGCACGATCTGGACGTGCAACATGTTTATGTATAAAATCAATTCAACATTGCCAAATGTGCCAGCATGCAATGACCCATCACATGTGAGCTTTAGCACTGGTGCTCTGAGCATCAAAACTGAGTGATAACCACTCGTTTTCATTGAGTGAGAAATGATGATTGTCAGTTGGGTGTAGGTTCCAAACAACTACACTAATAGGACAATCATGAAGAGCATGTATTAATGTGTCACAACCATTGCCACAAACACTACATATTTCATCCACCTCAACGTGGAGACATAGCTTCTCAACATTGGTCAGTAGAGGTCAATATTGGAGTAACCAAAGGAAGACGTTCAGTTTCTCGGGGAGCTTCACTTTCCAAATATATTTTCAATGGCTTGGTGTGGGTACATCCTTTTCTTTGCGTGTCCATCTATAGGCAGAACGAGAAGAAAAATCCTCCATGGGTTCGAGTGACCATGTCCATATATCTTCACATGCAGTTGAGACTCACTCCGTAGTAGTCATGACCCGTACCTAGGTGGCTTGGATTGTAGTTCCAAGAAAGTGACATTTGTGGATGATGGTGAGACATTGATCTTCCAAGGAGATAGTGAGATTCTTCTTATGTGTCTAGTATCGTCCACGGTAGAGAGGAAGCTTTTGAGACAAGGTTGTGAGGCGTTCTTGGCATATGTGATGGATACTGAGGAAAAGAGTCCTAGTATTGAGGAGGAGTCGATTTATAGAGATTTGGAGGATGTGTTTCCTTAGGAGTTTCCAGGTGTTCCCCTACCCCTAGAGATTGATTTTGAGATCAATTTGGTCCATGGAATGCAACTGATAGCTTAGACACCGTACATGATGGCACTGACAGAGGTGACAAAGTTGAAGAGACAGTTGTAAGAACTACGTGACAAAGGTTTTATCAAGCTGAGTACATCATTGTGGGGGGCTCTAGTGTTGTTCATAAAGAAGAAGGACATATCTATGAGGTTGTGTATAGACTACTGATGAATCCTCCAAATTCATCCTCACAGTCGCCATTTCTAGGAATTTTTTGCCTCATATCGACTAATCCACCCTTGTTTTGGCTTACTCTGAGTGTCTCCTCAGTTTCATGAAAATAGTACTCTAATAGCTATAATTACTAATTTATTTGATCTTATCCTCCTTTACTCACTTTCCTTCTTCTCTACAGATTATTCACATCCATCTGATAACATATCTACATCTCCTCGCGGTTTGACCATCCATCTAGTTTTACCCTTCATACGGTCTCAAGACCACATGAGGTCACACAGTCTCAAGACCGTGTGAAGCCTCACAGTCTCAAGACCGTTTGGACACTGAGGCACAAGACCGGTTGACAAGAGACCGTTTAGACGGGCAGATCAACAAAATATCATTTGGATGAAGAGACCGCAAGGCAAGATCGAGAGCAAGACCATTTGGAGTAGAGACCGTTTGGAGACAAGACCATTTGGATCTAAGACCATTTGGAAATGAAGACCGTTTGGATCCCGAAACCATTAAGACTCCAGACCGGTTGGACAACAAGACCGTTTGGATGAAAACTGGTTGCCAAGACCATTTGGCTCCAAACGGTATTAGGTCCAAACGGTATTCGCAAGCGGTCTTCATCCAAACGGTCTTGCTGTCCAACCGGTCTGGAGTCTTAACAGTTTAGGGAACCAAACGGTCTTCATTTCCAAACGGTCTTGGATCCAAATGGTCTTGGATCCAAACGGTCTCTACTCCAAACGGTCTTGCTCTGATCGATCTTGCCTCACGGTCTCTTCATCCAAATGATCTTTCATTGATCTTCCCATCTAAACGATCTCTTGCCAACCGGTCTTGTGCTCAGCGTCCAAACGGTCTTGAGACCGTGAGGCTTCACACGGTCTTGAGACCGTGTGACCTCATGCGATCTTGAGACTGTATGAAGGGTAAAACCAGATGGATGGCCAAACTGCGAGGAGATGTAGATAAGTTATCAGAAGGATTAGAATGATCTGCAGAGAAGAAGGAAAGTGAGTAAATGAGGATAAGATCAAATAAACTAGTAATTAGAGCTATTAGAGCACTATTTTCATGAAACTGAGGAGACACTCAGAGTAAGCCAAAACAAGGGTGGATTAGTCGATATGAGGCACAAAATTCATAGAAATGGTGACTGTGAGGATGAATTTGGAGGATTCATCACCACACCAAACTTAAGCGTTGCTCGTCCCAAGGAACGGAAAGGATCAAGAGCCAAAAAGCTCATTTGTCTCTTAATTTCCTCATCTTTGTGCTAATGTTAGAATTTTCATGAAATTGAGAAAAAAATGAAGCAAAACAAAATTAGAGCAAAAACGTCAGAAATCCTTTGAATTGGTGACTGAGGATGAATCTGGAGGATTCATTACCCACACCGAACTTAAGCGTTTCTCGTCCCGAGGAATGAAAAACTTAAAACAGTCGCCAATGAAATCGTTCATCTCGTGATTGCCTCATCCTTGTGTCATATCATAATTTTGTTCATGGCTCAGATCGATACAGTATCAAGGCTTCCTTAGATCACGAAATACATCTTATGATATCCTCATTTCTGAGTTCACTAGACTGAAGTATTTCCTTCTCACTCTCTGTTGTATCAATCATGTTTAAAAGTTTTATCTAATTTTTAAAAGACCCGTAGAATCAATCAAACATGTATATGATCCGTCGCTGGTGTTTTCAAGAGAATGGTTGAAATGGAGGCAATTGTGGTGCCAATAGGTTGAAAAAGGAAAGAATAGGGGTGTGATCAAAAGATAAGAGTCTCTCCTCTAATCGATTGAAGGTTCTTATTATTGGTGGATTCATCAAGATACTTTGAGTGTTTTGTGCACAACTCTGGTTGACTTAGCCTTACACCTGATTTTTTTTAAAAGGTAACTCATAAGTGTATATAGGTTGGCTTAAGGCTTTTCTAACTTACCTCTTCGAGAGGAGGGAAGGGGTTATTTGTGGAGCCTTAGGGTTTCAATACCAGGCTCGACACATCTTCCTTTGTGTGGGAAGCTAATGTACCAGTTGGGTAAGACCTTTGTCGGTTATCCTTATTCAGCGCACAACTCTCATGCTTTTATTCACACACTAGCTTTTATTCATTCTCACTTGGCTTAGGAGAAAGGGTATTTATAAATTTTTGTATATTTGGGTTGTCGGGCCTCTTTTTGGAATCAGGGTAGATGTTTCCTCAACCTTGGTATGTGCACAATCATCATCATATGATTTTTGAACAAAATGAGAAGGTGATATTCCCATGTTATGTATTGAGGGGTATGGAGGAAATGGTTATAGAAAAAGAGGTGTGGTGTACAACACTGAACTTAGAGTTCAGCAATGTTCTAGTTTTCACTAGAAAAGAGTGTGGCGTGCCACACCGAACTTAAAGCTTTGGCATGGTTGGTGAGCGGAGAGGTATGGAGATGAAGGAAGATGTGTAGAAGAGAGTTCGGATCATAATGTAGTTTGCTTAGCGATTCCATATGACAGGTTCCTTTTCTTCATCACACACTGATTTAAAAGTGACATGATAAAACTTCAAATGAGAATTCCATATAGCTGATCCATTAATCAATGAGTGGCGTGATGCATTTGATCTATCTCAGTCTTATTGAAGCTTATCATCCTTTTTTCTATTAAGGATATGACATTAGGATTCACAGACTATAAAAGATGAAATCATTTAGCGACTAGTTTTAAGCATTCTTTTCTCATGAATTTTCAACGAAAAGAGGTGATGAACACAGATTGAAAAGTAAAAGGCAACTAGATAAAGGTTTTATTTGAAGAAGACTACGCAATTACAAAAAATGTAGAAAAAAAAGAAGAAAGAGAAACTAGAATTGAAAAATAGAAAGTAGTAAAGATAGAGGGTGGAGTAAGAACGTACCACCCACCCTCCATCTTGAACTTATGAGTTTGCTCATCTTAGAGCAAACACTAGGTTTGAGATGGAGGGGAAGAGATGCATAGTGTTAACAAGACGGTCCTCATAATTGAAAGAAGGTCCGACGAAGATGTTTCATGATGGTCGGGCTAAGAGTGAGGAAGTAGCATAGACAACCTATTGATTGGGCTATTGTGGAAACTTGAATGGATTTTCTAGATGACTTGGATGCATGTTTCTTTCACCTCTCTATCTGTCTAGAAGAATCCAGAGACCTTCCCCCATCAGCGGGGGAGGTGGAATATATGCAGTTGAAACTAGAGGACGGGGAAAATATTTGAAGTCATGCCTATTTGTGTTCTCCAGTTGTGGCTCGCCCTCGAAGTTCAGAGTCAAGATGCCTTCTTCATGATCTAGAGTAGTTGATAGAGGGTCAACCACTTAAACTTCTTCTTGTCCCAGATCAGGTGGCAGATTCAGTTCAGGCTTCATTTCGTCACTCGACTTTTCTTGTGTAGGGTGTGGTAGCCAGGGGGACATTTGTTCATCAGGGTATTGTTCTGAGGATCATCATTTTGATGACATGTGTCATCTGGAGGGTTATCATTATCAATGTTGGGGTTGATAGGAGCAGCATATTTCATTCCAAAGTTAAGATGTTGTTCAAATTCTTCTTCGTTGTGCACTCATAATTTTGATGAATAACTAGAGGGAGATTCAACAGGTAGAACGAACTCTTGTTTGGATAAAGGAATCATGAGAAACTAAGGTAGAGGCTCTAGTGATGTCTCTTCATGGGAAGGGTTAGCCCATGGTATATCATTTTGTGGACTAGAATCCTCCCACAAATATGTTTTTTTGATATTGAGACTAATATACTCCATTCATGAGTCAGGCTGTTATTCCAGTTCTTCCTCATAGCACTCCATCAGTTATATTAAGTATTCGGGAGAAGTTGCTATGGGAAGAATGAAACCTTGTTCAGGTAATGGAGATATGTCAGTCTCCTATATATTTGGTAGCTTGGGAGGAGCTTCTCTGTAGGGGAGGGTGGCAATAAGAAGATTGTTTTGTGGCTTGATGTCTTCCCAAAGGTCCTGCTTGTCATTACAAGGGTCTACATAAATATCATATTCCATTCCAAAATCAAGAGATTGTTCGTGTTTCTCTTCAAAGTACACCATTAACTCATTCAAGTGACTAGAAAGAGATTTAATGGAAAGAGCATACTCTTGTTCGAGAATTGGCTCCGTCTGGACTTCTTGTAGGGATGGAAGCTATGGTAACGTCATTTCATGGAAATGATCGGTCATAAAGTCATCGTCTTGGGATCCATCATCCTCCCATGATTCTTTTTCATCATCATCAGGGTCAGTGAGAGTGGTATGGTCTACATCTAAATCAAGATCTTGATCAGTCCCATCCTCGAAGTCTATTCCTAGATTAGCCGAATGATCAGAAATTTCTTCATAAGGATAAATCAAATCTTATTCTGACAATGGAGACATTAGAGTTTCTTGCATAAAAGACATCTCCTTATCTGAATCAGTCAAATATTCATCTGAGTCTGAATGTGAAGGAGGGTAGAGTTCTTGTAACATAGACCCTTCTTCATTGGAATTCATCAACAAGACAGCTGAAGTTGAATAATATTTGTCGTATAGGGAGTCAATCATTGCTGATTGCTCCTCAATATGTATGGTTGGATATGGGTCTGTGGGGGAAGAAGATGGGTAAGTACCAAAATTGATCCCCAATTGATCTCCCAACTGTAGAAAAACTTCATATTGGCCAATTGATTTTTCATCTAGGGGAATAGTGCATGAGTCATTTCCAAGTCAGACCTTGGCTCAAAAAATGATTCTTTTCTTGTGATACTGTGGAGAAATCATCCTCAGGTTCAATGATTTTCTCTGAGGATGATTCCTCTCCTTGCACTGCTGCTATAAGATCATTAGAAGGCACCTCCCACATGATATCATAATCATCATCGTAATCAATTACAATATGTGGATGAGGAATGCACTCAATGGGAATTGGTGATTGTTCTTCATGTTGCTCAAAAGCATGGACAAGTTGCATAAGTTGACCAAGCTCGTCTATCAACTTCTCGTTCGTGGATGTCTGATCAGCTAGTTGTTGAGACACCAACTTCTGTAGAGCGCGTACTTCTTCTATTAATGTGTATTGATCTTCATAGTAGGGATCTTCACTATACCCGTTGGGTTGATGTTGATAGTAGCTCTCATCGTTGTAGTATTGATTTGCATTGTAATCTGGATTTCCTTCTGTATTGCAATATATGCCTTGAAATCCATCATAGTTGGGCTCTTTGTAGTAGCTTCCAGGAGGATATGGATTATAACTTGCATTATATCCATAGTCGTGTGAAGAGGCTGCCTCGAGTTTCCCAACTATACGATTTGTGATTACTTGACGTAGTGCATTCATGTAGTGAGGAGGAACATTGAAGTAGTTGATTGATGAATGCGATTCGTCACCCCATAATTGACATCTAATGGTTTGTGGCATTGACTGCTGCATTTTGAAGAGAATTGGTACCTAAAATCAAATAAGGTGTTTATAAGGCATGACCAATCACTTCAAATTCAAGAGAATATGCAATAAAAACTTTAACTTTTGAGATCAAGGTTTTCCCCCTTTTTTTGAAAAGAAAATGAAAAACCCTAGAGAAACCTAGGTCGACACAGAATTCGACGAAGATGATTCTTACGACGTTGTCCCTGGAAACGACACCATTTTTTGATGGAGCTAGGATTTACATTAACAGATTGCTCTTCCAATGGAAGTCCTAATGTGCACCAAAAACCCTAGGGAATTGATGTTCTCTCTATGTTTACCTACAACTGGTGCTAGATAAATGCTCCAACCCCACAAGAGTGTGGAAGCCTTATCGTAGTACAGATTTAGGATCGAACCCAAAGGACAACGTAAAGAATCTGGATGTCTTTGTCTCATCTTGTCTTGATATAAGTTAATCGTTTATAACCAAGAGATTGATAGAATTAATCTAAACTAATCTATAACATGCAAAAGTAAAGGCAAGTATGAAATCTAGTTAAAGTTTGAAATTTAAGATTATCAGAGGATGATGGATCACTGGGGTGATGCGGATATTCACCACCACTACACATGCATTGTACCTGTACCAACATAGCAAGACCTACAAGCAGGATACATGGATCTTGTGCAATGTTGATGCCCTCTCAGACAACGAACATTATACACATCCTTCATAGGTTGAGTAGCTCCCCTCCAATACATATCTATGTGTCAATGGAGATATGTGCCCTCTGAAGGGAGATCTTACTCAACCTCATGAAACGTGCATAGGAAAATTAACAAGCGAGAGATATTATCAATTTGATTAGTATCGTTATAGACTATCCCTCTTTCAAGGACATAACTATGAGAAACGTGGGAGTGTTGCAATGCCAACCATCCCCGAATGAATGGTCACTTACTTTGATTCACTCCCTTCACAGAGTGTGTTCCTCGACCTATCAAGATTGTACTTTCATACGTCAACTGATTCCATTTCATAGTATGAAAGTACAACAATGGAGGTGAGCTTACTCCACTCCTTGAAAAGCGTTCCTAGATACCGAAACAGATATGTGGTGGATACACACATCAAGAACCAACACTAAATCGGTAATCGAGTCTTAAGAGTAGACATAGAAAATCCACAACAAAAGACAATAGATCATGCAAGAAAGCGGCCAACATTTGAGCATGCAATGAAACGATTAGCATGTAATCGAAAAGATAACATCTTTAGGTATAGATTACAAAGCATGGGTAGTGGGGCTAGCCCCCGCGCCCCAATGAATTACACTACTCGCTCCTCATAGAGGGAGAAATAAAGATGGAGAAGAAAGATAGAACAAGCATCGTCAGAGTAGAAGAGTAGATCTGTGACAGCTAGATGTAGATCACCCCAGTCTTCGGGATTTCTCCGACTTGGTTGATGAATTCCATCTCTTGCTACCTTGATCTTCGTGTGCACCTCCGGAGACATACGAGTAGGGCCAGACAGATCTTGGTGGAGATGAGGTAGCAGTGGAGTCGCCTTGCGGCCTCCCGGATCTAATGCCCAAATTTAGACCCTGCTGGTCCTATTTATAGGCTTGGATGGGGTCTTCACATTTTTTGTGTGAGAATACTTCAAACAGTCTTGGATCCAAATGGTCTTGGGTCCAAACGGTCTTGGCCCTAAACGGTCTTGGCTCTAAACAATCTTAGCTCCAAATGGTCTTGGATCCAAATGGTCATGGCTCCAAACGGTCTTGTCAACCGGTCTTCATCCAAACGATCTTGCTGTCCAATCGGTCTGGAGTCTTAACGGTTTTGGGATCCAAACGGTCTTCATTTCCAAATGGTATTGTATCCAAACGGTCTCTACTTCAAACGGTCTTGACTCCAAAGGGTCTTGGGTCCAAATGGACTTGGCCCCAAATGGTCTTGGCTCCAAACGGTCTTGGCTCCAAATGGTCTTGGATCCAAATGGTCTTGGCTCCAAACGGTCTTGACTACAAATAGTTGGACTAGGTGACTATAAATAATAAGTATGCCTTATCGAGGATAAATGACATGTTTGTCCAATTGTGTGATGTGACGGTGTACTAAAAGATAGATATGAGATCAAGATATCATCAGTTGAGGGTCAAGGAGGATGACATATTTAAGTCAACCTTTAGGACACAATATGGTCACTACAAGTTTGTGGTTATGTCGTTCGAGCTAACCAATGCACTAGCATCGTTCATGGATTTGATTAACAGAGTGTTCTAGTCATTCCTTGATCAATTTGTGGTGGTCTTTATAGATCACATCTTAATATATAGTCTAGATAGTCAATTACATGAACATCACCTTCGTTAGGCATTGACCATGCTGAGGTAGCACCAGCTTTATGCTAAGTTTAGGAAGTGTGAATTCTGGTTGAAGAAGGTAGCTTTCTTGGGACATGTTATATTTGTCGAGGGAGTGCATGTTGATCTTATGAAAGTAGAGTCTGTGATAGGGTGGGAACAACCTAAGATGCTGATAGAAGTGCACAATTTTCTAGGTTTGGTAGGCTATTATAGGAGGTTCATCAAGTAATTCTGTGTTATCACATTACCCTTAACTAAGTTAATGAGGAAGGATGTGCGTTCTTTTGGAATGAAAGATGTCAACATGCTTTTCATACGTTGAAGGAGAATGTGACGTCCACGGATTTTCTAAAACTTAATCTGATGTGTGACATCCAAATTGAAACCCTCACCTCATTGGGAATCCCAATTTAAACATCCCACACTAGGCTAAGAAGAAGAAAATCAAGGGAGTCAAAAGGAAACAATCAGTAGCACATGTACATGAACAATAATAAAACCATACACACATGTTCACCATTCAACATATAATTACAACATGAATTGTTACAACATTTGATATTACATATTGAACAACAAACTTCTACATATACATGTACTACCATAAACTTAAATATCTTAATCATGATATCAACACCAATTAACATCCATATTTTGTCAAAGCACTTGGAACTCTTCAAATTACTTAAAGATATGAGTTCACCTATGTCATTGGACATTTAGGATTCTAAAAGTCCACTCCATCACATCATATGTCATTTTCTGATAAGCAGGCTATTTATTGTGATTTATAGAAGATCTGAACAATTACTAAGATTTTACCTTTTCGGATATCATGTGGCGTCCTTGGATTTTCTAAAACTTAATCTGATGTGTGATGTCCAAATTGAAACCCTCACCTCAGCGATAATCCCAATTTAAACATCCCACACTAGGCTAAGAAGAATAAAATCAAGGGAGTCAAAAGGAAACAATCAGTAGCACATGTACATGAAAAATAATAAAACCATACACACATGTTCACCATTCAACATGAATTGTTACAACATTTGATATTACATATTGAACAACAAACTTCTACATATACATGTACTACCACTAAACCACAGGATATTAAGACAACATGTCCACCTGTACATCAACTCGCCACACAACTCATTCTATCCTAGATCTTCAAGAGCATAACCACAACCTAAACAAAAGATTACATGCGGTACACGTCAGCACAATATTTCATGAATATTGTACTGAGTACGCCTACGTGTCTTTTTATATACCTCTCATCATATCTTGGCAATAAGATAAAACTAATACTTGGTAGCATTAAACAAAATATAAGAAAAGGCGTATAGTTGCACAAAGATATTTGTTACCAGAAGAGAACACATATTTTAGGCACATTTCCATTATATGTAAACTTGATCAAACAGATGCACTATTCTACCAAAGAGATTTAGTGCTCACATGTACTATTCTGCCAAAGAGATTTAGTACTTCATAAATGCACTATTCTACCAAAGAGATTTAGTGCTCACATGTACTATTCTGCCAAAGAGATTTAGTACTTTCATCAATGCACTATTCTACCAAAGAGATTTAGTGTTATCATATAATGGACCAAATATCTTATGTTTCATGTGTTCATAGCAATAAGTATGGAAAATCATGCAACATATCATACAAGAACAATCATTTCAATCAATATCATATGCCAAGTTTGTACTACCATATAACGCAAGCATATTGTATAATAAGCCAAGTAAGAGGTAATGGCGTACCTTGATCAAGGCCAACCTAATCACATATTCTTCATGTCATCTAAAACCTGGTCAACCCCTGATCAAGATAAGATCATATACTATCATCAGGTTCTCATCATCTTACATCTCATCTTAACCCTAATCGTGTTCATTAGGGTTTCTCTTAGTTCATTAGGATATTGTGATTGTTACTGGTATTATCTTCTTGGGATTATCTTACTGATGTCATATTCTATATTATGGTTCATTATCTGAACATTAGGTACCAAATCCTTTTTGTGCACATATTAACCCTAGGTTACATCATTAACCTAGATTAGGGTTTTATAACATGTATTAATATTCATCTTCATATAACATGGATTTTGTTCATCATTATGATCTCATAATTAAAACTGAGGTTCAATATACTGATATGAGATTTCTGTATAAATTGCATCATTTATAGAGCACGTATGTATTTATTGCATTTTATTTAGGGTTATTAGCCCTAAATAGACATATGAGGTATTTTATATAATCCCATGCATCAAAATTATAATCTCTGATTTCAGATACATTATGAACATGATTATAGATTCAGTAACATATTCTCATAATTTTAGGCCATCATTTGTTATTTATTAGGCATGAAAAGACCAATTTACATCATACATGATAACCCTACTATTAGTGCATCAAAAGCCAGATATTATGTTGTCATATTGTTCTATGCATTTTTATGAACAATTTGGTATATTATATGTATTTTTTCGACACTTGATGTATTTACTATGATTTATACAAGGTATGAGATTTTTTGGAATTTTAGCTTCAACTGCGAATCAGATTTTGCCACGTGTCCCCTCACAGCTCCTTCTTGATAAGCAGTTCAAGGTCTCGCTCCATCTGCTATGTTGGTCGGTTCGCGTTGGTTGACATCGGGTCCGACTGGACCGAACCCCCCACTTATCCCGTTGTGTTCCGTTGGATGCCTCCAGCGTGAGAACCTAGTTCTCAACATGAGCGCCGCCGCCTGGTCCACCTTCGGTGAGTGAGTGGATACACCCTCCCAGCCAGGGCGATGTCGCAAAGCAGAGCACAAAGAGGGTAACGGCTGAAGTCTCCTCAGTGCAGCACCTCTCAGCGTCTCAGATCCCTGGGGTCATCCGTGGGGCTCCTTCTCTGTTTCCACGTCCGACGCCGCCATGGCCAGGAGATCGGCAAGGGACCTGCCACCAATGGGATGCTGCCACTATAGGCTCATTTCCGCCTCTGCCTGCTCTCAAATGCCTCCGGATCTCCATCCTTGTGGCCGTGCGTCACTTGCGACTGTCGCGGCAAAGAAACAGGGGAACACCACCCCCCGCTCTTTGCAGATCGTTGTAACGGAGAGGCATGCGGAGCCCATGTTCTCCCAGTCTTCCTGTCATCTGGTCCAACACCACCATCGAGACCCCTTTTTGATCTCTCTCATCATGCTTCCTGGGCTATCGCTGCTTGGGTTGGCACTAGCGGCTCCGAAGCCCTACCTCCATGAGGCTGATCTGTGGTGGAGTTTGCAGTTTGCAAGCCACTGTCGGCGGTGGGGTGAAAGACCCATCCCCAGAGCAAAGCTTCATGGTAGAGAGCATGCTTGCAGGAAATGGAAGGCTTGCACTTAGTGCAAAATGAACCAATAGTCAGTCAAGGCTCTCTACATGTGGTGCTTCTTCTAGGCTTCATTCTCAGCCCACGTTCTCCCAATCGTAGACAACCCTCACCTATACACTATAGCAACTGCCACAAGGTAGATGAGTTGTCCGATCTAGCACATCTAAGGGTTGCAAGAACATGATCCGTGGTCTCTACCTAGTTAGGGCTATGGCCATATCGTGTGCACGATCGTGACATATGACATATCACAACTAATCAAGGCCTAAGTTCCAAATATGAAATCTTGCCCTATTATTACATAATATTTAAACCTAAATATCTCCTTCTGGGAACATTGAAATAATCTGAAACATTGACTGTAGTTTTATCATAACTCAAGCTATATTCCAACCAACTATGGTGCTGAGACTCACTCATTTAACCATTTAATATGTACTTCAAAAGAGCACAAACTTAAAGATCTTAATCATGATATCAACACCAATTAACATCCATATTTTTTCAAAGCACTTGGAACTCTTCAAATTACTTAAAGATATGAGTTCACCTATGTCATTGGACATTTAGGATTCTAAAAGTCCACTCCATCACAGAGAAGTTGACAAGTGCACCATTTCTGGCCTTACATGTGCAAGGAAAAGGATACATCGTCTTTTGTGACGTGTTGAGGAATGGTTTGGGATGTATGATGATGTAGGACAAGTAAGTGGTTTCTTTTTCTTCCCGACAACTTAAGAAATAGGAGGAGAATTACCTAACCCATGATTTGAAGTTAGCAATAGTAGTCCATGATTTGAAGATTTGGGGGCACTACCTGTATGGGGAGAAGTGTTAGATCTTTACGGATCACAAGAACCTAAAGTACACATTTTCACAATAGGAATTGATTATGAGGTAGAGTTGTTGGATGGAGTTAATCAAAGACTAAGACTGCATGATTGATTATCATCCAGGAAAGGTGAATGTTGAGCTAGATAAATTGAGCAGGAAATCTTCATAATCGCCTATGGATAGAGGTCAGTTGAGTTCTTTGATGTACCACAAGTGAGACATTCCGGTCACTTTTCGTCAGATGAATGTTAAGTTGGAGATTTCCTTGCTAGCTGGTTTGCTGCCACATCTACAAGTGAAGCCTACATCGAGACAACAAATCCAAGAGGAATAATAAATGGATACTGTGATACATCAAATTTGATCATAGTTCGGTAGTGAAAAGTGTGATGGTTTCCACGACTAAGATGATGGGACAGTTTGTTACCATGACATGATAGTGGTTCCTAATGCTAATGACCTAAGGAAGATGGTGTTGGAAGAATCTCATTCATCCATATATGCTATGCACCTAGATAGAACCAAGATGTATCATAATTTGATGGATATGTATTGGTGGCCAAGCTTGAAAAGGGTGTGGCTGAGTTTGTTTCAAGATGTGATGTATGTTATAAAATTAAAGAAGAGCACCAAAATCCTATAGGAATGTTGCAATTGTTGCCTATAGCACAGTGGAAGTGGGATCATGTGACTATGGACTTTGTGGTTGGTCTTCCTAGTACAATGAAAGGTTATGATTCCATTTGGGTGATCGTTGACAGGTTAACCAAGTCAGCACATTTCTTTCCCATGAAGACAACTTTCATAGAAGAGAATCTTACCCAGATCTATGTGGAGGAGATAGTGCATTTGCACGGTGTTCTAGCTACTATCATGTGTGACAGATGTCCTTAGTTCACAAGTCATTTTTAGGAACCACTACACATGGCCTTAGGTACGCAGTTAAGGTTTAGCACTGCTTTTCACCCACAGACAGATGGTCAATCTGAAAGGACCATTCAAACCTTGGAGGATCTATTGGGAGCCAGTGTTCTTCAGTTTTCAGGAAGTTGGGACATACACCTTAGTTTGATAGAGTTCACCTACAACAAAAAGTACAAGAGTAGCATTGATATGGAACCTTATGAGGCATTGTATGGGAGGCATTATAGATTGTCGTTGTATTGGTATGAGACTTGTGAGTATCAACTTCTCAGTCTCAAGCTTATGCAACAAACGACATAGAAGATCAAAATGATACAACAATAGTTGAAGGAAGAACATGACAGATAAATGTTGTATGCAGACAATCGTCATAGACCCTTGGAGTTCCAAGTAGGAGACAAGGCATACTTGAAAGTCTCTCCATGGAAGGGTGGTATGAGGTTTGGGAAGAATGGTAAGTTGGCTCCCAGGTTTATGGGACCTTACCTAGTTATGGCACGTGTTGGGAAGGTGGCTTACCGGTTGGAGTTGCCACCTGAGTTGCACAGGTTGCATCCAGTGTTCCATGTAGTATGTTGAGAAAGAGCCATTGAGACACAAAGTTATTGTTGCAACCTGTGGAAGTGGAGCTTGATGAGGAAATGACCTATGTGGAAGGTCCAGTGTTGATCCTAGATCAAAGAGTGAAGAAGTTGAATAGGAAGGACCATGTGCTTGTGAAGGTTCTTTGGCATAATTGTGGTGTTGAGGAAGCCACGTGAGATTCGAGGAAGAGATGACGAGGAAGTACCCCTCCCTTTCATCTTAGGAATTTGGGGGCAAAATCCCTATTAGGGTTTTATGGCTTGCAAGGACCCTGACCCACATTTTGGGATAACCCTATTTGTCTTGCTTAAGCATGATTCTTAGAACCTTACCCTAATCATCTATATATAATAATGACATTTTGGAAGCTTGAGTTTCTTGTTTTGACTTTGTTTGGTGGATGCTTGTGTTTTGTGGAGAGGTTTTAGTGCAAGTTGCAATTTACCCAGGATAACGGTTGATATGCAAGTTTGCCAACTCTAGTGTGTTCCTTCTCTCTCTTTGCATCATCTAGGAGAGAAATAGAGATGTACACCTTGTTCGGATCTTGGTTGTGAAGTGACATCCTTGGTAATGTTTTGGACATAGGTTTGAGGCGTGCCTTGCACCTAGAAGTGTTGTCTCGGGCTTGAGAGCCTTGAAGAGGCCTTGTATCAGTTTGTGGGTGTCTTAAGTTGCACCCTATCGATTTATGGGTGTGTGGAGATGTGGTATCGGGCTTAACCATGATAGGTGACCTAGTGGACGAGACCTAGATCTTATCACCTTGTTTACATGGTGTTGTGCATGAGGCTCTTTCTCGTGGACAAGTGACACCTAAGCTCCTAAGGTGGTGAAACCTCTTCCATGATCTCTCTCATCCCTCTTATATATATACCCCTTCCTCTCTATGCAAGAGAATCCTTTTGGCTATCCTTGCTTTCTCTCCTTGGTAGATGACCTTGAGCTAGAAGACCTCTCTTGGAAGCTTGGTGGATGAGTCCTAAGCTTGTGGTGTTCCCTTCATCTTCTACCTTGGTAAGCCATGGTTTCTATCTCTCCTTTATTCTTCTTGGACATGGATCCTGGTTATTTTTCTTTCATACTCAAACCTCCTAATCTTGGTTCCATCTTCTTCCTTGGTGGTGTTGTGGTGACCAAGCTTGGAATATCATCTTCTACCTTGAGCTCGTGAATCTTTGAGCTTGACCTTGGAGCTTGGATCTCAATGGTGATCTTTGAGGCGGGTTATATAACTCTAAACCTTCTTTGTTCTTATCACTCTTTTCATGATATCTTGTTCTTTATCCCTAGAGTGTTACCTCTTGCATTTTAGTAGTTCTTCTTGATGGTACATGAAAGGAGTTATGTTACCTCTTTCATGAAAGGAGTTATGTTTAGTTGTTGCCCTTACGTTACACCTTCTTTGCTTGCTATAGATGAGCGAACTTAGATTGAAGATGACTTGGCCGATATGTTCTGTGGGTGGCCGTCATGACTTGTGATGCCATGAACCGTCACACCTTGTGACTGGTCGTCACAACCTTGGTTAGGTTTAGTTCGACACATTTTGATGTTGCTTAGATCATCATGCCTTGTGTATGAATAGGTCAATATGAGACGAGAGTGTTAGTTTGCTTGGTGTTTGCTGAAATGATATGGGGAATAGGTTTTGGATAGGATAGTCATCATGACTAGAGTATGACACCTAACTGAGATGCTTTGCAACTGAGATGTGTTGCTAGCCAATATGCTTGTGAAGTGTTAGCCTGTAATGGCTTTGGTTGTCACACATGGAGAGGTATTGATGCCCGACATACCCATCCTGTGATGCCCAACTAACCCTACATCCCGTCACAACATGAGACGCCAGCATGGTGACGCCCATCATGCCTTGGGCTGGCATTGCCCTACATACACATGCATTTTTCCCATCACAAAGTCACACCTTGAGAAGGTGTCTCCTGACAGGCTAGGTTGGCTGACACACTCCCCATAGGTGATGCTACCCGATACACTCTCCTTAGATGGTAAACTGATACACCTCCTAAGAGGGTAGCCCAATACCATGATTTCTTGTCTAATACATCATACTAATCTAAATCAATATACAATCCTTGATGTGGTTGCCTGACACTTAGGATTAATCTGATACACTATATGATGGCCCTAACTGATATCTTGTGATGGTATCTATGATACATCATGTTGATGATAGAGCTACATAAGATGTGATACCCTATGGGTTGGTTGTGTGTATGATGATAAGAGTTATGTTTCTATGAACTTTGTTTCTTAATAGTGATGGAACTGATTATCTAAGAGTGGTTGTTGATCCAACCTTGTAAACCCTAATCAGGTAAAGAGAAACCCTAACCCTAAAGATGTAATATGTATGGCATGGATCTTATAAGATGATAGTGTTGATGATGTCTTGCCTTTCATGTTACAAGTTTCTAACTATGCAGGTAACACCAGTTGATGTACATAGCCAGGTATGATCTATGGTAGTTATGATATGTTTGAATATGCCTTGTGAGGTACATGTGATGTGGTAACACAGAAAGAAGAGGAAATGGTCCTATGACCTAATGATGGCTTGATGCCTTGTATGAAGTAATGATTACCTTAATGATGAGAGGCGGGATTGTCACCCCATGATATGTCATCCTTGTGATGGACACATGTTGAAAAATAGACATGAAGTGATGAGGTGATGACATCACACCTTATATGTTTCAGTATGCTCTGGTGATGTGTCATGTCCTTGATTATGCAGAACTTGTTTTGAGTTTATACTTTGTAACTTAATTGATGCTAAAAGATACTTAAATAACCTAGTTAATCAAGTGGAATCTAATCTTGTAGTTTGCCCTGTGTCCTCGATCCATTCAGTGTTAGTACTTACTGAATGGTAAAATGAGTTTAACTTGGAACACATATTGTTGAATATGTAGGGTGCAAGTTGAGGTATCTCCTTGTGTCCTGAATGTATATGTATACACAAGTTTGGTTGTGAGCCATACCCTAGAAGAGTACGGATTTGGACCGTAGCTCCATGAAATGTAACACATGATTGGATGCAAACCATACCCTGGAAGAGTATGGTTGTGAGTCATAGCTCAAATTTCACTAATGCCGTACCCAGTACCAAGGTGGGCTAAATCTGCACAGCTAGACTATACGGTACTAGAAGCAGTTGACTTATGATGTCACTGCATGTTCACTTGTACTGACTGAGGAAGGTGAGGTCATGGATTTCAGCTCTTCCATTAGAACTTGTATGGTACCTATTTCGACTTATCAAGTGGTCGGTAGAATTTGGGTGGTACGACTCAAATCCTCAGAAATAATAAAATAAGTAATCAACCATATAGTATATCTGTATAGGATCAAATATGAAAACATTGGATGAGGCCTTGCTTGATCTTTATACAATATTGTTGATAGGAATTATACATGTTCTTCATATTCCTTTTAAATTATTAAGATGTTGCATAATTAATCAGTAATTTCTCTTCCTGTTAATAATAGTTACCTACTTCACATAGATGTAAGTTTACTGCTTTTTTAGTTTATCTTATCTGTGATAATAATTGAGTTGGTGAAGAGTTATATGTCCCACTGAGATTTGGAATCTCACCCTGTGGGTTTCCCACACCCTTTTTAGGTGGACGATCACAAAGAGGTAGAGATTGTGCTGTGGAGGTTGAGAAGCAGCAAGAGGAGAAGTAGCTGACTATATTGGAAGTGTTTTTGGATGTCTTTTATTGATAGAGTCCTAGAGTCATCCCTGTAAACTCGGGTCCTTCAGGATGTTTTATAGACGCTTTGTGGATGTGCTTTCAATACGTGTTTTTCTTGTGTTCTCTTTTGTATACAACTGTAATGGATAAATGTATATATGTTTTGGAACAAGTTCTTTGGTAGCATTCTGATGGAACACCCAGTAAGTGCTTTGAGTCTTGAAGGCACTTATATGTAAAGGTTCTTACTATCTAGTAGTTTTTATGAAACATTCTTAATTTCTTGTGTTTTTCAGTAATTTGTAAATTAATCTTTCTTCAGCAGTTCTATTTTGAGTAATCTCTCTTTGTGTGGCACGGGGCGTCATAGATAGTCTGGGATTCAAAGTTTGTAATGCTAGAAAATAAGAAGAAACGAGATTTTTCTTTAGAGACAAGTTGCCTTGATGCTATGGAGAAGGACTTCAGGATGTTGGAGATTCTCCTTTCTTGTGCTATAGACGCCTCTCCCATGAGAAGGATACCTTCCTCAAAGAAGACTTGGGAGAATTTAACTCCCCTGCATGAGAGAACTAGATGATTCCATTCCCAATTGTAATAGTAGTTGTAAATATCTAACTCATCCTTTTTGTACATATGACAAACACATATGGACTGACTGGGTCACCTTGCCTTACCCCCAACCTTGCTTTAAAAGATGGAAGTGAGCTGCCTTCCCATAGAATGGAGGTGGATCCAATAGTAATAATATGAATGTTGAGGTTACAATGTTTGTCAAGTATACCTATTCATTTAAGAGTGTCATATATGAAATACCAGCTCATGTGATCAAATGCCTTGGCTAGGTACAATTTGTGCACATATTATTCTTCTTTATTGCCTGACTCCTCATGGAGGGAATAACTTCTTAAACAAGAATAATATTGTCATTGATTATGTGACCTAGAATGAAGATAGACTGGGTCAGGGAGATCTAGTTGTCTAGGTAAGGCTTAATGTACTACACGATCACTTTGGAGATCAGCTTAAAGCACACATTGTTGAGGGAGATGGGTCTAAAGTCATTGAACTTCTGGGGTGTATCGGTTTTGGGGATGAGTACCACCTAAGAGTTTGCTATGGAGGGCTCGATAGCTTCATAAGTGAATAATTCATCCACTGTGTGGATGATGGAGGGGCCAATTTTGTTCCAGTTGTTATGTATGAAGTCAACATAGACCCCATCTGGTCTAGAGGCCTTCATAGGTTCTCTCTTGAGGGTGACTTTTTCAATTTCATCTATTTTTGGGATGGCTTGCATATGGGAAAAGGTGGTAGGGTTGATGCTAGGGAAGACTACAGGTTGCCTTCAAATCCGGCCCAAGTCTAAAGGATGCTTCATCATCACGAGGTCCTCGAAGTAGATGTGTAGCATGAGCTTGATATCTTTGATATTGTGGATCCACATATCATCATTGTTCTTCTAGAATGTGATCTGGTTATAATGATTCCTAGACTTGAGATAGGACTGGTGCAACTTTGTTTTACCATCGCAGTATTGCAACCAAACAATATGAGCACATTGTTGTCAGTCAGCCTCTTCTTTCAAAAAATTTGGTGGTACCTTTCCTGAAGATATATAGATGGGTCATCCATAGGAGGTGAATTTAGAAGTTGAGTAGTTACCTAGGATATGTTGATGCGTTCGAGCAGGATTTGTTTCTCCTTTTGTTGTTTGGCCATGCATTTTGACTCCCATGTGCTAGAGAGTTGCTTGAAAGTGCGCAACACATCTTGGAGATTTTTTTCCTCTGCTCATTTTGGTAGGAGATCAGTATGGAATTCAGGTCCTAGCTTCCAACTAACCTTGGCTATTGAAGGTGTGGTGATGGCATTCCTTGCTCCCACATGATATTAGAATTAGGATATGATAATAATAAAGTCTAGGCATCACTACGACTAAAGAAAAATCAAACATGTTGAGCCATTGGTTATTTGCAATAATGCGGTCAAGCTTCTCGAACATATTGAGTCTTCTAAAGGTGAATGTTGGGCTTTGTGATTTTAACTCAGGTAAACCTATATTGAGAAGAGTCTCATAGAATCTTTCCCATGAATATTTATCAAAATATTTACCTCCCTTTTTTTCATTGATGTTGAGCATAGTATTGAAATCCCCCATGACCATCCATGTGTCTTGGATGTCCAGGGAGATTTCCTCTAGTCGATCCCAAAAATACTTCCTCTTAGTCATATTCTAATTAGCATAAATGATAGTAGGATACCATGAGTTGTTCACTTTGCAGTGGATAAACTGGCGGTGATTGAGGATGATATCTATCATGTAGATGCGATGGCCCATGAAATCAATATCCCACCTAAGAATCCAATGGTTCCACTTTATGTGAGGAATTGAAGCAGATTTTTTTAATAATTGCAGAGGCTGTGTTGCCACTACATTGTGTTTCCATGATGATCATGATCCCTATTTTAGGAGAGACTTTCATCTCTTTGATCAAAAGTATTTTTTTGTCAAGGCAAGAACCTTGTACATTCCAACAACATATATTCATTAAAGTCATAGAAAGAGTTGGCGTGACACTTACTATAGCGTCGCACACAGTCCCAAGGACTTCTCTTCACTATAAGTTTTAGTGTTCATGTTGTCAAACTCTGGTGGTTTTTCTACCTCCGGTTCTTTCATTGAAATCCAATGCTTGACGTGTTTGATCACATGGATGGTCATCGCCATGATCCATTGGAACTTGTTCACCTATCTGACCATTCTTCCAAACCCTATCTAGACTTTGGACAAACTGGAAGATAATCTTGTTGTTCCATAGCATCACATACCCACTCTAACCCTTGCCCAGACATGAGGGGATGATCTTGTTAGAGTTTGGTATACCAGAAATCCTGCTAGATTGGAACCGGTATGAACCCCCATCAGTGTTTGGGATGTTCTTCTCCCGACCAAGGATGACTTCATTCTAGGTAAGGCTGACAATGATGTCACCACATTTTACCATAGGGGTTTTCTCTCCCTGTCCACTCGCTCCCTTGTTTGGTCCATTATTAGTGCTATTAGCGGCCTGCTATTTACGCTGCTTTTGCTTGTTTTTCTTGCTGACCACTATTGCCTAGTCATCGTCTTCCTTTACCAACCCCTCGTCATCCAAGAGTAAGATGGCTTCATCACCACTAGGGTGTTGGGCTTTTCCAAGTTTGCCTTTGAGGGTATGTTTGTTCGTCTCTCTGTCCTTGTCCTTGGGGCGATGGCAATCAGGATATTTTACATCAAGGGCATTAGAGTACATAAATCCTGGATTTGGGAAAGGTAGTGAAGTGGATGCAAGATCAATGGATGGGGGAGGGGCATGCTTACTATGATGGATTGGACTTTTGGAGTCCTTAATCGTCCAATGACATAAGTGAAATCATAAGTTCGAGTAATTTTGAGAATTCCAATAGTTTTGATGTAGTTCGAGATCTGTGGATGTTGATATTGGCTTCAATATCCCTAGGTTTATACCTTTGAAACATGTAGAAGGCATGGTTGTAAATCCTTTGTTGAAGTTCACATTGTTGGGATGACCCTAGAGAGATAAGCTGAGGTTTGAAATGATAACATAATGTGTATTCTTGAGGTGTGCTTCAATTAGAACACATTATATGATTTATAACTTAGGGCCACATAATAGGAAGCCACCCTTCCTTGATAACGTGGTACAGATAGATTTGTTTAAGGGGATATAGCCTTGGACGAGAATCATGGTACATCATCAGTAGGACCTCGTCCTTGCAACTTCTTGGTCAATCGTGGAGTGGGGAAACATGCACGTTTTGCTCATCCATGATCACTGATCGTGTGAGTAAGGGATGGACAGTTGCACTCGGTTCTTTAGAGACACTCTACGACCCTTCACGAATCTAGATGCCATGAGTGGAGCGCCCTCTCCCTCTCCATTATCCCCCCACCACAAACTACAGGTGACGTGGGGATGAGAAGAGTTGCAGCTTGGAGGAGATATCATAGCAAATGCTTTTCTAGAAGGGGCGCCACTCCAGGTTTCTCAGGCGGTTGAGGGAGATGCTTGAGGAGAAACGAAGCTCATAGATGATATGGTCTGGAGGTGTTTCTCTAACTCACTGGCGTGAAGGTCCATGGCGGAGGCCAGAGGTGCGACTCATGTCGGAGAAGACGAGAATGAAGGTCGCATGAAACAAAGTTATTTTTGGAACGATCAGAGTCACATACGATCACCCTAAGCCCAATCACACAGGTGGAGTTGTGTTGATCTCTCACTGAAGACCCAACCACACAGGCGGTGGATGCTCACCAGTGGGGTTTGTTTTCTCGTCAGAGTCCTGCCGAGGTGGCGGCGAGTGGACTCTTGCGTGAAGGGAAAGATCCTTGGAGTCCTGCAACAACAAGCCAACCTAGAGGAGGGGGACCTCGCTACAGCGTCGGTGAGTAGGCGAGACGGAGACGGCTTGGAGAAGATGGTCGGAGGACACGCCGAAGCTAATGGAGGGTCAAGCCATCCACGAGGAGTGATGGAGGATGATTAGTTGCTCGCCGAAGCGTCTCCGTGCGGCGGCGGCTCCATGAAGCAAAGTCCCACTTGGGACAATCGCGTGGACCAAGGAAAGAAAGAAGGGAGGACCGGGTCCAATCCCTAAGAACCGGCTAAACCGGCCCAGACCAAACGTGAACCACCGGCCCAACCAAGGAAAGGAGCGCCAGTCTGAAGGCCACGTGGAAGACGCCGATTGGCTTAAAAGGGTAAATATTCTTATAATCTGCTGATCTTAGATAAATCGTAATAATTAGCTCGGACATCAGAAAAATACATATAATATACCAAAATTCTCAGAAAAATGCGTAGAACAACCTGGAACCTTTAGATCAGTCATTTGATGCTTAAATATCAGTGATATTATGTAATATGTGTAATGCTTAGTTCTTGAGTAATAAATATCAAACGATGTTCTAAAATTATGGAAATATGTCAGTAACTCCATAATATCATGTGATGTCAGATATGGCCATGGTGATGCATGAAAGAATGTAATTTGATTAATATGGCTAATTAGGGCTAATAACCCTAAATAAAATGTACTAAATGCATACATGCTCAATAAATGATGAAATTCACAGAGTAAGCTCATATCAGTATATGAAACCTCAGTTTTAATTATGAGATCATAATGATGAACATAATTCATGTTATATGAATATGACTCGTAATACATGCGATGTAACCCTAATTCGAGTAATACATTTAACTTAGAGTTAATATGTATAAATAATGATATGGAACCTGATGTTAGATTATGTATCCTAATCTAGAATATGAGAACAGTGAGATAATTCTAAGACGAGAATGAAAGTGATAATGTATATATCCTTATGAGATAAAGTGAAACCCTAATATGAGCACGATTAGGGTTAAGATGAGATATAAGATGATAAGAACCTGATGATAGTATATGATCTTGTCTTGATCAGTTTTGACCAAGCTTATAGTTGACATCAGTGATATGTGATTAGGATGTCTCTTTGGAAGGTACGCCATTACCTCTTACTTAGCTTATTATACAATATGCTTGTATTATATGTGTAGTAAAATACTTGGCATATGATATCGGATGAAATGATTGTTCTTGTATGATATCTTGCTTGATTTTCCATACTTATGGCTATGAACACTTGAAACATAATATATCTGTTCCATTATATGAAAGCACTATATCTCTTTGGTAAGCATAGTGATAGTGAGTGATCTATCTCTTTGGTAAGAGGATCACATGTATAATGATCTATCTCTTTGGTAAGTGGATCATAAGGCCTGAATGCATCTATCCCATTGGTAGGCGGATGCACGAGCATATAATGGAAAATGAGCTTAAAATATGTGTTCTCTTTTGTTAATGAATATCTTTGTGCAAGTATACACTTTTCTTATATTCTTCTGTTACTACCAAGTATTAGTTTTATCTTATTGCCAAGATATGATGAGAGGTAATTAATAAAAGACACGTAGGCGTACTCAGTAAAATATTCATGAAATATTGTGCTGACGTGTACCACATGTAATCTTTTGTTTAGGTTGTGGTTATGCTCTTGAAGATCCAGGATAGAGAGAGTTGTGTAGAGAGATGATGTACAGGTGGACCTGTTGTCTTAAGATCATGTAGTTTAGTGGTAGTACATGTATATGTTTAAGTTTGCTGCTCAATATGTAATATCAAGTGATGTAACAATTCATGTTGTAATTATATGTTGAATGGTGAACATGTGTGTATGGTTTTATTATTGTTCATGTACATGTGCTACTGAGTGTTTACTTTTGACTTCCTCTGATTTTGTTCTTCTTAGCCTTGTGTGGGATGTTTAAATTGGGATTCTCACTGAGGTGAGGGTTTCAATTTGGACGTCACACATCAGATTAAGTTTTAGAAAATCCGGGGACGTTACACTTACAGTCTGCATCGACATGGACCAAGCAGCTACATCGCATACATACTTGAGGGAGATTTTCATATTCAAGATGGAAATGCTCACCATTAATGAAGGTAGCAAGCAACAATGAATTTGCAGTGTCCACTTCAATAGCAATGCGAGTGAATTTCCCTTTGTTACCTTGAAGAGTGTTTACATCAATCTTGGTTGTCTTTCCCTCCACATTACCAATGTTGTGGAGGAGTTGGTTTTGTTAGAGGAAAATTGGCAGATCAACCACATAGATCTAGACTACTAACTTCCTTGGAAGAGAATCAAACGGCCTAAAGTTAGGAGTCTATGATTGTATGGATAGATAATTTCCAAAAATCGTCCATGACCACCTATCATAGCCTTCTCATAATCATTATGATTATCGAGTTGGATGATGTAGTAGTCGTTCTCGAGATTGATTACTCTGTACTATGTTGTTGATTGCCAGAGTATACTAATTATGTTCACAAGTGCCTGAAAACCAACATTGATTTTGATAGCTTTAACGATGACAGTGTGTTTCCATGGCTCAAGTAGTGGCTTGATGGTTTCGTGTTTAATAGAAAATGGAGAACATCACTCAAGTCGACACTCACATCCAATAAAGAAAGCAAATCCAGTGAGATGGGGTTAACATAGGACAGCAAGTCATAGTCCTTTCCAACAGAGGCATGTTTGTAGGTCATCTTCTGTACCGTTGTGACATGAGCTGCTTCACCCATGGTTGTGTCAACATGTGCCACAGGAGGATTTTGAATATCTTGGGGTGAGCCTTGTCAACGCCATGGTTGACAATGGTCGATTGGTTGTTATTCTGATCCAGCGATGACGTGCACCCATCTGGAGGGCGTCCAAGATGACCTTGACCATAGCCTCCATGGCCGTTAAACCCTAGCATGACGAGGATTTGGTTACACTTATAAATATTAATTAAGTTGGTAGTATATGTTGTATGTTTTGGTCAACCAATGAATTTCCATATAATAGTTAAGTCATGTCCTTTTTCTTTGGGATCTACAAGGTCCATGTTTCTCATCAGCCCGACGGGCCCTTTTCACTACTGACCAAGCTAACTCTGTTGACCAACAACACCTTTTCTCTTGTCATTGGCCAAGTGAATGAGTGCTTGACGAGATGCTTTGGTAGCTGGTTGTGTGAATCGTGAAAGGGAGAATATATTAAGGCCATTAGTAGTGATCGGGCTGCTTAGTCCATGATTAACATGTGTGTGGGGCCACCGTCAATCCTTTTTGGACGTATGCCCGATAAAGTTATGTGAATGCATCAGGGTGGTACCTACAAATCAATGGGTATCCATCCTTCTTTTTTGTAAGCCCCGTTGGGTAGTAGTACCCCGACGAGGAGCCAACAACCATGCATGTCGATGGTTCTGTTGACAGCCCGACGGGAATATGAGTGTTGGTATGTATTCCCTGAGAGCCAATCATGGGATGATTGGTGGGATACATTAAGATTGATTTGATAAACATCAAAGGCAAGCTTCCAATTCTTTCTATTTCATTCAAATGAGATAATGATAGAATAGATTGAATGTCTAGAGAATGATAGTACTCAATGACGTATGCTTTCAGGTTCATGACCTGAACGATGAGATCATACATATGCTAAGAACTTGTACATTCTTATTATGTCCCTAGTCGGTTATCATTGTGGAAGGTAGATAGACAACAATGACACACAAGACTAGATTGTGGTGTTGGTTGATGATAGAATCTCATTAGTCATGAAATGGAGATATCAAATCAAACACATAGGTACTTGTTCGAGAACAAGTGTACCAGACAGACCCATTGTGAGTTTGACACATGGAACCATGACATGGTAGTCACAGTCAGTTCTCACAGTGATGGTGGTGAGTGTGATTCTTTGACCTAAAATCACTACACTCAACACATGTCATTGGGTACAGTTTGACATCATCAAACGCAATCCTGAAACATGGGTTGTTATAAAGGTGATGATTGGGTGGCTTTGACACATGGGGATTTTGAGGGGTAAGTGATAGATATGGGATTTGTCCCTCCTAAGGGAGTTTGATATCCATGGCAACTTGATGAGTAGGATTGAGATAGGCGTGCGCACGAATGTGTGAATCAGTATGTGTTATTAATGTCATACATATCTCCTCCAATCTACTCTGAGATCAAGAAAGTGAATGAACATTGACATTATGACTTTTCCATGCCTTGAGTTCATTCGGGATATCAGTTACAAAGGAATTATACATTCACTATAACACCATTCACAGATTGTAGGATTGAATGTTGTTCTCAAACTTTCCTTTTCACATGGGTAGCACTGATGTGCGACTAGGCACCGCTCTTTTCTTGTGAAGTCATAAGTGTTATGGACTTTCACTACCAACATAAAATGGACCTATAGGGTCACACACATAGGATTTAACCTGGAAGAGGAGTTTATCCACAAATGATGTTTAGATTGATTACTAAAGGAGTTTAGTATTTCAATTAAACACTCAATCAATTGATAGATCAATATCATAGTGTTCAAGGTGTTGGATCGATTGATTAGAGTATTAGATTGGTTGAAACTACAATTGACTGATTTTGCACAGTCTGCACTCCCAACCGATTGGCTCAACTTGGTGAACCGATCGGCTCATGTGATGAACCGATCGACTTAGGACAGGTTGAGATGACCGGTTCAAGGGTTGAACCGATTGGCTCAACTGGTCCAAACAAGCAAGTTGGGAAAGTCAGGATTGGCAAGAAATTTCTCTTCGTTTCATTTATCCAATTTGATTGGAACAAGGATTGCTATTTTGATCAATTCCAAACAAAAGCGGAAAAGTCAATCGGGAACTGATCAAGACGAAGAACCGATCGGCTCATGCTTGAACCGATGGGCTCCGGTGTCCCAACTGATCGGTTCAGGTGTGAACCGATCGGCTCAGGTTCCCAACCGACCGTTTCATGCTTGAAACGATCGGTTCAGCTGACGTAGTTGGTTGTTTTGTGGAAAATCTCGAACCCTTCTACTCCTGCGTTAATCCCTCATTGCCCGGGGTAGATAACCATGTCCCATGACCCTCCTATATATATAGGGGTACTGGGGGCTTCTCAAGGGACAACTCAGAACACTAGTTGCTCTATAAAGTTGTTGTTCTCTCTGGTTGTGGTAACCGAGAGAGCCTGAGCAAGTGCTATCTGATAAGGGAGGCACAACAAGGGAAATACAACTACAGAAAAGCAACTGGTGGTAGGAGAGTGTGTCAGTGACTAGTACACCGATAGGAGGGTGCGACTCCTTTCGATTCCTTATGGGACAAGGAGATCAGAGTTCCAGGTGGTCCGTGTGGTCTACTTGAAAGGTGGGAGACTTTTTCCGCTTGGAGGACAGTTGTCAATCCCGACAGTCCCGGTGAGACCAGGAGCTGCACAAACACTGTCGAGGACCGGAGGTGAAGACCACGCAAGCCGCGAGGTACCGTCACCGAGAAATCCTCAGGACAAGGTATGTCTCTACAAACCATCCTTCCTATTGTATAGATGTTGACGTGATTCCTTTATTCTGGGTTTGGGGAGAAGAAAATTTTTGTTTCCGCTGCCTTCTCTGTCTCCCCCAAAACCCAACAGTGGTATTAGAGCCACATCAATTTCTTTATACTTTAGGATTATCGATATGATCGATTTTGGTTTGTCGCTTTTATTTATTTCATACGATGTGAATAAAATTGGCTTTATGCATGTCCAATCCTAAATCCACAAATCCCAATATACATATATGATATGTAATATGAATGCACTCGATACGTGTCACCCTTAAACGAGTTTTGTGGTGGATGTATAGAGTGGTTATGGCTAATAAACCCTATGTATGTGTGCTTGGTTGTATATGGTTGCTTGCATCTCGGTCTACACACCGATTCCCTACCTCCTTATTCCTGATGTAACTCAAGATAACTCGAGATTTCTTTCCTACCTTTGCTCCCCCTGAATGTAACTCGGGGTTTTTCTATTCAAATGTAAATAGGATAGATCCTTTTATATTTCCTGTTATGTCAAAGAACGGAGGATAATCTGACGATGACTGAGACGATCAGTTCAAGGCATGAATCGATCGGTTGGCGATCCAGACGGACAGCTCGAGGAGTGAAACGAATGGGTGGCAACCTAAGGAGATGCACGATGACCAGGTGAACCGATCAGATGGTGGAACCCAAATGACTAGCCAGGGTGAGAAGGTCATTCATGTGATCAATTGATCAACTCAGACGGCTATAGCACTTCATCATGGATAGGTTGCATGTGATGTAGACCTAGATGACTCTGATTCCTCTTGGCTCGAGGAATCACATTAGGATGGCCATAATCATTGCTTTTATCATTTTGCATGTTTTCTGTGGGATATAGCATGTATATGATACATACTATGTATTGTGGTGATTTGATATGTATATGTACCTATCAAACCAAATCCCTCATTAAATATTAAAGTTTTAAATGCCTTCCAAATGTGACACACGTGAAAAGCTTGATCAGCCTAGTGTGGGCACGCCCTAGCGTGGTGCACCGTCTATCTCGTGGAAGTGTGAAGGATGGATATGTGGGTCTGCCCTAGAAGGGTGCATATTCATCGTGTTGGCTTTGGGTCGGACTTAACAAGGTGACCTAGATAGGATCTAGCACCTTGAGGCATGGAGGTGATCATGGAAAGGAGTTGCATATGACATCTTTCAAGAGTTGCATATGATGCAATTGGTAAAAGTTGCCTACCTGGAAGATCTAAGTTGTGGGTGATAGCCCTAGCTGGTCCATGACTCAGAGGATTTTAGGATCTTGACCTACTAGAAGATTGAACGCTGCAATCTTATGAATTGATGGTGAGGGCTATCAATTTGAACAAAAATAGTGGGAGCGATAATTAATTAAAGTCCTAATTATATCGTCAACCTGTCAAATCAATCAAATAAGTCAAAATTGAGTTTTGGACTAAATTACATATATTTCCTGTTGTAAAATAAATGGCTAATTAATAATAATCACTTTATTTGTGATCGGTCTTTTAGACCAACAAATTAAATGAGAATAATTCCACGACTGGTTAGGACGTTGAGAAGTGTTCTCAATCGAAGAGCGAAAGCTCTAATTACTAGTTATACCAGAACCAGATGAACTCGATCCCACGACACCAACGACTTAAAGGATGCTTATGGAAGCATGTCAAAGATGCCATTGATGTGGAGTGCTTAATGTTGTGTTCTCTGAACTATGAATTGCAGAGACAACATGAGACATGATGTCTCCAAGACACTATCTTAGTATGTCATGACAGAAGGAGATCCAGTAAGGTATTCACACACTCAATGTGATTGGGTATGCTAAACAACCTGACTAAGAAGGATTCCCTCTGAGCCAAGAGTTGGCTATTGGTATGATATTGTAAATGTTGCGAGAATCATACAGTTCATGATGAACTATGACATGAACAACTTTGACAAGTGTTGACAAAGTTTTTGGACATGTTGAGGATAGTAGATGCACAGATAAAGAAGGACAAGCCTAAGTATGTGATACTGATCAACAGAAACAAAGGTAGGTCTAAGGGCAAGGGTAAGGGAAAAGCTAAGAAGGGTTCTGATGCTAGCCAGTAGCCCAAGTCATCTTCAGCCTCAGGGCACATGGGAGGGTGAACGAGGGAAATGCCCTCTATATCTGGAAGAACAAAAGAAGACAAAAGGAGGGGATAAAGATCTCCATTGTAGGTATCATGAAATAAACACTTCTTTATCTGAGGTATATGATACCAAGAAATGGATATGCTATATATGATATACAAGATCCACAAAGAAGTGATGGCCTTTGTGAAAGGACCAAGAAAGGAGTACTCATCATTGGAGCAAGTGTTGCTGCCATAGATAGGAGTAACTTTTAGTTTAGATTATTTCAGCCTAAAGGGCACAAAATAGAGTTGAGAACTGCTATTTCAATTTGCCAAAAGAAATACTTTATTGTTGCATCTTGTTGTGACAAGGATGGTTATCAATATAGTTGATGTTTCAATTTCAAAGATATGATCTTTGTGGCAATGCCTTGTTTATCTTGTGGTACTTGGTATGCATAAGATAAAATGATACCTAAAAGTTATTGATAACTCAAACAATAAAATTAGCATAAATCATGAGAAATTCATTTCTAGTTTCCATATGATGGATAAATCTAGACTCTTTTGGTTAGAGAACCAGTAAGAGACATGAATCTCTTAGACATGATCAATCTTCACTAGTCATAATGGGATATTGATTATCCTATTAGGTATAATACATGTGATGTATTTACATACCAATTGGAGTTAATGCTAGTACTTCAAATGGTGTTTAGAGAAATACCAATATGAATATCTTGAAGTGTTCAAGAATGTCATAGATGAAGTATGAATTTGGTAAAGTGTTAATTTTTGATGAGATCAATGAATAAAATACTTGAACCAAATGTTTGGGATCCTTATGAGTGATTATAATAGTGTATCATAGTGAACTCATGATTAAGACATGGTGATGTCTATATCAAGAAGGAGTCATACTCTAAGGAGTTAGAGGATGATTATTAAATAACTAATTTCTTCTTTAATAAAGAATACCCTACATTAATAAAGCACATTAAGAATCACAAAGAGTTGTGAGCTCTTATATCCTTGACATATACACCCCAATTATCTATGTGATGAGTTGGTCATGTGATGAGTCAACTATCTAGATGAATATGAAGAACCGGATTTTGAGTTATGGTTTATGACCATTACATCCTAAATAACTTCCATGTGAACCATAAGGTATGACCTTGATGGTAGCATCCATTGGGATGAAATCCATAAGTGTGAATGAGTATTAAGTGTTAAGACACATGGATGACATTTTGAGAAGGATGATGCTTGTTGATTGCAACTTAATGACTAAGATATTTGGAATACAGATACTAAAATTGCATTCCTATAAGGAATAAAACAAGGATGTGTACGTGACACAACTTATAAGGTTTATGATTCCATTAATGCAAATGAAGTCTATAAGTTACAATGGAATAAGCAATGTGATTGATTGAGTACAAGAAACTCAGAGTTGGATCTTTACTTTGATAATATAGTCAAAGGGTTTGACTGATATGTCAAAGATAAAGAAGGGATATGTGATTTGGTGGGAGCATATTCACATGTTGATGTGAAATGGAAATGTTCTAGAATGGAAATCCAAAGTGGAAATTATATTTAAGGAAGATAGAGACGTTTCCTATGTGATAGGAATAGAGATCTATAAAGATAGTTCTTGAAAACCTCTTGACCTTAAAAGAGAAAGCATACATTGGCAATCTATACTAGAGGGTTCAGTGTGCACAGATTCAGTGGGAAAAAACTTGTCCATGTTACATGGAGTTAGTATATCAAGGCCAAGTGTCCAATTCTTATGAAGAATGGGAACACTAAGAATAGATATGGAACTATCATGTATGTAATCATCCCATTATCTTACATATATGGACATAGCAAGAATAAAGTGTATTCCTCATCTTGTATGTAGGACATGACAATATGATGTGCTCATCCTGGTAACTCGTATGTAGGACATGACGAGTGGATGTCTGTCTAGTTCCAGTAAGGGTTACTGGAATACCATAAGAACTTGATAAGTACTTGAGAAGTACTAGTTCTATGGAATTACACTGATGTGAACTTCCGAAAAGGACAGAAAATTAATCGCAAAATATATGTGAGATATATAAAAGTGAATGTTTATTGATAAATGGAAACGTTCCAATAAATTCGTTTAAAAGGAAAAGTCAAGTATTCGTGTGTTAGAGAACATTAGTGGATACTATATGGATTTGGAAGTTCATGAGATGAACTTATAGATATTCCGGACATTGATGACAAATAAGGAGTGCTTGGTCATGCAATGTGGCTAAAGGTTAGAAAAGGAACACTAGATCGCATATTACAGCAACTCCATCTCATATGTGTGACATACAACGAAGAGATGAGAGACATGCAATTTATACCGACTATGGCAAGGTGTTGCCATAACTCACTGCGTAAGAACTAGAGCATAGTAACATGTGGGACATGTTTGAAGATCACTATGAATATGATTCAAGGGTGATTGGCTCACAGTGCAAGTGGGAGTCTATTGGTATGTATGCCCTGAGAGCCAATCATGGGATGATTGGTGGGATACATTAAGATTGATTTGATAAACATCAAAGGAAAGCTTCCAATTCTTTCTGTTTCAGTCATATAAGATAATGATAGAACATATTGAATGTCTAGAGAATGGCATTACTCAATGACGTATGCTTTCAGGTTCAGGACCTGAACGATGAGATCATACAGATGCTAAGAGTTTGTACATTCTTATTATGTCCCTAGTCGGTTGTCATTGTGGAAGGTAGATAGACAAAAATGACACACAAGACTAGATTGTGGTGTTGGTTGATGAAAAAATCTCATTAGTCATGATATGGAGATATCAAACCAAACACATATGTACTTGTTAGAGAACAAGTGTACCAGACAGACCCACCGTGAGTTTGACACATGGAACCATGACATGGTAGTCACAGTCAATTCTCACAATGATGGTGGTGAGTGTGATTCTTTGACCTAAAATCACTACACTCAACACATGTCGTTGGGTACACTTTGACTTCATTAAACGCAGTCTTGAAACATGGGTTGTTATAAAGGTGATGATTGGGTGGCTTTGACACATGGTGATTTTGAGGGGTGAGTGATAGATATAGGATTTGTCCCTCCTGAGGGAGTTTGATATCCATGGCCACTTGATGACCACTTGATGAGTAGGATTGAGATAGGCGTGCACACACATGTGTGAATCAATATGCGATATTGATGTCATACATATCTCCTCCAATCTTCTCTGAGATCAAGAAAGTGAATGAACATTGACAGAATGATTGTTCCATGCCTTGAGTTCATTCGGGATATAAGTGACAAAGGAATTATACATTCATTGTAACACCATTCACGGATTGTAGGATTGAAAGTTGTTCTCCAACTTTCCTTTTCACTTGCGTAGCACTGATGTGCGACTAGGCACTGCTCTTTGCTTGTGAAGTCATAAGTGTTATGGACTTTCACTGCCAATTGGAAATGGACCTATAGGGTCACACACATAGGATTTAACCTGGAAGAGGAGTTTATCCAAAAATTATGTTTAGATTGATTAATAAAGGAGTTTATTAGTTCAATTAAACACTCAATCAATTGATAGCTCAATATCATAGTGTTCAAGGTGTTGGACCAATTGATTAGAGTATCAGATTGGTTGAAACTGCAATTGACTGATTTTGCATAGTCTGCACTCCCAACCGATCGGCTCATCTTGGTGAACCGATCAGCTCATGTGATGAACAGATTGGCTCAGGACAGGTTGAGACGACCGGTTCAAGGGTTGAACCGATCGACTCAACTGGTCCAAATGAGCAAGTTGGGAAAGTCAGGATTGGCAAGAAATTTCTCTTCATTTCACTTGTCCAATTTGATTGGAACAAGGATTGGTATTTGGATCAATTCGAAACAAAAGAGGAAAAGTCAATCAGGAACTGATCAGGACCATGAACTGATCGACTCATGCTTGAACTGATCGGCTCAGGTGTCCCAACTGATCGGTTAAGGTGTGAACCGATCGGCTCAGGTCCCCCATCGACCATTTCATGCTTGAAACGATCGGTTCAGCTGACACAGTTGGTTGTTTTGTGGAAAATCTCTAACCCTTCTACTCCTGCTTTAATCTCACATTGCCCAGGGTATATAACCCTATCCCATGACCCTCCGATATATATAGGGGTATTGGGAGCTTCTCAAAGGACAACTCAGAACACCAGTTGCTCTGCAAAGTTGTAATTCTCTCCAGTTGTGGTAACCGAGAGAGCCCGAGAAACTGATACCCGATAAGGGAGGCACAACAAGGGAAAGACAATTGTAGAAAGGCAACTGGTGGTAGGAGAGTGTGTTGGTAACAAGTACGCTGACAGGAGGGTGTGACTCCTTCTGATTCCTTGTGGGACAAGGATATCGGAGTTCCAGGTGGTCTGTGTGGACTACTTCAGAGGCGGGAGACTTCTGCCGCTCAAAGGACAGTTGTCAATCTTGATAGTCCCGGTGAGACCAGGAGCTGCACAGACATCGTCCAAGATCAGAGGTGAAGACCGCGCAAGTTGAGAGGTACTGTCACCGAGCAAGCCTTAGGACAAGGTATGTCTCTACAAACCATCCTTCCTATTGTATAGTCGTTGATGTGATTCCTTTAGTTTGGGTTTGGGGAGTAGAAATTTTTTGTTTCCACTGCCTTCTCTGTCTCCCCCAAAACCCAACAATGAGTTCCTGGCTGTATGTGCAAAAAAAGGAGGGTCAACAAGACTTTGTTTTGACCAATGGGCAGTTTTGTTTCCAAGCAATTATTCCAGTTTCATAAAGTAACCGATGGAAGCACAACATATTATAACCCGACGAGTCGAAGGAGAAATTGTATACACCAACGATTTTTAGTGCTCCCTTGGATTGGGATTTTTGATAACCCATTTGAATTTGGATTCTCAATTTCTGCTTGGATTTGGATTTTTAGTGCCCGTTTGGATTTGAATTCTCAGTGCCCGCTTAATTGTTTCAACATCGGCAAACCTTCACCCACCTATAAATATCTCTTTCTCTCTCTTCTCATCTTTGGCGATCTTGGTGCTACACTCCACAGGTCAACAAGAACCCATTGAGGTCGTGATCACAAGATTTTTGTGTATGCATGAGCGAGAATAGAGGCTCTTTGGACTGATCTAGAGCCCTTGAGTGTTTTTCTTTCTTCTTTTGTGTAAGGTTATTACTTTTTCTACTCTTTTTCCTTACTGTTATTCACCCTCCTTCCTCCTATGGTTGAGTTTTTTGGTGTTCTTGCTGGAAGCCAACACATTGGGGTTGAAAACTCTCCTTTCTTCCTTTCTTGCTCTAGAACCACATTGATCATAGAAAAGGTGGCGTTCTTGGAGCTTTGGTGAACCAAGCCCGGCGTTTTGTTGCTGATTTCAAAGTCTACCATCTTAAATTTTGGTTTTTTGCTCTTCCAGGCAAGTTATATAACTTTGAATGCATTTCTTGCATGACTTCTACATGTGTGTCATTGAACTTACTTTAGAACTCGTAATAAGAGAAAAGATGGTCTTTATGAGTACTATTTGACATTAAATGATGATAATATGACTTCTTGAGCCTTACTTAGACCTTTTCAACATTTATCTTCTATAAGATGAGCTTTTCCTTGAACATTCAAGGCGAATTATTAGGTGTAATGACTCCTAAAAGTATCATATAGGTGTTGTTTTGGTGCTCAATGCTTAGATATCCGACCCACTAATTAGACTTTGTTGTATAGTGGTTAATCTATGGTGATTAGAATGCTCTTATATACTATTATGTTGTTGATATTGTTGGTATGTATGCCATGAGAGCCAATCATATGATGATTGGATTGGCATACGTCATGATTGATTTGATACATATCAAAGGCAAGCTTCCAATTTATTCTAGCTCAATCGATTATGAGTTATATGATGGAGCAAAATAAATGTCTAAGAAATGACAATACTCAATGACATATGTCTTCAAGTTGAGGACCTGAACAATGAGATCATACGGATGCTAAGAGTATGTACATTCTTGTTATGTCCCTAGTCGGATATTATTGTGGAAGGTTGATAGACAATAATGACACATCAAGACTAGAGTGTGTGTTTGTTGATGATAGTGTCTCATTAGTCATGATATGTGATATCAAACCAAGCACACAGATACATGTTGGAGAACAATGTATTAGACAAACCCACCATGAGAGTGATATATGGAACCATGACATGGTAGTCAGAGTCATCTCTCATAGTGATGATGGTGATTGTGATTCTTAGACCTAAAATCACTGCACTCATTGAATGTGATTGGGCACACTTTGACATCATCAAACACAGTCCTAAAACACGGGTTGTTATAACAGTGATGATTGGGTGGCTTTGACTCATGAGATAGACTGTGAGTGATAGATATAGGATTTGTCCCTCCTAAGGGAGTATGATGTCCATGGAACTTTGATAATCGAGACTGAGAAAGGTATGTGCATGCACATGTGAATCAATATGTGATATTGATGTCACACATATCTCAGACAGTCTGCTGTAGTTCAAGAAACATGAATGAACATTGAAAGGATGACAACTCCATGCCTTGAGTTCATTTAGGATATAAGGGACAAAGGAATTATACATTCATTGGAACACCAATCACAGACTGTAGGATTGAAAGTTGTTCTCCAACTTTCCTTTTCAGTTAGGTAGCACTGATGTGAGACTAGGCACCACTCTTTGCTTGAGATGTCATAAGCTAGTTATGGACATTCACTGCCAACGTGAAATGGGACCTATAGGGTCACACACAAAGGATTAACTTGGAAGAGGAGTTTATCCATGAATGATGTTTGGATTGATTACTAAAGTGTTTAGGTACTCAATCAAACATTCAATCAATAGATTTAACTCAGAATCATCAAGTTCAAGTGTTGAAACCACTGATTTGAGTGTTAGATTGATTGAGAACTGAATTGACTATGTTCTGCACAATCTGGACCACTAAGTGATCGGTTCACTGGGTGAAATGATCAGCTCATGGTTAGTGAGACGACTGCTTCACTTTGTTGAACCGATTGGTTCACCTATCTAAACGAGCAATGTTAGATTTTCCCAGTTTGTGAGAAAAGGTTTTTCATTTCACTTGTTCAATTCAATTGGGATAAGAATTAATATTTGCATTAATTTGAAACGAATAAGGAAATTCAATTGTGGGAAAGTCCGGGAAGTGAAACGACTGGTTCACTAAGTGAACTGACCAGTTGACACTCCCAACCGATCGGTTCACTAGTGAGTCGATCTGTTCACCTTGCCAAATGGATGTTTCATTTATGAAACAATCGGTTCGCCTACTGCTGTGCAAATTGTTCATGGAAATTCCAGACTCTTCTACTCCCATACAGACAAGGAACCCTGACCTTGCCCTTTACTACAAATAGAGGGGTACAGGGGGCTTCTCCAGACAGACAACTCAGAATATCATTTGATCTGCAAAGTTGTTGTTCTCTCTGGTTGAGGTAACCGAGAGAGCCCAAGCAAGGTCTACTCATCCAGGGAGGAACAATGAGGGAACAAAAACTATAGAAAATCAACTGGTTGTGGGAGAGTGTGCCAGTGACTAGTATGCTGACAGAAGGAGACAACTCCTTCTAGTATGTTCTTCAAGATGACTAGAGTTCCCGGTAGTCCTTATGGACTATCTATAGAGGCGGGAGACTTCTGTCACTCCGGAGGATGAAAGTCAACTGATAGTTTGGGTCAAGACCAGAGCTGCACAGACATCGTCGAAGACAGGTGGTTGAAGACCACACTTGATGTGAGGTATTGTCGTTGAGCAAGCCTCAGGTCCAGGTATATCTCGCTAAAACTATCCTTTCCATTATATAGATGTTGATGCGATCTGCTGGTTATGGGTTTATGGTAAAGTAAAATTTTTGTTTCTTCTACCTACTCTAACCACGTAAAACCCAACATACATGACAATTGGATAAAACATAGTACTGAAACTAGGTCATTCAGGTTAGGATTCAGACATATCAATGGCTAGTTCTTAGAAATACCATAACTTTTACGTTGGATGGACATTTATGCTGAATTATAGATGATATCTTGTCTATGACTTGTTAGATTCTCTAAATTGTTATTAGAAGATAATGATGTTCCTATAGGAATTTATTACTACTTTTTTGTGTGAATGGCTTTTTGAGCTAGCCCTAGTTGGAGGTTTAGTCCTCTTTATGGATAATGATGGATCAATATGTCATTATGGAGTAACAAGAAACATGTTTCGTACATTTTATATCTTTTGAAATTATAGTCTACAATTTATTTTACAAAGATCATTTAGGAGAATGTATGTAGTTTGAATGATGCAGCCAAAAATGTTCAAATTGATCTAAGTAATAAAGTGCAACATTAATCATGTAGTGCCCTGAGTCAATAGAACTATTACAGTGTTAGAACTTGCTAGGTAGTGAAATGAGTAATTCAAAAGGATCTTAAATTCATATACTATTGGGTATATGTGGGTTGAAGGAGGGAATATCCATATCACCTTGATTCTAAGGTTTATAGATCATCTAATGTTGTGTCTCAGATGTGGAATTGATTGGTAGTGACTGCGGTCGTAACTCAGATATGAGAGTTTATATGTTGGTTTCTAGTGATGCGGGATGCGTACCTAGGACGGATTAGGTTGTCTTAGTAGTTGGGTTAATGCACCACTATTGTTGTTACTTCAACTGAACGAGGGGAAGAGATCTTTTGATTTTAGATATCCTAGATCATATACGAGTCTAATTTCGACTTCTTAGTAATCATCTAGTAGTTTAAGTGGTATGCCTCAAACCAACTAGGGATTAATAAAATATGTAACTTAGTCGTGTAGTGCAACTATTAGGGTTACTTGTCAGTCGTGTAGTGTAACTATTAGGGTTACTTGTCAAACAACATTAGATGATGATCCTTGCTATATTTGTTTTTTCATGTATATGATTTATAATGTGGTAAGAGAAATCAATTGTACATATGACTCTGGTTATTCTTGATCTTTATATAGGTTATCTAATCTTTCGTCTCTGTAATACTATCTTCTTGATCTGATTAAATATATAATTTTGGTATGCAATATATGTGTATGGATTTATATCTGTCCATGGGACATGGGTCTTAACTCATGGGTTATAATATCTTTTTAGGTGATCGACAGTGTAGTCAAACACAATGTGATGAGGAGGAACAATTTGGAGATCAGTACTGTCTGAAGGTTGGTTTTGTTAGAATAAGAGTTATAGAGTCATCCCTGTACTTTTAGGTCTAGGTAGGATGTTTTGTATATGATGTACATTGACTCAGTATTTTGCTAAGTATGAATTTAGTAATGTAAATGATGTAAGTATATAGGCAACATATTTTGTATACAAGTTTTAGTTAACACCATGGAACTTATGTAAAGATACCTGATATTGATATATAATGTAGTTGGAACCTTGTACATATGTTTATTATGAAATGTTAGAATTTTGTTTATTTTTAATTGAGTACCTTTTTGGTTATGTGATTGATTAGTATTTGATTAGAATTTTGGTTTTGATTAATATCATTTAGTGTGGCGCATTGCCACATATTATTTCCCCAAATTATGCCAATATTAGTCTTGCTGTGGAGCATTTTTTGTAAGGAATCTCTTACTTTTCATTTTGACAAAAAATTTATAACAAATTACAAGTTATGAGCAACGTAAATTTCTCTCTCTATTTTTTTTCTCTATCTACCTCCTCCCAACTTATTTTTTCTGATCTAACTCTCTTGTATAATTCCCCTCTATGACTTGTTTACTTCCCTCATCTATTTCTTTTTATAAGTCCTTCCTATTTTTTCCTACTTCCTTCCTCTCTCTTTTATATTCCCTCCTCTCCCTTCCCTCTTCCTTCCTCTTATTTATATGAGAAACGATTAATAAATGCAACATATAAATGAATTCTTTGACATGTATTAATTAAGACTATAAGAAGAGAGTTTGTGTGTTCTCCGAGAATTGGGTGGGCAAGCGGGTGTATAATGGACTATATCTATAGAACTTTTCAAGCTTAAATGATGTTGATATTATAAAGTCACGAGCCACTTCCTCTAGAAATCACCCTTGTGATCTAGGGCTAGCACAAATGACAATTGGTCTTGGGGGAGAGGGGGAGGCAGCCGACGTGCTACTGATCAATCTCAAAGGGGGTGATCAGACTTTAAACTTATAACCCAAAACCATCAAGGACCCACGTAACTTTATTACGGGGTTGAAGTAGATATACATGTTCGAACAAAGGGACATGTGCACATTTAGGATTCTTAAGACCTTGATCTTAAGTCAGATAAGCCAATCCGATAGTCGATAAAATTATGGAGCTAGAACTAGTCTAGCAGATTGTCATGAAGTAAAACAAAATAAAGAAAAAAAACAAAATAGAGTATGTAGGATTCTACTAATCAGGGCTATGTAACCACAAGTTGGGCAGTCTATGCACTTGTTCTTAGGCATAGACAACCCTCAAACAACTCAGCAAACATCCTACATCCAAACATAGTGCGTACTATGTTATCTATTTCTGTGGGGTCATCCCACTCACTTTTGCGTAGCATGACTAAAACCCATCAATGACATGAATCCTCTCTCAAGGATGACAAATCATCATCCTAGAATATTCTAGATACCCTCTCAGGTCTAGAATGTTCTGAGGTGCTAAGAACAGGTGTGATCTGGGTAGAACCAGGTAGTGGTTCATATGACATTTTGGGGCATAACCATACTAGGACATATATTTGAAATACAATATTAAATATTTTATTCATAATCATCCTTGTCCATACAACATATAGAAAATAAAATGTTTATATTATTAGAATAATGAAATAATAGTTCATCTAACTCTTTTGCATTCTCTGTTAGGATAAGATAAATTCTAAATATAGACTGAAGTTTTAAAAACTCTTGCATTATTGTGTCGCTCAGTCCAACCTTGCCCTTTTGTAAAGTCTTACTTCTTATCAGATGTTTCATATCTAAACATGTGTCAGATCTAAATCAGGTATCATATACCCAAGATGAATAAGTAATTAGATCGATATTATAAAGTATATCCCTAAATTTGATATATCTATCCACTCCTTATTCTTTAGTTCCTCCAGTTAGAGTGGGAGATTCCTCTTCTAGTGTCTAGGCCAGTGATAGTGGTGACAATTGCTTCCCATATTTACTCCTCCCATTGCTTTGAGTGTTGAATAGTTGAGCTTCTATCCAACTTTAGAACTCTTCTTAGCTTTGCCTTTTTTTTAGACTTCCCCTTTAGTTTGTTGATCATCATCACAGACCTGGGATTGTTTTTCTTCATTTGTGCCTCTGTTATTCTCAACATGCCAAGTAACACTATCAACGACTTGTCAAAGTCATTAATGTTGTAGTTCATGACAAACTAATTGTATGACTCTGGAAGAGACTATAGAATCACATTAGTGTCCAACTGTTGAACCAAGGGGAACCCCAGTCTAGAAAGGTCCTCCACATACCAAATGAGCTTGAGAACATGAGAACATGAGGACCTACTAGATCTCCTTCTTCCATGTTACATTTGAATAATGCCTTGGAGAAATCATGTCATCTGGCTCTGGTTCCTCCAGGACATAGAGATTGTGCTCTTGTGTTAGAACAATTCTCAACATCCTGAACTAGTTGTGGAAGTTATTCTAATTTAATTTGTCCTTCTCAATGAATGGTCGTAGAGAAAAATTGTAGTTGTGTGTTTCCAAATTGATTCTACAAGAGAAATTTGCAATTTTGTCAAAATCCCATTTTAATTTGATTTGGTTTGATTTGTATAATATTTGATGGTTTAATTAGGCCTTTAATTAACTATCACTTCATTATTTTTTTTCTTCAAATTGTAATCCTCAATTATCAATTTAGAAGATTTTTAGCACACAAACCTCTAATGAACCAAGATCCAAAACAATTCAATTATTACCCGATCAATGCCATTGTCCATAATCAATCATTAAGGTAGGAAATGTTTTCCAATTTCATCCTATGCAATTTTTGGATAGCTGGTATGCACAACTCCTTGTCATAGTCATACACATGCCTCTAGGTGCTTAATCTCATTAAGGACACCCAGTTAAGCCCAACACAAAAGCCAACATGATAGAAATGTACCCCTCTTGGAAATCCTACATAACTATCATCACACTTCCACGATATGGATAGCGCACAACGTTCCCACACATGTTCAATCAACCTTTTCATGTGTGTATCAAATGAAAAACATCTTAGACTAAATTATTTGATTGAGGGATTATATATATATGTATATATATATATATATATATATATATATATATATAGGATAGAATACACTCGCGTGTATAGATCGCATGAATACACTCAAGTGTGTTTGCATATCAAGACTACTTTTTGCAAAATGTAAACCATTGATCTTCACCTTCATATTATAACTAGGCTACATACAAATTTTGAGCCCATTTGGATGAGTGTAAGTCACTCATCGAAGGGCAACAAAATTGACACGTGAAACTAATTTGAAAAGCATAATTTTTGCGGTCTTTATAACATAACCTATAAATGTCCAAATATGCTCAAATTTTGTGTATTAGCTATTCACAAGATGTTTAAGAAGATCAATGGATTAGATTTTTGAAAAAATATTGCATCATGAAAAACCACTTTAGTATATTCTTCTATGAATACACTCAAGTGTATTCTAGCCTAACTCTCTCTCTCTCTCTCTCTCTATATATATATATATATATATATATATATATATATATTCATATATACATATATATAAACATATACGTATCCAATCACCACATACTACACATCATATACATGTTATATCCTACAATGTAAACATGAAATATAAAAAATTAGTGATGGTTATGGCCATTTTATTGTAATTCCTCATAGCCACAAGGAATTACTAACACCTAGGTCTACATCACATATATGAACTTTTTGTTAGTGTAGACATGTGCTTGAACCAATCTGGGTTGATCAGTTCAACACTTGGACCGGTCGGCTCACCTCTTGGTCGGTCTGTTGGTATGTCAGACCGTTCCTCTAATCTCCTATCCAACTAATGTGTGAACACCTCCAAATGGTTGGTTGGGCCTCTAGGTTTGACTCTAGTGCTTTCCTTCCTTAGTCCTCCAAATAGTAATCTTGTCCTCGGGATGGTCGGTCCACCCAGCGTTGAGAGTTATTTTTGTTGTAACAAGAAAAAAAATCATATTTCTATTAAACTTATTACATTGTAATAAGAAGTCGTGAGTTACATTCGATGGGAGAAAAGGAAGAAAAGAATAATACTTTTACATTTGGGAAGAAGAAGGTCGAGGCTTGGTATAAAAACTAAGTTATAAATAGGAATAGAGTAAGCCATTCCACCACACACATATATTAGGGTTATTTTCCCTAACCATGCTACACATCCACCATCAAAACCAATTTTAGGTTGATGTGTGTAAATTGCAATATATATATATATATATATATATATGTGTGTGTGTGTGTGTGTGTGTAATGTTTGGGATCGTGTGTGGTCTTTAATTGAATATGCACACTAATCATTTTAAATGTTTGCATCCTATGAAATAAATAAAAGGCAAAAACCAAAATCCTATCATATCGATTAAATCCAAAAACACTGTAGATTGACCTGGCACTAATGCCATTGTAGGGAAATATGACAAAATAATAAGCAGTGGAAACAAAAATTTTACTGTCACATTTTCGGTGTACCATTGGATCACATCAGTAACTATGGAATAAGAAGGATGGTTTACGAGGTCATCCCTGGCCCAAATGTAATTTCAATGACTAATTCTCATAGTAGTAGGTGCCTTCCTTCAAGTCTAAGTTGGACACCGTCAGCAGGAGCTCCTCACTAAAAGTATCTTAACACTATCCTCCTAACAGGAAGAGCTCCACGCCTTTAAGGAAATCCACACGAACAACTAGAAAATCATATTTTCTAGTAAGAAAACTAGGAAGTAGTTTCCCATCTTCGTTGGTGTACTAGCACAAACTTGCTCTCCCACAATTTTTCTCCCTTCCTATCCCTCCCTTTTTCAGGTAGGACTTGCTTGGGTTCTCTCAGTTACCAAAACCAGAGAAGAAAAAGAATTGTTAGTGGCAATTGAGTTGTGTTTGACAAGCCCCCAATTTTCGTCTATTTATAGGAGGGTTAGGGTCAGGGTTCCTAGTCTGAGTGGAAGCAAAAGGGACCGGAATTTCATGAATTTTCGCAACCTGCAAGTGGAAAAAAGGTCAGTGCAAGGGTGAACTGATCGATGTCATGTGATCCGGTCAGTTAAACCCTTGAACCAATCGTTTCATCATGCTTGCAAATCACAATTGTATTGACAATTATAATCTGATTTAATGCACAACATGCGTCAACACAAATCTTGAATCAATCAAATTGATCAACCCACCGCTCGGTTCACAATCTGAGATCATTGATTTATGTATCTGAGATGATTGGTTCACTTCCTGAACTAGTTGGTCCATGGTATAGAATTTTCAAGGTTGGTTCATTTGACCTGACATAGTGAAACAATTGGTTCAACACTTGAACGTTTTATTCACAGTTAGTCAGCAAATTTTCCACCAATCTTATTTAAATTGTATACTTATTTTTTAAGTAATCATGTTTAAATCAAATTCATGAATGAATTCCTATTCCAAATGTATCCTATGTATTTGACCATATCAGTTCTAAGTTAGGTTGGCAATTAATATCCATAACCAACTTATGACATCACAAGCAAAGAGCAGTGTCTAGCAAAACATCATTGCTACCCAAGTAAATGGAAAGTTGAAGAACAACTTCAACCTACAATTTGTGATTGGTGTTATAGTGATTGTCTAATTCCTTTGTCACTGATATCTGAATTGAACTTGAGACATGGAATCTTCATCCTCTCAGTGTTCAATCCATGTTCCTTGATCCAGAGTAGACTGTCTGAGATATATGTCACCTTAATACCATATATTGATTTGCATGTGCATCTGCATGCCTTTCTCAGTCTCTCTTATCAAGTGGCTAGGATATGAAACTCTAGTAGGAGGGAAAAATTACATCTACACTACTCACAATCATCCCCATGTGTCATAGTGTATCTGATCATCATCTTAATAGAAACCACAATCACCACCTTCACTATGAGATATGATTATGACCACCAATTATGGTTTCCATGTGTCACTCTCAAGGTGGGTCCATTTGATACATTATTCTCGAACAAGTATCTATGTGTTTGGTTTGACATCACACATATCATGATTGATAAGATTCTATCATCAACCAATAAACACTCTAGTCCTATGTCTCATTGATGTCTATCAACCTTCTACAATGACATGTGACTAGGGGCATAACAAGAATGTACATACTCTTAGCATCCGTATGATTTCATTGTTCAGGTCATCAACCTGAAGACATACTCTATTGTGTAATGTCATTCTTTAGACATCTACTAAGTTTCATCATTATCTCATAACTAATTGAAACATATTAAATTGGAAGTTTTCCTTTATTATCTATCAAACTGCTTATATGATATGCCATCTCAATCATCAGGTGATTGTCCCTATGGGTATACATACCAATATTATCAACATGATCATCGTCATCACCATAATCATCATCATCATCATCATCAACATTTGTTGGGAAATATGGTGATAGAACAGGCAACAGAAACAAAATAAATTAACTTCCACATCCCCCTTAAACAAATGGATTGTGTCAAAAACTATGTAATGGGAAGGATGATTTTGAGGATATACATAGTCCTAGAGCAAGTTCAGTGACAATCTCCCCGTCGTCTTGAATTCCTTTCTTATAGTCACACTCAAACAACTACTATAACAGTTGCTGGTTGATCACCATGATGACATCCTGATGTTGTCCTCCTCGTGTGAAAAGCCCCACGCCTCTACAGTAGTCCACACAAACAACTGGGAACTCTTGTCCCTCTAGGAGAATGTACAAGTAGTTGCTCCTTCACATCAGTGTACTAGTCACCACATTGCTCTCTCACAATTGTTCTCCCTTGCTATCCCACCCTTTATCGGGTAGGAATTTCTCAAGTTCTCTCAGTTACCGCAACCAAAGAAGACAAACAATTGTCAAAATCAATTGAGTTGTCTCTCTAGGAAGCCCCCAATACCCCTCTATTTATCGGAGGCTTAGGGCCAAGGTTCCCAGTCTATGTGGGGGTGGAAGGGACTAGAATTTCACAAATTTTTGCAACCAGCGAGTGGAAAAATGATCAGTTCATAGGTGAACCAATCGGTTGGCATGTGAGTCAATCAGTTCACCCAGTGAACCAGTCATTTCATTATGTTTTCTAATAGCAATTTTATAGGCAATTCCAATCCAATTAATGAACAACCTTACATCAACACTTTATGCAATTAAATTGATCCTTGAAACTGGTGATTCATCTCATGAACTAGTCATTTGGAGACCTTGATCTGGTCTCTTCACTAAGTGAACCGGTCGGTTCATGCCCTGGTTCATCCAGAATTCAGGCAATACAATCTCCAATCAACCTGACATTCCAACTGGCCGGTTCAACCCTTTAACCGGTCAGTTTTAGAGTCTAGTCAATCAATTTTTGTTTAAATTGTATACCTAAACACTTTAGTAATATATTTAAATATTATTCATTAACAAACTCCTATTCTAAGTGTATCCTATGGGTGTGACCCTATAGGTTTCAATTTTCATTGGAAGTGAATGTCCATAACTAGTTTATGACATCATAAGCAAAGAGAGGTATCTAGAAACACATCATTGCTACCCAAGTAAATGGATAGTTGGAGAAGCACTTCAACTGACATTCTCTGTTTGGTGTTATGGTGTTTGTATAATTCCTTTGTCATTGATATCCTGATTTAACTTGAGGCATGGAATAGTCATCGTCTTCATCACTCAGTCTATGTTCCTCAAACTAAAGCAGACTATATGAGATATATGTAACCTCAATATCACACATTGACTCACGTGTGCATGGCCATGCATTTCTCAGCTTGCTTATTAGGTGGCTAGGATATCATACTCCTATAGGAGGGAAAAATACCATCTATATCACTCATAGTCACCCCCCATGTGTCATAGTGCATTCGATCATCACCTTTATGGAAACCCTTATTCAAGGTTACAGTGGATTATGTCAAAGTACACTGAACGACATGTGATGAGTGTAGTGACTTCAGGTCTAAGAACCATAATCACTACCAAAACTATAAGAGATGATTCTAACTACCAATTATGGTATCCATGTATCACTCTTATGGTCTGTTTGATACACTATTCTCTAACAAGTATCTATGTGTGGTTTGATATCATATATCATGACATGATGAGATTTTGTTATCAACCAACATGCATTCTAGTTTTTAGTGATATTGTTGTCTATCTGCCTTCCACAATAACATATGACTAGAGACATATCAAGAATGTATATGCTCTTGTATCTGTATGATCTCATTGTTCAGGTCATAAATCAGGAAGACATATTCCATTGAGTAATATCATTCTTTTGACATTTGTTATGTTACTTCATTATCTCATAACTAAATAAAGCTAAATAATTGGAAGATTTCCTTTGTTATTAATCAAATCATTTACAGGTGTTCTCATTAAAATCATCATATGATTGTTTCTCTTGGCATACATACCAACATCATCATCATCACTATCATCATCATCACCATCACCATAATAATCAACATCATAGGTCATCTAGGCTACCTATTAGCCTAACCTCTGTCATAGATGTATACAAATCTAGAGACTACAACTAGAATCTAAACACTCTCATATAGACTTATGTTACATCTCTTTCTCTTATATTGCATGGAAACACACTACCTTTTAGCTTGTGGTAACATTTTCTATCAATACATTTACTAATATTTTAAATAGGTTTTCTTCAATGTTGAAATAGGAGATGGAAACCACCATACTCCATTAGAACAAAACCAAAATTGAAATGAATTAACACACACATTAGGAAGTCTAATACAATGGAACCTAGAGAACTAGCAAGAACATGATGCACACTTGGGTAGCTACCTAAAGCACATGTTGTGAGCATATGTCTAGGGTTTTAACAAGATTTACCTTTTCTCACCCTCCTAAAACTACAGTCCATACTACAGGATAGGAGGAGAAATGAAAGGGTTATAGGAAGTACTCAAGTGTACACCTTGTTTTGGAACATCTAGGTTCCCACAAGGGACAACATATTAAGTTTCTAGAGTTGAGATGTAAGATTATGTTTAGTTTGTATTTCATGTGAGTGGTGTTTGATATAGTTATTTTTCATGCTCTGATACCATCTGTCACGGAAATATTTGTTAACTAAATCCTAACTCCAAATGATTACAAAGTCAATGGAGATAGGACCTAGGCATCTATCCCTAGCATGGTATTATCAAATTGCCAATGTGGAAGCATAAAATCTTAGCATACATGAATATATAACAAGATTAAAGCACCAAAATAATCTCAACAATCCACAAAGTATATTAAGAAACATTATTTTATTATAAGGTTACAATTATATATTCAATAGTCAAATTGTACAAGTCTGCTCATGTGTACTAGGGATCTTACAACAAGTACACTTGACATAGATGACCAAGCTAATAAACTTATATCCTTCTACAAACCTTAAAATATGTGAAACAATGTGGGTCAACACACGAGGTACTGAGTACAAGGCTAAAACTGATATATACATATGCTTTGCATAATTTAAAAAGTGTTGCAGAATTAAACGAACAAGAATAAACAAGTTATGTGCTTAGCAAAGTGACAACCCATTTTTTATATCATTTTACTCCAATTATAGCAAAAACATCGTATATCATAAGGCCTTTTTTACTAACTTCCCATTGGAAGAGTCCATAAGGGTTCTTAAGATTAGCTAACTATTTTCTATGCGAGGGACCTCAAGGCCATCACCAAGAGCTAACCCTTTTATTGACATTGTCCGCCCTATCTTGAGAACTCTAGTAGGGCGCCCATCCTTGTGTCCTTACCCAGCGAATATAGGTAGGTGCAAAAGGTTTGTATAATGGATTTTCTATATGATGTTTGCACGTTATAAAGCAACAGCTCGAGACAAACACCGAGTATAATACTAGAGTACTACATGGCAATATTTGAGCAAGTATATAAGCATACATATGTATCACATTTCAAGCAAGAAATTCATAGTCATATAATAATTTAAAGCTCGTCCTAATACAAAAATTCATAACCTAACTTACTCCTTGATCATCTAACCACAAGCCACCTAATTCAGAACAAGATTACATACATGTATTGGATTCTCATTATCCCTAACTAGTTCCATTTTAGAGTTTTGTCCAAGTTAGGTTATAAGTTTCTTACTAGTACATTTTATGATCTTTTACTGATTTAGATTCCATCATGAATGTGTGGTTCAAGATTCATGTCATTCTAAGGTTCCATTCATTTTATATGCTCATTACAAGATTCCAGTCACTTGATTTTATTTTAGGGTCAAAAGATTCATAATAGCGAAAACAAGGCAAAGGTTCATTAATTCGAAGGGTCCAACCATAAAATATGACTTAGAGCAGCATTATAATGACATAAGAAGTATATTCAAATATATGTGGATGTCCCCTAGATTCGAAGTATCATTGTCCCAATTTGGTACCAACATATCAACATACATTCATTATATCAATAGGGTTCATAATATGACATGAGTGGGAGATAAAAATAAAAGGGAAGCAACTATGAAAGTGTCAATTTAGACTAGAGAGTGGAGTTTTTAATACAGTTCATATAAAAATTAGGGCACAAGTCAAAGCAAGTAAATCATATGTCACACTAGGTCATCACTAGTGGAATTGGGGTTACACTACTACCATATCTAACCATGGGTGAATCTTAGACATTAGGGTCATAAATCATCATGGTATTACTAATTTCAAGAATAAGCCAACATTAGATATCATAAAGGAGTGTGATTAGCAAACTAGGACAAGATACAACATTAAAGTCTCAATATTAGTCACATATGTACAATTAGAGTCATGTATGAGAAATAGGGGTGATTAAGACTCTCATTTAGTTTAAGGATGAACAAAAGTACATATACCATGACTAGGAGGGTTAATGTCCATCAAGGATCCAAGATTTATATTACACAGGCATTAAGTATAATCAAACATAGTCAAATTTAGTATTTTTATCAAAATAGGAGAAAACAAGTAGATTTCAGACTCTACAAATAGGTTCATGTTGTAGATCATTTCTATATGATCAATATGAAATATAATATCATATATTTCAAAGAAGGGATGTGGAAGCTATGAAGTTTATAAGTTTTCAACCCAAACTATAGGGATATAGAGGAGACTTTATCAATTTATTGTGCCCTTGCTCCAAGATCTAGTTATTTTGAGTGTCTCTTAGGATCTTAAAAGGCCAATAGGGGATGGAGCACATGGTTCCAGGGTACACGCATCATCATGGAGGCTTTAGATTGGTGGCCACAATCAAACCTCATATTTGACCTACACCATCCCAGGAGGTGTGAGAGGAAAATGGGACTTGCCCCTTGGAGGTTGGATGTCAATCCAACAGTCCACCTCCATATTGTTGTTGGGAGGATGCCCAACTTCATGCTAAATAGCCAGTGGAAACCAACACACGAGCTGCTTGTCAGATTTGTCCTCAATCGGGCAACAAATGGTGGTGTAGAACCCAGAAAAGGAGCCACCCATCCTCACACGAGATCACTAGCGATCTCAGGCTAGGCGTGCATGGCCTCTAGCGCCGCAACTCAAAGAGGCTTTGTCAAAGCAGCCATGGTTGTGAGCTAGTGAAGGAGAGGGATAAGAGGTGATGAGGGTGCAGGGAGAGAGAGAAAAAGAGGATAAAGAATGAGGGGCTCTCCATGACAATAAAGGTGTCATCAATTAGATCAAAGGGGCAAGGGAGGATCCAACTGGTTTGCATTGCTACGTATAGTGCATACGGACCAAGGAGGGAGATGACCAAGGGTGGTCGAGTCATCATAGATCTGTGATCTAATGACCAAGAAAGAAGGAAGGTTTAGGGTTCTAGATCTTGGGTGGTAGCTGGGTTGTACTCACTTTTATGGGACCACGACTGGTCAACCATCTAACCCAACAAGACCAAGAAATTTGACTTAAAACCAAGGTTCAAGAAGCAATATACATATGGCCATATATTAGGATACAATAATCCAATTATGGTGATTTTTTGCCACTAGAAAACTAATTGAATACTCTATCTCATTAAATATATTATAGAGCAATATGATCATATTAATCGGGTTCAATTTCAATTGCAAAGTGGTGAATTATTAAAGAATGGAATTTATATCAAAAGATAAAATTAAAGGCACACGTTGCAAAATTGGTCAGTGATTTGATAAAATTAAGCATCACATCACCTCAATTATTGAAGTAGTATCTAATTGAGTGGGTTGATCCAAAATAGAGAGAGAAATAGTACATGAGGGGAGTGAGGAAAGTCAGGTTGTCACAGACACATGCACTAGTTTTGAGGTACCAACGATGGAAAGATCTTTCATAAGTCAGATAAATGAGGAGGGAACTAGATTCAAGGGTATATGCAATAGTATTAATGGTGAAAATTAAATCCTAGATAAGTCATAATATAACTGGATTTAATAAGATGATTTCTTTGTCCTAGGTAATAGATTCATAATTTTACGTTGTTTTTATTGCACTAACAAATTCACCTAAGTGATGAAATCCATAAGGTTTTACAAAAAAAATACGTAATAATACTGCCTCCAAGTAGATGGGTCTTATCGCAATATAGTTACCTATCAAATCCTAAGGGACAACATTTATAATAATCTTGTAGTTGTATCCAATTAAACCAAGACTAATATATAGAACCACGAGTTAATTTGGGTTGATTTATACTAGTTGCAAATACATTAAAGTGCAAGATTAAAAACATAGTTTATATTACTGATGAGGGTCAGTGGGTTGATATTAGGTTTTTCCACTGCTACACACACAAGCATATCCATAAAATGTCTAGTTTAGATATAACAATTCAAACAGAGCAAAAGCATGTTCCACCCATTTGGTGTGAGAAATTGTGTAGGTATCCCTGTGAGGTTGATGCATCATCACTCACATATCATATACCTATAGCTCCAGAGATATCCCTTTGAATGTTCTCATCCAAGCACCAAACAAGTTCATATATATTAAAATCCTAAGTGTTGAAGTTCTTGCAACAAATGATAGAATAGGTCATATGGAGTAGGCGATTAACCCATAAAACATGTATGAAACGATAAAATTGAAATGAAAGAGTTATATACAAGCCATGGAGCATTAAGAAGTGGACATACAGGATAGGAAGTGGGGCTAGTCCCCACACCCCTATGAGATGGTCTACTCACTCCCCATGACAAAAATATAGAAAATAAGAGAGAATGAAGAATCAACCATGGTCACAGTGAATACAATGGACTACTAGCGGGAAACCATGCCTTAAGTTGGTGCACATGTTGTGAGGCTTAATCCTACCATGGACACTGATGGATTTGATCAAAATCCTAATTATTTACAAGAAAATAAGGAAAGAAAAAAGAGGAAACTTCAAAAGTCAATTTAGGGAATTGAGTGAACAATTGAACTAAAGATGTGACTGAAACTAGGATGGATATGCATTCATAAAAATTCCCTGAACTCAAACGTTTCTCATCCTTGAGTAACATAAACTCTAAAACAGTACTCCCAATCCACCACTAGCACTTTTTCAAGGGAGTGGTAAAATAGAGGCATTCCTTGTACCTATTGGTGGAAAAAGGGATGAAAGGGGGTATGGAATAAACTAAGAAAGTTCTCCTCTATTCGAGTCGATATTTTTGTTTTATGAAAACAATTACATTGACTGAATTTTCTTTTATGCATATCTATCTTCTATTTGACTCAAGATTGCAACTTTTTTTTTTCTTGTTTGCACATTGGCATCTGTTCTTTTGCTTTTGGTGGTACACTATAGTTACATATCAAGGGATATGGATGAAGTAGATAAGGAGAGTTTTGAGTGCCACCCCAAACAAAGGGTTTGGCACTACTATTTTTGTATGGATGAGGGTACAAAGATGTTACAAGAAGCATAGAAGACTGTTCAAATTATAATGTAACATGATTTACAATTTGGTACATTGGATTGTTCACTTTGCCATGCTATCAAATAACGAGTTGATGGGGATCAAGTGGTGATTCCATGAATATGTTCCACTAGTCAGTAGGAAGAATGATGTATTTGATCTCTCTCTGTTTCACAGATGCTCACCATGTTTTTGTACAAACATGATGTTAGGATTCGTAAGCTTCACAAAGTGATTTTTGGCATTGGTTAGTTTCATAAGTTATCCCTCTTAATGCATTGCTACGAGAAAGAAGGGTATTATGATGAAAATTTTCATTGAAAAGGAAACAAGATGGCTAGATAATGGTTTGGATTGTACCAAAGGAATCACAACATTATCAAGATTCTATAAAATTTTATTTTGAAAATTTTAAAACTTTAAAAAAGATAGCTCAAAGTAGCTTCAAAGTTGCAATGATGGAATATTATGTCTAAGACATATAGATGTGGGTGGAGAGTGGAATACATACCACACACCCGCCACCCTAAACTTAGAAGTTTGTTCATCATGAGACAATACTAAATTCGAGATGGAATGGAAATATCATGCTAGTTGGATCACCATATGTGGTTGTATTCCTATTAGAAATGTTTCATCCCTTTGAAATATTAAAGATAAAATTATCAAAACTTAAGATTGCATCTTGCAATGCATTATCTACACGATGCAAAATTGTCTGGTCTAAAGTATAAAGTGAATGATCAATTTCTTCCATATAAGTGCTTATGTTTTACGTTGTTTTCTCAACTCATTTCATCATTGTGGAGTGTCTCCAACTGGAGCTTCCAATGGAATAATTAGTGGGTTTTTTTCAGTCTTTCCTTTATCCTTGTTTTGATTCTTCTTATTGTATTCTTCAACATACGATGTGACACATGTCAGAATGTAAGGGTAAGTAGTTTCATTTGTGATGGGATGGTTGTTGCTACTTAACACAAGATGGTGAATAGTTGTAGGAGATATGTGAGGCATCATTAGTGGGGTAACATTGTGGGGGTGTAGGACAAAGATTAACGTAATGATGCATAATAAGTTTTTCATAGCCATGATTATCACTGGTTTCCATGGGGTATGGGAACTGGTCATGATAGAAACTCCAATATCCACTCCAAAGTAGTTCTCCTCCATTAGCACGCGATATTTCAAATGTGAAAGGTGTTTGATGGTCCTCATAATTTGGGTTTTGTATTTGAGATACTAGCTCACTTAGGTAGAAAGTTGTCTCTACACGAGATGGCTAGTAGATATTAGAAGGCATTGACCAAGTAGAAATATAGGTGGGAGATGTGTCATCCATAGTTGATGATATTTCATTCATCTCTGGGTTGGTTGGTGTACTATCAATTCTATTTGCATTGTAATCCTCCTTCAGAGGTATAATTAATTCTGATATTAGTGGACAATCGTCACAAGATACTACATCTTTGGAGACAAGTAGGATAAGAGCCCCACTCTTAAGTGAAACTATCTTGATAAAAGGATTGATTGGAGTTTGTTGAGTAGATAAAAATAGATGCATTTAAGGTATTGAATTAATTATATTTTTATGATTTCTTATGGTTACTTAACAATATTTCTTATTGAAATAATAAGGTCGTTCACGATGTTAACAAGGATAGGCATGACAAGAATGTGCAAAACCACTAGTTGAGTTCAGGTGGTTATATTAAACTCAACTAGTTAAGACAATAAGAGTAGGGGTCTTCTACTTATATGCTTCCACTATTCAGTGTTCTAGTTCTTCTGGATGGTTTCCACCAAATATTGAGTAGATACATGTGAGGGAACAAAAGATGAAGAAATCACCGTCCAAGCAACCTAGGACGTGGCTTTAAAAATGGTAATTTTTTTGTTCTCGCAATATGTCCATGTTCTCTTTTCACTAGATTGTAAAGTAATACTTATGAGCTGGTTTTGATGATGAATAGTTGGATTTGGGTGAGAAAAAAAAGAAGGACGTCAAGTTCACCCCTCAGGGCACACACGATGAATTTTTGGTTGTTCTAGGGACCGAAGAGCACCCTGGACGTGTTAGGACCACTGGAGTTGAGTTTGGGATAGATCCTTTTTGGTGCATCCTAGAAAAAGTGCAAATCTACTAAAAAAGGGGAATGGACACGGAGGAGGTGCAAATATTGATATTTTCAACCTTGTTGGATTTTAAGGCGTCTTTGGCGATGTAAGCTCCTCCTGTAGTCACAAAACATATACAACATCGCATGCCCACAGAGTGAATTAGGAGTAGCAATTTGTACCCGCATGGCATGGCTAGGATATGATTCAATTTTAGTCACTTTATATATACATTATTATAAAACAATCCCTCAAGTCAATATATATGTGTGTGCCAATTTAAATTTTGTGTTTCATAAACTTGTAGGTGGCCATAAAATGTCATTTTGCCATCAATGTTCCATCATATAATGTTGTGGTATATTCCAATTCTTATTCACTCACCAATACTGTTCATGGTATCCCCTTCTCACTGTTCACATTCATGTGAGTGTAGTACATGTAGGTGTGGGAATGAGAGACACACCTCTCACATATGAGCACCCAGATGCCACCACAGTCTGTGAGGTAAAAGATGGATTTACCAGGATGCCCAAACTACTCGTTGTATTTCGTGAGGTATGACAATTGTATATTGAAATTTATATAAATAATCAAAAGCTAATATGAGAATACATGCATGCATTCCATAACAGCTAAGAAGCCTCCTAGGGTTCCATATTCTCTGACCTCACATTTTATTCCACAAGAGTTATTTAACTGTTTAGGCCCTAACTGCAAGAGGTTGAAAAGATAGTTTGACAATGTAGAGTAATCAAACACCGTGGTGATCAGCCTTCGGGAGGAGATCGTAGGAATAGATTGTGACACTATTGTAGTGTTGACAGATGTTACTGAGCTATTTCAGTATCAGAGGTTGAATACATCATTGATAGAAATTTGGGTACGCTGAGTTTGAATACCCAGACCTATGGGAAGAAGAGATATCTTTTAATTGGTTCCTATATGTTAACTAATGATTGCAAATATATATTTATATACATATATATATGTATATATATGTACATATATATATATATATTGTTCTATTATGTGTATTATGGGGTTTTAATGTTCAGAATATCAAATGTGGCATTTGTAATGTGATCAATGACTAGTGATATACTAAAGGACTGAGTGGCATCAAAGATTACGTGAGTACCACGATGAAGGATTTTGGTGATTCTAGTACCATGATCATAGATCACTTCAACGTTGTGTAAGTTTTGGTCTTGTTTTTTATATGTCTAACTTATGAATACAAATTTTTGTGGAATTATATTTTTATTTTATTTGCCTTCTATTCACTTAAAAATAAGCATCGATAGTTGTTAGTGATTGTTCCCAATATTTTGATTGCATATTTCTTTGATACTTTGGGTGTAAAACTGTCACCAAAGGAGAGAAACCCAATGAAATTGTCAATTCATGTGTAAGTATAATTTTCCTTGCTCAGTATACTTTTTAATGTTTGCATCATATGACAGTTTAATAATGCAACGTACCAGTTAATTTAAGTTATAGGGGGTGTGAAATCATTCTATCATTGTAGAGGGAAAGTAGAAAAACGAAGGAAATTAGTATCTTGGAGGAGTGTTGATGTAGTATTCTCATTCTATTGCATATATATATTACCAACTCTTCATAGTTACATATATTAACATAATTGTAAATATACAGTGACATCTACAAGACAATAATTTCGCATGCACATATTACATGATGTTGTACATGCAGACGGTTTTCATGCACACACAACAAACCAAATGTATAGAGAAGGTAGTGTTATTAGTCTTGCATCATAATTGATGAATAGTCTCATTTGATAATAAAAACAATTAAATCCAATTAGAATTACATTTCATTATCTTTTAAGTGTTTTGACTCTATTGAATCCTATGCATTGGAGCGGTTGAATGAACTATGTGAGAAGTGAGCAGACTGCTTCATTAGACGTGTGGACTTCACAAATGAAGGGGAGGGATGATTTATATTTTTGTAGTTCAAAACATGATATCAAATTCTTGTTTCTTATATTATTATACATTGTGGACTTAAACTCTACAACAATAGATGTTCATATTGTTCATGCATATGTGTGTGAAAATTGAATGTTCAGTTCTTCAAGAGATTGATGTGTATTTGTGTATATGTATGAAATTTAATGTGTGGATAAGAAATGAATCAATTGAGCTGTGATTTCATGTATATGTGTTTGCATTTGAAGTGAAAAATGGATAGAATGTTAAAGTTTGCTGGCCTATTTGTGCATATTGTATCAAATACATATTTGTATTTGCACACACACACACACACATATATATATATAAATATATATATATATATATATATAATATATATATATAATATAATATATATATATATATATATGTATGTATATATGTATATATCTTTTTGTAGGTTTTTTGACCTGTTGTTAAAGTGTGATGCTTGTAGAGGCCTACATTTCTGAGGTATTTTTTAAATTTTGAAGAACTGTTGGTAGCAGACTGGCTAACATCTAGACAAAATGTCTACAGACCTACTATATAAAAAACATAGACATTTGTTGTCAGTTATTTATAAATACACATTCTACATCAATTACTTACACTAAGATGACAAGATATACCTAAAATTTTCATTTTTCAATCACTAGTAAAACTTACGTCATGCTATTAGGTGTCGATTATTTCTCATTAGTCATATGAGGAACTATAAAAGGAAACCATTTTTGCTACAAAATTAGATTAAAGGCATTAGTTGTTGTTTTGATAACTGATGAGGGAAGGTCAAGGGAAACCACAATTTTGTCTCCTACTACGTTTGACTTTGTCAGTTTTTCTACAATGTGGAACCAATGACATACATTATTGTTCTTGTTTTCTTCAGTGGATGATGGATACCTTGCGATATAGCATGGCCCACTAAGTCATCAGTTGGTGATTGATGTCGTATACCGAAAATGACTGATGAGATATCTCATTTTTGTATCATTGATAGATACTAATGAACTTCTTTAAACTTCTAATTTTCCATGGATGGGGTAGGGTGTTTATAGGGGAAGTAGTCCCTATCACATCTTATCCACCCTTGCGAGGCTCACTTGGATTAGGGTTTAGGTGGAATTCTATTGAGATCTAACAATGTCTAGTTTTCTAAGATAGAATCTCCTACGGAAATTGGGGGCCGACGGTAGTAATGGAAGGTGGAAATGAGGTTTTAGGCCTCACATCACCTACCATCTAGCCTTAAAGAAGCTCCAAGCCAATTACACTAAATGATTTCTAAACTAGCTACTTTAACCTCTAAACTAGGGTGTAGGATAATTTATTAGCATGCAAGAAGGTGAATATATATCTAGGGATCCACTAAATGGACCTAGGAAAAATTCCCAAGTTAGCTACATACAAGCAATGTCCCTAGAATCCTAGGTGATTTTGAGCACAAACCAACAAGTAATTTATGGGAAATGAAATGAACATAGAACATAATCATTAGCAATGAAATTACAATTTTTTCATATCATTTCCCCCGACATGAAATATAAGTAACATTTTTAACCCCACATATCCCAGCTAAGGATCCAATCTACTCATTACAAATGAAAATACAAAAATGGAGAAAGAAAATGAGTGGAGGAGTGGAAAGCCATGGTATCTCGATGGAGACTCCTCCTTCTCCATCTCTAGAAGCAACAACTTGAGCACCTCCCTTGAATTGGGTGGGGCCTAAGATGGGATGAGTGGTAGACAACCTCATGATCCAATCACCACCCCAGTGTATATAGGTGGTTATGAAGAGTTAGGTCAAGTGAGGGTATAATGAGATATGCAGTGTAAAATTAGGCTAGGTTTTCTGGCCAACATAGTCGTGTTGGTCATCATGGTCGTGTTGGGATGGAATGGTCGGGGTGAGAAAATGGGAATGAGGTTAGTGAAGGTCTAGAGTTGGGAAGCTTGGTGGAAAGGTTGTTTTGGACAACACATATGTGGTGGGTAGGTGGTCACATGGTTGTGTTGTGGTACATCGCCATTTTGGTGGAAGTGTTGTTGGATTGCTACTGTCTGTTCTGATTACCATGGGCATGTTGGGTATTTTTCACCAAGGCACACACAATCGTGTTGGATCCTCCTTGGTATGACCATGTAGTCCAACACGGGTAATTTCTGGGGTCTTGTCTTAAATGCTTGACTTTGTGATTTTGTTGTACAATTAAATTTTCGAGCATGGTCATTCCTTGGAACCATGGTTGTGCTAGGGTCTTATATGTAACTTTTCTCTTTAAATTTGAATTTCCATGGACTTATTTTCTTAACTTGACCCTTGGCCACTAGGGATAGGTTGAGGGAGCTCTTGGACCTTCCTTAGACTGCTTCAGTTATGAAGGAACCCTAGGATCACCCTCATCTCACATCCATCCAAGTGTGGTTGAAGTACCTTGATACATGCAAAGAACGTCCATAAGTACATTTGATGGAGATATTCTTATCAAGGGAAATAACTTGTAGCCTAAAAAGTTTAGATGTGATTGAAGTGCAAAAAGACACAAGACAAAGTCCTAAAATAGTATTGCATCCTACATCTACTAGCAGACATAAGAAACTTTTGAATAAATAGACCATTCTCTTACAAATTGTTCCTTCATTGGTTGATGATTCCATCAGTTGATGGTTCGTAAGTGTAAACCGAACGACACACATTGATACCCCCCAGGATGTGGGCATGTAAATACCAAACTATTGGTCTACATCATAATTTCCTAATCATTGATTTGCATCACATCTTCCTAACCAATTATTTGCATCACGTCTATCAAAATATTGTTTTACATCACTCTGCCTTTCCATTAGTTGATAACCAAAGGAAGCCCAATCCCTACCTACGAATGTTCCCCTTTTGATGATAATTGTACATTCAACAACCAATTGAAACATTGTGTTTTCCTTTCGATGGTTGTGTTTCACCTACCTTCCATTGATTTTACTACATTCACCTTTTTGTGGTCATCGTCCAATGGTAGTCCAAAACCCTCATATGGATGGTCGTATTCCATTAGAGACCATGCTTGTCTTCCAAATTTACCTCTTCCTCTCACTTCTGGTTGAACTTCACCGCACTATTCTAATTGAAATCTAGACCCCATATTTTAAAGGTTGTGTGTGTCCTTCTATCGATGATCCTCCTGACCCTTTTCGTATGTATGGTCGTATTTGCTTTTCACCTATTGGAATAAGTTATGGGGTTCCATGATCCATCATCTTCCTTACTTAGAATGTGTCTCTTCACCGCCATTGAGGCAAAGCATGAACTACAAGGTGGCCATGAAAGGTTCTTCACCCTAACCTCTATCTATAAATAGAAGCCTACATCTATCAAAGAGGGGATCTGCCCTTGAAACCTCTTGGCTTCCTCCTTCATTTCTAAGCACCCACCTCTAAAAACCATTGGTTGTTTCCATCGGTTGATGAATGCTCACCAATGAATCTTCTGTTTGATCCTAGATGGGTGATTGGATGCTCTAGAGAGGGGACGAGTAGAGCTGAATGCACTTAAACAAAATTTATTAGACCTTCGAGATATATCACAAGATAAGGTTTCTAAATAGGAAATTTGAGTGCAACTAAAATATGCATAACGAGGGAGAGAGAGATTGAACATACACCAATTGAAAAGCTATTTAGAGTGGTTCGACACTTCAAACTAGAAGTGAGTCAGTCCACTACCTAGAGAGGTCAACCTCTAGGATTTCTTAACCATTGCACTCTTATATTCATTCATAAGACTTACAATACATGAACAACCAAAGAACTTACCTATCCAATACAAAGAGTCTTCAACCTTACCAAGGACTTATCTACTTTGCAAAGAGTCTTCAGCCTTCACCAAGGACTTATCCACTCTTGTACAAGTCTTCAACCTTGCAGGGATTACCCACTCTTCTTGGATCTTCAAACTTTGACTTCACCTTCACTCGGACAAGCTTCCACCAAGGACTTACCCACTTGAGCAGGGAGTCTTCTGCCTTCACCAAGGGCTTACCCACTCTTGCTCCAAGTCTTCAGCCTTGAGCTTCACTAAGGGACTCCTTCCCTTGTTCTTCTTCACCTCTCTTAACCAAGAGAGATACCCTTCATCTTCATGGTTGGAATGAGAAATAGGGAGGTGGTCGAAGTGAGAGCATTACAAGTTATACATGTAGGACGAGCTCTCTCACAGATTTCCTACTCACTCTAAAAAATGTAGCAAGTGATTAAGCTTAGAGAGAGAGAGAGAGAGGAGGCTGTAGGAAGCACTCAACTATAGAATAGGAACCTCACATAGAGTTTTGCATTGAATTCTCAACCTTGGAATGAAGCCCAAGGGGTCCTATTTATAGCTGGCGATGCCTCTTAGCCTTTGGGAACACTTAAGAATGAAAACTAGACATTTTTTGGTTTGCAATGGACATATTTTCACTTGTTGCAACTCCACAATGGCTAGAAACAATTTCATGTACATTGCAATCTGTCAAGTTTCTATAAAGGTAACTCAACCGATCCCACTAAAAGACAAGACCAATTTAGGCCATCGGTCGAGTTTGTTCTGGGGTAACTCGACCGATTCACTTAAATCAGTTTTGGTCAGTAGAGGGATCAGTCAAGTTCTATGAAGCGTAAACTCGAACGATCAAAAGTCATTTTCAAGATCCAATCAGGATCGGTCGAGTTTACAACTAGACCGATGAACATCCTGATGTGAATTTTAGAAAATGGCTTTTGAGTGCTTCAATATTTGATCTAAGTGATCCTAATTTTTTCTAAGCTTAATTACAAGTCATACAATTGTTACAAGTGATTTACAACATGATTCTAATGGATTTACATCATATTCCAAAAATGTGCACTTGTATTGACTTTGACTTATCTTTTCTCCAATTAGAGATGCGCAAGTTAGGGCATTTGGAGTGTGTCTATACCTAATCTAAAATCACTCAAGTAGAGACATTAGACACAAATAAGTGGAATGGTTTAGTCATCATCAAAACAAGGGTTTAGTCAATTTAGACCTTGACTCAACATTCTCCCCCTTTTTTGAAGATGACAAACCATTCCATAAATGTATTGAAAGCATTGAAGTAAAGTCATACCTTTGGAGAAACCTAGGGGTTTCAATAGAATTGAGTTCATATGCTCCCCCTCAATTGATTCTAGTAGAGTTATGATACTCCCCCCTCAATTGATGATATTTCTCCTGCATGGTTAGCTTTCATAACATTTATAGACTAATATGTCTTCTACTCATATATGTTCTACACATATATGTCTTCTCCCCTTTACCTTCTCCCCTGTAGATAGACATACTTCTCCTCTTCATGTAAGACATGCCTTCTCCTTGTTTTGTCAAAAGAAGACACACCTTTGTCCCCCTTTGTCTTTTCAAAAAGTGGGGGGTATGAATAAATAAGACACACCACTTGTTAAGAGAAAGGAGATAACAAAAATTTATATAATGAGAGTAGAAGAACACATATAGGGGCTTGTCCAAGAACATAAATAAAAGCAAGTTAAAGCATGTACTTAAACAACCCAAAATGCAAGATAAAGTGCTACAGAAAAATAATAAATAGCGATTTTAACCCTTAAGATGACAGAATTTGCCCAAAAAGTGTTAGGGCTCATAGTATAGCGGTGAGCCTTTCTCAGAAGGTAGTTTCTGTATAAAAAACACTAGTCTTGCACCAAAAACTAAAACTGGAGTAAAATCTATATGAAATCCAAAGATGCTCCAATTTCTACATACAATGTAGCTCTATGTATCCTGCATCACAAAGTTATGTAAGCAACTCAAGATAGTAGATATGTAATTCAATGAACAAGCTTGACCATGTATGAAACAAGATATAAGCATAGAATATAGTGAAATACCACTAGATGAGCAAAGATACCAATTATAAACAAGGTTAGAACTACATGTATATGAACTACTAGTAGATGTTATCACAAGTTAAGACTACTAGTAGGATCTAGATCATAGCAAGAGATACCAAAAGATATACAAGATAAAGCAATTTTAGAAGCAAGTAAGGATATAACTTACTATCAAATATGCATTATTAGCAAAAGATGATTACCACTAAGAACCTCAAGGTCGTATCAAAACAAGATATATAGATGTACCAAGTTTGAGCACAACAAAAGCAAATTAAGATACAACTAAGAGATCCAAAGATATCATCACCAAAACCTACAAATCAACTCAAATCAAGTAATTTCAAGATATAGATACACCAATTTAGATCAATTAGAGAGATAGAGTTGTATGCAAGATAGGAAATTTAGAACATAGAAATATGCATATATAAAGGTACCAATGGATTGCCAAAGAATAAGGCTATTTGGTTGAGAAAATCTAGTTGAGAGGGAAATTCTCATCCAATAAGCCAACTGTGTATTCTGTGCACAATGTTGTTGGTCAAGTTTTGTGTATTGAAAACTCGATTGATGACAGTTGTTGGTAACACCCATTGGTGCCTATCGGTCGAGTTTCAAACAAAACAAACTCGACTGACAGAGATGTTGTCAAAAATCTCATATATTTTATAAAAACATATTTAAAGGCATGCTAAAAATACAAACCATATCCAAACATGTGTAAGCAAGTTATTAATGCACTATGAAAGCATTAGAAATAATTTTTTAGCAAGAGTGTGAAGAGAATCACAAAATACCACTTTTGACTCAAAAACCACATGCATAATGCACACTAAATTGACAAAAACAACTTAGAAATGGATATAAGCAAGAAAACTTTTACCTTTGTACTTACCATTCCTTTTTTTTTTGTCACTTGTTTTCACCCTCTACACATCTCACCTTTCTTCTTTCATGTGGATTGAGAAGTCAATTTGCAATTCAATAACTCAAGTAAATCCATTTGCAAGTACCTAAAAGAAGAAAGATGAAATGGTCCCCAATCATGTTTTTTAGTCCAGAGGGGTTAGCTTAGCAACCCAAGTCCAATTTCTCTTGGTTGCTTTCTTAAAAGGACAACAAGTAGAATAATGACCAATTTCATTTCAATAGTTGCATGTGCCCATAGTCTTGGAACTAGAGGATTCTCCATGGAATATTGGAGGTCCTTTACCTTTGTTGTTCCTTTGAATACTATCATATCCTAAACCATGTCTACCAATTTGTTTAGTAGTATGGTGTAGGATGTCATTAAGATTCTTTTTACCAACTAAGACTCTTTGCAAAGAAGATCTCAAACTATCATTATCATGCATAAGAGAAGTAATAGTAGAAGAAAAATTATTGATATTATCTCTAGCATGTAAAAGATCATTTTCTAAGCAAAGAGCTTTAGTTAAATAAGAATCTCTATCAATATGAAGAGCAGCAACATTATTCTCTCTACTAGTAGAACTAGAACAAGATTCAAGCACATTGATTTTAGCAAGCAAGGAGGCATTTTCTATTTCAAACAAAGCAATCTTAGAAAGATAAACACCATTTTCAAATTCTAATCCTTGCAAAACAAAATCTTTGTCCTTGTTTTTAGATTTAAGAACATCAATATCATGCATGTGAGAATCAACAATTAAAGTATGTTCTTCATTAGAACTATCCATAAGAGGTTGAGCTTCTAAAAATCTAATCTTATCAAGCAAACTAGCATGTTCAAGTTTAAGAGAGTCTACTTGACTAAGATAAGCATTTTTATCATCAAGCAAGCAAGTATTAGCATGTTCAAGATCATCTAATTCTACATGCATAGTATCAACAATTCTAGCAAGCTTTTTGCTTTTCTTTTTAGAAGACTTAAGAGAGGCACGAGTAGCATTAATTATAGAAATTAAGGGTTCATTATCTAAAGAATTTAGATTTACCTCATTTGAGTCTTTTCTTGTAGAATCCATAAGAGAAAAATGGCATTTTCCTTCTTCACTAGAGCTTGAGCAGATCCTCCACTTGAATCTTCACTTGAGCTTGAGTTGGAGGAGTCACTTGAGCTTGAGTGTCATTTATCCTTCTTCTTATACTTCTCTTCTCTTCTCTTATGAAGATGGGTCTTTTTGCCTTGTCGGAAATATTCCTTGTAGTGACCCTTCTTTCCACAAGTGAAGCACCAGATTGAGGAGGACTTGCTTTTGTAGAGTTTATCCTTGGCGTACATGGCATATTCTTTAACTTGAGTGGATGGAGAAGCTTGACCAACAATAGCCTTGATTTAAGCTTTCATTTCAGTCTTCTTCTCCAATAGAGTAAATTGCACCCATCAAAGATTGGAAGGTTGATCAAGTATCCCGCACCTTGGTAGTCACCCATCTTCACCTACTTATTGAAGTGTGCTTGGAGAAACCCACTCTAATACCAATTGTTGGATCCTAGATGGGTGATTGGATGCTCTAGAGGGGGGGTGAATAGAGATGAATGCACTTAAATAAAATTCATTAGACCTTCAAGATATATCACAAGATAAGGTTGATAAAGAGGATATTTGAGTGCAACTAAAACATGCATAGCAAGGGAGAGAGAGATTGAACATACACCAATTGACAAGCTATTCAGAGTGGTTCCACACTTCAAACTAGAAGTGAGTCAGTCCACTACCTAGAGAGGTCAACCTCTAGGATTTCTTAACCATTACACTCTTATATTCATTCATAAGACTTACAATACATGACCAACCTAAGGACTTACCTATCCAATACAAAGAGTCTTCAACCTTACCAAGGACTTACCCAATTTGCAAAGAGTCTTCGGCCTTCACCAAGGACTTACCCACTCTTGTACAAGTTCTTCAGCCTTGCAGGAATTACCCACTCTTCTTGGATCTTCATCCTTTGACTTCACCTTCACTCAGAGAATCTTACACCAAATACTTACCCACATGAGCAAGGAGTCTTCTACCTTCACCAAGGGCTTACCCATTCTTGCTCCAAATCTTCAGCCTTGATCTTCACCAAGGGACTCCTTCCCTTATTCTTCTTCACCTCTCTTAGCCAAGAGAGAGATCCTTCATCTTCATGGTTGAAATGAGAGATAGGGAGGTGGTGGAAGTGAGAGCCTCACAAGATATACATGTAGGATGAGCTCTCTTATAGATTTCCTACTCACTCTAACGAATGTAGCAAGTGATTAACCTTAGAGAGAGAGAGGAGGCTATAAAAAGAACTCAACTATAGAATAGGAACCTCACATGGAGTTTTGCATTAAATGCTCAACCTTGGAATGAAGCCCAAGGGGTCCTATTTATTGCTGGGGATGAATCTTAGCCTTTGGGAACACTTAAGAACAAAAGCTAGTCATTTTGTGGCTTGCAACAGATACATTTTCACTTGTTGCAACTTCACAACGGCTAGAAATACTTTTCTACACTTCCCATACAGTGTGATCGGTCGAGTTTCTATAAAGGTAACTCGACCGATCCCACTAAAAGATAAGACCAATTTAGGCCATCGGTCGATTTTGTCCTGGGGTAACTCGACCGATTCACGAAAATTACTTTTGGTTAGTAGAGGGATCGGTCAAGTTTCGTGAAATGTAAAATTGACTGATCGCAAGTCATTTTCAAGATCCAATCAGAATCGGTCAAGTTTACAACTCGACCGATGAATAGCCTGATGTGAATTTTGGAAAATGGCTTTTGAGTGCTTAAATATTCGATCTAAGTGCTCCTGATTTTTTCTAATATTAATTACAAGTCGTACAATCATTACAAGTGATTTACAACATGATTCTAATGGATTTACATCATATTCCAAAAATGTGCACTTGTATAGACTTTGACTTGTCTTTTCTCCAATTTGAGATGCAAAAGTTAGGGCATTTAGAGTGTGTCTATACCTAATATGAAATCACTCAAGTAGAGACATTAGACACAAATAAGTGGAATGGTTTATTCATCATCAAAACAAGGGTTTAGTTAATTTAGACCTTGAGTCAACATCTTCCACCTCCATCAAGGCTTGAAGGTATTGACCTAAAGAGAGATTCTACCTACTATTCATCCATTCCATTGGTTGACAATTATCTTTTGCCTTCTCCTCTTCTATGACGATGGATCCAACACTTGAAGAAGAAAGAATGATGCTCCAGCTCCAACTTCAGACGACGTCTAGTAGTATATTTGTTACTGTGTTATCCATCATCAATCTTCATCACAATGACAAGCTTATGTCCACAATGGATCTACTTTTATCTTCTAATTTGATGATGACTTTCTTTTGTTTTCCCTCTATTATTCTTGTTAATACTTCCACAAGTGAGTAGTCCTTTTGCAATGGTGTGAGGTGTAACCCCTCTACCTTATTTTGTTCTCTTTATTGCATCCAATGTTGTATGAGCATGTATATGTTTGGAGTCGATGATTTTTAGGCTTTTACTTTCTCCTGATCATCAAGTTCACATGTTTATCAGATCTTGGTTGTAGAGAATTTTGAACCTAGGATTTAGGATATTGTTTGTATCATGTTAAACCCTTGATGGGAATTTTTGGTGGGTTTTCTGAGGCAATAGGTGAATGATCTCAAGGTAATTCTAGAGTGAGCTTGGAGTGATATTTGGTTGGGTTTAATCATAAAACTGAAAGGGAGGTTTTCCTACCATCAACATATATGTCTTCATGTTTACTATGATGTAGTGAAAGAATGAATGATATGTAGTGGAGGTGAAACCATACGACGTAGTGTCTCCATCCACTGAATAATCAACTCTTAAACTATCTTTTGTTACTTTTAGTATTATAATAATCAACATTTTGGTTGAATATTGGTTCTTTCTTGATGATATTGATCATATTCTTATTAAACAAGTTATCCTTTGGGTTCGAACCTGGAGTATACTACTACAAAACCTATCCATTTGTGGGTGGGATTATCATAAAATAGTTAAGGTAAACTCTATGAAATTAGCCCTTACTGAATTTTCATGTGTGATGAATCACACATCAGACAACTAATGATTTTTCAAGAGGCATGCTATTCTTACTTACTGAAGGGTTGGTTTTTGTGAAATTCCTAATAAGAACAATCTTAACCTCTATGCCTTATTCTAAGGGGTTAGGTCATGTTAACTGACAACTTTATTATATTTTTAGGATTAATTTAATGCTTTATCCATTGTCTATCTCCATATAGGTTGTCTAATATTCTAGTTGATGTAATCATACAACAATGATCCTAACTATCAAGAGATTTTAGAGAGATAGAGCCCAAAATTCATAGATCCATTCCCTTGTGTCTTTAGAGGGGATGGTAAAATGAGTTAGCAACATGGATTTGTAAGAAGATGTTCAGATGCATATATTAGTGAATATATGGGGATCATTACTATTTGATATCCTATCTTCTTTAAATAGTTGAGGACTTTGTGAAGTCTGATGTAAGTGCATTAATGGGTTGTGTTATGTAGGGTTGTTACCCTCAATTTTGGCATCACAACCTGTGTACTCAGGGTGGTCTTGAGTTTGGTGGATCCTCTTCTAATAATATATCCATAGTGGTTTATCTGGATAGGTCCCTACCATTTTAATACCTCTTTCACCTGAGGTTGTGAGGAGAGGTTTAAGAAATCTGGGTAACCTTAGATCTTGTTAGATCTCTAGGATGTTTTAATAGCATCTGCCTAGATGATTGGTTGGTACACTGTTACACCCCGATCTCACAATTTCCTCAAATCATGAGATTAGGGCGTAAGATAGGATTTGTATGCAACACAAATAACACCCTTAACTTTTTCCTTTCTTTTAAACTCTTGTTTCCCCGCATTGAACCACATATCATCTTAACAAAGGAATCTGAACCTTTCTTCTACTAATCAGACTTTAATAGTAAAGATACATGTATAAGCATTCACGATGTCTTTCACACATTATGCACATGAAACTTGCTAATTAGCATACATATCAAAGAGAAACAATATTACACATTGTAATTACAACTCTCTCTCTAAACTCTTACTGAGGAACTAGAGTGACAAGGACCGACTGACTCAAATAATCTCGTACTTGACTCCTGTGGCAGGTCTACACTGATGCTCTGACCATCTTCAAGTCCACGCGGTTAACCCTAAAAATGTTTGAGTAGAGGGGTGATCCTACTCGCTCGGTGAATGAGTACTTCATGGAAACAGACTAATGCACTAATGTGATTACAAATATAATTTGAATAAACGATATGAAATTTAACAAAAATAAATACTACACTGAGCAGTTCTAAAATAATATAATTGAAATAACAAAGAATATAAATATTGCATCCAAAGAATAGCTACTAGAAGACTATGCTCTAGTCTTCCTTAACTCTTTCATTAGTAAAGGACTCTGTGAACCTATATGATCATATTTTAGCTTATGCCCTGATCTTATGCAGTGTACTCTGTATAAGAGACTCGCAGTGCACTACGACCACACCGTACAAGACTTAGCGACACACCCGGGAAATGCTAAGTCTGACTGTCCGTCCTGGTCTGCACAGGACTCTCGGGCGCACAAGGGCCCCAGGCGCACAAGGGCCTGTCTGCACTATCTCTGAGTGCTCTGGACTCCTCCTCTAACCTGAGTACACAGGTGGAGAGTCTCACTGGGTTACCACCGTGACACAAGCACGGATTAATGTTGAATAACCCCCATTTTTCTCCAGTGCCACCGTGACACAAGCACGCGTTGTTGTTCGACACTGTCTGTCTGCCCTCGTGCCACTGTGACACACGCACGGATTATTGTTGAACACGAGCCTGACCATCTAGGCACAAGGCTAGATCGATCGTTTCACCCCAAAGGTACAGACCGCGCAATGGGGTTCTACGGTGTTCAGGGCACCTAAGTCTAACATTATCATTATAGGTACATTTTAAACAGAAATCATAACTCATTTAACCTTTCCCACAAAGCTCACACGGCCTGCCATATCATATCATAAGCAACATCATAACTCATATATTCAACATATATCATATCTCAGTAACATCCCTTTCTAGGGCCTGTCATATCTCATCACCTGCAATTTACGAGATATGTATTGAAAATAAGAAGCCCTACAATATGTAGATATCAACTCAGAGTGAACAAGCATATAAAGTTAATTACAATAGAAACATACAATTCAACAATTAAGCATCACCACATCTCATATCGAGACCTTTCATATCACCTTATCATGATTCATTGAACACCCTATCCTTAGGGTTTAATTTGCCTTATTCATTCATCACATGCCATCACCCTACTCTTAGGGTTTCATTTGATATAAGCATTCACTAAATAAAGATTGTTCCAACAAATCATATACAATCATTATAGATATGAAACCATGGAAATTTAACTAAATTTAGGGTTTCCATACCATTCACTGAGATATCATGTATCAAGAATAAAATTCAATTAAGATAACCCATGTGGTACATCCTAACCACTTATAGGATTACTAGTCCTTTTCAATAAGGTTGAAACTCTAGCGATATCTCAATTAGGTCAAACCCTAATTACATCATTTGATATAAATCTAAAAGCATCCTCACTAGGAAGTGTTGTATACGTATCTGATAAGAATCTACCATCAAAAAGTTGTTCAAACAGAGAAGGAATCTGTATCATATCAATTTACAATAACTTAAATCAAACGGACATTTCAGGATTTAGAATTCACATGCTAAGCATTTAGGGATTTGGATGTTATAATCAAATTCGTGCATTAGAATGTTTGAAGGAAGAACTCACTCACCCTAAGGTGTGAAAACACCTCACAACTGCAGCTCAACTCAGGGAATCTCGAATTTCTATCAAATCCCTAGCAAATCTCCCAATTCTTCTTCCATTCAACTCGGGAACCTTGAAAAAGAGGGATTATGAAGAAAGGGTGAGAAAAGAGGGAATTTCGACATCCTCTTGGATCAAATCAGAGCATGGACGGAATCTTGACATGAGAGAGAAGATTCACCATAAAAGTCTATGCAAAGGATCCAAACTTACTTGATTTCACCCTTCCTGGAATCGCAAAACCCTAATTCAGCAATTCCCCCACTTTCTCCACTCAAGCCCTAATTCTCCCTCTCTCTCTAGGAGCTCGTTTCTCTGGAATGAAATGACGAAGAATGAGAGCTGTGTGTGTGTGTGGTCGATCATATAAGCTAATTTGAGCTGCTTGGGTCAATTGCAAATTGACCCTACACTCAACTTTAATTATATTGGCTGAATATTCAGTTATACAAAAGTTACTGTAATTCGTTTATTTCAGAGATCAAACATTCTCCAACAATTATGGAAATTTAGCACGTTGTTTATAATTGATCGATAAAGCTTAAGTTAAAATTTGAGATCATTTGAAGTTACCAATAAATAATTAAAAATAGAACAGTGCACTGCTATATTTCAGTCTGCAGAATATTCGGCCGAGTTTGTCCTGCACAGAACTCGACCGACACCCTTACTGTAGGGATTCAAAAGTCATAAAAAAATTATTCCAATTTAACAGAGTGTATAAAACTGTGTTTTTCAAGCACAGTTAAAATTTGAGATCAATTGGATATACCAATAAAAAGATAAAATTCAATTACCACACTGCTGTATAAATCTGGAAATATGATCGGCCGAGTTTGAAACTTGACCGATAAACAGGTCAGAGCATTCTTCAAAAATTCTGATATTTTTCAATGTTGTTCACATTTTATATATCCAAATCATATCCAAATTTGAAGTAAATCAGAGTTACACATAAAATACTAAAAATCATTTAGTGAGACATTCTACTTATCAAATTCTGTATTCATGTATCATCAAAACCTTATTTTGGGCCGATTAGGGTTTATGCTTCTCAAACCCTAATTCTCAAGATAAAAGAACATTTAGACTTATAATCATAGTTAAAACATCCTAATTGTGTTATCGTCATTAATTAGATTTCAAGAATGATTATTCCAATTAATCTTTGCAATTGTCTAGGTAAACCCTAGTTTACCAATTAAGCTCAGATGGGGTCGTAACATACACCCCAATAGTCCACTGCATCTAAAACACATAACAACCATGTAGAATATTTTTAGGTCTAAATGGTTTTAAAGGTGGTTGCACCTTGTATGGTTATTCCTGATAACATCTAATTTTGTTGATGATACATGCCTATCTTACCTTTCATTTCCTTTGTGATTTTGGGTTCTTGTATGAAAATTCTCATATCTACTTCTGCATATTGTTAGCTACTCTCTTTTACAATAAACTTACAAATCTCTAAAAGAAAAGATCAGTTTTAGGGAACACAGTCATCCAATCAGTTGATTATTCTCTACCGTCAGCCATTGAAACATAGATAAATGCAATAACTGATGATAAAGAAGACCCAATCTTTCCATTAATACTCATAGAGTGATGGAAATATCACGATCTCAATTGATGAAAGGAACTTTGAAGTCTACTCATGGAGTCATTGTGTTGTCAACTGACAGATTATTCTGTGGTTGTCCACCAATGGCCTGACAAATTTACTCTATTGATGGGAATATTAGTGTTACCAACTGATGTGACTATAGATACATATTCTATTGAGAGTGTTGGACCCTACCAATAGACATAATTCTAAGACCATCTAATGATGGTGGCATGGGAACCATCTACATATGGAATCCATGCGTGAGCAACTACCTATAGAGTTAGTTAAGAATTTTCCTCAACGAACGTTCCCAAGATCTTGAGATGCAAGTAATTCTCCCATTGTTAAAGTTCCTTGTGTTATCCATATATCCCTATAAATAGGGACCCTAAGCCTTTGAAAAAAGGCATGTCTTCTTCTATAAGAAGTTCTACCAAGCTACAATCTCACCACTGACTTCCATCAACTTACAAAGGATGAGTGTCTAATGTCCATTGGCTTGTGACTTTTCGAGATTATCATAATATTCCGTTGAGATAAGAGAGATCAAGATTGTCTTCTTCATCATCCCACTGCAATAAGCTTTGTAGAGGAGGTCTTCATTAACATATAGTGTCATAAAGAACACTGCAAGAATTAATTCAAACTCTACTTTCCTTGTTTTTTTATTTGGTTAATTCTGATTTCCCACTTTTTGAGAACCTATACATACAACGACACTCTTCTCCCAACCTATAGATAGGACCTTACCCATTAATTTTGTTTCACTTCTAGTCATCATCATATTGCTTCAATTGCTTCCCTAAGTACACATGTTGTCGTTCTAAGATTGGGAACCATATCCAATGTTGACTTCAAATTCTTCTTTTATGCTTTGTTCTAGCTCAATTCCACCTAGGGTGAGGCTCTTCGGACCCAGATCTTCATTTTTGGATGTTTGAAAACTCATATTCTCACTCGATTTCCTTTTACCCAAATCAGTGTTAACTTGCCAAACTTCTTCTTATAGCGATAGTAGACAAGTCTTTCAAGGAGAATACCCTACTTTAAAGTATTTCTCGAATTTGACCTAGCATCATTTGATATTTTTATGCATGGCAGTGTCTTTCTCGTTCTTTTCCTCCTATGGTTCAATTTAATCACTCTAATTTGTTAGTTGACCATGTACGAATATACCCTATCATACATAAATATTAGATATGTGATGAAGGGTATCCTGGTTATTGGAAATGAAATTTTGTTTAATAAATTAGTTAGCCAATGTATCTTAAAAAAACCAAAGTAATTAATCTACAACTTAGATAATTAATAATGAATAATGCAATTTGGAAGTAGAAAAATATTATCGACCTTAATAAATATATTTTCATAACCTAAATCAAACTATTATGAGAGTTTAAAATTTTGGGTTCATATTATATAGATTATTAGCTATATAACTCAATGTGCTTGTAGGTGAAGAAATGTCTTGATGTGATCTAGGGTTTGATATGTAATAGTTGAAACATGTCTCAGAGGTATGTGGCATCTGCTATCAATCATAATGACCAATTATCTATGTTTTCTTTCACTTGGTCCTTTGGGAAATATTATACTATGCATTTCTCTCTCTTCTAAGAGGTTGAATCATGCGATTAGTTATATTCTGATATTGATATTTTGATCTTATTAATTAGTTATATACGCTAATTCACTCTAAAAATTTACTTTGTTCATCCTATGCCATGGTATCCCTAATTTGATTAATTGAACTAAATGTTACATAACTTTAAAGTGGTGTACCTTTTGATATTTTGATGCTTCTTACTTGTGGAGATAGTTGAATATTTTTATGGGTCCTCTGACCCCACTTGATAATAGTTGGATGTCCTCATCCCTTATTTGAGTTGAACTATACTTCATCTTGTCTACCATATATGCATGTGTGATTTACTAGTCATAATGAGAATTGGTGACACCATATTTATTTTAGGAACTGGGGTTTTAGTCCTCTTCTCAATGCACTAGGCATCTCACCCTCTTATAGTATATTATCTTTTGAGCAAAGAAGTTTTAGTCCTCCTACTATGAATTGAGTCCTTAGTCCTCCTTCCATGAACTGTGGTTTTAATACTCCTACAAACTCTATATTTATTTGACATTGAGGTTTTAATCATCATACCCTCTGGTATGGTATATATAGTTTCCTACCCTACTTTTTAGTATATTAAAGTATATTTATTTCTCCCCATGCAATTGTATATGTTTTGTGATATTGTGGATGTGACACTGTTAAAAAGGCCATAATTCCTCTTATTTATTATCTTCTTTAAATTTTCTCTTTGATATCCATTTGGATTTTTTATTTCCCTCTAGGTTGGAGATTCCTTTCTATTATAGTAATCTCATTTTCATATGATATTGCTCAATCCCTACAAATATGTTTACAACTTCCACTTTGTCTTTTCTTATGGGGTATGCTTCAAATCCCTTAGGTGAAGGTCATGGAGGATTGGCATGATGACTTGGACTTGTCTTAGTGGATCTGACCTTTGTGGGAGATAGACCACATGTAGATCAAAGTTCCATCTACTTGATAAGGTTCCAAAGAAACCACACTATATGTTTGTGTGGATCCTTTTGCTACAAGATAATCTTTAAGTCATTCCACCGATCCACCTAAATTTAATTTGATAGAGAAGACCATCTGTCAATATAAAAGAAATTTGTCCAGTGGAGGAAGGACTAGATCTCATGTTCCATTGTAACGTGATGCTATCATTTCCTCGAGCATCACATATTTCTAAGAAGGGTGTTGAAGAGTCTCATGATAGTTTTTAGGAATCTACATAGTCAAGCTATTGGGAAGTGGATTTAGTAGTACCAAAAGCTTGGATAGGCAACAAGTATGAGATTTATGATGATGAAGAGTGCAAGAGAGTATACCTTTCAAGAGAGACATGGGATATCTAGATACTTGGACATGCACATCAGTTTTAGATCTTATGTCTTAGGAGGAGAAATGACAATAGAATGTGGGTTGGGTTCATGATCCATAAGGTCAAAAAGATAAAAGTCAATGAACTCAGGTTGAGGTTGAGATTGAGGTTGAGGTGGAGTGGATAGTAATGTAGAATCAAAGAACATTTCTTATTTTCAAAAATAGAGACATACATGTAAAAAAATTACTATAATATAAATAATCTTTTTGAAAGGTGGAATAGCCATTGGAAATCATTTTGATAGAGAGGGGATCAAGTTTATCTGCTCATGGATCAAAATTATGCACAAAGGCAGTACATTGGAAAACATGCAAAGGAAAATGGAAAATCATTTACGTAGGAACAGAAACCAATAAAAGGGTCTTGTTCTAAAGAAGAGAATATGATTGTCAATTTATAAGGTATAAGGTTGTGATAATAGTTTCTAACCAATAAGTTTGAGGTATTTTTTTTTAACATAAGATCGTGATTGATATCAAGTAAATAACAAATTTTACATTCATACCCCATTTTTTTGTGGGATGTGAGCACATGAATGTTGATGAATGGTTCCAGTTCTAGAGAAACATCAAGACACCTAACCCGAAACATATTTTGAAGCATTATCAGCCCAAAAAATTCTAATGGATTTATTAAATTGTATTGAAATCATTTTATGAATATTTAAAAAAAACAATTATTTCATCACGAGATTTTAGAAGATATAACCACGCCATGCAAGAGAAATCATCAATAAATGCAATGAAATAACAAAACCTATTAAAATTGGTGGTTCAAACGGGACTACAAATCTCCCTATGGATAACATCAAAGGCATCTTTAGAACAAAAACTAGTTTTTCTAAGGAATGAACTTCTATGGTGCTTCCAAAACTAACATGAGTCACATGGATGACTTTTTAAACTAGATAAAGAGGATTGAAGGTGCTTCTACTTCTCAAGAGAGGGATGGTTCTAATGTAGGTTTAGTTGAAGAGAAGTGATCACAAAAAGAACAAAATATGGCCCATCATTAGCAAAGTAATAAAGGTGATTGTCTGTAGAACTTGAACCAATCATGTGAAAAGTCTAAGAATCTTGCATAACAAAACTATGACTACCAAAGGTGATGTTGTAAGTAAATGAATCAATTAACTTAGAAACTAACATTAAATTGAAGGGAAAATAAGGAATATAATGCATAGATAAAATCTTGAGACTTGGAGAGACATTAACACTACCAAATTTTTAAACAGTTTTAATGGACCATTTTGCAAAAGTGACAGATGACATAGTAATATGTTGGTTCTATTGAGGAAATAAGGTGTTTCAAAAAATTCATATGTTGGGTGGCCCTAGATTAAAAAACCAAGGAGATATGAATGCCAACATAGAGGTCCCAAATTTACCTTGGTTGGAGACCAGATGCACCAAATATGTTGCAGCATATTGCATGATCATTAAAACCCCAGATCATATGGATTGTGAAAGATCGTATTGAGAGGCATGTAGAAGTTGTTGATACTCAAAAATAGACATGGTAACATATTGATTTCTGATCCTTGGTCAACATGGGAAGATCTACTATTAGGACTGCGTCCATAGGGATTATTGTGCTTTTAATATCACTTTTCCTCCAAATGACCTAACTTGTTGTAGAAAGTGCATTACAACCTAGAAGGATATTTATCACTTCCATGTCCTCATCTATGGGAAATGGGAGCAATCGCAAGTTGACTATCTTGTGGAGTAGAAGTGAAGTGGAACACATCAGACTGCTGGAGGCAAGGAAATATATCTTCCAATGTGGGAAAAGAGTCATCAACTAAGATAATATTACATACGGGAGCATAGGTTGGATGAAGGTTATTGGAAAATTTGTTAATGACAAGAAAGGCCCACTCTTTGGTTTGATCTATAGAAGAGACGGGCTCAAAATAGTCAAGATGACTGAGACAATATAAAAATGGAATAAAAATACTCATCAAGCATTCTACCGCCCTAATTTTCACCAGAAAATTTATTCCAAATTTCATAGAGACTCAAGGCATTCTTTTCCCATGTGTAATGTCGAGGGACAACATCCAACACTTCCTATACAATTTTTAAAAAACATGTACTTGGAGGCAATTGAATATTCCATGCAATTCCATAACCATCTTTTGACTTGGACATTGTCCTGTTTCCATTCAGGGGTTTCCTCATAAGGCTTTTTAATAAATTTTAGCTAGTCTCTGGACTCGAAGATTTTTTGGATGGAATTCATCCATAGTAGATAATTATCTCAAGTCAATTTAATTATAGAAAGAGGAGCACTATCATTATATACAATGGATAGAGGTGAAAACTTTTCATCAACCATGTATTCAGATAGGAAGAAAAAGTCACATCGGTAGGACAATGGTGGAGAAATATATCAAAATAGTCACACTGGTAGAACAATTGTATAGAAAGAAATCACTTGTAAGATGCACAATGAGAGAAAAGAAGGCCAAAAATAAGCATGGTTGTAGTTGAAAAGAAACACGCCTATAAGCAATATCCTGAGAATGAAGCACGAAGATAGGAACATGATAATAGATCCTTACAATTATTGGCACTCACCCATGTATATAGGTAAAATACATGGGGAGGAAACAAAATTCCAAGAAAGAACCCAAGGTATTACAACATTGTTTATCATAAAGGAATATCTACTATTCCAAGACCAACAGACCATTACTCAAATCTAGTGGGTGATAGAGATTATGAGGAGTACCAGTCAGATTCTCATAGAGACTGCTATGCTAGAAAGCTCCCGATCAAGTGGCAATGGGTGAAACTCCAAAAAGGATGATAACCTACAAATCCCCTATCAAAGATCAGGAAAAAAGGAATAGATACCCACCACATACAATGACAACAAAGATATGATGTTGGAAATCACCACTTGTCAAGAGGGTCATAGCGGTAGTTGACCCTGACAACTACCCCATGGGTTGCAGCAACATTATGGCACGCTAACATATGGATTCCATCTGTACGGCCTAGTTGTTGTTGCACAGGCAATGAGAAGTGGCCAGAGATCGATTAGAGAGGGCGGGCTGGTGCCGACGGGCGGTGGGCAGGCTTGGGTGATTGCAAGGTGAGGGTGGGGGAGGAATGGGAAGAGAATAGGAGAAGAAAAGAAGGCTTTTCTTAACTAGATGGCTTCTCTTGAAATAGAGTAAATAGAAATTCTTATTATGAGCACTAGGATCACAAAGAGTGTCATATATATAGCCTTGTCTCAAGGTATGATGTACTAGGACACAACATAACATAAGCTACACCCATGCTATTGGGCTTGAGGAGAGTAATACCAACTAGATAATAAAAGTGAAAGAAATTATAGAAAATACCACCAACACCAAGGATTTCTAATATACATACTATTGATCATGATGTCATTAAGCTAGCACATTCAAGATATTTTAATGATTTATAGCAAACCAAGTTTTCCATCTCCCCACCTAAAAAGGTGATGATTTGTCAGTTCACCCCCTACATTGCAGCATTCATAATGAGAGGCCATATGAATGTTGCAATATCTATTTCTAGAGTATATTGGGACTTTCATCACCTATAAATCATGTGCCCACAAATGGATACAAATCAAGTGTAAAAAAAGTTTAAATTTATACCAATATCGCATATGCCTACAATGATAATACGACGTAAAATGTAGTAAGCAGGATCGAACACAGGGACAAGGGTGACAATCTATTTAGGATTTAAGACCTCAGCTTAGCTAAGTCGAATCAAAGGGTAGATTGAATTGTTCCTTATAGAACAAAGTAAACAAAAAAGGCAGAATAGACAAATTAAAAGAAAAATAGATTAAACATACTATAAATATTTTTATGGATTTTAATATTTGTATAGAATTCGATCAGGTATCACCAGGCAAGCACATACATCAACATGCAAACACTCATACCCATTTGTATACCCTTAGCATATTATACAAAAAAACATCATTAGTGTTTATTCCCTCCTCTATAGAGATCAAAATAGATTAGGATTATAAGAATGTTATTCTCTCAAGATGACAATCAACCAATCAAACATACAAATGTATATCATTAGATCTAGTGATTGAGAACTTCCATGCATTCATACTACTCCTTAAATCTAGATATGATCTAATCCTTCTCTCTCGAGGCATTATAAAATATATATCGCACAATGGTAGCTAATCATTCAAGTGATTCATCCATGAACAAGAGTAAGCAGATAAATATTATTAAGAGTATATACATTTAATATGAATATCTACATGCTAAGAGAATCTTAGTGGCTAACTCAAACCCAATTTAAATTACCTACACACTCATATTTACAAGAGAAAAAATTTGTTTAGAAACAACAAAGGCCATAACTAAACATGATTGGGAGGTGAAAAATGGACATAATGGAGAAGGAGGTGACAGAATAAAATAGTAGTCAGAATGGCATTGGATGTCAATGTAGACCTCCTCTTTAGGGATGACTACAGTAGTCTAATAGAAGACACCAAGATGGATAGACACCCAGTTTGTTAGTGAGAGGTCCCAGGATCGAGCCCGGGCCACGGGATGAAAAGAATGGCCAATTTTTTTATAAAAAAAAGAAAGAAAAAGGATGACTATAGTGGGTTGCTGAAGAAGACCGTCTCAATATCCTTTCAAAGGTGATCACCTTCAAAGGACGTGAATCAATGTATGTCAAACTCTCATCCTCCGTCAACCCGTGGAAATCCGCAATGAGAGTGGATGTTGGTAGAATTTTGTGTATAATAAGATGTGCCTACTTTGAAGTTTGTGGTCCCTATCTATATGGATTTGTGGCAGAACCAAGAAACCTAATGTATGGGGGATTTATTTGCACATCAAGCTCTAGGGCATGTGCCCTAAGGCACGTGCTCAATTAACCCTGATGGAAATTGCTATTCCATCGATAGAGTTTAGTTGGGCTAGGACTTTAATCTATGGGTATGGGCCAACACTCTCATCAATAGATAGGGTTTAGGGTCGCATCGAATGGTGATGTTGGCATTGACAGGATTTTACGTGCCATCAGTGGAGAGTTGAAGAATATCTATCACTTGAGGACGCATCGATTCCATGGGTAGACTCTAGTTGATCCTTAATCAGTTGAGGATGCAATCTTTCTTTAGGTTTAAGACTATTGATGGAAATGTTGTATTTTTTTCATCAATTTTTGTGTTTAGCTAAGTTTCACATGTTGATAGATGAGCGATCAATCACTGGGATGACTATGTTCCAAAAAATCAATGTTCTCCTATAGAGAAATGCAAGGTTATTGATAAAGAGAGTAGCTGACAATAGACACAAGTAGATATGGGAATTATCATATCAGAACCCAGAATAACAAAAGAGATGAAGGGTAAAATAGGCATGTAACATCTAGAAAAGTGGATGTTATCACCCCCAAACTTAGAGTCTAGCTTGTCCTGAAGCTAATAATTTGAGTTAGAGTATGAGGTTATGAAAAAGGCCTTTGTGAATTTGGAGAATTTTAGCATTATGATCATCCTATATGTCAGCTCTAGCCTAAGATTTATGCCTTGTTTCTTTTCCTATTTGAGTGTCCCTGAAATATCTTCAAAAACATTTTGTTAACCTTTCATTTTTTAATTCCTTTCCTAAATGTTAGGTTCTTCCTTTGTGATATTCGCACTAATTCCCACTTTCTAGACATCCCATATACAATTATCATATGAGGAAGCTTTCACTCCCAAATTTTATTATTTAGGTCATCAACAAAGTCGTGGGGTAGGATGACATTGATGTGTAACTTGTTATTTTCTAGGTCACTCAGCTGTAAGTGCAATGTAAATACAATGGTTTCTATGATGGCATTTGAAGAAAAATGGGTCATTTTATAGAGATTCTAGGCTCCACTATTGGTCACAATATATATGTGTTTGTCAGTGCAGCTATACACCGTCTGGGAAATACCCTTTCCTCGTAGCGTGGCACAACTCTAATGTTTTTGTTCTCACTCAGGATATATTTCTCTCTCGTCTTGGGTTCTTGAGATGATAAGTTTTCCAGGGGTTTTGTGGGCTGCCAAGACTCTTTTCTCCTTTCTAAGAATTCTAAGTTAGGATTAGCTTTTTTGGGGGGATAAGGTTATGCCTTAATCCAAGAGGCATTTTCCCCTTCCTGGTCTCTTCACAATTGATTATATGCAGAGACTTGCTTTTGGTACCAAGATCGAGTCCTTGAGTCTAGGTCATTGCATCACTGTCACCTCTGATTTGGTCAATAGAAAGACCAGCACAACTGCTAGTGCTATGGTCTTTATTGAAAGGGTGGAGATCACACAACCTGATCTCTTAAACAACTATATGGTGGTTATTCATGGCCTTCAAGGTTTCATTATACTCTATTTGATGAACCTTTCTTCGCATCCCTTTACTTTTATAATTTTTTGATGCTTGGTCTTTTTTCTAGAATTAATATGGGGTTGAAACATTAAGATTTTGGAATTAATGATAAGAGGCCTAATATAGATCAATAACACCTAGTTCAGAGCCAAAAATATGGTCTCTAGATGATATTAGGGTCTATTAATATTTTTATCATATTTCATTTCAATCATTTGCTGATTATTCCAATTATATGAACCCTAAAAGAAACATTTATTTCTACATTAAAAACCATCATTAATATTGTTTCAATGGTCTGATCTAGGGATTTCATAACAAAGTAGGCATTTTTTAGTGTATTGATATTTTGTGTGAATTTTGTGGGCAAAATATCTATTTGCGAGACATTTCTCAAGTTTCCATGTATTATAGAATTTTTAAATGAAAATTACCTCTAGGAAATATTTTGGAGCCATCTAATCTCCTCTGGTAGGCTCTAAGGTTGCACCATGTATCTCTTTGTTGTGGTCGCATGGTTCACAATAGGATCAGTGAACCGGCTAGTTCATTGCTTGTTAGACCCATATTTGCCTTTCTCTCTCTCCCATGATTCTGGTGCATGCACTCGGGTGTGAAGCTATCATCACCCCCAAGAGTATTATCTCTAGCGAGAAAGGAGCCAAGGTCATGGTCTCCCTCTTTAGAACATCTACTACTGAAAGCCCTACCTTCTCCTACTCTGTGCATTTGGTTGGGTTTCTCCAAAATGGAGGTTGCTCCTCATAGTCTTACTAATCACCTAAGGGTTTTCCTATCATAGAAGATGATGTATAGGAAGAAGAATCTATCATCCTCAAGTACAAGGAGAAATCCTAGAGCACTTCTACAACCACTATTTTTGGTGAGTGGTTGTAGGGTTACCCTTTCCATCCTATCACCCGGATCTTATTTATCTCCACATGCCATAGTGTGAAATTCTAGGATATTGAATTCACATCAAGATCTAGTATCTATAATACAATCTTACAAACTTGGGTTTTGGCTCCTATTTTAATGACAAACCTCCAAGTACCACCCCATTCCTCCTCTACAATAGCAATGATGGAGGATATTGGCTGCCATGAAGACTGCAATCATAGGAACAAACAACTAGCATGTCACCTTGGATAAATGTCGAGGAGCATACTAAATACAGTAGAGGCTACCTTCACAATTGAAGTGGCTCAACCTTCGTACACTACATGCAAGTTGCATTGATGAATTAGAGAGAGGTTAGAATTTGACTTTCATCCACATACTTTTACACACCCCATTGAAGGGGTCATTTATATCCTAGTAGTGTGGCAGATTCAACTAATCCAGCCAATAATCCCTACTCCTCGTTATTAATACCTTCACCAGATCTTAGAAAACACCAGATTCTCCTGCCTTTTTAGAGCTAGGTGATGTTGGGGCATCCACAATTTATATAAAATCATCCAACTATGGTTCTCAATCAAATGTTTTTACATCTTAAAACATGAATAACTTTTTAGTGGAACTCAATTACATATGAAATTTCAAACAAACATTCTCCATGATCTAGTGTAATTTTCCTCCATATTATAGTCCTAAATTGAATGGTTATATTGTTGAAGAGTTTTTTTTCAAATAACATCATATCCAGGGATAGTATGTTTAAATATAATCTTCATTTGATCTCAATTAAAACCAATCCACCTCAATCATCTTGGAATGATCATGAAACACCCCAATAGTCATTATACAACCATTCCAATTCATTCCTATCACTAAAAGGATGTTTAATTTTGTAAACATTTAGATTAGTTAACAAAAATCATATATCCTAATTGAACTCAATTATGGTGGCATAGTCATCAATCCTATCTCCAATCACTCCTTATTGGTGGTAATCCTCCATAATTGGATAAACAAACCATCAATTGGGTATCAACCACCAACATAGAATGCATGATCGTCAAATACTATTTTGGGTATCAAAACTCTAGAATCAAGTTTGTCACATTCACCCCATTTTATAGGAATTTTTCCCTCAAAATTCAATTAAAGACATTCCTAATGTGATACTAAACAATTCAACTTCATTAATATTGCCACCTCTAGGTGACAAAGCTTTCAAATATATGTATGCACCCTAAGTTGTCATCTTAGGACTTTAGAGCATGCATGGTATACTCACCTCACCTTATTTAGATTGTATGATAATTAAATTTCTTGGTCATAGTATGACATTCTTTTATGTTAAGATATAAATCCCTTATCCATTAAAAATTAGGGATTTTTTTCTTGTTTGTAATTTTCCAATTCAGAGAGTATTACTCATGGTTTCATCTTTCACCCTACTCACCTATGCATGATAATATTAGGATTTCAAGTCATAAATTATCAAAGTCATCACACTTATTTACATCATTAGTGTGGTTTATGATCAACATCATACTAGGATTTCATTACTTGAGAAGGGATTATTTAACATGCTTGAATATTAGGATTTAACCCATTACTAGAGTTATGACCAGTAAGAAGCTTAGGTTTAGAAGGATTGAAGTTAGGAATTATATCATGTGATCATGTAATCTATGATCCAAAAATATCTTCATTAAAGTTCATGATTTAAAACTTATGTCTTTCATGTATGGTAGGGGGAATATAGAATAAGTCAAGCTTGTCTAAGTGACATTTCATACATAATCATCATAATACATCAAGTGAGGTTTCTAGCATCATATATTAGTAAATAGAAGTGGAAGGAATGACATTATGAGTATCTTATGCACAAGTTATTTTACTCTCATAACAAAAAAAAATTATATCACCTCACTTACAACTAATGATGAACTTGAAAAACATAAGTAACTCAAGCTTAAACCTAACTCTGTCAAAGGATTGGCTTTGTCATCGTGAGTTTTGTACCCATCATATTTTATAACCCAACTCTTAATCTAAGATTTAGATTATATTTAGGACTCATGCATAAGGTACTCAACTCATCCACTCAAGATTAATCTAGATTAGGACCCATAATTTTTCATCTATCACATTTTTTCATATATTAGAGGCTAGGTCCTACGACCATCTCCCTATTGGTCTCACTCTTTTTGGAGTTCACCATGTATCTTGCCATAATTCTAGATGTTCTCCCATGTAAGAAAGCTTGAGTCTCATACATATTAAACCTTGGTTTAATTTTGATTAGGTTAAGTGAGAAAACATATATACTTTCATTATCAAGACTTAGTGCATATTTCTTAGAATTGGACCAGACCTCATATATAACATCGATCTTTATAGGAAACGTATATCATCTAAGATCAAATTTTGACATGACTATCCATTCTTATATCGTTAATCATTCTATTATCTTATCTAGCTATCACATATCTGATAAGGCTCTAGACATCTATTCTAGATATGGTCTCTCTTCTAGAATTATGTCACTTCATTTCACTCAGATTACATGAACACCTCCTACTCTCCTGTGAAAGGGACACATTGTCATATTTACATATATGTAATAAAATATTATGTACTTTCTGTGTGAAAGCAGACGTCATAGAAAACTCTTGAGGGTTGAGTCGATGTGAAAACCAAACAAAATTAGCAAAATGAGGGTCATACGCCTAATAGACAATCTGTTGGTATGTATGCCCTGAGAGCCGATCATGGGATGATTGGTGGGATACATTAAGATTGATTTGATAAACATCAAAGGAAAGCTTCCAATTCTTTCTGGTTCAGTCATATGAGATAATGATAGAACATATTGAATGTCTAGAGAATGACTGTACTCAATGACTTATGCTTTCAGGTTAAGGACGTGAACGATGAGATCATACGGATGCTAAGAGTTTGTACATTCTTATTATGTCCCTAGTCAGATGTCGTTGTTGAAGGTAGATAGACAACAATGACACACAAGACTAGATTGTGGTGTTGGTTGATGACATAATCTCATTAGTCATGATATGGAGATATCAAACCAAACACATAGGTACTTGTTAGAGAACAAGTGTACCGGACGGACCCACCGTGAGTTTGACACATGGAAACATGACATGGTAGTCACAGTCAGTTCTCACAGTGATGGTGGTGAGTGTGATTCTTTGACCTGAAATCACTACACTCAACACGTGTCGTTGGGTACACTTTGACATCATCAAACACAGTCCTAAAATATTGTTTGTTATAAAGGTGATGATTGGGTGGCTTTGACACATGGGGCTTTTGAGGGGTGAGTGATAGATATGGGATTTGTCCCTCCTGAGGGAGTTTGACATCCATGGACACTTGATGAGTAGGATTGAGATAGGAGTGCACGCATGTGTGAATCAGTATGTGATATTGATGTTATACATATCTCCTCCAATCTACTCTGAGATCAAGAAAGTGAATGAATGTTGACAGGTCGACTGTTCCATGCCTCGAGTTCATTCAGGATATCAGTGACAAAGGAATTATACATTCACTATAACACCATTCACGGATTGTAGGTTTGAAAGTTATTCTCCAACTTTCCTTTTCACTTGGATAGCACTGATGTGTGACTAGGCACTGCTCTTTTCTTGTGAAGTCATAAGTGTTATGGACTTTCACTGCCAACGTGAAATGGACCTGTAGGGTCACACACATAGGATTTAACCTGGAAGAGGAGTTCATCCACAAATGATGTTTAGATTGATTACTAAAGGAGTTTGGCAGTTCAGTTAAACACTCAATCAATTGATAGCTCTGTATCATAGTGTTCAAGGTGTTGGACTGATTCATTAGAGTATCAGATTGATTGAAACTGCAATTGACTAATTTTGCACAATCTGTACTCCCAACCGATCGGATCATGAGATGAACCGATCCGCTCAGGTTGGTGAACCAATCGGCTCATGTGATGAACCGATCGGCTAAGGACAGGATAAATCGACCGGTTCAAGGGTTGAAGCGATCAGCTCAACTGGTCCAAACGAGCGAGTTGGGAAAGTCAGGTTGGCAAGATATTTTTCTTCATTTCACTTGTCCAATTTGATTGGAACAAGGATTGGTATTTGGATCAATTTGAAACAAAAGAGGAAAAGTCAGTCGAGAACTAACCAGAGCAGTGAACCGGCCGGTTCAGAAGTGAACCAATCAGCTCAGATGCCCCAACCGATCAGTTGAGGTATGAACAGATCGGCTCAGGTCCCCAACCGGCCGTTTCATGCTTGAAACGATCGGTTCAGGTGGCGCAGTTGGTTGTTTTGTGGAAAATCTCAAATCCTTCTACTCCTGCTTTAATCCTGAATTACCCGGGGTAGAGAACCATGTCCCATGACCCTCTTATATATAGGGGTATTGGGGGCTTCTCAAAGTACAACTCAGGACACCATTTGCTCTGCAAAGTTGTCGTTCTCTCTAGTTGTGGTAACCGAGAGAGCCCGAGCAAGTGCTACCCGATAAGGGAGGCACAACAAGGGAAAGACAATTGTAGAAAAGTGATTGGTGGCAGGAGAGTGTGTTGGTGACTAGGATGTCGACACGAGGGTATGAATCCTTCTGGTGCCTTGTGCGACAAGGTGATCAGAGTTCCCGGTGGTCTGTGTGGACTACTTTAGAGGCGGGAGACTTCTGTCTCTCGGAGGACAACTGTCAATCCCGACAGTCCCGGTGAGACCAGGATCTGCACAAACACTGTCCAAGACCGGAGGTGAAGACCACGCAAGCCGTGAGGTAACATCGCCGAGCAAGCCTCAGGACAAGGTATATCTCTACAAACCATCCTTCTTACTGCATAGATGTTGATGTGATTCCTTTATACTGGGTGTGGGGAGAAAAGTTTTTGTTTCCGCTTCCTTCTCTATCTCCCATAAAACCCAACACAATCTAGTGTCATGTCACCTAGAAAAATGGTGAGAATAAGATGTAGATTGGTGTAGCTACCCACTAGATATGAGATCTATATGGAAATGATTTCACTCACTTATCTAATCCTAGTTCTTGAACATCTAGGTTCTAAGCTAGAGGCTAAGCCAAACCTAATTCCTATAGAAAAACTTACTTAGTTTCTAGAGTTTAAAGTTAAAGGTGAGATTTAGTTTTTATGTTTCATAGTGAGAAATTGTTAGGTGTAGCAATTTTTCATGCACTGATACCAATTGTAACGACCACAAATTCCATGGGGAGGAGAAGATAAAATCTGAAGAAACATTACTCAGAGAGTGATGTGGAAGCAACATATGCATACATGAACAAACAATCACAATCATACACCATACATTCCCAACATTCAACTTGTATATTAATACAAGATGAATTATTACAAATTACAGTTACACATTGAATAAAAATTAAACAAGTTTGAACATGTATGCTAACATGATCTTAGCCCAATATGTACAAGATGTACAATTGCTCGCTATTGTCTTTTTTCCCAAGCTAGCTCTGAACCTAAAACATACATGAAACAACAAATTAACACACAAGGTGTTGTGTCCATGGTCAGAAAGATACAAATATTTATTATTTTCATAACTTTGAAAAGATTTTCATAAAGAAAGAAATAATATCTTAGAAAACACTTCTTTAACAAGAGGAATTTGCCAATTTTATTCATTTTTCTAGATGAGTTGCATTATCAAGGTGGACTACTACCAAAAATGTATATGTTGGGTCCTACCTTGTGTACCAAGTACCCTAAGGAACTCCTTATACACCACATTCTTTAGGGAGGTGTACTAGTCAACCTTAATCCATTCCCTACTAAGGGGATAATGAACAACTTAATAAATACAAAACACCTACTCATAATTAATGTTTTCAATGTGATAAAGCATGGGGTACTATATAGCTGACTACATCAAATATTTGCAAATAGAAGAGCATACATATCATGCATTCAACCAAGAAAACCATAGTTATATAATTGAATAAATCCCACGTACCTAAGTTCATATATTTTAACACATCATGGTCATATAGACTCCTGATCCTGACCTGATTAGTATCAATTAATCATCATTAATACAAGGATCGTCATTTAATAATTGTATTTAGGTTTGTATTAGAGTTTAGGACAAGCCCAGGTTAAAACTAAGGTTAAATGTATGTTTGGTATTTTTATATTGATCAAGATGTCATATTAAGGGTCTGAACCAATTTTTATAATTTTATGATGCTTCATTTATTTTCTAAAATTAATATGGGGTTAAACATACTATTTAGGAATTAAGTAGAAAAGGGATAATATAGACCAACAACACCCAGATTAGAGCTACAAATATGGTCTCTAGATGATATTAGGGTTCATTAATATTCCAATTATATGAACCCTAAAAGAATCATTTACTTTTACAATAAAAATCATCACTAATATTGTTTCAAAAGTCTAATCTAGGGGTTTCATAAAGAAGGAATTTTTTTGAGTCTACTGATATTTTCTTGGAATTTTGTGGGCAAAGGGGATATCTATGGGGCATTTATTAACTTTCCATGTATTACTAAATATTTAACAAAAAACTACCATTGGGGAATATTTAAGAGACATCTAATCTCCTCTGATATGCTTTCAAGGTCTCTCCATGTATTTGTTTGGTGTGGGCACACGGTGCACAATAGGATCAGTGAATTGGATAGTTCATTGCCTATTGGACCCAATTTGCTTTTCCTTTCTCTCCTTCCCACAATTTTGGTGTGTGCATTCAGGCATGATGCTGCCTTTGCCATGATCCTTCTATCTGGAGAGCAAGGAGACAAGGTCAAAGTTTCCCTCTTTAGAACTTATTCTACCAAAATCCCTACCTTGTCCTACTATATACCTCTGATTGGATTTCTCCAATATGGAGGTTGGTCCTCATAGTCATACTAACCGCCTAAGGGTTTTCATTGTTGTGTAGAAAATGAAGTACGAGAAGAGAACTTTGTCATCCTCAAGTACAAAGAGAGCTCCTAAAGTCATGCACCCACAACCTGTGCTTGAGTCCAGCGAGTGGTGGCAGGGTCATCCTTCCTATCCTCATCTCGCCCAAATCTTATTCATCTCTGCATGCAGTAGTGTGAAACTCTGGGATACTGAATTCTCTAGTGGGGCACCACTATTGAAATGGGAATTGAAGGACCTTCTCAGTGGTTCTATAGGTCCACACAACCCCCAGATCTTTGGATCTGAAGCATGATATCAGTAGAGATCATTGTCAATGGTATACTGGTTGCACTTCCACCACAAGGAAGAAGAAAAGAGAGAATGGATCTCCACTATCCCGAAGTCCAATGTAGAGATCTTGTAGATCTACAATAATCTTACAAACTTGGGTTTTGTCTCCTATTGTGATGACATACCTCAAAGTACCACCTAGGCCTCCTCTATAGCAGAGATGATGGAGAATCTCGATTGGCATGAAGACTACAATCACTGGTCCAAACAACTAGCTTGTCATCTTGTATTAATGTGAGGAGCATATTGCATGCGCCAGTGTATACCTTCTCAGTTGAAATTACTCAGCCTCCCTACACCACCTACAAGTTGTATTGATGAATCAGAGAGAGGTCAGAGTTCCACGTTCATCCATGTACTACTATACACTCCATAAGAGGGATCGTTTAGATCCTATAAGTGTGGCGGATTCAACTAATCCATCCAACAATCCCAAATCCTTGTGATAACTCCCTCCACTAGATCTAGAAAAATGCCACCTTATCCTACCTTTCTGGAACTAGGTGACGTTTGGGCCTTCATAGTTTATATAAAATCATTTGTCTATGGTTTTCAATCAAATTTTTTTGTATCTTAAAATGCAAATAACTTTTTGGTTGAGCTCAATTACATCTAAAATTTCAAAAAAATGTTCTCCATGATCTAGTGTAAATTTCCCTCCATGTTATAATCCTAAATTGAATATTTATCTTGTTGGAGAATTTTTTTCCAAATAACATCATATCCAAGGATAGTATGTTCAAATATTATCTTCATTGGATCTCCAATTGAAACTAATCAACCTCAATCATCTTGGAATGATCATGATACATCCTAATAGTTGCTATGCAACCATTAAAATTCATGACTATCACTAAATTGATGTTTAATTTTATAAACATTTATATCAGTTAACAAAAGTTCCATCCTAATTGAACTCAATTAGATTTCATAATCATCAATCCTATCTCCAATCACCCATTATTGTCGGAAATCCTTCATAATTAGATAACTAAATCATCAATTTGGTATCAAGCACCTGCATAGAATTCATGGTCCTCATATAATATTTTGGGTATCAAAACTCTACAATCAGGGTCGTCATAGGGGGTCTTTCCAAAAAAATTGTCATCTCAAACATGTTTTGTATGGTCTCAAGCAATCACCATGAGCCTGGTTTCCAAAACATAGTGGCATTATTGCTAACCTAGGTTTTTCTAGATCATTTAGTGATTGTAATCTATTCTTTCAGTCTTCTCAAGATGGTACCATTATCTTGGTTGTGTATGTTGATGATATCATTATCACTGGTAGTGATGCTCATGGGATTTCATCTCTTAAACAAGAACTCTAAAAACATTTTCATACCAAGGATCTTGGATGAGTTTGCTACTTCTAGGGCATAGATATGTTACATTCTCGTCAAGGCACATATGTATCTCAACAGAATATGTCCTTGCCCTATTGAAAGACCTTTGCCATTATAAATTCTAAGCATGCCTTTTTCCATCAAATGTCACTTCAATGTTCTGTCTGACGGGGAGTCTTTTTCCTATCCTAAACAATATGGACACACAGTTGGGAAACACATTTATCTTATATTGGCCTAACCAAATATTGGCTTGGTTGTCAGTGTTGTTAGTAAATCCATGGCTAAACCTCTTGTGTACCATTGGAGTCAGGTACAACACAGTCTAATCTATGTAAAAAGTACACATGGAAGAGGTCTCCTATAGAAGAAACCATAATATCTAGATATATCTTTGAATTTCTATGGAGATGTTGATTGGGCTGGAGATGTGAATGACAACATATCTATTTCTAGTTTTTGCATTCTTTTGGGAGGCCATCTCATCCAATGGTGGAGTAAGAAGTATTATATTATGGCTCATTTCAGTAATGAGGTGGAATATTGTGCTACGACACATGCCACCTATGAAATTCAATAGGTAACATTTATTCTTTGAGAATTAGGTTTCCATCTCTCTTCTCCATCAACTCTCAGTGATATAATCAAGCAGATATTCATTGTGATCCAGTTTTTCATGAGTGTATGAAGCACATTGAGGTTGACTGCCTTTTTGCGTTTGACCTGATTCATGACAAGAATGTCATTATGTTGAATACTAGAGAACATATTTATGATATTTTCACCAAGCCTTGTCCACCTTCATCCTTCTCTAATATGGGTGGCAGGTTGGGAATACATGATGTCTACTCTCCAACTTAAGGCAGAGTGTTGGTCGTATTTTTTGTAATATATTTTCACTTGTATTAGTTAGTTGGGCTTAATCTTCTCATGCAATACTATTAGCACTAGTACATTTTTACCTCTGGTGTCACTTTTTTTAATGTTGTTTTTTGTAGAAAATTGACACTACAAGACTATAACATCGGTTGGTATAACACAAATGTCACTACTGGTCAAGTCTTTCTAATTAAGAAAAATATGGATACCTCTTTGCCTACAATGTTGGTATCTTTGTGAAGAACCAACGTATAAGATAACCCCCAAAATTCATTTTTTAGTGGGAAATTTTGATATAGGCTTATAGTGTTGGTTGTAAAAAACCAACGAAAAAGCCCTTCCCATTAAATATTTTTTTCCTCCAAAAAGTATCTGTCATCGATTTTTACATTACAAATCGACATCGTAAGTCAAGTACTTTGTGAAAAGTTTTTCCTCCAAAAGCAATTTGTCACCAATTATTTTTAATAATTGACAACAAAGGATTCCTTCCACGAGCCCCATGAAATATATTTCCCCACAAATTGGGGTATGTCGTTGGTTTTGTGCTAGAAACTGATGCCAAAAATCTTAGCAAGGTTGGAATTTTTTTATCAGGGATAAGTACATGTGGTGTCAGTTTTTGTTGGAAAACTGACGATAGAGAGTAAGCTATGTGGTAGGTTTTTTGCAAGAACTAATGACTAAAGTCTTAGCCAAGTTGGTGTTTTTTATTATGGATAAGTACATTTGGCATCAATTGGGAAATCAACAACAAAGACTTATAAATAGTGTTAGTTTTTTGGTAACAACCAACCACTAAAGTCTTAGCGTAGTTGGCATTTTTTGTTAGCGATAAGTACATTTTGCATCAATTTTTGGTTGGTAACTGATGACATATATGGAGATGTGACATCAATTTTACCTGTAAAATCACTGACTAAAGTATTCGTCAATTTTTAGTAATAATGGACACCTAAGTTCCACTTAACTACACCCGTGAAACCCCCATTCTCTGTTTCATCATGTGATTTGGTCTTTCAATTGTTGCTCCGATGATTCTTTATCCTCCTTCCATCTCCATTGTGCTACTGATCCAGATCCCTTGCCACTATTAATTTTGGTGCTCCTCCTCTGGATCTCCTCCTTCTGCTCCACCGACACTCCTCTGACACTGCTCTTGTTGTTACCTCTAATGTTGTTTCTTCCACTGACGCTCCTCCAACTCCTTACCTTCTTTTGTTACCTCTTCAGTTGATGGAAGAATAGGTATCTCCTCTACCATCCCCTTTCTCCCTCTCCTCCTCCATCCCCTCTCATCCTTCCCCCTCTCCTCCATCTCCTACTTGATTTCTTCTTAGTTATAGTGAAAATTTTGATGAATGTTAGAATGGATCAATAAGTACATTGCTCAGTATGAAATTTGTGATGAATATTCCTTCATTATCTATATTAATTGCATTGTGTATTGTTGTCAATTCAAATGTTAGTATGGATGAAGAAGTGCATTGTTTGGTATGAAAATTGTGATGAATCTCCCTTTATTTTCTATGTTTAGGGCATTGTTCAATTAGAATGTTAAAATAGATTAATAATCACATCTTGGAATTAAAACACTAAAGTTGATATAAATTTCTCTATATTAAAGTAATTTACATTAAAAATTTGATATAAATTTACCTAATTATCCCTAAACCCCAAACTTCTAGATAGGTAATCCAATTTTGTAATCCCTAACTTCTATAGTTTGTTGACCTAGAAATCCATCCAAGATTTATGAGTTAGGAGTAAACCTCGGACAGTCCCTCACTTCGGATTATTCTTGAGCATTGATATCACCTAAGATGTAATTGTATAATGTGTGTATAATTATAAGAAATTTTGATGAAATTTTCCCTTTTGTTCTCTGGATACATATGTAGGTGGGTATTTGCCCATTTACATTAGTGTACTTGGAGAGTTGTGGGGATATGCTACCAAAATTTCTTGAAATTGAATACACATTATACACTTACTAGTGAGATTAAGTACTCAAGAATGGGACAGGTGGTACACATTCATCATGGTGAATGTTGATAAAAAAAAATTAGGGTTCAATTCAAACATATTTTATTATGAAATTGACTTATTATCTAACACCTAATCTAATACTGGTCTCCCATCTAATCATAGAATGGATCAATCATGTATGTCCATTTCAAATTTCTTTACTCAGGAGTTACTATTAGTCTTGATCACTTTATAAGATTTGCAAAGGAGCATAGTAAACAAACTGGATATGGGCTCTAATGTCCATGTAGGAAATGAAATAACAACTTGGAAGTTGACACTTTTGATGAAATCAAAAGTGATGTCATGTGCCATGAGATTATACAACACTACATAAAATTGTACCAGCATGGAGAGATTCCAACTTTGAGATTAGTAGATGTCAAAAGAAGTACTTGTGTTGACAAAGAAATTATCGACGGTGATGTAGATGTGAATGAACCAATTCTAGTAGAAACAGTTGATGGGATGCTAGAAAGTTGTGGGGTAAATCTTATTGATCCACCATCCTTATTTTGAAACATTGTATATGATGTTGATAGACTATTATAGTTAGGTTGTATGATTTACAAATATAAGAGTTGTGTTAATATGGTAGACTCTAAAGTTGAACAATATATGGAATGGCAAAAGCTTCATGTCTTTGATGTCTTTGTTGAAAGAAATTCTTCCAGAAGTCAATAACCTTCCAATCTTAACATATGAATTAATGAAAATATTGTCCCCAATGGGAATGGAGGCTAAGAAGATACATGCATGACCGAATGACTATGTGTTATTTTAAAATGACTATATCAATTTGAAAGATTGTACAAATTATGGGTGTCAAGGTAAAAAATGGCAACTGTGGGTAAGTACAAAACTACCTCTCCTATCAAGATGATGTGGTATCTACCTATAATACAACAGTTTCAATGCTATTTTTCTAATACAATCTATGCACATGATTTATCTTATCATGCACAGGAAAACAAAAACAATGATGGGATCTTGTGACATGCATTTGATTATCCACAATTAATTAAAATTGATTTATTGTACCCTAAATCTAGTGAAGAAGTCAGCAATCTAAGACTTGGGATTTATACTGATGGGATGAATCCATACGACACATTAAGCAGCCAATATAGCATTTGACATGTTATGATTGTTATATACAATCATCCTTTTTGGTTGTGTATGAAATATAAGTTTTTCATGTTGTCCTTGTTGATATTGGGCCCCAAAACAACCATGTAGTGATACTGATATTTCTCCTGAACCTATGATTGATTACTTAAAGAAACTCTGGGGAGAAGGTGTTATGACCTATGATGCTTCACATAAAGAGACATTTTGTTTGCATGCTATATTGTTTTGCACTTTTAATGACTTCCAAGCATGTAGAATTTGTCTGGATAAAACATAAAAGGATCCAAAACATGCCCTACATGTGAGGAGAATATTGATTTTAAACAAATAAACATGGTGGAAAAACTTTATATCTTGGTCATTAAAGGTTTCTTCTAAAAGTGCATCCTTGCTGAAGGTTTCTCAAAGTATTCAATGGATCAAATGAGTAATGGAGTGCCCCTAAACCTATATCAGGGGAGGTTGTTTATTAAAGTGAAAATGATTTTGTCAATACATTTGGCAAGAGATCACAATGTACTTGTGAATAGGAAAATCAATGTGTGGAATGAGATTCCTTCAGTATTGACTATATATATATATATATATATATATATATATATATATATGTGGACACGGGTGGTGGCCAATACTCATTTATACAATGTGAGACTAATACCATATACACAGTGAATATACAGAGGTATAAAGAGTAATGAGTAAATAGAATAATAAAGACCTATTATTCTAACATTCACCCTCAAGTTGGTGCGTAGATGTCATAGGCACCAAGCTTGTTAATAGAAATTTTATTTAACATCCATTGAGGGATTTTGTGAAAATATCAACCACATGGTCTTATGAGTGGACTGAAATAAGTACAATTTGGTGATCTTGTATCTTTTCCTGAATGAAATGACAATCGACTTCAATATGTTTGGTTCATTTGTGAAAAATCAGGTTAGAATCAATATGGACAGTAGCTTGATTATGACACATGAGTTCCATTGCTTCGAACTGAATGAGACCCAATTCTTCTAGAATATTCTTGGTCTATAAGATATCACTAGTTGCATGAGCCAATGCTCTATTTTCAGATTTAGTGCTAGATCGAGATACCACTATTTACATTTTTACTTTTACAAGATATGAGGTTGCCACCCACAAAGACACGATATCTAGAAATTGATCTGCGGTTTTTGACACAACCAGCCCAATCAACATCTGAAAAACTTTGTACTTTTAGATGTCCATGATTGGTGTACCGTATATATTTGCCTAGACTTTTCTTAAGATAGAGAAGGATGATGTAGACAGCCTCTGTATGACCTCTATGGGGTTTATCCATGAATTGACTAACCACACTAGTAGCAAAGGATATATCTGTATGATTGACAATAAGATAATTTAGTTTCCAATCAGTCTTATGTATCTCCACTGATCTTCAAGTGTATCCCCCTCTTCCTTGTTTAGCTTGACTTTGAGGTCCTTAGGAGTATATTTCGACTTTGCTCCAAGCATAACAGTCTCTTCTAGGAGAACAAGAGTGTGTTTACTTTGTGATATGACTATTCCATCATTAGATCTAGCAACCTCAATGCCCAGAAAATATTTAAAGAGACCTAAACCTTTAGTTTGAAATTTATTTTGAGGAAAGTGTTTAAGCTACAGAATACCCTACTGATCATCTCTAGTAATGACAATATCATCAACATAGACAATAAGGAGAACACAGCTTGAAGATCATTATTGATGGAAGATTGAATCATCCAAACCTGACTATAGAAGGCTAAACTCAAGTATGGCTGGACTAAATTTACCAAACCAATCTCTTGGAGAGTGCTTGAGCCCATATAAATATTTATTAAGATGACAAACTAGATGTGAATCCCCCTGAGTAATGAACCCAGGAGGTTTTTCCATATAGATTTCTTCATACGAGTCACCATGGAGAAAAGCATTCTTGATACCAAGTTGATGCAAGGGGCAAGAAAAATGAGCTCCTAGAGAAATAAAAAGTCTCAAGATAATCTTCTCCATATACTAGAGTATATCCTTTGGCTACCAAACCAGCCTTCAAACGATCAACAACTCCAGTGGGCCCAACTTTACTGAGAAAATCCATTGGCACCCAACAACATCCTTATCTGTTGGAGTAGGAACTAAACTCCAGATGTGATTCTAATGAAGAGCATTAATCTCATGTTCCATATTATGATTCCATCTTGGGTGTATCAAGGAAACATATACATAACTAGAAATGGAAATATTGGTTATGGATATAAGAAGGATTTATATGAGGGAGATAAATAGTCAAATGAAACAAAGTTGGAAATGGGATGAAGGGTACATGATCATTTTCCTTTCCAAATAGTAATTGGTAGATCTAGAGAACTATTGTTCATACCTGGAGCTCAAGATTGAATGATGATTGAAGAAGGGTTGACACTTGCATTGTCGAATCCCTGATCTTGGATAGTGTCATGCGCATGACGTGTCTAGACATGAGTGATGGGAGGTTCCTCTCCATGGGACATAGATGGAGAATACTCTCCCTAGATAGGGGTGTAGGTGATAAAATATGAATGACAATTGGTTGTAGAAGAGATTCTTCAAGATCCCTCACTAACTCTAAATCTTCAAAGTATGGAGTATCTTCAAAGAATATGGCATCAGTTGAAAAAAAATGGGCGAACGACTGGAGCATAGAATTGATATCCCTTCTGAGTCTTGGAATAACCAAGGAGGAAACACTTGGAAGCCTTTGGACTTAGTTTGTCATGACCCATCCCAACATTATGAATAAAAAAACACATTGAATTACTTTAGGGGGGAATAATATAAATTGGTTGATCGGGACATAAAATTTGTACGGAGATCTGTTTGGTTAAGGTGGATGATGGAATTTGATTGATGAGATATGTAGCAGTGAGGACAACATCACCCTAAAATTCCTTGGGAACACTCGTATGCAAAACAAGAGTACAAGTAGTTTTGACGATGTGACAATTTTACCTCTCGGATACCCCATTTTGTTGGGACGTGTGAAGACATGATGAATGGTGTATGAATCCTTTGGAAGATAATAATTGAGTAAGAACATTATTGAAATATTCTTTGGCATTATCTATCTTAAAAATACTAATACGCTGAGAGAATTGGATTTCAATTTCACAAAAAAATCCTTTGTGTATCGATCTTTCATCAAATACAACCATGTGACTCTAAAGAAATCATCAGTGAAAGTAACAAAATGTTTTTGACCAATTTTTGATGGAATCCGACATAGGCCCCAGACATCCGAATGAACAATTTTGAATCTTGACTAAGAAATTATCTAATCCCTAGATTTAAAGGTGGATCAATGATGTTTTCCTAACTGACATGACTCACACTGGAGTGTGCTAAGTCTAGACAGCTGAGGATGGAGGAACTAAATTTTATACAGGGACATATGTCCAAGACGACTATGGATATGAAGAGGAGAAGCTACCACACACACCTTGGATGTTAAACTAAGATAGTGGAGACTTACAAGTTCATACTCGCCACCAAACACTTTCTGTGTCTGGAGGTCCTGTAGCACACAGTCATCAACATTAAATGTAATTGAGGCATGAAGAGAATGGGTTAATTTGCTGATGGATAATAAATTTGAAAGGAACTCATGAGCAAATAAAGTTGATTTTTAGGTGATTATAGGTATAGGCTTTATGATCCCTATACCATGTACTGGAACTTTGGACCCATTAGAAACAGTAATAGGTGGCAGAGGTATTTTGTTGGTGGATTGGTTAGATATGATATGGGTTTTACATGTAGTGTGATGTGTTGCACCTGAATCAAGAACCCAAGAAGATGAACCTGAATTAGAATATTGAGATAGGCATGTTGTAGGTCCACTAGGGTGTTGTACAAAGCAAGCCATTGAAGAAACCGAGGACGAGGCTTGTTGAGAAGTTTTGTACTGATAAAACTTATTATACTCCTCATATATTACATGGATTTGATGGTTTTTGTCCCCTGAAGTGTTGTCAATGGATTCCATTTAGATGTGGTTTTGGGAGGAAACTCATGAAGTTCATAGAAAGTTTCTTTGTAATGCCCCATCTTGCCACAATGAGAGCATTCTAGGCGTCCACAGCCTCCAATATATATGCCTCCATGACCTCCTCGTACTCATCCATGAGTAGTCGATCCAATGTTGATGTGGCAATTCATGGTAGAGACCATAGAAGATTTGTCCAAGGTAGAATGTGGAGTTTGTGTAATGAAGGTGAATGATACATACTGATATGCTTCTGCCAACTTGGGAAGTTCAAACTCAACAAGGATTTGGCTGCATACTCCTTTATACTCATGTCAAAGTCCATTCAAGAATTTAATGATAGACATTTGATCCCTCTGCTTTTGGAGGATGTTGAGTTCCATTGTAAACTGAAGAAGAGAATTAAGATCATAATTGATGCAAGTTATCTCCCCAAATTATTGAGTCATTGATTAGTCATCTTATTGAATATTGTACATATCCACATTCATCTCGTATATGCGGGAGATGTTTGACTCATACATGAGGTTAAGGTGATCCTAGACATCTTTGCATCTATCAAACTGACTGGTGAGTTTAGTTACTCAAGGCTCCATGGAATTCCACAAGATGGAGAGAAGATTGGCATCAGCTTGCTCCCACTATTCTAGGGTGTTATTGCTAGGAGGATCTTTTGTGAGGTATTTGTATTTTCCATGGCCTTTGAACTAGAATTTGGCCATTCCACTCCATCGAGTGAAGTTCTTTTCATTGAGCTTTCAAGTAGTGATGACTTGATCTCTAATAAATAGAGGATCCATCACTTCCTTCTTTTCTGACATGATGAATATAGAAGGTAGAAAAAGGCAATTTGTAATGACCACATTTGTGCTTAATTTGTAAACTAGAGTTTACCTGAATGATTACATGCTTGATTAGATTGAACTTTGTTTAGACTTGATTAATGATAGTAGATAAATTGTGATGTTTCAAACCTAAGAAGAAACTCTAACAATGATTTTAGTTTGAAGAATTAGGGTTTGAGAAATGTAAACCCTAATCGGAAAAAATTAGGGTTTTGATAGTACATGAATATGGAATTTGATCAGGATAGCAGTGTGGTAAATGGTTTTTCATATTTTCTAAATTTTTTTATTTTATTTAATTTAGGATATGATATGGATAACTCAATCATGCATATTGGAGAAAAAGTTCAGAATATTTGAGTGTTCCTTGAATGTGGTTCTTGGTCGAACTACACTTTGACTAAAATACTGACAGAGTGCTTTTTGGCAGTGTAGTGTTTTATTTTTATTTATTTATTGGTAACTCCAAATTATATGAAATTTTATCTGGAGATCAAAAGCTCAATCATAAACAAAATGTAAAATTTTCATAATATTTGGATGCGTTTAGACCTTATCAGTAGATGAATTATAGTAATATTTTTATGACAGAAAATTCAGCAGAAATAAGGGAAAGTATAGTGAGGGGTCAATGTGCAATTGACCCAAGCAGCTCAATTCCTATATATGTTCAACCTAACACACAAGGAACTATCATAATTAATGATTCAATGTATAGAAATGAAATCCTAGAGAGAGAGGGAGAGTTCGGGTTTGAGAGGAGAAAGTGATGGAGATGCTGACCTAGGGTTTTGTAGTCTGAGGAATGATGAAATCATGTAAGTTTAGCTTCTTTGCATAGACTTTAATCATGAATCTTCTCTCACATGTAAATATTCCGTCCCTCCTCTGATTTGATCTAAAATGGTGTCCAAACTTCCCCTTTTATCACTCTTTCTTCATAATACCTTATTTTTAGGGTTTTTGAGTTGAAAGGAAGAAGAATCGGGTGAATTGCTAGGGATTTGATATGAGATCAAGTTTCAGGGATGAGTTGTGTTTTTAAGGTGTTTTCACACCTTAGGGTGAGTGGGAACTTCCTTTAAATAGTATATTGCATGAAAATTGGTTAAATCATCCATTATCTTTAATTGCTTAATATGCGACTACAAACCTTGAATTGTGTGTTGGATCTAAGTTGTTGCAAAATGATATGGAATGGATTCTTCCTCTATTTGGATGAATTTCAGATGATAAAATCATATTATAAATGTATACAATACATCCTAATGAGAATTCCCTAAGTATTTGCAAAGGTTATAAGAGTAAACTGAAATATAGGGAATTTGTTTGTGACTGAAATTGTTGTGTAGTTAAATAGAGAAATTTGTTTATTTGGATCCCCTTGTTTATGAATGATTGTTTATCTGAATGTGTAGTAGAAATATGTCAGATACTATTTTGGATATCATGTGATCTGAATAAGTGTTTGCTTGATATCTTCTTAAAGAGGGTGAAGCCCTATATGAGTGCAAAGCTGGAAATTTGTGAATAAATATGGTGAAATCCATTTGAAGTGTTTTTCTTGGCATCATAGACTCTATTTATGCAAAGTTTTTTTTATTCATGATATCTCAATGAATGGCATGGAAAACCCTAATTTAGTTCAATTCGAGGATTTCATACATATGTTGATTGTATATGACTTGTTTCAAGCAATATGTATTTAGTGGATGTTTATGACATATTAAATCCTTATGAGAGCCATGTTATAAGTGAATGAGGTAAATGAAACCCTAAGGATATGATGTTCAATGAATTAAGCATTTTGATTACCATGTTCTCAGTATGAGATGCACAACCCAGGATTTGGGTCGATGTGCACGTTTTCTAAGAAAGTGCAAATAATTTATGGGTGCAAATGGTGATTACTCGTATGCCAAGTAATTAGCTCTTATAAGTATATTAAGATGTATAATTGCATGATTCTAGTGTATAAGTGCCTAATGGACATGCATTATGTTTATTTAAGTATTTCAGTCTTCTTGCATGTATAGTTATTGATTTCTCAATATATTACAGTGTTTGAATATACTGCTCTGCCAAGTTAAGGATGATATACATGTTGTGTTGTAAACTTCAAATAAATAGATGTGGTACCATATAGATATCAGAGTCAAGTATAAGTAAGAGAAAGGTAAAATGTAGAAAGAGCGTTCCAAGAATAATAAAATAATAGACATAGGTGCCCTGAACACCATAGATTCCCTACAGATGTCTGCACTGTAGGGAGGAAACAATCCACCTTGAAAGCGTCCAGTATACATGGATCAGATCGCACCCATAGAGCGTGCGGGGAGAAGAAGCCCTTGAGGAAGTCTCCTAAGAGAAGATAGGTTACCCAACATGAACCGGAGATCCCAGTGGTAACCCAGAGGTACCCAAAGAGCGTACCAAGATGAGGCCCATAGAGCATCTCAGACCCTCCACCTGTGTACTCAGCCTAGAAGGAGAGGTCCATTTAAAGGCCATCTATTTAGCTGCCTTAGTCAGATGGGACGGTTTGAGTCTAGCAGACCCGAATTTAGTTCTAGGCTTAGCTTCCTGGGTTTTAATCTAAGTCTTGTACGGTGAGATCGTAGTTCTCTACGAGTCTTCGTATGTAGAGTACACTGCATATGATCAGGGTATAAGCTAAAATATGATCATATATGTTTAAAGAGTTTCTTATAAGTAAGAAAGGCTGAGAAAGATTCGAGTACAGTTTCCTAGCAACTATTCTTTGTATGTTTTTGAATTATTAGTTCTCTTTAAAATTTATCAAGCATGCTCATATATTGATTTGCTCTTGTTGATATCTAGAGTATCCTTCCATATTTATGATTGTCAATGATCAATCTCTTTAAAGCTTACTACTATTATAACTGATATCAGTTGCTCAAAAGTATATCTGTAATTATTTTAGTGCTTTAGATTGTTTCTTTGAAGTACTCATTCACTGAGCGAGTAGGCTCACCCCTCTACTCAAAATTTTTAGGGAAATCACATGGACTTGAAGAAGGTCAAAGCATCAGAGTAGATCTACCACATGAGTTAAGTATGAGATTAGTAAAGTTCAGTCGGTCCTTGTCACTCTAGGTCCTTGTAAAGAAATAAAGAAGAGTTGTAGATGATGATGTATGACATTATTCCTCTTTTAGCAATATATGCGAATTAGCAAGTTTTATCTACTTAAAAGTATGATAAGCATAATGAATGTTCATACATGCATTTTTACTGTTGAAATCAGATTAGAGAAATCAATGTTTAGATTCCCATGTAAAGTTAGTTTATGTGGTTCATTGCAAGAAAACAAAGAGAGTTTGAAAAAGAAGAAAAAGTTAAGGGTGATCTTTGTATTACGTTAAATCCTTAATTTATGCCCTAATCCCAGGATTAATGGTAAATTGTGAGATCGGGGTGTAACAGTTTGGTATCAGAGCTTAGACTAAGTTGTCAGGTACAATTAAGTTAGTAAGTTAGAGTCATAAGTGTGGCAGATAGGAGATGTTATGATGTTAGATCTGGGGATTTGAGTATTTGGATATCCTGGCCCGGTATCTGAGTACTTGGATCAACCCGTATCAAGCTACTCTGTCTATTCTTTCATGTATACCCTAGCTAGGTATACAGTGGAAGGATGGTCTAGAGAGGAAACCTAGAAATATTAGGGTTAGAAACAAGATAAGTAACATGAATTAACAGCATAAATATAAAATGAGATAGAACTTTCATTTCACATTGTTGTTTTATTGGAGATGAATATAAAAGCTCTTATATGTTTGAATTCAGATATTCAGTATTTTGAAATATATATGGGTTTTTAAGATTTTTTGTACACTATGCAGTTGTAGCATTTATTAATTACATTCTTTTTATCAAGTAGACTAGAAATGATCTTTGAATGAGCTTTCCTAAGTGGATAAGTTTTCTTCCACACATTTGAGATGAATAGGAGTTGAGTAATCCTGAGTAGCTCTTGGCTTCAAGACTGCATGTTCGACTTGGTCTGGCCGGCAGGACTCATTACTGGGATCTAATGACTCCTATTAGTAACATAACAAGATTAAATTATGGATAAATTAGATCCAAATTCTAATATGAATGTATATACTCTAAGATTTTAAAGTATAAGGGAAAGATTGGGATAACTAAGAATCAGTTGGAACTGATATCTGAGATCCAACTTTGGGGCCTCATATGAGAATCCCTTAATTGGGAATAAAGGAACACAACATAAGGTTCAGATTAAGTTTAATTATTAGTATTATATGAACTCTAAATATGAAATATGGAAAAGATATGAGAAAAGTATGTACGGGGCCAAGATAGTAAGAATCAATCATGAGGAATTGATTATATAACCGAGTACAATGTTTTTATGTACTCCAAAGCAAAAGGAAAATAGAAGAAAAGATCTAAGTAGACAATAAGTAAATATAAGTGAAGAGTCTTTAGAAGAGTTAAAGTAAAGAGAATTAGATGAACATGTAAATCATAAGACTAGGATAATAAACTAAGTTAAAACAAAGATAAATGTTGGAAATGATGAGCTTGATCAAGGAATGAGGGTTATGATATAATTGAGAGCATGGAATGTATAGCTTTATTGTGAATTTAATACATTCATCCTTACTGCCTTTGGATTCCAAGTCTCTATAAAACAACAAACTAGTTTCTAAAAGAAGAACAAAAGTGTAGCTTAACCAATGAATAAGTCATACAAAGGTAGACTCTATTCAGGAGGGAAAACCTTGATTGAAAGAGATACTAAGTTCGACCCATGCATGAGTTGTTTTATTTTAAATGAAGGATATATAATGCATTAAACATGAGTTGAAACTAGTAGAGAGATTATTGATTTAGAATTTCAAATTCACATTAGTAGAAGGATAAAAAGAAATATGTGCAACATGGTATACATGATCATACACATGAATAAGCAACATGATCATAGGAAAAAAAATAGAAGTTAAAGATGACATGTGGAATAGTAGTATATGGTAAAGGAATTATGGAAAGTAAAGAAGAGTTTGAAACATAATGGAGTAATATAGATTATAAAAGAAAGAGGTTGTGAGATTCAAGAAAGTGCTAATTCGTCAAGTATCCTTGCTGATAATTTATGTAAGCCTACATACGAGAAATGTATTAATGAATTTTTGAAGATAAGAATTCTAAGTCTCAAAATCATCTTCTCTTTCATATCTTCCTTAATGAGAGCAATGTGGGAACGAAGTGATAAGAAAATGAATCATATATGATGCATAACCATTGTGGTATAGACATCTAGTGAATGTAATAATGACACACAATATGATGATGAAACCCTAGCAGGGTAATTGAGAATGTAATCTATCTGAATGGCCAAGTAAGAGAAAGGAAATTCAATTGATAAGATAAGGAAGACTTTAGTAAAATTTGTGAGATACAAAGTTTGAATTTCAAATTAAGGGAGCAAAGTCACATCACAATAATGTCATGCTACTGATAAGGACCAAACCCTAGAATGTTTAGAGTTGTAGTAGTTAAAGGGATGTCACTAGTGATTTGACTGTGAATACTAGCATCTCTATAAAACAATATCATGAGATTTGCACTATGAGAAGTAAACTAGCACTGATAGTAATCCAGGGTTTAAAGATAGCTAATCTGAAAGGTAGATAAACAATATGGAAATGATTTAGAGTAAAGAGTAAGATATAAATTTGAAATGTAACAAGTGTGTTTTGAACAAAAGAAGAAATGCAATATGAGTGAAGTGCGATATGAGATAAATTCTTACAGTGATAGCAAGAATGATGAATAATCTAATTGTACCTTGTATGTTTAAATTTTAGGAATATTTAATTGACATGATTAAAATGAGATGGATAAGTAGGAAAAAAGTAAGTAGTAGTGAATGAGGAGAGAGATAAGAGTAAACAATGGCTTTTAGTAATATGTGAATTTGTTTTTAGAAGTATAATTTGTTGAAGGTATATTAAGGGATGTAAATGAGTTCTACGAATGATTTTAGTTGTACATGTGCAAGCAATATGTTAATTAAAGGTGTTTGATAGTTTAAGTCATTCATACTAGTAATCCATCTTAGTATTGTACAATTGTGGTATGGTGATATGGGTTGAATAATGATGGAACAAATGAAGGGTTACCCTAAATAAGCTAGTCTTACCTATTCACTCATATGAATAGAAGGGATGATAACCATATTGTATTGATATGTAACCCTAATGAGGTATAGCTTGTTATACCTAGCTTTAATATAACTAAGTGATGGTAATTGGGTATGAATAGCCCTTGAATGACTAATACAATCATGGAGTACCTTGTTTCTGTTGTTGAAACCATAGTATGCTATAACCTGATGGTTACACCTTGAATTATGTGTGGGTTCATACTTGAGAATAATATGGAATGTGATGGTAATGTTTCACCTTATGCATCCATGATGCAATGGGGATGCCGTGAGTAGTATTGTACAATTGATGTTGAATCTAGTCTTCCAACTCAAGACCATTTTTCTATTTGAGTAGCACAATCGTAAAATTCAAAAGAACATGGTGAACTCTCTTTTGTGACTTAGAGGTAATACATAACAATAGTACATATTGAGTCGTATGAATTGAGATAGCTGGATCAGATTATCAATGTTGAGGTAACACCTCAAGAGTATAAAAAAGTATTGAAATGGTTGTTTCTCTCTCTCTCTGCTATGATTGATTGTAGCATAGATAATTTATTTGTTATCATTGAGAATTGTTTTAACATGTTGTGATTAGAAAAGAAATAAACGACTTAACGTTGAAAACTACATTCAAGTATAAAACACAAGAATGTAATGGCATGTAAGATTTTAGAAGCTTAAAATAAACTTTGAATATACTTTGTTTGCATATTTATGTTTCATGGACGAAATTTTTTAAGGGGGTGAGAATTGTAATGACCACATTTGTGCTTAATTGGTAAACTAGGGTTTACCTGAATGATTACATGCTTGATTAGATTGAACTTTCTTTAGACTTGATTAATGATAGTAGATCAATTGTGATGTTTCAAGCCTAAGAAGAAACTCTAACTATGATTTTAGTTTGAAGAATTAGGGTTTGAGAAATGTAAACCCTAATCGGAAAAAATTAGGGTTTTATAGTACATGAATATGGAATTTGATCAGGATAGCGGTGTAGTAAATGATTTTCATATTTTCTACAAATTTTTATTTAATTTAATTTTGGATATGATATGGATAACTCAATCATGCATATTTTAGAAAAAATTCAGAATATTTGAGTGTTCTTCGAATGTGGTTCTCGGTCGAACTATACTTTGACTAAAATGCTAATAGAGTGCTTTTCAGCAGTGTAGTGTTTTATTTTTATTTATTTATTGGTGACTCAAATGATCTGAAATTTTAACTGGAGATCTGAAACACAATAGTAAACAACATGTAAAAGTTTCATAATTTTTGGATGCATTTAGACCTTACCAATAGACGAATTATAGTAATATTTTTATTACAGAAAATTTAGCTGAAATAAGAGAAAGTATAGTGAGGGGTCAATGTGCAATTGACCCAAGCAGCTCAATTTCTCTATACGGTCAACATAACACAAAAGGATCTATCATAATTCGTGATTCAATCTATAGAAACTAAATCCTAGAGAGAGAGAGAGGGAGAATTAGAGTTTGAGAGGACAAAGTGATGGAGATGCTGACCTAGGATTTTGCAGTCCGAGGAATGATGAAATCATGTAAGTTTAGCTTCTTTGCATAGACTTTAATGGTGAATCTTCTCTCACATGTCAATATTCCGTCCCTCCTCTGATTTGATCCAAAATTGTGTCCAAACTTCCCCTTTTCTCACTCTTTCATCATAATCCCTCATTTTTAGGGTTTCCGAGTTGAAAGGAAGAAGAATCAGGTGAATTGGTAGGGATTTGATATGAGATCTAGATTTTTAGGGATGAGCTGCGTTTTTAAGGTGTTTTCACACCTTAGGGTGAGTGGGAACTTCATTTAAATAGTATATTGCATTAAATCATCCATTATCTTTAATTGTTTAGTATGCGACTATAAACCCTGAATTGTGTGTTTGATCTAAGTCGTTGCAAAATGATATGAAATGGATTCTTCCTCTGTTTGGATGAATTTTAGATGATAAAATCATATTACAAATGTATACAATACATCCTAATGATAATTCCCTAAGTATTCGCAAAGGTTATAAGAGTAAACTGAAATATATGGAATTTGTCTGTGACTGAAATTGCTGAGTAATTAAATTGACAAATGTGTTTATCTAGATTCCCTTGGTTATGATTGATTGTTTATTTGAATGCGTAGTACATATATGTCAGATACTATTTTGGATTTCATTTGATGTGAATAGTGTCTTCTTGATATCTTCGTAAAGAGGGTGAAACCCTATATGAGTGGAAAGTTAGAAATTTGTGAATAAATATGGTGAAATCCATTTGAAGTGTTTTGTTGGTAGCATAGACTCTATTTATGCAATGTTATTCTTGATTCATAATATCTCTATGAATGGAATGGAAAACCCTAATTTAGTTCAATTCGAGGATTTCATACATATGTTGATTGTATATGATTTGTTTAAAGCAATCCATATTTAGTGGATGTTTATGACATATTAAATCCTTATGAGAGCCATGTGATAAGTGAATGAGGTAAATGAAACCCTAATGATAGGGTGTTCAATGAATTAAGCATTTTGATTACCATGTTCTCAGTATGAGATGCACAACCTAGGATTTGGGTCAAAGTTCACATTTTCCAATAAAGTGCAAATAATTTATGGGTGCAAATGACGATTATTCGTATGCCAAATAATTAGCTCTTATTAGTATATTAAGATGTTTAATTGCATGATTCTAGTGTATAAGTGCCAAATGGACATGCATTATGTTTGTTTAAGTATTTCAGTCTGCCTGTATGTATAGTATGTTGATTTCTCAGTATATTACAGTGTTTGAATATTCTGCTCTGCCTAGTTAAAGATGATATACATGTTGTGTTGTAAACTTCAAATAAATAGATGTGGTACCATAGAGATATCAGAGTCAAGTATAAGTAAGAGAAAAGTACAATGCAGAAAGAGCTTTCCAAGAATAATAAAATAATAGACATAAGTGCCCTGAACACTGTAGATTCCCTACAGATGTATGCACTGTAGGGAGGAAATGATCCACCCTGGTAGCGACTAGTATATGGGGATCGGATCGCACCCACGAAGCGTGTGCGGAGACAAAGCCCTTGAGGAAGTCTCCTAAGAGAAGATAGGTTACCCAACACGAACTGGAGATCCCAGTGGTAACCCAGAGGTACCCACAGATTGTACTAAGATGAGGCCCACAGAGTGTCTCAGACCCTCCACCTATGTACTCAGCCTAGAAGGAGAGGTCTAGTTAAAGGCCACCTATTTAGCTTGTTGGTATGTATGCCCTGAGAGACAATCATGGGATGATTGGTGGGATACATTAAGATTGATTTGATAAACTTCAGAGGCAAGCTTCCAATTCTTTTTGGTTCAGTCATATGAGATAATGATAGAACATATTGAATGTCTAGAGAATGACAGTACTCAATGGCGTATGCTTTCAGGTTGAGGACCTGAACGGTGAGATCATACGGATGCTAAGAGTTTGTACATTCTTAATTGTGTCCCTAGTCAGATTTCACTGTGGAAGGTAGATAGACAACTATGACACACAAGACTAGATTGTGGTGTTGGTTGATGACAGAATCTCATTAGTCATGATATGGAGATATCAAACCAAACACATAGGTACTTGTTAGAGAACAATCGTACCAGATAGTCCCACTGTGAGTTTGACACATGGAACCATGACATGGTCGTCACAGTCAGTTCTCACAGTGATGGTGGTGAGTGTGATTCTTTGACCTCAAATCACTAAACTCAACACATGTCGTTGGGTACACTTTGACATCATCAAACACAGTCATGAAACATTGGTTGTTATAAAGGTGATGATTGGGTGGCTTTGACACATGGGGCTTTTGAGGGGTGAGTGATAGATATGGGATTTGTCCCTCCTGAGCCAGTTTGATATCCATGGCCACTTGATGAGTAGGATTGAGATAGGCATGCACGCATGTGTGAATCAGTATGTGATATTGATGTCATACATATCTTCTCCAATCTACTCTAAGATCAAGAAAGTGAATGAACATTGACAGGATGACTGTTCCATGCCTCGAGTTCATTCGAGACATCAATGATAAAGGAATTATACATTGACTGTAACACCATTCATGGATTGTAGGATTGAAAGTTGTTCTCCAACTTTCCTTTTCACTTGGGTAGCACTAATGTGTGACTAGGCACTGCTCTTTTCTTGTGAAGTCATAAGTGTTATGGACTTTCACTGCCAATGTGAAACGGGCCTGCAGGGTCACACACATAGGATTTAACCTGGAAGAGGAGTTTATCCACAAATGATGTTTGGATTGATTACTAAAGGAGTTTAGTAGTTCAATTAAACACTCAATCAATTGATAGCTCAATATCATAGTGTTCAATGTGTTGGACCGATTGATTAGAGTATCAGATTGATTGAAACTACAATTGACTGATTTGCACAGTCTGCTGCCCCAATCGATCGGCTCAGGTTGGTGAACCGGTCGGCTCAAGTTATGAGTCGATCGGCTCATGTGTCATGAAATGATTGGCTCAATTGTTGAACAGGTCGATTCATGGACCAACTGAGATCATTTGGAAAGTCAGAAGACTATTTTGTGAATACAATTTGTTTCACTTGTACAAATTTGATTTGGACAAGGACTAATATTTGATTAGTTGGAAACAAACATGAAAGTCAGTTTGAGTTGGATCAGGACCACGAACCGATCAGCTCAAGAGTGAACCGATCGGCTCAGAGCCCCAGATGATCGGCTCATGTCCCAAACGATCGGCTCAGGACCCAAAATGATCTTTTCAGGGTGTGAACTGATCGGTTTAGCTGGTACAGTTGGTTGTTTTTTTGGAAAATCTCAAACCCTTCTACTCCTGCTTTAATCTCGCATTGCCCAAGGTAGAGAACCCTGTCCCATGACCCTCCTATATATAGGGGTATTGGGGGCTTCTCAAACAACAACAACTCAGAACACCAGTTGCTCTACAAAGTTGTCATTCCCCTTAGTTATGGTAACTGAGAGAGCCCGATCAAGTGCTCCTGAAGGGAAAGACAACTGTAGCAAAGTGAGTGGTTGTAGGAGAGTGTGTTGGTGACCAGTACGCCGACGGGAGGGTGTGACTCCTTCCGATTCCTTGTGGGACACAGAGCTCGGAGTTCCAGGTGGTCGTGTAAACTACTTCAGAGGCGAGAGACTTCTACCGCTCGGAGGACAGTTGTCAATCCCGACAGTCCCAGTGAGACCAGGAGCTGCACAGACACCGTCCAAGACCAGAGATGAAGACTGTGCAAGCCTTGAGTTATCATCACGGAGTAAGCCTCAAGATAAGGTATGTCTCTGCAAACCATCCTTCCTACTGTATAGACATTGATGCGATTCCTTTATTCTGGGTTTGGGAGAAGAACAGTTTTATTTCCGCTACCTTCTCTATCTCCCCTAAAAATCAACAGTGGTATCAGAGCCACGTCAACTGCTCTATACTTTAGGATTATCGATGTGATCGATTTTGGTTTGTTGCCTTTATTTATTGCATACGATGCGAATAAAATTGGCTTTATGCATGTCCAATATTAAATCCAAAAATCCCAATATACATATATGATATGTAATATGAATGCACTCGATATGTGTCACATTTAAATGAGTTTTGTGATGGATGTATAGCATGGTTATGGCCAATAAACCCTATGTGTATGTGCTTGGTTGAATGTGGTTGCTTGCATCTTGGTCTACGCAACGATTCCCTATCTCCTATTCCTGATGTTACTTGAGATAACTTGAGATTTCTTTCCTACCTTTGCTCCCCCCGAATGTAACTCGGGGTTTCCTTATTCAAATGTAAATAGGATAGATATTTTATTTCCTGTTATGTCAAAGAACGGCGGACAATCTGGTGACAACTGAGACGATCGGTTCAAGGAATGAACCGATCAGTTGGTGATCTAGGAAACTAGTTCAAGGAGTGAGATGAGCGGGTGGCGGCCATGAGGAGATGCACAATGACCAGGCGAACCGATTGGTTGGAGGAGCCAACCAATCATATGGTGGCACCCAGATGACCGGCCAGGGCGAGTAGTTCATTCATGTGATGAGTTGATCAACTCGGGCAGCTATAGCACTTCATCATGGACAGGTTGCATGTGATGTAGACCTAGATGATCGTGATTCCTCTTAGCTCGAGGAATCACATTAGGATGGCCATAATCATCGCTTTTATTGTTTCACATGTTTTTCTGTGGGATATAGCATGTATATTATATGTACTATATATTTTGGTGATTGGATATGTATATGTACCTATAAAACCAAATCGCACATTAAATATTAAAGTTTTGATGCCTTCCAAATGCGACACACGTGAAAAGCTTGATCGGCCAAGTGTGGGCACACCCTAGCGTGGTGCACCGTCTATCTCATGGAAGAGTGAAGGATGAGTATGTGGGTCTGCCCTAGCAGGGTGCATATTCATCGTGTTGGCTTTGGGTCGGACTTAACAAGGTGACCTAGATAGGATCTAGCACCTTGAGGCATGGACGTGATCATGGAAAGGAGTTGCATATGACATCTTTCAAGAGTTGCATATGATGCAATTGGCAAGATTTGCCTACCTGGAAGATCTAAGTTGTGGGTGACAACCCTAGATGGTCCATGACTCAGAGGATTTCAGGATCTTGACCCACTAGAATATTGTACACTGCAATCTTCCGAATTGACCGTGAGGGCTATCAATTTGAACAAAAATAGTGAAGGTGATAATTAATTAAAGTCCTAATTATATCGTCAACCTTTCAAATCAATTGAATAAGTCAAAATTGAGTTTTGGACTAAATTGCATATATTTCCTTTTGTAGTACAAATGACAAAAAACAACAATCACTTTTCATTGCGATCGGTCCTTGAAAAGGACAAGCTAAATGGGACTAACTTCCACGACTTGTTTAGGACATTGAGAATTTTTCTCACTCAAGAGAGAAAGATCTATGTCTTGGATACTCCAATTCCAGAGGAACCTACCCCTACCACACCAAAGGCAGAAAGGGATGCATATAAGAATCATTCTGATGATGTCATCGATGCAAAAAGCTTGATGTTGTGCTCAATGAACCATGAGTTGCAGAGACAACATGAGAACATGGGTGTCATTGATATGATTCAGCATCTCAACAACATGTATGAAGATCAAGCACGGCTAGAGAGATATGATGTCTCCAGGGTGTTTTTCAAGTGTGTCATGACAAAAGGAGATCCAGTTAGTCCTCACACTCAAAATGATTGGGTATGTAGAGAACCTGACAAGACTGGGATTTCCCCTGAGCCAAGAGTTGGCTACTGACGTGATACTACAATCATTGCCAGAATCCTACAGTTAGTTTGTGATGAACTACAACATGAACAACTTTGACAAGCCGTTGACAGAGTTGTTGGGCATGTTGAGGACAGATGAGGCACAGATGAAGAAGGACAAGCCTAAGTATGTGATGATGATGAGCAATAAGAAAGGCAAGTCCAAGCGCAAGGGAAAGGGCAAGGCTAAGAAAGGTTCTGATGCTAGACAGCAGCCCAAGTCGTCTTCAACTCTCAAGGCCAAGGGAGGCATGACCAAGAGAGGCAATTGGCACCATTGTCAAAATCCAGGACATTGGAGAAGGAATTGTCCACTCTATCTGGAAGAACTAAAGAAGAAGGAGGCAACAGACGTCTCCACCTGAAGGTGTCATGAAATAAACTTGTAACACTTTTTGAGGTACATGATACCAAGATATAAAGTGTAAAGCACCCAATAAATGGGGCAAATGTTTCCGCCATAGATAGTACTTTAGTTTATTTTCAGCCTTGAAGGCATATAATAGAGTTATGAACTACTATTTCATATTTTCCAATGGATAAAATCACCTTAATTTTTGCATATTGTATGACAATGATGGCAATTAATAAAGTTGATGTTTCAATCTTTGTGGCAATGCCTTGTTTATCTTGTGGTACTTGGTATGCATAAGATTAAGTGATACCTAAAAGTTATAGATAACTCAAACAATCAAATTAGCATAAATCATGAGAAATTCATTTCTAGTTTCCATATGTTGGATAAATCTAGACTCTTTTGGTTAGAGAACCAATAAGAGACATGAATCTCTTAGAACATGATTAATCAATCTTCACTAGTAGTAGTGGGAGAATGATTATCCTATTAGGTATAATACATGTGATGTATTTACATACCTATTGGAGTTAATGTTGATACTTCAAATGGTGTTTAGACAAATACCAATATGAATATCTTGAAGTGTTCAAGAATATCATTGATGAAGTAAGAATTTGGTAAAGTGTTAATTCCTGATGAGATCAATGAATGAAATACTTATACCAAATGTTTGAGAACCTTGTGAGTGATTATGATAGTGTATCATAATGAACTCATGATTAAGGCATGGTGATGTCTAAATCGAAAAGGGAGTCATACTCTAAGGAGTTAGAGGATGATTATCAAATAACTAATTTCTTCTTAAATAAAGAATACCCTACACATAAAGGACATTAAGAATCACAAAGAGTTGTGAGTTCTTATTTCCTTGACAGATACACCTCGATTATCTATGTGATGAGTTGGTCATGTGATGAGTCAACTGTCTAGATGAATATGAGGAACTGGATTTTGAGTTATGGTTTATGACCATTACATCCTAAATGACTTCCATGTAAACCATAAGGTATGACCTTGATGGTAGCACCCATTGGGATGAAATCCATAAGTGTGAATGAGTCTTATGCGTTAAGACACATGGATGACGTTTGGAAAAGGATGATGCTTGCAACTTAATGACTAAGAGATTTGGCATATGAATACTAAAACTGCATTCCTATGAGGAATAAGACAAGGATGTGTACGTGATACAACCTATAAGGTTTATGAATCCATTAATGAAAATGAAGTCTATAAGTTACAATGGACTAATCAATGTGATTGATTAAGTACGAGCAACTCAGATTTGGATCTTTACTTTGATGATACAGTCAAAGGGTTTGACTGATATGTCAAAGATAAAGAAGGGATATGTGATTTAGTGGGAGAGTATTTGCATTCCACATGTTGATGAGGAATGAGATGTTCTAGAATGGAAATCCAAAGTGGAAATTATCTTTAAGAAGATAGAGACATTTACTATGTTATAGAAATATAGATCTATAGAGATAGTTCTCAAAAACCTCTTGACCTGAAAAGAGAGAGCATACATTGGCAATCTATATTGAAGGGTTCAGTGTGCACAGATTCAGTGGGAGAAAACTTATCCATGTTACATGGAGTTAGTTTCCCAGGGCCAAGTGTCCAATTCTTATGAATATTGGGAACACTAAGAATAGATATGGATCTATCATGTATGTAATCATCCCATTATCTTACATGTATGGACATAGCAAGAATAAAATGCATTCATCATCTTGTATGTAGGACATGACAATATGATGTGCTCATCTTGATAACTCGTATGTGGGACATGACGAGTGGATGTCTGTCTAGTTCTAGTAAGGGTTACTAGAATACCATAAGAACTTGAGAAGTACTAGTTCTATGGAAATAAGGAAGGGTTCACTGTAAAGAGTTACACTGATGCGAACTTCTGAAAAGGATAGAAAATAAATTGCAAAATATAAGTGAATGTTTGTTGATAAATGGAAACGTTTCGATAAAGCTATTTTAAAAGGAAATGTCGAGTATCCGTGTTAGAGAACAGCAATGGATACTATATGGATCTAGGAGTTCATAGAGATGAACTTATAGTTATTCCAGTCATTGATGACAAGTTAGGAGTTCTTGGTCATGCAATGTGGCTAAAGGTTAGCAAAGGAATACTAAATCGCATATTACGGCAACTCCATCTCATACATGTGACGTACAGTGAAGAGATGAGAGACATGCAGTTAATACCAACTTCGGCAAGGTGTTGCCATAACTCACTATGTTAGCACTAGAGCACAGTAACATGTGGGACATGTTTGAAGATCATTGAGAATATGATTCAAGGGTGATTGGCTCGCAGTGCAAGTGGGAGTCTGTTGGTATGTATGACCTAAGAAACAATCATGGGATGATTGGTGGGATACATTTAGATTGATTTGATAAACTTCAAAGGAAAGATTCCAATTCTTTCTGGTTCAGTCATATGAGATAATGATAGAATAGATTGAATGTCTAGAGAATGATAGTACTCAATGATGTATGCTTTTAGGTTGAGGACATGAACAGTGAGATCATACGGATGCTAAGAGTTTGTACATTCTTAATTGTGTCCCTAGTCAGATGTCATTGTGGAAGGTAGATAGATAACTATGACACACAAGACTAGATTGTGGTGTTGGTTGATGACAGAATCTCATTATTCATGATATGGAGATATCAAACCAAACACATAGGTACTTGTTAGAGAACAAGTGTATCGGACAGACCCACTGTGAGTTTGATACATGGAACGATGACATGGTAGTCACAGTCAGTTCTCACAGTGATGGTGGTGAGTGTGATTCTTTGACCTGAAATCACTACACTCAACACATGTTGTTGGGTACACGTTTACATCATCAACCGCAATCCGGAAACATGGGTTGTTATAAAGGTGATGATTGGGTGGCTTTGACACATGGGGATTTTGAGGGGTGAACGATAGATATGGGATTTGTCCCTCCTGAGGGAGTTTGATATCCATGGCCACATGATGAGTAGGATTGAGATAGGCGTGCACGCATGTGTGAATCAGTATGTGATATTGATGTCATACATATCTCCTCCAATCTACTCTGAGGTCAAGAAAGTGAATGAATGTTGACATGATGATTGTTCCATGCCTCGAGTTGATTCATATATCAGTGAAAAAGGAATTATACATTCACTATAACACCATTCACAGATTGTAGGATTGAAAGTTGTTCTCCAACTTTCCTTTTCACTTAGGTAGCACTGATGTGTGACTAGGCACTGCTCTTTTCTTGTGAAGTCATAAGTTTTATGGACTTTCACTACCGACGTGAAATGGGCCTGCAGGGTCACACACATAGGATTTAACCTGGAAGAGGAGTTTATCTACAAACGATGTTTAGATTGATTACTAAAGGAGTTTAGTAGTTCAATTAAACACTCAATCAATTGATAGCTCAATATCATAGTGTTCAAGGTGTTGGACCGATTGATTAGAGTATTAGATTGATTGAAACTACAATTGACTGATTTGCACAGTTTGTTTCCCCAACCGAACGGCTCATAGGTATGAACCAATTGGCTCATGTTGGTGAACCGGTCGACTCAAGTTATGAGTCAATCGGCTCATGTGTCATGAAATGATCGGCTCAATTTTTGAACCGGTTGATTCGTGGACCAAACGAGATCATTTGGAAAGTTACAAGACTATTTTGCAAATACAATTTGTTTCACTTGTACAAATTTGATTTGGACAAGGACTAATATTTGATTAGTTGGAAATGAACATGAAAGTCAATTTGAGTTGGATCAGGACCACAAACTGATCATCTCAGGAGTGAACCGATCGGCTCAGAGCCCCAGACGATCGGCTCAGGTCCCAAACGATCGGCTCAGGACCCGAAACAATCGTCTTAGGGTGTGAACTGATCGGTTCAGCTGGCGCAGTTGGTTGTTTTTTGTGGAAAATCTTGAACCCTTCTACTCCTACTTTAATCCCGCATTGCCCGGGGTAGAGAACCCTGTCCCATGACCCTCTATATATAGGGGTATTGGGGGCTTATAAAACAACAACAACTCAGAACACCAGTTGCTCTGCAAAGTTGTCATTCTCTCTGGTTGTGGTAACTGAGAGAGCCCGAGCAAGTGCTACCTGATAAGGGAGGCACAACAAGGGAAATACAACTACATAAAAGTGAATGGTTGCAGGAGAGTGTGTCGATGACTAGTACGCAGACAGGAGGGTGCGACTCCTTTCGATTCCTTGTGGTACAAGGAGATCGGAGTACCAGGTGGTTCGTGTGGACTACTTTAGAGGTGGGAGACTTCTGCCGCTCAGAGGACAGCTATCAATGCTGACAGTCCCGGTGAGACCCAAAGCTGCACAGACATCATCCAAGACCGAAGGTGAAGACCGCGCAAGCCGCAATGTATCATCATTGAGCAAGCCTCGGGACAAGGTATGTCTCTACAAACTGTCCTTCCTATTGTATAGATGTTGATGAGATTCCTTTATTCTGGGTTTGGGAGAAGAAATGTTTTATTTCTGCTGCCTTCTTTGTCTCCCCTAAAACCCAACATAGCCGCCTTTGTAACATCCCTGACCTGGGTTATGCCTTAACCCTAGATGTTTTTCTTAATAAAGTTAATTATATACTTTCTCTTCTTAAAAAGTAATTAAGGCTCAAGAGGAACTTATGTTTCATTTTAGTCCTTTTTGAATAATGTTGAAACAATGTTTTGCTTATTTTGGACTAATGTGCAAATTACCCAAGTTGAGGGGTTAACTTGCAAATGTTACATGATAAAATGTTCCTCAAGTATTGAAGCATCATAAGAATGAAAATGATGCAGAGGTATGGCTTGTGCAAGCCTGTGCACCAAGAAAGAGCTTGTTAAGCAATGTTTGTTCATTAAAACCTAGTTTTGGTGTAATGTGCAATTTACCCAAAATCTAGGGTTCAATATGCAAAATACCACCTCTAGAGAGTTCCTCATGTTTCTTGGCATCATGTAGAGAAAATAAAATGAGAGGGGCTCCTCATTTGAATATCGTTGGAGAAAAGAGAATCTTGATATTAAAATAATCAAGATTTAAGCATAATTGAAACCCTAATTCAATTTAATGCAAAAATAAATATATTAATTGAAGTGCCCTTCAACCAAAAATGAAATGGTTGAATTTGCATAGTTTTAACGTCTTTGTGCCTTGCAAAGGCCACGAAATACCAAAAGTGAGTGGAGAGCCCACTCACATTAATAAAAGGAAAAGTAATATCCACTCAATTTTGGATATTATTATAATGGTTAAGGTGCTTAATTTTCTTTCTATTCATTCATGGATAATGAAGAGTAATTGCAAGGAGGAGATGGTTTCGTATGCAAGGGATGAAGGGGAGTATGTGGCACCAATTTTTGGAGTTGAAGGAATTAATTAACACTTTCTCTCTCATTGAAAATTCCTTATAAATATCCCATTTCCAACTCAAATGAAAGGCTTTTTCGACCCTTCTTTCTTTCCTTGCTTTTTTCGTGCACAATGGAGCTTAGGAGAAATAGGAGGACGTGCCCCAACCTATAGGTAATCTCCATAGTCATATTCAACCTTGATTTCATGGTGGAAATCGAAATTCAATGCTTGATTTCTTCTTTTCTTCATTCAATCTTCAACCTTAGCCATTCCTTTCACTCAAAGACTTGAGAACGGGCCTTGGACATTTGAAAAAGCTTCAATCACCATTTATGACATCAAGCTTGAATCTTGGATTCATTTTTGAAGGCGGGTTATATAATTTGAACCCTTAAATGTTATTATTGCTTGCAATTTAGTCACTGTGTGTTGAACCTTTCTTCTTTCTCGATTTCCTTTTGATTAACTATTGAAATCACTATAAGAATCACAACTGATTTCGAAGGTTTGAAGCTTGAACATGATGATTTAATTTCTAAGCACACACCTCAACATAGAACATGTGCAAACGGTTTTGCTTTTTGGTGATCAAACAGTCTCGAGACCGTTTGATACCAAACGATCTCAAGACCGTTTGACGTCATAAGGGCCCAAGACCGTTTGTGGTCAAGTAATGTTATGATTGGAGGAAGATTTAATGGTTACAAATGATTAAGATAAAAAGTATTCAACAATCAATAGTCTCTTAATTTTAAACCCTATTTCAATTGGGTTCAAAACTCTAATTGATGTTGAAACGATTTCAAACCATTTGAATAGGTTGATCGTATGGAAGTGTTGACTGTATGGAGGTGTTGACCAAATGGAGGTGTTGACCGTATGGAGGTGTTGGCTGAATGAAGGTGTTGACCATATGAAGGTGTTGACCATTTGGGAAGAGTTGACCAATTGATGTGGAAACGGTTTCAAAACCGTTTGAATAGGTTGACTATATGGATGTGTTGACCATTTGGAGATCAAGGGTTGTGATGGATGGTTGAAGACCCAAGAATTATGATTTGATATACTTTCAATGGTCCAATTAATGTGTGGTTCAATAAAACAAACCTTAAAATAAATTGATTGATTCGTGGAAACCTTAATTGGTCCATTCGGTTTCAAGGTGGTTTGGACCAAACAGACTTGAGACTGTTTGAGTCCAAATGGTCTTGAGACCATTTGGGATCTAACGGTTTCAAACCATTTGAGGTTCGATCGATCTCAATGTTGGATTTCCCATTCGATTTCAAAGCAATTGATTAGCATTTGGTTTCAAGACCGAATGGATGAAATCAGTCTCAAGATCGAATGGTTGACTCGGTTTCAAGACCGAATGGGTTGATTTGGTTACAAGACCGAATGGGTTGATTTGAGTTACAAGACCGTTTAAGGTCAGACGGTCTTCAAGACCATTTGAAGGTCAAGTGACTCCAAGACCGTTTGAAGGTTAAGAAGGTCAAAACCGTTTGAAGGTTTCAAAGTGTTAAAACCATTTGAAGACCTAATAGTCTCAAAGATTTGAAAGATTAATGAACCCTATGATTGTTGATGATGTTTATTAAAGGTAATCACAATGGTTGTACCTTAAAGGTAATTAAGTGATTAGTACCTTTTGAGTGGTTAATCTTTGATGCTTATGAAAACAATGCCTCAATACATTATGCTAACCCTTCATTCAAGTTGACCTAATCTAATCACGTTTGAAATAATCAACATTCTAGAGAGGATGAGAGATAGAGGAATTCATATATATATATATATAATAATCAAGTAGTGGTAAAACCTCAACAGTCTCAACATGAATAAAATATGAAATTAGGGTATGATCCTTGATAAAGAGATCATGAAACCCTAATTGAGAAGGTTGATGAGCCCTAACCCTAATTTAGGGCAATGATAGGTGAAGCCCTAATCTAGGGTAATGATGTAACCCTAATCTAGGGTGATGATATGAGAAATCCAAATTCAGGGTAATATAATGAAAAACCCTAATTTAAGAGGATGCTTCATGAAACCCTAATTTCAGTTAAAGTTATATGAAACATTAATTTGTGGAAAAGTTGTAATAAATCCTAATTAAGGGTGTTGTCATGTGAAACCCTAATTAAGGGTGATGTTATGAGAAACCCTAATACAAAGATGTGATGTGAAACCCTAATCAAGGGTAATGTCAAGTGAAAACCTAATACATAGATGTGATGTGAAATTTAATCCAGGGTGATTCTATGTAATGCTATATGAAATCCTACCCTAATATAGGGTGAAGGTATGTGAAGTCCTAATTCTAGATTATAGTACATGAAACCCTAATGTTGGGTAATATGATGATAGACCATAACCCTAATTTTGGGAATTAGGATGAGTATCCCTAATTGACTTGAATTTGGGAAACCCTAACCCTAATGGGTAAATAGTGATGTTGTCATTACATTTCACAATGCTAGTATGTCATTGATGTAACTATTATCATGTGTACTAATCATGCAGGTATCATGAGATGTTGAACATACCCATGTATGAGATATGATGTATTAATATTGAAATTGTTTTATGGGCCTTGTAAGCCATAATATGCTTTATTGCCTTTTAAGACGTAACAAAAGATGAATGGGCTTTAAGAGCCATGTGAAATGCATGTATTGCAAGTATTATGTTTACCTTGGTCAGATGACCTGAAGGTATCAGTTACCTGATAAGTGGTAACAAGTGTTCTTGATGAATTGAGGGTTTGAATACCCATATTCCATAATCATGATAATGAGATGTTAAGGGACGAGAATGCCCCTGATGTGATAAGGGATTTGGATCCCAATGTTTAATAAAGCATTGAAAAGTACTTGATAGAAGTATTACACATTCTTTGTAGCATTTGTTATAATGATTTATGTTTGAAAACTTGCCTGATGCTAAAATAATATGATAATGCACTTCATTAACCAAGTGAAATCTTATCATGTAGAGCCCTGACCATAGATCCATCATCGTCAGTAATTGGTGATGGTGAAATAGGTTTTCCTATGGGAACTCCTAGAGGGCATACTATTGAGTATGTGGGGGTTATGGGTGTGAATATCCTTACTCCCTAATGGAGGAATTGATGTGAGATAAACATTAAATCTCTCAATCCTTCGTTATATATGTCGGGATGGATGTATCACTAATCTCTAAAATGCTGGGATGGATGTATCACTAATCTCTTGATGATGTTAATGTCGTATTGATGTGAGATAAACATCAAATCTCTCGATTGCAAAGAGAGTATAGCATGCCACTGTAACTCTATAGAAAAGTTGTCAGTATACCACTGGAAAGCTATTTCACAGAGACACAAGATGTCCTACATTTGGTCCTCACACTGACTGAGGAAGATGTGGTCATGGGAATCTGACTCTTCCATTGACCTATGTATGGTACCGATTTCAATTTCACAATGGTCAGTTGGAGTATGAATGGTATACCTCATCTCCTCAGGGCTTAAGTATGACTGTAAAATGTAATCAGTCGTGTAGTGTATTTCCTTAAAGTTGAAATATGAGAATCATTGGTTGATGATATCTTGCTTAGTATATCCTAGAAGAATAAATGTTATACATGTTCTCCATATTCCTTATTGGATAAATGACATACTGCTTTATCAATTTACAAGCTAAAATACTGCTCTAATATGCTTAGACAGTTGATTTATCTACTGTTGAATACTTATGATTCGTCTGCTTAGTTTTATTCCATTAATTTGCAATAATAATATTTCTGGCATAGAGTTATATCTCTTACTGGGGCAATTTCAATTGTCTCACCCCCGTGGGATCCAACTTTTTAGGTAGACGCAAAAGAAGAGGCAGAAACCCTTCAGCAGGGGAAGAGCAGCAGCAATAGTAGGGACAACAGTGAATTCTCAGGTGGAGATATTGGTTGTCATGTAGTGTATATAGAGTCCTATGTGTCGTCTCTGTACTCTCAGGCCCTCGGAGTCAGTAGTTAGTATAATAAATTGATCTGAGATTTTGGCTTGATGCCTCGAGGTTCTTATGTTGCCTATGTACAGTTTTAACAGGGCAGTTGATGTATATAATCCTCGAGAAGAGATGGTACAAGATATGTACTTGTGAACCAGAATGTAATTGAATTACTTTGGTTCTTTTTGAAAAAGTTTCTTGTGTTTGAATCTCTTTGAAAATGGTTTTAATTTTTAGTGATTTTCAGTAATTCCGTTGTTCATAATCACTTCTGTTTGGTGAATGACGTTTTGTTCGCCACAAATTAGTGGTATCAAAGTTCTAGGTTCTCTGAGTCTACAAAGACATAGGATTAAGGTTGTTGAGTCTGTTCTAGTGTCTTCCAATAATCTGATAGTGTCTTTTGCTCATATAGGAGGAGAAGAAGAACTTAAAGATGTCTGGATCACACGAAGAACATGATGTTGAGAGCAGCGTTGCTGCACCAGGAAGAGGTGCAAGGGACCAGAATAGGGATGAACCAGAACTTGAACATCCCCAGCTTAACCAAGCTGCACTGGAGAACCCAGCCTTCCATGATCTGTTTGGGCAGTTCGTGACAACCATGACACATATGGCGGATAGGATGCCACCACCTGCACCTAGGGCACCAACTCACCATGAAGGATAGGGAGCCGGCAAGACTTTTAAATGACTTCGTCGGGTTATAACCACATAATATGTTGGTACAACTGACCCAGTAGATGTGGATATGTGGCTGACTGAGCTGGAAAAGGCCTTCAGAATCCTTAATATCCCAGAAGCTGAGAAGGTTAGACATGTAGTGTACCTTCTTAAGGGGAGTGCTGGCCACTGGTGGATAATAGAAGAGGGTAAGAGGCCAGGTGTTGAGATCGGATGGGAAATATTCTGACGAGAATTCATCAATAGATACTTTCCCAAGACGTTTATAGATGAGAAGATCTCTCAGTTTGAGAGGTTAAGGCAAGGACCAATGAACATTAGTGAGTATGAAGCTAAGTTCATGGAGCTTTTATGATTCTGTCTGCATATTGCAGCTACTGATGAAGAAAGAATTCGGCATTTTGAGAAGGGATTGAACGTTGATTTGACCACTCTTGTGTCTACTTTAGAGAACAGGGAGAGGTTTGCCACCTTTGTGGAGTCCGTAAGATGGATAGAAAGGTCGTTGATTGAGAAGCGATAGACTAAGAGTAAGGTGTATACTCAGTTTCAAGGACAAGGGTCCAAAAGTTTTAAGAAACTGAGGTTTTCTGTCCCAATAGCACCACCAAGATTCAATACCCACACACAATGGATGTCGAATAGGGGTAGAGGCCATAGTTTACCACCAGAAGGAGGCCACAACTCAACATCAGTATCGATAACAGGACCACCCAAGCCACAATCGAGGAACAAAGGTTGTTTTATATGTGGAAAGATGGGGCATTTGATGAAACATTGTCGAGCTAGAGAAGCAAGTGTGACTCAACCTCAGAGGCAGAGTCAGCAAGGCTCTCAGAGGTGATAGTTTTCAGGTAGTGCTAGAGGGCATGGACAAGAATCCCAACCTGGTTCGTCAGCACCCAACAGCCGAGCACAGGGTCAACAACAAGCAACGGTGAGATTCTATGCGATGAATCAACCCGAAGTAGTAGTCAACCTTCGAGTTGTGACAGGTCAGATGGAATTATTCCATTCTGATATGTCTTCATCCTACTTCGTATCTATTTTAATTGACCTGGGTGCTACACATTCCTTTATCACTCAAAGAGTGATTCATGACTGCAACATGACTGTTAGTCATAGGACAGATAGTCTGTTATTAGAAACCCCTTTGTTGGAATCTGTAGTGTTGCAGGAGGTGTGTTCTCCCTGCACTCTTTCCTTTTCTGAACATCACATTCAGGTGGATCTTATACCACTTGAAATGCACGGGTTCGATAATTCTTGGGATGGACACCCTAGAAAAATATAAGGTTGTCTTGGATTGTGATTCCAAGCAAGCTGTGTTCACAGATGATGGTGACACATGGCTATTTTAGGGAGATAGAAAGATTCTTCCAATCTGTCTTGTGTCAGCTATGATAGATGAGAAGCTGATGAGACAATGATGCTTTGCATTCTTAGCACATGTGGTAGATACCACAATGGAGAGCTCTAATCCTTCTAAAGTTCTAATAGTTAGGGAGCTTGAAGATGTGTTCCCTGAGGAACTTCCAGGTGTACCTCCACCCTGAGAGATTGATTTTGAGATTCATCTAATCCCGGGAATGCAACCAATACCACAAACACCGTATAGAATGGCACCTGCTGAGATGGAAGAGCTCAAGAAATAGCTGTAGGAGTTGCTTGAGAAAGGTTTTATCCGACCAAGTACTTCACCATGGGGTGCTCCGGTTCTCTTTGTTAAGAAGAAGGACAGATCGATGTGGTTATGCATTGATTACAGATAGTTGAATAAAGTAACCATAAAGAACAAATATCATTTGCCTAGGATCGATGACCTACTTGATCAGTTGCATGGTGCAACTATCTTTTCTAAGATAGATCTAAGGTCAAGATACCATCAGTTGTGTATCAAGGAGAGTGACATACCTAAGCCTGCCTTTAGAACAAGGTATGGTCACTATGAGTTCATAGTTATGTCGTTTGGACTAACTAATGCACCAGCTGCATTCATGGAACTCATGAATAGAATCTTTTGACCTTTTCTTGATCAATTCATAGTAGTCTTCATAGATGACATCTTGGTATACAGTAGAGATGCTCAACAGCATGAGCAGCACCTCCGTCAAGCTTTGGCTTTGCTAAGAGAGCATAAGTTGTATGCTAAGTTTAGAAAGTGTGAGTTCTGGTTACCAGAAGTTTCTTTCCTAGGACATGTGATATCTGCCTCAGGCATCCGTGTTGATCCTAAGAAGGTAGAATCTATCCTGCAATGGGAACAGCCAAAGACACCAATGGATATATGCAGTTTCCTAGGACTGGCAGGCTATTATAGGAGGTTCATTAAGAACTTCAGTTCTATAGCTTTACCCCTAACCAAATTGACCAGGAAGGAGGTTCCTTTTATCTATAATGACAAGGGTCAACATTCTTTCCAGTTGTTGAAAGAAAGGCTAACAAGTGCACCTGTGATGGTGTTACCTGAGCAAGGGAAGGGGTACAAGATTTTCTGTGATGCATCTAAGAATGGTCAAGGATGTGTGTTGATGCAGGATAATCAAGTGATTTCTTTTGCTTCTCGACAGCTTAAGAAACACGAGGAGAATTATCCAACACATGATCTAGAACTAGCTGTTATGGTTCATGCTTTGAAAATATGGAGACATTATCTCTATGGAGAAACATTTCATATTTTCACAGACCATTAGAATCTAAAATATATCTTCTCACAATATGTGTTGAATATGAGACAATGCCGCTGGATGGAATTAAGCAAGGACTACGATTGTACAATTGATTATCATCCAGGGAAGGCTAATGTAGTAGATAATGCACTAAGTAGGAAATCATCATCACCAGTCTTAGATAAAGCACACTTGAACTCCTTAGTGTGCTTTAAAAGGGATATTCTTATCTCCTTGAGGCAAAACAATATAAAACTTAAGGTATCGTTGTTAGTCAGGCTGTTAGCTGAGATGCACATAAAACCTACTCTGAGATGGTAGATTAAAGAAGCACAACAAATTGATGTTGTGATTCAGTAGATCAGGTCAGAGTATGGTAGTGAGAAACGAGATGGCTTTCATGATTCAGATGATCAGGTAGCTTGTTACCATGGTAGGATGGTAGTACATGATGCCAATGACTTAAGGAAGTTAGTCTTGGAAGAAGCTCATTCTTCAATGTATGCAATGCATCCAGGAAGCACCAAAATGTATCATAACTTGAAGGATATATATTGGTGGCTAGGTTTGAAGAAAGATGTTTCTGAGTTTGTTATGCGGTGTCCGGTGTGTTAGTAGGTTAAAGCTAAACATCAGAAGCCCGCAGGAACAATGCAACCTTTACCTATACCGTAGTGGAAATGGGATCATGTGACCATGGATTTTGTGGTTGGATTGCCTAGAACAACCAAATGTCATGATTCCATATGGGTGATAGTTGATAGGTTGACTAAGACAGCACATTTCCTTCCTGTCAAAACAACCTACACTACTGAGAAGCTGGCACAGATATATGTAGATGAGATAGTGTGGTTGCACAAGGTTCCAGTTACTATTGTTTCAGATAGACGTCCCCAGTTTACGAGTCATTTTTGGGAATAACTACATAAAGCTTTGGGTACACAGTTAAGGTTTAGTACTGCCTTTCACCCACAGACAGATGGACAATCTGAGAGGACCATACAAACTTTGGAGGATTTGCTTAGGGCATGTGTCCTTCAGTTTGTAGGAAGTTGGGATCTACACCTGAGCTTGATAGAAGTTGCTTACAATAATAGCTATCAACATAGTATTGATATGGCACCATATGAAGCTTTATATGGTAGATGTTGTAGATCTCCTTTATGTTGGTATGAAATAGGAGAATATCAACTTTTGGGTCCTGAGCTTGTGCAGCAGACAACTGAGAAGATTAAAGTAATACAACAACAGTTAAAGACTGCACAGGATAGACAGAAATCATACGCCGAAAAACGACGAAGACCTTTAGAATTCCAATTTGGAGACAGAGTATATCTCAAGGTCTCACCTTGGAAAGGTGTTCTTAGATTTGGAAAGAAGGGAAAGTTAGCTCCTAGATTTATGGGGCCTTATCCAATCATTGAACGGATTGGAAAGGTAGCCTATAAGCTAGAGTTGCCACCTAAGCTGCATAAGTTGCATCCAGCGTTCCATATCTCCATGCTGAGAAAGTTTCATCCTGACATAGAGTTAGTTTTGCAACCTGTGGAGGTAGAATTAAATGATGATATATCATATGTTGAAGGTCCTGTGATGATCCTTGATAAAAGAATTAAAAAGATGAAAAAGAAAGACATATGTCTTGTGAAAGTTCTTTGGCATCACCGTGGCATTGAAGAAGCTATGTGGGAGCTAGAGGAAGAGATGAGGAGGAAGTACCTTTCTCTTTTCTCTTGATGATTTTGGGGACGAAATCCTTGTTAGGGGTGGATAAATTTGTAACATCCCTGACCTGGGTTATGCCTTAACCCTAGATGTTTTGTTTAATAAAGTTAATTATATGTTTGCTCTTATCTCTTAAAAAGTAATTAAGGCTCAAGAGGAACTTATGTTTCATTTTAGTCCTTTTTGAATAATGTTGAAACAATGTTTTTCTTGTTTTGGACTAATGTGCAAATTACCCAAGTTGAGGGGTTAACTAGCAACTGTTCCATGATAAAATGTTCCTCAAGTGTTGAAGCATCATAAGAATGAAAATGATGCAGAGGTGTGGCTTGTGCAAGCCTGAGCACCAAGAAAGAGCTTGTTAAGCAATGTTTATGCATTAAAACCTAGTTTTGGTGTAATGTCAATTTACCCAAAACCTAGGATTAAATATGCAAAATACCACCTCTAGAGAGTTCCTCATGTTTCTTGGCATCATGTAGAGAAAATAAAATGAAAGGGGCACCTCATTTGAATCTCTTTGGAGAAGAGAGAATCTTGATATTAAAATAATCAAGATTTAAGCATAATTAAAACCCTAATTCAATTTAATGCAAAAATAAATATATTAATTGAAGCGCCCTTCAACCAAAAATGAAATGGTTGAATTGGCATAGTATGAACGTCTTTGTTCCTTTCAAAGGCCACGAAATATCTAAAGTGAGTGGAGAGCCCACTCACATTAATAAAAGGAAAAGTAATATCCACTCAATTTTGGATATTATTATAATGGTTAAAGTGCTTAATTTGCTTTGTTTTAATTCATGGATAATGAAGAGGAATTGAAAGGAGGGGGAGATGAATTTGTATGCATGGGATGAAGTGGAGTATGTGGCACCAATTTTGGGAGTTGAAGGAATTAATTAACACTTTCTCTCTCATTGAAATTTCCTTATAAACATCCCATTTCCAACTCAAATAAAAGGCTTTTTCCACCCTTCTTTCTTTCCTTGCTTTGGTCGTGCACAAAGAAGCTTAGGAGCAATAGGAGGACGTGCCCCAACCTGTAGGTAAGCTCCATAGTCATCTTCAACCTTGATTTCATGGTGGAAATCGAAATTCAATGCTTGATTTCTTCTTTTCTTCATTCAATCTTCAACCTTAGCCATTCCTTTCACTCAAAGACTTGAGAATGGGCCTTGGACAGTTTAAAAAGCTTCAATAACCATTGAGTACGTGAATCTTGAATCTTGGATTCGGTTTTGAAGGTGGGTTATATAACTTGAACCCTTAAATGTTATTATTGCTTGCAATTTAGTCACTATGTGTTAAACCTTTCTTCTTTCTCGATTTCCTTTTGATTAACTGTTGAAATCACTATAAGAATCACAACTAATTTATAAGGTTTGATGCTTGAATATGATGATGTCATTTCTAAGCACACATCTCAACATAGAACATGTGCAAACAGTTTTTCTTTTTGGTGATCAAATGGTCACAAGATCGTTTGATACCAAACGGTCTCAAGACCGTTTGAGAGAAAACGGTCTCAAGACCGTTTGAGGTCATAAGGGGCCCAAGACCGTTTGTAGTCAAGTAATGTTATGATTGGAGGGAGATTTAATGGTTGTAAATGATTAAGATAAAAAGGATTCAACAATCGATGGTCTCTTAATTTTAAACCCTAATTCAATTGGGTTCAAAACTCTAATTGATGTTGAAAAGGTTTCAAACCATTTGAATAGGTTGACCGTATGGAAGTGTTGACCGTATGCAGGTGTTGACTGAATGGAGGTGTTGACCATATGGAGATGTTGACCGAATGAAGGTGTTGATCGTATGAAGGAGGTGTTGACCATTTGGGAAGAGTTGACCAATTGATGTGGAAACGATTTCAAAACCGTTTGAATAGGTTGACCGTATAGATGTGTTGACTGTTTGGAGATCAAGGGTTGTGATGGATGGTTGAAGACCCAAGGATTATGATTTGATATACTTTCAATGGTCGAATTAATGTGTGGTTCAATAAAACAAACCTTAAAATCAATTGATTGATTGGAGGAAACCTTAATTGGTCCATTCGGTTTCAAGGTGGTTTGGACCAAACGGTCTTGAGACCGTTTGGGATCAAACAATTTCAAACTGTTTGAGGTTCAATCGATCTCAATTTTGGACTGTCCATTTGGTTTCAAAGCAATTGATGAACATTCGGTTTCAAGACCGAATGGATGAAATCGGTCTCAAGATCGAATGGTTGATTCAGTTTCAAGACCGAATGGGTTGATTCGGTTTCAAGACCGAATGGGTTGATTTGAGTTATAAGACTATTTAAGGTCAAATTGAAGGTCAAGTGACTCCAAGACCATTTGAAGGTCAAGAAGGTCAAAACCGTTTGAAGGTTTCAAAGTGTTAAAACAATTTGAAGACCTAATAGTATCAAAGCTTTGAAAGATTAATTAACCCTATGATTGTTGATGATGTTTATCAAAGGTAATCACAATGGTTGTACCTTCAAGGTACTTGAGTGATTAGTACCTTTTGAGTGGTTAATATTTAATGCTTATGAAAACAATGCCTCAATACATTATGCTAACCCTTCATTCAAGTTGACCTAATCTAATCACGTATGAAATAATCAACATCCTAGAGAGGATGAGAGATAGAGGAATTCATATATAAATAATAATCAAGTAGTGGTTAAACCTCAACACTCTCAACATGAATAAAATATGAAATTAGGGTATGATCCTTGATAAAGTGATCATGAAACCCTAATTGAGAAGGTTGATGAGCCCTAACCCTAATTTAGGGCAATGATAGGTGAAACCCTAAACTAGGGTAATGATGTAACCCTAATCTAGGGTGATGATATGAGAAATCCCAATTCAGGGTAATATAATGAAAAACCCTAATTTAAGAGGATGGTTCATGAAACCCTAATTTCGGGTAAAGTTATATGAAACCTTAATTTGGGGAAAAGTTGCAATAAATCCTAAGGGTGTTGTCATGTGAAACCCTAATTAAGGGTGATGTTATGAGAAACCCAAATACAAAGATGTGATGTGGAACCCTAATCAAGGGTAATGTCAAGTGAAAACCTAATACAGAGATGTGATGTGAAATTTAGACCAAGGTGATGCTATGTAATGCTGTATGAAATCCTACCCTAATATAGGGTGAAGGTATGTGAAGTCCTAATTCTGGATTATAGTACATGAAACCCTAATGTTGGGTAATATGATGATAGACCATAACCCTAATTTTGGGGATTGGGATGAGTATCCCTAATTGACTTGAATTTGGGAAACCCTAACCCTAATGGGTAAATAGTGATGTTGCCATTACATTTCACAATGCTGGTATGTAATTGATGTAACTATTATCTTTTGTACTAATCATGCAGGTATCATGAGATGTTGAACATAGCCAGGTATGAGCTATGATGTTTTAATATTGAAATTGTTTTATGGGCCTTGTAAGCCAAAATATGCTTTGATTCCTAATAAGAGGTAACAAAAGATGAATGGGCTTTAAGAGCCATGTGAAATGCATGTATTGCAAGTATTATGTTTACCTTAGTCAGATGACCTGAAGGTATCAGTTACCTGATAAGTGGTAACAAGTGTTCTTGATGAATTAAGGGTTTGAATACCCATATTCCATAATCATGATAATGATATATTAAGGGATGAGAATGCCCCTGATGTGACAAGGGATTAAGATCCCAATGTTTAATAAAGCATTGAAAAGTACTTGATAGAAGTATTACACATTCTTTGTAGCATTTGTTACAATGATTTATGTTTGAAAACTTGCCTGATGCTAAAAGAATATGATAATGCACTTAATTAACCAAGTGAAATCTTATCATGTAGAGCCCTGACCATAGATCCATCATAGTCAATAATTGGTGATGGTGAAACAAGTTTTCCTATGGGAACTCCTGAAGGGCATACTATTGAGTATGTGGGGGTTATGGGTGTGAATATCCTTACGCCCTAATGGAGGAATTTATGTGAGATAAACATTAAATCTATCAATCCTTCGATATATATGTCGAGATGGATGTATCACTAATCTCCCGAATGCAGGGATGGATGTATCACTAATCTCCCGATGATGTTAATGTCAGATCGATCTGAGATAAACATCAAATCTCTCAATTGTGAAGAGAGTACAACATGCCACTATAACTCTATAGCGAAGTTGCCAGTATACTCTGGAAAGCTATTTAGGAGAGACACAATATGTCCTACATTTGGTCCTCACACTGACTGAGGAAGATGAGGTCATGGGAATCTGACTCATCCATTGACCTATGTATGGTACTGATTTCGATTTCACATTGGTCGGTTGGAGTATGAGTGGTATACCTCATCTCCTCAAGGCTTAAGTATGACTATAAAATGTAATCAGTCGTGTAGCGTATTTGCTTAAAGTTGAAATACGAGAATCATTGGTTGATGATATCTTGCTTAGTATATCCTAGACGAATAAATGTTATACATGTTCTCCATATTACTTATTGGATAAATGACATACTGCTTTATCAATTTACAAGCTTAAATACTGCTCTAATATGCTTAGACAATTGATTTATCTGCTGTTGAATACTTATGATTCCTCTGCTTAGTTTTATTCCATTAATTTGCAATAATAATATTTTTGGAGGAGAGTTATATCTCTCGCTGGGGCAATTTCAATTGTCTCACCCCCGTGGGATCCAACTTTTTAGGTAGACGTAGAAGAAGAGGCAAAAACCCTTCAGCAGGGGAAGAGCAGCAGTAGCAGTAGGGACAACAATGAATTCTCAGGTGGAGACACTGGCTGTCATGTCATGTATATAGAGTCCTATGTGTCATCTCTGTACTTTTAGCTCCTCAGAGTCAGTAGTTAGTATAATAAATCGATCTGAGATTTTGGCTTGATGCCTTGAGGTTCTTATGCTACCTATGTACAGTTTTAACAGGGCAGTTGATGTATATAATCCTCGAGAAGAGATGGTACGAGATATGTACTTGTGAACCAGAATGTAATTGAATTACTTTGGTTCATTTTGAAAAAGTTTCGTGTGTTTGAATCTCTTTGAAAATGGTTTTAATTTTTAGTGATTTTCAGTAATTCCACTGTTCATAATCGCTTATGTTTGCTGAATGACGTTTTGTTCGCCACAGCCTTAGTCAGACGTGACAGTTCGAGTCAAGCAAACCTAGATTCAGTTCTAGGCTTAGCTTCCCTAGTTTTAAGCTAAGTCTTGTACGGTGAGATTGTAGTTCGCTACGAGTCTTCATATGTAGAATACACTACATATGATTAGGGCATAAGCTAAAATATGATCATATAGGTTTAAAGAGTTTCTTATAAGTAAGAAATACTAAGAAAGATTCAAGTACAGTCTCCCAACAACTATTCTTTGTATGTTTCTGAATTATTAGTTCTCTTTGAAATTTATCAAGCATGCTCGTATATTGATTTGCTCTTATTGATATCTAGAGTATCCTACCATATTTATGATTGTTAATGATCAATCTCTTTAAAGCTTACTGTTGTTATAATTGATATCAGTTGCTCAAACGTATATATGTAATTATATTAGTGCTTTAGACTATTTCTGTGAAGTACTCATTCACTGAGCGAGTAGGCATCGTGGCAAAAAACAAACTTGTAGAAAATACATAATGAAACACACATTGACACTTGTGATCAAACATTGTCTTTTTAATAGGAAGAGGCCTTGCAGATTTCCTAGGTGGATAAAACTATGTGAGAGCTTACGATTACCAGATCCTACTCATTTATTATTTTTCTAGCACTTTTAGGGTTTATGTAACACAATTATGAACTTTGATAGCTAGTAGAAATGAAAAGTACTCACAATTAAACAAGATATAGAAGCACCAAAGGGACCAGAAAAGAAATAATGTTAAGACACATTTGGGAATATAAGAGCTCAACAATTAATATAGTTGAAGAAATTAAACAAAGTTGAAGTCATGTAGGAACGTAGGATAGTCTAACTACCTCGGCTATATGTTTGGTAGAAAAATGTTGCTTGGGCAACCGTCACCCCTTAGATTAGCTTAGAAAATCCCTTTTAAATCCTCTACTCAGTTGAGTAAGTAGTTCTTATTGTAAACAGGACCAACCGATACAATGTATGATGCTCATAAATATGTTCAACTTAATGCTGGTATTACCTGCTACATAACAACCATAACAATATTAGTAGACACTAAAATCTAAATCAGTAAACATAATTCACTAAAACTATAGTAATTAAGGAGGAAGATTAGAACAAAACATGAGTATGTGAGTGTTCGTATTCTATCCATACTGTTTTTATTGATCTCTATAGAAAATTTGTAAGCTAGATTGATCTCTATTGAAAAAGAAGCCCTCTTGTAAATGAAGATAAAGATTGGGATCTCAAGATTCTTATGGCTAGAAGAAAAGGCACGGTGTCATATAAATATAGAAATATGATTATCATTGAAAAATATTGAAAGGAAACTTGGTGTATTTATTAATAAATATGTTTCCTCAATGGAAAAGTGGATCTACTACATGAGAAATGTGTCAATATATTGGTTAGCCATGCCTTATTGATGTTTTTATCATCAAAAGAGACACTCATATGCAACATTTTTTATTGCTATAAATTGGAAAAAAATATTTCAGAGACTTCAAGCCATGACAGAATAGCATCTCAGAGCAACAACATAGAGGCATCACCTAAGAACAACTGAATCTTGATGTCATAGATCAACAATCCAGAAAAACCAAAAGATAAGAGGTTATAACAACTGTGACCTACAAATAACTAGCATTTTGGCAATTTAAAATCAATAACATGTGAAATTTTATATATATGCATTCCTCAAAAAAATACAGACTACAGAGGCCATCATATGTTAGAGAAGAAGTATCTTTTCTAAAAAAAATCCAAGAATATCAAAAATGACATGTGGGAAGATGCACTCCAGATCATAATAAAATGTATTGGTCAAAAACCAGATGACACACATCATCTTTAATTAGCAAACGAGCATAAGGGTAAGAAGAGAAAGCTACACATAGAATAGATAGACTCCAGAGAACAACAAACAACAGAAAGAACTTCGTAATGAAATGCAACCGTCTATGAGATAACTTCAACATATATACAATAGAAAATCCCCAACATATACTCTTCATCGAAACGTCACCAGCCAGGGGATAGAGCTAGTTTGGATGCAAACTTGCAAAATCACCTCTGGTTGAGGTTTCAAAGAACCTCACTAGGCATTAATTAACCACCTGATTTTGTTAGATATGAATATAAAAGATATTGTATTGGTTAGTCTACAAGAAACCTTGTTTCTTTTTATAATACATCTCCTTATTAATTAGATTCTTTTATAATGAAACAGCCACATTATTGATATAGTAATGCAATAAGCTCAAGGGAGCAAGCAATTGTGAATTTTTTTTTGCAGTGCAACAGGCCCAAGCCATTGACACCAATTGTTAGACAAGAAATAGAGGAGGCAACATGCTCAAAGACATAGCCTAGTGGGGTTCCATCCCTTTGGGGCCAAAACCTATTGGTAATGGGACCAGTCCAATAGGGTATACATGGAAATAGATCAAGCTTTCAGATAACTTGTATGAGATACCCAAAGAAGATTATTATACTCTCTTAAAAAGAGCACTACCAAATGTCCATCATGTTAGTCGTTGCATGTTGGCCCATACAATAGTTAAAAATTGCCAAGTTCATGCATGTAGCTTTAAACCTGCAATAACGGTGCACAAATTCAACATGGAATGCAATGATAATATCTTTTACCTCTGTCTTTGTATAGAAAAAAAATGCATCAATTGCTACCGAATATATGCATACCCTCCACACCTACTTCTACACGTATGCAACCATTGATCCATACTCTCGATATGTCTTGGGTGGGTTTTGTGACCATTTTTCACAAGAAACACCTACTGGAAGACAAGTTCCTTACGTCTTAGCCACTAATTTCATTGAGACTGACATCCAAGACACTATCTGCACCACAACTTCTTGGACTGAATAAAATTGGAAGAATCATATCACATCTGACTTAAACTTGGGAGTCAAACTCCTTCCACTATATACAAAGCCTCTAGCAAATTATGAACCCTATATGAGGCAATTCAAGAAGATGTCATGCCTATTTGAGACAATTTATGTTGCTCTTTAACTGGGGACTTCAACCAAGTGGCTGCTTCTCTTACAAAATTCTGACTTAGTAATATGTTTAATATTCCTTCTCTTCAGCCAAACCTACTTGTCATAGAAAGAATATGAACCTCTATGAGGATTTTTTAGTGTATGTAGTAGAGAGTAGGAGGTATTATTAGGGACAGTGAGGAAAACATCATGTGGGGTTTCACTGCTCTATGAATCATGGGCTGAAAGAGTGTACATATAGTGTGTAATCATTGTTGTATCCTTTCTTACCCACCATATCCAAAAAACAAAGACCCAAAAATGGTAAAAGGTTGCCACGATGTTACTCAGGTTTGGAAGCAATCACCAAGATTATGAAAGAGTCCAGACATTGCCAAGTGCAAACTAAGCAACCAGAACTTTTACTGACAAGCGGGAATGACAAGGGCTAAATAGGGTGATAAACATCAACCCTTAGAATAAACAAATCGGAAAACTCATATGCCATGCCCCAAGTTAAGGGACATGCACATGTAGGCCTAGCCAACAAGAAAATTAGAGGAGTATCAAAGCCCTAGTTTCATCATCACAACACTTCAACTAGTGACAAACTGATGAAGTCGAATTTATAACTCTTCTTCATACTAGAGTAAAAAAGAGGCATCCAACAAGGAGATTATAATAGAGAAATGGAGGAGTTCATATTTCAGGCCCAAAATAAGAGAACTTGCACATATAGAGGCTTAAACTAGCAAGTAGAAAAAATAACCCCATATATGAACAAGAAAACATTACGACAAATCTGAAGACAACCAATCTAATAAGAGACGATCAAACTTGTCAATAATAAATAATAACGACTATACATAATTGAGATAAACTTGGATTGGTTCTGACTCATACATATCATTTTGTAAACTATGACTAGAAGTAGATCTTAGATTTATACTTTGATACATATAACTAAAAGAAATTATGGGGTGATTAATTGCTTCAGATTTGTCTATGTCTACTAACTTAGCATGTATAGTAAGTTATTGTTGAAACTTTGAGAATCTTCTTGCTAGTTGCATCTGAATTAACATATGTTTTATTAATTCACCAAGTGCACAATAATTTGCTTTGCAGAACCATTAGAAGGAGTAGCCCTAAGGAACAAAAGTGAAAGATATCTCATGGATTCAAAAAGTATAATCAACAATAACTACTATTAATTGTGTGTGTGATCATCGTTTAGCATCATATGAGGATGCATTGCATGATAATAAGAATACTATTATGCATACATGTTGCATGAATTGTAGATATAATGAATTGTAATGGTAAAAATGTAATCATTGCTAACAACTTAGACATGAGTTTCATGTTTCTACCTATAGGATACAAATAATATATTAAATTTCAATTAGTCAAATAGAAGTCACATGTCCCTACGCATAGGATAAGAAAATTATATTTTTGTTAAATTAGCATGCACTTTGTTATGGAGTTTATTAGACAATAAGAAAATAGAGAATATGTGTCTTACATGTACAACATTGTCGGTAGGAACCCACTCCAAGGCCATGATATATAATGTGACCCAATCACTTGGGCAGTGATGCTTTGGGGAAAACACCCAGAACACTTAGGAGAAGAAGGTTAGGATGGGGAAGAGATAGTTGGGCTGAATCGAGCTGGAGAAAGATTGCAACTAAAGAAAACCCACATTAATTTGAAGACATGTGTACAAACATAAAACAAGAAACTAAGAGTTCAACACATTTACTGCACAACAGCAAGAAACATAACTAGAGAGCAGTCTAATCTGAGTCCCAGAGCACTAAAATCAGATTACCAGATCACTAAATTACAAGCCCCAACAAATTAAAATCATAATAGATATTCCATAATTATAACCCCAAATTAATTTGTAAGAAAATTTGGAAAGGAACCAACCTTTTATCAAACATGATGTCCAACAGTATATTACTGAAATAAAAAAACACAATAGTAGTATCAAAACTTGAAAATTCAAACAAATTAATCACTTTGTCAATGTTGTGTGGCATCAGGGCATGATTTCATAGATAAACAATCAATAGTAGCTTATGCGAAAAGCGGAGGGGGCAAGGAAGTCATTATTTCATATATCAGATACATGAAAACATTTTGATAGGGATCCTAACAACCCAAGAGATCATCATTCCTACTTTTTAGGGTGTGGTCTAAGAATTAGATGCAATTGTGGTTGGGAGAAAAGGTAAAAGTTTTTCTTCACATGATTATTCCTTCTACTATTTATCTAGGTATTTCCATTTCTCCATATTATAGTCTAAGAACAACATTTCCATTCAATTAATATGTAGGAAAGAGATTATTCTTCTACTATTTGACTTTGAACACAACCCCATCCTTTCAGATCACTCCAGCAAATCATAGAACAAAAATTTATTTCCTTAATTGCATCAAGATATGTATTATTATAGCATTGAGTGTAGGTGATTCCATTCATATATGCTCTCATAGGTGTGTTCATACAAAAAAAAACTAGAAAAGGTGTAAACATTCTGGTGGTGTTAAATCAATTAGAGAACAATGTTAATAGATGTTGTTTTGATGCAGAAGAATATATATTATATAGGAAGTATATGTATGAATAAGTAGGTGTACCAACATGTTCTCTTTAAATAATTAAGACAGAACCTTGTTTCCTTACAAAGGTACCGGATATACAAATATATATAGCCAATTGTCTCACCAAATGAACCTTACATAAAGTTCCTAGAATCCAAGAAGTGAAGAACTAATACCAAGAAGTCCGTTTAGCAAGCAATTATGTAAAAAAAAGATCATATAATATTAATATTATAGGAAAGATATTATGAACACGACACTGACATAGTTAAAGAAAACATTGATCATTAATATCATTTATGAATGCATACCTTTAAATTGTGCAACCAGCAATAACTGAAAATAATCAAAGTTATAACCCCATTCTTCCCAAAAACTATGGATACAGAGAAGAGACCTCTAATATTTCAAAGATACATTTTACTATGAAGACACATCAAGTAAATAAAAAGGATGCATCCAATAGTCTGATTCAAAAATAGGAGGCCTAAAATGCTTAAGAAGTACAGGGGGAGGTAGAGGCCAAATGTCGAGCATGCCTGCATGTCTTATGGTTTCAAGGTAAACATTGATTAATGGGTGAAGAATGATGAGGTTGAGATTGTCCTAGAGTGTCCTCCATATCTCACTATGTAAACAACCATTGCAATCCATGCAATCCACTCCAATCCTCTACAATTGAGGTTCCAACCACAAGTCTTCTCTAATCACAACAACCAACCAAGTGTAGAGCTTGATGTTAATGTATTTGTCACATGTAGAAATTAGAACGGATATAAATAAATGGTAATTAGTATACAAATCACCGTGCAATTGTTGATCCCTAATAGGATTAATCAACTGAGAGGTTTTTAATCAATACCCCAAAGAAGCATTCAAACTAGAAGTGATGACAACCTAGAGGTTGTGATCAGTCATCTCGAATAGGAATATACAATTTCTACATAACAAGTGACGCAGTTTCGATGTCAAGGGCCATAAATATTACAAATTATGATTAAAATCATGATATATAATTCAGATTCTATATTACTCACTGATTCTTTGTTATCCTAATCAATTAAAGTGATCTATAGTTACATTGTATAGGTTTATTTGTACCATGATCGTAGAAAAGACATAAAAAATACACTGCATAGTATTGTACATATGAATTCATTGGTTTATTTTACTAAAGTCCAATAGCTGAACTTGAATGGATCAGAGCCATCCTTAAGTTAGCTGTCTACAGTCAACCTCCGACATTGGATAGTAAGATAAATTATATCCTCATAAGATTAATTATTGTAGATTGTCGGAGTAACATAAATAGAAATATATTTTGAACATTTATTCAATTAATCAACCTATCATAGTATGATTCATATAACATTATCTGGTGGAATGTAATATAACAACACAAAAACCATGAGTGACATATCAAGAAAAACATGTATTCAAACACACAATCTAGCCACCACAGAAAACTAAAACAAAAAATAGACCCCACAATATACCTTGTGTGAGATTGAGAACAATTCCAAAACAACAACCAAGTCATATGTGCTTCGTAGCAAGCTTCCAAACCAAGGTCATGCCTACTCAAGAGTTTGGATTAAAATTGCAATGTGATGTGTTTTTTCTGTTTTTTTAGTCTGTATTATGGCCCTAGATTAGAGAAAGCAAATAGAAGATAGGTAGATGATATGACAAATGTACATGTATATATAGAATCAACGTAGAAAAGACAAAAAATAAAGAACCTAGCGAGCAACATTGCATTCAGTAATCGAATTTATTTTCAAACAAGCTAAAATGGAAAAGATGATTTCTAAAATGAAAGTTGATAGAATTGTATCAGGCTTCAACATCTTTATTTTAACTGATACAATATATCTGCAACTACAGAGCTTCCACAATATTTTCTTTGATTACAATATCATTTTCCTTTATCTATTCTTATACAGAGCATTGACAACATTATACATTACGAGAAAATGGTTTTTACATTTTTTGTTAAAGGATACTTCCCCACTCGAAGACAAGTCCCTAACATTGGTTTACTCTCCCCGAATGAATGAGAAAAGTAAAAAAAGGGAATCTTTTGGTATGAAACCATGCTCACAGAAGAAAAATAATATAGAATTGAGGTGTGTAGAAAAGAAGAGTAAGAAAATGAGATGGATAAACCTGTGAGTAGAATGAGCACGGAAGATTCTAAGATGAGAAATAAAAAATTGATATTTTCAGCTAAGCTTCAGCCACATGCTATCATTATTGTTTTCTAAAACCAATCTGGTGAGCTCCCATGAACCTGCCTCAATGTTTTTGGAATGAGGAGATTAGAGAAAAATGAGGAGATTGTAAACCAGTATGATGATAAGGCAAGGATAGGCTCAACAATCCCCAACTAGGTGTCATATGCGAATCATCGGCAAGGAGATGACTCAACTATCACTTCCACCACAAAAATAATTAATGGGTATATATTGTCAAGCAATATATTTATTGGAGGGCTTCTCGTTTTGATCCTATCGTGAATAATGGTGCGTGAAGATCAAAAATTTTTTATTGTTGTGCTGAATCTTGCAATAAGGGCACCCCTGGTTCCGATGATAAAAGCAAGGCATGTGGCACGATCACTACGATCATGAGTGAAGTGGAAGATTCCTATGAAGGGATGCAGATTTTGGCTGCCATTATGCAAGCTTTTGTCTACTCTGCTCAGCAATCAGATGGAAGTTATCATGTCACCAAAGTCATCTCAAGGTTTTGAGCTATAAATTGGGGACAAAAAGTCTAGGACAGTTCAATGCACCCAAATTTGGGAGCCCGCGCTGGACACTCACAATCCAAATTCTTTTCTAGTGCGGTGCTTACCGGGAAAGGAAATAGTTACTTGTTACACAGAAATGTAGTCACTTTGTAGTTAAGTTATTAAATACATTTATTGTCTTAATACATATATTACATGTAAATAAAATACTTTTTAATTACATATAAAATATATGTAGGTAGAAAAATTGTAGTTAAACTATGTTTTCTTGTAGTGGTAACACCTAGTGGAGTTGATTTGGTTGCTACATTTGGTTTTATTCTTGGCTAGTTGTAACAGTGGTCACTACATGGCTAAGTGATAACCATAATTCCTTACATTCGCTACACTATGGTGTAACCATATGGACGCTACACATAATGATGTGTTACAGTCACAAGAGATGATGTTGATCATTATGGTCACTACACTTTTCTATTTACATGTTTATGTAACAATGATAATGATGCTTAACCTAATGTGATCCAAGAATATGGGAATTGATGTAGCTAGGGTTTGATGTTAAGTGTTGTGATGGAAACCCTAATTGGCTATCTATGGAAACTATAACCCTAATTTGGGCATATGATGTAATTGCTTATCTTGCTTGAAGTGATTAGAATGTAATGATATTTTCTCTCTCCTACTTGTGTAGCCCCAATGTTGTACATTGAATACACATCATATCTTGCGACTTCTATGGTATCTCTTATATGACACAATATGATGATTATGAGCCTTTATGAGGCATATTGAGATAATGATATTGTGCAAAAATTATGTGATTTGGGTCTTATGACCTGGCAGAGGCTCAATGCCTAATGAGAGGTTATATCCTCTAGTTATGAGATGAGGGATGATTATCCCAGGATGAGGTGATAATTATGATGTCCTTGTATAATAGTGGTATCATGTGGTTATGTGACAAGTTTATACCTCACTCATTTTATATCTTCCGGAGTTGCAACCTACCCTTATCTTTGTAGAGTTTGTTTTGGGTTTGTACATTGTAACTTTATTAATGAACTAAAAGACACTCAATTGGTAATAATTAATCAATTGAAACCCTAATCATGTATGTTTCCTTGAGACATAGATCCATCTTAAGCATCAATGCTTGCTTGATGGTAAAACGAGTAAAAACATGCGGGAAACTCAGAGTGTATAATGTTGAATATACAGGGGTGCAAGTTGAGGATATATCCATGCATAGTCAACAAAACATTTGGAGGATGACTACAGTCATACCCTGGCAAGAGAACGATTGAGATCTTATATTATATTATATGTTTTTAGGGATGGTTGCAACCATACCCCGATAGGAGAACAGTTGCGGTCATATCTCACTAGGGTCGTGCCTATATACCTAGGCAGACTGGGATGATTTGTAGTTTGGCTCTATTTGTCACTATGGTGGACTTGGACTGACTGAGAGTGTGGGAGATCATAGTATTCCAGCTCTCCTAGTTCTTACATGGCACTGATTTTGACTTAGCAATGGTCAGTTGGAGCATGAGTGGTATACCTCATCTCCACAGGACATAATAAAAGATGTAATACAGTCATGTAGTATATTTGCTTACCCCTTGGTTTGTTTCTTATATTATTTGGTTGATAATAGTTATACATGTTCTTCATATTCCTTCTAAAGATATATGATAATCTGATAATTAGTTATAGTTGCTTAAACTGCTTAAGTTGTGTTATCAATATTACTTATATCATTTAGCTAAATCTACTCATCTTGATGATAGTATTTTCTTCTTACTATGTAATATGTCTGTGTTAACAATAGTTGTTGGCAGAGAGTTATATCTCTTTCTAGAATGTTGGTCTCAACCTTTGGGTTTCCACATCTTTTAGGTGGTTGTGCACGATGAGGTAGAGATCGTGCAATTGAGGAAGAGCAACAATGGGAGCAGTAGCTGTTGACGGTTGGATATGCTGCTAGTATTTTGTAATAGATTCTTATCTATTGTCTATGTACTCTCAGGTCCTTGAGGAGGTTTTGTAGATGTTATATATCGATATGAGGTTTTGGCAGTATGCCATAGTTGTATGAATTGCTTGTATATATAAATAGGTTATATTTGTAATAAGTTGTGGCAAGTTGGCCAGTGATCAGTGATGTAAATACCTTATTGCATGACATGTGATACATGAGACACAATTTGTGGACTTGGATGTAATATGTTTTTGGTTGTGAATATAGATTTTAATTTATCGTGTTTTTCTAGTAATCTAGATGTTTAGTGTTAATTCTATGTTTTGTTTTAAGTGATCTCGCTCATGTGGCATTGAGTTGTCACATGAATGTAAGATAATATGAGAACATTCAAAGGAACAAGAAGGAGTGAGGTAGAAGAGTGTAATGATAGGGCACACAACTATGAGTTTGATGACAATATACACTTCCAACTAAGGATGCAATTTTAATACACTAAGTGAGATGAGCAAGATCATAGGCTACACAAAATGAAAACATGTTATTTATGTTGTATACAATTGTTTAACCTAAATAGTCATATTTGTGTACATGCACACTTCTTTATTGTACCCATGTATGCAATATAATAAAATATTGACTTTGTTTGTCGACATTTTAGCTAACAAACATACATTAAAGAAGATATGGGGATGTAGATGAATACTTTTGAGATTATAGTTAATAGAAGCGAAGGGGTTTAAATAGATATAAAGAGATAATATTTTATAACATGAAGATTTTTCCCTTTAAGATATATATAAATCCTTTGAGGAGCTTTTATCTTTCTTTTATAGAATACCCTTTCATGGAAATATTAACGATTAAGTATTTTTCATTTAAATATGGATCCTTTTTAATATATGGATGATGTCTCTTGCTTCTTTGTTCCATCTTATTATAGATAACAGGAGGAGGGTATCGTTACAAGTATTCACATAAATCTAAGGCCATGATCCAAAAGATTCCAAATTACAAACTATGTTGAAGTTGGGGGTATCTTCGTTATTCTTTCAAAGATTGTCCCATGAAAAATACCATATTAGTTACTTCATATGTCTATGACGAGGCAGTAATCAACTTGATGACTATATCTGAAAGTAAATGATGTCTATCTTGAACGTTTGTGCTGACAAGTCTATATTTTTATTTCATACCAAGTTTTTTCAGGCATATATGTGACTTTGGACAATCCTAAATCTATTGAATTGAAAGGAAGAAGACAAATGTAGTTTGATTTTGTAAAGAAAGGTTCAAACACTCCATGGAGTCATACATGTTTCAACCATTCTACACACTATAATTAATGGTCCATTTTAGTTTGAGAAATCTTACATTTGGATTGCAAGTGTAAAAGTATTAGTTACATGTTTATGTGGCGATGTGTTCTTTAGAAAAGGATGTTTATGTGAAATGGGTAATTATTTACGAATTATGATGAACATGTTTCTAATTCTGTTATTAAAGTAAATAATAGCTCTGTTTTTTGAATCTTGTATAGATTGGAGTATGTCCTATGTGTTTGGGTCGTGTGAAGGTTTTGTGATGAAATGTGTTATCAATCTAGATCTTCTTTCTAATAATGCGGTAATTATTATAAATATAAAATCTATTTGCAAGCTAAGTTACCTAGAGAAAAACTTACCATACTATTAAATTTGTTTGTAGCATGTAGCCGTTAGATTTTGTGTTGTGAGTGCATGGAGTACCAATAGAGTACCATATTGGTACTTTCCTTTTGGATCTGACTTGGATATATAATCTCTAGTACGTATGTGCCCCCTCCTAGGAATCCCATGCATGAATGATTTATTATATATTATTGGCTAGTAGATGAAAAGTTGTATTTTCCAGATCGTTTTGATTTGCTTGAGTGTTTGAAAAGCATCAAGACTTTTGCGACTTTGCGTAGGATACAATTTGATTTTAGAATTTAAGAACACAACACTACCCCACCCCATTTGTGTTTTGAATTGAGTACAAACCAAAGCGGAATACAAGAAGAGTTGGGGATGCCCGTGACAGATTGGTTCCATTCACTTTGTCTCTCAACATAGACCCCCCACATGGGCGTTTATGTATGTCATTTGTCATATCTTTGTGATTTGGTGATTCATGAAGGGGTTGATGCAGGTCAAAAAAGATGCAGAATAATCTGCACGTATGGACTAGGCACGCAAAAATAATATAGAAAACACACAACCACAAGAACACTAAGATTTATGTGAAAACCCCCACAATGTGTGAGGGAAAAACCACGAGGTCAAAGCCCGACGGAAAAATCCACTAATCAATTGATTATAATGTTCGTCTCAAGTGGTGACCCGAAACTTGAGGAATATAGAGTAAAAGAAAGAGATACAAATAATACCTAATCAGTACGTCACCACATCAAACAGCCTCCCCAAAAAACACCTCCTTAAAGAGAATACCTGAGCAAAACAAGAACATAGGTTGTGATGGAGAACTTGGTGTAAAACAGAGAAGAGAACCAGAGTGGAGCCAACTTCTTTCCTTTCCCTTCTTTCTTCTTTCTTCCTTGGCTCTTGTCTTTGTCAACAGTAGCAATATTAATCAAAAGTAGCGGCAGATGTGGCTATTCTTTGCGGCTGTCTTGATTAGTGGCTGTCTTGATTAGAGGTTGCTATGCTTTGGCTAATGGTTTTATAACCCCTCACGGCAGCATCATAAGCCCTAAAGGGCTGCCCAATTGGGCTGGAAGCTAACAGGGTCGTAGGCCCAACAATCTCCCCCTCCAGCCCAAAGGAGAGACTGTCCTCACGACTCCTCAGGTGGAGTTCAATCCGGCAAACTCCTTACAAGTATCAAGCTTCTTTGTAGGAACTGCCTTTGTCGGGATGTCAGAAAGATTGTCGTTGGTGTGAGCTTTCTTCAGCTTCAGCTGGTCATCACTGACAGCTTCACGCAACCAGTGGTATCTCAGATCAATATGCTTTGTCCTAGAGTGAAAAGAAGAATTCTTGCTCAATTTCACGGCACTCTGACTGTCACAGTAGATAATATACTCATCCTGTATCAAATCCATTTCTTGTAAAACATGTTTGAGCCAAACAATTTGATGCGATGATTTTGAGTCGCATTTATAGACCTTTTTGATATGTATTTTGTGCTTTTATTAGTAATTTTTATGGTTAATATTGCATAATTCACCTATTTTGGTCTGTTCCATCATTTTATGTCAAATCCCCTTAGTTTTATCATTTTGAGCATTAATCATCACTTTATTATAATTCGTGTGGATTTATTCGATCTTGTCTTGGAATTTCAGGAAAAACAAGTATCTGCTTCCGTCGATACCATCGACGGAAGTCGATACCATCGACAAGGCCACAGGTTGCCAGCCAAAAGGAGCAGCAAAGAGTCGATACCATCGACACGCAAGTCGATGGCATCGAGATCCCTTCAGGTTGCTGGCGAGGAAGCGGTCGATAGTATCGACACCCAAGTCGATACCATCGACGCATGGAGGCTACAACGTCGCTAAATGACAAAACTGACGCTATAGAGAGGTCGATACCATCGACCCAAGTCGATGGCATCGAGATGGCCACAGGCACTCGGACAAAAATACAAGAAGGTTGTCGCTACTACACGGCGTCGATACCATCGACCCGCGTCGATGGTATCGACACCGGCAGATATGCGTTGGATTCAGATTGATTTCAATCAGACGGTTGGAGTTAATTGACGACCTAATTAGGGACTTATACCTAATGACATCCGCCCAGACGAGATCATCATCTAATTTTCCATTGCACAAGTGCCGAGAAAGGAGAGAAAGGAGAAGGGAGGCCAGAAGTTCATACCTGTCGATCCGGACGCTGCCGAAGATGGATTTCACCACCGAGAGGCGGGAAAGCTCGTGTTCTACGCAAAGGATCAACCGGTTCTCCTCCGTTCAGGGGTTTTCCCAATTAATTCACATTTTTCATATGATTTCCCCTATTTCTACCATGTATTTGTGCAAGATGAACATGCGGGGCTAATCCCCTCCATCTTTAGGACCGGGAGTAGCCCGGGAATGTATTTTATGACAGTTTTATATTAATAATTCATATTTTCTCTTAAATCTGTGGTATGATTTCGTTTTCTCCATATATTGTTATGCTTGATCACCATAATAATAACCTAATGCCCTTAATCACTTCGACAGAAGGATTAACGGTTGAAAAGAGACGAAACCTACATTAATCGATAAATCCCTTGATAAAGGAGGTGTAAAATTAATGGTGGAAACTGAGAGATCGTTCGTAATGCACTTAGTTTAGGGAATAGATTACTACGACGGTGGAATCAACCTAAACCTAAGTAGTGAATTGCACCACGACAGTGGGTAATTCTGTTTTCAGGCCACTACCCAGATAGAGAGAGAAGATTGAGGAATTATATGAAACCTAATATAATGATAACCCGCGGTGAAACCGCAATCCTAAAGATACTCTTTTGAATTGATTAAATTAACATTTAATCGATTGGTTGTGTTGTTTTATTTTTACTTTCTTTTTAGTTTGACAAAAAACCCCAAATTGTTATTCGGCTTAGCTGATCGCAAATAGTTAGTAGGAGTCTCCAATAATTCAGCGTATCCCTGTGTTCGACTCGGGCCTCACAAAGGCCTGTACTACTCGACGCGTATACTTGCATTTTAGCACGTAGTAAAATACACGTCAAGTTTTTGGCGCCGTTGCCGGGGATACGGCGGAATTGTTGGCACTTCGAGTGCTACGAGCGGCCACTCTAGGCCACAAATTTCTTTTTAATTTTCATTCAAATTCAAATATTTTTACATTGCACTATAATTGTTATACTCATCTAAGCATAGTATTGAACTCGAATTTTCTTATTTCAGGTACTGTGTATGGTGCATACACGTAGTACAGACTACGACAATCGCACACCCGAGGTTCCGTTTCCGGGACCTGAGGACGAGGAGCATTCTGAGCACGAGTATCAAGAAGAGATAGATTCTGAATCTGAACCATAAGATATGGCCGAGCCACAGACCATATGGGAGAAGATCAAGGCTTCGTCCTCATCAGCTTCAAAGGGGCCTATAAAAAAGCAGGCGATCAACATACCGACATATAAGATCGATCCAGCGTTGATTAATTTGGTAAAATCAAATGCGTTTCATGGGCTGAAGAATGAAGATCCTGTTGCACACATCAGCCAGTTCGTTGAAAACTGTGACATGGTAAAGATAGACAGGTTTCCACAAGATGCTTTGTACCTCAAGTTGTTCCCAAGTTCCTTGGCAGGAGCAGCAAGAGAGTGGCTACATAATCTAGACGATGAGTTCGTTGAGTCTTGGGACCATATGGTGGAAGTCTTCTTTGAGAGGTTCTTCCCTCCTGAGAAGACTAACGACATGATCCGGAAGATTCACAATTTCACCCAACAGGCGGGTGAAACATATTCTGAGACCTGGGAGTGATTTCAGGTTATGTTGAGGAGATGTCCACATCACGGGCTGGACAAAGAGACACAGGTGAAAATCTTCTATTTTGCTCTCTCCGAGCATGATAGGAGTAATCTGGATTCAGCCGGGTCGGGATTTTTTCTGAATAACACTGACACTAGATGCTGGGAGATACTCAAGAACATGGCGAGAAAGCAGTCCTGGGGAGAAAGAGAGAGAGGCCCAGTTGACCAAGCACGAGTCGCCAGTGAATCAAAGGCAATGAGAGAGCTGAATGAGAAGATGGATCTTCTCGCAAAGAAGTTACTGCAAAAAGAAGAAAATGAGTCTGAGGATGAGGCTCAAGTTAAGTACATGAGACAACAACAAGGGTACAGGAACAATGACTACTCATGGAGAAAGGACAAAAAGTTCTCATGGAAGGATCTGAATAATTTTCTACAGGATCTGGAAGCCAAGCCCGCACCAGCTGCAGAGGACAAGAGCACGGAGTTGCTCAATCAGGTCATCAAGCAAAATCAAGATTTAATGAACACATTCGGGCAGCAAATCAAGCAACAAGGTGAATTTATGAATCAATTTGGGCAGACATTACAGAGCCATGGGGCTCAAATGAGGACCATAGAGACCTCCATGGCGCAGATGGCAACTGAAATTGCTAGTTTGAAGAAGCCAGCACATCTGGGTTTTCCGGGGAACACCAATGTTCCCGGGGGAAACCAGCAAGCCAAGGCCATTTTACTGAGAAGCGGCAAGAAGGTGTTGAATCCAAGAATGGATGAAACAAGCATACCGCAAGATAAAGTTGAAGGTGAAACCACTACGGAGCAGCCCACACCAGTCACAGGGCAGGTTTAGACATAGCCGTGGATGGTAATGATGAACAGGTTGCTGAGGAGGAACCACAGAAAATGACGCCTTATGTGCCACCTCATCAAAGGGCACAAGTCGTTCCGGTCCCCTATCTGAATAGTGCAAAGGCAGGGAAGGTAGATGCACAATTCAAGAAATTCTTGGACAGCTTTAGGAAGCTTTCGGTCAATATTCCGTTATTGGAAGCTATTGAGCAAATCCCTTCATACGGGAAGTTTCTAAAAGATGTCATCACCAAGAAGAGGAAGATACCAGATTCTGAGGTCATTGTACTAAAGGAGCAAGTGAGTGCCTTCATTATGGGCACTCTACCGCCAAAGAGACAGGATCCCAGGTGTTTCAACATTTCTTGCTATATCGGGAAGTTTAAATTTGGAGAGGCATTATGTGATTCAGGGGCAAGCATCAATTTGATGCCCCTTTCGACATTTAAAAAGTTGGGATTAAAGGAGTCACGGCCGAGCAATATGACTATCCAATTGGCCGACAACTCTGTGGTGAAGCCTTATGGAATCTACGAAGATGTCTTAGTAAAGGTGGATCGATTTGTCTTTCCGGCTGACTTTGTGGTTATGGAGATGCAGGATGAGCATGGTAATGAGCTGTTACTTGGACGTCCATTCCAAGCTACAGCCGACATGATCTTAGAGATGGGGAGAGGTTGCTTGACCTTAGGCATAGCAGATGACCGCTTTGAGATGGTCATGCCCTCTAGCATTGCGTCTTCGAAAGCAAAAGAACAATGTAATATGGTGAAACACATGGATCACAACATCTCACTCTGCCTGGGAAAACCGTTTCTGGACATGGCTCATGTGATGAGCAAGATGGATAATGGAACCTTAGCTGTGGATATCATGGAGCAAACTAAGGTTGTTTCTTTGTGTAAAGCTGTTGGGTTTCCGAATGATGAGAATGAGGACATTCCGCCTTCTTGGGAGGATGAGGCGATTGCTATTTCTGTTGTTGATGCATATCCGGAATTGCCGCTGGAGGCTTGTTTGTTGAATGTTACCTATGATTGGATGCGGAGTAAAACACTCAAGGAGTGCGCCAAAATGCTTCATATGCTTCCATGTTTCTATATGAGGCGCTATGAAGATTTAGGTGCACTTCCCCCACCGCTGCAATCATCTCTTATCAGCCCACCAGAGTTGGAACTGAAGCCGCTGCCCCCGCATCTCAAGTACGTCTTTCTAGCTGAGAGTGACAAGTTACTGGTGATTGTATCTGCTTATTTGAGTGCGGATGAGGAGGAGCAACTGCTGATAGTGCTCAAGAACCACCGTGGATCTTTTGGGTGGTCTGTTGCAGACATCAAGGGGATCTCCCCTACTCTTTGCCAGCATAAGATTCGGCTCAAAGAGGGAGCCAAGCCTGTTATTCAGCCTCAAAGACGTTTAAATCTGAGCATGATGGAGGTTGTGAAGAAGGAGGTCATCAAACTTCTTGCTGCAGGGATTATCTATGTCATATCAGACTCGACGTGGGTGAGTCCCACACAGGTAGTCCCTAAGAAGGGGGGAATTACTGTCACTAAAAATTTGTTGAATGAACCTGTCACCACCTGATTGGTAACCGAGTGGCGAGTTTGTATTGACTACCGTCGTCTGAATGCCGCCACACTTAAGGATCATTTTCCTTTACCATTTATTGATCAAATTTTAGAACGTCTTGCTGGTCGGTCGCATTTTTTTTTCTGGATGGGTATTCGGGGTATAACCAGATTTTGATTGATCCTTTGGATCAAGAGAAGTCTACGTTCACCTATCCCTATGGGACTTTTGCTTACTGACGAATGTCGTTTGGTTTATGTAATGCACCGGCGACGTTTCAACGCTGCATGCTCGCCATATTTTCTGACATGGTAGAGCGCTGTCTTGAGGTTTTTATGGATGACTTCTCGGTGTATGGTGCGTCTTTTGATGAATGTCTCTATAACCTAGACAAAGTGCTGCAGCGTTGTGAGGACACACACTTGGTCCTTAATTGGGAGAAATGTCACATGATGGTGACAGAGGGAATAGTGCTAGGACACAAGGTGTCTAGCAAAGGTCTTGAGGTAGACCCGGTGAAAATTGAGGTGATTTCCAAGCTGCCCCCACCAAATTCTGTAAAAGGGGTGAGAAGCTTTTTGGGACACGCCGGGTTCTATCGGCGATTTATTAAGGATTTTTCTAAAATTGCAAAACCTTTATCCAAACTTTTGGAGAAAGATGCGACCTTCGATTTCAACGATAAGTGTCTTCATGCATTCGAAGTTTTGAAAGAAAAATTGATTTTTGCCCCGGTTGTTCAAACGCCGGATTGGACAAAACCTTTCGAATTGATGTGTGACGCTTCAGATTTTGCAGTAGGAGCCGTTTTGGGGCAACGGGCAGATAATAAGCCCACTGTGATTTTCTATGCTTCCAAAAATCTGAATGATGCTCAATTGAATTATACAACTACTGAAAAAGAATTACTTGTCGTCGTGTTTGCGTTTGAAAAATTTTGGCAGTATTTAGTTGGATCTAAAGTAGTTGTATGGACCGACCATGATGTGATAAAATACTTGATGGAGAAAAAGGACGCAAAGCCTAGACTCATTAGGTGGATTTTGCTCTTACAAGAATTTGACATTGAAATCAAGGATAAGTCTGGAATTGAGAATGTAGTGGCTGATCATCTGTCTAGGTTAGAAAGGGTGAATGAAAAAGATTTGCACATACCCATAACTGAGACGTTTCCCGATGAACAGCTTTTGAAAATTAATTCTAAAGAACCGTGGTTTGCTGAAATTGTTAATTATTTGGCTTGCGGGATCATCCCGGAAGACTGGTCATATCAAGAGAAAAAGAGATTCTTTCATTCTTTAAGATACTACTTTTGGGATGATCCAATTCTTTTGAAGCAATGCAGGGACGGTATCTTACGCAGGTGTGTGCCTGAGGTGGAGTACGAGAGTGTTCTCCACCATTGCCATGCATCGCCTACGGGAGGACACCATGCCAGTTTGCGAACAGCAGCTAAGGTGTTGGAAAGCGGCCTTTATTGGCCAACTTTGTTTCGGGATGCCTACGATTTTGTAAGGCAATGTGACCCGTGTCAGCGAGCAGGTAACATTTCAAAGGGACAAGAGATGCCCCCGAATGTATTTCAGGAAGTTGAAGTATTTGATTTGTGGGGCATAGACTTCATGGGACCCTTTGTGTCCTCGAACTCCAATTTGTATATCTTGCTAGCTGTTGATTATGTGTCGAAGTGGGTGGAAGCAATCCCCACAAGGACTAATGATTCTACTGTAGTGTGCAGGTTTGTGAAGGAAAATATTTTCTGCAGGTTTGGGATACCCCGAATGATAATAAGCGATGGGGGTACACACTTTCGGAATCAGAAATTCTCGACACTATTGAAGAAATATGGGGTCAAGCACAACATTGGCACCCCATATCATCCACAGACTCAAGGCCAAGTCGAGGTCTCAAACTGTGAAATCAAGAAGATTCTAGAGAGAACGGTGGCATCCACAAGGATGAATTGGAGTGCCCTACTACCGGACGCACTTTGGGCATATAGAACGGCTTACAAAACACCTATAGGAACTACGCCTTTTAGGTTGGCGTATGGCCGGGCTTGTCACCTCCCGGTGGAATTGGAGCACAAGGCCCATTGGGCACTTAGAAGGCTAAATTTGAGTTATGATGAAGCTGGGAGAAAGAGGATGTTTGAGTTGAATGAGCTGGATGAGTTACGCATGACGGCATATGAGAATGCCCGAATATACAAGGAGCACACACAACTGATCCACGATCGCCATATCGAGCTGCGCACGTTCAAGAAGGGAGATAGTGTTCTGTTGTTTAACTCCCGACTCAAGTTGCACCCCGGGAAGCTGAAATCCCGGTGGAGTGGACCATTCGTGGTGGAAGAGGTTAAACCGCACGGTGCGATTTTGGTGCGTGATGGTGATGCCACGTTCTTGGTGAATGGACAGAGGTTAAAGCTGTATTTTGGTGAGAATTACAAGAGAAAAGTGAATGAGGTCAAACTCATTACACTTGCGGACGAATGAGATGCTCGGAAGCCGTCTAGCCTAAGACGTTAAATAAGGGCGCTTGTTGGGAGGCAACCCAACCATCGGTACATTAGGATAGTTTAATTATAATCATAGGTTGCTTTAATTTCGTTAAAATTTTAGTGTAAAGAAGATACCTTGATCCGTTTGTTCATTGTGCAGGCTGAGGCAGAGTCGATACCATCGACACATGGGTCGATGGTATCGACATAGGTTCAGGTTGACAACTGCAAGGTTCGTTCTGAGTCGATACTATCGACGGTCACGTCGATGGTATTGACACACCTACAGGAAGGTCGCACAACAACTGTCGATAGTATCGACACAGCAGTCAATACCATCGATATCTCTGGAGAAGTTCAGAGCGATTTGTCTCAGTCAACTCCATACCATCGACGGCCTCGTCGATGGTATCAACATGGTCACAGGTCGAAATGACAAAGTGGCGGTGTCGCAATGCAGCCAAGTCGATGCCATCGACGCCTGTCGATGGTATCGACCAACCATGTCACCGATCCGTGCAAAGACATCGAAGGCGATCGCGAAGTCCACGTCAGCGATCCGGGTGCTGCGTCGATACCATCGACCCGCGTCGATGGTATCGACAGGTCAGCAATCCGGGTTTCACGATCCAGCAATCGTCAGCCGTCGATACTCGCGAGGGGGGCGGATAGCATCGAGACGTGTCGATACCATCGACCCGCGTCGATGGTATCGACGGGTCAACAGTAGCGCCGGCCAAGTCTATATAAGGAGAGTTATAACATCATTTGACGTCACACCTTCAGATTGAACTTCCTCCTTTGCACTGAGCACTCCCCTGAGCCATCCGAGATCGAAGAGCAGCAACATCGAGCAAAGATCTTCACCGAGCAGAGAATCAATTCTCCATCTTCACTGAGCTCTTCTTCTTCAACCCTTTTTCTCATCGCCACCATGGTGCATACCGCCGGAGAGTCGTCTTCACGTGCAACTTCGACGGAATTGGTACCGCCACCAACGGCATCAGTTGCTCGTCCCCGACTCATCCATCCTTCCCCGGAGATTCACAAGATCTACGAGGAGATAATGCGGAGGAAGATCGAGCCTACCCGGTATGTGGACTGGGACATGGTGCACGATCTGGGATTCGAGGTCAACTTGGCCTATGTTCTTAACGGGCAGGCCCGTCACACTGGTATAAGGCCTAGCGAGCTGGAGTTTCACCAAGATGGCCAGCCGTTCTTTGGTGACTGGCCGACATACAAAGAGCTGGTAGCCGAGTTCATGGCATCGTTGGACGTCTGCATCTATCCCAACGACATTAATGCTACCGACCGAGAGTGTATCCAGGGCCGAGTATCTTTCCGGCTGTACAACCACGACTACGTCCTCACGCTATGGCAGTTCAACAAAATTTTCAACTGGAACCATTCCCAGTATGACCACCGGAGGCCGGACCACCGCACCGATTACGACATGATCTTCTCCGAGTTGGTGACGGTGCCACATGGGAGGTCGGTTAGCTACCACAACACTGCGGTAGCCGACTTCGAGCACCCCTTCGTCCGGGTCTTGCATCGGATGCTAAGTTCTACTGTTTTTGCGCGGGGTGATCTAGCCCTTAGCAAATTTCAAGGCTCCGATCTCTTCTTTCTATACAAGCTTCTGAAGAGACAAGAATGGAATTGGGTTGCATTCTTTTTACAGCGTGTGATGGACGTGAAGAGGAGTATGAGGAAAGTGCTGATTCATTTCGGTGGGCTCATCACCAAACTGGCATCGTACTTGGGACTGAATTTCCAATCCTTCACTCCTCTTTCTACAAGAAGCAAGGTCAACTTGCAACATCTTCACCGGGCCAACTTAATTCTTCTCTGGGATGGCGCGGCATTTGCACATTGCCACGTGAATCAAGCGTATCAGGAGTGCGCATTGCCGGATCCCATCTTCAACATCGAGGGCGCACAACATTTCAGATGGCCAATCATAGCCATCGACTCCGATGAAGAAGAAGGTGGAAACGATGGTGGCAATGACGACGAGGCGGCGGAAGAGGAGGAAGAGGCATTCACACCTCTTCAAGCACGTGTAGCACCCCGGAAGCATCCTCGGATGCATCCAGGTGCTTCATCATCTTCTCCGCATCCACCTCCACCACCGCCGTCCTCGCAGCAGAGCGAGGATGTTTATTCTATGCAGGGCATGTACAGCATGCTCCAAGACATTCAGCAGACGCAGCACAGCCACACCGCTGCATATGCCGGTATCCAAGACACCACCGACCGACTTTTCGTAAACCAACAGGCGATATTCAAGAATGAGCGCCTTCTTTTTTCCAATCAAGAAAGCATCCATGATCGGCTGCATAGGATGGAGCAGCAACAGCAGCCATTCTACGACCACTACTGGAGTCAGGGTTATTTTGGTGGGTATCCACAGCCTCCACCAATGCCCCCGTATGAGCCGAACTTCCAAGGGCAGTTCCCGTCTTGGGACCCCACTTCTCCGCAACCACCTCCACCTCCACAAGAGTGATCGGGTATCTCTGTTCCACTCTTAAGTTTGTTTTTGACTATGAGTCCATAGTCAGATTCAAGCTTAGGGGGGTAGTTGGAACAGCTCTATCTTTTATTGTTTTTAGTTTTTAGCATTGCTATTTGTTTCTTGCATCTTTAGTTTTTGTAGGATCCACGTGCTATCTAGTGTAACTGTGGATGTCGTACAAGTTTTTCATCTGGCTGTTAGTTCATGGGAAATTTAAGGGAAATTTAAATTTTTTTTTGTGTCTTGGATAGCTTGCTTTGGTTGACCTTGGGGAACACATCCTACGAAAATGATTGATTATGTCAACTTTAAAACAACATTTCACATCTGTACTCCTAATGATTCATGAAAAGTGGACAGTAATGGTTGTTGAGCCTAACCTAATCAAATGGTAATGAGACCTTAATTGGATATAAGAGAGAGAACCCTTTAAACTACTACACAGGTCAGTAAGGAGGGACACATAATATCTTTCTAAGGTTCAGTCATCTAATCTTGTGATCATTCCACTTCATTTTTCCATAATCTACCTAAGAGTTGGAAGTAAAGTGCAGTTTTAATTCCTTCTTGTGTGCATAGCATGTAGATAGGACTTGCATTGATATTTTCCATACTTTTGCATAAAAAGAAAAAAAAAATATAGGGATTCATGCACATTACCTTTAGGTGCATGCCATGTAGTTGCACTCATGATTTTCATGTATAAAGTACATCATGTATCTCAATTTTTTCCCAATGGTGAATTAAACTGTTCCATACCTTCTAAATATTGAAAAAAAAAATTCTGAGCATGAAGAAAATAGCCAATAAACTTATCTTTAAGCAATTATGGATATGTGGGATGAAGAAAAAAAATTCTGAAAATCTGCAATATAAAAAAAAAGAAAAAAAAAGGAATTTAAAAGAAAGTGAAATAAGAGGGAGAAAGGAACATGATATCACTCGCATCACAGGAAATTGAGTACATGATGTAGTTTGACTAGATATCCATCTCATTTTGAGGTGGAAGGTTAGTGCACGCATCATTTTCACCCGATTTTAGGCATTAGAGCATTTCTAATGTGCATTGGCATCATTTAGGACATTTTTGTATTATGCATGTTGAAACTGTACAATACTTCCAAGTTCTTCCATGAGCCACCCATTTTTATCCACCCGTTGCTCGGATTGGTAGGCCACTGTGAAATTCTCCTCACTAATGATTATCAGGAGAAATGCTTCCATGTAAATGGTAGTTAGGGCGAGCAACGTAGTATAGGCGATCACAAGATGCACCAATGCTGAAATCGGCGAATTTTATTATGTTAACTGCCTTATGTGATAGTGTTCATCGGTTTGGGGGTTAATTTCTTTTATTGATGATTACTGTCGCCTTTAGGGTAATTATCGTTCTGTGGTTAGAGAAGGCTGGTTTGAGAACGTTCAGTGGGAGTCACATGGGATGTTGGGTTGGTGTGTTGTTTTTCAGTTGACATTTACAATTCTATTCTAAGGATTAGTTGCTCGAGGGCGAGCAATGTTCAAGCTTAGGGGAGTTTGATGCGATGATTTTGAGTCGCATTTATAGACCTTTTTTATATGTATTTTGTGCTTTTATTAGTCATTTTTATGGTTAATATTGCATAATTCACCTATTTTGGTCTGTTCCATCATTTTATGTCAAATCCCCTTAGTTTTATCATTTTGAGCATTAATCATCACTTTATTATAATTCGTGTGGATTTATTCGATCTTGTCTTGGAATTTCAGGAAAAACAAGTATCTTCTTTCGTCGATACCATCGACAAGGCCACAGGTTGCCAGCCAAAAGGAGCAGCAAAGAGTCGATACCATCGACACGCAAGTCGATGGCATCGAGATCCCATCAGGTTGCTGGTGAGGAAGCGGTCGATAGTATCGACACCCAAGTCGATACCATCGACGCATGGAGGCTACAGCGTCGCTAAACGACAAAACCGACGCTACAGAGAGGTCGATACCATCGACCCAAGTCGATGGCATCGAGATGGCCACAGGCACTCAGACAAAAAGACAAGAAGGCTGTCGCTACTACACGGCGTCGATACCATCGACCCGCGTCGATGGTATCGACACCGGCAGATATGCGTTGGATTCAGATTGATTTCAATCGGACGGTTGGAGTTAATTGACGACCTAATTAGGGACTTATACCTAATGACGGCCGCCCAGACGAGATCATCATCTAATTTGCCATTGCACAAATTTCGAGAAAGGAGAGAAAGGAGAAGGGAGGCCAGAAGTTCATACCTGTCGATCCGGACGCTGCTGAAGACGGATTTCACCACCGAGAGGCGGGAAAGCTCGTGTTCTATGCAAAGGATCAACCGGTTCTCCTCCGTTCAGGGGTTTTCCCATTTAATTCACGTTTTTCATATGATTTCACCTATTTCTACCATGTATTTGTGCGAGATGAACATGCGGGGCTAATCCCCTCCAGCTTTAGAACCGGGAGTAGCCCAGGAATGCATTGTATGACAGTTTTATATTAATAATTCATATTTTCTCTTAAATCTGTGGTATGATTTCGTTTTCTCCATATATTGTTATGCTTGATCACCATAATAATAACCTAATGCCCTTAATCACTTCGACAGAAGGATTAACAGTTGAAAAGAGACGAAACCTACATTAATCGATAAATCCCTTGACAAAGGAGGTGTAAAATTAATGGTGGAAACTGTGAGATCGTTCGTAATGCACTTAGTTTAGGGAATAGATTACTACGACGGTGGAATCAACCTAAACCTAAGTAGTGAATTGCACCACGACAGTGGGTAATTCTATTTTCAGGCCACTACCCAGATAAAGAGAGAAGATTGAGGAATTATATGAAACCTAATATAATGATAACCCGCGGTGAAACCGCAATCCTAAAGATACTCTTTTGAATTGATTAAATTAACATTTAATCGATTGGTTGCGTTGTTTTATTTTTACTTTCTTTTTAGTTTGACAACAAACCCCAAATTGTTATTCGGCTTAGATGATCGCAAATAGTTAGTAGGAGTCTCCAATAATTCAGCGTATCCCTGTGTTCGACTCGGGCCTCACAAAGGCCTGTACTACTCGACGCGTATACTTGCGTTTTAGCACGTAGTAAAATACACGTCACAATTTCTTTTCCTTCTTCGCAAGTTGCGATATATTCTGCCTCAGTAGTAGATAAAGCAACACACTTTTAGCATTTAGAATGCCAACTAATAGCCCCCTGCAAAAGTAAATAGAAAACCTGAGGTAGACTTCCTATGATCAAGATCACCGTCTAAATCTGCATCTGTTAAACCTGTAAGAACTGGTGGTGCCCCTCCAATGCATAAACAAGCACTAGAAGTACCTCTCAAATATCTAAGTATCAATTTAATGACATTCAATGCTCCTTACCAGTGTTAGATAAAAATCTACTGGTCACACCAACTGCATGTACAATATCACACTTGTACATAAATGGGTTATAACGTCACTACCTGTAGGGTCGGTTTTTTCAAATAACCGACCTTATATGTCTAAAAAAAATGCGGGAACCACTTAAGACCTCTTGGGTCAGTTTTCTTAAAAAAACCGACATTGTAGTGTAACTCTATAGGGTCGGTTTTCCAAATAACTGACCTTATATGTCTATAAAAAATGCGGGCACTACTTAAGACCTCTTGGGTCACTTTTCTTAAAATAACCGACCTTGTAGTGTATCTCTATAGGATCAGTTTTCCAAATAACCGACATTATATGTCTATAAAAAACGTGGGTACCACTTAAGACCTCTTGGGTCGCTTTTCTTAAAATAACCGACCTTGTAGTGCATCTCTATAGGGTCGGTTTTCCTAAAATAAGCGACCTTATAGACAATTGGATTAGAAAGTCAATTACAAGTTTCCCGCGGAAAATTTTTTCTTGATTTTGGCTTCGCACCTCGATCTATAGCGTCAGTTTTTCCTTATAACCGACCCTAAAGGGCTCCTCGGTCGACAAATTCATCGACCGAATAAGAGCTAGATTTCACGTATACAAGCACCTTTAGGGTCGGTTTTTTCCTTATAACTGACCCTAAAATCCTCCTCGGTTCAGCACCTCTAAGGTCGGTTTTTCCTTTAAAACCGACCCTAAAGGGCTCCTCGGTCGACAAATTCGTCGACCGATATCAATTCTGGATCCAGTTTAGTTCATGCATGTATAAGCACCTCTAGCGTCAGATTTATACTTTTAACCGACCCTAGAGCTTTCCTCAGTCGACGAATACATCGATCGATAATCTCAGTCGACAAATTCGTCGACCGATAAGGAGTCAGATTTCAAGTGTATAAGCAACTTTAGGGTCAGTATTTTCTTTATAACCGACCTTAAAAGTCTATTCGGTCGACAATATTGTCGACCGAGATAAATTTTGGTTCCAATTTAGTTCATGCTTGTGAAAAACTAAACTGGATCCTAAGTTTATCTCGATCGACAATATTTTTGACCGAGGAGGACTTTAGGGTTGGTTATAAGGAAAAAACCGACCCTAAAGTACTTATATGAAGGAAATTTGGCTGTTTCTCATTCGACGAATTTGTCGACCGAGATGGAGCCAGATTCGTTCGTATAAGCTCCTGTAGCATTGGTGTTACTTTATAACTGACCCTAGAGGGATTTTTGGTCGACAATATTGTCGACCGAGATAAACTTAGGATCCAGTTTAGTATTTCACACATGTATAAGTACCTCTAGGGTCAGTTTTAAGGAAAAAACCGACCCTAGAGGTACTTATACGAAGGAAATCTGGCTCTTTCTAGGTCGACGAATTGTTTGACCGAGACAACATCGGTCGACAAAATGTTCGACCGAGGCCAACCCTGTGAACCTCCATTTGCATGAATTAAAAAGGCAATATTTTGATTAAAATATAAATTTAATGACTTCAAAAAAAAAATTAAAAAACCGTAACAGCTAGTTTTCGATCGATCGTTGGCCGACCGGGAGGAGCGTCTAGAGAAACGACCGTTGCGGGCGTCGGTCGACAAATTGTCGACCGAAATGGGCTCTGTTTTGCTATAAATAACACCCAAAACGATCCATTTATTCACACCTTCACATTCTCACTTCTCGAGCTCCTCTCTAGTGTATTCTTATGAAAATCTTTAGCTTCTCTACATCCAAGTCTTGCTTGCTACTTCTCCACTTCAAAGCAACAAAATTGCTTCATCATCTACGTGTGGAAAGAAGCAAGTTGCAGCTAGGAAAGGAAGAACGGTCTCTCCAGCGCTGCCGATCATCAACGACATCCCCTTCAACGACGCAGCTGCAGGCGACCGCTACCTCAGGCTCTCTTCGAAAACTCCTCTTCCACGACGGCCAGTCGACGTCATGGACTTCTACAACATTGTCGATTTGGAGGAACTCTTTAAGGTGCAACATTTGACTGATTTTCTGATCCCCTCCTTCCATTCCTACTCCTTAAAAGTAGTTAATGAATTCTATGCCAATTTAACCCCACATCCTGACCATGATTCCTTCTCTTCTATGGTTGGTGGGTATGGATTCCATTTTAATGAGGAGGGCATTCTTAATATGCTTAACATAGACATAGAAGAATATAAAGATTTTCTTGATCTCACCACAGGAAATCCACTCAACAAACTCTCCCAAGATGACACTACAACTAGCCTTAGTGATGTCAAAAAAGCCATCTTTCAATACAATACGACTTTTCATGAAGATAGGGGTACCTATTATGCCATAAATTTAAAACCTGAAGCTAGGATCATAAATCTCATTGTTGCCACCAATATCCATCTTAGAGCAAACAAATCTAAATTACCCACCTTTCGTATGTACCTTATCTATGCCATTCTCAAAGGTATTCCCATAAACTTTATTCGTATTATCCTTAAGAATATGCTTGAGTTTTCTGGAAATCCACCTTATGCTGACTTTGTATGCCAAATCACTCAACATTTTCTTAAGAAGAATATTGAGGACGACTTAAGTTACACATGGGATAGAAAACCCCAAAAGATAAGTAAAAATACGGTGGAAAAGATGGGAATCGACTTTGGCCACAAAAGGGCTAGGACTGAAGGGGAGACATCCACCCAAGACATACCTCCACCACCTCCTCCTACCAACCTACCCCATGATCCTATTAGAAACACCTGGACATACATTGTTGGATCCCAATATCACCTAAGTAGGCAATTGGATTATAATCACCATGCCATGACTTATTTAAACCAAAGGATGCAAACTCTCTCTCCTAACCATCCTGATGAATATCCCTATTCCCTTAATCTTGGCATGATAAATCAATACAATCCTTCCTACAATTACTATCAAATTCCACCTCCACCATCTCCTCATCTCACACATACTCAGTTTTCCCAAATTCAACTTCAAGACATTGTTTCCCACTTTCACTTTGATCGTGTTCCCACCTTCTTGGAGGCTTATGTCTTAACCAAGACAGGTGCCTTGGAGTGGCAAATACTGGTCAAATATTATGGAGCTGAGCCCTTTCTTGGAAAAGACCCAAACATTGATGTAATCATTCGGTCTTTTCAGTGAGATTATGAGATATCTTTGTAATGATCGTAATGGATATCTTTTTATAAAACAAGTATGTCATTCTTCATCTTATAAAGTGTATGGGCATTAAATTATTATGAATAAAAGTGTTTTCCATGGCTTCATTTGGACATATACATGTTATATAAGAATATTGTTATTTCAAATGATTGAAAAATATGGCTAAATTTGACAAAGCATCACTTGGTTTTAAAATTAAATATCTCTTTAAGGGGGAGCATAGCATAAAATTAAGGGGGATAACTAAAGAGTCATACAAAATGATTATATTGGATATCATGTAAAATCTTATACAAGTACTTAGATATCATGTAAATCAAGCGTTAGATCTTACCTAGCCATTTAGAACACTTAGATAGGTCATCCCCTACAATAGTGTCACAACCGCACACTCATACACACACTTGGTACTTAATTTAAAACATTGAAATAGGGTTAATCTCGGTCGAAAATATTGTCGACCGAGACACTCTCGGTTGAAAATATTGTCGACCGAGGAGGACTTTAGGGTCAGTTATAAGGAAAAAACTGACCCTAGAGGTACTTATATTCTGGCTTTTTCTCAGTCGACGAATTTGTCGACCGATAACAACTCGGTCGATAAAATTGTCGACTGAATTGGAGCCAAATTCCTTCATATAGGCACCTGTAGCGTTGATTATTCCCTTATAACCGACCCTAGAGGACATTTCGGTCGACAATATTGTCGACCGAGATAAACTTAGGATCCAATTTATGTATAAGCACCTCTAGGGTCAGTTATAAGGAAAAAACTGACCCTAAAGGTACTTATACGAAGGAAATCTGGCTCTCTCTCGGTCGATGAATATGTCGACTGAATATCGCTCAGTCGATAAAATCGTCGGCCGAGATGGAGCCAGATTCCTTCGTATAAGCACCTGTAGCGTTGGTTATTTCCTTAAAACCGACCCTATAGGGATTTTCGGTCGACAATATTATCGACCGATAGAATTTCGGTCTACAAATTAGTCGACCGAGAATGAGTTTGAGTATTTTTAAATAACCTGACACAGGCACGCTTATATGTAGCATCGGTTTGTTTAGTTTAACTGATGCTACATGTCTTTCTCTAAGTGAAAAAGCTAAAACCTAGTCTTTCTTCCTCCCGCGAAAACCTTTTTGTTCTATTTTTCTCTCCCGTGGAACCACGAAACCCTTGCTTTCTTGTGGCATTCCCGCCGTGAAGCCCTTGCCTCCTCTCCGTGAAGCCGTGCCACATTTCCGCGCCGCCAAGAGGATCATGGTGTCTGGGCTGTTGCCACCTCTCCACGTCGCAAAAGAGAGCTTGTCGTCGCCACAAAAGAGAGAGCTCGTCATCTCCGCCAAATAGAGCTCATCGTCGTCGCCTCTCCACTCTTCCACGAAGGTCGCCGCCTCTCCGTGAAGGTCGTCTCATCCTCCACAAAGGTCGCCGCCATTTACAAGTAAGTTCTCCACTTCCGTTCCTTCGTTCCCGCCTTCCTTCGTTCCCGCCCGCCGCCATGGTTGTGTCTAGGTCCACTCTCAGTCGACAATTAGTCGACCGAGTGCCCACCTGCGTACAACGTTCAGGTCCACTCTCGATCGATGAATTCGTCGACCGAGAGTGGACCTGGACGCTGCGCACAGGTGGGCACTCGGTCGACTAATTGTCGACCGAGAGTGGACCTGCTCCTTATTTATGTGTGAGCTATAAATGTTTTAATCATATTTGTTGTACTGTTCACAAATAGTTCTAAATATTATAATGATTTCAATCTTTGGACTGTTGGAAACGGCCTTACTTTGCTAATGTGTACAAGTATTTTTCATTTTATATGATTTGATAACCCAATAATAAAAACATGTCTTTTTTCATATGTAATCATTATATAAATTCTAGAAATTAATATGAGATTAGACATGTGTACTCTTAGATTGACACTTTAGGGTTGATGCATTTATATATTAACTTAGAAACCCGTTCAAAATTTACTCATTAGGAGTAAACTTTGGATAGTCCCCGGTTTGGGGCTGTTTTTGGATATTTTAATCTCACTTAGGATGTACCTGTATAATGTATGTTTAGTTTTGTAGATTATTTCAGTAGGATTTCTTCATTTGTTCTCTGGGTACATATGTGAGTGGTTATTTGCCATTTACATCGATGTACTTGGAGAACTTAGGGGAAATGCTGCTGAAATTTTCTTCAAAACTAAACATACATTATACAATTACTAGTGAGATTAAATATTTAAAAATGGGATAGGTGGTACACTTTAGTATATAAGTAATTAACTTCCTATCAATAAAAACTTACAGATTATTATAGTATCAATATTAAACTGTTAGTTTTATAATTAATTTTAATGTGATATAGAAAATGGATCGAAGTTGGATGTCTATCAAGAACCGTTGCAGTCCAGAGTTTGCCAAAGGTCTTGATGAATTTATCAGATTTGCTGAGGAGCATAGGAAACTACCTACAGATAGGCTATATTGTCCATGTAGAAATTGTTGTAACAATTTGAAAGTTGATACTGGTGAGGAAATTAAGAATCATGCCATATGCAATGGGATCATACAAGGTTATAATGAATGGTATTTGCATGGAGAGAAATTGAATTATGGATCATAAAATGTCGATACTAATAGTTGTGTCATAGAAGATATAGATAATGATGATAATGTTAATGATGAACCGATTCAAGATGACCAGATTCAGGATGATATGGTTGATGAGATGCTATGTAGTTATCGGGACAATGTCATTGATCCACCTTCTTTATTTGCAAACATTGTCCATGATGCTGAAAAACCATTATATAAGGGTTGTACTAAGTTCACGAGGTTGAGTGTTGTGATGCGATTATATACTCTTAAAGCTCAAAACCGGTGGAGTGATAAGAGTTTCACTTCACTGTTGTCTTTGTTAAAGGAAATTCTTCCTGAAGGCAACGAGCTTCCAATTTCATCATATCAAGCAAAGAAAATAATGTGCCCAATGGGAATGGAGGCTAAGAAGATTCATGCATGTCCAAATGATTGTGTGTTATTTCAAAAGGACTATAGTAATTTGATAAATTGTCCAAAATGTGGTGCGTCAAGGTATAAGACTACAAATTTAGCTAAGGCTAAAAATGGCTCTCCTGCCAAGGTGATGTGGTATCTACCAATAACACCACGATTTCAACGCTTATTTGCTAATACAGAAGATGCACAAAATTTGTCTTGGCATGGGGAGTTAAAGGTCAATTATGATGGCATCCTACGACATGCATCTGATTCACCACAATGGAAGAAAATTGATTTATTATACCCTCAATTTGGTAAATAACCAAGAAACTTAAGACTTGGACTCTGTACAGATGGAATGAATCCCTATGGTACATTAAGCAGCCAACATAGCACGTGGCCTATTATGATTATTATATACAATCTTCCTCCTTGGTTGTGTATGCAAAATAAGAATATGATATTGTCAATATTGATATCAGGGCCCAAGCAACCTGGAAATAATATTGATGTTTACCTTCAACCTCTAATTGATGACCTAATGAAACTATGGGAAGAAGGTATTATGACATATGATGCTTCACGTAAAGAGATTTTCAGTTTGCGTGCTATGTTATTTTGCATGATTAATGACTTTCCAGCTTATGGAAATTTGTCTAGATATAGAATAAAAGGATACAAAGCATGTCCTGTTTGTGAGAAAAATATGGATTCAATCAGACTAAAACATGGTGGTAAAATCGTATATCTTGGTCATCGGAGATTTCTCCCACCAGTGCATCCTTATCGAAGGCAATGCAAAACCTTTAATGGGTCAACTGAGGAACGAAGTGCTCCTAAACCTATACCAGGAAATGTTGTATATGATAGGGTGAAACATATTATTAATGAATTTGGAAAGAGTTCAAGTAGTCATACACTCGCATGTGACAAATCTCTATACAAGAAGAGGTCAATATTCTGGTATCTTCCTTATTGGAGATCTTTGGCAATTAGACATTGCATTGACGTCATGCATGTTGAAAAAAATATTTGTGATAGCATCATCGGTATGCTATTGAACATACCAGGAAAGACTAAAGATGGCATCAAATATAGAAAAGATTTAGAATTAATGGGTATTAGAAAAGAATTATCAGTGCAGATCAGGGGTCGCCGCACATATTTGCCACCGGCTTGTTACACTTTGTCAAAGAAAGAGAAAAAGACTTTCTATGAGTGCTTGTATAATATTTAGGTTCCACAAGGATACTCTTCTAATATTTGTAGATTGGTATCAATGAAGGATCTGAAACTGATAGGTCTCAAATCTCATGATTGTCACACCTTAATGAAACAAATGTTACTTGTGGCTATTCGATCTATATTGCTGAAGCATGTAAGGTTTGCAATCACAAGACTCTGTTTCTTCTTCAATGAAATATGCAACAAAGTGATACATCCTGATACTCTCGATAAATTACAGAAAGATGTAATTGTTACCATGTGTCAACTTGAAATGTACTTTCCTCCTTCATTTTTTGATATCATGGTTCATCTTGTAGTACATATTACAAGGGAGGTGAAGATGTTGGGTCCAATTTTCTTACACTGGATGTATCCATTTGAACACTACATGAGTGTTTTTAAAGGTGATGTTCGGAATCATTATCGTCCTGAAGGGAGTATTGTTGAGTGATATGTGGCTAGGGAGGTGATGGAATTTTGTAATGATTTTTGGAATTGCAATGAAACTTGTAGCGATCAAAAAAATTCCCATCACACTAGATCTTATTGTGGCAAAGGAACTCTGGGAGGACGAGTGAAAGGAATCAGTCTTGAGTTGTGGGAACAAGCGCATTTGTATATTTTACACAAATCGATGAAGTTAGTAGCTACATCACAGAACACAATGATCTTATCAAGAGAAATCATCCGCGATCCAGTTCAATGTGGCTTGTAAGAGAGCATAATTGAACATTTATTAGGTCGTTTGAAGAGAAAGTATTTAATCAACTATCTGAATCACTGAATAATGTTGCTGAGAACATAAAATGGCTCTCCTTTAAGCCAAAAATGGATGTCATGTCATATGAAGGTTATGACATAAATGGATTTTCATACTACACAAAGCGTCAATACGAAAGTGTGTGGTCCAAAATAGTGGGGTTACTGTTTAAGCTTGTTCGTTGTATTTTGCTAGTGCCAAAGATAAAAGACCACGCGAAGCTGAGATGTCATATTATGGCATCATTGAGGACATATGGGAATTGGACTATACAAATTTCAGAGTTCCTATCTTTAGGTGTAATTGGGTTGACAACAACAAAGGAGTTTTAGTGGATGAGTTGGGTTTCAAATTGGTGAATTTTGAAAAGATTGGTGAGAAAGATGAGCCATTCATCATGGAAAACCAAGCAAAACAAGTATTCTATATTGATGACCCTGCAAATAAAAATTGGTTTGTCGTTCTTCATGGAAAAAGACAGTTTACTGTAGATCCTATAAATGAAGAAGAATACTATGAAAAGTATGATGATTCCAGTCCATTCTCTGTTGGTTTGCCAAGTGTAAATGTTGAAGATAACAACGATGAATATTATAAACATCATGACCATGCTGAAGGAATTTTACTTGACTAACAACTCAACCAATACTAAAGGCATGTATTCTTTGAATTATTTATTTTATTATCATTCAAGCAAATAATATTTTTAATATACATCATATATCATGTATACCTTATTACTTGTGCTTTTATTATCACTTTTTTTTATCATGCATACTTGCAGGTTCTAAAATGGTGAGTGAAGATGAACATTTTGAGCATGAGCATGAGCACAATGAGGATGGTAGTGGTGATGCTAAGAAAAGTAGAGGTCCCACACTTTATGCGTAGGCTGCAGGAGCTCAGGACTAAAGGGGACAAATTGCCAATCCAATTTGATATCACAGGAGCACCTGTTGGGGAACATGCTAGTGCTTTCAAGTATTACGTAGGGGCGACTGCACACAGTAAGGTGCCAATAGATATAGAAAATTGGCATGATGTTCCTAATGCCAAAAAAGACCTCATATGGAAAGATATATCTGTGAGTGGAATTGATATTATTTTACTATGTTTTTTATCTATTGATTCTAATTTAGTTTTCTTGGAATTAATTCCTTTTCAAAACAACATTATTAATTGCTTCTTTTGTATGTATAGGGTGTTTTTCATCTAAATGAAAAAGATCATAAGAAAAGAGTTCTACAACGTTGTGGTGTACGATGGAGGGGTTTTAAGACATATCTTGTAAGGGAATTATAAATAATCCTAAACAAAAGAGGAAAGCTACAGATGTATATATTTTTATAGATCCTGAGGTGTGGGAAAGATTTGTTGCAGCTAGGAGATCGGAAGAGTTTGAGGTAATAAAGATTGTGATGTATTGTATGAATATTTAATTTTATACAATTAAGGAGGTGAATCTTTTTATACATGTTTGCCAAGTCTAAATTGCAATACCTCATTTTAAATGATCAAGCTATTCACCAGGCTCAAAAGGAAAGACGGGCTAAAATGTGCATGACCATCACTTGGGGCCCGGTGGTTATGCCTTCCGCCACCAACAACAAGAGAAGCAATCATCTTCTGGAGAAGAATCTAGTACAACTCAAGTTGAGCGACCACCCCGACACTTGACATGGATTGATGCTAGAAAGAATCGAGCCGGTGAAATTGTCAACCATGCAACTAAGGAGGTGGCACAAAAGATGGTAGGTTTATCCCAACGAAGTAAAGAGTAACTCCCAAAACTTAGATTTATTTATATCTAATTGATATTGTGATTTAATATTTTTATTAACTATGAATAGATTGACCTCCACGAGCAAAGGAAGGAAGGAAAGTTCATCCCAACTGGCTACATGGATGAACTAGCAGTTGCTCTTGGTACGAAGGAGCATCCTGGCCGTGTTAGGGGATTAGGATCTGGCATAGGATTCAAGTCTTATTTTGGCCCTTCGCAATCTAAAAGAGGTCATGCAGGAGGTCTTACACAAGAGGATGTTGAAGCATTAGTAGCGCAGAAAGTAAAAGAAATAATGTCTTCATTTCATCCTACTCAACCTTCTCAACCTATTCATACTACGCGTCTCTCAAGTGATGAGGTACAAGCCCATGCTCCAGTTGTAGAAGGTCATGGGAGCACTCCCGATGACCCACCACAACAATCTATAGTAAGTTTTTGTTCTATATGTTGTGTTATTAGTATGATAAATATATGATAATATATATAGTTGTAACATGTATCTGTTCTACTATTTCTTATATTACTTATATTATTTCAATCTAGGTTGGTATGAACTGTAAACTTGCAGTGGAGGTTCCAGAATATATTGTTGTGGCAGGGGGCAAGGTGTACAACCTTGGTGGTACATTGCATTGCCAACAAATTACTGATGACATTTGTCGTGTGTCCATCCATCTTGTGTATGATGGAATGGGGGAAAAACCACTACCCATACCTAATCCTGAATATAGTACAGTTGAAGAAGCTGAGGGTGCTATGGTGGGTTGGCCTAGACACTTGGTTATCAATGACAAGGTATACCTTATTTCTACCATATTTTTCATATTTGACTGCATATATGAACTCATGTAATATAAGTATGTAATTTAATTAACATGTTTGTAAACCAAAAAGTAAAACTTCTACTAGTCGTCCTCCTATGCCCAAGCCATCTTTCATTCCCAAAACTACATTCGACGAATTGGGAAGAAAATCTAAATGTTTGTGTCGATACTTAGCCAACCAAAGATCGGGATCACATATGTTGGTCAATTTAACACAAGATGCAGCTGGGAGGGACTTTGAGAATTATATTTTTCTTGATGATATTATAGAGTTGTTCCGGTATGATTGGCTGAACACTTTGATAATATAAGTATGGATACGGTAAGGATCTATCAATATATATAGAAAATTCCAATACACATTTTTAGCTTATTTCTACATATGAAAATAATTACAAATGTTTAATAGCCATTTATATACCGAGGCCACAAACTTTGATATAAAGAATGTTGGATTCTTAGTTCCTTCGGTCACTAGTCAGGTGGAGACACATATTGAGGATGTGAATGAGTACTTCTCTGGTGCATTCAAATATTTTTCTAGTGAGGGGAAGGAAATTATCCTAATTCCTTTTAACGTCCAGTAAGTATTATTATTCAATATAATTTTAATAATGAATAAAATTATTTATTTTAATGTTTGTTTTATTCTTACTCAGAGCTAGACATTGGGAATTAGTGGTGATTGCCCCAAAATTGATGACTCTTTATTATCTTAACCCAATGGATAAAACAACAAGGAGTCACAAACTGAAATTGCCAGCTATGGAGTAAGCATAAATTTAATCAATGCTTCAACATGATATTTCTATTTAGAATTTCGATTTTACCAACTATCGTTTAATTGATAGGGGTATAAAGGCTTTTCGTGAAGCTGGAGGACAAATACCCACAAAATTAAAGACATTGACTTTGAAAAATGTCAAGGTAGCTACTTCGACAACTCCTTACTCTTATATGTATTAATTTTCAACTGTAATATGTCAACTCTTTTACTCTTATCTCAATTGCTGTTTATAGTAGTTTACTAACATTAAGTATAATTTGTTATTTGTAGTGTCCTATGCAAAATAATGATTGGGCTTGTGGCTACTATGTAATGAAATATATGCAAGCTATTGTCAAACAAGCATCACATGACATTCAGACTATAAGTCAGGTAATAAAGAATAACATCATAAATTTACAAGTGATTGTAGTCATTTTATAAAATATTAGCATGTGCATTTTCTGTTACATATCTTTACAACTCATCCTTGCACACATGTGGACTTGAATGAATTCCTAGAAGAGTCGTCAGAGTCTTTTCTAAATGAAGTCAATATAGCATTGGATTAAATATGTCGGCTCCATTTATGTATGTGGTTTGAGTACTCTTTCATATTTGCTTTTGTATCTATTTAATATCATCTCAGACTTGCACTCTATCATTTTGTAAATTACGATGTGATTATGAATCATTTTTGTTATGAATGTGTGGTTTTGAATGGTGACGGTTGAGCATCAATGCTCCCCTCTCCCAGAATATATGAATCTTCTTGTTCTTCTGTTCTATTTCAATTTCTGCAGAAATTTAAAAAAAAATCGTAACTTCTAGCGTTGGTTTTTTAAATAACTGACCCTAAAGATTGAATTCAGTGTACACTCTTCGGTCGAGAAAATTTTCGACCGAAATATAACTTCTAGCGTCGGTTTTTGTACAAAACGGACTGTAAATGTCCTCTATAAGGTCGGTTATTTACAAAAACCGACCTTAAAGATTGAATAAACATTTTCAGTGTACCCCTCGGTCGACAAGTTTGTCGACCGAAATACTTTCGGTCGACAATTTTCTCGACCGAGTGTTACACTGAAATGTTTATTCAATCTTTAGGGTTGGTTATTTCAAAAAAACTGACCCTGTAAACTCTCTCGGTCGAGAAAATTGTCAACCAAAAAACTTTCGATCGACAATTTTATCGACCGAGACCGTTTACAGGGTCGGTTTTTTCGAATAACCGACCTTACATGTCCTTTTTCTCACCTAGCTCAGAATTTTTACAACCTTTTGCGTCGGTGTTTACTCTATAAGGTCGGTTTTATTTGGTTAAATAAACTGACGCTATAGAGCAAATTCTATAGTGACGGCCACTTAGGCGTCGGTTAAAAAGTGACACTGCAGGCTTAAAAAAACCGACGCTATAGACCATTCCTGTACTAGTGTCAGGACTAGTGCATACCATAGCATACATAAGACTTCCTACTGTATAAGAGTAGGGTATGTGAGCCATCTCTTACTTTTCCTTCTCAGTAGAAGGAGATTGTTTTCTACTCAATTTGAAGTGACTGGCTAAGGGAGTCTCAACTGGCTTCGCCCCCTTCATGTTGAACCTATCAAGTACACGCTCAACGTATTTCTCTTGTGACAACCAAAGTTTCTTTGCTTTCCTGTCACGCCTGATGTCCATGCTAAGAATCTGTCTGGCTGGTCCCAAGTCTTTCATGTCAAAAGACTTAAACAATTCCTTCTTCAGCTTGGCAATCATTTGAGCATCCTTGCCAACAACCAACATATCATCAACATAAAGTAAGAGAATAGTAAAACTATCACCTAAAAATCTCCTGAAGTAAACACAGTGATCTGCCTCTATCCTGTGGTAACCTTGCTTCAGCATGAAATAATCAAACTTTTTGTACCACTGTCTTGGTGCTTGTTTCATCCCATAGAGACTTTTCTTTAATCTGCTATCCATGTGTTCTTTGCCTTTCACAGTAAATCCTTCAGGTTGCTGCATATAAATCTCTTCCTCTAGCTCACCATAGAGGAAGGTTGTCTTCACATCATGTTTCTCAATATCAAAGTCCAAGCTAGCTACCAAGCCTAAAAATGTGCAAATGGAAGTCATCTTCACCACTGGAGAGAATATGTCATCAAAGTCAATGCCCTACTTTTGCCCAAAGCCTTTCACCACAAGTCTATCTTTGTATCTCACAGTGTTATCTCTCACATATTTCTTTAGCTTGAAGACCCACTTGTTCTTTAAAGCTTTTCTGCCTTCAAGAAGTTTGCATAACTCATAGGTGTCATTTTTCTTCAATGAGTTCATCTCATCTTACATTGCATGCAACCACTTATCTTTTTCTTGATGAGACTTTTCTTCCTCGTAGCTTTCTATCTCCCCCTCTTTTGTGATCAATGACCATTCTGAATCAGAATATTTAGTAGACGTCTTTTTCTCTCTAGTAGACCTCTTCAGGTGTGGACCTGCTGGATCTACTGGTTGAGGTTGCTCCCCCTTCTCAATAACCTCCTCATCATGAACGCTATTTGTACCAGGATCATCCTTTGTCATATCATCATGTGGGATCTCGTCATCCTTAACATGTTTTGCATCAGCATTCTACTGGACTAGAGAGGGAACTGACACATCAATCACAATATCATCTTTTACCTGCTCAAACTTTGTCGACACTGTATTAGAAAATATCTGGTCCTCAAAGAAAATCACATCTCTGGATCTGATTATCTTCTTCTTTAATGGGTCCCAAAGCTTGTAGCCAAACTGCTCATCACCATAGCCAACAAAAATACAAGGAACAGATTTGTCATCAACCTTCTTCCTATGCTCCTTAGAAATATGTGCAAATGCCTTGCACCCAAAAACTCTAAGGTGAGAATAAGAAGATGGCTTCCCCATCCACACACTCTCTGGAGTGTCCAAATCTAAAAGAACTGATGGTGACATGTTAATCAAGGAGCAAGGAGTGTTTACAGCCTCTGCCCAGAGCTCCTTAGGTAGCTTTACATTCTTCATCATGCATCTGACTCGCTCCATAATGGTTCTATTCATTCTTTCAATCAAACCATTGTGTTGTGGGGTACCGGGAACAATCTTCTCACGCCGTATGCCAGATCCTTCACAGTAAGACCTGAACTCCTTGGAAGTATACTCACCTCCATTATCAGAACGATGACACTTGAGCTTTTTACCTATCTCCCATTCAACCACAACATGAAACTTCTTGAAAGTATCAAAGACTTGATATTTCCTCTGCAAATAGTAGACCCACACTTTTCTAGATGTGTCATCAATAAAAGTAACAAAGAATCTACTTCCACCCAAGGAGTTAACTTTCATACGACCACAAACATCAAAATAGATCTTGTCTAACACATTAGACTTCTTCTCACATTGAGCACTGAACTGGACTCTTTTTTGCTTCCCAAGCAAACAACTTTCACATGGGTCAAGAATCACATTCTTACCACAGGGGATCAAATCTTTCTTTGCAAGCACCTGTAAGCCTTTCTCACTCATGTGCCCAAGCTGCCTGTGCCATAAATCTGGAGAACTAGAGTTGTCCACAACATTGACACTGTTAGTGCAAACCTTTATATTCATCCTGTACAAAGTGCATCAAACTTTGCCTCTAGCCACGACCAATTGTCCTTTGGTAAAAAAAGTTTTCAAGTCACCAAAATGATATTTAAAGCCCTAAATGTCGATACCATAGCCGGAAATGATGTTATAATCAACTTCAGGAATATGTCTAACATTTTTCAGCAAGATGGTATAACTCAACTTGGTCTCAATGCGTACATCATCAATCCCACAAATCTTCACATAGCTTTTAGTAGTCATCTTCGTCATTCCAAAGTTTCCAGACTTGTAGGAGAAGAAGTGTCTGTGAGGAGTGATGTGGTATGAAGCATCGATGTCCAACACCCACTCAATGTTATCACTGATATGTAGACAATGTCCCATGACAACTCCGTATGTGAGAACCTCTTTGTCATTTGTAACGACTGCAACTCTGTTGCTATCATCATCTGTCACTTTCTGTTTTCCTTCTTTAATTTCCTTTTTGTGCTGCCTACAAATTTCTATATATGACCTGGCTTGTTGCAGTAATGCCAAACTGTCTTAGTTTTGGACTTTGACCTGTGCTTTGACTTTCCTCTTTCACCACCTTGGCCATGACTTTGACTCCTCCCCCTATCCTCAGCAACAAGAGCATGTGAAATTGACGTCTCTGCTGAGCTATGTCGTGTCGTTTCGTCTCTTCATTCGATAGGGTATTGGACACTAAATCCAAAGTCAACTTCCCGTTTGGAGCAGAGTTGCTAACAGAAATCACCAAGGTCCCTCATCTGTCAGGTAAAGAACCAAGAAGTAGAAGCGCCTGTAACTTATCAAGAAGTGACAAACCCATCGTGGCTATTTGATTTACCATGTTCTTAAATCATTCAGGTGCACTGATATATTGTCGTCTTCCTTGAACTTCAGATTGACAAGCTTCTTAATAAAAAATGCTTTGTTCCCTACAATCTTCCTCTCGTACAATGATTCGAGCTTCTTCTACAAAGAGTGGGCACTGGTCTCGTTGGCGATGTGATGGAAGACATACTCATCAACCCATCATCGGATGAGACCCATGCATTTTCTATTCATCTTTATCCAGTCATCATATTTTGTATATGTCAGCTTGCTTGAATCTTATAAAGATCATTGCAGTAAAGCAAATCTTCCATCTTTATCTTCCACGTCGGCCAATTTGATGTTGTCAATTTCACCATATTATTTGTGTAGTCCATCTAGTCCACATAGCCAACCCTCGTTCTGATACCATTTGAAGGGGTTGATGCAAGTCAAAAAAGATGTAGAATAACATGCATGTATGGACTAGACACACAAAAATAATATAGAAAACACAACCACAAGAACACCGAGATTTACGTGGAAACTCTCACAATGTGTGAGGAAAAAACCATGGGGTCAAAGCCCGACAGAGAAGTCCACTAATCAATTGATTACAATGTTCTTCTCAAGTTTTGACCCAAAACTTGAGGAATATAGAGCAAAAGAAAGAGATACAGATAATACTTAATCAGTATGTCACCATACCAAACGGTCTCCCCAAAAAATATCTCATTACAGAAAATATCCAGGAGAAACAAGAACATAAGTTGTGATAGAGAACTCGGTGTAGACTGGAGAAGAGAACCAGAGCGGTGACACCTTCTTTCATTTTCCTTCTTTGTTCTTTCTTCCTCGGCTCTCCCGTCAACCGCAGCAATAGCAATAGCTATTCTTTGCGGCTGTCTTGATTAGCGGCTGCTGTGTTTTGGCTAATGACTTGGGGTTATATAACCCCTCACGGCAGAGTCATAAGCCCTAAAGGGCTGCTCAATTGGGCTGGAAGCTAACAGGGTCGTAGGCCCAACATGTTCAATGCAAGGCGAAGGTGGTGATTAAGCAACCACGCATCAAACAACGTACCATACTATTTTTTTTTCCTTGTGGACATATATAGAGATAACATAGCCAGTATGAGCAAGCTTCTTCTTTCCCTGTTCGACGCCCATTCCAGCGCCAATGCATGTGCTCCATGTATCCTGTCCTCAGCGATGGGGTTGACAATCTGGGGCATGCCGGAGGACAACCGATGTCTACTACTCTAAACTCGACCACAACACCATATCTGTTTTGATATGCATACAATTAGCTGCCTCGGTCTTATGAGACCAAAATTAGGCAATAGCCATATTACTGGAAGAGGTCCGGTTTGGTTACCTAGCGACAGGGCATGTGGGGGTACACATTCCTTGGCTTTCATAAATGTCCTTGTTATAATTAGTGGTATTTTATACTCCTCACTTGTGTTACTACTATGTAAATGATTGGTTAAGAGCAGAAGGTAGGCTGGAGCAGTATGTTCTCAGAATGATTGTTGAAAGATCTCCATCAACTGATCAACTATCATTGCTTGTTCATTCTTTTTCTTAATAATTTGGTGAGCTTCCAGGTCCATGTGCACTCCCTTTTATCCCTCCCAATGGACACACCATCCATTGGTGGACCTGATCAGCTGCGCCCGCCGCTAGCTGGTGATGATGATCCGACTGCTGAACTGCACAACACTTCTTTCGGTTGGATCCTCAGCTAAATTGGATTGGGATATGCTCGCCACTGCATACCCATGTTGCTTGTCGTGCCCATCAGCAGGGGAACTGCCAAAAGGAGGCGGTAAAGGAGTCTGTTGGAGTGATACATTAGTCGAGGGAAGACATCCTGTCTGATGCTGTTCACATCTTGTTCTGTTCCTTAAATGTGATTCCCTCCATTATCACAGTTATGGGATCTTCTATCTAGACCAACTTTGGAACCTAAAACGGAACCTTACTCATTCTCCACACATCATTCTCCACACAAAGTTAATAATATAATAAATAAAATATATATTTTATTTGTTCTATCCTCAATCTTGTGTGGAAATTGAGTAAAATTATATTTTGGATTCTAAAATGATATCCACCTAGCATATTCTATTATGAAATTAACAAACAAAACCCCTATTAAATAGAAGACAGGGAAGTAGGGAAGTATGTGGACAAAGAGAGCAATCAAACAACGGATCGTCTGATATAGCTGGCAGTGGGAAACCGTGGCTTGGGATAGAATTGTAGTCATGTGGGTGCCGGCCAATTCCTTGGGCTGCTGCCTGCTGGCCCTTTTCCCTTCTTCCCTTTCTGGTCAACTCGAGTCAATTACCCGCTAGTTGGCTTGTCATTCTCTTCCCAGGTTGCCTTCCCTGGGCCAATGTACTTGGACTCTTTTTTTTCAGAGTGTTGGTCGAGGTTTTCCTTCCAGTCTGCCGGTTGAAGTTAATGCCAGGAAAGGGAAAAATTCCAGATTCATTTCAGTCACTGCGGGCTGGCGGATCTCTGCTTTTGGAACAGTAGTTCGTGTGGCATCATCGGCTTGTGAGTTGAAGCCTAGCCGCCCGATTTCTTTGGTTTATGTTTTAAGAAACCGTCGGAGGTACTCCATTCATCCCCTTCCCCAATAGACAAATCTATACTATATATAAACACCCGTTTTGGATTTGCAGAATTCACACTCATTTTTCTTAATTACGAACATGTCCTTCTATATGCCATATAACATTGTATGTTTGTTTTGTAATTTTCACGACTTTCTGTAAGTGCTTTCGTCTGGTCGTCTCTCGATTCTTCTCATTTTTCCATCTGCTCGCCGACTACTGCCAAGACCTGGCTGCAGTGGATGCGGCTCTGACAGCGGTCGTTGCACTATCCTCGTCCCAGCCGCTAACAGCGGTGTCGTACAGGAGTTATGATTACTCGCCGCCCTCTTCTTCCTACCCTCAGGGCTGGACGGCTGCTCCGGGCGGCGGTTGGATGCCTTTTCCATTATCCCAACTGCTTTTCTCCGTAACCTCTCTGACAAGCTGTATGAGAAGCGTAAAAACGATGCCCTCAAGGTATGAAATCTACCCATCTATTTTCGTCCACTCCGACGATGTTCTTTCCTTGATTGCGCAGATGCTGTGAAACCATATTAGTCGTTATTGTTGTCGTTTGTTAATTGTTCAATCAGATAATTGCTCATTTCGGATTTTTGTTGAGGGAATTGTGAAGCATCTTTCCGGTACATTGCAGACCACGACAAGATAACTGCAGTAATCAATCTATTGACTGCGGAGTTCACATACTCTCCCCAGGCTAACCATCGAAAGGTGCATGCCACATCTTTTAACTTGCAATTGGTTGTTTGTACCCTTGAGAATAACTAAGGATAGTTGGCACTAGCTTATGTTTTAATCTGCGTTTTCAACTACTGTTCAAAGGGTGGACTGATAGGAATTGCTGCAGCGGCAGTTGGTTTGGGTTCAGAAGCTGGCCGACATCTTGATGTAAGCAAGATACTCCATAGATATTGCTCAAGACTGAAGTCATTTTATACTGATATTGAGGAATGGGTTGACTTTCTTAGCATTTTCTCTAACATAATTGTCAAATGTCATAAGATTTGTAACTGATTGGTATTACGCATCTTCAACCCATGAATGATTTGAATCTCTATATCTGATTTTTATCTCAGATTTAACACCATCTGAATGCATTTGAATCTGATGGATTCAAGTCAAATAGAAGCAAAACGGAATATATGCTCTGCTATTATATATACTCTTCTACTGCTACCATGAGGTATCTTTGCTCTGTGTTTAATAGACATATTTTTTTTCTCTTCTTCTGTTTTTGTATATTCTGTGTTTCTATGTGTTTCTTCGTCCGAGAGCATTCCATCTTCTTCATGTGTCTATTACTTCCTTGCCTCGAACTGCTTCAGTGCTTTTCTCTATACATCCTCTTAAGTCAGCTTTTTGTTTCTTTTGAAGGGGCGGTTTTTCTTCCGTTTGATTTCTTTAAATTTTACATAATCATTTTTACTTGGAATTGTCCTATCTTAATATGTTTTTCACTGCCTTACACTCCTCTTTTCTCTCTTTCTCTCTATAGTGAAGTGGGGACAACTTTGAGGATGAACTCCTGTGAGTGGGGTAGCTTGAAGAACCTCGTCAACATCGGTCATTACTCCAGCAATATGAACAAATTGTGACATGGATATAAAAATGATCTTACTGATATAAAATTATATATTTGATATGTTTGTGTCTAAGTGAAGAACATTGTACCTTTTTTTTTTGCTCTACTCAACATACGTTCCGTCATGATGAGTAAAAAAAATACAGAACTATGTTGCGACCTTTATTTTGAGCACATCCTTTTTTGGGGTTCAATGTTGGATCATTTTTTGGATTTCTATTTTTACGAAGAAAAATGGATTCCTTAAAGGGGAGTGAATATTGTTTGATCAATGTATATTTTTTGTCATGTCAGGACAGATGATTGGTATCAAGTATGGAGAGCTCTTCGTCTCTAGGTTTGTCTAATTCGATCCTTCTGTATGTGTCATTCATGATGTTTTGTTGTTTTTTGTATAAGGATTTCTTCTTTATATTTCCCTTTCAGTATCTTTATATGTTGTTTTGAATTTGAATTTAAAATTATAAATCGTTCAGGGTATCTGGTGTAATTTTTGTCAATATTTTCCAAAATTACGTAAAAGTCCTTTATCGTACACGGACAATCCGTTTGGGGTGTTCTGTACAATTTTTGATGATATTTTTTTGATACGTATTCATTTTTTTAGTATATAAAAACTGCCTTTGGGGTGTTAGATATAATATGTACATCACAAGCTTCGGAAAAATGATTTGAATATACAAATTTTCATAACTTGAATGGTCGATCGGCTTCCCGATTATTCTCGATGCCATCTTTCTATGCCAGTCGTAGGGTTTGGTAGCTGAGGAGAACGTCGATTCAGAAGGCGATTGGAATGTCAGGAGGAGGGCTTTTGGTGGTAGCATCGCTAGGCAAATAATTTTTTCATTGACCCAATCTTTCCATTCATCGCTAGGCAAATAATTTTTGATTGACCCGGTTTTTTTCATTCTTCTAAACTATTCTCTGCCATCTTTGTGTCAGAAGAGAACAATAGTTGGGAAGGCATAGAACGATAGTTCTGAAGTCGGTTGAAAGGGTGTTTTGGTGGTAGTATCGTCAGGTAAATCACTTTCCAACTTGCCTAATTTTTTGTCACTATATATTTTTTTATAAACTCTATCAGTTCTCGGGGTTGGAAGTTACAACCGTAACAATTCCTGAAGAACTTAGTAATTCATTTCAATGCTTCTTATACTCTGATACAATCTATATATAACTTATTATTAACATTAATTTAACTTACAAATGATCTTCACTTTCAGATCAAAGGCATGACTCTATTTTGATAAGTCAATACTGGAGAGTCAAGCTACCATTTGGAAGGAACCTACTAATCATGTTGACCGTCTTTTTCTTTAGTGAAACAAGGGAGTAAATTTTGTATGTACGTGTTCTTTTTCGTATATCATTAACAACAGTAGTATAGAGTATATATTATGTTTTTATATTCAATTATAACATCAATAAAGAAGCACATGTTACATTATCAAATATGCTAATTGTTTCTCTTAACCAAAAAAAATTAATACATTCATAAACCTTATTCAAAAAATAATTTTCATATTCTATTCTTTGAAAACTGAGATTTATTACTTGTAATTTATACATTTTAAAATTTTGCTTCTTCGAAACTTTTAATTGTATTGACCTCATCAAGATGACAAGTATATGATCATTTTTTGAAATAAAGAAAGTAAGATTGCATATGGTATATTTTTTACACTTCCTTGCATATGAACCATACTACAATACCACATTAATTGAGACATTTAAATCTACTGTATCAAAAGAAAAATGCAAGAAATACAATTAACAAATCACATCAAACAATGATACAATGAATATATCCTAACAAATATTGAAATCAATTACATAATTATACAAACCAAACACAATAGATGGGCCATCTTCAAAATTTAAAGACAAATTATGTATCTTTAACTTCTTTGTTAGAGGACTAATTTTGTACTCCTTCACTGAGATTGGGTAATATAAGAACATATTCCACAATACTTGACTTCTCTAATAAAAAGAATATTATAAACAAAAGTGAATGTCTTTAGGATATACATAGTAAATCAAAGGAAGCAATAATCTTCCACAATAGACTTATGACGCAAATTTACCGTGCGTAGAAACGCAAGTGAACACGTCGAGTAGTACAGGCCTTTGTGAGGCCCGAGTCGAACTCAGGGATACGTGCAATCGTCGGGGACTCCTACTAACTACTTGCGATCAGCTAAGCCGATTAACAAGTTGAGATTTGTTGTTAAAATTAAAAGAAAAATAAAAACAAAACGAAACAAGTAATCGATTAAATGTTGGTTTAATCAATTCAAAAGGAGATCTTTAGGGTTTCAGTTTCACCGTAGGTTTTCATTGTATTTAACTCTATATAGCTACTCAATTTTATCTCTCTATCCGGGTAGTGGCCTGAAATTAGAATTGCCCACTGTCGTGGTACAATTCACTACCTATGTCTAGGTCGGTTCCACCGTCGTAGTAACCTATACCCTAAACTAGGTGCATTATAAACGACCTCTCGGTATCCACCATTAATCTTACACCGCCTTGTTCAAGGGATTTGTCAATTAATGTAAATTCTGTCTCTTTTCAACCGTTAATTCTTCTTTCAAAGCAATTAAAGGTATTAGGTTATTATTATGGTGATCAAGCATAACAATATATTGGAGAACACGAAACTATACCACGGATTTAAGAGACAAAATATGAATTACTATTATAAAATCGTCATACAATGAATCCCCGGGCTACTCCCGGTCCTAAAGATAAAGGGGATTAGCCCCGCATGGTCATCTCAGAGTACAATGTAGTAAAGAAAAAGGGAAACATGAGAAAAATGAAATTGAGTGGTGAAACCCTTGAACGGAGAAGGTCCAATCGATCCTTGGTGTGGAATCCACATTCTGCCGCCTTTCGGTGGTGGAATTCGTCTTCTTCAGCGTCCGGATCGGCTGGGGCGTGCTCTCGTGCTCCGTTCTTCTCTCCTTGCTCTCCGGGATGTGTGCAGCGGCTAATGACGTGATCCCCAATCAAGGACGTCGTCATTAGGTATATCTCCCAAATTAAGTCGCCAATTAACCACGGCCGTCGGATTTAGATCATTCTGAATCAAACTCATATCTGACGATGTCGATACCATTGACACGAGTTGATGGTATCGACCCTGCACTGTAGCAACAATCATTATTTTCTTTCGTCTGAGCGCCTGATGTCAGCTCGATACCATCGACTCGGGTCGATGGTATCGACACTCTAAGGCGTTGGTTTTGTCCTTTTTCCGTCGTTGTAGCTCCACTAGTCGATAGTATCGACTTTTGTATCGATAGTATCGACTCACTTTCTTCCAGCAACCTGATGGTATCTCGATACCATCGACATCCCTGTCGATAGTATCGACCTTGTTCTAGTCCTTGCGGCTGGCAGGCTGTGGTCCGGTCGATGGTATCGACCCCCGTCGATGGTATCGACGGAAGTAGATACTTGTTTTTCCTAAAATTAACACACGGAACCACATAAATTCACACAAAATATATTCTTTCGATAATTAATGCTAAAAATGCTTAAATAAAGGGAATTTGACGTAAAGAAGTAGCATAGACCAAAATGAATGAATTATGCAACATTAACCATGAAAATGACTAATAAATGCATAAAACACATATCAAATAAGTCTATAAATGCGACTCAAAATCATCGCATCAAACTCCCCTAAGCTTAAACATTGCTTGCCCTCGACCAACTAATCCTTAGAATAGAATCGCCAGAGTCAACTAAAGAACAAAGCATCACAACAGACATCCCATATGACTCCCACGAGACATTCACATACCGGCCCTCGCTAACCACAAAATGATAATTACCTTGAAGGTGACAGTAATCATCCATAAAAGATGTTGACCTCAAAACTGATGAACACTATCACATAAGGCAGTTAACATAATAAAATTCGCCGGTCCAGGCTTGGTGCATCTTGTGATCTTCTATACTACGTTGCTCGCCCTAACTACCATCTACATGGAAGCAGTTCTCCTGATATTCATTAGTGAGGAGAAATTCACGGTGGCCTACCAATCCGAGCAACGGGTGGATGAAATGGGTGGCTCATGGAAGAAGTGGAAGTATCATATGATTGCAACATGCATAAAACAAAAATGCCCTAAATGATGCAAATGCACATGAGAAATGCCCTAATGCCTAAGATTAGGTGGAATGATGCATGCACTAACCATCTGTCTCAAAATGAGATGGATATCTAATTAAGCTACATCATGTACTCATTCATCTTAAAATGTAGGTGAGATTATGTTCCTTTCTCCTTCTTATTCCACTTGCTTCTAAGTAAACTTTCTTTTTTTTTAGTTTTTTTTTCTTTTGTTTTTTTCCCAAGCCCTTATATCCATAATTGGCAATGAATAATTTATAAGGATTATTTTTTCTGCATAACTCAAACATTTGAATTATTTAGAAGGTATGGAACATTTTAATTCACCATTACAGAATAAATGAGGTACATGACATCCTTTATGCATAGAAGTTATGAATGCAACTAAATGACATGCACCTAAGGGTAATGTGCATGTATAACTATTCTAATCTTTTCTTAATTTTTCATGCAAAACATATGAAGGTGATTACAATGCAAGTCCTATTTACATGCCATGCAATCAAAAAGAGTTAAAACCGTACTTTACTTCCAATTCTTGGTGGAATGTGAAAAGCAATGGGGGTGGCAAGATCACAAGACTAGTTGACTGAACCTTTGAAAAATACAATGTGTCCCTCCTTACTGACCTGTGTAGTAGTTAAGAGGTGTCTCTCTCTTACTTCAAATTAGAGTTTCATTACCATTTGGTCAGTTAAGGCTCAACAACCAATTTCCGTCCACTTTCATGAATCATTAGGGATACACAGTTGTGAATTTCTGTTCTAAATTTGATAAAACCAATCATCTTCTAAGTTAAGTGATCAAGGTTAAACACATTCAAGCTTGTGAACACTAAATTTTTTTTAAAATTTCCCTTCATTCCCATGCACATGCAACTAAGATGACACAAGATTAAAGACATCCACGATTACACTAGATAGATTGTGGATCCTAAAACAAATTAAGATTGCAGAAAGCAAATGACAGGAAACAAAACCAATAAAACTAAAAATAGAGAAAATGAAAGATATAACTGTTCCAATACCCCCCCAAGCTTGAATTCAACTATGGTCTCGTAGTCAAAAACAAACTCAAAGGTTGGAACAGTGATACCGGTTTACTCTTGTGGTGGAGGTGGGTACTGTGGAGCCGTAGGGTCCCAAGAGGGATACTCTCCCTGGAAGCTTGGATCAAACTGGGCCCTGGGTGGAGGTTGTGGATAACCTCCAAAATAATTTTGGCTCCAATAGTGGTCATAAAAGGGATCCTACTGCATCTCCATCCGATACAACCAATCATGTATCTATTGTTGGTTGTTGAGGAGAAGACGCTCGTTCTCGAACATCGCCCTTTGGTTGTCCAGTATCTGGTTCATAGTGTCTTGAATACCGGTATACATTGTCATGTGCTGCTGCTACGTTTGCTGGATGTCTTGCAGCACGGTGTACATGCCCTGCATAGAATAGGCATCCTCGCTTGGCTGCGAGGGCGGTGGTGGTGGCTGTGTAGGCTGTGATGATGAAGATGCACCCGGATGCATCTGAGGATGCTTCCGTGGTGCCACTCGAGCTCGAAGAGGTGTGAATGCCTCCTCAGCCTCGTCGTCATTTCTGTCGTCGCCACCGTCATTGCCGCCTTCTTCATCGGAGTTGGCGATGGCTATGATTGGCCACCGGAAGTGTTGCGCCCCTTCGATGTTGAAGACTAGATCAGGCAACGAGCACTCCTGATAGGCATGGTTGACGTGGCAATGTGCATATGCCAAACCATCTCGAAGAAGTAGGAGATTGGACCGGTGCAAATGTTGCAAGTTCACCTTGCTCCTAGTAGATAGAGGAGTGAGGGTTTGGAAATTCAAGCCGAGGTATGAAGCCAGCTTGGTGATGAACCCACCGAAGTGAATCGACACTTTCCTCGTACTCCTCTTCACCGCCAATACTCTCTGTAGAAAGAAGGCGCCCCAATTGCATTCTTGATGCTTCAGGAGCTTATACAAAAAGAATAAGTCAGTCTCCTGAAACTTGCTGAGGGCCAAATCACCCAGAGCAAATAGCATCGAATTGAGCATCCGGTGCAGAACCCAGATGAAAGGGTGCTCAAAGTCAGCTACCACAGCATTATGGTAGCTAACGGACTTCCCCGGTGGCACCGTAACCAGCTCAGCGAAGATGACGTCGTAGTCGGTGTGGTTGTCCGGGCGCCGGTAGTCATTTGGCGAGTGGTTCGAATTGAAGATCGTGTTGAACTGCCGAAGTGTGATGGTGTAGTTATTGTTGTATAACCGGAACGACACCCGGCCTTTAATCCACTCGCGATCGGTGGCAATAACGTCGTTGGGCACGACGCAGACGTCCAAAGACGCCATGAATTCTACCACCAACTCCTTGTACGTGGGCCACTTGCCGAAGAACGGCTGGCCATCTGCATGAAACTCTAGCTCGTCAGGCCGTCTTCCCATGTGTCGGGCCTGACCCTTGAGAACATAGTTGAGGTTGGCTTCGAACCCCAAGTTGCAGATTGTCGCCCAATCAACATATCGGGTCGGCTTTATCTTCCTCTTTAAGATCTCCTCGTAGATCTTCTTCACCTCCGCGGATGGATGAATTAGCTGTGGGCATGGAACAGACGCGGTCGGAGGTGGCATGAACACTGGGATGTCCATCGGATTCACGTGCGAAGATGACGCACCAGCTACATGCACCATGTTTGCGAGAGAAAGAGGATTAGAAAGGAGCTCGGTGAAGATCGGAGAATCAAATCTCTGCTCGATGAAGAACTAGCTCGATGTTGCTCGTCGACGGCCTTGCACAGCTCTAGAACTCACTCGGCACAAGTGATGGAAGATTGCACTGAAGGTGTGATGTCATCTGACGCAACTACTCCCCATATATAGCAGTGGCCGACGCTACTGTCTGCCCGTCGATACCATCGACGTGAGTCGATGGTATCGACTCGGGTAGCACGATCCGTACCTCTGCTAGTATCGACGGTCGTCGATGGCTGGATCTGCGGGGCCCGGATTGCTGACATGTTGATACTATCGACGCGGGTCGATAGTATCGACCCATCCCCCAGATCGACTTCTTTGTTTGCTGCGATGCCGTTGATCTTTCTCGTGGATCGTTGACGTGGCGCGTCGATACTATCGACGCGAGTCGATACTATCGACGCGAGTTGATAGTATCAACTATCTGATTAGGGCAAATCCTCACGAGGCCCGGCCACCACCTTTTTCACTTGAATGTGTCGATACCATCGACGAGGCCGTCGATAATATCGACTTCACTGAGTCGATTTCTTCTGAAAATCTCCAGAGATCTCGATTGTATCGACAGGCATCTCGATACCATCGACCTTGCCTTTGCGATCTGCCTGTAGGTATGTCGATACCATCGATGAAGTCGTCGATAGTATCGACACAGTCTGATTTATACAGTCATCAACATGTACCATGGTCGATACCATCGACACAAGGGTCGATGGTATCGACTCTACCTCAGCCCTACACAAGTAGCAAACAATCACGGTATCTTTTTTACACTAAAAACTAAGAACAAATTAAACTCCGAATGTAAATGAACTAATCTAAGGTACCAATGGTTGGGTTGCCTCCCAACACGCGCCCTTATTTAACGTCTTAGGCTAGACGACTTGAATCACATCATGCATCCAAAAGTGAAATGAGTTTGACCTCATTCACCTTCCTTGTGTAATCTTCTCCAAAATATAGCTTCAACCTCTGTTCATTCACCAAAAATGTCGTCTCACCATCGCGCACCAAGATTGCGCCATGTGGCTTGACTTCTTCCACCATAAATGGTCCACTCCACCGGGATTTGAGCTTCCCGGGATGCAACTTCAGCCTTGAATTAAACAACAACACACGATCTCCCTTCTTGAAGGTGCACATCTGAATGTGATGATCGTGGATCAACTTAGTGTGCTCCTTGTATATCCGAGAGTTCTCATATGCAGTCATGCGCAACTCGTCCAATTCATTTAATTCAAGCAATCTCTTCTTCCCCTCTTCATCATAGCTCAAATTGAGCTTCCTTAACGCCCAGTGTGCTTTATGCTCTAACTCCACCGGTAAGTGACAAGCCCGGCCATACACCAACCTAAAAGGCGGGGTGCCTATAGGTGTCTTGTATGCCGTCCTGTATGCCCACAATGCATCCGGAAGTAAGGCGCTCCAGTTATTCCTTGTGGAAGCCACCGTACGCTCCAAAATCTTCTTAATTTCGCGATTGGAGACCTCCACCTGTCCTTGAGTTTGCGGGTGATACGGGGTACCTATGTTATGTTTTACCCCATATTTCTTCAACAATGCCGAGAACTTTTGATTCTTGAAGTGCGTACCCCCATCACTGATGATCATTCGGGGCACTCCAAACCTGCGGAAGATGTTTTCTTTTACGAATCTGCACACTACAGAAGAATCATTAGTCCTTGTGGGTATTGCTTCTACCCACTTCGACACATAATCAACAGCTAAGAGGATATATAAATTCGAATTTGAGGACACAAAGGGTCCCATGAAATCTATACCCCATAAATCAAATACCTCCACCTCTTGGAAGACATTCAGTGGCATCTCTTATCTCTTTGAGATGTTACCTGCTCTTTGGCAGGAATCGCATTGTCTCACGAACTCATAGGCGTCTCAGAACAAGGTAGGCCAATATAGGCCACTTTCCAACACTTTGGCAATCGTACGAGAGCTCGTGTGGTGTCCGCCCGTAGGTAGAGTGTGGCAGTGATGAAGAACACTCTCGTATTCCTCCTCAGGTACACACCTGCGTAGAACACCATCCCTGCATTGTTTTAAAAGAATGGGGTCATCCCAAAAATAGTATCTTAGAGAATGGAAAAACTTCTTCTTCTCTTGATACGTCCAATCTTCTGGGATGATCCTGCAAGCAAGATAATACACAATATATGAAAACCAAGGATCTTTAGAATTCACTTTCAACAATTGGTCATCCGGAAATGTCTCGGTTATGGGTATGTGTAAATCTTTTTTATCCACCCTCTCTAACCTAGACAAATGATCCGCCACAACATTTTCAATCCCCGCCTTATCTTTAATTTCTATATCAAATTCTTGTAGGAGCAAGATCCACCTAATCAATCTAGGTTTGGCATCTTTTTTCTCCATCAAATATTTAATAGCGGCATGATCAGTCCAAACAACTACTTTCGATCCAACTAAATATTGCCGGAATTTTTCAAAAGAGAAAACCACGGCAAGCAATTCTTTTTCAGTAGTTGTGTAATTTAATTGAGCATCATTCAAAGTCTTGGATGCATAAAAAATTATGACGGGTTTATTGTCCACCCGTTGTCCCAACACAGCTCCTACCGCAAAATCTGATGCATCACACATGAGTTCGAACGGCTTAGTCCAATCCGGTGTTTGAACAACTGGTGCGGAAATCAATTTCTCCTTCAGCACATTGAACGCGTGTAAGCATTTGTCATTGAAATAAAAAACAACATCTTTCTCGAGAAGCTCGGATAACAGTTTGGTGATTTTAGAAAAAAACTTTTATGAACCGACGATAAAATCTGGCATGTCCTAAGAAACTTCTTACCCCTTTTACCAAATTTGGTGAGGGCAATTTAGAAATTACTTCAATTTTTACCGGATCTACCTCCAAACCTTTGCTAGACACCTTATGCCCTAGCACTATTCCTTCACTCACCATCATATGACATTTCTCCCAGTTGAGGACCAAATGTGTGTCCTCACATCTCTGTAATACCTTATCCAAATTATAAAGGCATTCATCAAATGAAGCACAATAAATGGAAAAATCATCCATAAAAACTTCAAGACAACGTTCTACCATATCAGAAAAAATGGCGAGCATACAACGCTGAAAAGTCGCTGGTGCATTGCATAATCCAAAGGGAATGCGGCGATATGCAAAAGTTCCATAGGGACAAGTGAAAGTAGATTTCTCTTGGTCCTTAGGATCGATTGAAATCTGATTGTATCCCGAATACCCGTCTAGAAAACATAAATGAGATCGGCCGGCTAAGTGCTCTAGAATTTGATCAATGAATGGTAAAGGAAAGTGATCTTTTAGCGTAGCGGCATTAAGACGGCGGTAATCAATACAAACTCGCCACCCAGTTACCAAACGGGTGGTGACATGTTCATTTAAAATGTTTTGAGTGACAGTAATACCCCCCTTTTTAGGGACTACCTGCGTGGGACTTACCCATGTCGAGTCTAAAATCGCATATATGATACCTGCAGAGAGAAGCTTAATCACCTCTTTCTTCACCACCTCCATCATGCTCGGATTCAGTCGACGTTGCGGTTGGATCACCGGCTTGGCTCCCTCCTCGAGCCAAATCTTATGATGATACAAGGTAGGGGAAATCCCCTTTATATCTGCGACAGACCACCCAAATGCTCCCCGGTGGTTCTTCAGCACTTTCAACAATTGGTCTTCCTCTTCCGCACTCAGATATGCAGAAATGATCACATGTAACTTTTCTTCCTCCGCTAGAAAAGCGTACTTAAGATGCGGTGGCAGTGGCTTTAACTCCAACTCCGGCGGGATGATTAATGATGATTGAAGCGGAGGGGGGAGTTCACCTAAATCTTCATAATACCTCGCATAGAAACATGGAAGTATCTGAAGCATCTTGGCACACTCTTTGAGTGATTTGCTTCTCATCCAATCATGAGTGATGTTGACTAAACAATCTTCCAATGGTAATTCTGAATATGCATCAAAAAATGAACTTTCTATAGCATCATCCTCCATAGTGGTAGGAATGTCCTCATTCTCATCATTCGGTAATCCTACAACCTTGCAAAGGGTTACTACTTTGGTTTGCTCCATTATGTCTACAGCCAAAGTCCCTTTGTCCACCTTGGTCATTACATGAGCCATATCCAGAAATGGCTTCCCTAGACAAAGTGAGATAGTATTATCAAAATGTTTCATCACGTGGCATTGCTCCTTGGATTTCGGTGAAGTGACGCTGGAAGGCATGACCATCTCAAATCGGTCATCGGCTATACCCAAGGTCAACCGGCCTCTCCCCATCTCGAGTATCATGTCGGGTGTAGCTTGGAATGGTCTTCCGAGTAGTAGCTCATTGCCTTGCTCATCTTGCATCTCCATGACGAAAAAATCAGCAGGAAATACAAATCTATCCACTTTCACAAGCACATCTTCACAAATCCCATATGGTTTCACTATAGAGTTATCCGCCAATTGAATTGTCATGTTACTTGGCCTTGACTCCTTTAATCCCAAATTTTTGAATGTAGAAAGGGGCATTAAATTGATGCTTGCTCCCGAGTCACATAATGCTTCACCAAATTTGACTTTCCCGATATCGCATGAAATGTTGAAACAACCCAGATCTTACCTCTTTGGTGGCAATGTGCCCATGATGAAGGCACTCACCTGCTCTTTAAGCACAACTACTTCCGTGTCCGGAATTTTTCTCTTCTTCGTGATGATGTCTTTCAGAAATTTTCCGTAAGATGGAATTTGCTCAATAGCTTCCAATAGAGGGATGTTTACTGAAAGATTCTTGAAACTGTCCAAGAACTTTTTGAATTGATCATCTACCTTACTTGCCTTAGCACTATTCGGATAAGGGACCAGTACAGCCTGTGCCCTTTGATGCGGTGGCACATAGGGTGTTCTTTTCTGAGGTCCCTCCTCCTCTACAATAGGGTCTTCAGTAGCATCCACAACTGTGTCATCGACTGGTTCTGTGACTGGTGCAGGCAGCTCCTCAGTGGCTCTAGTTTCTTTTTTAGCTTGGGGTTTGCTTGCTTCATCGGCCCTGGGATTTAACAATTTCTTGCCACTTCTTATCAAGATGGCCTTCGCTTGTTGGTTTCCTCCTGGGACATTAGTATTTCCCGGGAAACCTGGATGTGCCGGCTTCTTCAAACTGGCTATCTCCGCAGCCATCTGTGCCATAGATGTCTCTATTGTCCTCATTTGAGCCCCATGGCTCTGCAGTGTCTGTCCGAATTGGTTCATGAATTCCCCTTGTTGCTTTATTTGCTGGCCGAAAGTAGCCATGAGTTCTTGGTTTTGCTTTATAACTTGATTGAGCAGCTCTGTGCTCTTGTCCTCCGTAGCTGGCTGGGGTTTAGCATCTGGATCCTGCAAGAAGTTATTTGGATCCTTCCAGGAGAACTTCTTGTCTTTCCTCCATGCATAGTCGTTGTTCCTATAGCTTGGCTGCTGCCTCATGAATTTCACTTGAGCCTCGTCCTCGGACTCAGTATCCTCCTTTGCAAGCAATTTCTTTGCAAGAAGATCCATCTTCTCATTCAGCTCCTTTATTGCTTTAGATTCATCCACTACTCGAACCTGCTCCACGACGCCTCTTTCGCCCCATGATTGTTTCTTTGCCATGTTCTTTAGTATCTCCCAGCATCTAGTGTCTGTGTTATTCAAGAAGAATCCGGAACCGGCTGAATCTAGGTTACTTCTATCATGCTCGGAGAGAGCAAAATAGAAGATCTTGACTTGGGTCTCCTTATCCAGCCCATGATGCGGGCATCTCCTGAGCATGATCTGAAACCTTTCCCAGGTCTCAGAATAGGTTTCGCCTGCTTGTTGAGTGAAGTTGTGGATCTTTCTTATCATGTCATTGGTCTTTTCGGGAAGAAAGAACCTCTCAAAGAAGACCTCCACCATGTGGTCCCAAGACTCCACATATTCATCGTCTAAGTTATGTAGCCATTCGCACGCAATTCCCGCTAGTGAACTCGGGAAGAGCTTCAAGTAGAGCACGTCTTGTGGAAATATGTCGATTTTTACCATGTCACAATTCTCCACAAATTGACTGATGTGCGCGACGGGGTCTTTATTTTTTAGCCCATGGAAGGCATTAGACTTCACCAAGTTGATCAAAGCTGGATCAATCTTTATGTTGGAATATTCAGTGCTTGCTTCTTTATAGGCCCCTTGGAAGCGGACGAGGAAGAAGCTTTGATCTTCTCCCATATTGTCTGTGGCTTGTCCATTTCTTCTTGTTCGTGTTCAGAAAGTATATCCTCCAGCTCGTCTTGATTATAATTGCCCTTGTCTTCTGGCCTCGGGAGTGGAACCTCTGGTGCACGACCCACGTAGTCAGTACTACACGTCTGCACCATGCACAGTACCTGAAAATAGAGAGATTAAATTTAGTACAGTGCTTGACGATTGTAAATATTAAAAAAAATAGATTATGAATTTTTGGAATGATAAAAAAAATAAAAAGGTGGCCTAGAGTGGCCGCTCACAACACTTGAAGTTCCAACAAATTGCCGTATCCCCGGCAACGGCGCAAAAAACTTGACGCAAATTTACCGTGCGTAGAAACGCAAGTGAACGCGTCGAGTAGTACAGGCCTTTGTGAGGCCGGAGTCAAACTTAGGGATACGTGCAATCGTCGGGGACTCCTACTAACTACTCACGATCAGCTAAGCCGATTAACAAGTTGAGAGTTGTTGTTAAAATTAAAAGAAAAATAAAAACAAAACGAAACAAGCAATCGATTAAATGTTGGTTTAATCAATTCAAAAGGAGATCTTTAGGGTTACAGTTTCACCGTATGTTTTCATTGTATTTAACTCTATATAGCTACTCAATTTTATCTCTCTATCCGGGTAGTGGCCTGAAATCATAATTTCCCACTGTCGTGGTACAATTCACTACCTATGTCTAGGTCGGTTCCACCGTCGTAGTAACCTATACCCTAAACTAGGTGCATTATAAATGACCTCTCAGTATCCACCATTAATCTTACACCGCCTTGTTCAAGGGATTTGTCAATTAATGTAAATTCCATCTCTTTTCAACCGTTAATTCTTCTTTCAAAGAAGTTAAAGGTATTAGGTTATTATTATGGTGATCAAGCATAACAATATATTGGAGAATATGAAACTATACCACGGATTTAAGAGACAAAATATAAATTACTATTATAAAATTGTCATACAATGAATCCCCGGGCTACTCCCGGTCCTAAAGATAAAGGGGATTAGCCCTGCATGGTCATCTCAGAGTACAATGTAGTAATGAAAAAGGGAAACATGAGAAAAATGAAATTGAGTGGTGAAACCCCTGAACGGAGAAGGTCCAATCGATCCTTGGTGTGGAATCCACATTCTGCCGACTTTCGGTGGTGGAATTCGTCTTCTTCAGCGTCCGGATCGGCTGGGGCGTGCTCTCATGCTCCGTTCTTCTCTCCTTGCTCTCCGAGATGTGTGCAGCGGCTAATGACGTGATCCCCAGTCAAGGGCGCCGTGATTAGGTTTATCTCCCAGATTAAGTCGCCAATTAACCACGGCCGTCAGATTTAGATCATTCTGAATCAAACTCGTATCTGACGGTGTCGATACCATCGACGCGAGTCGATGGTATCGACCCTGCACTGTAGCAACAATCATTCTTTTCTTTCGTCTGAGCTCCTGATGTCAGCTCGATACCATCGACTCAGGTCGATGGTATCGACACTCTAAGGCGTCAGTTTTGTCCTTTTTCCGTCGATGTAGCTCCACTAGTCGATAGTATCGACTTTTGTATCGATAGTATCAACTCACTTTCTTCCAGCAACCTGATGGTATCTCGATACCATTGACATCCCTGTCGATAGTATCGACCTTGTTTCAGGTCCTTGCGGCTGGCAGCCTGTGGTCCGATTGATGGTATCGACCCCCGTCGATGGTATCGACGGAAGTAGATACTTGTTTTTCCTGAAATTAACACACGGAACCACATAAATTCACACAAAATATATTCTTTCGATAATTAATGCTAAAAATTCTTAAATAAAGGGAATTGAACGTAAAGAAGTAGCATAGACCAAAATGAATGAATTATGCAACATTAACCATGAAAATGACTAATAAATGCATAAAACACATATCAAACAAGTCTATAAATGCGACTCAAAATCATCGCATCAACTTACATGCTTCCTTAATTTTTACATTGTCACTAAGAGTTTTAGATCTACTATAGCAGTTGTACTAATGCATAATCTGAAGAACATTTCTTACCATAGTAAAAATTGCCACGGTAGTTAATTGAGAAGACCACCTTATTTGAGTAAATACAAAACTTTATTCAATCTGTGAACAAATCTTGGTGAATAGTCCATGTAAACAAATTATGTTAGCTCACCATTAAGAAAAACATTACAAATGTCAATTTCAATCATCTTCCACTTCAATGAGACAAGAAGAGTCAAAAAATCATTAACAATGGAAATTTGATTAATGGGCTGACAGAATCTAAGAGTCTTAATTATTCACCCCATCCTTTCCCTATAGACTGAGATAAAACCAATGCAAACATGAATCATTCTACTGACGACATTATCACACTTCTAATTTTGGATATCTTTTTATGTAAAAATTTGAAAGTAGCTAATTCTATATTATAAACATTTCAAAAAAATTTGAAAACTTTGAATAAACCTTCATATTAAAGCATGTCGATTATCCATAAACCACCGAGAACACAGTAACAAAAATATATATAGTAATGACCTAAAACAAATGAAACTAAAAAAAGCTATCGTTAACAAGTATCATATTTAACATGACGTATTCACGAATTGATTCCAATGCTTTTCATAATGTGATGCAATCTACATACAATTTACGATTAACATCAATTGAACTTGGAATTGCTTTTTATTTTCAGATCAAAGGCACGACTTCATTTTGATAAGTCAATATACAAGAATGAAGTTGTTATTTGGAAGGAACCTACCAATCATGTCGACCATCTTAAACTTTTGTGAAACAAGGGAGTAAATTCTATCCAGTATGTGTTTTTCCTGTATTATCAGAGATAATAGTATATACGGTATATTATGTTTAAATGTTAAGACATCAGAAATAAGGAAAACTTACGTTCTCAAATATGTTAACTGTTTCTATTGATAAAAAAAAATTAATGCATTCATGTACCTTATGCAAAGAATAATTTAATATTATATTTCTTTTTAAAAATGATATTATTAGTTGTAATTTTAGCATTTTATAATTTTGTTTTCTTACATATGGCTCATAAAACAGTAAAAATGAAAAATTAGATGTATCTTCAATACTTTTGTCGGATCTTGACATGTCGGTTGTTTTTAACCGTAGGCATCTCACCATGAAGTTGGTGGGTTTATCATGAATAAGGTCGGGGTGGCTGGTGGTTTCGGGGAAATCCGGTTCTCAAGCAAAAATAGCGTAAATTGCAAAACAAACATACAATGTTATATGGCATATAGAAGGACGTGTTCGTAATTAAGAAAAATGAGTGTGATAAATTCGTCTGGTCGTCTCTTGATTCTTCTCATTTTTCCATCTGCTCGCCGACTACTGCCAAGACCTGGCTACAGTGGATGTGGCTCCGACAGTGGTCTTTGTACTATCCTCGTCCCAGCCGCTAGCAGCGGTGTCGTACAGGAGTTTCGATTACTTTCCGCCCTCTTCTTCTTACCCTCAGGGCTGGACGGCTGCTTCAGGCGGAGGTTGGATGCCTTTTCCATTATCCCAACTGCTGTTCTCCGTAACCTCTCTGACAAGCTGTATGAGAAGCGTAAAAACACTGCCCTCGAGGTATGAAATCTACCCATCTATTTTCATCCTCTCCGGCGATGCTCTTTCCTTGATTGTGCATATGATGTGAAACCATATTAGTCGTTATTGTTGTCGTTTGTTAATTGTTCGATCAGATAATTGCTCATTTTAGATTTTTGTTGAGGGAATTGTGAAGCATCTTTCTAGTACACTGCGGACCACGACAAGATAACTGCAGTAATCAATCTATTGACTGCGGAGTTCACATACTCTCCCCAGGATAACCATCGAAAGGTGCATGCCACATCTTTTAACTCGCAATTGGTTGTTTGTACCCTTGATAATAACTAAGGATAGTTGGCACCAGCTTATGTTTTAATCTGCGTTTTCAACTATTGTTCAAAGGGTGGACTGATAGGAATTGCTGCAGCCACAGTGTGTTTGGGTTCAGAAGCTGGCCGACATCTTGATGTAAGCAAGATACTCCCTAGATATTGCTCAAGACTGAAGTCATTTTATACTGATATTGAGGAATGGGTTGACTTTCTTAGCATTTTCTCTAACATAACTATCAAATGTCATAAGATTCGTAACTAATTGGTATTACGCATCTTCAACCCATGAATTATTTGAATCTCTATATCTGATTTTTATCTCAATGTTAACACCATATGAATGCATTTGAATCTGATGGATTCAAGTCAAATAGAAGAAAAACGAAATATATACTCTGCTATTATATATACACTTCTATTGCTACCATGAGGTTTCTTTGCTCTGCGTTTAGTAGACATATTTTTTTCTCTTCTTCTGTTTTCGTCTATTCTGTGTTTCTATGTGTTTCTTCATGCGAGAGCATTCCATCTTCTTCATGTGTCTATTACTTCCTTGCCTCGAACTGCTTCAGTGCTTTTCTCTATACATCCTCTTAAGTCAACTTTTTGTATCTTTTGAAGGGGCGGTTTTTCTTCTGTTTGATTTCTTTAAATTTTACATAATAATTTTGACTTGGAATTGTCCTATCTTAATATGTTTTTCACTGCCTTACACTCCTCTTTTCTCTCTTTCTCTCTATAGTGAAGTGGGGACAACTTTGAGGATGAACTCCTGTGAGTGGGGTAGCTTGAAGAACCTCGTCAACATCGGTCATTACTCACTACTACAGAAATAGCATTCAGTGTCACTTTTCTGGGTGTCGGTTATTAAGGAAAACCGACGCCTAACATATAAGGCATCGGTTGTTTAATAAAACTGACGTCTATATTCCAAGACCAGCCAGACACGGGTACCGCTTTGTATTAAGCGTCTGTTGTTTATAAAAAACCGACGCTTAAAGTCGCCCGCGAAATCCATTTTTTGATAAAAAAAAATAGTGTCATTTTCAGCGTCGGTTATATACCTAGAAAACCGACGCCTATTTGCGATGAAAATTTGCGCGGACAATGTCACTTCCAGCGTCGGTTATCCTTGTCTAACCGACGCTGAAGGTGGTTCCCGCCAAAAATTTCCATGAAAATATCGTCCAATTGGACGTCGGTTGTTTCAACCAACCGACGCTAAAGATGTTTAGGCGTCGGTTGTTGTAAACAACCGACGCTATTTGGGAACTCATAACCCCCCGCGATCGCCCGAATCTTCCCCTTTCTTCTGTTTCATTGCTACCCTATTGCGGCGATTTTCCCTGTTGCGGCGACTTTCCGACGCTTCTCTGCTGCTGCTGCTCTCCGGCGCTTCTCTCCGGCGCCCCATCTCCGGCGTCCTTCTTCTCCGGCGCCCTTCTTCTCCGCCGCCCCTGCTGCTGCTGTCCGCTCGTCGCCGCCGGTCGTTGCCCACCGCCCCTGCTCTCCTCTAGTCGTCGCCGCCAGTAGAAGAAGCTACGGTGTTGTCGTCGTCACCTCCGCCCCCGCCGGTAGAAGCAGCTTTACTCGTGCTGTCCTCGTGCAAGGTAACCCACAAACCTTCACCACCTTTTTTGTCCTCTGCCTTGCTTTTCTCTGCCGCCGCCGACCTAGAACTCACCCAGGCAGCGCCTAAGTAGGTGCCAGGGCACGCCTAGGGTCCCAATTTTTTGGTAAACATGAAGGAGCCTATGGGCATGTTAGGATAATAGAAATTTTGTAGGATAGGTGTGATGCAATTTGGGTTTCTTGGATAAGGAATTGTGGTGGAAATTGGTAAAATGGTAGAATGTGTTGCAACTAGAGGTTATGCTCCTACATTTTTCCAACAACAACATTCTACATAGGTGGTCCTCAGTAGAACATACATCAATTGGATATCCACCATGGATGATAGCCTTCCAACTGTGAGAAATTGTTAGTTTAGTTTATGAGTAATACATATTATTGTAAATACTAGGACCTTTTCTCAATGAACTCATAAGGTCAAAACTATAGCATAAAAAATAACTTACACATGGGAGGTTAGTTTTTGAAATTATCAAGAGATTTGGAGATATTAAAATACTACCTACTTCATAGATCATGCATCCATATATGACTCACCACAATCATCATGCTCCAATAAATGGAGAAGCAAGTATCTAGAGGAGGAATATAGCACACAACTTCATACACATACTTTCCTAAAGATACTAAGACTTGTAGAGTTTGGATGACAATATCACATTCCAACACCTTCCAATCATCCATGATATATTCCCACTCATGGATGCACGTCTAGGCTGCACGTCTAGTGGATTTTTTTTTTAAAGTTATTTACTGATTGTGTTTATTTAATAATGTACTGATACATATGTGATATACCAATCTGATAGTCCATGATAGAACAAAACATAATGATGTTGACTGCAACTTTGCGTGTCATGCTATTCTTAATTAAGTGTATATTTACTTCATAATTGAATGTTTAAGTAAGTTATAGATATCTTGATGATGAACTGTAATGCACACATGTGACATGTTTGGAATGTAAATGATGAACTGTAATGCACACATGTTTAACTTATTTTATTGTTGAGTATATTGAGAATCCTAATCACCCTTCTTGCTTAATGATGAACTGTAATGCACACATGTGAATGCTTGGAATTTAAATGATGAACTTTTCCCTAAATTTCCAATCATGCTTTTAAAGACATCAATAATCACCCTAATTTGAAGAACTAGGATTTTAGGTATAAGAATGACAACACATTATTTGTTGGCCTAGAAACCCGTCCAAGATTTACTCATTAGGAGTAAATCTTGGATAGTCCCCGGTTTGGGACTGTTCTTGAACACCTAATCTCACTTAGGATGTAAGTGTATAATGTGTATTGAGTTTTCGAGAAAATTTTGGTAGCATTTCCCCGTTTGTTCTCTAAGTACATATGTACTTAGAGAACAACGGGGAAATGCTGCCGAAATTTTCTTGAAAACCCAATACACATTATACACTTACTAGTGAGATTAGGTGTTCAAGGATGGGATAGGTGGTACACATTTATTATATATAAGAATGACATCACATGTGTTTGTTGGCATTTCCCCGTTTGTTCTCTAAGTACATATGTACTTAGAGAACAGCGGGGAAATGCTGCCTAATCTTTTCCTAATATATACTTGTTTCCTAATATATACTTGTTTTCTCTGATCATAGAATGGATAGATCATGGATGTCCATTCGTAATCGTTGCACCCCAGAGTTTATATCTGGTCTTGATCAGTTTATTAGATTTGCCGAGGAACATAGGAAAAAACCTACAGATAGGTTCTACTGTCCATGTAGGCATTGCGGTAACAACTTGAAAGTCAACACTGGTGAGGAAATCAAAAGTCATGTCATGTGCAACGGGATTGTACAAGGCTATACAGAATGGCACTGGCATGGAGAGATTTCAAAATCGAAACCAGTAGATGTCGATAGCAGTGCTTGGGTGGAAGAAGAAATTGCCTCCGATGACGTAAATGTGAACGAACCAGTTCCAGCAGACATCGTTGATGCGATGCTGGATAGTTGTAGGGTAGAGCACACCGATCCACCTCCTATCTTTACAAACATTGTGCATGATGCTGAGATACCGTTATACACAGGCTCTGCTAAGTTTACGAAGCTTAGCGCTGTGTTGAGATTGTATAAGTTGAAAGCTAACAATAGATGGAGCGACAAAAGCTTCACTTCATTGTTGACTTTGTTGAAAGAAATGCTTCCTGAAGGAAACGAGCTTCCAATCTCAACATACCAGGTAAAGAAAATGTTGTGCCCAATGGGAATGGAGGCCAAGAAGATACACGCATGCCCGAATGATTGTGTATTATTTCAAAAGGACTTTGTAGATTTGAAAGATTGTCCAAAATGTGGTGCGTCACGGTATAAATTGACGACTTCGGGGGAGTCCAAAACTGGTTCTCCTGCCAAGGTGTTGTGGTATCTACCTATAATATCACGGTTTCAACGCTTGTTTGCAAATCCGAAAGATGCGAAGAATTTGAGGTGGCATGCAGATGTTAAGAAAAATAATGATGGGATCCTACGACATGCGTCTGATTCCCCACAGTGGAAGAAGATTGATCTATTGTACCCTAAATTTGGTGAAGAAGATAGGAATCTAAGACTTGGGCTTTGTACAGATGGGATGAATCCGTACGGGACATTGAACAGCCAACATAGCACTTGGCCAGTCATGCTTGTTATATACAATCTTCCTCCCTGGATGTGTATGAAAAATAAGTACGTTATGTTGTCATTGTTGATATCGGGCCCTAAACAACCCGGAAATGATATCGATGTTTATCTTGAACCTTTGATTGATGACTTAAAGAAACTTTGGGCTGAAGGTGTGATGACCTATGATGCTTCAGCAAGAGAGACATTTCGTTTGCACGCTATGTTGTTTTGCACTATTAATGACTTTCCAGCATATGGGAATTTGTCTGGATATAGTGTCAAAGGAGCTAAAGCGTGTCCTATATGTGAAGAAAACACTGATTCAATAAGACTAAAACATGGCGGCAAGACTGTATATCTTGGTCATCGAAGGTTTCTTTCAAAATTCCATCCGTATCGTAGGAAGCGCAAAGCATTCAATGGATGGAATGATGAACGGAGTGCACCTAAACCTATACCAGGGGATGTTGTTTATGAAAGAGTAAAAGACATTGTCAATGAATTTGGTAAGAAATCACAATGTAGTATGGCCACACGGAGTGACAATTCTTCATTCAAGAAGAAGTCAATATTTTGGGATCTTCCTTATTGGAGTTCTTTGACAGTCAGGCATTGTATCGATGTAATGCACGTTGAGAAAAATGTCTGTGATAGCATCATTGGTACTCTATTAAATATACCAAGTAAGACTAAAGATGGGATAAAATCCAGACTGGACCTACGTGAAATGGGAATAAGGTCAGAATTAACAGAATTACGTGAAATGGGTAATAAAAGAACATACTTACCTCCTGCTTGTTACACGTTGTCTAGAAAGGAGAAGAAAACTTTTTGTGAATGCTTGGTAAATGTTAAGGTGCCACATGGTTACTCATCCAACATCCGTAGATTGGTATCAATGAAAGATCTGAAGTTGATAGGTCTTAAATCTCATGATTGTCACACTCTAATGCAACAAATATTGCCCGTGGCAATTCGATCTATATTGCCGAAGCATGTAAGGTTTGCAATTACCAGACTTTGTTTCTTTTTCAACACTCTATGCAGCAAAGTTATTGACCCTGATACTCTCGATAATTTGCAAAGAGAAGTGGTTGTTACCCTATGTCATCTTGAGATGTATTTCCCTCCTTCGTTCTTTGATATCATGGTACATCTTGTTGTCCACTTGACTAGGGAAGTGAAAATGTTGGGACCAGTTTTCTTGCATTGGATGTATCCCTTTGAACGATACATGAGCGTTTTTAAAGGTGATGTTCGAAACCGTTATCGGCCTGAAGGGAGTATTATTGAAGGTTATGTGGCAAGAGAGGTTATTGATTTTTGCAATGACTTTCTCAGTGGTAATGACACTCCTGATAATGACAAGAATATTGAGGAGGGCAAAGGAATTTTGGGATCACGGGTGAAAGTAATCAGCCGTGAGCAGTTGGAACAAGCTCACTTGTATATTTTACACAATATGGACGAAGTGAGTGTTTATATCGAGGAACATACCAATTTCATAAAGAGACAACATCCTCGAGCAAGTTCAATGTGGCTTGCTAGAGAGCATAATAAGACTTTTACTAAGTGGTTTGAAGATAAAGTCTTACATCAACTATCTCAAACACCAAATGATATTACAGAAACTATCAAATGCCTCGCCTTTAAACCAAAACTGAATGTTATGTCTTATGAAGGGTTTGACATTAATGGATTCACATATTACACAAAGCGCCAAGATGATAAGAGTGTCGTCCAAAATAGTGGGGTCACTCTTCAAGCGTTGACTATGTACTTTGCAAGTGCAAAGGATAAGAGTCCACGTGAAGCTAAAATGTCATATTACGATGTCATTGAGGACATTTGGGAGTTTGACTACATAGATTTCAAAATTCCGCTCTTTAAATGTAATTGGGTTGATAACACCAAAGGAGTTATAGTGGATGAATTGGGTTTCACTTTGGTGAACTTTGAAAAGATTGGCGAGAAGGGTGAACCATTCATATTGGCATCACAGGCGAAACAAATATTCTATATCGATGATCCTGCAAATGATAAATGGTCGGTTGTTCTTCATGGTAAAAGACAGTTCATTGAAGATCCTATAGATGAAGAAGAGTACTATGATAAGTATGATGACTCCAGTCCATTCTCAGTTGGGTTGCCAACTCCACAAAATATTGAAGCTAATGATGACTTATATGTGCGCGGAGATCACAATGAAGGATTGTTAATTGATAAAAGATCACAATTTTAGAGACATGTATGTTTATACAAATGCTAAATGTTTGCCTTTTTCTAGTTAATACAAATGCTAAATGTTTGCTTTTTTCTAGTTAATACAAATGCTAAATGTTTGCCTTTTTCTAGTTAATAGAAATGCTAAATGTTTGCCTTTTTAATGACATTTTCAGATGGCTGACCATGATGAGCATGATGTCCATGATGAGCATGAAGTCCATGATGAGCATGCTGTCCATGACGAGCATGGCGAGGATACTAATGTAAGTTCTAAAAACATATCCTGTATTTCTATAAAATTCATTATCTTCTAGTTATGTCATATATCCTATATTTCTATATTGGGCTAATTTAGTGTGTTTTATTTTTGTCAAATTTTAGGTTGATGCACCTGTACCCACTGAAGCACTGGAGCAACTTGATGCGCAACACCAAACACTTAACAAGAAAAGGGGCATCACTCTGTTGAAGAAGTTATTAGCGCTAAGTGGTAGTGGATCCAAATTGGTGGTGGAGTTTGATAATGGAGGAAATCCAATTGGAGTGAACCGCAATAATTTTGTGAACTATCTTGGGTGTACCACTCGGAGCCATTGTGGTGTTAAGTATGACAATTGGCATAAAGTTCCTCAAGGGAAAAAAGACTTGATATGGAAGGATTTATGCGTGAGTTATTATTATTTGCAATTCTATTTTGTAGATTACAAATTCTATTATTTGCAATTCTATTTTGGATACTAGTTAATAACATTTCTATTTTACAGAATCTGTTTGCATTGGATGAGAAGTTGCATCGTAAAAATGTGATGCAACGCGCTGGAAAGATGCTTAGGAATTATAGGACAAATCTGAACAGAGAATACATAAAAGAGGGTGATAAGAAGAAGAAGTCAGCCCTTGAACAATGGAACTTCTTGGACAAAGAAGATTGGGACAATTTTGTTGCTTCAAGAAAATCTGAAGAATTCAAGGTATTAGGCGTCACTCCCAATTTAATTAATATACATTGTATTCACCTATTCAAGATTAGCATTTAGTGCTACTAACCAAATCATTAATGTGCATACTAACTAGGCCCTCAGTGACGCACAAAAAGCAAGGTGTGCACTGAATGTGCATGACCACACTATGGGTCCAAAAGGCTATGCAAGCGTTCGCCAAAGACTACAGGCGGAGTCTGCGGCTACTCAGGAGTCTGCTCCTACTCAAGAGTCTGCCACACCCATGCCTCGCCATGATATCTGGATAGCTTCCAATCAGCCTATGGCGACCCACTCTTCTCCTGATGCACAGACTGTGAGTAATCCTAGAGACACATCGCCTAGCACGTCTGCTGTAAGTATTGTTTATGACATTGTAGCTAGTCTTTTCAAGATGATATGTTTTAAAGATTATATGTATATATGTATAACATTCTTTACGTAAATTTGTAGGCATTGAAGCCATGCCGCTTAAGAATAGAAGACTATGTTGTTGCAGAGGCGCAAGATTACCCGTCCCTTCCTGGGGAAAGGTTTCACGGGACTCCAATGCCACACGGCTATGTTCGTGTGGGCCCATTACGTGTGTTACCCGATTGGAGGGAAGTTGCGTTGCCATATGCCCACCCAGATATTGATACACTTGGTGAGGCAGAAGGCGGGGTCATATTGTGGCCCAAAGCAGATGTCGTCTACACGACTGAAATTGTAAGATAAATTTACATTGATTTAGACTGTTGATGTGTATATATGATGTCAACTGATCTAAAATTATATATACAGGTTAAAAAGAAGACACCAGGAGCACCTAGGCCTCCACCTCCACTTCCCGCATTACCAACTTGGGTTCCAACTGACCTAACATACCCGTTAGGTCCTGCTTGTAGGGGAATGGCATGTTGGCTACGGGCACATAATATACATTGCCCTATAATAGTTTCTTTAGATGTAGATTATGCAGGTCGATCATATGATAGCTCTTTATTTATACAAGATATTATTGAGCTGTTTATGTATGATTGGCTGAATACATTAATGATAGAGACATGGATAAGGTGAGATCTTGTTTATACATCCATATACCTTGTGTAAGATCCGGTGATCTGGTTTCTTATATATTAATGCATACACCTATATGTTTTGCAGCTACTTAGTCGAAGATCATTGCAAACAATTTGCATTTGATCATGTGGGATTTTTGATTCCATCATTGATTAGTTTGGTAGCTAAAGACCCTGATAATGTTCAACAATACTGTATAGATGCTTTTACAATTTTTGGTCAGCAAAAGAAGATGATAATAATAGCTCCATTCAATGTCAAGTAAGTTTACTTTATTTATAATTTGGACTTAAGAAAATTCCATTTTTATTTTGCATTTTGAGTTATTAATTGTTAACTTCTTACTTCTAGCGGTAGACATTGGGAGTTACTAGTTATTGTCCCTGGGACATTCACTGTTTATTATCTAGATCCTGCGGGGAGTACATTGAACACTAAAATTGGACACGTAATGAGAATGCCATTATTCTGGTGAGAAATATTTCATTTTTATATCCGTTAACATCTTTTATTACATTACTATTTACTTATGCAATTTATTGTGTTATATTAACATGTAGGGGTTTAGATGCATTCAAAAAGGCTGGAGGAACGGTCCCAAGGAAAAAGAACCAGCCAATAAATTGGCAGAACGTACAAGTAAGTTCCCGACTCGAATATATATATTATTGATGTGAATTGTGCTTAGTTGTATTATTTTGTATGTTTCAATTTATAGTGTGCTACACAAGACAATGGCTGGGCATGCGCATACTATGTGATGCGATTTATGCAGATGATTATCAAATATGCCGCATTGGACATCGATACCATACATGAGGTATTATATATAGTCTCATTAGTTAGTATGAAAAATATCAATCTTATCTTATTTTTATATTATTACTTATATATATACATCATTCTCTTTGTAGGTGTTTAAAACTGACAACACTACAGGTAAACGCTTAAAAAATATACATGCTCCATATACGATGGAAGCATTAAATGAAGTAAGAGAAGAATGGGCAAAAGCCATACAAGCAGTGGCAACTGTAAGATATAATTGGGATGTTGATAGCGATAATGAATGATACTATGTAAATGAATATTTCTGAATGTTTATAAATGTATTTGAATGTTTCTATATGTGTGAATGTGAGAATCGAATTGATGTCTGAATGTATGTACTTGTGTAGAATTTTGCTTGTGACTTTTGCAGGTTTGCGGCCTGTTTGTAGGCTGATATCAATGGATGTCGTAAACCTGCAGTTCAGAAAACTGAACTGCAGGTTCTCATCCTGCTGAACAGCCACAGCAGGCCTGCAAACTGATATGAAAAAAAAAAATATATAAATAGGCGTCGGTTATTTATAGAAAACCGTCAGCAAAGACATACAGCATCGGTTATGTGATAAAACCGCCGCCTAATAGTACAAACAACCCAACCGTGCAGGATAGCACGGCCGTGGTGTAAATGGCGTCGGTTATTCATATAAAACCGACGCCTATAGTACTAACACGGCCGTGCAGGGAAGCACGGCCGTGTCGTCTTGAAGTACAGGCGTCGGTGGTTTAGTATATAACCGACGCCAAAAGTGTTCGTGCCACAGAAAATGGCGTCATCTAGGGCACTTTATGTGTCGGTTATCTACTAAAACACCGACGCTATATTCTATATAGGCGTCGGTTGTGTAGTAAATAACCGACGCACAAAGTGCCCTAGATGACGCCATTTTCTGTGGCGGGAACACTTTTGGCGGCGGTTATTTACTAAACAACCGACGCCTATAGGACAAATAGGCGTCGGTTAAAAAACCGACGCCGAAGTGTTCGACCTTTAGCGGCGCCCACATAGGCGTCGGTCGGAAACCGATGCCAAATGGGGTTAAACGACCGACGCCAAAGGCCGTTTCTATAGTAGTGACTCCAACAATACGAACAAATTGTGACATGGATATAAAAATGATCTTACTGATATAAAATCATATATTTGATATGTTTGTGTCTAAGTGAAGAACATGTGTTGTGTACCTTTTTTTTTGCTCTACTCAACATACGTTCGGTCATGATGAGTAAAAAAAATAAAGAACTATGTTGCGGCCTTTATTTTGAGCACATCCTTTTTTGGGGTTCAATGTTGGTTCATTTTTTGGATTTCTATTTTTATGAAGAAAAATGAATTCCTTAAAGGGGAGTGAATACTGTCTGATCAATGTATATTTTTTGTCATGTCAGGACAGAAGATTGGTATCAAGTATGGAGAACTCTTCGTCTCCAGGTTTGTCTAATTCGATCCTTCTGTATGTGTCATTCATGATGTTCTATTGTATTTTGTATAGGGATTTCTTCTTTATTTTTCCCTTTCAGTATCTTTATATGCTGTTTTGAATTTGAATTTAAAATTATAAATCGTTCAGGGTATCTGGTGTAATTTTTGTCAATATTTTCCGAAATTATGTAAAAGTCCTTTATCGTACACGGACAATCCGTTTGGGGTGTTCTATACAATTTTTGATGATATTTTTTCAATACGTATTCATTTTTTGTAGTATATAAACACTTCCTTTGGGGTATTAGATATAATATGTACATCACAAGCTTCAGAAAAATGATTTCAATATACAAATTTTCAGAACTTGAATGGTCGATCGGCTTCCCGATTATTCTCACTGCCATCATTCTGTGCCAGACGTAGGGTTTGGTAGCTGAGGAGAACGTCGATTCAGAAGGCGATTGGAACGTCAGGAGGAGGGCTTTTGGTGGTAGCATCGCTAGGCAAATAATTTTTTCATTGACCAAATCTTTCCATTCATCGCTAGGCAAATAATTTTTGATTGACCCGATTTTTTTCATTCTTCTAAACTATTCTTTGCCATCTTTGTGTCAGAAGAGAACAATAGTTGGGAAGGCAGAGAACGATAGTTCTGAAGCCGGTTGAAAGGGTGTTTTGGTGGTAGTATCGTCAGGTAAATCACTTTCCAACTTGCCTAATTTTCTGTTACTATATATTTTTTCATAATCTCTATCTGTTCTCGGGGTTGGAAGTTACAGCCGTAACAATTCCTGAAGAACTTAGTAATTCATTTCAATGCTTCTTATACTCTGATACAATCTATATATAACTTATTATTAACATTAATTTAACTTACAAATGATCTTCATTTTCAAATCAAAGGCATGACTCTATTTTGATAAGTCAATATAGGAGAGTCAAGCTACCATTTGGAAGGAACCTACTAATCATGTTGACCGTCTTTTTCTTTAGTGAAACAAGGGAGTAAATTTTGTCTGTACGTGTTCTTTTTCCTATATCATTAACAACAATAGTATAGAGTATATATTATGTTTTTATATTCAATTATAACATCAATAAAGAAGCACATGTTACATTATCAAATATGCTAATTGTTTCTCTTGACCAAAAAAAAATTAATACATTCATGTACCTTATTCAAAAAATAATTTTAATATTCTATTCTTTGAAAATTGAGATTTATTACTTGTAATTTATACATTTTAAAATTTTTCTTCTCCAAAACTTTTAATTGTATTGACGTCATCAAGATGACAAGTATATGATCATTTTCTAAAATAAAGAAAGTAAGATTGCATATGGTATGTTTTTTACATTTCCTTGCATATGAACCATACTACAATACCACATTAATTGAGACATTTAAATCTACTATATCAAAAGTAAAATGCAAGAAATACATTTAACAAATCACATCAAACAATGATACAATGAATATATCCTAACAAACATTGAAATCAATTACATAATTGTACAAACCAAACACAATAGATGAGCCATCTTCAAAATTTAAAGACAAATTATGTATCTTTAACTTTTTTGTTAGAGGACTAATTTTATACTCCTTCACTGAGATTGGCTAATATAAGAACATATTCCACAATACTTGACTTCTCTAAATATTATAAACAAAAGTGAATGTCTTTAGGATATACATAGCAAATCAAAGGAAGCAATAATCTGCCACAATAGTCTTACATGCTTCCTTAATTTTTACATTGTCACTAAGAGTTTTAGATCTACTATAGCAGTTCTACTAATGCATAATCTGAAGAACATTTCTTACGATAGTAAAAATTCCCACGGTAGTTAATTGAGAAGACCACCTTATTTGAGTAAATACAAAACTTTATTCAATCTGTGAACAAATCTTGGTGAATAGTCCATGTAAAAAAATTATGTTAGCTCACCATTAAGAAAAGAATTACAAATGTCAATTTCAATCATCTTCCACTTGAATGAGACAACAAGAGTAAAAAAAACATTAACAATGGAAACTTTGATTAATGGGCTGACAGAATCTAAGAGTCTTAATTATTCACCCCATCCTTTCCCTATAGGCTGAGACAAAACCAATGCAAACATGAATCATTCTACTAACGACATTATCACACTTCTAATTTTGGATATCGTTTTATGTAAAAATTTGAAAGTAGCTAATTCTATATTATAATCATTTCAAAAAAAATTGAAAACTTTGAATAAACCTTCATATTAAAGCATGTCAATTATCCATAAACCTCCGAGAACACAGTAAAAAAAATATATATAGTTATGACCTAAAACAAATGAAACTAACAAAAGCTATCGTTAACATGTATCATATTTAACATGAAAAATTCACGAATTGATTCGAATGCTTTTCATAATGTGATGTAATCTACATACAATTTACGATTAACATCAATTGAACTTGGAATTGCTTTTTATTTTCAGATCAAAGGCATGACTTCATTTTGATAAGTCAATATACAAGAATGAAGCTGCTTTTTGGAAGGAACCTACCAATCATGTCGACCATCTAAAACTTTTGTGAAACAAGGGAGTAAATTCTATCCAGTATGTGTTTTTCCCTGTATTATCAGAGACAATAGTATATACGGTATATTATGTTTAAATGTTAAGACATCAAGAAACAAGGAAAACTTACGTTCTCAAATATGTTAACTGTTTCTATTGATAAAAAAAATTAATGCATTCATGTACCTTATGTACAGAATAATTTAAATATTATATTTCTTTTTAAAAATGATATTATTAGTTGTAATTTTAGCATTTTATGATTTTTTTTCTTACATATGGCTCATAAAACAGTAAAAATGAAAAATTATATGTATCTTCAATACTTTTGTCGGATCTTGACATGTCGGTTGTTTTTAACCGTAGGCATCTCGCCAGGAAGTTGGTGGGCTTATCATGAATTAGGTCGGGGTGGCTGGTGGTTATAGGGAAATTCAGTTCTCAAGGAAAAATAGCGTAAATTGCAAAACAAACATACAATGTTATATGGCATATAGAGGACCTATTCGTAATTAAGAAAAATGAGTGTGAAAAATTCGTCTGGTCGTCTCTCAATTCTTCTCATTTTTCCATCTACTCGCCGACTACTGCCAAGACCTGGCTACAGTGGATGCGACTCCGGCAGCGGTCGTTGCACTCTCCTCATCCCAGCCGCTAGCAGCGGTGTCGTACAGGAGTTTAGATTACTCACCTCCCTCTTCTTCCTACCCTCAGGGCTGGATGGCTGCTCCGGGCGGCGGTTGGATGCCTTTTCCATTATCCCAGCTGCTGTTCTCCGTAACCTCTCTGAAAAGTTGTATGAGAAGTGTAAGAACGCTGCCCTCGAGGTATGAAATCTACCCATCTATTTTCATCCACTCCGACGATGCTCTTTCCTTGATTGTGCAGATGCTGTGAAACCATATTAGTCGTTATTGTTGTCGTTTGTTAATTGTTCGATCAAATAATTTCTCATTTTGGATTTTTGTTGAGGGAATTGTGAAGCATCTTTCTGGTACACTGCGGACCACGACAAGATAACTGCAGTAATCAATCTATTGACTGCGGAGTTCACATACTCTCCCTAGGCTAACCATCGAAAGGTGCATGCCACATCTTTTAACTTGCAATTGGTTGTTTGTACCCTTGAGAATAACTAAGGATAGTTGGCACCAGCTTATGTTTTAATATGCATTTTCAACTACTGTTCAAAGGGTGGACTGATAGGAATTGCTGCAGCCACAGTTGGTTTGGGTTAAGAAGCTGGCCGACATCTTGATGTAAGCAAGATACTCCCTAGATATTGCTCAAGACTGAAGTCGTTTTATACTGATATTGAGGAATGGGTTGACTTTCTTAGCATTTTCTCTAACATAACTGTCAAATGTCATAAGATTCGTAATTGATTGGTATTACACATCTTCAACCCATGAATTATTTGAATGTCTATATCTGGTTTTTATCTCAATCTTAACACCATATGAATGCATTTGAATCTGATGGATTCAAGTCAAATAGAAGCAAAACGGAATATATGCTCTACTATTATATATACTCTTCTACTGCTACCATGAGGTATCTTTGCTCTGCGTTTAATAGACATATTTTTTTCTCTTCTTCTATTTTCGTCTATTCTGTGTTTCTATGTGTTTCTTCATCTGAGAGCATTCCATCTTCTTCATGTGTCTATTACTTCCTTGCCTCAAACTGGTTCAGTGCTTTTCTCTATACATCCTCTTAAGTCAGCTTTTTGTTTCTTTTGAAGGGGCGGTTTTTCTTCTGTTTGATTTCTTTAAATTTTACATAAATATTTTTACTTGGAATTGTCCTATCTTAATATGTTTTTCACTGCCTTACACTCCTCTTTTCTCTCTTTCTCTCTATAGTGAAGCGGGGACAACTTTGTGGACGAACTCCTATGAGTGGGGTAGCTTGAAGAACCTCGTTAGCATCGGTCATTACTCCAGAAATACGAACAAATTGTGACATGGATATAAAAATGATCTTACTGATATAAAATCATATATTTGATATGTTTGTGTCTAAGTGAATAACATGTTTTGTGTACCTTTTTTTTTCTCTACTCAACATACGTTCGGTCATGATGAGTAAAAAAAATAAAGAACTATGTTGCGGCCTTTATTTTGAGCACATCCTTTTTTGGGGTTCAATGTTGGATCATTTTTTGGATTTCTATTTTTACGAAGAAAAATGGATTCCTTAAAGGGGAGTGAATACCATCTGAGCAATGTATATTTTTTGTCATGTCAGGACTGAAGATTGGTATCAAGTATGGAGAGCTCTTCGTCTCCAGGTTTGTCTAATTCAATCCTTATGTATGTGTCATTCATGATGTTATGTTGTTTTTTGTATATGGATTTCTTCTTTATATTTCCCTTTTAGTATCTTTATATGTTGTTTTGAATTTGAATTTAAAATTATAAATTGTTCAGGGTATCTGGTGTAATTTTTGTCAATATTTTCCGAAATTATGTAAAAGTCCTTTATCGTACACGGACAATCCGTTTGGGGTGTTCTGTACAATTTTTGATGATATTTTTTCAATACGTATTCATTTTTTGTAGTATATAAACACTGCCTTTGGGGTATTAGATATAATATGTACATCACAAGCTTCAGAAGAATGATTTCAATATACAAATTTTCAGAACTTGAATGGTCGATCGGCTTCCTGATTATTCTCCCTGCCATCATTCTGTGCCAGACGTAAGGTTTGGTAGTTGAGGAGAACGTCGATTCAGAAGGCGATTGGAATGTCAGGAGGAGGGCTTTTGGTGGTAGCATCGCTAGGCAAATAATTTTTTCATTGACCCAATCTTTCCATTCATCGCTAGGCAAATAAGTTTTTGATTGACCTGATTTTTTTCATTCTTCTAAACTATTCTCTGCCATCTTTGTGTCAGAAGAGAACAATAGTTGGGAAGGCAGAGAACGATAGTTCTGAAGCCCGTTGAAAGGGTGTTTTGGTGGTAGTATCATCAGGTAAATCACTTTCCAACTTGCCTAATTTTCTGTTAATATATATTTTTTCATAATCTCTATCAGTTCTCGGGGTTGGAAGTTATAGTCGTAACAATTCCTGAAGAACTTAGTAATTCATTTCAATGCTTCTTATACTCTGATACAATCTATATATAACTTATTATTAACATTAATTTAACTTACAAATGATCGTCATTTTCAGATCAAAGGCATGACTCTATTTTGATAAGTCAATATAGGAGAGTCAAGCTACCATTTGGAAGGAACCTACTAATCATATTGACCGTCTTTTTCTTTAGTGAAACAAGGGAGTAAATTTTGTCTGTACGTGTTCTTTTTCCTATATCATTAACAACAGTAGTATAGAGTATATATTATGTTTTTATATTCAATTATAACATCAATAAAGAAGCACATGTTACATTATCAAATATGCTAATTGTTTCTCTTGACCAAAAAAAATTAATACATTCATGTACCTTATTCAAAAAATAATTTTCATATTCTATTATTTGAAAATTGAGATTTATTACTTGTACTTTATACATTTTAAAATTTTGCTTCTCCGAAACTTTTAATTATATTGACCTCATCAAGATGACAAGTATATGATCATTTTCTAAAATAAAGAAAGTAAGATTGCATATGGTATGTTTTTTTCACTTCCTTCCATATGAACCATACTACAATACCACATTAATTGAGACATTTAAATCTACTGTATCAAAAGAAAAATGCAAGAAATACAATTAACAAATCACATCAACCAACCATACAATGAATATATCCTAACAAACATTGAAATCAATTACATAATTGTACAAACCAAACACAATAGATGAGCCATCTTCAAAATTTAAAGACAAATTATGTATCTTTAACTTCTTTGTTAGAGGACTAATTTTGTACTCCTTCACTAAGATTGGCTAATATAAGAACATATTCCACAATACTTGACTTCTCTAATAAAAAGAATATTATAAACAAAAGTGAATGTCTTTAGGATATACATAGCAAATCAAAGGAAGCAATAATCTGCCACAATAGTCTTACATGCTTCCTTAATTTTTACATTGTCACTAAGAGTTTTAGATCTACTATAGTAGTTGTACTAATGCATAATCTGAAGAACATTTCTTACCATAGTAAAAATTCCCACGGTAGTTAATTGAGAAGACCACCTTATTTGAGTAAATACAAAACTTTATTCAATATGTGAACAATTGTTGGTGAATAGTCCATGTAAAAAAATTATGTTAGCTCACCATTAAGAAAAGCATTACAAATGTCAATTTCAATCATCTTCCACTTGAATGAGACAACAAGAGTAAAAAAAACCATTAACAATGGAAACTTTGATTAATGGGCTGACAGAATCTAAGAGTCCTAATTATTCACCCCATCCTTTCCCTATAGGCTGAGACAAAACCAATGCAAACATGAAGAACATTTCTTACCCTAGTAAAAATTCCCACATTAGTTAATTGAGAAGACCACCTTATTTGAGTTAATACAAAACGTTATTCAATCTCTGAACAAGTCTTGGTGAGTAGTCCATGTAAACAAATTATGTTAGCTCACCATTAAGTAAAGTACTACAAATGTCAATTTCAATCATCTTCCACTTTAATGAGACAACAAGAGTCAAAAAATATTAACAATGGAAACTTTGATTAATGGGATGACAGAATATAAGAGTCTTAATTGTCCATCCCATCCTTTCCCTATAGGCTGAGACAAAACCAATGCAAACATGAATCATTCTACTGAAGACATTATCACACTTCTAATTTTGGATATCTTTTTATGTAAAAATTTGAAAGTAGCTAATTCTATATTATAAACATTTCAAAAAAATTTGAAAACTTTGAATAAACCTTCATATTAAAGCATGACGATTATCCATAAACCACCGAGAACACAATAACAAAAATATATATAGTTATGACCTAAAACAAATGAAACTAACAAAAGCTATCATTAACTGGTATCATATTTAACATGAAAAATTCATGAATTGATTCCAATGCTTTTCATAATGTAATGCAATCTACATACAATTTACGATTAACATCAATTGAACTTGGAATTGCTTTTTATTTTCAGATCAAAGGCATGACTTCATTTTGATAAGTCATTATACAAGAATGGAGCTGCTTTTTGGAAGGAACCTACCAATCATGTCGACCATCTTAAACTTTTTTGAAACAAGGGAGTAAATTCTATCCAGTACGTGTTTTTTCCTGTATTATCATCAGAGACAATAGTATATACTGTATATTATGTTTAAATTTTAAGACATCAAGAAACAAGGAAAACTTACGTTCTCAAATATGTTAACTGTTTCTATTGATAAAAAAATTAATGCATTCATGTACCTTATGCAAAGAATAATTTAAATATTATATTTCTTTTTAAAAATGATATTATTAGTTGTAATTTTAGCATTTTATGATTTTGTTTTCTTACATATGGCTCATAAAATAGTAAAAATGAAAAATTAGATGTATCTTCAATACTTTTGTTGGATCTTGACATGTCAGTTGTTTTTAACTGTAGGCATCTCGCCAGGAAGTTGGTGGGCTTATCATGAATTAGGTCGGGGTGGCTGGTGGTTTTGGGGGAATCCGGTTCTCAAGCAAAAATAGCGTAAATTGCAAAACAAACATACAATGTTATATGGCATATAGAAGGACATGTTCGTAATTAAGAAAATTGAGTGTGAAAAATTGTAGAACAAATCCAAAATGGGTCTTTATATATAGTATAGATGTATGAAACATGGTTCCATGTTGACCTTAGCATTGGTATTATTCAAACTTCAATCCACATTCATTAGATGATTATTTAAAAGATGTCACACCAGTTTGACATTTTATTTATGTATTCCTTATACAGTACACATAGTTTTCACTATGTGAGTTGACTTTCATGATATATGGCATTACCCATGTAGGTCGTTCCCTCAGATATATTTCATTTATTTTTCGTTGATCAGAATATCACTTATGTACATGGGGCATCTCCCTGTCCCTTTGAAAATTCCCTCTGTATAACTGTAATAAGGATAATTTATCTAATATCTCACTCTCTTGGTTTCTAAATGCATCTTGCTCGACTCCTTGCTAACCACTCTATCTCCCTTTATTTGTGAAGTCGTGCTCTGTCCCATACTCCATCTAGGGGATAGCAGGTATATAGTGATATAAAGCATGGGATTGCATGCTGATTTCTACATTCCTTACCATTGTATAGTAGTTATTATCATCAATATTAATATTAAATTAAAACTTTATTAAACAACTCACATCTGGAAACACTATAGCCTCAAGCAATACTCTCCCGCTAACTACCTTTTATGGTGACAAGGAGTTCATGATAGTTGCCATATAATTTGTTTTTATTTATTGATTAGTCCACTACTTTGTTACATTTAGCGTTTTACTGTGTTGCTGGTTAGTCATTTATAAGTTAGAATAATATTTTATAGACTAAGTTTTGCATTGATTTTTTACTTACTGAAATATTTTTGAATATTTGTATAGTCAATACAAATTCACATCACCAACTCAGTAAGTTACTAAATTATTTTTATATGCTCATGTTTTGTTACAAATATACAGCAGTAACTCAATAACATCCGTGTAGTTATCTATAAACTCCATTTGCTATGTTAATCAAACGTATATCCAATGCTATATTTTGTAAATGAATGTTTCATAGTTCTACAACATGCCATTTCATAAGCAAAAAGAAAGACCACATATATCCATTGAAATCGCTCAATACCAGCTTCAATATTTCAATTAACTCATTATATGGAGTACGGTATGAGAATGCCAATTAAGTGGATGTATGGTGTGTATGTCTTGAAGATTTTGATTCTACTAAAATTGATTGATTTTAATAATCTTCTGTATTTATTTTACTTGCAGGAAGTATATAGACCATTGACGTAAAATGATCATCATAGATGATGAAAAAGATCAAGGCACTTGGGGAAAAGAAATCTATGAAGAAAAACAACACATGAAAATAATGTCAAGATCTTTTATGAATACTGATATGTTGATCCTTTCTGTTTTGTTTTATGAAAAAAAGTCTCAGAACTCACACTGTTCCGTTTTCTGTAGAAAGACATGTATATATTGGCGTCACACCTAACTTAATAGTTCAAACTATTTTGACATATAGTACAAGCTACTGCTCTCATCCCATGAGAAACTTATTAAGTGTACTGAAATTCTGTTATTATCGTGCAATATAAATTTTTTTACTTCCTAAACATGCACTACTAATTTTAGTATGTACAATACTTGCTTCCGTTATATTTTGGATTACAAGTTAACCTCTAATTTTTTAATCTTCTACTTTTCTGTAAACCAACAGTTTATGTTGCATGCATTCGGTTTTATTTTAGTTTTGCTTTTGTTTGAACTTTAAACTAAAAATTATGAGTGATTCTCCAACCCGTGCATAGCACGGGTTTCTGGCTAGTGAAAATAAAAAGCAGCGCTATTTGATCGGCACTAAAATGGCGGAATCACCAGCAACCAAATATCGTCCATGCTCTACAAAATTAAGATACCCTTACATTCCTTTCTAGGCTCTCATCAATATCTATGTATCTACTCTCTTTCTTTGTATATAGTCGCCAGTAGTCTGATTCTCTTAAGATACGTCAAATCACCATGACTGAAATCTATACACCTATGACTCGACACATGGGTTCAAATCTTCTGTTCCAAACTTATTATCTAAACATGTTGCTATTAATCTCTATCGTACACATTCCTAAAAAAAAATTAAAATTAAAGTGGATTTTAGGTGAAAGTATGGAAAATATTTTTCTAGGACACAACCAATAGAGCAAGTTTGAGACAGCAGATTTGGAAGCAGGTGACAACATCACAGCTAATCGGTTGAAAATATACGGATCCATAAGACCGGCGTCATATTCCGCAAGTATTTATGACAACATTTTCACTTCTCCATACAGGTTCCTACAAGCACTGCCCTCTGCCTGCAAACGGGATCAATTTTTATGTTTATACGGAGGAGGAGCCAATCCTCTACGGACCAGAAGAATTCTATGGGCATTTACCTCCTCCCTATGTCCATGCTAGAAACTCTAATGGCCTCACGACCCGTCTCAATCACTTACAACCTGCACGTCAAGCACTCATTCCCTATGTTCACGCCCACAAAGCCTTCAACTAGCATACAGTTTAGTTCTGTTGAACCCCCTACTGCTTTACCTATGCTTCCTTGCATGTGGTCTCTCCAACTAATGACTCCTATGTTCATCTTAACTAGCCATATAGGCTGTTTCTCCCATCTAACCTCCTTGTATGCCAACCTCTCCAATCCGATCTCATAATGTGTCCTTCCGTCTAGCTTCTAGTTCTCTAGACCCACCAAATGTCTTCACGATTTTTTTTTCCATTGTAATTCAAAAGATTAATTTGACCATTCAAAGATTCTCATACTGGGCTTCCTCTTATCTAATCTCACAATGCTCACTCTGGATGGTCCAATGAACCACTAAAAGGAATAAACCTCGTGCTACTCCTTGCCAGCCCTATTCCTCCATTCTAAACTCAAGTGTGAAGAGAAATTCTTATTATAAGTATTGGAGTTACAAAGAGTGTCACACACACACACACACACATATATATATATATTAGTAAACATACACGCGCACATGCACGATTCACCTCAAACATGTAATAAATTACCTTTATTAATTATAAAATAAAAATAAGAAAACATGTTGTGTAAATTTTCAAACATGATTAAAACTATTCCATTTTTGTAATACACTTTTCTATTAATAAACATAAGCGATGCAAGCCATAACATAGGTTGAGATATAATTTTTTAATGTAAAGTATGAATATAATATTGAAATATTGATCTTGATTTTCTAAATTAGATATTTCATGATACAATATTAAACTTATGTAAAATGTTATAAGGATTAAATTACAGAAGTTGGATTGCAATCATGTTGAAATGAACGTCAAATTCTCACGTAGAGTTCGAAGAATAAAACTCAATAAGCACATAGAACATGAGATTGAAAAATGAAACCTAATAAGTACAAAGAACATAAGATCGAAATTGAAATGAAATAGGTTTAAATTATGAAATTTATCACCAATGAATACTTTGCTATGTAACTAAATAACATATGACATCCCATCAACTAATTCTAAAAGATGAACTCATGCTTAAGAAGCAAGTCTATATTATGTCTTGCAAATCTCTTTAATGGAAGAGTTGTCCACTACCTAGTCAGGCTTGCAATTAACAAGTAGTTACGAACTCACATTTAGCTACAACAATTCACTCATTCATTCACATTTTACCGCGACCTTGCACTTGCATAGTTCAATTAACAATGACATTAAAGGCAATACATTACTGCATACATAAGTATCAATGATAGATATGAAGGGCTAATTTGGCTGGATTTAGTTAGGTGTACTTGTGTGAGTTTGTAATGCAAAAATGTGCCTTAAATATACACTGTCATCTGACTATACCTATTAAACAGGCCCAAAGTGTAGGAGATGCCACATCACAAAGTGCAAGACAATTGTGTAACAACATATCTTTCATTTTCCATGTACATCTCAGTTGTCATTACAGACAAAAAGATGTCCACTCCGTTTAGTTGGGCAGAGGAAGCACGGGCACCCATTTACCCACATTGGCACCCATAATGATAGATGTTACCCGTTCCTTTTGTACATGTGCTCCTGGAAGAGTGATGCAATAGATAGTATATTGTATGTCTCCATTCGTTTCAGAGTGAAGAATCTTGTCGTCGTCAATCGAAGTGCTTAGATTGACACCTGTCAGGTTGTTCACAACCATAAAGACCCCTTCGTCTAATATGAAAGTATGCATATGGAGATGGTACATGATTTTCGGAGCAGGGGGTCGTGAAAGAGAGAAGTCACTTTGTCTAATAGGGATGTATGCATACTGATCATTAAGTAGCAGCTGGGATTTGTAAGTTCACGGTGTCGTCAAACATGGTGTGGCTTAAAATACAGATAGTTTGTTAATGTAACTACTACGATCAGATGCAGGACAACAAATTGACATATAATCTGAGCTGCTTTTTCCACATAACTACCAGAATTTTAAAATAACGTAGCCAAACGGCTCCTCAGAATAATTATTGTTGTTATTGCAGTTATAGAGAAGGATCCAACCGAGAAGAATGTGAAATGTCATTTTACCTGTTGTAATATGATTTCTTGTATTTTCAGGTAGGAGTGGTATTACTTCTACTGAAATCAAGTATATAAATGAGAAACAATTAAGCTTTTTCATTAGAAGAGATAATATATATTAAATGAATATGACTGTAACCAGGGTAATTTTTCAACCAGAAAGAGACGTTGTTGTGATGCAATTGCGTACTCCGGAAGTATGTCTAGAACAAACATGCCTATTGCTATTAGTTTACTCAACCAAAGGAGAAGTTAGAAATATAACAAATCAATTACATGTCTGAATAGAGAAGCGTAAAAAAACTGAAGGGACTTCTGAACCAACAATAAAATAATAGTTTGAACGAACAAAATCAAAAGAAAAATATCATGCAAAGGATTATCTATCCACCTCTTGCTGGTGATGCACTGATGCACATTGTAAATTTTAAAAATATAAGTATATCAACTTTGACTATCTTTAGACGTGAGGAGACAAACTGATGTTGTTCTTACCTAGAAAATGGAGGTCCTCGATAACCATTGCAAATTCATGATGTGTAGGATCATCATTCACATGGTTCGAGGGAAAGAGGTTATCTCAAGATTTTAGGAGGATGTGCACAAGGTGAAACAAAAAAATTAATCCATTTGGCAAATAAAAATGGGGAATATACATAAAGGAGAAAGATCAGATCAGAATGGCCTTATCTCATATGTGAGTTTCCTTGTAGTTGGAGTGATGGTATCGCTGGTGGTATAAGGCGGCCGACAAGAAACCTTCCCCGCAAGCAGACGATGTACAAGATGCATAGTTCCAAGGACGGAAATTGGAAACGAAGGCCTTTTTTCCAACCTTCTTTTACCCATCAATTGAGAACCATGTTGAAAGAGGGATTCACGCGAGATGATAGGCACCACTGTACATCCACACTTAGAGCTCCGCGAAGTAGTGGGAGACCCAAATATAATAGATAGTTGTGAGGGATGACAGTTGGAAGAAGCTTTTGTGGATTGCATCTTTGTTGACTGCTTATAAAGGGAATGAGTTACATCCAGGCTAGCTGCAAGGTGTAAACTGAGCACTCAGTCGACTGTTTGTAAAGAACGAAAACAATATTGTCAGTAGAAGCACACATTTTCATCTAATTTGGATTGTGAAAGTCGATAATGTAAATGTACTTAATATATTGGTATCATTGAATCTTTTCCATATTACCTGACAACGTGAACAGCTGCCAAAGCGATCACGAAGATAACTTTCAGATGCAGAAATTTGTGAATTTTTGTTGGAACTGTGATGAGTTCTACCGTGTTGTATGTTAAGAAAAGAACGTTGTGACCCATATAAGAAATGCCGGTCAAAAGATTAGTGTATCCCTTATTCTTCTTGCTTTAAGAAATCATCGTAGCAATGCACCTCACTCTTCAACACACCATGGCAGATGGCTAACGTCTGCCTTCTCCGTTTCATTCTCCAATTAGTTTTTAAGAGGATGGGCTGCCGCAGAAGTACTTTGTAACTGAGAATTAGAATATAGACCGGGGGTTGCGTATTCAACCACCTACGACGACACAATCTATAGTTACTCCTCAGGGTCCACGTTCGTCAAATACAGGTGCATCTCGGGAGCCCACGTCTACTTGATGCGCACACACATCACAAGCGGCAGCCGAGAGGCTAAGATCGTGCTGCGACGATAAGTTTGGCGTTGTGAACCGGGAGGAAACAAAATAACTACTTAGCGGATAGTAAGATGTGTTGTGAGAAGAGAGTGAGTTACGGAGGTTGCAGGATTTTGAATTTGCAGCAATCTGATTGGTTAAAAGGTTTTTCAAGTGGTGAAAATGAAAAAGTTCTAATTAGTTAGAAAGATTCGCTCTTTTTATAGTAGTATATATATATATATACATATACATATATATATACATATATATATATACATATATATATATATAGGGTAACGATCCAGTGAGAAACATATCTGGTGAGAGCATAAGAGGCATTTGAATAACTCTCCACATAGATCAATTTTTCATAATCCAACCGTACAGATTACAAGTATACCCTAATATCTACCTTCTTATAAAATTTATCACCGTCCAATTTGTAGATCATTCACAACAACCAAATATTTTTCGACGCTCTGTATTGAATTTCAGGCTGACCGTTGGATGTAGAAAGTGTATATTGTACATATGGATATGTAAACAATGTCTGATTGCAGTGATTTTTTGCGAGAAGGTAAATGAAATGATGTTTTTTCCATCTATATGGTTGTATTTTAAAAAATAGTTACTAATGTGTAGTTATTCAAATGCCTCTCATGCTCTCACCATAGGATGTTTCTCACTGGATCGCTACCCTATATATATATATATATATATATATATATATCATTATACATATATCATTATCTCAAGATATGATGGACTACAGAGAAAATATAACATAAGTTAGACCACACTTGTATATATACTACCTTTAGCATCAGTTAAACTAGCATTATAATGTTAGTTTCTTACTGCTAAAGTCCTTCTATGAAAGTTTTCTAGGAATAGTCAAACGACAACATACATAGAGCATCGACTGCTGCAAAAATAGAAACTGACAACTTCGAAATCGACGTCTTGTGGGAATATACTAGTATTGTGAGCTTGACCTGTAGCATCCTCCTTAATATTAACCATCATAGTCGACCCTTCTTCAAAGTTTCTTAGCCATAGTGTCAAACCCATGCAACTAGGACCTAGCATCTTGAATAGGTCCTTTGCAATCCAAGTAGGTAATGGAATATCTGGAAGAGGAAGTGGAGAAAAAACTGTAGGGGGCTTCTTAGGTGATATGACCAGCATATGTACATTATCATATCAATTGTCAATTATATACACAAGTAGAAAATAATCACAAATACAAACACAATGAAAATATATCATACATCAGTGTAGAAAACTTCTACTTTGGGCCACACAACCACTCCGCCTTCAGCATAACCTGTCGTCTCGTGGATGGGATGGGCATGTGGTAGTGGTGTTTGTTTCCAAGCCTGATAGACACACAAATCACATCGACAAGCATTAGATGACTATGAATCATGTCACATGGAAGGTGTATGTAATCCTCACCTAGTGCAATGGCATATTGTTCTAGTAACAGACGACATGCCCTAAACCCCTACAAATTTTTATATAAGGTAATATACACCTAAACACAAATATATTATAGATTCACCTGAAAGACTATTATATCATAGAAAGACTTACACGGACATGCTAATTGAAGGACCTCTATCATAAGGGGTTCCATCTCATATGAAGAGTGGGGCAACACATGTACTGTCTATGGAAGTAGAGAATGAGAAGCAAAAAATTATCTCATTAAGCCCTCTATTCCCTTTGCAATTATGTCTTGCACCCGCACTTGTAATAAAACTATATCCTTGAAAGATTTATGCTCATTTTATGACCCAAAAAATGATCCTATACCAACACTAGCCTCAATGGCCTTAACATGGACAAGATGTTCTAGAGTACCTAGAGAAATTGTCAATTCATTCCTTTGGCCCTTAGGGATGGACTTTCCTTATTTTTTTTCTTATAAAGCTCTCTCTAATCAACACCAATAGTAATTGGTTAGTAACACATAACAATCAAGGTCAAAAATGGACATATAAAGTGCAAAGTTGAATTTTACCATTTTTGTAGCCACCTCAGTAGTTGCGTTCTTGGGTATTTCTCTAAATTGATTTTTCCTTATAGCCATCTATTCATGTGCTTAAGCAAAGGTGTAGGAGTAGTAGAAGACTCAACAGATGCAAGATTAGGCTGCCAAAAATAAGACACTTCCAGTCTCTTTTGCCTCTGCATTATGTGGCCACCTAGATCCAAGTTGTGGTTGTGTACATTCCTTGCACGCCTTTGTTTTTTATCAATATGTAAAGTCTAGTTAATACAAACCATATGTTATATATGTAATACATTAAAATCATAAGAATTTATTTTAAATATGTAATACATTACATAATACATCAAATTCATCTAATTAGTCATTAAGAATAATATGTACAAAAAAAGAAGCTTAATACCTCAATTTTATTTGTTTGTCTTGAAGGAACAAACGCCTCCCATACCTTTGGGTAAAAATAGGATCATTGCTTAGTAGATGACTTCTTCTTCTTGTTGCTCATTATGTATTCTATTGTTAGACTTGTCCTAATACTCCTTAATAGCCTCCCACAATGTTGCATTGCCTTTTTACGATGCATTTTTTCATCAAGATCAAAGATTTTCTATAAGATTTCAAATAATTAATGCCATATTTATAAAAATAGAATAGTGAATATCTTTAAAAATCAGAATATCTTACACAGACATCCTTTCATATGTATTCTTTCGTGGAAGGATCAACACTATGCCCAAATTCTATTGTCATATCCACTTTACTGCGAGTAAGAGCCCATAGACATTGCACAAAAGTAATGTGATTCTTCCCAATAAGATTCCCTACATCAATAAAGTCAATATCTAGCTTTGGTCCTTTACCCCTTTGCGTTGTTAACTTGTTCATCAAGGTGATGCCTCTTCTATGTGCACGATCACACTGTTCCTCTGCAAAGCCAACAAGATCCTTAGGGTGTACATCCTTAGGATGTTCATTCTAAAATTGTCAAGAAATGCATATAAGTGATAGAGAACGTATAATGCACATCTATGTAATAATTTTGATAGAGACTGCAAAATGCACATATATGTAATAAAACAATACAACTTACACCATTATGGTACTCATCCTCACATTGCACATCACGATGCTCATCCTAACGGTCAAACACCATCTAAAATGTCATATTAATAATATTCAAAGAATAAATATAAGTGATAAATGATGAAACATATAACTGTAATAATGAATGTAAAATGCACATCTAGCATTTAAAAAATAAAATACATGCCTCTAGTATTGGTTGGATCTTTGATCAATTAATATTCCTTCTATGTGATATGAACATAAATATAAGTCAATGTTAGCTTCAACATTTGGTGATGGTAAGCCAACTGAGAATGAACTGGAGTTAACATACTTATCATAATACTCTTCTTCATCAATAGGATCTGCAATTAACTACTTCCTTTTTCCATGAAGAACAACATACCATCTTTTATTTGTAGGATCATTGATGTAGAATACTTGATTTTCCTGTAATGCCATTATGAACTATTCATCCTTCTCGCCAATCTTTTCAAAATTCATTAATGTGAATTCCAATCCATCCACTACAACTCCTTTGGTGTTATCAACCAATTACACCTAAAGATAGGACTTCTGAAATATGTGTAGTAAAATTTGCATACATCTTCAATGGAACCATAATATGACATTTTAGCTTCACGAAGAATCTTATCCTTCATACTAGAAAAATATAATGAACATGCTTGAATGGTGACCCCACTATTTTGGAAGACACTCTTATCATCTTGAAGTTTTGTGTGATATGAAAATTCATTTATGTAAAACCCTTTGTAAGACATATCATTTATTTTTGGTGTAAAATTGAGTAATTTGATATTAGTAGGAACATGATTTGGTGTTTGAGATAGTTGATAGAAGAGTTTATATTCTGACCACCTTATAAATCTTTTGAACATCATCTTTAAAAACACTCATGTACTGTTCAAAAGGATACATCTAATGAAAAATAACTAGACCCAAAATTTTCACTTCCCTAGTCAAGACAACAAGATGTACCGTGATATTAAAGAATGAAGCAGAAAAATACATCTCAAGTTGGCACAGAGTAGTGACCACTTTTGTTTACATCTTATCAAGATACTAAGGATCAATAAATTTACTACATAGTGTGTTGGGGAAGAAACAAAGCATAGTGATTGCAAACTTTACGCGCTTCAACATTATAGATCGAATAGCCACAAGACATATTTATTGTATTAGAGTGTGACAATCATGAGACTTAAGACCTATCAGTTTCAGATGCTTCATTGATATCAATATGTAGATATTAGAAGAGTATTCTTGTGGTAACTTAACATTAAGTAAGAATTCATAAAAAGTTCTATTCCCTTGTCTAGACAACGTGTAACAAGAAGGAGGTAAATATAATTTTTGACCACTACTAACTTATGTTGTTAGTTCTTTCCTCACACCCATTTCACTTAGGTCCATTCAAGATTTGAGTCTTACCTAGTATATTCAACCTAGTACCGATTACACTAACATGTATTTTTCTCAACATGCATGACAGTGATACAATGCCTAACTTCCAAAGAACTCCACTAAGGAAGATCCCATAATATTGACCTCTTCTTGAATAAATCTGTGTGGAAATAGTACTATTATAATAATAGGTCTTTATTATTCTATTTATTAATTATTCTTTATATACACTATGTACATGGGATTAGTCCCACATTGTGTAAATGTGTATTGGCCAGCACCAGTGTCTATATATATAGGTGTGCCCTGTCAATACTAAAGGAATCTCATTCCTCACATTTCTTTTCCTGTTCACATGGTATCAGAGCAACCGATACCCTAATTCTATAGAGAAGGTGTTCCACAGCAGTAGTAGTGTCATCTATCAGTGTTGACGTCATCCTGACCAGATCCTCTATTGTAACCGTCTCTCTATCTCCGCTGTGGAAATCATCTCTATCGTGTAAGATCATCTCCTCCTCTGCCATGAAAGTCATTCCCATCACAGAATCCTTTCTCTTTCCATCATGGATATCATCTCCACTTTGGGAACCGTCTTCTAGTGGTGGAAGTCATATCCTTCTTCCTAAACATCCTTTTTGGAAACATCACTATCCAAAGGTTCTTCATCTCCATCTTACTCTTGTAAGGACCCTGACCTTCATTTTAGGCTTACCCTGTTTGTTTTGCCTAAACCTTGTTCTTGGTTACTTGCTAATCATCTTTAGTGATGATTAGGGTTTTCTTGTGCTTAGTTGAGAGTTGGAGGTGCTACTTGCAAAATAACCTAAGTTAGGGTTGGAAGAGCAAGTTTGTCACCTTGAGAGATGTCTTTCTCTCTCTTTGCTTCCTCTAGGGTTGAGAGGAAGGTTTGGGCTCATGCCTTGAGTTGTCTTGGGCTTGGTTGAGCTCTTTTGGGCCTTGTTTTCCCTTGTTTGGGCCTTGCCTTGCTTGGTTGAGCCCTGTATCGGGCAAGGGTGCTTTGTGTCAGACATGGGGTATCGCCCATGGGGGTGTATCGGCCATGGATGGAGTGTGGCGGCCTTTGACCTTGGTTGACCTCCTTGCTTTGGTTGTGTCACCCTAGCTTTGACATGTGGCCGAACCTTGTTTGAGTGGTGGCATGGCATGTGCATGTGTTTTGCAAGGTGGTAAAACGAATGGACAAGTGTCCCTTTGTGGCATCCAACTTGCAAAAACAAAATTAACTTAAGAAGAAGTGAATTATTTGTAGCGAATTACTAAAAATCACTAAAAATTAAAAATTTTTGCAAAGAGATCCACACATAGGAAATCTTTTCCATCAAGAACCATTGTATAACATTTACATTCTGGTTCAAATTTAAATAACCTCTACCATCTATTCTTATATACTACAACATCAGCTGCCCTATAAATACAAACAACATAAACCTTGAGGCATCAAGCCAAAACCTCAGATAGATTTATTAAAAACTCTAACTATAAACTCCGAGGACCTGAGAGTACAGAGACGACAAATAGGACTTTCTAACTATATGACTTGACAATCAGGGTCTCCACCTGAGATCTCACTACTGTCCATGCTATTGCTTTCCTTTTTCCTGCAAAAGAGTATCTGCTTCTTTGTCCGCGTCCACCTAAAAATGTTGGATCCCACAGGGGTGAGACAATTGTAAATTGCCCCAGCGGGAGATATAACTCTTCGCCAAAACATTGTTATTGCAGTTTAAAGATATGAAACTAGGCATATGATAAGCATTTTAAAGCATTCTCAACTTTGAAAGCATTGCAACTATTTATGATAGAGCAATATATCATCTATTCTTTTAATAAGGAATAGGAATGACATGTATATCATTTATACATCATATTAAACTTTTCTTGTGACACTCATCATCTTGTTATGTCACCCATGAAACACTCTTGTTCCATTCTATTGACCTTAGCCAACCTGTTTAACAGATAAGGAGATATATCTACCATGTACTCATATATCAACAATACATGCACTGGGTTGATACCTATCCTGTGTTACTATTACATGCATTGGTCTATTACCAATCTTGTGTCATCAGTACAGGCATTTAGCCTCTGCCAGGTATTGGATTTCTTCCAAACCTGATTACACCACCAGGCATTGGACACTACCAATCCTGATTTCACAGCCAGACATTGGACTTTAGCCAACCCTGATTACAGGCATTACACCTCTGCAAGGTATTGGACTCTAACCAAACCTAATTACACTGCCAGGCAATTGGACTCTAACCAATCCTGATTTCACAGCCAGGAATTGGACTTTAACCAATCCTAATTACACAGCCAGGCATTGGACTTTAACCAATCCTGATTACACAGCCAGACATTGAACTTTAACCAATCCTAATTACACAGCCAGGCATTGGACTTTAACCAATCCTGATTACACAGCCAGGCATTGGACTTTAACCAATCCTGATTACATCACATGTCTGTTTATACAGCACTGGGCACCTTATTCTTTTTCTAACATTAAACTCTGTCCATGCCAATGATGCTCAATACATTCTTTATGTATTACAAGTATTCCTCTTTTCTCATCACATGTATAATCCAGATTCCATTATTATAATTGTATCCTTTTGTTATTATTATTATTATATTACTAAGTTCCCATTCCTTGGTTCATTATTAACATTATTATCTCTTATAAGAGACTTTTATAACCATCTTGTTACCTCTCAACTAATCTCATGGCTCACAAAGCCCTTAAAGCATCTTGTCACCTCTTACTAGGCAACATATAACCATATGGCTCATAAGGCCATTCACATCTTGTCACCTCTCTCTAGGCAACAACAACATATTCCCTCATATAATACAATAGTAACACCACTATCCCCTCAATAGGGTTAGGGCTTACTTTTCACAAGATAAGATTAAGCATATAATCATATTTCTTTATTAAAACACCTAGGGTTAAAGCATAACCCAGGTCAGGGATGTTACACCCTTGGTAAGGTGACACCTTGCCTTGGTTTAACCTTAACCCTCATCTATATATGCCTTGCCTTTCTCTTCCTTAGGAACCCTTTACCTCTTTGTTGCTCCTCTCTTCCTTGTGTGCACGATACACCTCTCCCTTGCAACCTTGGTGGTCGATCCCCTTGAAGGAGTTCCCTTCTTCTTCCTTTAGCTTGGTGGTCGAACCATAGGTGGGTCTTGTTTTCTTGGTAAGCATCTTCCCTCTCTCCTTAGCATTTTCTTCTCCATCTTGCCTACTCTTCGTCCATGGTGGTTATGCTTCTTGTTCCTTTTCTTGAGGTGGCCGAAGTAGTGTTCTTGGAGCTAGGAGCTTAAAGCTTGGAGCTTTGGAGCTTGAGGAGTTTGCTTAAGGCAGGTTACATAACTTCTAACCCTAACTATACTACCTTCTCTATACATTGCATGTTTCATATATGTTGATGATCGGCCATTGCATGTTATGTTTCTTGCTCTAGCACATGTTTTTGATCTTATGGACATAATGAGCATGATTTTGATGATGTTGTTGATGGTCTATGTGCCTTTATACCTAGTTGGTTGAACCATGGTTTACGGTTTCCTTGTTGAGAAACACTCTTTTCTCTCCTTGGTCTAGAGAAGTGAGTTTGAGCTCTAGTAATGTGGGCAATACCCCTCTCTCGATTAGGTTGAGAGGTGAGATTATATTCTAGTTGCTTGAGCAACACCCTCCTCTCACCATGGATTAGAGAGGTGAGCTTTTGGATAGATGATGACCTATGTTGAGGTGGATCCTTGTGGTTGCCCGATTGGTGATAGAGGTTGTGCAAAAACCCTCTCTCTTGGTTTTGAGAGGTGAGCCGACCTTCTTGATCAATTAGGGTTTGATGTCCTTGTGCTTGAGGTTGAAGATGATCTTGTGGGGTAGTGCCTTGCATGATATGACCTTGGAGTAGCGCTTCCCGATAGTTTAGTATTGAGATGTATCTTTGGCCAATGTGCCTAGTTGGAGTTTGGTTGGTGGTCGATACCCATGTGTGCTTGGGTGATATGCTTTGTTGAGTTCCCTGCACGATACACCTAGTTAAGGTAGTTGGCTTGGTGCCCGGTGTGCCTTGGACATTATAGAACTCAGTGGGCTATCCTTGTGTTGAGCGACATAGCTTGGTTGTAGAGATGCCTGTTATGGTGGCATATAGAAACCCTAGATGTTGCTTTGATGGAGGCTGATATGGAGTGTTTCCCTTGACCGATAGGCTTCCTTGAAGCGCTTTTGTGTTGCCTGAGTTATGAATATGTTGGACGATACACCATATCTAGAGGATGCCCGATGCACCCCCTTGTCTTGTGATGGTCTTAGCCGTTATAGCTTGGTGCCCGACACATCCTTGGCCGTTATCCTTGTTTACATGAGCTTGGGCAATATGGTATGGTGCCCAGGATGGCTTTGGCTGATACCACCATGTCTTTGTTGAGATTTGACTTATATGAAGTGTTGGACAATATGGCTTTATGCCCGACATGCTAACCCTAGATGTTGGTTGTTATGATGCTTCATGGCCATGCACAACATCATTCTTGGGTGCCATGGGTACCCTGACTGATAGGGTTAACCCTCAGATGATGCTGAGATGGTTTCACAATAGAGTTGCTTTGGGCGACACCCCTTTGGTCGATATGGCTCATGTTGAAGGTTAGCCGATGGTGGAACCTAATCTTAACCCTAGCTTAGTGCACGTTAGACCCTTGGTCGATAGCCATGGTAGTGTTGCATGATATGACTTTGGTGATGGATTCCTGACACCATGCATGATAATGATGTGCAGTGGTTGGCCGATATGGTGGTGAGTTGCCTTAGGGTTGGAAAATCCTAGCCGTTATACCTTTGGTAAGGGTATTGTTTTACCGGGTACACCCTTTGATGAGGGTTGGCACTGCTCGCCATGTTTAGTGAGGGTTGCAGGAGTTTTGGTGAGGGTTCTAATAACCCAGAATGTATATAGTTGATGGTTCTCTTTTAATAATGAGGATACAAGTGAAATGATGTAATCACTTTGAATCTTGCAAATATGTTGACAAGTTAAAATGATAGATTGTGAACCAGGAAGCTTGAAAACATATGATGTTGCTACACAAGTTGATATGACACATGCATATGGTCGCAAGTGTAAGGCATAGTATATGCCCATGATTGATAATAATACTATGAATGATAAAGCTTATGTGTGATGTACTCGTGGATGCTTCTTTATACTTGATAGTATATTAATAATCCTATTAATCCATGATGGCTTCAGTTATCTATGTGGATGTGTGCACTAACCATGTAGGTATTTCATGTGGATTCATAGCCTGGTAAGAGATATGAGATGTATGTGCTAGAATAGCACCATGTGGTATGTGGCAACAAGTTGATAGGTCTGAGGACCTAAGACAAGGCTGAGTGCCTAGCTGAAGTGTTATCCTATGATGATGAGATAAGGGATGCATTCCCAGGATGCTTGTTGGTTATTTACACTAACGAGTTTCAATAATTAAGAATGATCTTTTACTCAACTAGCTATATCCCGCAAGTATACGAGAGTAGTCGTAGTCGAGGTCGAACACAAGGAGCGTTGGTTAGTTAGGCGCAAGAGTTATGATTTTCAATAATCTAGATCGTTGTACATAAGATGATTCGATTAGAACAACTAAATTATAGATTTAAAACAAAATAGTAAATTATCACTTAAGAAAGGTTAAGATTCAGATTTAGGAGGATCTTAGACTTGGGATTTCACTATCACATCATAGCTTATATTAAAATATGAATTTAAATATGTTAATTAACTTGCAAAGGAGGTTTGTAGTCATCACTCACCTCCCGGTGAAGTAATGATGATTCTAACTCCATACATCACTCTCGTGCATGTATTTCATTTTGAATCACAAACCTTGCTCCTCAACTTAATCCCAGCCACTCTCGCGGTCAAGGACAAGTTGCCAAAAGAGTAACTCCATACTCTCAAACACATCTTCTTAGATTATGAAAGAAAGCATAAAACATGCAAGTATGATGGCCAATCACACAAACAAGCATTTCAGATCTGAAACAACTCTTGGAACATGCAAGAAACTAACATTTAGTACAAAATTCATATGTTCTTACAAGCTATGACATGGGAGTTACTCTCCCATGCCCAAAAAAAAGAGTCTACTCGTCCATAATGATGTACAACAGAAAATGTGTAGAAATTTCAGAGTTTAACATGGTTTAGAGAAGGAAAAGCTAGGAGAATTGAAAGTGTAACCCAAGAGAAGTAGAATTCCATCTTGGGGACAAAATTCCACTCCTAAAGCTGCTCCAAAACGAACTGGCTCCTCTCCCGAGAAGCTGCACGAATTTGGGGAAGCTTGGCTGCACCTTGGAGAAGACAATGGAGAAGAGAAGAAGAAATGGACTCCTTTCCCAAGAAACCACCCTTTTTCTCCTCCAAATCATCCTCCTCCGCTCCTCCTTTGCTCTGGGACGAGGGAACGTTCATAAATGACCGGGCCTAACCGCCCATTAAGTTCCCACTTCGTTTTAAACAAAAACTCATATTTTTCAAAATGCTGAAACTGCTAGGTGCACGCCGTGCAACTTTCCAGAAACTTTCAGTTTGCTCCAGAATGCATTGTGTACGGCGTGCGCTGAAGAAATGCACGTCGTGCAACTTTCCAGAAACTTTCATTCTGCTCGATGCTCCAGGTGCACGGCGTGCACTTTGCTGTTCTGGGCTGTTGTGTATTTTGATCATAACTTTCAGTGTGTAGGTCCGATTTACATGTCGTAAAAAGTGGTATTTGTGCAATTGCGAACCCCAAAACATGTAGATACTTGAGGAGTTATCTAATAAGAGATAATATGATATATTCCTCATAATTTCATTGCAATATGTGGTACCTACAATCCAAACCATGAGACAAGTAAGAATAGCTAAAAATATAGAATCTAGCATGAACGAGAGTGATAATTGAGTCAAAACAACATGGATATGCAACCAAACATGATCCAAAAGGTGATATGATTTGTGCACATCAAATCCCCCTAAGCTTAAACCATTGCTTGTCCTCAAGCAAAAAGAGCATAGAAACATAAATGAAGAATTGTCAAGTTCATGAATAGATCAAATGAAATGAAAGATGTGTATAAAACCAAACCAACCATGATCAACATGTTTATGCTCATAGCCATCAATTCAACTTAAACACCCAAGAAAGAGATTTTTAGTTCAGCAGGGGTGGTCACAATTAAATGAATCAATCAATTAAACAACATTAAGTAGAATTTGGATGACCAAGCCAAACAATTAGTGGATGTGCAACTCAAACTCTCAACTATTAAGGATACAAATGATGAAATCTTAGTTAAAATTGACAATTTTAGTTGTACTCTCCTTCTTTCCCAAAAATGATATGATAATGGATTACGGGTTCCGACACTCGGCTGCTAAAGTAGGCTTATGCACACGTGGAATGTCAGTTGGGGTATTTTACCCTCTTTTAAGACATACCACCTAACCATCGTGGGCAGATCGGACTTACACTAGGCTAGCATGATATGTGGGCGGTTTAGCCATCTTTTATGGGGTATAAAGATGAGATAAGCCAAAACAAAATTTAAAATTTTTCCAGAACATAGGAGAGTCAACTACATTGCAACATTAGCTAGATTTCATTCATTTGTTGTGAAAAATTTTCATTGAAAGAGTGGTTGAAAAATGCAGTAAGAGCTTGGCAAAGGCATCCTGTATTCCAAATGATGTTGTAAAGTTGATTTACTCACAAAAATTGAAACCATTACATGTTTTAAGCAATCAAGGATGTGAAAGATGAATTTTTAGGCTAGAAGCATAAACCAGAGTTAAGCACATGTTGATGGCCAAAAGGTTTCATTTGATTAATGCATGCCTTTTACAATTTATCCAAATGATATTTCTCATCAAAAGAGGACAATCAGTTAAGCATAGGAGTTCTATCCACATATAAAAGATAAACCTCATATCATACTAGATTTTCCACAAGAAGAGCATAATTGAAAACAAAAGACTCAAATGTGAACACAAAACAAAAGCAAATGACAAGAAGCAAATAACATGAAAGGGAAAAGCTAAAAGAACTAGGTTACCATCTGGTTGCTCCCCCCTAAGCTTGAAATCTGCAGTGTCCTCACTGCATAAATCAAACTAAAAAGGTTGCAACCGGGTACCTCATCATGGTGGAAACATCAAAGTCCATGGAGGACCGATGCTCTGATTTGCAGCTGGAAATTGTTGTGCTAAAGATTTATGCCTTCTTGCAAATATGTCCTTGATTTGGGGCAAGCGAAAGCACCTATGAGCTGCAACAAGAATAGTCTTTTGTATACCAAAATGATTTATCTTTTCATTCCCCTTTGAAGCATCATCAAAATATGAGTTGGGAAGAGTTTTCTCATTATAAAGCAATGTGTCATCTAGAGTGTGAGGAGGAAAGACATGTGGCTTGCTTGAAGAATCAACATGTAGAGAATGTATTGTACCTTTCTCCCCATTAGTTGCAACTTCATAATTATCATGCATATCAACATCATCATACTTTGAAGGATATAACTCTATAACAACTCCATTCTTCAATGTCACCGGCCTAAAATATGTAGGATTCACCTCCGGTGGACTAGGCAAGAAAGGTGGAAATGCTTCTTTGCTAAAAAGAGCTTGCTGGGTAATTTGTTTCTCCAAGATGTGTGCATGAGTGGTAATATCGTCCACCTTAGAAGAGAGTTGGAAAATGGCACCCTTCATTGATTGTCTTTGTTGATGGAACTCCTCATTTTGCTGCATTTGAGTTGAAATAAATGTTGCGAGCATGGACTCTAATCTAGAAGTTACTTGTGGTTGTTGTGGCTGAATGAAATTTGGGTTCGCATTGATGTAGAAGTCCGGTGGAGTGCAACCCATTGGAGAATAAATAGAAGAAGCATAACATGTAGAAGATGAGTGTCCAAGAAACCCACATGAATCAAAAAGAATATTGGCTGCTTGAAATGGCTGTGTGCTTAGCTTATCAAACTTTTGTGATAAAGTGTCTAGCCTTGTTGCAATCAAGTCTATAGCATCAACCATGTGATCTTCCACTTGCATTTCAGAAGTAGTATGTGAAAAGGATGGGTGGTAGCTTGTAGCCAGAATCTGTTGGCAAGGATTTGCTGCCATATCTTCAATAATAGCATAGGCTTCTCCATAAGATTTATTCATTAGAGCTCCATTTGCAGCTGCATCAATAGACATCCTTGTATTATAGCACAAACCATTATAGAAAGATTGCAATAGAAGCCAATTGCTTAGACCATGATGTGAAGATCTTTGAACCTCTCCCATGTATCATACAAGGTCTCTCCATCCCTTTGAGAATAATTGATGAGTTGACTCCTTAGCTGCAAAGTTTTTCTAGGTGGAAAATATCTTGCCAAAAAGACCTTCAGAAGCTCCTCCCAAGTGCTGATTGACTTCTTTGGCAAAGTATAGAGCCATGCCTTGGCTCTATCTTTAAGAGAGAATGGAAAAAGAATTAGGCGTATCCCATCAGTAGGAACACCATATATCTTTATGGTGCTTAGCAACTGCAAAAATTCAGCAATGTGGAGGTTTGGATCCTCCATTGGTGTCCCTCCAAATGCATTCAGCTGTAGCAATTGTATGATGGATGGGCTGATAGAAAACTCCTCTGCCTCAAATTCTGAAATATTAATAGGCCCACTCATGTGCATTGCAGCTGTACCAAAGTAGTCCTTAAGAGGAAGATCATTCTCCTTGACTAGTTCTTCATGTGAATCTAGAGGATTAGGTAGATGTGGCGTAGATGGTGGTGGTGTATGTTGTATGGATGTTGGTGGTGTATATGAGGGTGTGGAAGAATGTGGTATGGTTGTTGGTGGTATATATGATGGCGGTGATTAGGTGTGATTGATGGTGGTGTGGATGAAGGATGTGTGGATGAGGGTGGTGCATATGATGGTGACATGGATGATGGTTGTGTGGGTTGTGATTCCTCCATACACGTTTGGGTTTCACTCCTTCTTTCTCTATGAGGGCTGCAAATGATGTGTTCATTTTCTAAAAGTAGAGATATGCACGGTTCAAGGATCTTTTTATGAACACCCCATATGCTCCTACAAATAAACAAGGTGAGTGAGATACAAAAACAAACATGGAAGATACAACAAATTATGATGATAATGATGAATTATCAACAACTCTTACTCTAACAGGAATACCGATGCTCCCCGGCAACGGCGCCAAAAACTTGTTGGTTATTTACACTAACGAGTTTCAATCATTAAGAATGATCTTTTACTCAACTAGCTATATCCCACAAGTATACGAGAGTAGTTGTAGTCGAGGTCGAACACAAGGAGCGTTGGTTAGTTAGGTGCAAGAGTTATGATTTTCAATAATCTAGATCGTTGTACATAAGATGATTGGATTAGAACAACTAAATTACAGATTTAAAACAAAATAGTAAACTATCACTTAAGAAAGGTTAAGATTCGGATTTAGGAGGATCTTAGACTTGGGATTTCACTATCACATCATATCTTATTTTAAAATATGAATTTAAACATGTTAATTAACTTGCAAAGGAGGTTTGTAATCATCACTCACCACCCGGTGAAGTAATGATGATTCTAACTCCATACATCACTCTCGTGCATGTATTTCATTTTGAATCACAAACCTTGCTCCTCAACGTAATTCCAGCAGCTCTCACGGTCAAGGACAAGTCGCCAAAAGAGTAACTCCATACTCTCAAACACATCTTCTCAGATTATGAAAGAAAGCATAAAACATGCAAGTATGATGGCCAATCACACAAACAAGCATTTCAGATCTGAAACAACTCTTGGAACATGCAAGAAACTAACATTTAGTACAAAATTCATATGTTCTTACAAGCTATGACATGGGAGTTACTCTCCCATGCCCAAGAAAAAGAGTCTACTCGTCCATAATGATGTACAACAGAAAATGTGCAGAAATTTTAGAGTTTAACATGGTTTAGAGAAGGAAAAGCTAGGAGAATTGAAAGTGTAACCCAAGAGAAGTAGAATTCCGTCGTGGGGACAAAATTCCACTCCTAAAGCTGCTCCAAAACGGACTGGCTCCTCTCCTGAGAAGCTGCACGAATTTGGGGAAGCTTGGCTGCACCTTGGAGAAGACAATGGAGAAGAGAAGAAGAAATGGACTCCTTTCCCAAGAAACCACCTTTTTTCTCCTCCAAATCGTCCTCCTCTGCTCCTCCTTTTCTATGGGACAAGGGAACGTTCATAAATGACCGGGCCTAACCGCCCATTAAGTTCCCACTTCGTTTTAAACAAAAACTCGTATTTTTCAAAATGTTGAAACTACCAGGTGCACGCCGTGCACTTTAAAGTGCACACCGTGCAACTTTCTAGAAACTTTGAGTTTGCTCCATAATGCATTGTGCACGGCGTGCACTGAAGAAATGCACGTCGTGCAACTTTTCAGAAACTTTCATTTTGCTCGATGCTCCAGGTGCACGGCGTGCACTTTGCTGTTCTGGGATGTTGTGTATTTTGATCATAACTTTCAGTGTGTAGGTCCGATTTACATGCCGTAAAAAGTGGTATTTGTGCAATTTCGAACTCCAAAACATGTATATACTTGAGGAGTGATCCAATAAGAGATAATATGATATATTCCTCATAATTTCATTGCAATATGTGGTACCTACAATCCAAACCATGAGACAAGTAAGAATAGCTAAAAATATAGAATCTAGCATGAATGAGAGTGATAATTGAGTCAAAACAGCATGGATATGCAACCAAACATGATCCAAAAGGTGATATGATTTGTGCACATCAATGCTGATGCATGATTGTGATGCCTTGAGAGGCAATGGTTGATATCATGAGGGATTGAGGTCCTAGGACAATATGTTGATGGTAATAATGATGTAATCCTATAAGGCTATGTTATGCTTTGGTTGCCTCAACAAATTGGCTTAAAATATACTAATTAATTATAGACAAACATATCATGTAGTTTCCCCTAGCCATAGATCCATTACTGTTGTATTTGGTGATGGTGAAATAGGTTTATCCTGCGGGATTACCTGGAGCGCATATTATTGAATATGCGAGGTTTCCCCTAGCCTAAAATAGGAGGGTTGAGTGCAACTATGGTTGCAGACTCAGGATATATGGAGCATGGTGAATAGGCCCATGGCTCAGGATATGTGATGATGAGCATGATGCGTTCATGGCTCAGATGTATGTAGTAGCACCTATGATGAGGTGAGCTAGAGATATGGGTAGCTTGTAGAGATAACCCAGAGGCTGAGGCCTATAAGCATAAGACTGTGGTCTTGCTTGATGATTCATGTACTAACCACGGGAAGGTGAGGTCATGGAGTCTGGATCTCCTTAGACCTTGTATGGAACCAGATTGGGATTCACAGCCAATGGTTGTATTTGAGCAGGGAAGGCTCACTTCCTCAGGGCATAATAAAATGTAATTCAGCTGAATAGTATATATTGCTCAGAGCAAATACGGAACATTGATTGAGACCTTGCGTATATAGCTGATCTAGTTACACCTTGCATATATGTGTACGATCTTTATATTTTCTGATAAGTTCTTATAAAACTTATCTTGTCAATCATGTTCCATAAAGAAAAGCTTGGTTATATGCCTCCCGGATATCTTGGTAAGCTTGATGGTAATAATAGCTTTCCTCAGTATGCTACTCTTGTTATATGCTTTATCAGTTATCTGATGCTACCTGCTTTAACCTTCTAAGGTTTTATAGTTTCGGCGGGAAGTTATGTTTCTCGCTGGGACTGTGTGTCTCACCCCGTTGGTTTACACCCTTTTTAGGTGATCGCTCTAGACGCGGTGGTGGTTGTGAGGTTGCGGTCGAGCAACAAGAAGGGCAGTAGAAGGCAAGAGGAGGACATGTTGCTGTTTTGGTGGTCTTGTAGAGTCCTAGAGTCATCCATGTACTCTCAGGTCCTCAGAGGTGTTTTGACGATGTTTCATGATGTCTTGCAGTTGTAATCTTTGTATAACCTGCTGCTGGCCATACGTGGTCGTTATGTATGTATAAATAGGTGTTGAACTATAGTGTGAATAGTACAACTGCTTCCGATAAGCTGTGTACCTATAACAAGGCTTGTGAATGTTTATATAACATGTTTCTCTATAGGATCTAGATGCAAAAGTACTCTCATGTATGCTTTCTGCAATCGGTTTTAATTAACCCGTATTTTTGATAATATGAGGTTCTTTACATTTTCGCGTGTCGTCTCGTTGTCAGTGTGATGGTGGGGTGTCACAGTTGGTTTGGTATCATAGCTCTAGGTTCGCTGAGTCTACAGGGATCTAGGACTAGGTTTTCGTCTGTTCTTGTGAGTTTTCCAGATTTTCTTACATAACCTTCTGCCCTCAGCAGAAGATAAAGCTTAAAGATGTCTGGAAACCATGAAGAACATGTTGCCGAGAGCAGTGATGCTACATCAGTTGATGGAGTAGGAGGGCAGGCACATGAAGATCGGGTGCCTGAGGTCCCCCAACTTGACCCATCCATTCTTGAAAATCCTGCCTACCAATAGCTTATGGGGCAGATGATGTCTACAATGAATCACATGGTGGAAAGGTTGCCAGTTCCTCAGCCAAGAGCACAGGCTACCCATGGTGAAGCATCAGGTATTGGTAAGACCTTTGAGTGGCTTCGCCGAGTCGGAGCTTCGGAATATGCTGGGACGGCTGATCCAGAGGATGTAGATCTGTGGCTGACAGGTCTTGAGAAGGCCTTTCGGATCCTCGACATCCCTGAAGCAGACAAATTCAAGCACATTGTCTACCTTCTGAAGGGTAGTGCTGGCCACTGGTGGGACATCGAGGAGGAGAAGCGACCCGGTGAGGAGGTCACTTGGGAGATTTTCCGATGAGAGTTCGTCAGCAGATACTTTCTGAAGACATATCTGGATGAGAAGATCAATCCGTTTGAGCGTCTACGCCAAGGAACGATGAGCATCACCGAGTATGAAGCCAAGTTCATGGACATATTGAGGTTTTGTCCTCACATGGCGGCGACAGATGATGAGCGGATCAGGAGGTTTGAGAAAGGTTTAAGTGCTGAGATGTCGACACCTGCTGCTGCTTTAGAGAATCAGGAGTGGTTTTCCACGTTTGTGGAATCTGTCCGTAGGATTGAATGATCTGTTAAGGAGAAACGGGAGTCCATGACCAGGAAAAGGTCTGCTCAGTTCCAAGGACAGAGGTTTTTTGGCTTCAAGAAGCCATGGTTTTCAGCACCTTCTACGATGCAGAGTTCTCGTGTACCATCACAGTGGTCCCCAAGTAAGGGAAGAGGTTATGTTTCTTCACCGTCGAAGGCGCATAGTATAGCTTCTATGGCAGTAACAAAGCCATCTAGACCGTAGATAGAAGGCAGGTCATGTTATCACTGTGGACAGATGGGGCATTTAAAGTCAAATTGCCCAAGAAGAGATGTTGAAGTGACACAACAACTAAGATAGAGTCAACAAGGGTCAGATAGACCGCATCCCAATGGTAGCAGAGGGCGATGACGTGATTAGGCATCGCAAGCAGGATCGTCTGCTCAAGGAAGTAGAGGACGTGAACAACAAGCAACAGATCGATTCTATGATATGAGTCAGCCAGAGACGATAGTCAACCCACAAGTGGTGATAGGTCAGATGGAGTTATTTCATTCTGATTTGTCTTCTTCTTGCTTTATATCTATTTTGGTTGACCCGGGTGCTACACACTCTTTTATCACACATAGTCTGCTTGATAGCTGTCCTTTACCTGTTAGTTGTAAGAAAGATAACGTGTTGTTAGAAACCCCTTTTGATGGTTCCTCGATACTTTGAGAAGAGTGTCCATCTTCTGTCTTATCTCTTTCGGGACACAATATGCAAGTGAATCTTATACCACTTGATATGCATGGATTTGATGTAATCCTTGGGATGGATACCTTAGAGAAGTATAAGGTTGTGTTGGACTGTGGTTCCAAGCAGGCGGTGTTTGATGACAACGGAGAGAAGTGGATCTTCCAAGGAGATAGGAAGATTCTTCCGACATGTCTAGTGTCAGTGATGGTGGCAGAAAAGTTGCTGCGGCAAGGTTGTAAGGCATTCTTCACTCACGTTGTGGATACCAAGACGAAAGGTCCTAGTCTTGAGGGGGTAACGGTTGTCCGAGAGTTTGTAGATGTGTTTCCTGATGAGTTCCCCGGTGTTCCCCCACCCCGAGAGATTGATTTTGAGATCAATCTGGTACTAGGAACACAACTAGTTGCACAAACACCATATAGGATGGCTCCAGCAGAGATTGCAGAGTTGAAGAAGCAGTTACAGGAGTTGTTGGAGAAAGGTTTCATCCGACCGAGCCCTCGCCTTGGGGTGCTCCAGTGCTGTTCGTTAAGAAGTATGATGGGTCGATGTGGTTATGTATAAATTACCAATAGTTGAACAAAGTCACGATCAAGAATAATTACTCGTTAATGAGGATAGATGATTTGTTCGATCAGCTGCATGGCGCTACAATGTTCTCAAAGATCGACCTACGGTCTGGATATCATCAGTTGAAGATTAAGGCGGATGACATACCAAAGTCAGCATTTAGGATGAGGTATGGTCACTTTGAGTTTGTTGTTATGCCGTTTGGGCTAACCAATGTACCTGCTACTTTCATGGACCTGATGAACCGAGTATTCCGTCTGTTCCTAGATCAGTTTGTTGTAGTCTTTATATATGACATTTTGATCTATAGTCAGGATATGCAAGAGCATGAGTGACATCTTTGACAAGCGTTGACTCTTCTTCGCCAACATCAGTTATACGCAGAGTTTAGCAAATGTGAGTTCTGGTTGAAGGAAGTGACTTTCTTAGGTCATGTGATATCTGTAGAAGGAGTCTGGGTGGACCCTAAGAAAGTAGAGTCAGTTGCAGATTGGGAGCAACCAAAGACGCCGACGGAAGTTCATAGTTTTCTGGGTTTGGCAGGATACTACTGGAGGTTTATCAAGGACTTCAGTGCAATCACATTGCCGATGACAAAGCTAACCAGGAAGGATGTACCTTTTGTTTGGGATGATCATTGTCAGCAAGCTTTCCAATGTTTGAAGGAGAAGCTGACTAGTGCTCTAGTGCTAGTGTGCTCCAGTGCTAGTGCTACCAGAAACAGGGAAGGGCTATGTTGTTTTCTGCGATGCTTCCAAGAAAGGCTTAGGTTGTGTGCTGATGTAGGAAGATCATGTGGTTTCTTTTGCTTCGCGACAACTTAAGAAACATGAGGAGAACTATCCGACACATGATTTAGAATTGGCAGTGGTGGTCCATGTGCTAAAGATTTAGAGACACTATCTTTTTGGGGAAGTGTGTCGGATCTTTACAGATGATAAGAACTTGAAGTATATCTTTTTGCAGAATGAGCTGAATATGCAAAAATGTCATTGTATGGAGCTAATAAATGATTATGATTGCACCATTGAGTATCATCCTGGTAAAGAAAATGTAACACCCCTGACCTGGGTTATGACCTAACACTGGAAGTTTTACCTAAATATGTACTTGTGAACACTCCCTGGCATGTAATTAAGTTCCTCAGGAACATTTACTTTCAATTTTGCTCCTTTTTGTATAAAGTTGTAGCATTGTGTTGTATGCAGGGACCTATGTGCAAATTACCCAGTTTAAGGGTTGAACTTGCAAAGTTCACAAGATAAGATGTATCTATGATGTTGAAACATCATGAGGATGGTTATGGTAAAGTTTGAGGGATTTCCCAAGCTTGAGCACCAAGGTGCAGCTGTGGAAGCAATTCCCATGCTTAGAAACCCTAATTTGGGGTAAAGTGCAATTTACCCAAATTGAGGGGTCCAAGTTGTAATTCTTAATATCTAGAACATCTTTTATGGCTCTTGTCATAATTTAGAGTAGAAATGATGAAAGGGATACATCATTTAATAATCAGATGAGAAAAATGATCTTTGTGATAGAAATCACCTAAAATGGGTATAAAACCCTTTCATGTATGTACCCTAGTTGAAGGTTGGATTCCTTTACCCTTAGATCTTGAGATTTCATGAGATTTGCATAAGGATAGATAGGTTTGGACGTGCCTTTGAGCAAGGAGGGACCTAGATGTGATTTCCAATCTTGTGAGGTCCTTAGGGTGTAAAAGAGGCTAAAGTATATAACCCCTTTTCCCTTGCAATTAAGTGAACGAACTTTCTTTCCTTCATTTCTCTCTTCCTTTCTTGCTCAAACGACCAAGGATAGCTCTGGAGCTCAGGGGGGGACGACCAACCTGTTCTAGGTAAGAGAACCCCACCTTCTAGCTCGAATTCATGGAGGAATTCACTTTCTAAGGTTGGTTTTATGGTTAGCTTACTCAGTCTTCTTGTTCTAGCCGACCAAAGCAACATTTCCTTGGAGAATTCACCTCTGACCAAGTTGTGGAAGCTCAAGGACGCCATTAAAGCTTGGAGCTTGAAGGCTTGGAGCTCTAAGATCAACCTTTAGGCGGGTTTTATAACTCTAAACTCATGCTGTGATAACCTAGATTTTTGAGTTTTAATAACTAATACAATAATTAGAGACAAGCATTTTATGTATGATGTCCAAATACCAAATTGAGGAAGTGGTTATACAATTATGAATTCCTTCTCAAAATTTGGTGATTGGAAATATGATGGAGGACTATGATGCTTAATTGATTTCAATTATGAAGGAATACTCTTACTAATTGATTAAGTCCTCATAAGACCAATCATACATTTGGTGATCCAGTGAGTAGTGAACTATTTTGCTTTTGAGGAATTGTGTATATATGAACCAATTTTAGAGTTTTGGTGTCAACTTGGACTAAATGGCCTATCCTTTTCACATAATATAATACCCTAAGTGTCACATGAAGGTGACTTTAGGTTTTAATGTGATTAGTCAATAACCATGCCTAACCTTCGAATTTCCTCCCCAAACTTATGTCACATCTACATCATGACATTATAAAGCTACACCTAAAATTTCATTGCATTTGGACCACCCAATTAGGAGATATTAGAAATTGAAATAATGTATTGTATTGCCTTTAGATCTTGATGGGCCTTGGCCCGGATCCGGATCCGGATCCGTGGAAGAGACGACTGAGTCGTCCTCCTCGCCCGTTTCTCACGGAACTCAGCCTACTCAGTAGCGCCACCCTTCAAAACCTCGACTCAGCTCAACGATGCTCACGTAGAAATCGGATCAAGGAGTGAATTAGTTACTTAGAGACGGCCGCAGAGACCCCTAGACAGAACCTCCAGACCTGCCGATCAAACCAATTCCCCTTCATTCTCGCTTCTTCGCCTGCCATCGCCTCCTACCCCCTTCTCCTCCCGCAACGACCTCTCCATCACCTGCTCACGGTCCGCACGACCCCAAGAAAACCAACTGTGGTTCCATTGCCCACGCTCTCCATCCGCGATCTCTGCTCGCAGTTTTCCCTCCACTCATCCAGTAGCAATAGCAGATCGCGGCCTCCCACCTGCCACTACTACCCACGACCATTGTTTCCACAGACCGCGGACACCTCCTCCTCAACCATCTGCACCTGCTCCTCCCCTCGATGGATCACAATCTCCTCCACCCAGCCCCGTGGTCGCCCCTGCACCGCGGCTCAACACCTGCCGTGATCTTGATCGCAGGTGTGATTACAATCGCGACCCCATAAAACACCGCGACCTGCTCACCACCATCACGACCGCCTTCATCTTGTCAGTGGGAGACGGAGCTCTGTCCCCGACGGCGGCTGGGCAGGCGCGGCACACTCATCGCACATCGGACCAGAGTCCCAAGCGGCGGCAGCTGCGTTGCGAAATCAGAGAGCCCCACTGGGGACTCAAGTGCGTGGAGGGTGAGAAGGAGGAGCATAGGCAGCTGGTCGCCATCTGAGATCTCCCCACATCAGCGTCTTGGGCGGACGAAGACTTGCTCACCGGAGAGAGAGATGGCGGTGGCTGATCGTGCCCAAGAGTATGGGATCTCGCGGACGCCAGATCGCAAGGAGGAGATCGCGATGGAGAAGGAATGTGAGGAAGATAACCCTGAACCGGGCCTAACCCAGTGAACCAGCCGGCCCAGCGCAAACCAAGAGATGAACCGGACCGACAAGCAAAGGATGTGCGCCAGCCATAAGGCCACGTGGCAGCGCACAATTGGCCACAATAAGGTAATTTCCCAGAATTTGTCCTGATCTTGCATAATTCATAATAAATAGCACAGTTATCAGAAAAATGCAAACAAGGTATCGAAATTCTCAGAAAAATATGTAGAACAACATGAAAGCTTAATATCAGACTTTTTATGCTTTAATATGAGCAATATCATATAAGACATGTAATACTTGTTTAATGGAAAATAAATATCAGATGATGATATTAAATTATGGAAAAATGTCAGTACGTCCATAACCATGTTTATAATGCATCTTATGTCAGTTATGGTCATTTTATGACATGAAGTCATGTAATTTTCTTAATATGACTAATTAGGGCTAATAACCCTATATAAATTGTAATTATTGCACACATGCTCAATAAATGGTGGAATTTACAGAGTAGGTTTATATCAGTAATCTAAAGCTAAGATGTAAATCAGATATCAGTGAGATGTATATAATTCATGTTATATGAAGATGAATACTAATACCTGGTTTTAAAACCCTAATCTAGATTAATGATGTAACCTAGGGTTAGTATGTGCATAAAAATAGAATATGGAACCTGATATTCAGACAATGAATCATAATCTGGAAGATGACATCAGTAAGATAAATATAAGACAATAATGCAAGTAAATGTTGGAATATCCTAATGAGATAATATAAACCCTAATGAACACGACTAGGGTTAAGATGATCAGAATCTGATTCTAGTATATGATTTTGTTATTAATCAGGTGTTGACCAGTTTATCTAGATGATCATGGATATGATTAGAAATCTCTGAACTCAGGTACGTGGGTTTTTATTTAATTATATGACTATGGTTTCCTTGCTTGCAATCATGATATGTATGTATGCTCTCTTCTATTTGCAAATATTGGATGTAGTATTACTATGTAGTACCCGTTGTTTTGTCACTTGAAAACATAAATTATGAGTAGATGTTTTGTAGTTATTTAAGGTGTTCATTATCCCCCTTACGAGGGAATGGATTAATGTTGGCTAGTACACCTCCCTAGAGCACACGGTGTACAGGGAGTTTCCCTAGAGTACTTGGTACACGGGGATGGGCCCAATATTTATGTTTTGGTACTAGTCCACCTTAATAATGCAATTCATCTAGGAAAATGACTTAAATTGGCATATTTCGCTTAATAAAGAAGTGTTTTCTATGATTTTCTTTCCTTCTGCAAATCTTTTTCAAAAATTATGCAAGCCATAAATATATGTATCTTTCTTCCCACGTACACAACACCTTGTGTGTTGATTCGTTGTTTCACGTATGTTTTAGGTTCAGAGATAGCATGGGATGAAAAGTACAGGATATGAGCAAGTTGTTCAGGTTGTACCTATTGTGAAGATCCTAGTTAGCATACATGTTCTTAGACTTGTAAATCATCTTTCAATATGTAATTGTAAACCATTGTGTAATAATTCGTGTTGTATAAATTTACATGTTGAATGTTGAGAGTGTTATGGTTGTATGTTCATGTATGCGTATTATGCTTCCGCATCGCTTTCTGATATGATTGTTTGATGTCTTCCGATTATGGGCTCTCATTCCCAATAGGGTTTGGAGAAGCCAAAATCTGGGGACGTTACAGTTGGTATCAGAGCATGAACAGTAGCTACACCTAACAATTGCTCACCATGAAACAATAAATCAAAATCTCACCTTTCACTTTAAACCCTAGAAACTTAGTAAGTTGTTCTATAGGAATAAGGTTGACCTAGCCTCTAGGTTAGAACCTAGATGTTCGAGAACTAGGTTTAGACAAGTGTGTGAAACCCTTTCCATATAGAGCTCATATGTATTGGGTAGCTACACTAGTCTACACCATGTTCTCACCATTTCACTAAGTTACATGACACCAGGCTATCTACTGTGTGTTGGACACTCGAGTTTGCTGGTTTGGTTTTGTTTCCCAATCGGCTCGCACCTCGACAGTTTTCTCTGACGCCTTCTTTCTCGGAGAAAAACTATATAATACTTTATTAGATATATGTAAATATGAAAATGTGTCCATCACACAGGAGAGTAGTGGGTGTTCGTGCAACCTAAGTGAAAGGGAGTGACATCAGTCTAGAAGAGAGAGTAGTCTAGATTAGATGTCTAGAGCCGTATCAATATATGTGATACACAGTGTAGATGATAGAATGGTAGTTGATATAAGCATGGATGATCTTATTTAAGTTCTACCTCTAATGATATAAGTTGCTTTATAAGGATTTAAGTTGTATATGACCTGAATCCAATTTTGAAGAATCTAAGCTAAGTCGTGATAATGATAGTACATCCCCTTTTCCTACTTAAGATAAGTTAAGTTAAGATAGAGATGAGTGTGCATGAGCCTCAAGCTCTTTTACAAAGGAGGACCTTTAGTGTTAGGACAAGATATGTGGTGAACTCCAGAGAGAGTGAGACCCACAAGGAGAGGGTCAATGGACCTACCCTACAATATATGAAAATATGTGAAATGATGTGTCCTAAGCTGGGTTACTCCTAAGTAAATGAGTTGAGTCATGTTGCATGATTCAAATCCATATGTGAGAATTGGATAAAATAAAAGGATGGGTAGATGACCCATATGATAAAGTCAATCCTTTGGCTGAGTTAGGTCCTAGCTAGAGTGACATATTTTGTGAATCTCGTCATTAGTTGCAAGTGAGGTAATATATGAAATGTAGTTATGAGAGTATGATGCTTTGTGCAAAAGATACTCAAAATACATGTTCTCCCTTCTTCTTCTCTTTCTTAATATAAAATGATAGAAACCTCACTTGAGCTATATAAATGATTTATATATGAGGAGTCACTCGCATAAGCTTGACCTATTCTATATCCCCCCCCCCATATCATACATGTGGTACCAAAGATTGAAATTATGATAAGTTTGACTTTAGAATATTCTTTTTCCCTTCATATGAAACATGAAATATATGATGTTGATATCATGGGTGAACATAGTATATTCTCTTTTCCCCTTCACATAATACATGCAAGACATAAAAAGTTGAACTCATGAACTTGATATAAAGATATTTTTGGATCATAGGATATATGATCAAAAATATAGTTGTAACTTTGATCCTTCTCAATGTATGCTTCTAAATTGAGTATGAATATCACACCATAGTGTGAAACCCTAATGGTAAAACATGTTACATAAGCCCTTATTAAGTAGAAAAAATTCTAATACCATGGATGAAGATAAATCTCCTCTAATGATGAAATCATTGTGAGATGTTAATGATGTTAGATTTGAACGATCTGAATATCATGGCATATAAATGCATTCCTCCAAAGCACTAAAAGTATGAACAAAACTTGTACCCTTAGAGGTGATGTAACCCTAAGATATCATAATTACATGTTATGGCTAAGACATTAAGTGATGCGTCCACATATATAAGGTGGGGTGGACACACCCAAGAATATCTAGACCCTAAGCTGACAACTTAGAGTGCATATAGCTATGATGGTCTTAGAACCTAAACAATGATGATGTATGTGAAGTTTGACCCAAAATAACCTCTTAAGGTTGAGATTAGTTGAATTTCGAGGACGAAATTCCAAATAAGGTGGGGTGAATGTGATAACCTAGATTTTTGAGTTTTAATAACTAATACAATAATTAGAGACAAGCATTTTATGTATGATGTCCAAATACCAAATTGAGGAAGTGGTTATACAATTATGAATTCCTTCTCAAAATTTGGTGATTGGAAATATGATGGAGGACTATGATGCTTAATTGATTTCAATTATGAAGGAATACTCTTACTAATTGATTAAGTCCTCATAAGACCAATCATACATTTGGTGATCCAGTGAGTAGTGAACTATTTTGCTTTTGAGGAATTGTGTATATATGAACCAATTTTAGAGTTTTGGTGTCAACTTGGACTAAATGGCCTATCCTTTTCACATAATATAATACCCTAAGTGTCACATGAAGGTGACTTTAGGTTTTAATGTGATTAGTCAATAACCATGCCTAACCTTCGAATTTCCTCCCCAAACTTATGTCACATCTACATCATGACATTATAAAGCTACACCTAAAATTTCATTGCATTTGGACCACCCAATTAGGAGATATTAGAAATTGAAATAATGTATTGTATTGCCTTTAGATCTTGATGGGCCTTGGCCCGGATCCGGATCCGGATCCGTGGAAGAGACGACTGAGTCGTCCTCCTCGCCCGTTTCTCACGGAACTCAGCCTACTCAGTAGCGCCACCCTTCAAAACCTCGACTCAGCTCAACGATGCTCACGTAGAAATCGGATCAAGGAGTGAATTAGTTACTTAGAGACGGCCGCAGAGACCCCTAGACAGAACCTCCAGACCTGCCGATCAAACCAATTCCCCTTCATTCTCGCTTCTTCGCCTGCCATCGCCTCCTACCCCCTTCTCCTCCCGCAACGACCTCTCCATCACCTGCTCACGGTCCGCACGACCCCAAGAAAACCAACTGTGGTTCCATTGCCCACGCTCTCCATCCGCGATCTCTGCTCGCAGTTTTCCCTCCACTCATCCAGTAGCAATAGCAGATCGCGGCCTCCCACCTGCCACTACTACCCACGACCATTGTTTCCACAGACCGCGGACACCTCCTCCTCAACCATCTGCACCTGCTCCTCCCCTCAATGGATCACAATCTCCTCCACCCAGCCCCGTGGTCGCCCCTGCACCGCGGCTCAACACCTGCCGTGATCTTGATCGCAGGTGTGATTACAATCGCGACCCCATAAAACACCGCGACCTGCTCACCACCATCACGACCGCCTTCATCTTGTCAGTGGGAGACGGAGCTCTGTCCCCGACGGCGGCTGGGCAGGCGCGGCACACTCATCGCACATCGGACCAGAGTCCCAAGCGGCGGCAGCTGCGTTGCGAAATCAGAGAGCCTCACTGGGGACTCAAGTGCGTGGAGGGTGAGAAGGAGGAGCATAGGCAGCTGGTCGCCATCTGAGATCTCCCCACATCAGCGTCTTGGGCGGACGAAGACTTGCTCACCGGAGAGAGAGATGGCGGTGGCTGATCGTGCCCAAGAGTATGGGATCTCGCGGACGCCAGATCGCAAGGAGGAGATCGCGATGGAGAAGGAATGTGAGGAAGATAACCCTGAACCGGGCCTAACCCAGTGAACCAGCCGGCCCAGCGCAAACCAAGAGATGAACCGGACCGACAAGCAAAGGATGTGCGCCAGCCATAAGGCCACGTGGCAGCGCACAATTGGCCACAATAAGGTAATTTCCCAGAATTTGTCCTGATCTTGCATAATTCATAATAAATAGCACAGTTATCAGAAAAATGCAAACAAGGTATCGAAATTCTCAGAAAAATATGTAGAACAACATGAAAGCTTAATATCAGACTTTTTATGCTTTAATATGAGCAATATCATATAAGACATGTAATACTTGTTTAATGGAAAATAAATATCAGATGATGATATTAAATTATGGAAAAATGTCAGTACGTCCATAACCATGTTTATAATGCATCTTATGTCAGTTATGGTCATTTTATGACATGAAGTCATGTAATTTTCTTAATATGACTAATTAGGGCTAATAACCCTATATAAATTGTAATTATTGCACACATGCTCAATAAATGGTGGAATTTACAGAGTAGGTTTATATCAGTAATCTAAAGCTAAGATGTAAATCAGATATCAGTGAGATGTATATAATTCATGTTATATGAAGATGAATACTAATACCTGGTTTTAAAACCCTAATCTAGATTAATGATGTAACCTAGGGTTAGTATGTGCATAAAAATAGAATATGGAACCTGATATTCAGACAATGAATCATAATCTGGAAGATGACATCAGTAAGATAAATATAAGACAATAATGCAAGTAAATGTTGGAATATCCTAATGAGATAATATAAACCCTAATGAACACGACTAGGGTTAAGATGATCAGAATCTGATTCTAGTATATGATTTTGTTATTAATCAGGGGTTGACCAGTTTATCTAGATGATCATGGATATGATTAGAAATCTCTGAACTCAGGTACGTGGGTTTTTATTTAATTATATGACTATGGTTTCCTTGCTTGCAATCATGATATGTATGTATGCTCTCTTCTATTTGCAAATATTGGATGTAGTATTACTATGTAGTACCCGTTGTTTTGTCACTTGAAAACATAAATTATGAGTAGATGTTTTGTAGTTATTTAAGGTGTTCATTATCCCCCTTACGAGGGAATGGATTAATGTTGGCTAGTACACCTCCCTAGAGCACACGGTGTACAGGGAGTTTCCCTAGAGTACTTGGTACACGGGGATGGGCCCAATATTTATGTTTTGGTACTAGTCCACCTTAATAATGCAATTCATCTAGGAAAATGACTTAAATTGGCATATTTCGCTTAATAAAGAAGTGTTTTCTATGATTTTCTTTCCTTCTGCAAATCTTTTTCAAAAATTATGCAAGCCATAAATATATGTATCTTTCTTCCCACGTACACAACACCTTGTGTGTTGATTCGTTGTTTCACGTATGTTTTAGGTTCAGAGATAGCATGGGATGAAAAGTACAGGATATGAGCAAGTTGTTCAGGTTGTACCTATTGTGAAGATCCTAGTTAGCATACATGTTCTTAGACTTGTAAATCATCTTTCAATATGTAATTGTAAACCATTGTGTAATAATTCGTGTTGTATAAATTTACATGTTGAATGTTGAGAGTGTTATGGTTGTATGTTCATGTATGCGTATTATGCTTCCGCATCGCTTTCTGATATGATTGTTTGATGTCTTCCGATTATGGGCTCTCATTCCCAATAGGGTTTGGAGAAGCCAAAATCTGGGGACGTTACACATGCTTTATATGTATGCTTAATTCTTGCAATTTACTTGGTAAAATCTTCTTCTACCTCCCTTCTTCCTTGCACGTTTGCAAGCAACACAGTGGGGAAACCGACCTTGCTAGAGGTTGAAGATGAGGGGTGTGATTCCCTATGTTACTTTTTCAAACGACCATGGACCCTTTTTGGTCCAAACGGTTGCAAACCGTTTGGGTTCAAACGGTTTCAAACCGTTTGCTCTCAAACGGTCTTGCAAGACCGTTTGGATTGAAACGGTCTCAAGACCATTTGAAAGAGTTGACCAAGGGATGACCGTTTGAGGGTCTGTTCCTAACATATTGAATTTCATCTCTGCAAAGAATCAAAGTCTAAATCTTAACCGACTGAGAGTTGAAGGCACTTCAACATGAAACCCTAATCGGGGTGAAAAAGTGCTGATTTAACATATAGATCTTGTTGAGTTTTGGGTTGAAGGACCCAAACGGTCTCAAGACCATTTGGGGATTCCTCCAAACGGTCCTAAGACCGTTTGGGCACAACCCAAGACCGTTTGAAGGTCCAGGGTTAAGTTAATCTAATGGTTTGAGGGTCCAATTGTAGGAAATTGATGAATTGATGAAAATTGCTGATTTTGACCTAATTGGACTTCAACCTTAGTCAAAACGACTTGGTTTTTGGTCAAACTTTGGGAAAACGGTCTCAAGATCGTTTGGATGATGTCCAAACGACCTCAAGACCGTTTGGGCCATGTTTGAGCCCAATTGGAGGTCAATTGATAGGTTCAACCTTGAATTGATTCACATTGTTGAACATGGATGACCAATCGATTTGAAACCCTAATTGAGGAGGATTGAACCCTAATTGGCTTGTAATTGAGGGTCAATTGGATGTCTAAGTGGTTAAGGATAACCCTAATTGACTCAATTTATAAGTGGTTAGCATAGCTTTAGCCAATTGAGAGCTTCAACACACATATCCATGAACTTTGGTGACCTTTGAACCCCTTTGGAGGTCCAAACGGTTTGAGCCCATTTGGACCAAACGGTCTCAAGACCGTTTGGATCCAAACGGTCTCAAGACCGTTTGAGACCAAACGGTCTCAAGACCGTTTGGGCTCAAACGACCTCAGGATCGTTTGGTCCAATCGATCTCAAGCAAGTTTGATCAAACGGTCTCAAACCGATTGAAGCTCCAAACAGTTTGGAAGTCAACCCTTCCAAACGGTCTTCACCTCCAAACGGTCTCAAGACCGTTTGGATCCAAATGGTCTCAAGACCGTTTGGATCCAAACGGTAGCAAGACCGTTTGGAGTCAAACGGTCTCAAGACCGTTTGGGTGGTTGAAACTGTTTGAAGGTTGAAACCGTTTGGAGATTGGTGATGGTTTGTACTTAACCATTTGAAGATGTAATTAGTTCAATGGTGATCCAATCTAAACCCTAATGGTAACCTAGTTCATTAAGGGACTATGTGATTAGTGAGTTAACCCATGATGGTGATCATGTGGCAAATTACCAAAATACCCTTGAGGGGTCTAAAGGGGTAAAACCTTGTTCTAATCAAACCCTAAACATATGATGTTGATGTTTTGGCTTATGTTAGTCAATGGAAACTTATCTCAACCTGATCTAGAGTGGTGTTGCCACCATCTACTAGTGAGAGGAGAGAGAAAGTATTTCTAGAGAGAGAAAGTATCCTAGAGAGAGAAAGTACCCTTTTTAGGTGGAAACTCTAGTGAGATACTTCAATTACATATGAATGTGCATGATTAGGGAATGACCCACCTATGTGAGGTCATGGAAACCCTAATTATGATATCTAATGGATCTTAATCTTAATTAAGAGTCTTAATGATGATGTTTCTCTTACATGATGATGTAATGAGTACCATTCACCATGGTGTGAATAGTAAACCCTAATTTTAGGGTGATGACTTGAAAGATGAATAGTAAACCCTAAATTGTTGAATTGTTTACTATTATCTGTTGAACTAACCATGCAGGTTATTATGAGATAATGGTCATACCCAGGTATGAAATACCATGTTATATTCATTGAAAGCATGTCTTAATCTTTATGAATAGTGAATCATCTTGATGCACTGCTAAGTGACATCTTTTGTGATTTATGGGCTGTAAGAGCCATAAACACCATCAAGGTCATGCTTGACAGATGACTTGTGATGAGATAATTGAGAACTGATAATTGAAATGAGTTAGGCCTGCTACATTTTAGTATTCTCATATATAGCTGTGATGCTAATGTTTTTGTATGATGATATGAATACTGAATGTACCTAACTAATCAAGTGAAATGTAGAGCCCTGATCATAGATCCATCATTGTCAGAGTCTAAATGATGGTGAAACAGGTTTTCCTCAGGGAACTCCTGGATCACATACTTTTGAGTATGTGGGGTACATGGATGTGTAGAACCTTACATCCTAGTGTAGGTATTTGATGTATATTCTTGTAGTCCGTCATACCTTCACTATAAAAGAAAAGGTGAGAGGATGATGTAGATTCTAGTAGTCCATCAGACCCCACCATAAGTCCTAAAGGTGAGATGTATCTCTACACTCCCTTAAAGACACAAATACCGTATCGGTGAAAGATAAACAAGAAATCTTCCGATAGCGAAGAGAGTACAGAATGCCACTGTAACTCTAAAAATAGCGAAGGACCAGAGTACCCTGGTGAGCTATTATAAAGACATCCCGCCAGATGTCAAACAATCAATCCTCTAACTGACTGAGGAAGATGAGGTCATAAGAATCCGGCTCTTTTAATGACCTATGTATGATACTGATGTGACTTCTTAGTGATCAGTTGGAGTATGAGTGGTATGCCTCATCTCCACAGGGCATAACAATAATGTTTGAAAAACATAATCAACAGTGTAGTATATCTGTTAGAGTTATCTACGAGTTATTTGTTTGATGTTACCTTGAATAGCATAGATGTTCTCATATTTTAATATTGATTGAACTCTTGCTTATCATCAGAACTGCCAGTGAATATCTTGAAGGCTCTTATTGCTTTAGTTATTCCCTTCTTTGCTTATAAAGCCTAGTGGAGAGTTATAACTCTCGCTGGGGCAATTATGTATAATTGTCTCACCCGTAGACTTCTACTTTTTAGGTGGTCGTCGAAGACGGAGGAACAAGAACACAGGTGACCAATCCCAACAACAGCAGCATCAGGAGCAGTAAATATCTCAGGTGGAGATCTAGCCTGCTTCATGGTGTAGTTAGAGTCAAGTCCTATATGTCCTCTGTACTCTCAGGTCCTGGAGTGTTTTGGAGTATGAACTCTTGAGAATTTTTGTATCATGTTGTATAAAATTACTCAAGAAGTAATTGTCAGTGATGTAAACAGTTAAATCCTTTTTCTATGGAAAAGGTTTGTGGTTTCAGGCTCTTGTCTCGAAAAGTTTTAATTTCCCGTGATTTTTGTCTTCCGTTGTTTACCGATTGCTTCCGCACATGTTTAACTCGGGATTAATTTGTGGTTTAGAGATCGGAGCCCACAATTAAGTGGTATCAGAGCTCTAGGTTCGTCGAGTCTACAGAGGCATAGGACTTAGGAAGTCGAGTCTATCTTTAGTATTCCTTCCTTATCTAATAGAATCTTCTACTCCTCAGGAGAAGAAGATATTTAAGATGTCGGAGCCACATGATGAGTATGTGGAAGAAAGTAGTGCCAGTGCACCTCAAGGCGGTGCAGGAGTACCAGAGGTGGAACAGCCTGTACCAGAACAACCTAGAGAGCCACCCCAGTTTGGCCCAGCTGACATAGGTAACCCAGCAGTCCAATGTTTGGGCAGTTCATGACTGCCATGACACATATAACCGACAGGTTGCCTATGCCTGCACCTAGAGCACCTGTCCATCCTGAGGGGCAAGGTATCGGGAAGACGTTCGAGCGACTACGTCGTGTCGGAGCTACCGAGTACCATGGGACTGCTGACCCCGCAGATGCTGATCTGTGGTTGACAGAGCTGGAGAAGGCTTTTAGGATCCTCAACATCCCTGAAGCTGAGAAGGTTAGACATGATGTCTATCTTCTCAAAGGAAGTGCTGGTCACTTGTGGACCATGGAAGAGCAGAAGAGACCTGGAATAGAGATCTCGTGGGAAGATTTTCGGCGGGAGTTTGTCCAAAGATATTTCCCAAAGACCTTCCTAGACGAGAAGATCTCTCAGTTTGAGAGACTGAGACAGGGTATGATGAACATTAGCGAGTACGAAGCTAAGTTCATGGAGCTGTTGCGGTTTTGTCCGCACATGGCTGCCACAGAAGAAGAAAGAATCAGAAGGTTTGAGAAGGGGTTGAATGCTGACATGTCTACCCCAGTGTCTGCCTTAGAGAACCGAGAGAGATTCTCTACCTTCGTTGAGTCAGTCCGAAGGATAGAGAGATCTGTGGTTGAGAAGAGGCAAACAAAGAAGAGGTATCCACATTTCCAGGGTTCTTCATCTATGGACTTTAAGAAGTCTAGATCCTATGCACCTAACCCTCCACCATCTAGATCTAGTCCTCAGACTCAGTGGTCTCCTAGTAGAGGTAGAGGAAGAGGACAACCACCTCGGGAGACACAGAGTTCTGCATCAATGTCTGCTACCGGACCACAAAGACCACAAGAAAGAAGATGCTACAACTGCGGTAAGGTGGGACATTTGATGAAGGACTGCCGATCTAGGCCTGTCAGTGTGACACAACCTCCGAGACAAGGACAACAGGGATCACAGGGAGGACAATCTCAAGGAAGAGGTTGAGGACGCGGGCAAGCGTCTCAAGCTGGATCATCAGCACCACCTCAACAACAGGCTACGGCAAGGTTCTATGCTATGAACCCACCAGAGGCAGTGGTCAATCCACAAGTGGTGACAGGTCAAATGGAACTTTTATATTCTGATATGTCTAAATCTTATGTAGTATCTATTTTGATTGACCTGGGTGCTACGCACTCTTTCATCACTAGAAGAGTGATTCATAACTGCAATATGATAACTAGTCATAGGGTGATAAGTTGTTGTTGGAGACTCCGTTGAGTGGGTCTGCTGTTCTGCAAGAAGTATGCTCTCCCTGCATACTTTTCTTTTCTAAGCATCGCATTCAAGTGGATCTCATACCGCTTGATATGCAAGGATTTGATATAATCCTAGGGATGGATACCTTGGAAAGGTATCGAGTTGTCTTGGATTGTGAGTCCAAGCTGGCAGTGTTTGCTGATGAAAGCAACACATGGATCTTTCAAGGTGAAAGAAAGATTCTGCCCACCTGTCTTGTATCAGCTATGGTTGCTGATAAGTTGATGAGGCAAGGATGCTATGCATTCTTAGCCCATGTGGTAGATGTTACCAAGGAGAGTTCCAACCCTGCTGAAATTTTGATAGTCAGGGAATTCGAGGATGTGTTTGCCGAAGAACTTCCTGGTATACCACCACCCCGGGAAATTGATTTTGAGATCAATTTGGTCCCAGATACGAAACCCATAGCCCAGACTCCGTATAGGATGGCGCCTGCTGAGATGGCAGAACTCAAGAAACAGCTTCAAGAGTTACTTGAGAAGGGTTTCATCCGACCGAGTACCTCACCTTGGGGTGCTCCGGTTTTGTTTGTTAAAAAGAAAGATGGATCAATGCGGTTGTGCATTGACTACAGACAACTCAATAAAGTAACAATTAAGAACAAGTATCCTTTTCCGAGGATTGATGATCTCTTCGACCAGTTGCGTGGTGCAACAGTCTTTTCCAAGATAGACTTAAGGTCTGGATATCATCAAATCCGCATTAAGGACAGTGACATATCCAAGTCTGCCTTTAGGACAAGATATGGTCACTATGAGTTCACGGTAATGTCGTTTGGACTAACCAATGCACCAGCTGCATTCATGGAACTCATGAATAGAGTCTTTCGACCTTTTCTTGATCAGTGTGTTGTCGTCTTCATAGATGACATACTGATTTATAGTAATGATGCTCAGCAGCATGAGCAACACCTTCACCGGACTTTGACCTTGCTAAGGGAACATAAGCTATACGCTAAGTTTAGCAAGTGTGAGTTCTGGTTATCTGAAGTGTCTTTTCTTGGACATGTGGTTTCTGCCTCGGGAATTCGTGTTGACCCTGCAAAGATAGAATCTGTTCTGCAGTGGGAACAACCGAAGACACCGACGGAGATTAGAAGTTTCTTGGGGTTAGCTGGCTATTATCGAAGGTTTATTAAGAATTTCAGTTCTATAGCCTTACCTTTGACCAAGTTAACCCAGAAGGATGTTCCTTTTGCTTGGAGTGATAAGTGTCAACAGTCTTTTCAGCTGTTGAAGGAGAGGTTAACGAGTGCACCTGTGCTTGTGTTACCTGAGCAAGGAAAGGAATATATAATCTTTTGTGATGCCTCCAAGAATGGACTTGGATGTGTGTTGATGCAGGATAAACAAGTGATTTCTTTTGCTTCCCGACAGCTTAAGAAACACGAGGAGAATTATCCGACACACGATCTAGAGTTAGCTGCTGTGGTCCATGCTTTGAAAATCTGGAGACATTATCTCTACGGAGAAAATTTTCAGATTTTCACAGACCACAAGAACCTTAAGTACATCTTCACTCAGCATGAGCTTAATATGAGGCAACGTCGCTGGATGGAGTTAATCAAGGACTACGATTGTACAATTGATTACCATCCGGGCAAAGCCAATGTGGTTGCAGATGCCCTGAGTAGGAAATCAGCAACATCAACCATGGATAGAGCACAACTAAGTTCCTTAGTATGCTCTAAAAGAGATATGCTTATCTCTTTAAGGCAAGACAATGTGCAGTTGAAGGCATCATTGTTAGCTGGTCTATTAGCTGAGATGCAGATTAAACCTACCTTAAGAGAGCAGATAAAGGAGGCACAACAAGTAGATGTTTTTGTACAGCAGATTAGATCTGAGTTTGGTGATGAGAAACGAGAAGGTTTTCATGAGTCAGATGACCAGGTGGCATGCTATCATGGAAGGATGATAGTACCAGATGTGGATAACCTGAGGAAGTTAGTCCTGGAAGAAGCTCATTCTTTGATGTATGCTATGCATCCAGGGAGCACCAAGATGTATCGAAATATGAAAGATATGTATTGGTGGCCTGGGATGAAGAAGGATGTAGCTGAGTTTGTTCTGAGGTGTCCTGTGTGTCAGCAGGTCAAGGCTGAGCACCAGAAACCTGCAGGAACAATGCAACCCTTACCCATACCACAGTGGAAGTGGGACCATGTGACCATGGACTTTGTTGTTGCCCTACCTAGGACAAACAAAGGACATGATTCCATTTGGGTGGTTGTTGATAGGTTGACAAAGACAGCGCATTTCCTACCTGTCAAAACAACCTATTCTGCTAAAAGGTTATCCCAGATATATGTTCAAGAGATAGTGCGTTTGCACGGAATTCCTGTCACTATAGTTTCTGACAGAGGTCCCCAGTTTACAAGTCGCTTTTGGGAACAGTTACACAGAGCCCTAGGCACCAAGCTAAGGTTTAGTACAGCCTTTCATACCCAGACTGATGGACAGTCAGAAAGAACTATACAGACCTTAGAAGATCTGTTGAGAGCATGTGTTCTCCAGTTTACCGGGAGTTGGGATCTACATCTAAGCTTGATAGAGTTTTCCTATAATAATAGCTATCAACATAGCATTGATATGGCACCATATGAAGCCTTATATGGTAGACGTTGTAGATCACCCTTGTGTTGGTATGAAACTGGTGAGCACCAGTTGTTAGGCCCTGATCTTGTACAGCAAACTACAGAAAAGATTAAAGTTATACAACAATAGCTTAAGACTGCACAAGATAGGCAGAAGTCGTATGCCGATAAACGTCGTAGACCCCTAGAATTTCAGGTTGGAGACAGAGTGTATCTCAAGGTCTCACCTTGGAAAGGAGTCCTTCGTTTTGGGAAGAAAGGAAAGTTAGATCCTAGATTTATGGGACCTTATCCAATTGTGGAAAAAGTTGGAAAGGTGGCCTATAGACTAGAGTTACCTCAGGAGTTGCAGAAGCTGCACCCTGTGTTTCACATTTCCATGCTGAGGAAATGTCATCCAGATACCGAGTCAGTTCTACAACCTATGGAAGTAGAATTGAATGAAGATATAACGTACGAGGAGGGACCAGTGTCAATCCTCGATAACAGAACTAAAAAGTTAAAGAAGAAGGATATAAGCCTTGTAAAAGTCCTCTGGAACCATCGTGGTGTTGAGGAAGCCACTTGGGAACTAGAAGATGAAATGAGAAGAAAATATCCTGCTCTTTTCTTATAATATGCTTTATCGATTTCGGGGACGAAATCCTTTTGAAGGGGTAAAGAATTTGTAACACCCCTAACCTGGGTTATGACCTAACCCTGGAAGTTTTGCCTAAATATGTAATTAATATACTTGTGAACACACCCTGGCATGTAATTAAGTTCCTCAGGAACATTTACTTTCAATTTTGCTCCTTTTTGTATAAAGTTGTAGCATTGTGTTGTATGCAGGGACCTATGTTCAAATTACCCAGTTTAAGGGTTGAACTTGCAAAGTTCACAAGATAAGATGTATCTCTGATGTTGAAACATCATGAGGATGGTTATGGTAAAGTTTGAGGGATTTCCCAAGCTTGAGCACCAAGGTGCAGCTGTGGAAGCAATTCCCATGCTTAGAAACCCTAATTTGGGGTAAAGTGCAATTTACCCAAATTGAGGGGTCCAAGTTGTAATTATTAATATCTAGAACATCTTTTATGGCTCTTGTCATCATTTAGAGTAGAAATGATGAAAGGGATACATCATTTAATAATCAGATGAGAAAAATGATCTTTGTGATAGAAATCACCTAAAATGGGTATAAAACCCTTTCATGTATGTACCCTAGTTGAAGGTTGGATTCCTTTACCCTTAGATCTTGAGATTTCATGAGATTTGCATAAGGATAGATAGGTTTGGACGTGCCTTTGAGCAAGGAGGGACCTAGATGTGATTTCCAATCTTGTGAGGTCCTTAGGGTGTAAAAGAGGCTAAAGTATATAACCCCTTTTCCCTTGCAATTAAGTGAACGAACTTTCTTTCCTTCATTTCTCTCTTCCTTTCTTGCTCAAACGACCAAGGATAGCTCTGGAGCTCAGGGGGGACGACCAACCTGTTCTAGGTAAGAGAACCCCACCTTCTAGCTCAAATTCATGGAGGAATTCACTTTCTAAGGTTGGTTTTATGGTTAGCTTACTCAGTCTTCTTGTTCTAGCCGACCAAAGCAACGTTTCCTTGGAGAATTCACCTCTGACCAAGTTGTGGAAGCTCAAGGACGCCATTAAAGCTTGGAGCTTGAAGGCTTGGAGCTCTAAGATCAACCTTTAGGCGGGTTTTATAACTCTAAACTCATGCTTTATATGTATGCTTAATTCTTGCAATTTACTTGGTAAAATCTTCTTCTACCTCCCTTCTTCCTTGCACGTTTGCAAGCAACACAGTGGGGAAACCGACCTTGCTAGAGGTTGAAGATGAGGAGCGTGATTCCCTATGTTACTTTTTCAAACGACCATGGACCCTTTTTGGTCCAAACGGTTGCAAACCGTTTGGGTTCAAACGGTTTCAAACCGTTTTCTCTCAAACGGTATTGCAAGACCGTTTGGATTGAAACGGTCTCAAGACCGTTTGAAAGAGTTGACCAAGGGACGACCATTTGAGGGTCTGTTCCTAACATATTGAATTTCATCTCTGCAAAGAATCAAAGTCTAAATCTTAACCGACTGAGAGTTGAAGGCACTTCAACATGAAACCCTAATCGGGTGAAAAAGTGCTGATTTAACATATAGATCTTGTTGAGTTTTGGGTTGAAGGACCCAAACGGTCTCAAGACCATTTGGGGATTCCTCCAAACGGTCCTAAGACCGTTTGGGCACAACCCAAGACCGTTTGAAGGTCTAGGGTTAAGTTAATCTAATGGTTTGAGGGTCCAAGTAGGAAATTGATGAATTGATGAAAATTGATGATTTTGACATAATTGGACTTCAACCTTAGTCAAAACAACTTGGTTTTTGGTCAAACTTTGGGCAAACGGTCTCAAGATCGTTTGGATGATGTCCAAACAACCTCAAGACCGTTTGGGCCAAGTTTGAGCCCAATTGGAGGTCAATTGATAGGTTCAACCTTGAATTGATTCACATTGTTGAACATTGATGACCAATCGATTTGAAACCCTAATTGAGGAGGATTGAACCCTAATTGGCTTGTAATTGAGGGTCAATTGGATGTCTAAGTGGTTAAGGCTAACCCTAATTGACTCAATTTATAAGTGGTTAGCATAGCTTTAGCCAATTGAGAGCTTCAACACACATATCCATGAACTTTTGTGACCTTTGAACCCCTTTGGAGGTCCAAACGGTTTGAGCCCATTTGGACCAAACGGTCTCAAGACCGTTTGGATCCAAACGGTCTCAAGACCGTTTGAGACCAAACGGTCTCAAGACCGTTTGGGCTCAAACGACCTCAGGATCGTTTGGTCCAATCGATCTCAAGCAAGTTTGATCAAATGGTCTCAAACCGATTGAAGCTCCAAACGGTTTGGAAGTCAACCCTTCCAAACGGTCTTCACCTCCAAACGGTCTCAAGACCGTTTGGATCCAAACGGTCTCAAGACCGTTTGGGGTCAAACGGTCTCAAGACCTTTTGGGTGGTTGAAACCGTTTGAAGGTTGAAACTGTTTGGAGATTGGTGATGGTTTGTACTTAACCATTTGAAGATGTAATTAGTTCAATGGTGATCCAATATAAACCCTAATGGTAACCTAGGTCATTAAGGGACTATGTGATTAGTGAGTTAACCCATGATGGTGATCATGTGGCAAATTACCAAAATACCCTTGAGGGGTCTAAAGGGGTAAAACCTTGTTCTAATCAAACCCTAAACATATGATGTTGATGTTTTGGCTTATGTTAGTCAATGGAAACTTATCTCAACCTGATCTAGAGTGGTGTTGCCACCATCTACTAGTGAGAGGAGAGAGAAAGTATTTCTAGAGAGAGAAAGTATCCTAGAGAGAGAAAGTACCCTTTTTAGGTGGAAACTCTAGTGAGATACTTCAATTACATATGAATGTGCATGATTAGGGAATGACCCACCTATGTGAGGTCATGGAAACCCTAATTATGATATCTAATGGATCTTAATCTTAATTAAGAGTCTTAATGATGATGTTTCTCTTACATGATGATGTAATGAGTACCATTCACCATGGTGTGAATAGTAAACCCTAATTTTAGGGTGATGACTTGAAAGATGAATAGTAAACCCTAAATTGTTGAATTGTTTACTATTATCTGTTGAACTAACCATGCAGGTTATTATGAGATAATGGTCATACCCAGGTATGAAATACCATGTTATATTCATTGAAAGCATGTCTTAAGCTTTATGAATAGTGAATCATCTTGATGCACTGCTAAGTGACATCTTTTGTGATTTATGGGCTGTAAGAGCCATAAACACCATCCAGGTCATGCTTGACAGATGACTTGTGATGAGATAATTGAGAACTGATAATTGAAATGAGTTAGGCCTGCTACATTTTAGTATTCTCATATATAGCTGTGATGCTAATGTTTTTGTATGATGATATGAATACTGAATGTACCTAACTAATCAAGTGAAATGTAAAGCCCTGATCATAGATCCATCATTGTCAGAGTCTAAATGATGGTGAAACAGGTTTTCCTCAGGGAACTCCTGGATCACATACTTTTGAGTATGTGGGGTACATGGATGTGTAGAATCTTACATCCTAGTGTAGGTATTTGATGTAGATTCTTGTAGTCCGTCATACCTTCACTATAAAAGAAAAGGTGAGAGGATGATGTAGATTCTAGTAGTCCATCAGACCCCACCATAAGTCCTAAAGGTGAGATGTATCTCTACACTCCCTTAAAGACACAAATACCGTATCGGTGAAAGATAAACAAGAAATCTTCCGATAGCGAAGAGAGTACAGAATGCCACTGTAACTCTAAAAATAGCGAAGGACCAGAGTACCCTGGTGAGCTATTATAAAGACATCCCGCCAGATGTCAAACAATCAATCCTCTAACTGACTGAGGAATATGAGGTCATAAGAATCCGACTCTTTTAATGACCTATGTATGATACTGATGTGACTTCTTAGTGATCAGTTGGAGTATGAGTGGTATGCCTCATCTCCACAGGGCATAACAATAATGTTTGAAAAACATAATCAACAGCGTAGTATATCTGTTAGAGTTATCTACGATTTATTTGATTGATGTTACCTTGAATAGCATAGATGTTCTCATATTTTAATATTGATTGAACTCTTGCTTATCATCAGAACTGCCAGTGAATATCTTGAAGTCTCTTATTGCTTTAGTTATTCCCTGCTTTGCTTATAAAGCCTAGTGGAGAGTTATAACTCTCGCTGGGGCAATTATGTATAATTGTCTCACCCCGTAGACTTCTACTTTTTAGGTGGTCGTCGAAGACGGAGGAACAAGAACACAGGTGACCAATCCCAGCAACAACAGCATCAGGAGCAGTAAATATCTCAGGTGGAGATCTAGCCTGCTTCATGGTGTAGTTAGAGTCAAGTCCTATATGTCCTCTGTACTCTCAGGTCCTGGAGTGTTTTGGAGTATGAACTCTTGAGAATTTTTGTATCATGTTGTATAAAATTACTCAAGAAGTAATTGTTAGTGATGTAAACAGTTAAATCCTTTTTCTATGGAAAAGGTTTGTGGTTTCAGGCTCTTGTCTCGAAAAGTTTTAATTTCCCATGATTTTTGTCTTCCGCTGTTTACCGATTGCTTCCGCACATGTTTAACTCGGGATTAATTCGTGGTTTAGAGATCGGAGCCCACAGAAAATGTGGTAGCTGATGTGCTTAGCAGAAAGTCTTCTTCTCTCCCCATGAAGAAAGCACAGTTGAGTTCCTTGGTATGCCATAGGCGAGATATGTTTGTCTCCTTGCGGCAGATGAATGTGGAATTGGAAGTTTCCTTGTTGGCAGGACTGTTGGCACAGATGCAAGTTAAGCCTACGATGAGACAGCAGATCAAAGACACACAGTAGGCAGATGATACAGTACAATTGATCATATCTGAGCTTGGTAGCAAAAAGCGTGATGGGTTCCATGAGTCTGAGGATGGACTAGTTTACTATCATGGTAGGATGGTGGTCCCCGATGTTGACAATCTAATGAAGCTAGTACTTGAGGAAGCACAAACATCGATGTAAGCTATGCATCCAGGAGTCACCAAGATGTATCATAATATGAAGGATTTGTATTGGTGGTCTGGTTTGAAGAAAGATGTAGCTGAGTTTGTGGCTAAGTGCGCAATATGTCAGCAAGTTAAAGTTGAACATCAGAAGCCGACAGGTACGTTGCAACCCATGCCGATACCACAATGGAAATGGGATCATATAACCATGGATTTTGTAGTAGGTCTACCAAAGACAACTAGGAATCATGATTCCATTTGGGTAATAGTGGGCAGGTTGACAAAATATTCCCATTTCATATCGGTAAAGACGACATATACAACAGAGAAGCTTTCTTGGGTGTATGTGGATGAGATAGTGCATTTGCACAGTGTACCTACAACAATAGTCTCCGACAGGGGTCCCCAGTTCACCAGTCATTTCTGGGAACAGTTGCACAAAGTGTTGGGAATGTAGTTGAGGTTTAGTACCGCTTTCCACCCACAGACAGATGGACAGTTTAAAAGGACTATTCAGACTTTGGAAGATCTTCTCTGAGCTTGTGTTTTGCAGTTCCTAGGTAGTTGGGACATGCATCTTAGTTTGATAGAGTTCGCTTATAACAATAGTTATCAGCGGAGCATTGACATGGCTCCTTATGAGGCTCTATATGGAAGGAAGTGCAAATCCCCTTTATGCTGGTATGAGTCTGGTGAGTATCAGCTTTTGGGTCCTGAGTTAGTACAACAGACAATAGAAAAGATCAGAGTGATACAGCAAAAGTTGAAAATGGCACAGGACAGACATAAGTCTTATGTAGACAATCGTCGACAACCTTTAGAGTTCCAAGTGGGAGACAAAGTGTCTCTCAAGGTCTCACCTTGGAAAGGCGTGCTAAGGTTTGGCCGAAAAGGTAAACTGGCACCCAGGTATATGGGGCCATACCCAGTAATAGCACATGTTGGCAAGGTAGCTTACAAGTTAGAGCTGCCGCCAGAGTTGCACATGTTGCATCCAGTGTTCCATGTCAGTATGTTGAAGAAAAGTCATCCAGACATAGGGACAGTGATACAGCTAGTTGAGGTTGAGCTTGATGAAGACGTGACTTATGAGTAGGGTTCGGTGGCGATCCTTGACAGGAGAGTAAAGAAGTTGAAGAGGAAGGACCTTGTTCTTATAAAGGTTCTTTGGCATCATCTTGGTGTTGAGGAATCCACGTGGGAGCTTGAGGAAGAGATGAGGTGGAAGTATCCCTCACTTTTCTCTTCAGATTTCGGGGATAAAATCCCTTTGTAGAGGTTTATTGCTTGTAAGCACCCTGACCTTCATTTTGGGCTTACCCTATTTGTTTTGCCTAAACCTTGTGCTTGGTTGCTTGCTAATCATCTTTAGTGATGATTAGGGTTTGCTTGTGCTTAGTTGAGAGCTGGAGGTGCTACTTGCAAAATAACCTAAGTTAGGGTTGGAAGAGCAAGTTTGTCACCTTTAAGAGATGTCTTTCTCTCTCTTTTCTTCCTCTAGGGTTGAGAGGAAGGTTTGGGCTCGTGCCTTGAGTTTTCTTGGGCTTGGTTGAGCTCTTTTGGGCCTTGTTTTCCCTTGTTTGGGCCTTGCCTTGCTTGGTTGAGCCCTGTATCGAGCAAGGGTGCTTTGTGTCAGCCATGGGGTATCGCCCATGGGGGTGTATTGGCCATGGATGGAGTGTGGCGGCCTTTGACCTTAGTTGACCTCCTTGCTTTGGTTGTGTCACCCTAGCTTGGACATGTGGCCGAACCTTGTTTGAGTGGTGGCATGGCATGTGCATGTGTTTTTCAAGGTGGTAAAACGTATGGACAAGTGTCCCTTGGTAAGGTGAAACCTTGCCTTGGTTTAACCTTGACCCTCATCTATATATGGCTTGCCTTTCTCTTCCTTAGGAACCCTTTAGCTCTTTGTTTCTCCTCTCTTCCTTGTGTGCATGATACACCTCTCCCTTGCAACCTTGGTGTCCGATCCCCTTGAAGGAGTTCCCTTCTTCTTCCTTTAGCTTGGCGGTCGAACATCACTATTCCCTTATTAGGGTTAGGACTTCCCATCTTTATCAATTAGGGTTTCACATAACATCACCCGATATTAGGGTTTCACATAACATTATCCCATATTAGGGTTTCACACAACATCACCCTATATTAGGGTTTCACATAACATCACCCAATATTAGGGTTTCACATAACCTTATCCCATATTAGGGTTTCACACAACATCACCCTATATTAGGGTTTCTTAATCCCATTATCCAAAATTTGGGTTAGGGTTTTCTATTTCATATCAATTAGGATTTCTCAACCCATTACCCATGATTAGGGTTTCTCATCTTTCTCGATTAGGGTTTCATGATCATATTATCCAAGATCAATACCCTAATTCAAAACTCCATGCATTTTGTAGAATGCATTGATATTACAATTAGTATCCAAAACCTAACTCATTGATCCACATGTCTAGAATTACATAATACCTTCATAAGTATTCAAATGAACTTATGAATTGTAATTTTCTTTATTGTTTAGGGTTTCCATTCTCCATTGATTAGGGTTTTATGATTACCGTACTAATCCAAACCCTAAATAAGTGCTTCCATTATCTTGGAGCACATAGCATTATTCAAGTTTTAAAATCATACTTATCAATGTTCCATGTACTTAGGAACACACAACATAATCATCATACCTTATTAGGTTGACTTAACCTCTCACTAAGTACATACACCTATGTTTATCATAGTGTATTGAATCTCTCACTTTCATAGGCATTGAAGGATAATTACTCTAATTATACTAATCACTTAAATATTTTAGAGGTACTTCCATTGAAATCATCCTTCAGATACCCTCCAACCACTTATGGGGTTGTTAGTAATTACATGATTTGAACCAATTAGACCTTCAAACGGTCTTGAGGTCACTTGACCTTCAAACGATCTTGGACCCTCAAATGGTCTTGGACCCTCAAATGGTCTTGAAGAACGTTAGACCTTAAACGATCTTGGCTCAATTGAATCTCCAAACGGTATTGAACCTTTTGTACCTCCAAACAGTCTTGAGGTGCTTGTCCTCCAAATGGTCTTGAGGTTCTTGACCTTCAAAGGGTCTTGAGGTGCTTGACATTCGAAGGGTCTTGAGGTGCTTGGCCTTCAAACAATCTGATCCCCTTTGAACTTCAATCGTTTTGAAACTGTTTGATCATGTCAATTTTTGAAAACATTTAACCTTAAATGGTTTGACACCATTTTATCTGAATATTATTTTACCCCAAATGGTTTGAGACTATTTGATTTGAATATTATTTAACCCCAAACGATTTGAGACTGTTTGATATGAATACTACTTTAACCCCAAATGGTTTTAGACCGTTTAGTCCTCAAACGGTCTGAGATCGTTTGGTCATATCAGTTTGAAACCGTTTAACCCTAAATTTAGGGTTATGATCTCAATTGACTTAGGGGTTTGAACCCAGTTGAGCTAGGGTTCTGAAATTAATTGAATTTGATTTGTTTGAAGTTATTAGGTCATGAGACCAATCAATCCTTGAACCTATGGAAACCATTTAGTCTTTAACAGTTTGAAATCATTTGCCCTCCAATCAGTTTTGAAACCGTTTGGTCTAAAATGGTTTTAAACCATTTGGTCACCAAACGGTTTGAAACCGTTTGGTCTAAAACGGTTTAAAACTGTTTGAACAATACAAAGTGAAACTGTTTGCTCATGATATTTCTTGAGGTGTGTGCTAAGATGATGTCATCACGATCAAGCTTCAGACCTTTGATTTCTATTGCCATATATATGAAAAATTCAGCAATTATTCAAGAATAAATTAAAGATCAACATATAATGAGAAATTGAAATCAATAACAACATTTATGGGTTCAAGTTATATAACCCGCCTTCAAAGTAGCTTCAAAGCTCCAAGATTCACATCTCTAATGGTGAATGAAGCTCCTTCAACTAGTCAAGGCTCGTTTCCAACTCTTTGGATGCAAAGGAATGGCCAAGGTTGAGTGTTGGATGGAGGAGAGAAGAAATTCAATGTTGAAAACCAATTTCAACCATCAATTCAAGGTTGAAGATAATCATGGAGCTTACCTTCATCTTGGGGAACGTTTTCCTCCTTTTCCTAAGCTCCTTGGTCGTCAACCAAAGCAAAGAAAGAAAGTGGTTTGCAAAATGGCCTTTCAAATAAGGAGAAAATCGAATATATGTGATTGATTTTCTAGGAGAGAGAAAGTAGGAGGAATTTCATCGATTATCTTTGCCACATGCCCCCTCCCTTCCTTGCCTCTGAAGCCAAATCCCTTCATCCTCAATATCCTCTCGTTTATCCTTGAATTAAAAGCAACCACTTTAAGCACCTTAATTAAAATAATACTATTATCCATTTTTAGTGGACATTACTTTTTAATTAACATATGTGAGTGGCTTTCTTCACCTACTTAGGATATTTCAGTGCAAATCAAGGCATTTGGACGTCCTTGAACTATAGGATTTCAACCAAAGCCTTTTCAATTGATGTACACTTCAATTGATATATTTATTTTTGCTACAAAATAAATTAGGGTTTCAATTATGCTTAAATCTTTATTATTTTATTTTCAAGATTATCTCTCCTCAAAAGTAATTCAAAAAAGATGCCCCATTCTTTTTATTTTCTCCAAATGATACCAAGAAATAGTAGGGACATTCTTGAAGTGGTATTTTACATATCCAACCCTAGGTTTTGGGTAATTTGCAAATTACACCAAAACTAGCATTCAATGCACAAACATTATTCAAACAAGCTCATTTTTGGAACTTAGGCTTTCACAAGCCATACCTCAGCATCATTATCTCTTACATGATGATGTAATGAGTACCATTCACCATGGTGTGAATAGTAAACCCTAATTTTAGGGTGATGACTTGAAAGATGAATAGTAAACCCTAAATTGTTGAATTGTTTACTATTATCTGTTGAACTAACCATGCAGGTTATTATGAGATAATGGTCATACCCAGGTATGAAATACCATGTTATATTCATTGAAAGCATGTCTTAAGCTTTATGAATAGTGAATCATCTTGATGCACTGCTAAGTGACATCTTTTGTGATTTATGGGCTGTAAGAGCCATAAACACCATCAAGGTCATGCTTGACAGATGACTTGTGATGAGATAATTGAGAACTGATAATTGAAATGAGTTAGGCCTGCTACATTTTAGTATTCTCATATATAGTTGTGATGCTAATGTTTTTGTATGATGATATGAATACTGAATGTACCTAACTAATCAAGTGAAATGTAAAGCCCTGATCATAGATCCATCATTGTCAGAGTCTAAATGATGGTGAAACAGGTTTTCCTCAGGGAACTCCTGGATCACATACTTTTGAGTATGTGGGGTACATGGATGTGTAGAATCTTACATCCTAGTGTAGGTATTTGATGTAGATTCTTGTAGTCCGTCATACCTTCACTATAAAAGAAAAGGTGAGAGGATGATGTAGATTCTAGTAGTCCATCGGACCCCACCATAAGTCCTAAAGGTGAGATGTATCTCTACACTCCCTTAAAGACACAAATACCGTATCGGTGAAAGATAAACAAGAAATCTTCCGATAGCGAAGAGAGTACAGAATGCCACTGTAACTCTAAAAATAGCGAAGGACCAGAGTACCCTGGTGAGCTATTATAAAGACATCCCGCCAGATGTCAAACAATCAATCCTCTAACTGACTGAGGAATATGAGGTCATAAGAATCCGACTCTTTTAATGACCTATGTATGATACTGATGTGACTTCTTAGTGATCAGTTGGAGTATGAGTGGTATGCCTCATCTCCACAGGGCATAACAATAATGTTTGAAAAACATAATCAACAGCGTAGTATATCTGTTAGAGTTATCTACGATTTATTTGATTGATGTTACCTTGAATAGCATAGATGTTCTCATATTTTAATATTGATTGAACTCTTGCTTATCATCAGAACTGCCAGTGAATATCTTGAAGTCTCTTATTGCTTTAGTTATTCCCTGCTTTGCTTATAAAGCCTAGTGGAGAGTTATAACTCTCGCTGGGGCAATTATGTATAATTGTCTCACCCCGTAGACTTCTACTTTTTAGGTGGTCGTCGAAGACGGAGGAACAAGAACACAGGTGACCAATCCCAGCAACAACAGCATCAGGAGCAGTAAATATCTCAGGTGGAGATCTAGCCTGCTTCATGGTGTAGTTAGAGTCAAGTCCTATATGTCCTCTGTACTCTCAGGTCCTGGAGTGTTTTGGAGTATGAACTCTTGAGAATTTTTGTATCATGTTGTATAAAATTACTCAAGAAGTAATTGTTAGTGATGTAAACAGTTAAATCCTTTTTCTATGGAAAAGGTTTGTGGTTTCAGGCTCTTGTCTCGAAAAGTTTTAATTTCCCATGATTTTTGTCTTCCGCTGTTTACCGATTGCTTCCGCACATGTTTAACTCGGGATTAATTCGTGGTTTAGAGATCGGAGCCCACAGAAAATGTGGTAGCTGATGTGCTTAGCAGAAAGTCTTCTTCTCTCCCCATGAAGAAAGCACAGTTGAGTTCCTTGGTATGCCATAGGCGAGATATGTTTGTCTCCTTGCGGCAGATGAATGTGGAATTGGAAGTTTCCTTGTTGGCAGGACTGTTGGCACAGATGCAAGTTAAGCCTACGATGAGACAGCAGATCAAAGACACACAGTAGGCAGATGATACAGTACAATTGATCATATCTGAGCTTGGTAGCAAAAAGCGTGATGGGTTCCATGAGTCTGAGGATGGACTAGTTTACTATCATGGTAGGATGGTGGTCCCCGATGTTGACAATCTAATGAAGCTAGTACTTGAGGAAGCACAAACATCGATGTAAGCTATGCATCCAGGAGTCACCAAGATGTATCATAATATGAAGGATTTGTATTGGTGGTCTGGTTTGAAGAAAGATGTAGCTGAGTTTGTGGCTAAGTGCGCAATATGTCAGCAAGTTAAAGTTGAACATCAGAAGCCGACAGGTACGTTGCAACCCATGCCGATACCACAATGGAAATGGGATCATATAACCATGGATTTTGTAGTAGGTCTACCAAAGACAACTAGGAATCATGATTCCATTTGGGTAATAGTGGGCAGGTTGACAAAATATTCCCATTTCATATCGGTAAAGACGACATATACAACAGAGAAGCTTTCTTGGGTGTATGTGGATGAGATAGTGCATTTGCATAGTGTACCTACAACAATAGTCTCCGACAGGGGTCCCCAGTTCACCAGTCATTTCTGGGAACAGTTGCACAAAGTGTTGGGAATGTAGTTGAGGTTTAGTACCGCTTTCCACCCACAGACAGATGGACAGTTTAAAAGGACTATTCAGACTTTGGAAGATCTTCTCTGAGCTTGTGTTTTGCAGTTCCTAGGTAGTTGGGACATGCATCTTAGTTTGATAGAGTTCGCTTATAACAATAGTTATCAGCGGAGCATTGACATGGCTCCTTATGAGGCTCTATATGGAAGGAAGTGCAAATCCCCTTTATGCTGGTATGAGTCTGGTGAGTATCAGCTTTTGGGTCCTGAGTTAGTACAACAGACAATAGAAAAGATCAGAGTGATACAGCAAAAGTTGAAAATGGCACAGGACAGACATAAGTCTTATGTAGACAATCGTCGACAACCTTTAGAGTTCCAAGTGGGAGACAAAGTGTCTCTCAAGGTCTCACCTTGGAAAGGCGTGCTAAGGTTTGGCCGAAAAGGTAAACTGGCACCCAGGTATATGGGGCCATACCCAGTAATAGCACATGTTGGCAAGGTAGCTTACAAGTTAGAGCTGCCGCCAGAGTTGCACATGTTGCATCCAGTGTTCCATGTCAGTATGTTGAAGAAAAGTCATCCAGACATAGGGACAGTGATACAGCTAGTTGAGGTTGAGCTTGATGAAGACGTGACTTATGAGTAGGGTTCGGTGGCGATCCTTGACAGGAGAGTAAAGAAGTTGAAGAGGAAGGACCTTGTTCTTATAAAGGTTCTTTGGCATCATCGTGGTGTTGAGGAATCCACGTGGGAGCTTGAGGAAGAGATGAGGTGGAAGTATCCCTCACTTTTCTCTTCAGATTTCGGGGATAAAATCCCTTTGTAGAGGTTTATTGCTTGTAAGCACCCTGACCTTCATTTTGGGCTTACCCTATTTGTTTTGCCTAAACCTTGTGCTTGGTTGCTTGCTAATCATCTTTAGTGATGATTAGGGTTTGCTTGTGCTTAGTTGAGAGCTGGAGGTGCTACTTGCAAAATAACCTAAGTTAGGGTTGGAAGAGCAAGTTTGTCACCTTTAAGAGATGTCTTTCTCTCTCTTTTCTTCCTCTAGGGTTGAGAGGAAGGTTTGGGCTCGTGCCTTGAGTTTTCTTGGGCTTGGTTGAGCTCTTTTGGGCCTTGTTTTCCCTTGTTTGGGCCTTGCCTTGCTTGGTTGAGCCCTGTATCGAGCAAGGGTGCTTTGTGTCAGCCATGGGGTATCGCCCATGGGGGTGTATTGGCCATGGATGGAGTGTGGCGGCCTTTGACCTTAGTTGACCTCCTTGCTTTGGTTGTGTCACCCTAGCTTGGACATGTGGCCGAACCTTGTTTGAGTGGTGGCATGGCATGTGCATGTGTTTTTCAAGGTGGTAAAACGTATGGACAAGTGTCCCTTGGTAAGGTGAAACCTTGCCTTGGTTTAACCTTGACCCTCATCTATATATGGCTTGCCTTTCTCTTCCTTAGGAACCCTTTAGCTCTTTGTTTCTCCTCTCTTCCTTGTGTGCATGATACACCTCTCCCTTGCAACCTTGGTGTCCAATCCCCTTGAAGGAGTTCCCTTCTTCTTCCTTTAGCTTGGCGGTCGAACATCACTATTCCCTTATTAGGGTTAGGACTTCCCATCTTTATCAATTAGGGTTTCACATAACATCACCCGATATTAGGGTTTCACATAACATTATCCCATATTAGGGTTTCACACAACATCACCCTATATTAGGGTTTCACATAACATCACCCAATATTAGGGTTTCACATAACCTTATCCCATATTAGGGTTTCACACAACATCACCCTATATTAGGGTTTCTTAATCCCATTATCCAAAATTTGGGTTAGGGTTTTCTATTTCATATCAATTAGGATTTCTCAACCCATTACCCATGATTAGGGTTTCTCATCTTTCTCGATTAGGGTTTCATGATCATATTATCCAAGATCAATACCCTAATTCAAAACTCCATGCATTTTGTAGAATGCATTGATATTACAATTAGTATCCAAAACCTAACTCATTGATCCACATGTCTAGAATTACATAATACCTTCATAAGTATTCAAATGAACTTATGAATTGTAATTTTCTTTATTGTTTAGGGTTTCCATTCTCCATTGATTAGGGTTTTATGATTACCGTACTAATCCAAACCCTAAATAAGTGCTTCCATTATCTTGGAGCACATAGCATTATTCAAGTTTTAAAATCATACTTATCAATGTTCCATGTACTTAGGAACACACAACATAATCATCATACCTTATTAGGTTGACTTAACCTCTCACTAAGTACATACACCTATGTTTATCATAGTGTATTGAATCTCTCACTTTCATAGGCATTGAAGGATAATTACTCTAATTATACTAATCACTTAAATATTTTAGAGGTACTTCCATTGAAATCATCCTTCAGATACCCTCCAACCACTTATGGGGTTGTTAGTAATTACATGATTTGAACCAATTAGACCTTCAAACGGTCTTGAGGTCACTTGACCTTCAAACGATCTTGGACCCTCAAATGGTCTTGGACCCTCAAATGGTCTTGAAGAACGTTAGACCTTAAACGATCTTGGCTCAATTGAATCTCCAAACGGTATTGAACCTTTTGTACCTCCAAACAGTCTTGAGGTGCTTGTCCTCCAAATGGTCTTGAGGTTCTTGACCTTCAAAGGGTCTTGAGGTGCTTGACATTCGAAGGGTCTTGAGGTGCTTGGCCTTCAAACAATCTGATCCCCTTTGAACTTCAATCGTTTTGAAACTGTTTGATCATGTCAATTTTTGAAAACATTTAACCTTAAATGGTTTGACACCATTTTATCTGAATATTATTTTACCCCAAATGGTTTGAGACTATTTGATTTGAATATTATTTAACCCCAAACGATTTGAGACTGTTTGATATGAATACTACTTTAACCCCAAATGGTTTTAGACCGTTTAGTCCTCAAACGGTCTGAGATCGTTTGGTCATATCAGTTTGAAACCGTTTAACCCTAAATTTAGGGTTATGATCTCAATTGACTTAGGGGTTTGAACCCAGTTGAGCTAGGGTTCTGAAATTAATTGAATTTGATTTGTTTGAAGTTATTAGGTCATGAGACCAATCAATCCTTGAACCTATGGAAACCATTTAGTCTTTAACAGTTTGAAATCATTTGCCCTCCAATCAGTTTTGAAACCGTTTGGTCTAAAATGGTTTTAAACCATTTGGTCACCAAACGGTTTGAAACCGTTTGGTCTAAAACGGTTTAAAACTGTTTGAACAATACAAAGTGAAACTGTTTGCTCATGATATTTCTTGAGGTGTGTGCTAAGATGATGTCATCACGATCAAGCTTCAGACCTTTGATTTCTATTGCCATATATATGAAAAATTCAGCAATTATTCAAGAATAAATTAAAGATCAACATATAATGAGAAATTGAAATCAATAACAACATTTATGGGTTCAAGTTATATAACCCGCCTTCAAAGTAGCTTCAAAGCTCCAAGATTCACATCTCTAATGGTGAATGAAGCTCCTTCAACTAGTCAAGGCTCGTTTCCAACTCTTTGGATGCAAAGGAATGGCCAAGGTTGAGTGTTGGATGGAGGAGAGAAGAAATTCAATGTTGAAAACCAATTTCAACCATCAATTCAAGGTTGAAGATAATCATGGAGCTTACCTTCATCTTGGGGAACGTTTTCCTCCTTTTCCTAAGCTCCTTGGTCGTCAACCAAAGCAAAGAAAGAAAGTGGTTTGCAAAATGGCCTTTCAAATAAGGAGAAAATCGAATATATGTGATTGATTTTCTAGGAGAGAGAAAGTAGGAGGAATTTCATCGATTATCTTTGCCACATGCCCCCTCCCTTCCTTGCCTCTGAAGCCAAATCCCTTCATCCTCAATATCCTCTCGTTTATCCTTGAATTAAAAGCAACCACTTTAAGCACCTTAATTAAAATAATACTATTATCCATTTTTAGTGGACATTACTTTTTAATTAACAAATGTGAGTGGCTTTCTTCACCTACTTAGGATATTTCAGTGCAAATCAAGGCATTTGGACGTCCTTGAACTATAGGATTTCAACCAAAGCCTTTTCAATTGATGTACACTTCAATTGATATATTTATTTTTGCTACAAAATAAATTAGGGTTTCAATTATGCTTAAATCTTTATTATTTTATTTTCAAGATTATCTCTCCTCAAAAGTAATTCAAAAAAGATGCCCCATTCTTTTTATTTTCTCCAAATGATACCAAGAAATAGTAGGGACATTCTTGAAGTGGTATTTTACATATCCAACCCTAGGTTTTGGGTAATTTGCAAATTACACCAAAACTAGCATTCAATGCACAAACATTATTCAAACAAGCTCATTTTTGGAACTTAGGCTTTCACAAGCCATACCTCAGCATCATTATCATTCTTATGATGCTATAAAACTTGAGGAACATTTATCATTTAACATTTGCAAGGTAACCCCTTAAATTGGGTAAATTGCACTTTAGTCCAAAATAGGTAAAACATTGTGACAACATTATTCAAATAGGACCAAAATTGAAACATAACATCTCCTTTAGTATTAATTACTTTTCAAAAGATAAAGAAAAGAATCTAAATGACTTACTTAAGCAAAACTTCTAGGGTTAGGCCTTAACCCAAGTCAGGGATGTTACAAATTATCCACCCCCGACAGGGATTTCCTCCTCATCTCTTCCCCCAACTCCCACGTAGCTTCTTCAAAACCACGATGATGCCAGAGAACTTTTACCAGAACTATGTCTTTCTTTTTTAACTTTTTGATTCTTGGGTCAAGAATCAAGACTGGTCCTTCTACATAGGATATATCATTATTTAACTCTACCACCACAGGTTGCAAAACTAATTCTGTATCAGGGTGACACTTCCTCAGCATGGATATATGGAATACTGGATGTAATCTGTGTAGTTCAGGTGGCAACTCCAACTTATATGCTACCTTCCCAATCCGTTTAGTGATTGGATAAGGCCCCATAAATCTAGGATCTAACTTACCCTTCTTTCCAAATCTAAGAACACCTTTCCAAGGTGAGACTTTGAGATATACTCTGTCTCCAACTTGGAATTCTAAAGGTCTTCACCATTTATCAGCGTATGACTTCTGTCTATCTTGTGCAACCTTTAACTGTTGTTGTATTACTTTAATCTTTTCGGTTGTTTGTTGTACTACTTCAGGACCCAAAAGTTGATATTCTCCTATTTCATACCAGCATAATGGAGATCTACAACGTCTACCATATAATGCTTCATATGGTTCCATATCAATACTGTGCTGCTAACTATCGTTGTAAGCGAATTCTATTAAGCTCAAGTGTATATCCCAACTTCCTACAAACTAAAGGACACATGCCCTAAGAAAATCCTCCAAAGTCTGTATAGTTCTCTCAGATTGTCCATCTATCTGTGGGTGAAAGGCGGTACTAAACCTTAATTACATACCCAAAGCTTTATGTAGTCATTCCCAAAAATTACTCATGAACTAGGGACCTCTATCAGAAACAATTGTAGCTCGAACCCTGTACAAACACACTATCTCATCTATATAGGTCTGTGCAAGCTTTTCAGCAGTATAGGTTGTTTTGATAGGAAGAAAATGTGCTAACTTAGTCAACCTTTCAACTATCACCCAAATGGAATCATGACTTTTGGTTGTTCTTGGCAAACCAACCACAAAGTCCATGGTCACGTGATCCAATTTCAACTATGGTATAGGTAAGGGTTGCATTGTTCCTGCGGGCTTTTGATGTTCAGCTTTAACCTGCTAACATACTGGACACCGCATAACAAACTCAGCTACATCTTTCTTCAAACTAGGCCACCAATACATATCTTTCAAGTTATGATACATTTTGGTGAACCCTGGATGCATTGCATACATAGATGAGTGAGTTTCCTCCATGACTAACTTCCTTAAGTCATTGGCATCAGGTACTACCATCCTATCATTGTAACAGACTACCTCATCATCTAACTCATGAAAACCCTCCCATTTCTCACTACTATACTCTGACCAAATTTGTTGAATCACAGTATCAGCCTATTGTGCCTCTTTGATCTGTTGTTTCAGAGTAGGTTTTATGTGCATCTCAGCTAACAGTCCGACTAACAAGGATACTTTAAGTTTTACATTGTTTTGCCTCAAAGAGACAAACATGCCTTGTTTAAAGCATACTAAAGAGTTCAACTGTGCTTTGTGCATGTTTGGAAACGATGATGATTTTCTACTTAGTGCATCAGCCACTACATTAGCCTTTCTTGGATGATAATCAATTATACAATCATAGTCCTTGATTAACTCCATCCAGCGGCCTTGTCTCATGTTCAACTCATTATGTTAAAAGATATATTTTAGGTTCTTATGGTCCGTAAAAATCTTGAATGTCTCTCCATAGAGATAATGTCTCCAGATCTTCAACGCATGAACTACTGTAGCTAATTCTAGATCATGTGTTGGATAATTTTCCTTGTGTTTCTTAAGCTGTCGAGAAGCAAAAGAAATCACTTGATTATCCTACATCAACACACATACTAGACCGTTCTTAGAAGCATTAAGAAAACAATATACCCCTTTCCCTGCTCATGGAACACTAACACAGGTGTGCTAGTCAACCTTTCTTTCAACAACCAAAAGGAATGTTGACACGTGTCATTCAAGATAAAAGGAACCTCCTTCCTGGTCAACTTGGTTAGGGGTAATGCTATAGAGCTGAAGTTCTTAATGGACCTCCTATAGTAGCCTGCCAATCCTAGAAAACTGCGTATCTCCATTGGTGTCTTTGGTTGTTCCCACTCCAAGACAGATTCTACCTTTTTAGGGTCAACATGGATACCTGAGGTAGATATTACGTGTCCTAGGAAAGACGCTTCTGATAACTAGAATTCACACTTACTGAATTTGGCATATAGCTTGTGCTCTCTTAGTAAAGTCAGAGCCTGACGAAGGTGTTGCTCATGCTGTCGAGCATCTCTACTGTAAACCAGGATATCATCTATAAAGACTACTATGAATTGATCAAGGAATGGTCGGAAGATTCTGTTCATGAGTTCCATGAATGCAGCTGGTGCATTAGTTAGTCCAAACAACATAACTGTGAACTCATAGTGACCATACCTTGTCCTAAAGGTTGACTTAGGTATGCCACTCTCCTTGATACGCAACTGATGGTATCCTGACCTCATATCTACTTTAGAAAAGATAGTTGCACCACACAACTGGTCAAACAAGTCATCTATCCTTGGTAGAGGATATTTGTTCTTTATGCTTACTTTGTTTAACTATCTATAGTCGATGCATAACCGCATAGACCCATCTTTCTTTTTAATGAAAAGAACCAGAGCACCCCATGGTGAAGTACCTGGTCAAATAAAACCCTTTTCAAGCAACTCCTGTAACTATTTCTTGAGTTCTACCATCTCAGCAGGTGCCATTCTATATGGTGTTTGAGCTACTGGTTGTGTATCCGGGATTAGGTTAATCTCGAAATCAATCTCTTGAGGTAGAGGAACACCTGGAAGAGTATAACACATCAACCAATAACCAAACATAAATAGAGAGAAGACATTCTTTCAACAGATAAGAGAACCCAATCATATTGAATAAAAATGGGCTATGGGACTACTCCCCTTGCCCCATAAGAATCTACTTTGACATAATGCAACTATAAGAAATGCAAACTAAAATGAAATCCAACATGACACAAGATGTGGTCTAAAACTAAAAACTAGATTCACAAGACAAGACTAGATTCCCCTTTCTTGTGGATTCCCCCCTCCTTTTATAGGGGAAGGAGGGGAGTAAACCCTAGAAAGTAGAGGGAGAAGGAATGATTGGCGGTTGCTGAAATGGCTACTTGTGGATGGTGAGCCGACTGGTTCACCATCTGAACTGTGCATTTCAGATGTTGAAGGATGCGATCCAAGGGAAGCAGTCAAAACCCTTGTCAAAGAGGTGGTGGTGCTGTTTCACCTTTGCTTCATCGCCAAGCAATGTGATTCAACTGTTTTAGACTTGAAATGTTCTTTACAAGTTTGTGAGCTAATGGGGTCAGGATACAAAACACTCGTTTGGGCTGCTTGATTGGTTGTTTCAAGGAGCGATGGAAAATATCATTTTCTTGGTGTAACAACAAATTGGAAGTCTGGATCGAAAAATATGCATGAGTGAAATGATCGGTTCATGGATGAACTGTCAGCTAGAGTTCAAAATATTTGTTTCCTTTTTGCAACTGAGATGACCATTTGGGCAGATGAGACAGTCATCTGGGAGGCTGAGAATGGAATTTGAAGCCCTCAAGTCTTGGATCTTTTTGGTCTTTGAAATAATGTTAATGTTTTTCTATGAAAACCCATATAAATCTAGTTAAAATTCCAATTTAGGAAAGAAAAGCTAAATAAGATAATTTATTTTTAAAACTATTCAATAGCTAACAATTTATCATAAAATAAAGATAAAAAATGTACAATAAATGGTGACACTCATCAAAATACCCCAAACTTAAATCTTTGCTTGTCCTCAAGCAACATTGAATTTAAAACACTACCACATAATACTTTCAACCTATCATCCTTACCTACATAACACCACTTGAGTCTTTCCATTTTATATGGCCGAAAAAACTTAACTTTTGTGATTAATGTAAAATAAATTTCATATCTCCTACTTCAAGATAATTTAAAAACTTGGTTACATTTCAAAAAGACTACAATAAGATAGATTTCATATTCCCTTTGCATTTTGTACTCCCACATATTCATACGAATTTTTTTACACAAGAACAGGGCTCAAACTTTTTGATGGATACATGTAGATTTCCCTGGGCATAAAATTGGCATGAAGGAGGAAAGGAAGATGACCTCTCATCTATTCTACTTGGAGGCCTTTTATTTCTTTTTTTGCAATTACATTGACTGCATGTTTGGTGTGCTCTTTTGGTATCTTTTCTTAATACACCCCTATTAAATTTATGAGGGGTATGGAAGAAGCAGGAGAGGGGGAGGAGTAACACCTAGAACTTAGGGTTTTAGCACTTTTAGCTTTTTATTTTATTTTATGGATGGAGAGATAAGGAGGTGATGGAAGAAGTGATCAAAAGATCGTTCCTTGTGCAACTCATTTTCTTAAATTTTAGCACATTATGAGCATCATACATTGGGTAATTTTTTCTTGATCTATGAAAATCATGAAATTTTTCAAGTTAATCTGTAACTTTTGATAAGGGAACATTATTTTTGAATCCTATCAATCATCTATGACTTGCCATCTTTTCCAAGGAATGGTGTTAATTTAGAACATAGGTGGTAGAATAATTTCAAGTTATGGAAGGTTTACAATTATATTGCAAAAGAAGTTGCATCATTCAAGGGGGTACATTTAGAAATATGCATATCATCATGGACAACTAGACAAAGGCCGAATCTAATGGAAATCTTTTGAAAAAAATTAAACCTAAACTAAATAACATAATGGAAATTGCAAAAATTTTAAGATAGAACGGGTAGAATGAGTACCTCCCACCCACCTCGACCTCAAACTTTAAAATTTTTTTTGTCCCTAGAAAAAATTAAATCCAAGATGGAGGGAAGAGAAGGGAAAAGTTCACCAGAGAGACCTGGTAGCTCGAAGAATGTCCAGCTAAATAGAATATATATGAGGGCTGGGACCTTGATTGTTGGTGCTTCATAGTGTACTCAATGAATGGGTGGTTGTGGAAGATCAATGGGGCATTCATATTTCTTTTTGTCTTGCAATCCATCCAATAGAATCCACAAATCTTCCTTCAATAGTGAAGGAAGTATTGGAGATAAACGTGGATTGGGGGAGATTGGTAGGTTCCTAACAAGTAACATGTGTAGTGCCAGATGTATAAAATTAGGCGGACGATCTGGCTCTAGTTTCCTTCTGTCACATGGATCTACATACGGGAAAATGGATGCTGATATAAAAGGGACAAAAGGATTTAAATCAACATCAAAAGTATTTTTTCTCTCCTAAAAAACTATTCAATTAACATTGGGATAAGTAGGTTTCATTTTTGATATAGCATGTATCTGTAGTTCCATTGTGCAAGATGTTCCTAAGGCTTTAGGAGGGTTAAAAATAGCAACATCATCATTCCAAACAACAAGGGGGGCATGTGGACTTCTTCTAAGAGTGGTGTCTCCCTTTCTACACTAGCCGTAAGTGAAATAGGATTTGGTTGTGACAAAGTGTGGGAAATGTTTCCTCATTAGGGGGAGGTGGCTCATTATCCAGAATAGATTCAACCATAGGGGATTGGTCATTAATAATGTCTGCATTATTGTCAATGATGGGAGGAATTGCTGGATATTAAACATAAGGCTGATTGTGACGTTGTGACTTTTCATACTCTAGTAGTAAAGCCTCTAGCAGAAAGGTAGGAATACCAACATCCTCATCATAAGAAGATTGCCAATCATTTGCAAGGATATCTCGGTCGGGTGTGACATACATGACATAAACATGGAATAAGCATTTTCATCATTGGAAAGAACCATCTTAGGCTGCCTAACTTCTCAGGGGGTTTTTGTGATTCGACCTCTAGTAATGTAGCTAATACAACTTGTCAATTTTCTAAATTAACCTATTTCTCCTCTACTATTTTCTCAAGGGCTCTGATCCATTCCTCATGTTGAGGTGTGCATTGGTTTTCACATTAAGGTTCATAACGCCCCCCCCCCAAAAAAAGTTTGTTGGTGACACTCATTATACCCCTCGTAATGATCTTGGTCATGGTACCCCTCATATTGGTTGTGGCATTGCTCTTCATTATAATATTCAAGAGATGGTGGATTGAAATTTACATTATATCCACCTTGGTAGGAGGACTCAATATTACAAGGCGTAACCATAGCATGAGGGGAACATTTTGACAATCTAAATTCTTTGACTAGGCATCTAGTAGGGCTTTTCTGGTTTCTAGTGTTTCCTTCCATTCAACTACTATCCTTTCCATGGACCTAAGTCACTTGTCTTATTGAGGAGTGTATCCAATTTTACAAACATAACCCCCAAAATTATGTTGCTCAACCCCACCATGCCCATCAAAAGTGTGTTGATCATAACACCCCTTATTAGGATATTGATTAGAGTAGCATGATTCCTCATAATAACCCTCATGATTTTGTGTAGTAGCACTATAACCACCAAGATCAGAAGTTTTGATACCATAAGGTGCTACTACAATAGGAGGGGACACCTTAGGACAATTTGAGGATGTATGGTTATAATATAAACACAACTAGAATTGTGAACCATAATGAGTTGACCATTCCATTTTAAAGGGATTTTTTTTTCAGAAGAAAAAAATTACAAAAATAACCTAGAAGAAACTAAAAATTATGAAAAGAAGAACTAAACAAGATAAGGGGATAGCTGAAAATTACAAAAGAACTAAAAGTTACAGGGACAAGCTAAAAAATTTTGGAACAAGACTAAGAATTACAAAAATAAACTAGAAAGCAACACTGCTGGAATGGAGATTTGGAAGATGTAGGAGATATACTACCTTTTCTTTTTTTTGATAAATAGGAGATATACTACCTGAATGGGTCTCAATAGGTAGAATAAATTACAAAAATCGAATAGAGAAATTATGGAACAAAATTAGTAGAATAATTCTAACAGCTATACAAGTTATTGAAATATGAACAAGATTCTATACAAGGTATACACGCAATCAAGTTTAAAAAACAATAGGAGTCATCCCCAAGAATGACACAAAATTAATGTGCGTCATTGTACACACAACAATCATTAGGAGAAGTCCTAGAGTTTAACCTTCTAAATTGGTTTCAAACTTGATGAAAGCACCAAATCATCTAAGTATAGAGAGGTATCAATCCCTAGAGATGACAAAAATAGAATGACCGAGTTTCAAATCCGAGTATGAGAATAAGAAATAGAATTTTCGATTGCAAAGGGTTGATCAAAACTAAGAACAAAAATAAAGTGTTGAAATAAAAAATTAACTTATCAAGATGGTAAAATTGGGTGTTCAGAGAATCACCACCAAAAACCATGTCTCCACTCATTCAATCAATTACTAAGCTCCAAGATCAAATCAGGACAATGTGGATTGTCTCCTTACAAAGCAAAATCGTACAAGGGTTGGACTTCTTGTACCCCGTTGGTCCTTGCTTTTACAAATCCTCACCCAACCATCCAACACGCTACTATCCAAGGTCATATAAAGAAGCATGATATTTCAAACTGACATTCAAAACCATGGATTAGGTCGTTGTGTCACCATGGGTTATAACAAATATAAGATTAGAAGGACCTCTCCTATGATACTCATGCTAGGTCCACCCTGTCATTATGAATTTAGAAAAATTCATTCCAATGTTGCCTCCACTCTTACCTATAGAACAGAGGCATAAACAATCATTACCAACAATGGGTTGGGATCCTAATGATATTGTTATCCTTATGTGCTGGTTAGAATATATGAACACATGATCTAGGCTAGGAAGTAAAAAAATCCATATTTTACCTCCTACTTTCCTCTTACTAGTCACCATGTGATGTCCAATCTAGTTAGCCACTTTGTTCTAACTATGGACCGAAAAATGGTTCTAAGATGCCAAAAATAAAAAGCTCTATTTCCTTTTCTAATTTAGTAATACTCACTTCTGTCCTCTCATTTTTTACCCCTATTGCATTCTAGATAATAAACTTATCCATTGTTGTAGAAACTGTTAGAGTCTTTCCAATCATTAGACCCACTTTAGGCCTTCCCCATTCCTCTAGATAATTATCCTCCTTAGCCCTATCCCCTAGGTACCTAAGGTCAAAATACATTCTACCCTTGTGTGTGATTGCATTCCAATAATGTCTAGACTTGTCCTAGAAGATATCATCATCACCCCTTGATGAATAGGATGATCCCAAATGTGAGGAATGGGAACCTAGTGGGATTTACTCCTCATTAAATAAGATAAGAGTCATCATCATCTATAACAAACATACACCAATTTTTTGCAATGGATGAATAACTATTATTTAATATTTAATAAATGAATATCATAAACATCAAATCACAATAGTGAAATAAAATGTAATGAATATTCATAGTTTATAATTTTACTTAAAAAATCTCCCACTTGGAGGTTTATATGAGGGTAACAACTTCCACATATAAGTAGGAGGAAGTTTGAGCTACTTCAAGTCCATCTCCCAAAAGGCAACTACACTAAGTAAAGTTATGGTTAACATTATTGGTATGCATGTCCAGATAGACAATCATATGATGATTGTAATGACATATCTTGTAAATGATTTGATTAATAATAAAGGCAATCTTTTTCTAGATGTTTATTCAATTATGAGACAACGATATAACATGATAGATATCTAAAGAATTATATTACTTGATGACATATGTCTTCAAGTTGAGTACCTGAACAATGAGATCATATGTATGATAAGAGTACATACATTCTTGTTATGTCCCTTATTGGATGTTATTGTGGAAGCTGATTGATAGAAATAACATATATGATTAGAGCGTATGTTGGTTAATGACAAAATCTTGTTAGTCATGATATGTGATATCAAACCAAACATATATGTACTTGTTAGAGAATAGTGTATCAGACGGATCCATCTTCAGAGTGATGCATGGAAACCATTGAATGGTAGTTAAAGTCAATTCTTATAGTGATAGTGGTGATTTTGGTTCTTAGACATGAAGTCACTACACTCATCACATGTCATTCTATGTATTTTGAAATTATCCAACGTGACTTTGAATAGGGGTTTCCATAAAGGTGACGCTCATATACATTGTGACACATGGGGAATGATTGTTAGTGATGTATATAGGATTTCTCCCTCCTACTAGAGTTCATATGCTGACAACTTGATAAGAGAGACTGATAAACATATGGACATACTCATGTGAATCAATATATGATATGGGAGATCACATGCATCTCAGACAATCTGCTCTAGTTCAAGGAACATGGATTGAATGTTAAGAGCATGATGATTCCATGCCTTGAGTTCAATCTAGATAATAGAGACAAAGGAATTATACAATCACTGTAACACTAATAAAATATTGTAGGTTGAAGTTGTTCTCCAACATTCGAATTACTTGGGAAACAATTATTTGTTGGTAGATACTTCTCATTGTTTATGTTGTCATAAATTAGTTATGGACATTCACTTACAATGTAACTTGGGGCCTATAAGGTCTCACAGATATGATACACCTAGAACAGGAGTTTAGTCATAAATTTGGTTTAACTTGATTACTAAATTTTTTAGGCATTTAGTCTAAACAAGATTGGCTTTCAGAATATGAAACAACCAGTTCAGCTAATGAACTGATTAGTTTAGATGTATGAATCGACTGGTTTATGTTTTTAACTGACTGGTTGGATGATCAATATGATTGGGTCAAGGATTGATGCTAACATTATGCTATGTATTAGTCAAATATTAAAAGCCAATATGATTGAAAATAGGAAACATAGTGAACTGATCAATTCAAGTGTTGAATCGGTTGTCTCACTTGTGTACTGATAGGTTTAGTGATGAATCGATTGGTTCATGGTTGATAGGTTCTAGAAAATTCATGAAATTGCATCTCTTCGAATCCCAGTTGATCTAGAAACCCTGACCCTGGACCTCCTATAAATAGAGGGGTAGTCAAGGAATTCTTAAGACACAATAATAAGCTCTATCAATTGTTGTCTTCTCACATATGTGATAAAGTGAGAACCCAAGAAAGTCTTACCCATAAAAGGGATATACAACAAGGGAAAGTAAGTCAACACTGGCACATCGATATTTGAAGGGACAACTCCTTCCTATCTATTTCAAAAGAACAATAGGAGTTCCATGTGGTTCACGTGGACTACATAGAGGAATGGAGGTTGTTGCCACCCGCTAAGACGATGTCATCAACCACCATCCATGGTACTACACTAGGAGGATGTTACTGACAACCATCTAGGTGTTTCTTACCAAAGAAGCACACTACTAGTAGGTTAGTTTCTAGACTTGCTCCAGGACCAGGTATAGGCCTTGCGACCTATATAGATCTCACATTTCAGCATCACCCAACTATGGAAGACCCAAAAAGTTGAGAACCATTACCTAAATTTCATAAGGATCCAAATTTAATCAAATAACAAATAATTGTGAATAATTTCCACTAATTCAAATATTGTTTACAAAATGCTCCTCTAAGGAGATACATGAATTTCTATCATCAAAACTATACAAATGAGAAGAAGTAACTATATAATCCTCCTTACAAGTTTAATTTAATGTCTTCAAGTAGTTTCATCTGTCTATCATATCTTGATATCTTCATATTTAGAATGTACCTAAAACTCTGTGAAACCTAAAGCACGAATCAGTATATTGCTATATTATGCATGCATGGTGCATGCAAAGGTGTGCATCTACATAACAACACATATTCAAACAATTACTTGAAAATAAGAACTATCATTTTTTTCCTATATTCTCATCTTTATGTGATACTCATAGTGGCATTATTACTTGAAAATAAACATCCAACAATTTAGTTGTTAAATTCTTGAGTAAACCTCAACAAACACTGAAAAACTAATGCGGGTGGTCATAAGTGTAAGCACGTACCTTTTGTAGAACCATTTATATTATTATATAAAATATATTTCAAGTATGTTCAAGCAATCCAATCAACAATGATGAACCTAAGCCATTAATCATATTAGATTTACATGTATGTAAATCCTAAGGTGTCAAATTCATATTAATCACATTAAACCCTACTCGATCTTAATTATAGGGTTTTAGGGTTTTTGATGATGAATAAGGGAACAAAGTCTATTTTCATTTCATGTTAAACATTAGATGAAACCCCAATTACTATATTTGACATATCCTTTCATCATGATTACTTAGATTTGATTAGGTTCTTTAACAACATAGAAAAATATGACATTTAATTCTAATTATCCATGATTATTAACTTTTGAAACCCCAAGTATAATCATTATGATTATGATCATGTAGATCAATATCATATTTAGAAATAGCAATCAAAAACTCAAATAACCAGATTCACTGTGTTAAGCATCATAATCACCAAAACTAGGGTTTTTGTACCTTAACCACTTAGTAATAATGCATTGGACTTAATTAAATTTTTTGAATTAGGTCCTAATCATATTTTATTCAAGTTCCTCTTATTTTTCTTATCAACTTTCATGTATAACACGCGTCCATCTGAATTATTGATTAATTGTTATAATTATTCCAAGTTAAGTATATTTGGACCAATGGGGTAAAGCCACGTCAAAAACTTACTTATTTCCTTTATTTTTTAGTTGGACCAGCCTGGTCTGAGTTATCTAGTCTGGAGACACTCGGTCTAGGGATTGCTTCACGTTCTTATACACACAGTGGTTGTCTTCGAGAGTTCCCATGGCAGCGCTATCGCAATGCGGTTGATCATCACTCCACCAACCAACCTGGTTCCCCCGCTCAACACCTCCCAAGGCTCCGCTAGTCATCTTCTATCAATACATCAATCATTCATCATCACTCGCCAGGGTTCAACCATATAATGTCAACACCACTGCTTCATGTTACGACCAGGGTAGAGCGGCACCGCCTGTCCCAACTGTCCTCAGGTCCATCTCTAGATCGTCACAGACAGGTGGGTTTCCTACCACCCTACAAATAAATGGGTGTCCCTAGTCACATGCATGGAGGAAGACTGCTTCTAGTCATCTTGATTGATTGGTTCCACCTACATGTTGCAAGAAGGGTCACCTCCAGATCAACAAAGCAAGTGTTGACCTTGATCAACTACTTCTCCTACTACGACCAACCTAGGATCATATTTGGGTTTTTAAGAGAAGGTAGGAGCTCTGTCATCTTATTATATATGCTATAAACATACCTTCTAGGGTTACAATGAAGGAGGAAGATGAAGAGAGGGAGAGAAAGGGATATTGGTATTGGAAGATGGCCTGGCTTTTTATTCTGGTTGCAAGACAAAGGGAGAGTTCTCCTGCTATATAGCCACAAGTGAGAGACCATTAAAGATTGCAATACACTGATATGGAAGGTGTTATCATAATTATTACTACTAACAATATATATACCTTCCCTTATCTTTTCCTTTTTTTTCTTTGTTGTACAAGAAAGTTTTCAAAAAGGCATGGTATTCCATAAATACAAATTACCACCTTTTATGAGTAACCAAATAAAAGACATCTCTTTTATTCAACAATTTGTCTCTGACTCAAAATGGGAGAAAGGAAAGGCATCTCTCTTAGGGAGTCATTATATATGTTACTCCTTCATTTATATGAAAACTCTCTATTTTTATTCTTTAATCTAAAGGGGACACAAGGAGAAACCACTACTTTCTTATTTTGGAAAAATAAGTACCATTAGGAAAGCATATAACTATTTGGTACACATTAGTTAAATGGTCATTTGATCTATTTAAAAATCACTTTATCATTGGTTTCTAAATTATTCTATTATCTCTTTCCTTGGTATATCCTTTAAACCAACTATCCTCATTCCATGGCAACTCACTAAAAACTTTTCCAATTATATTTAGTAATGAAGATTCATTGGGATGCCTTTTATATACAAAACTTGCCCTTTTAGACATCTCATTAAAATGATATCATTATCTCATGGAATATTCTTTTATCCCAATTTATAGAATTCTCATGTTTTCCTTATTATTCTCAAGTATACCAAAAGTTAGATCAAAACAATACTAATTGATGTCTCTAAACATGTTTTGCCAAACTAGCCAAATTATTACCCTTTTAATTATCTAAAAGTTCCTAGAAGCGTGCAAATGGACTATGGTAAAGATTTGCATATTCCATCCATCCATGAATAGCAAGAGATGTAATTGGTAAAAGTTGCCCCTTAATAATTGGTTATGGATACTGGCATTGGACAGGTAATAATTCTATTACTTTAGGTCTTGGCTCACTAGATGATTGTGTGTTGCAATATTATGAATTAATATGTCAACTAGAACAAAATAGTGGGAATGATAATTAATTAAAAGCCTAACTAAAATCATCAATATTATAAAATCAAATCAAAAGTGTTTTGGAAAATGGCAATTTTTTTTGTATAATCTAATGGAAAACATAAACATATTTTCTTTCTGATCGATCCTTGAGAAGGACAAGCTGAATAGGAACAACTTCCGTGACTGGTGACAGATGACGAGTATAGTTCTCACTCAAGAATACAATCTCTATGTTTTGGAGACACTAGAGCTAGATGGACCCGCTCTCAGCCCCCTAAGACTGACAGGAATGCTTACTGGAAGCACTCTGAAGATGTTGTCAACATCAATTGCATGATGTTGTGCTCAATGAACTATGTGTTGCAGAGAAAACATGAGAACATGAATGTTATTGAGATGGTAACACATATTAAGAACATGTACCCAGACCAGACAAGACAAGAGAGATATGATGTCTTAGAGGTGTTGTTCAAGTGTAATATGGTTGAAGGAGATCCAGTAGATCCCCACACTATCAAGGTTATTTGGTATGTTGACAACCTTGTCAGAGTGGGATTTCCCCTGTGTTAAGAGTTGGCCATATGTGATTCTACATTCACTTCTAGAAGCATATAACCAATTTGTCATGAATTACAACATGAATGATTTTGATAAGTCATTATCAGGATTACTTGACATGTTGAGGATAGCTAAATAACAATTCAATAAGGTCAAACCCAAATATATAATGATGATCAGTAGAGGGAGGTCCAAGGGCAAAGTCAAAGCTAAGAGGAGTTCTAAAGCTAGCCAGAGATAAAAGTATTTAACACTGAAAGCTAAGGGAGGAGTAAATAATGAAGGAAAATGCCACCATTGTCACCAAGCTAGACACTAGAAAAGGAACTACCCTCATTATATAGAGGATCTCAGGAAGAAGAAGGAGATAGAGATCTCCACTTCAGGACCTGAGAAGAGGTAAGATAAAACTATATAGAGCAAGGGTTGCTGCCACAACAGTTGGAATCTGTAATTCATGAGCATGTACTAGAGTTAGTGAATTTGTATTATGTATCTATCCTCTATTAAAACATCATGTATCTTGTATGGACAAGAATATTATGAAAAAAATGATGTTTCATTTTAAAAAACAAGATTGTATATGGAAATGCCCTATGTCTCATAATCTATACTAGATTGTTGTAGTGAGAAATACTTATAACACATACATTGAATCACTCAATGAAACAAATAGTGAATGCTATAGCATTGTCATATAGAGAACATAAATGAGATATGCATTTCTAGAATCCATAATGATGGTTGTCTAGACTCTTTTGGTTATTGAAACATTAGAGACATCCAAATCTTATTTATTGGGTAATGTGACAAAAGAATCTCTCACTGGATGTAGTGGGAGAGTAAATATTCTATCAGGGCCCGTACATATTGGTGTGCATATACGTTTTAGAACAAATGCTAGAGTTGTTTAAACAATACTTCATTATATCTATAGTTGATATTGGTAGATATGGAATTTTGTATTTAGTGAAATACAAGCCTAAATCCCTTGAAGTCTTCAAGGAGATCATGAGTGCCTTACGTAACCAACTTGGTAGAAGTATTAAGACACTTTGATATGATTGATGTTGAAATATTTAAACCAAGAGTTTGAGGACCCTCTGGAGAGACTGTGATAATGTATCACAATGAACTCCACCTGAAACATAATGATGTATCAAAAGGAACGAATCACATCAAGTTAAGTCATGGTGTGATTATCAATAAATCTATCTAAGATTCCAATTTCCTTTTTGGGCACATGCTTTACACTAAAACAATGTACCGTCTAAAATGGTTTAAAAGATACCATATGAGATATTCCATGGAAGTGTCCCAGTATGTGTTTTATAAGGTTTATCATTGAAATCTTGTGTAAGAAAATTGTTTCTTGAATATCATTTCCACGTATCACATCAATGTTATTTTTTTTAATACTACTTGTATATTCCAATACGACATCAAAAGTGTTTTTGCCAGGATGGATGAATTCCTTAAAAGGAATTTAATTCCAAAGCAATCAGTGGGAGATTACTAAAACTCAAAAATTTCATACCAACAAGAAAACATTGAACATAAAGAGGTACATTGGGAACAATGAGAATCATAAATTGTTGTGGAATCCCAAGTTCCTTATGTAGTACAAAGCTCATATATCTAGTAAAACCAACCTTGAGCTTGAAAGATTATGATATCTTATAACTTAGAATGCTGGTGAGTTGGTCATAAGATGTTGAGACAAAAACCTTTCTAGAAGCTATTGAGGGATAGTTTGAGAAATGGATTGAGGCCATGAGATCCTAAATGGAGTCCATGTACACAACAAGGTACAAACTTGGTGGATCCACCTGAATTGGTAAAACCCATAGGGTGCAATTGGATCTTCAAGAAGAAGATCGAAATGGATGGTAGTGTAAGAACCTATAAGAGAAGATTGGTTGCAAAGAGTTTCAAATAAGTTCAAAGGTGTTTAACATGGTGAAATATTTTCACCAGTTGCCATGATTAAATCCATCATGATCATGCTTGCTATTGTAGATTATTACAACTATGAGATTTGGCATAGGGATGTTAAAATTGCATTCCTTAGCAGGAATAATTATAAGGATGTGTATGTGACACAGACTAATAGTTTTATAAGTACTCAAATGCAAATAAACTGTGTAAGTTATAAAGGTCAATCTGTAGATTGAATCAAGCATCTCAGAGCTAAAATCTTTGATTTGACATGATAGTCAAAAGTTTAAGTCAAAATAAAGATGAAAATAGTGATTACATAATATTTAGTGGGAGCATATTTATACATGATGAGGAATAACATCCTGATATTATAAATACTAAAACTTTTCAAGGAGAGTGCCTTATCTATGAAGGGTGTAGGATAAGTACCCTATATGATAGGAATTGAGATCTATAAATATAGATCTAGAAAGCTTATTGACCTAAGAAAGAGCACATACATTGGAAAGATGTTGAAAGGGTTCAACATGAAGGATTCAAACTGAAATAAAATTTGTCCATGTTCTATGGGATTAGTCTCTCCAGATCCTAGTGTTCCAAATCTTGTGGAATATGCATTCACAATTGGATCTATGATGTATGCTACTTTATGTACTCATCACATTGTCTTGTATGTATTCAACATGATGAGAGGATATATCTCAGGTCATAGTGAAGGTCACTAGACTCCCATAAAGAACATCCTTAAGTACTTGAGAAGCACTGAAGGGATTAGTTCCTTAGTTATGGTGATAGGGAAGAGTTGGGTGTAAAGGGTTAAACCGATGCAAGTTCCCAAAATGACAAAGAAAAATAACAATCAAAATCTAAGTGTGTGTTTGACCTTAAAACCAGAATTGTAAGCTAGAAAAGTTCCAAGCAAGAGACAGATGTTTAATTCTACAATAGAAGTCAAGTATCTTGGTGTTATAACATAGAAGAGGATATTGTATGGATCAAGAACTTCATGTACATGAAATTTAGATTCCAACCAATGATGACACTATACAAATACTATGACAACAATGGATCTACTAGATAGGAATGGAATCATAGATAGCATACTATGACGCTTCCATCTCATGCCAGAACTCATACAACACGGAGATGTGAAAACTTGCAAAATACCAACTAGAAGAAAATGTTTCTAACCCACTATAAAAGTGCTTGTACAAAAAAAAACATGATTGACATGCCAACTTCATTGGAATAAGATTCGTGGGTGATTGGATCTAAGTGAAAGTGGGCATTTGTTTGTATGTATGCCTAGAGAGATAATCGTATGATGATTATAAGTTGGCATTAGATACCTGATTTGATAATGATAAAGGTCATTTCATCTATTGTGTTTGTCTCAATCATAAGATGATGACACATACATAGTAGATGTCTAAAGAATGGTGTTACTCAATTACATATGTCTACACATTGAGGACCTGAACAATGAGATCATATATATGATAGGATTAGATATGTTCTTGTTATGCCCCTAGTTGGATATTACTATGGAATAAAAATAGACAACAATAATACATAAGACTAGAGTGTGAGTTGGTTGATGACAAAATCTCATGTGTCATGATACATGATATCAAATCAAATACATGTACATGTCAGATAACAATGTATCAGATAGACCCAGCTTGAGATTGATACATGGAGACCAAAGAATTGTAGTCAGAACTGGCTCTTATACTGATAGGGGGTGATTGTGGTTATTAGACCTAAAGTTACTACACACATCATGTGCCATTCAATGTATTTTGACACCATCCAGCATGACCTTGAACACGGGTTTCCATAAAGGTGATGACCAGATGCATTATAACACATGGGGATTGAGTGTGAGTGATGTAGATGGGAAATATCCCACCTATAGGAGATTGATATCCAGGCCACTTGATAACAAAGACTGAGAAATGTATGACAATACTCATGTGACTCAATATATGATAAGTGATCTCACATGCATCTCATACAAGTTGCTCTAGTTCAAGGAACATGGATTGAACGTTGAAGAGGATGGGGATTCCATGCCTTGACTTCGGTCTGGATATCAGAGATAAAGGAACTATACAATCATGGTAACACTAATCATGGATTTTAAGTTGAAGTTGTTCTCTAACTTTTCTATCACTTAGGTACCAACTATGTGTTGCTAGATACCACTCATTTCTTGAGATGACATAAGTTGGTTATGGACATTTACTACCAACATCATTTGGGACCTATAAAGTCACATGCATAGGATGCACTTGGAATGGGAATTCACTCATGAATAAGGTTTGACTTGATTACTAAAGTTTTTAGATATTCAATTTTATCAACTGGAATTTGAACTACTAGGTTCAGAAATGAACCGCCTGATTCAGATCATGAACCGCCCAGTTCAGAAATGAACCGACAATTTCAAAGTGTGAAATGACTGTTATAGATGTAAAATGACCATTTCAACTATCAGTATGACTGGATCAAGGATTTATGTCGATGCCATGTTGTGAATTAATTGAATATTAAATACCAATACAATTGTGAATAGGAAACATAGTGAAATGACTGGTTCAAGCGTTTAACCAATCATTTGACAATTCACAACTTCAAGAAAATTTATGTGATTCTGTCTCTTCGACTCTCAGTTGATCTGGAAACCCTAACCCTAGCCCCCTATAAATAGATGGGTAGTCAAGGCTTTCAAAGATCATCTCAAAATGTTGTCCTCTCTATTTTTGATAACTAGAGAGCTTCAACAAGTCCTACCCGTAAAAGGGAGGGAAACAAGGGAAAGACAACACAGGAGAATGAATCAACCCTAGTAGGATGACATTCGAAGGGTCAAATCCTTCTCGTTGGCTCTAGTAGTGTAACATTTCTAGTGGTATGCATGCACTATGTATAGGTGAGGAGGCATTTTCCACCCACTAGGAGGACACCATCAACCTCTATCCATGGTGTTGTACTGGGAGGTCATTGTTGATTGCTCGAGTGTTGCTTGAAGAAGAAGCATGTTGCTGCAAGGATAACTCATTGGACTTGCTCCAAGATTAGGTATATCTCTTGCAACCTTTATTTCCAATTAATAGTTTTTGACGTTGCCATATCTGATTCCATATTTCCCTTCAAAGAATCTTTGTAATTTATTGATGATGCTATCAAAGTCAAAATACAAACATGTTGGTAAAATAAATTTTAGGCTTAGCAAATTAAATTATATATTAAGTAAATATTATGCATTGATATGTTGGACTTAGATGATGGGAAGCCTGGCCCTAATCCCTAAAAAGACTTTTAGAATATCTAGATATTTCTTGAGATGTGTGTGTAAACTCTATTCAAATTCGGATATTTCTAAGATAGTGATAAATTTTCTTATAACGAGACATCCTTTTTGATAATATTTATTCTAACTATATAAATTTCAATTTTGTACATTTGAACTGCCAAATCATTTGAAGTATTGTGACATCATGAATGTTCTTGTTATAATGGGTTGGTGAACACTCCTACCTTGCAAATTGATTATATGATGTGATTGATGAAATGAACATATGTATTGCTATTTGATTATGCATGTCAATTTTCTTTATTTCCAGGGGAAACCCGCCCCCCTAGGTGGAGGTCCAAATAGTAGGGATGGTAAACCCAGGAGAACTGTGTACTCACACACTGATATCTTAATAAGTCAAATTAGAGGACGTCTGATGCCGTGGGAAATTCATTTCGAAGCGTCGCTTCCGGCGGGAGTCGAACCCGGGACACTTCATAAGGGGGGCCGTGGTGCAATCATATGGGCTACCGCTCACTGGTTGCAGGTTTAGTATATGTTTTTGAAAAATGTCTTTTCCAAATAGGGTACGTCTTCCCACCCTCTTTATATATAGGTGCATATTTTCCCCCCCAAGGTCCGCCTTTCAACCCGAACTTTGGCCTAAGATCAAATGGTGTCTTGACCCTACTTTAGCTACCATTAGTTTAATTTATCTACATTCAATTATATTGTTTTGTGAATTGTGAAATGACAAAATCCTTTATAATTGCTTAACAGTTTATTATACAAATGTCCCATTCTCTTTCTTAATTATATTGAAATTACCTACTTGTTTAAAACACCCTATTAAATAGGAACCTCCTTATTGTACTTGGTTCACTTGAACTGCCTAAATATATTATAATTCATGTATTGAGTGACTATTGGCCATACTTATTTGACTATCTCCTCTTGACTTTGGATCACCCACCACTCAAATCCTAAGCAACTTGTGGACTCAACCTTTGTAGATCATAACATTAGGAAATAATTTTTGGAGAAAAAAGTTCAATAATACAAAAAGAACATGATATGCCTAGGCAGCCCTCTCCCTCCAACCTATCTAGTTTTGATAAATTTTCCAAATTTCCTTATGTTCAACACTGACTATTTTTTTTAATTGATTCTACTAAAATGGTGTAGGGTTCTTCCAATGAAAATACATTATCTACTTTGTATTCAATACTATTTTTGAGTAGTGTCATACACCCCCTTCCTTTATTTATTTGGGGATACATTTTGGGTTTGTATTGGTTATTTCAAAAAAAAGGTGATAATTACTCCTTTTAATAGAACCCACTCCTTATAAAAGGTGGTTCGAGCAATGGACCCACAAGTAGAGGGTGCCAACATCTACCAAGATCATGCATGAGACATCATTTTAGCAGATATGAACCAGTTTTAGAAGGCATGAGGACTTGTGTGGCTTATTTGGTAGCCCATCTGATTTCATAGACTCCCTAATAGCATCCTACAACTCATGTGAAGTTTATTAATACTGGGAGGGTATATTTGCACAAAGTCCCTCTCGTTTTGATGCTTCCACCATATATGGAAGCCACTAGAACCAACCTTTAGCATGAGCAACCACATCCTACCATGCCTCCACCTTTCCCAGTCTCATTAGCTTTCGTGCATCCACCCATGACCCATGTGGATGTAAACAACTGTAGGATTGTGTTTTTTTCTCCAATACCCCTCACATTGGCAAGACATCACATCTTGATCCACTATGTCCAACATTTAACTAAAGCGGTCACATCCTTGAAACTCAATCTTACTACATGGTCACACACTCTTGAACTAAGTTCCTAATGCCGAGTCATGGAACTTCGACTATTTCTATTCAAAGTCCTAGAATTGGGTCTATAAACCAATTTTATGATGGGGGCATCATATGCTTATGTCAGAACCCACGAATTTAGCATGAGGTTTAATATCATAATCAAACACTTTCCTTGGAAACAAAAACATCGCAAGTGATAAGAGAACATGTGAGGTGACTATGGAGGGGTTTGATATCAAGTGAAGGTTTCTCCAACAGCATAATTAGGTTATTCAGTAGAAGGAAGAATACGCCTAAGACTGTAGTGATATGCTTCCAACTAGTAAACATAGGTCGAGGATGTGGAATTACAGTCAATGATGGTCTGTTGATGATATAGATTTGGGGTAAAATACTGCAATCTAAGTATAATCATTGACCCTGATATGCTTATACCTCTTACATTAATATTTGTCTCTAATCTCTTTATCCCTAAAGTAGATGGAAAAAGAGTACATTAAAAGATCATATACATACTATTTACTTTAATGTTCTTTCGTAGGTTCCCTTGGTGTAGTTGGATCACTTGGACTTTTACTAAGGGATTATAATGAAAATTTAGAATGTAATACATTTACTTTTAAATAAGGACTCTAGAACCTTCCAAAACTTATATTCGTAGGAGATTGAATCCAATACATATCACTTAATCCTTAGATTAAGAATAGTTATATTAATTATGGACTTGGGTAACAAGTTGTGAAATATATGGTTAGGAGTCATAACAAGTGGAAAGTAGTGAGAGAATTTGAATTCCTTCTTATTAGTTGAAGCATGGAATTCACAATACGGAAACAATTCACATTATTTTAAAAAAATGAAGTAGTAAATATCTAGAGAAAATTAGAAATAAATAGAAATGGGAAATTTAAGGAAATATAGTATATCATATAGTTTCGTCATAAGTGGATAATCTCTAAATGTTTATAAATTCCTAATATAGCTACTCATTATACATTATAAAAACCTTTATATAAATAATAATAATACACTCTCACATATTAGATGATCCACTAAATAGTCTAAAATAAGTGTGTGATTACAAATACATATTCTACTTGCTTTATTTAGCCTTGACTTTTAAATTTCCTATTAGTTGGATAACCCTAGATAGGTAAACTAAAATAGAAAAGTGAAACATATTCTAAACACTTAATATCCTAGATTTTTAATGGGTATCTCTAATTTCTTGAGGTTTCTTAGTTTTACATTATCATGTGTCCTCTCAAATATTTATCAATGTGTGTACATGGCTTTAACAACTTAGATCACTTCCCTAATTTGCTAACTAGTTTGCATTCATCCAACGACTTCCCTCTCCTCCCCCACCTTACTTTCCCCTTTCCAGTGCCATAGGGAATGATTTTCCTTTGCCACTGCTTGTTGCTCACTAATTTTCTCCCTCTCTTGGTTTCAGTTCCAAATGATTGGTTACTTTTATCCAAGAAAAATAACCTTATATTTCTACGGATTTCGTGCACTATAGCTATATTGAACCTCATCTCTTTTTTCACTGTTTTGTTTTGGCTTATTGGAATCTTTTAGTCACTTTCTGCCTTCTACCTATACTTCTCCTTTTTGGATTCATCATTGCACATGTAGAGGTGTAACTCAATCCCTAGGAGACCCTCAATTACACTATGATGGTGTTTCCAAAAGTCACTATCAACTTTGTGTCACCAGAGGCTCGAGGCATTAGGCATCACCATCACAGATGCCTCCAAAGATTTCATTCACTTCCACAAATCATTATAAGCTTTTTGGCCTGCGAATGTATTCCCAGTTCTAGGTTACATCTTTTCTATATTTTATTGTGTGTTTGAAAACCTAATTTGATTATGCAATTTGACCTTGCTTCTTATGTTGTTTTTGTGATGTTTCATTTTCCCAAATGGGACATTCCTCTCATGAGTGTTGGTTTTGCTTGGGCTCCATTTCAACTTGTTTCCAGAAAGGTCCATTGATTTTGTATGGAAGAAGAGATTTGTGGTGTGTTGGTCACTGAATTACCAAGAGTTTGGTCTTATTGACTTTAGGATGGCCTTCCGAGTGTGATTGTATTGTTTTCTAGTGACAGACAACTAATTTTGCAAGATGATTTCTTGATTCGGTCTTTGGTGGACTAGTTTTGTAGTTGAGAACAAAATATTCCCCTTTTAGTTTATTCTCTTTGCCCTTCTTCACAAATTTATTTTGTCTCAGTGGGTAGGGGTAGATTGGTCTTTCCTGCATTACTTTACATTTCTACCTAATTTTTTGGATGTCTATGTGTGACACGTATACCATGTGACACGGTGAATTAGTAAATGGAATGTGTGGTCACATGTGTATTTTGATGTGATATTTTGTTTAATAATACCTTGAGGATATTAATCTTGAGATATTCATAACTTATTATATTGACCTTAGGAATATAAAATGAAATATGTTTTAAAATTGTGGTTTTTTTTCTACAATAGTATTTTTTTGCCACCTAATTCTAATATTGCAATAAGTGATTTTCAAGAAGTTTTCTCAATGTTTGAAATTTATCAAATTCGTATTTGATAATGTATAATTCATAAAATAAAGTAAACTATGTTATGGACTTGGAAAAATATAGTATACTAGGTCATATTTTTTAATAATCAATATTAATATAATAAAAGATTTTTTTTCAGGTTCATGTAATTAATGATAGATTAACCCCATCTACATATATATATGTTTAGAAGGTTGCTTGCGGACTTGATGTGGATATAGGGTTTATCTTGGATCTTGGTAGACTGTTTATGAGGTATATTGCATTCCCAATGAGTCATATTGAGCAATTACTCTCTTATTTCTCTCTCTTGAATCTTTATAGGGAATAGTATATTAAAATTTCTCTTTCATGTCTTGATTGGTCTATAAGGATCTAATATATCAAAGTACATGTCTGATCTGCTTAATCTATTGGATATGATTGTTAGGATCTAAAGTTATATCTTGATTATCATATTCCATATGGTAACCATAATTTGAGTATTCAAATTAAATGGAAACCCTAACTTTCAACTGGTGAATTTTTTGATCATGTGTTTGTATTTGTGATGGTTGCACACTTGCCATTGGGTCCTCTAGACCCACTTGATAATGGTTGTTTGTTCTCATCCCTTACTTTACCTTGACTATACTTTTTGTTTCCTACCCTATTTGCATGTGTGATTAACTAGTCATAACTAGAAATTGTGACTCCATCTTTTAGGCATTGGGTTTTATTCCCCTAAAAATTTTTTTTGGAAAGACATAAAGCTTAAGTATTATTGATCTTCTGTTCTAGACCAGGCCAAATAAAGGATGAAGATTCACGTGCATTACATTTAAGCCATAGAGGATAAACATGCTAATAGAAGTTAGGTTTAGTTCTAATTAAATGCTTGGAAATTAAATTAGTAATAACATTAAGAATTCTATGGACTTGATGGAGCTTGATTATACCTTTGTGAACAACTAGGTTGGGGAACCTATGATGGTAGGATAAATAGTAGAACCTAGGAGGAATGTTTCCTTGCAGTGTGAAACACAGTTGCTTTGAGTCTGAAAGGATGATGAAACATGTCCATTGTTTCAATCGATCAATCTCCATAGCTTTGATGTTAGCTTGCAATTCAGCTTCTAGGATAGAGGTGGACTTGGAAGGATACCCGATGAATAGAATATTGGAACCATTGTCATAGATAGCATGGATCCCAAGGCCTATCCAGTTTGATCATTGATGAAAAGAAGCATCCATAAATATCACATGACCACCATGCGGTGGGGTGTGAATGGTGGGGTTTGATTTTGATTGGGTGTATCCTTCTTTTAAATAGCTTATCCTCCCATATATGCTTCTATGGACCTGGTGGGGGTATTTCTTTAGCTAACTAAATCCATCTATAGGTTGAAAAACTAGCATGCACCTATTAGTTTCAAATGGCCATGCCCAGGCATCTGCACCATGAGTAGGCACTACTACAGAACATGTATTTGGCACCGGTTGTTTAACCCCTTTTAGTGACAGTTCTCAAGCGACGCCTATGTGGGTGCCGCTAAAGGTCAAACTCTTCAGCGTCGGTTGTATAACCGACACCAAAAGGGTTCATGCCACAAAAAGGGTGCCATCTAGGGCACTTTCTGCGTCAGTTTGCAACTAAAAACCCGATGCCATATTCCCAAACGCCACGGCCGTGCTTCCCTACATGGCCGTGTTTAGTACTATAGGCGTCGATTTTGTACTAATACCTGACGCTTTTTCCACCACGGCTGTGCTTTCCTGCACGGTCGGGTTGTTTGTCATATTATGCGGCGGTTTTATCCAATAACCGATGCAGTAAGCCTTTGATGACAATGTTCTATTAATAACCGACACCTATGTTTTTTTTCCTTATCAGTTTGCAGGCCTACTGTGGTTGGTCATCAGGATGAGAACCTGCAGTTTAGTTTTCTAAACTGTAGATTTACGACATCCATTGATATCAGCCTACAAACAGGCCACAAACCTACAAAATCAACAAATATACTTTTCACACAAGTAGATATATTCAGACATCAATTCAATTCTCACATTCACACATGTAGAAACATTCAAATACATGTAGAAACATTCAGACATGTATAAACATTCAGAAATATTCATTTATAAAATATCATTCAACATCGCTATCAACATCCCAATTATATCTTACAATCACCACTATTTGTATGGCTTTTGCCCATTCTTCTCTTATTTCATTTAATACTTCCATAGTATATGGAGCATGTACATCTTTTAAGCATTTACCTATAGTGTGGTCAGTTTTAAACACCTGCAAAGAGAATGATGTCTATATATATAAGTAATAATATAAAAATAAGATTGATATATTTCATATTAACTAATGAGACTATATATAATACCTCATGTATGGTATCAATGGCCAATGTGGCATATTGGATAACCATCTGCATAAATCGCATCACATAGTATGCGCGTGCCCAACTGTTGTCTTGTGTAGTGCACTATAAATTGAAACATACAAAATACTAAAAAATACAACTAAGCACAACTCACATAAATAATATATACATTGGAGTCGGGAACTTACTTTTACATTCTCCCAAATTATTGGCTGGTTCTTTTTCCTTGGGACCTTTCCTCCAGCATTTTTGAATGCATCTAAACCCTACATGTTAATGTAACACAGTAAATTGCATAATTAAATAGTAATGTAATAATAGATGTTAATGGATATAAAAATGAAATATTTCTCACCAGAATAATGGCAAAATTATTACGTGTCCAATTTTAGTATTCAATGTACTCCCCGTAGGATCTAGATAATAAACAGTGAACGACCTGGGGAGAATAACAAGTAACTCCCAATGCCTACCGCTAGAGGTAAAAAAGTTAAAAATTAATAACTCAAAATCTACAATAAAAATGTAATTTTCTTAAGTCCAAATTATAAGTAAAGTAAACTTACTTGACATTGAATGGAGCTATTATTATCGTCTTCTTTTGCTGACTGAAAATTGTAAAAGCATATATACAATATTGTTGAACCCTATCAGGTTCTTTAGCTACCATACTAATCAATGATGGAATCAAAAATCCCACATGATCAAATGCAAATTGTTTGCATTGATTTTCGACTAAGTAGTTGCAAAACATGTATTACGTATGCATTAATATATAAGAAACCAGATCACCAGATCTTACACAAGGTATATGGATGTATAAACAAGATCTCACCTTATCCATGTCTCTATCATTGATATGTTCAGCCAATCATATATAAACAACTCAATAATATCTTGTATAAATAAAGAGCTTTCGTATGATTGACCTGCATAATTCACTTCTAAAGAAACAATTATAGGATAATGTATATTATGTTCCCGTAGCCAACATGCCATTCCCCTACAAGCATGACCTAATGGGTATTTTAGGTCAGTTGGAACCCAAGTTGGTAATGCAGGAAGTGGAGGTGGAGACCTAGGTGCTCTGGGTGTCTTATTTTTAACCTGTATAAATAATTTCAGATCAATTGACCTCATATATACACATTAACAATCTAAAGTAATGTAAATTTATCTTACAATTTCAGTAGTGTAGACGACATCTGCTTTGGGCCACAATATCACCCCGCCTTCTGCCTCAACAAGTGTATCAATATCCGGGTGGGCATATGGCAATGTAGCATCCCTCTAATTGGGTAATACACGTATCAGGCTCACACAAACATAGCCCTTTGGCATAGGAGTCCCGTGAAACGTTGCCCCAAGAAGGGATGGGTAAGCATGCGCCTCTGCAAAAACATAGTCTTGTATTCTTAAGCGGCATGGCTTCAACGCCTACAAATTTACATATAGAATATTATACATATATACATATCATCTTGAAAACATATCATCTTGAAAAGACTAGCTACAATGCCATAAACAATACTTACATCATACGTGTTAGACGGTGGGTCTATAGGATTACTCTCAGTCTGTGCATCAGGAGAAGAGTGGGTCACCATAGGCTAATTGGAAGCCTGAGATGCCTACCACCGCACCATTTCTTCCTTGACTTTCACAACAACTATATCATTGAACTTCTTAGCAACTATATCCTCGACTCTCTTATTCTCCTATACATGGATAAAAGAAACATTAGCTGCTTATTATTGAATTCCCTTTTTGCAGTAACATTCTAAAAAAAGAATAGGTTACCTCTTCTTGTGAAAGTCCCACTCTGGGTTTGCACTGGGATGGCCTAAAGAATGCTTTGATGCCCACACCAGCGCCTGCACCCCTAACACGTACAGGATGCTCTGGGTTACCCAGTGTAACTGTCAATTCAACCCTTGTGCCCTGAGGGATGAACGTGCCTTGTTTCCTCTGCTCGTGCAGCTCCTGCTAATCACCATCAACAGAAATTGGTAATTTAACACCACAAATAATCAATATTCAAACGATTGCTCTAAGAGTTGTATTTTACCATTTTCACAACCGCCTCAGCAGTTACAGGCTTCTTTATTTCACCCTTCTTATTTTGCCTCCCAGTTATCCAGACATCATGGCGAGGCATGGGTGTGGCACATGTAGTAGACGACTCCTGAGTAGTAGGAGACTCCGCCTATAGTCTCTGGTGAACGCTTGCATAGCCCTTTGGACCCATAGTGTGGTCATGCACATTCAGTGAACGCCTTGCTTTTTGAGCCTCGCTGAGGGCCTAGTTAGTATGCACATTAATGATTTGGTTAGTAGCACTAAATGTTAGTCTTGAATAGGTGAATACAACATATATTAATTAAATTGGGAGTGACGCCTAATACCTTGAATTCTTCAGATTTTCTTGAAGCAACAAACATGTCCCAATCTTCTTTGTCCAAGAAGTTCCACTGTTCAAGGGCTGACTTCGTCTTCTTATCACCATCTTTTATGTATTCTCTGTTGAGATTTGTCATATAGTTCCTTAGCATCTTTCCAGCCCATTGCTGTTAGTATGTATGCCCTGAGAGCCAACCATGGGATGATTGGTGGGATACATTAAGATTGATTTGATAAACATCAAAGGCAAGCTTCCAATTCTTCCTAGTTATGTCATATGAGATAGTGATAGAACAGATTGAATGTCTAGAGAATGACAGTACTCAATGACGTATGCCTTCAGGTTGAGGACCTGAACGATGAGATCATACAGATGCTAAGAGTTTGTACATTCTTGTTATGTCCCTAGTCGGATGTCATTGTGGAAGGTAGATAGACTAGATTGTGATGTTGGTTGATGACAGAATCTCATTAGTCATGATATAGTGATATCAAACCAAACACATAGGTACTTGTTAGAGAACAAGTGTATCGGACAGACCCACCGTGAGTTTGACACATGGAACCATGACATGGTAGTCACAGTCAGTACTCATAGTGATGGTGGTGAGTGTGATTCTTTGACCTGAAATCACTACACTCAACACATGTCGTTGGGCACACTTTGACATCATCAAACGCAGTCCTGAAACATGGGTTGTTATAAAGGTGATGATTGGGTGGCTTTGACACATGGGGATTTTGAGGGGTGAGTGATAGATATGGGATTTGTCCCTCTTGAAGGAGTTTGATATCCAAGGCCACTTGATGAGTAGGATTGAGATAGGCGTGCACATGCATGTGTGAATCAGTATGTGATATTGATGTCATACATATCTCCTTCAATCTACTCTGAGATCAAGAAAGTGAATGAACGTTGACAGGATGATTGTTCCGTGCCTTGAGTTCATTCGGGATATCAGTGACAAAGGAATTATACATTCACTGTAACACCATTCACGGATTGTAGGATGAAAGTTGTTCTCTAACTTTCTACTTTCACTTGGGTAGCAATGATGTGTGACTAGGCACCGCTCTTTGCTTGTGAAGTCATAAGTGTTATGGACTTTCACTGCCAACGTGAAATGGACCTGCAGGGTCACACACATAGGATTTAACCTGGAAGAGGAGTTTTGTCCACAAGAAACGTTTAGATTGATTACTAAAGGAGTTTAGTAGTTCAATTAAACACTCAATTGATTGATAGCTCAATATCATACTGTTCAAGGTGTTGGACATGTTGATTGGAGTATCGGATTGATTGAAATCGCAATTGACTGATTCTGCACAACCTGCACTCCCAACCGATCGGTTCAAGTATTGAACCGGTCGGCTGAGGTTGCTGAACCGGTCGGCTCAAGTGTTGAGCCGATCGGCTCAAGCCCAGGGTGAAACAAGCGGTTCAAGTGTTGAACCGATCGGTTCAACTGGTGCAACCGAGCAAGTTGGGAAAGTCAGGTCGGTGAGAATTTTCTTTGCGTTTCACTTGCCCAATTTGATTGGAACAAGGATTGGTATTCGATACCAATTAGAAACGAAAGAAGGAAAGTCAATCGGGAACCAACCAGGACCACGAACCGACCGGTTCATAAGTGAACCGATTGGCTCATGGGTCCCAACCGATCGGTTGGTGCTCCAACCGACCGGTTCAGGTCCCCAACCGACCGGTTCACTTGTGAACCGATCGGTTCAGGTTGCGAGTTGGTTGCTTTTGTGGAAAATCTCGAACCCTTCTACTCCTGCTTTTAGTCCCGCATTGCCCGGGATGGAGAACCCTGTCCCATGACCCTCCTATATATATAGGAGTATTGGGGGCTTCTCCAAGAACAACTCAGTGCAACCAGTTGCTCTGCAAGTTGTCGTTCTCTCTAGTTTTGGTAACCGAGAGAGAGCCCGAGCAAGTGCTTCCCACAAAAGGGAGGTGCAACAAGGGAAGGACAACTACAGTTGCAACTGGAGGCAGGAGAGTGTGTTGGCGACTAGTACGTCAACAGGAGGGTGTGACTCCTTCCACTTCCTTGTGGGACAAGGAGAGTGGAGTTCCATGTGGTCCGTGTGGACTACTACAGAGGCGGGAGGACACTGCTGCTCAGGAGGACAACTGTCATCCGACTGTCCGGTAGGAGGAGGAGTCGTTAGTCCCGGTGCGACTAGGAGCTGCACAGACGCCGTCCAAGACCGGAGTTGAAGACCGCACATTGCGCGAGGTATTGTTGCCGAGCAAGCCTCGGGACAAGGTATGATTCCACAAACCATCATTTCCTATTATATAGACGTTGACGCGTTTCCTCGTGCTGGGTTTGGGGGAGAAAATTTTTGTTTCCACTGCCTTCTCTGCCTCCCCTAAAACCCAACAGTGGTATCAGAGCCAGGTCAACTGCTCTATATTTTAGGAATATCGATATTATCGATTTTGGTTTGTTGCCTTTATTTATTGCATGCGATGCGAATAATATTGGCTTTATGCATGTCCAATCCTAAATCCACAAATCCCAATTACATATATGATATGTATTATTAATGCACTTGATACGCGTCGCCCTTAAACAAGTTTTGTGGTGGATGTGTAGCATGATTATGGCCTATAAACCCCTATATGTGTGTGGTTGTTTGTGGTTGCTTGCATCTCGGTCTGTGCACTGATCTTCCCTTTCTCCTATTCCTGATGTAACTCGAAATAATTTGAGATTATTTCCTACCTTTGCTCCCCCCGAATGTAGCTCGGGGTTTCCCTTTTAAGCAATGTAAAAATAGGATAGATTTTATTTCCTGTTATGTCGAAGACCGGCAGACATCTTACGACAGCTGCAACGATCGGTTCAAGGTGTGAACCGATCGGTTGACGTTCCAAACGATCGGTTCAAGGAGTGAACCGATCGGTTGATGATCAGTTCGAGGAGCGAGATGAGCGGGTGGCGGCCATGAAGAGATGCACGACGACCAGGCGAGCTGATCGGTTGGAGGAGCCAACCGATCGACTAGTAGCACCCAGACGACTAGGCCAGACGAGCAGTCAATCATATGATGAGTTGATGCACTCCAAAGGCAAAGCACAGAGTTCATCTTGTACAGGTTGCATGTGATGTAGACCTAGATTACCGTGATTCCTCTTGGCTCGAGGAATCACATTAGGATGGCCATAATCATCGCTTTTTATCATTTGTGCATGTTTTCTGTGGGAAGATACGTACTATGTATTGTGGTGATTGGATATGTATATGTATATAAAAACCAAATCCCTCATTAAAATATTAAGTCTTATATGCCTTCCATTAGCGGCACACATGAAAAACTCGATCGACCAAGCGTAGGTTACGCCAAAGCGTGGTGCGCCGTCTATCTTGTGGAAGTGTGAATGGTAGACATGTAGGTTCTGCCAAAGCAGGGTGCATGTTTACCGTGTCGGCTTTTGGGTTAGACTTAACTGGTGATTCTTAGAGCATCTAAGCCCAGAGGCAAGGAATGTTCATGGCAAGGTGTTGTGCATGCTCATTCAACAAGAGTTGCATATGATGCAATTGGCAAGAGTTGCCTACCTGAGAGATCTAAGTTGTGGGCGATCAGACAAAGCTGACTCATAACTTAGAGGATTTCAAGATCTTGCCCACTAGAAGGTTGTACGCTGCAATCTTTCGAATTGATGGTGAGGGCTATCAGTTTGAACTAAAATAGTGGGAGCGATAATTAATTAAAGGCCTAATTTTTATCGTCAACTTTTCAAATCAATCAAATAAGTCAAAAGAGTTTTGGACTAAAATTGCATATATTTCCTTTTGTTGAAATAAATGGTTAATCAACAATAATCACTTTATTTGTGATCGGTCATTGAGACCAACAAATTAAATGGGAATAATTCCACGACTGGTTAGGGTGATGAGAAGTGTTCTCAATCAAAGAGCGAAAGCTCTAAGTCCTAGTTATACCAGAACCAGATGAACTCAATCCCACCACATCAATGGCATAAGGTATGCTTATGGAATCATACCGAGGATGACATTGATGAGGAGTGCTTGATGATGTTTCAGGGACAACATGAGACATATGATGTCTCAAGGACACTGTCCTAGTATGTCATGACAGAAGGAGATCTAGTAAGGTATTCACACACTCAATGTGATTGGGTATGTGGAAAACCTGACTAAGAAGGATTCCCTCTAAGCCAAGTGTTGGCTATTGGTATGATACTGCAAATGTTGCGAGGATCATACAATTCATGATAAGCTACAACATGAACAACTTTGACAAGTGTTGACAGAGTTGTTGGACATGTTGAGGATAGTAAAGGCAAAGATGAAGAAAGACAAACCATAATCTTTGATGTGATAAAAGAGAAAGGTAATTCTTAAGGGCAAGGATAAGGGCAAAGCAAAGAAGTGTTCTGATGCTAGCCAGTAATCCAAGCTGTCTTTAGCCTCAAGGCACATGGGGAAAGGGTGTATGAGGGATTGCCCTCTATATCTGGAAGAACAAAAGAAGATGAAGGAGGGGATGGAGATCTCCACATAAGGTATCATGAAATGAACCGCTTCTTTATCTGAGGTATATGATACCAAGATATGGATATGTCATATATGATATGCAAAGATCCACAAAGAAGTGATGGCCTTTGTGAAAGGACCAGGAAAGAAGTACCCATCATTGGAGCAAGTGTTGCTGCCATAGATAGGAGTACCTTTCAGTTTATTTCAGCCTAAAGGGCACAAAATAGAGTGGACAACTACTATTTCATATATTTCCAATAAATAGAAACACTTTATTTTTGCATATTGTATGACAATGATGGCAATTAATAAAGTTGATGTTTCAAGATTAAAGATATGATCTTTGTGGCAATGCCTTGTTTATCTTGTGATGCATGGTATGCATAAGATAAAATGATACCTAAAGTTATTGATAACTCAAACAATCAAATTAGCATCAATCATGAGAAATTCATTTCTAGTTTCCATATGATGGATAAATCTAGACTCTTTTGGTTAGAGAACCAGTAAGAGACATGAATCTCTTGTACATGATTAATCAATCTTCACTAATGGTAGTGGGAAAATGATTGTCCTATTAGGTATAATACATGTGATGTATTTACATACCTATTGGAACAAATGCTAATACTTCAAATGGTGTTTAGAGAAATACCAATATGAATATCTTGAAGTGTTCAAGATTATCATAGATGAAGTACAAATTTGGTAATGTGTTAATTCTTGATGAGATCAATGAATGAAATACTTGGACCAAATGTTTGAGATCCTTTTGAGTGATTATGATAGTGTATCATAGTGAACTCATGATTAAGGCATGGTGATGTCTAAATCAAGAAGGAATCATACTCTAAGGAGTTAGAGAATGATTATCAAATAACTAAATTCTTCTTAATAAATGAATACCCCACACTAATAAAGGACATTGAGAATCACAAGGAGTTGTGAGTTCTTATATCCTTGACAGATACACCTCAATTATCTATGTGATGAGTTTTTCATGTGATGAGTCAACTATCTAGATAAATATGAGGAACTGAATTTTGAGTTATGGTTTATAACCATTACATCCTAAATGACATCCATGTAAACCATAAGGTATGACCTTGATGGTAGCACCCATTGGATGAAATCCATAAGTGCAAATGAGTCTTAAGTGTTAAGACACATGGATAACATTTTGAGAAGGATGATGCTTGTTGATTGCAACTTAATGACTAAGACATTTGGCATATGGATACTAAAACCACATTCCTATGAGGAATAAAACAAGGATGTGCACGTGACACAACCTATAAGGTTTATGAATCCACCAATGCAAATGAAGTCTATAAGTTAAAATGGACTAATCAATGTGATTGATTGAGTACAAGCAACTTAGAATTGGATCTTTACTTTGATATAGTCAAAGGGTTTGACTGATATGTCAAAGATAAAGAAGGGATCTTTGATTTAGTGGGAGCGTATTCACATTCCACATACTAATGTGAAATGGAAATGTTCTAAAATGGAAATCCAAAAGTGGAAATTATCTTTAAGGAAGATAGAGATGTTTCCTATATGATAGGAATAGAGATCTATAGAGATAGTTCTCTAAAAATCTCTTGACCTGGAAAGAAAAAGCATACATTGGCAATCTGTACTGAAGGGTTTAGTATGCACAGATTCAGTGGGAGAAAACTTGTCCATGTTATATGGATATTAGTATCCCAAGGCCAAGTGTCCAATTCTTATGAAGAATGGGAACACTAAGAATAGATATGGATCTATCATGTATGTAATCATCCCATTGTCTTGCATGTATGACATGGCAAGAATAAAATGCATTCATCATCTTGTATGTAGGACATGGCAATATGATGTGCTCATCCTGATAACTCGTATGTAGGACATGACGAGTGGATGTCTGTCTACTTCCAGTAAGGGTTACTGGAATACCATAAGAATTTGATAAGTACTAGTTCTATGGAGATAAGGAAGAGTTCGATGTAAAGAGTTACATTGATGTGAACTTCTGAAAGGATAGAAAATTAATCGCAAAATATACATAGGATGTATAAAAGTGAAAGTTTGTTGATAATTGGAAGTGTTCCAATAAAACCATTTAAAAGGGGAAATGCCGAGTATCGGTGTGTTAGTGAACAGCAGTGGATACTATATGGATCTGAAAGTTCATGAGATGAACTTATATTCCACTCATTGATGACAAGTCTGGAATCCTTGATCATGCAATGTGGCTAAAGGTTAGCAATGGAATACTAGATCGCATATTACGGCAACTCCATCTCATACGTGCGACGTACAGCGAAGAGATGAGAGACATGCAATTTATACTGAATTTGGCAAGGTGTTTCCATTACTCACTATGTAAGCACTAAGAGCACAGTAACATGTGGGGCATGTTTGAAGATCACTATGAATATGATTCAAGGGTGATTGGCTCGCAGTGCAAGTGGGAGTGATTCTGTTGGTATGTAAGCCCTGAGAGCCAACCATGGGATGATTGGTGGGATACATTAAGATTGATTTGATAAACATCAAAGGCAAGCTTCCAATTCTTTCTAGTTCTGTCATATGAGATAGTGATAGAACATATTGAATGTCTAGAGAATGACAGTACTCAATGACGTATGCCTTCAGGTGGAGGACCTGAACGATGAGATCATACGGATGCTAAGAGTTTGTACATTCTTGTTATGTCCCTAGTCAGATGTCATTGTGGAAGGTAGATAGACAGCAATGATACATAAGACTAGATTGTGGTGTTGGTTGATGATAAAATCTCATTAGTCATGATATAGATATATCAAACCAAACACATAGGTACTTGTTAGAGAACAAGTGTATCGGACAGACCCACCGTGAGTTTGACACATGGAACCATGACATGGTAGTCACAGTCAGTACTCACAGTGATGGTGGTGAGTGTGATTCTTTGACCTGAAATCACTACACTCAACACATGTCGTTGGGCACACTTTGACATCATCAAACGCAGTCCTGAAACATGGGTTGTTATAAAGGTGATGATTGGGTGGCTTTGACACATGGGGCTTTTGAGGGGTGAGTGATAGATATGGGATTTGTCCCTCCCGAGGGAGTTTGATATCCAAGGCCCTTGATGAGTAGGATTGAGATAGGTGTGCACACGCATGTGTGAATCAGTATGTGATATTGATGTCATACATATCTCCTTCAATCTACTCTGAGATCAAGAAAGTGAATGAACGTTGACAGGATGATTGTTCCATGCCTTGAGTTCATTCGGGATATCAGTGACAAAGGAATTATACATTCACTGTAACACCATTCACGGATTGTAGGATGAAAGTTGTTCTCCAACTCTCTACTTTCACTTGGGTAGCAATGATGTGTGACTAGGCACCGCTCTTTGCTTGTGAAGTCATAAGTGTTATGGACTTTCACTACCAACGTGAAATGGACCTGCAGGGTCACACACATAGGATTTAACCTGGAAGAGGAGTTTTGTCCACAAGCAATGTTTAGATTGATTACTAAAGTAGTTTAGTAGTTCAATTAAACACTCAATTGATTGATATCTCAATATCATATTGTTCAAGGTGTTGGACATGTTGATTGGAGTATCAGATTGATTGAAATTGCAATTGACTGATTCTGCACAACCTGCACTCCCAACTGATTGGTTCAAGTATTGAATCGGTCGGCTGAGGTTGCTAAACCGGTTGGCTCAAGTGTTGATCTGATCGGCTCAAGACCAGGGTGAAACAAGCGGTTCAAGTGTTGAACTGACCGGTTCAATTGGTGCAACCGAGCAAGTTGGGAAAGTCAGGTCGGTGAGAATTTTCCTTGTGTTTCACTTGCCCAATTTGATTGGAACAAGGATTGGTATTCGATACCAATTAGAAACGAAAGAAGAAAAGTCAATCGGGAACCAACCAGGACCACGAACCGACCGGTTCAGAAGTGAACCGATCGGCTCATGGGTCCCAACCGATCGGTTGGTGCTCCAACCGACCGGTTCAGGTCCCCAACCAACCGGTTCACTTATGAACCGATCGGTTCAGGTTGCGAGTTGGTTGCTTTTGTGGAAAATATCGAACCCTTCTACTCTTGCTTTTAGTCCCGCATTGCCCGGGATGGAGAACCCTGTCCCATGACCCTCCTATATATAAGGGTATTGGGGGCTTCTCCAAGAACAACTCAGTGCAACCAGTTGCTCTGCAAGTTGTCATTCTCTCTAGTTTTGGTAACCGAGAGAGAGCCCGAGCAAGTGCTTCCCGCAAAAGGGAGGTGCAGCAAGGGAAGGACAACTGCAGTTGCAACTGGAGGCAGGAGAGTGTGTTGGCGACTAGTACGTTAACAGGAGGGTGTGACTCCTTCCACTTCCTTGTGGGACAAGGAGATTGGAGTTCCAAGTGGTCCGTGTGGACTACTACAGAGGCGGGAGGACACTGTCGCTCAGGAGGAAAACTGTCATCTGACAGTCCGGTAGGAGGAGGAGTCGTCAGTCCCGGTGCGACCAGGAGCTGCACAAACGCCGTCCAAGACCGGAGTTGAAGACTGCGCATTGCGTGAGGTATTATCGCCAAGAAAGCCTCTGGACAAGGTATGATTCCACAAACCATTCTTTCCTATTATATAGACGTTGACGTGTTTCCTCGTGCTGGGTTTGGGGGAGAAAATTTTTGTTTCCGCTGCCTTCTCTGCCTCCCCTAAAACCCAACAGTTGCATCACACTTTTACGATGCAACTTCTCATCCAATGCAAATAGATTATGTAAAATAGAATTGTTATTAATAGTATCCAAAAATAGAATTGCAAATAATAGAATTTGTAATCTACAAAATAGAATTGCAAATAGTAATAACTCACGCATTAATCCTTCCATATCAAGTATTTCTTCACCTGATGAACTTTATGCCAATTATCATACTTAACACCACAATGGCTTCGAGTGACAACCCTAAGATAGTTTACAAAATTATTGGGGTTCACTCCAATTGCATTTCTTCCATTATCAAACTCCACAACCAATCTGGATTTACTGCCACTTAGCACTATTAACTTCTTCAACATAGTGATGCCCCTTTTCTTGTTAAGTGTTTGGTGATGCACATCAAGTTCCTCCAGTGCTTTAGTGGGTACATGTGCATCATCAACCTAAAATTTGACAAAAATAAACACACTGAATTAGCCCAATATAGAAATATGGGATATATGACATAACTAGAAGATAATGGATTTTATAGAAATACAAGATATTTTTTTAGAACTTACATTGGTATCCTCGCCATGCTCATCATGGACAACATGCTCATCATGGACTTCATGCTCATCATGGACATCATGCTCATCATGGTCATCCATCTGAAAATGTCATTAAAAAGGCAAACACTTAGCATTTGTATTAACTAGACGATAATGAAACATCAAATCTGAAAATGATATTGATATTAAAAAAGCAAACATTTAGCTTTAATAAAAAAATATAAACATGCATGCCTCTAAAATTGTGATCTTTTATCAATTATAATAAATGTGATGTCATTCTGATATATAATAAATGTCATTCTGATATATAATAAATGTGTACCACCTATCCCATCCTTGAACACCTAATCTCACTAGTAAGTGTATAATGTGTATTGGGTTTTCGAGAAAATTTTGGTAGCATTTCCCCGTTTGTTCTCTAAGTACATATGTACTTAGAGAACAAACGGGGAAATGCTGCCAAAATTTTCTTGAAAACCCAATACACATTATACACTTACATCCTAAGTGAGATTAGGTGTTCAAGAACAGTCCCAAATCGGGGACTATCCAAGATTTACTCCTAATGAGTAAATCTTGGACGGGTTTCTAGGCCAACAAACACATTATATACAAAAGGGAATAAACAACCGACACCAAAGACATGTTCTGTTAGGGTTTCATCACAATTGATGTTAGGGTTTCATCAATGTTAGGGTTTAATCAAATCAAATTAGGATGCTAGAATGGACAAGTTTAAATCTTATTTCAACATGCATCAAAATTTACTGAATTAGGTCAAACATTAGGATTAGAAACACAAATATATGCAAGCAGAAGATTTGTTCGTATCCTAGGATTTACATAAAGCATTACATAAAGATTTGTTCATATCCTTACCAACAGCAAGCACGACTGTGGTTGTGTTGGCCTACCACGGCCGTGCTGGACAACACGGCTGTGGTAGGCCAACACAGCCATGGTCGTTCTTGCTTTTGGTAAGGAGCTACGGAGAAGGAAGCAAAGAGGCTAGGGCTACCTGGAGCTAGCGTGGAGAAGAGCGGTGGCGACTGGCAGTAGCAGTGGCGGCGAGCAGGCGAAGACCAAAGCGGCGAGTAGCAGTGGCACCAGGAGAAGAGCATAGCAGACTGGCGAGCAATAGTGGCGGCGGCAGCAAGAGAAAGAGGATGCAGCGGCGGCGGCGGTGAGTAGAGCCGCACCAGCAGTAGCGGTGGCGAGCAACAGCGGGGGTCATCGGGCGATTTTAGGCGAGCGGCGATCACAACAAACTATCACGATGAAACAAGAAGGAAGGGGAAGAGCTAGGTGATACGGGTCTATTAAGTTTGTCAACAACATCGGTTATCTGTAAAAATGACGCCTTTTACCATTAAGTGTCGGTTGATATTAAAAAATCGACGTCCAATTAGACAATCTTTGCCCTAAATTATTTGGGGGGAACGATTATCAGCGTCTGTTCTCAAAGGATAATTGACGCCTAAATTGGAACTTTTCGTGCAAATTTTCATCTTATATTGGCGTCAGTTAGTAGTTAAAAAACTGACACTGTATGTGATACTTTGGGGCAAGAAAAAATTTTGCTCGAAAATTGGATTTCACGGGCGATTTTAGGCGTTGGTTTGTTTTACCCAGCCGACGCTGACTACAAAGTGGTACCCGTGTCTGGCTGGTCTTCAAATATACACGTCGAGGTTCCTAAATATCCGACATTGAATAATATAGGTGTCAGTTTTGTTAAATAACTGACGCCCAGAAAAGCGACATTGAATGTTGTTTCTGTAGTAGTGAGGCTTGGATGGTGTAGTATTGGCAGTTGAAAGACATGTAGTGTCAGTAAGGTATGCATGAATGAAGCTCTAATCCCATTCTATGGAGTCAAGGGTCATGGAACAGTTGTGATAGTTTCCAACTGAGGTAGAATATTGAAGTCCTCAACAACATTTGTAACTTGCTAACCAGAAATCCAATGATCAGTCCATAAATTAGTGGTTTGACCATCATTTATGACCCTTGTACATTGATCACTTATCAGACATCAGCTCTTTTAAATAAAACTCCTAGGAAATGAGCATGGTTCTTTTAGTAGAATATCTTGATTATACAAACCAAAAGCTTGTCTGGCTATTTGCGGAAGGTCCAAACATTTCTCATCAAAATTGTAGAGTTTTGGTATATGGCATCTTTGTTGCCTGTTCCCTGCATATATTTGGAAGTCATGACCTTTCTCCACTATACAAAGGATAAACAAAAATCCTCGGTGCCTAACCATATGAAATTTTTGATATGATTATTAATATCATCATAGAGCATGGGAGAAAGTTTAACTATTTACATTGTATAAGTAGGAAATGCTTGCGATGTGCTTTTAGCAAGGGTAATGCGTTTAGCTAGTGAAAGACAGGGCATCGACCATCCATTCATCATGACTCTTATTACAGAAGAAAGATGCTTAAGGGTTTCTTTGTTAATTTGGTGATGGAGAATAGGAACTCTCATATTTTTCAAAGGTTGTTAGTCCAAGGGAAAGCAAGTTTCCTATTAATAGATCATTTGTCTGCTATGGAAGTATTGCTTGAGAAGAAACACTTAGACTTTTCATTTGATGTCGGTTCACCACAAACTAGTGCAAAAGACTTTGGGATAGAGATAATATTAATCACTTGAGATATTGAAGCTTCTAAAATAAGGATAATATTATGTACTTCTAGTTAAGACAATCGGATTCCACAACCCCCTTTTCAAAGACTGATCAATAGGTTGAGATATATGTTCCATACAGACCACAAAAATATAGGGGTTAATAGGGTCCCCTTGTCTAACTCCTTGATAGGCCTTGAATGGTTCCAATGGTGTGCCCTCCCATGATATGGATGTGTGGCCTGAACTAATTATTTACATGATTAGAATCACCAAAATATCAGGCATTCTAGTTTACAACAAGGTGTCTTCAATAAAGGTCCAATTCATTCTATCAAATTCTTTGGATATATCAAACTTAATACACATCCATGTATTTCTTGAGGTGGTTGATTTCATCAAATGGATGACTTCCTAGACTAAAAAGATGTTGCCACTAATCTTCCTTCTAGGAATGAAGCTTTATTGGTTGGGTGAGATCCAAGAGTTTATCAAGGGTTTGATTCTCTCTACCTGAATCTTAGAGAGAAGGTGAATCAACCATTTTTTAGAGATCGATCGGAGATCACTACACTTTGTAGGGGATTTAGTCTTCAGGCTTAGGGCCATATTGGAGTTAGAAAAATATTAATCTAGAGTTCTTGTGTGGAAGGCTTCAATAATAATTCTGATCACTAAGGGACCAACTTGATGCCAATTGTTTTATAGGAACTCATTGTAAATACCATCTGGGCCAGGGACCTCTGATGGAGCAATTTTGAACAAAAAGTCTTTGATCCCCATAGCAGTAAGATAGGATCTCATGGAAGAAATAGAAGAAATTTTGAGTGGTTGAAATGTGACATGATAGATTCAAACGGTGTTGAGGTTGGGATCAACAACATTGGTCATGAGACAAAGGAAGTAGCTATGAATATGAGTCTTCAGATCATCGTAGGTGTCAATCCAGGTGCTTGATTCATTCCTTAGTCTGGTAGTTTTGTTGTGATGGATTCTTGCTTTGACATACCATTGACAAAAATTAGTATTTACATTACCATATCAAATCCAATCGATGTGAGATCGTTGTTTCTAGTCTGCTACCTCATGGACGAGTAGTTGATTGTACTTTTCTTGGAGCTCAATGAGAATAGAGTTCGTATCAAGGAAAGGAGGGGACTTTGAGAGTACCTGCTAATGCTCAATTTGTGAGAGCAACAAGTGTTTATCTTTGTGTTGATTTTTGAAGCAAGAAGGGTCCCACTTGATAGCCGCTTTCTTGAATTGACTTACTACATTAGGGAAGGTTGCTCCCTTATCCCATTGTGGGAGTAGGGGGACTTGGAAGTCTAGAACCATCTTCCAACTTGCTTTCATTTTGAAGGCATGTCTAAACTGAGGAGATATGGTCGATGGAGATGAGTAGAAGGTTGTGGTTGGTGTATAGGTGGGGAAGAATTGTGATTGTAGCATCCGTAAAGGTATGTAGCCAATTGGATTTGATGATGACATGATCTAATTTCTTGTGTAATGATCATGGCTTGAAGGTGAAGAAGTTCCCCTACACCTTGGTATCATTTAGACCATTTTGAAAGGCATGTCATTGAAGCGAGTGCATGAGTAGTTGTCAAAGTACTTGCCTCTCTTATTCTCAATGATGTCCAACATAGTGTTAAAATCTCCTACGACCTCCCATGCACCATGGATGGTCAGAGAGATTTCTTGAAGACATTACTAAAAGAAATTACTTTTGGTAGGGTTTGGGGTACCATAAACGATGGTCAGGTGCTATTTTTTGTTAACATAGTAGTGAATAAACTGACTGTGGTTGAGTATGATCTCAATGTCACAAAGACACCTATCCTAAAGTATCCAAATATATCTATAGAAGCCAATGGATTCCACCCTATGCAAAGTAGAAAATCAAGCTTGTGGATGATGCATATTATAGTGAGACCACTATACCTAGCTTCAATGATCGCAAGAATATTTGACTGGTGAATAGCTTTTAATTCCTTTTAAAAGGAGATTCTTCATGTCTCGATAGGTGCCTTGTATATTCCAACAACTAATCTTCATGGACAGTGTTGGGAGGAGGATGACGGGTAATTTAGATTACAACGAATAGGCTCTCAGGATGCTTGCTTGTTTCACGGAATGTTTGATCATTGTGTCATCAGGGACATGATGTTCTTTAAAGTCTAGTGATGTCTTAGTAGAAAAAATGATGGTACCCTAAGATGTTTTCAGAACTAAGGTAATCATATTCTAACTATTTCAATGTTATTTTCCTTAGGTATGTAATCATATTCTAACTATTTCAATGTTATTTTCCTTAGGTTTCCTATCTTTTCCCATAAGCTCTTATAGAACCCTTACCCTAGGTTAAAATCCTTGATGAGATGTGTACCTTAAGTATACCCATCTTGTCCATGAGATGATGCATCAAATATCTGGAATCATATGAGGTTCAAATAAGGATTACATTGAGTAAACCCTAGTGTGATGCATTCCTATATTCATACCATATTATGTCGATTAGTTGTAATATATCTCTTTGTATATATTATCTTTGACTTTTGAATGGAATTAAGTAATTAGGATGTGGATATTGTAGGGTAGGTTATCATAACATAGAAAACTTATGACTTGGTCCTTGCATTGATTTTGAGCCGATATTTGATTTAAATCGCATGACGTCTTGAAAAAAAAATCTTCATTATCCTACTACATTTATACAAAATTTTCCTAGATTTTATTAGTGATTTTTCTAAACTCAGTCCCAATGAAGGAAAGAATGTGAAATCCTAGCACTAGTTAGACAAGAAGCCTACAGCCAAATCTTTGAGTATGCGATGATGATTAGGAAGATATGGCTTGCACTATAGGTTTATTGCATCTACCATTTTTTCCTCCATTAGGTTGTGGAGTTTTGTAACTCGTTTCTTATTGGAATCTTATGAGGACCATAGGGTTGCTATGTTGGAACTACAAGGACCTAAAATCAATCCTAGGTGTATTAGATGATATAATTGGAGGCATGTCCTAGATATAACATAACACGCCCTATATTTTATCTATAACCCTAGTATCTTTAGAGTTGCTTAGTTTGACTTATGAGGTTAATCATTTTTTAGAGGTAGAGAGTAGTTGGTTGTAAGCATAAGTGTGGTTAGAGTTCAAGGACGAAATCCTATATTAAGGGTGGAGTTCTGAAACATACCAAAACCTAAGTATAAATCATGGCCATGATATGCTTATAGATATTCCTTTTATAATGTGTTATACTCCTTTTATCCCATAACTATATGGAAAAAATAATATACCGGATGTTTAACTACATATTTTTGAGATGAATGTTTCTTTCTAGGTGGCCTTGATGTTATTGAATCGCAAACTTTTAGTAAGGGGTTAGCATAAAATTTAGAATTTAGTATATTTTACTTTTAAATAATGACTCTATAACCTTCGAAGATTTTGATGAGTAGGAGAGTGAATGCAATATATATCTATCGATATTTAAAGAAAGACTACTTATATTGATTAGTGACTTGATTCACAAATTTTGAAATATATGGTTAGGAGCCATAACAAATGGAAAGTAGTGAGATAATTATAATTCATCCTTCTTTGTTATCTATAAAGCATGGAATTTTTTATATGGAAACAATTAACATAAGTTGGAAAACTATGTGTAAATATCTATATAAAATTAGAAAATAATAGAGTTGAGGAATTAAAGGAAACTTAATATTTGATATACTTCCCTCGTTAGTGGATTATATCTAGATGTTCACAAATGCCAAATATAATAATTTAATATATATTATAATAACCTTTATTTTAATATGATGGAGAAAAATATCAAATATTGTATAATTCAGTACATAATCTCAAAATAAGAAAGTAATGAGAAATTTAGATTTTACAGGTTTTATTTAGCCTAGGTTCCAAGTCTCGTATTGATTCGATAAACCCAGATAGGTAAATTAAAATAGAAAAGAAAATCATATTCTAAATACTTAATACCCAAGAAATTCAATCTAAATTGTTAGATTCCTAAGGTTTCTCATTTTTTGGTTGTCACACACCCTCTCATCTATTTATCCATGTGTCTATAGGGTTTTAACCACTTAGATCACTTCTCTGATTTGCATGTTTGTCTAACTTCATGCGAAGAATTTTGTCTCTCCTCCCCTACCCGAATATCCCCTTTCCAGTGCCATGGTACATGAGTTTCTTTCACAACCTTCTCTTTCTCTTTGATCCTTCCCCTTTCATGGTTTTAGTTTGAAAAGAGTTGTGATTTTTATCCAAGTAGAATAACCTTGTATTTCTAGGGCTCCTGTGGTATGTAGCTATATATTGAACATTAACTCTCTTTACACCCTTATTTTCTTGATCCTTGGAATGTTCCAATCACTTTGTACCTTCCAACCTATACATTTCCTTTTCAAATTTGTTGTTTGCAATATAGAGGCACTACTCAATCCCTAGGAGTCCATCAATTACATTATGATGGTGTTTCTGAATTTCACCTTCACCTCATGTCGCTAGAGGCTCGAGGACCATCTAGAGTTTTTGTTTCCTTTCATTGATCATTCAAAAGCTTCATGTTCTACTAATGTCTTCCCTAATCTAGGTTGTATATGTTCCCACTTTTGGTGTTTGTTTAGAAATCTAATTCAATTATGCAACTTTGACCTTGCTTCTTTCCTGGTTTGCCTATGGTTGTGTTCACCCAGATGTGATATTTCTCTCGCAAGTGTTTGTTTTTCTCGAAATTGTTTACTGTTTGTCTCCATTAAGCTCCATTGATGTAAGACTGGGTGGCACGTTGGCCACTAAACTAGCACGAGTCTGGCCTAGTTGGCTTTGGGATGGCTTTCTAAGTCTAAAGGGGTTGTTCTTCAGACAACTATAGTTGGTTTTTCAGATGACTTCTTAGTTTATCTCTGGTGGATTGGTGTGAGAACCCATTAAACTAAATTAGATTACTCAAAACATAAAACACAATTGATCACCAATTAACCACATACCCAAAAAATGGGTAAATTAAAATTATTTCAATATCAACACTCGCTTAGAAACATTTGCATAAGAGCCCAATATCTTTCTTGTACCCATACTATGACAAGAATTTGATACAAATTGTTCTATCGCTAGCCACAACATATATACATAGGAGAAAAATATTTTTATATGCCACACAAACAAGCATTAACATGCTAACAAAATTCAGATTCATTTGAAACACCATATACAAACCTGAGAGTATAGAGACGACTCTAGGACACACTAGACATCTAATCAACTTTCTCAAATATTCATTACTATAGATCCTCTTCATTTCTAAAGGTTTGTTTTCATCACTTTTGATTACCTAAAAAGATGTGGTGAACCTCAAGGGTGAACCCATGTCCCACCAAGAGATATAACCTCCAGCAATGTTTATTGATTCCAACATTTTTAGGTAATGAGATAGTTTAAGTAGTTTAATCATAGATAATGAATAAGCTCAACAACATTGATGATTAACAAAATACATAAAGGAGTAGATATAATTATCTTCATTAGCTTGACTATTCTCATATCCCTATTAAAAGTATAAGGAGTCTAGAAGCATGTGCATCTCTAACATCATGAATAAGTCTAGTATCATAATCTTAGCTAACAACATCAACATGTCCATCAACTTGAACATATCAACATCATAAGTAGAGCTAACAATTTAATCACAACTATCTGCTTAAGCATGATTAGCAGTATAGGCATCTCTAGTTATAAAGGTATAGCTAGCAATATAAGCATAGCTAACAATATGTGATAACAAATGTAATCATCATAGCCAACAATAATAATATCTCTATCAACTTAAACATGGCTATTGTATGTAAACATTTATAACATGAGAATATCCACAACATAAGAATATCTACTATCATTTAATGCATTAAACATCATCTCTATGCACAGAGAACAACAAGGGTTATCATCCAATATGAAGCGTCATGTATAACCCTAAACAGATTTGCTAGACGGCTATATTACATCTTTTATTATGCCTTGGGGAGTTTGAGTCGTACCACCTAAAGTCCAACCGACCCCTATAAAGGGCTATTCGGTTCTATACAAGATCTAGGAGTGTTGGTATCCTAAGATCTCTTACCCTCAGTCAGTACGAGTAAAAAGGCAGTGACATATCAGTCAAAGCTGCCACTACAGTGTCATATAGTCAAGCTACTAACCACTAGTCCACCCTTGGTATAGGTCATGGCACTAGAAACCAGGGTATACAAAACCATCTAATCTGAGGTACAACCACAGTTGTCCTCAATCACATCAAATGTCTAAGGCATTACCATAGCCATCCTCCATAACCTATATTTTGGATGACAAGGGTATATCCTCAACTTGCCACCCCCACATACTCAACAGTATGCAATTTGAGATTCCCTTAGAAACACTCATTTCACCATCTAGTAAATTTTGACACTAAAGATGGCTCTACAGTACAAGGCACTACATGATTAGAGTTGCATTTGATTACTTATGCCAATTGGGTGAATTATGGTTGCATCAAACTAGTGTACATACAAACCTTAATTCATTTCTAGAAAGCATCTAAATATCACAACTTCAAAAGATATAAAATGTGTGAAACATAATTTTGCATCTCATCATCACATGGTACTATTCACTTGCCATTCATGAGACTACACTAGTCATCATACTATCACAAGATATAATTCCTTTTCACAAAATCATAGGGTATCGACCCTTATCAACATAAGAGGATTACACCTCATTCAGGGATCAACCATGCCCAAAGGTCATTAAAACCATTGGACTAATCCCTGTAAGATCATCGTTATCTATGCATGCCTTATAACAAAGCTCAACAACATCACTTACATATAATACACCAGATCAACATAATATTGCATTAATTGGCTAGGAGATATTCATAAACAATCATAACAGGGATATTTTAACATTAAGAACATTCCTTTATTACTTCAACATGCAAGGAATCTAGATATGATTAACCCTTATCATATTCATAATGCACATGTTTAGCATAAGAAAGTATCAACCATGTGGCTATAATAACCACCAATTAACATATTAAGGTTATGATCATATTGAGGAGGTTAACCATCATTCCATCATATAAGAATTTTAAACATGAATACAATCTTTATCTATTTGCATTAGAGTTAGGTTCATCAAGATAAATTATATTAATGTTACTAATCAACACTTATACACAAACCCTAACTCACGACATCCCCATTGGATCATGGATGCATAAGGTGAAGCATCACCATCACATTCCATACTATTATCAAGTACGAATCCACACATAAATAAAGGTGTAACCATTGGGTTATAGCATACTAAGGTTTCAACAACAATAAGAGAGTACTCCATGATTGTATTAATCATTCAAGACTATTCATACCCAATTATAATCATTTAGTTATATTAAATCTAGGTATAACAAGATATACCTCATTAGGGTTACCCATTAATTCATAATGGTGATTATCAATCATAATAATACGAGAGTAAGGGTAAGCTTATAGGTTTACGACATTGAACCATCAAATTCTCATCATTAGAATAATAAAATTACACTATAGGCTTCACCCAAAACAATGGGAATATTGAGGCATCAACTTCTAATTATGAAATGTTGAAAAGTTAAAGCCATTGGTTGTTTATAGAAGTAAACATCTTGAACAAACCATTTATAAAGTCATTGAGTTGTTCTCTAGAAAGAGCCACCATATAACCCTAGACATCCTTTGATTAACAATATAAAAATTTCCATTGAGAGTAGGGTAAAACCCATAAGCAATTGCTTATTTAAAACAAATTGTCAGTAAATGAGCTTCTTAAGTTGATCTCATAAAGGAAACCATTTAAATCAAATTTTATTAGGACCAACATATTACATTTAGGCATCATTCCAATTTATTGGATGAAGAAGCATTAGATCTTAACCATTAGGTCAAGTTCATATATTAAAATCATCAATTGGAGTATAGGTACAACTATTACATCAAATGACCCAAGAAACCATTGGTTTAAGGCTTAATTGATGCCACGACTACATGCTTAACTCACCATAGGTTGTGGAGACCTAATCCACCATCAGTAATGACCATTAAGTCACCATAGGTTGTTAGATTAGCACTATGTTCATTAATCACCATCAAATATCAAACTAATATCACCATTGATTGATAGCATCATTAGGGTACTTTGTTTTTAATCACTAAGATTCTAATTAGGCCAACACCGGACCTAAGGGGTGAATGTCATTTGACACCTTTGGTTTCCACCATCAGTTTCCATGAAGACAACACAATCGGTTGTTGCAATGATACCACCATTGAGTCATGTGTTTATATAAGAAATCATCTTTAAACCCTAAAATTGACCATTGGTTGATAGGTGTTTAGCACCATTGGTTGATAGGTGTTTAGCACCATTGGTTGTTAAAACAACCTGATCCAAGTCATATTATACCTTAGGAATAATGTGCACATGATTAAAGGTTTATATAGAACTGAAATTAGAACAGGGAACATTACAAAAATCAAAATACAAGTCAAGCATAGCTCTTTAGTGCATGGATCATCATTTAAAAGCAAGAACATGAGCTAGCAAGCTTATGGTAAGCAATAAATGTGGACCAAGTTATAAAAAATGCCTCTAATTAGAACATAAAATCCTAAACAGAAGAAAACATGAGCAGGTAGGGTAGAAAATCCAAGCATGATCTGTGAACTCATCCGTCTAATTCCACATACATGTATCTTTGATCTTAGTAGACACTATATGAGGCAAATTGCATTCCCCATGAGTCATATTCAGCAATTACTCTCTTATTTCTCTCTCTTGAACCTATAAGTGGCATTAGTATATCAAAATTTCTCTTTGTTGTTTAGATTTGTCTATGTGTCTCTATTTTACAAAAATTGGTCTTTGAATATCTTTTATTTTTTGTATATGTTTGTTGTGATCTAAAGCTATATCTTGATCATCATGCTCCACATGGTAACCCTAAATTGAGGTTTTGAAGTAAATAAACTCTATCTTTCAAGTGGTTGACTTTTCTATCTTATGATGTTATTTGTGGAAATGGTTCAATACATGTTATTGAGTCCTCTGACCCACTTGACAATGGATGGATGTTCTCATCCCTTATTGCACCTAACTATACTTTATATTTTTTGCCCTATATGCATTTGTGATTGACTAGCCATAAATAAAAGTGGTGACTCCATATTTTTAGGCATCATGTTTTATACACATCCCATTTATGATGTTTTTAGGCATTGGGTTTTGTTCTAATAGCAAGCACTAGATTTTATTTCCCTACCACATATAATATGTGGCATTGGGTTTTATTACCTTGACATATAATGAGGTTTTATTCCTCCTACACAATTCTATATTTGTTTGGAACTAAAGTTTTATTATTCCTTGTCTTAGCTATGGAATATATGGGTTTGTACCATAATTTCTAGTATACGCTAGTATGCTTATTATTCACCCTCCGTTGTATCTGCTTATGTGATTATTGGTATGGTATAGATTAAGGAAAGAAACACACTTGCTAATTATTCTCTTTTTATTAAATAGCTTTTTGTAGTCTTTATTCTCTTGTTCATCCACTGGGATACTTTGACATCTTTCTCTTATTTTGGGATGCCTAGATATATTGTTTTTGTCCTTTTTTCCCTAATATTGCTCAATTTCTATTTACATGCACATACTTTTTGTTTTGATGACAACTCCCACCTTAATCTTCTTTTATGGGTATACTTCCAACCCCTTAGGTAATGGAAATGGAATACTTGACATGTTTGTAGGGAAATATGTCGGTAGAGTTGGCAGTGGAAACATAAATTTTCTTTTCATATTCCCTAAAACCAGAATATTGCGTCAACAACTATAGATTAGCAAGGAAGGGTTTCAAGGCATATAGCTGGTCCTGGAGCAAGTTCAGTGACTATCCATACAACAACGTGCTTCTTTTGCAAGAAGCACCTGGACAGTTGTCGGTGGAGGCCTCCTAGTGTAGTACCACAGATGGCGGTTGAGGACGTCCTCCTAGGGGGTGGCAATGGCCTCCACACCACCCTGTAATCCACACGAACCACTGGAAACTCATGTTGTTCTTTCAAAATGGATAGAAAGAGTTGTTCCTTTCAATGTTAATGTGCTAGCATTGACTTTCTCTCCCTTATTGTCATTCCCTTGCCATCTCTCCCTTTGACTTTCTTGGGTTCTCATGTTACCACAACTATAAGATGACAATAATTGTCATAGTTTATTGTTGTGTCTTATGAAAGCCTCGACTACCCCTCTATATATACAAGGGCCAAGTTCAGGGTTTCTAGATTAACTAGGAGTCAAAGAGATGAGATTTCATGAACTTTTGGGACCTACTAACTAAGAACCAATCAGCTCACCACTTAACCGATCAATTCACATGTGAGATGATTGGTTCAACACTTGAATCGATCAGTTCACTATGTTTCTTATTTGCAATAATATTGGTTTTTAATATTTGATTAATGCAAAACCTATTTTTAGCATCAATCCTTGATCCATTCATGTTTATCATCCAACTGATTAGTTCACAACCTAAACTGATTGGTTCTTACATTTGAATCAATCGATTCACTAGTTGAACTGGTCCTTTCAGATTTCTGACAGCAAATCTTGTTTATATTGAATACCTAAAACTTTAGTAATTAAGTTAAACCTTAATCATGAGTAAACTCCAATTCTAGGTGTACCCTATGTGTGTGACCGTGTAGGTCCCAAGTTCCTTTGGAGACAAGGAGTAATATCTAGAAACACATCATTGCTACCCAAGTAATTAGAAAGTTGGAGAACAACTTCAACCTACAATCTATTATTTATAGTGTTTTGTCTCTAATATCCAGATTGAACTCAAGGCATGGAATCATCATCCTCTTAACATTCAATCAGTCTTCCTTGAACTAGAATAGACGTTCTGAGATGCATGTGAGCTCACATATCATATATTGATTTACATGAGTATAGCCATACATTTCTTAGTCTCACTTATCAAGTGGCCAACATATCAACTCTAGTAGGAGGGACAAATCCCATCTACATCACTCACAGTCATTCCCCATGTGTCCCAATGTATCTGAACATCACCTTTATGGAAACCCTTATTCAGAGTGATGTTGGATAATGTGAAAATGTATAGAACTTTATGTGATAACTATAGTAACTTTAGGTCAAAGAACAACAATCACTATAAGAGTTGATTCTAACTACCATTCAATTGTCTCCATGCATCACTCTCATGGTGGGTCTATCTAATACACTATTCTTTAATTAGTACCTATATGTTTTGTTTGGTACCACATTTCATGAATAATAAGATTCTATCATCAACCAAAAAACACTCTAGTTGTATGTGTTACTGTTTTCTATCGTCTTCCACAGTAACATCCAACTAGGGTCATAACAAGAATGCATGTAATCTTATCATACATATGATCACATTGTTCAGGTCCTCAACTTGAAGACATATGTCTTTGAGCAATATCATTCTCTAGACATCTATCACATTATACCATTATCTCATAATTGAACAAACATATACATGAAGATTTCCTCTATTATTAATCAAACCATTTATAAGATATGTCATTACAATCAGCATCATATGATCGGCATTTGGGACATACATACCAACAAACTCCCACTTGCACTTAGAGACAATCACCCATGAACTTAATCCCAAGTGGTCTAACATGACCTTCATGCTTCTGCTACAAAATTGCATTTTTGAAGGAGTCAACAACATTGTTTTTACTTGATAGTCTATAAATCTTCACATCTCCTCACTGTATGATCACTCATATGAAATGGAACCACATTTGTATGTGCTTGGAATGATGATGAGATATGGGTTCCTTAGCCTGTACAATAGCTCCATTGTTGTCAAAATACAACTCTACTGCATTGTTGATGCTTGGAACCACCCCAAGTTCAGTGCTAAACTTTTTTATCCAAATAACTTCCTTTGCTTCATTGGAGGTAGCAATATACTTGGCATCTTTTATAGAATCACCAAATATCTCTTGTTTGGAACTCTTCATCTTATAGCTCTATCATTTAGGCTAAACACAGATCCAAATTGTGATCTAAAGTCATCTTTGTTAGTTTAGAAGCCTGCACAGTGTAACCTTTTACTACCAACTCTTCCTCACCATCATAGACACGAAATTGATCCTTAGTTCTTCTCAAGTACTTAAGTATGTTCTTTACAGTTTTCTAGTGGCCTTCACTAATATTTGACTAATATATGATTGTGATGCTCAAGGCATACGAGACAACAAGACGAGTACATAGCATTTCTTACATGATAGATTCAATTGCAGATGCATATGTAATGTTACTGATGCATTCCCATTCTTCACAAGAACTAGGACATTGAGCTCTAGAGATACTAATTCCCTGAGACATGGGTAAGTTTCCTCTCTTTGATTTCTTTATGTTGAGCCTTTTCAACACTTTGTCAATGTATGTGATGTGGCTTAGGCCAAGAAGACTTTTAGATCTATCTATATATATTGATTCCTAAGATATAGTATGACTTTCCTAAGTGATTCATAGAGAACATATTTCCTAGCCAAGTTTTTACCATTAGTAAGGTGGGGATGTCATTCCCCATTGATAGTATGCCATCTACATACAATATGAGGAATACAATCATGTTCCCACTAACTTTCTTGTAAACACATGGTTCATCTTCATTTTGACTGAAGACAAACTCTTTGATTGTTTCTTTCCTCAACCCATAGATTGACATTTTTAGATTATAGACTTTATTTACATCCTTTTGATTTATAAAACCCCCAGGTTGTGTCATATACACATCCTCAAGCAGGTTTCCGTTAAGGAATCTAGTTTTAATATCCATCACCAAATCTCATAGTCATAATAAGCTGCAATGACAAGCATGATCCTAATGAACTTAACCATTACAATTGGAGAAAAGTTTTGTCATAGTCAACACCTTGAACTTTTATAAAACCCTTTGCAACCAATCGACCTTTGTAAGTTTGTACATTACCATCCATGCAATCTTCTTCTTGAAGATCCACTTGCACCCTATCAATGGGTTTTACCCCTTCTAGTAAATCGACCAAGGTCCATACCTTATAGTTGTACATGGATTCCATATTAGATCTCATGGCCTCAAACCACTTTTCAAGATTTGGTCCCTTAATAGCTTCAAGATAAGTTTTACGCTCATCACTAATGACCAATTCATAGCCTTCTTGAGTAATAAGATAACCAAATCTTTCAGGCTCAAGGCGCATCTTACTTGATCTGCCAAGTTTGTGAGTTACTTGAGGAATTTGAGATTCCATAATAGTTTATGACTCTCTATGTTCCTATTGTACCTCTATTGGTTCAATGTTTTCTTGTTGGTCTCAAACCTCTTTGAGTTCTATTTTTCTCCCATTGAATCTTTTGGAAATGAAATTCCTTTTCTAGGAATACGACATCTTTGGCAACAAATACTTTGCTATCACATGGAGTATATAAGTAGTATCTTTTAGTTTCCCTAGGATATCTGTAAAAATAACATTTAATCTAATTTGGGTCAAAGCTTTTTGGGAAATTGCATTCACACATAAGCTCCACATCCCCAAATCTTCATAAAAGAAACATTAGGACACTTCCCATACCATATCTCATATGGTGTCTGTTGAACCAATTTAGATGGTACATAGTTTAGTGTAAACACTATAGCTTCTAAAGCATATCCCTAGAAGGAAGTCAGGAGATCAACAAAACTCATCATTGATTGCACTATATCTAGTATTGTGTGGTTCCTTCTTTTAGATACACTATTATGATATAGTGTTATAGGTTGAGTCCATTGTGATATGATATCACAATCTTGTAGAAGATCCTCAAATTTTTGGCTTAAGTACTCTTCACCTCAATCAGAACAAACTACTTTAACATTTTTACCAAGTTGGTTCTATAATTCATTCATGAAATCCTTAAAATTTTCAAGGGTTTCTGATTTGTGTTTCATCAAGAAAACTTAGCCATACCTACTAAAGTCATCAGTAAAGGTAATGAAGTACTGGTAACCACCTCTAACATTTGTTCTAAAAGGTCCACATAGCCGAAAAGGAGTGTCTCAAGTGGTCAAGAACGGTGTCTCCTCACGAAAGACCCGGTTTGAATCCCAGCTGCCACCTTGGTTTACCACCCTCCCAGACATTCGGCCTCCATCACAGGCGTGGGGGAGTGGGGAGAATGCCTCTATTTATCCCAAAAGGTCCACATACATCAGTTAGAATGAGTACCAATAGATCACTTGCTCTCGCACTGTTTCCAGTGAAAGCAACATTTATCATCTTGCCCAAAAAACAAGATTTACATGACTCTATTGATTCAAAATCAAAAGAGTCTAGATAACCATTTTTATGGAGTCTAGATAACCATCTTTATGGAGTCTAGATATGTGTTTCTCATTGATGTGCCCTAGATGACAATGCCAAAGGTATTTCTTGTTTGAGTTATCAAGTTTTAACCTTTTGGTATTTACTTTATATACATTTGTCCTTAGATCTAGCAAATAAAGACCATAGGACATTGAGGCACTGCCATAAAAGATCTCATATTTTCAAATAGAATATTGACCATTCTTTATATGAAATTCATATCCGTTCTTGTCCATAAAAGATACATAAATAATTTTTCAATTGATGGAAGGTACAAAATAGTAGTTCTCTAACTCTAATACAAGCCCTAGTGGGCAAAGATAAATGATAGGTTCCAAATGAAGTGGTAGAAACTCATGCTCCATTCGCAAAGCACACTTCGACCTTACCCTTTGTTAAAGGCTTACTTCTTTTCAGATACTACATATTCAAACATATGTGAGATTCACATCCAATATGAAGTATCCAAGACGAAGAAGTAGACATATTTATCTCAATAATGTATATTCTTGAAGTGGAGATCTTTGCCCCCTCCTTCTTCCTCAGTTCCTCTAGGTAAAGAAGGCAATTCCCTTTCCAGTGTACAGATTGATGATAATGGTTTTGCTCCCTTTATCACCCTTCCCTTTTCTTTGAGTGAAGAAGACTTAGGTTTCTATTCATATTTAGATCTCTTCTTAGCTTTTCTTTTGCCCTTGGACATCCCCTTTCCTTTATTGATCATCATCATGAATTTGGGTGTGTCCTTCTTCATTTGCACTTCAACAGTTCTCAACATGCAAAGTAATTCTATCAACGGCTTGTCCCTATTGTAGTTCAGGACAAATTGGTTGTATGATTCCAACAGTGACTATAAAATCTCATATGTGGACAATTATTGACCTAAGGGAAATCCTAGTTTAGCAAGGTTCTCCACATACCCAATCAACTTGAGCACATGGGACCTACTGGATCTCCTTCTACCATATTGCACTTGAACAACACCTTGGGAGACATTATATCTCTCTTATCTTCCCTAATATTGGTACATGTTCTTAAAATGTGTTACCTTCTCAATAGCATCCATGTTCTCATGTTGTCTCTGCAACTCATAGTTCATAGAGGATAACATCAGGAACTTGACATCTATGACATCTTCAAGGTATTTCTTGTAAGCATCCCTATCATCCTTAGGTACAGTGGGAGTGGGTTCATCTAGCTTTTGTGTCTTTAGGCATAGAGCTTGCACTCTTGTGTGAAAATGATTTTCAATGTCTTAAACCAATCACACAAATTATTTCCATTCAACTTGTCCTTCTGAAGGATTGATTACAAAGAAAGCATGTTATTGGTCGTCATCAGATTCTACAAAAAAATTGCAATTTGTCAAAACACTTTTGATTTAATTTGACTAAAATAAAATTTGATGATATTAATTAGGCCTTTGATTAATTATTACTCCTACTTTTTTGTTCAAATGGATAGCCCTCATATATTAATTCATAATATTGCAACATACAACTTTCTAGTAAACCAAGAATCAAAACAATTAAGCTATTACCCATCCAATGCCAACATCCATAACATATTATTAAGGTAGGCAACAAATGCTAATTGCATCACATGCAATTCTTGGATAGATGGTATGTGCAACTCTTTCTGTAGTTCATGTTCATGCCTCTAGGCACTTAATCTCACTAAGGTCACCTAGTTAAGCATGTCCCAAAAACCTACACTATAGTAATGCACCCTTCTTGGTAGGCCCACATAACTACCATCACACTTCAACAAGATAGACGGTGCACCATGCTTGGTACGCCCATGTTTAGCTGATCAAGATTTTCATGTGTATGTCTTATGGAAAGCATCTAAGACTTAATATTGTATCAAGGGATTTAGATATATGTTTATGGGAATACATATACATATCCAATCCTCAAAAACTAATAATATGTATCCTACACATACTACATCCATAAATAAAAAATACAATTAAAAATATGAACAATGGTTATGGCTATACTAATGCAATTCCTTGGAACTATAGGGAATTGCTACTATCTAAGGTCCACATCATATGTAGCAACCTATTGTTGAAGAAGATCTGTGTTGAAACCAGTTGGGTCGATTGAATCAACTCTTGATTCGATTAGTTAGCCTCCTGGTCAATCGATTGGTCTCCTCGATTGGTCAATTGGTCTCCGGTTCAAGCGATGCCTAGACTCCTCTAGTCGATAAGTTGGTCCACCAACTGATCAATTGGCTCCTCTTGTTGTCTGACCTCCTTAGTCCTCCAGTTGATCGGTTTGACTTATAAATAAGTCGGTTCGTCTAATGTAGAATGCCTTCTTTTGTAAAAATTGAAAATAAAACTATCACATTCCTATTTAACTACATTGCAAAAGTGAAACATCGAGTTACATTCAAGGGGAGCATAAGGAGGAAAGTATTAACTTATTTATGGAAAAGGAGAGAGAGGCTCAGTATGCAAATTGAATTTCAAAAGATAGGAATAAAACTATTTATCCATGCACACATATCCAGGGGGTCTTAGCAGTAACCATTCACACATATCCAAGGGGTATTAGCCATAACCATGCTTACATCCACCATCAAAATGATTTCATGGCGACGTGTATAAATTGCATATATATATAATTAGTTGAATATGCACATTAATTATTTTAAGTATTCCCATCATATGCAATAAATAAATGATAAAAAAAATCCGATCATATCAATTCAATCCAAAAACATAGTGAATTGACGTGGCTGTGATATCACTGTAGGGAAATATAGCCGTGGAAACAAAACAATTCTTACCATATTCCCCTTGACCAACAAATCACTTCAACAACTATGGATTAGGAAGGAAGGGTTGTGTAATATCCTCAATTTTGGTAAAAAAAAATGAATTATACAAATATAAGCCATGAACTAATGTCTACATCATATGCATCAGCCTATTATTGTTGAAAATTTGTGCTAGAACTAGTTCAGGACTATTGGTTCAACTCTTGAACTAATCTGTTGGCCTCCTTTTTGTTCAGTTGGTCTCTTGTATTGATCCTATGGTCTCTAGTTCAAATGACATTTAGACTCCTCTAATCATTGGTTGGTCCACTAGCCGATTGGTTTGGCTCCTCCTGTCGTCAAGCCTCCTCGATCCTCCAGCTGATCGATTTGTCTATTAAAATGGTCAACAAATCTAGTGTAGAATGTCTTATTTGCCGTAATAAGAATTAAAACTATCATAATCCTATTTATCATATTACATGGTAATATGGAAACCTCGAGTTACATTTAAGTATAACATAGGAAGGAAAAAAATTAATACTTTATATATGGAAAAGGATATAGATGCTCGGTATGCAAATTGAGATATAAAAAAGAATGACAACCATCCATAAAGGCACAAAAATCTATGGGTTATTGGCCATAACCATGCTAATATCCACCATTAAAACAAATTTTAGGGTGACACATGTAAATTGTATATATATCATATCATATATAAAGGGCTCATATGTGATATTTAATTGGATATGCACATTATTCATTTTAAAATTCACATCACATGTAATAAATAAATGATAAAAACTAAAATCATATTATGTTGATTAAATCCCAAAACGTAGTAAATTGACATGGCTTTGATATCACTAAAGGAAAATATGGCATCAGATATGTCAACAGAAATAAAATGTTTACTGCCATATTCCCCTTTAACTAAAGATTGTGTCAACAACAATGATTGGGAAAGAAGGTTGCAAGAGATATAGCAAGTCTTGGAGAAAGTTCAATGATTTATCCTTGCAACGATGTATTTTTTTCAAGTAGCACTCGAGTAGTAATCAACAACGGCCTCTTGGTGAAACACCATGGATGACAATTTTATATGTACTTCTAGTGGGTGGAAAATGTATCCTCACTTCTACATAGTTCATGCAGACCACTAGGAACTCTATGTTGTGCTACTTGTGCCAACAGAATGGAGTTGTCCCTTCGAATGTCAACCTGCTAGGGTTGATTCGCCCTCTCATGTTGTCTCTCCCTTGTTGTACCTCCCTTTCACGGGTAGGACTTTCTCAGGCTCACAGGCGGATCTAGGGGGTGGGGGGCAACTGGGGCTGTAGCCCCACTCCCAAATCAAGATACATTTTTTTTTGGAAATAGGTAAATCGTATTGCCAAAAGGGGTTGTATAGTGAAGCTATACTGTACAAAACAAGGTGTCTTAACCAGACCTTATCCAAACATAAAACACACCGTTGTGTTACTATACAAAATCCCAATAGGTTCTCATATTGGTGTTGAGATTACCGGTAAGCCCATTCTTGGCCTTCACCATTTACTACAGGTTCCTAGTTATGTCCTTGATCAGTTCATCATCCCCCTTTTCTTTTCTTCTATGGAGTCTCGTATTTCTTTCCTGCCAAATGCAAAATCACACAACATCAACACAAAGGCTAGGGAACACCATTGTGCCCTTATCCTTCCCATATTTACTAATGATCCAATTAATGATATCCATTAGATTTAGATTATCGGTGCCCCTCCATTCGTTTGTTAGGCAAACAATAGTCCAAATCCTTCTGGAGTACCTATAGTTGAAGAACATGTGGTCCTTCGACTCCTCAAGATTTTTGCATAAAAGGCAGGTCGGGTTAACAGGAAGGCCCCAATTAATAAACCTATCTTTTGTTGGAAGTTTGCCCAAGATGGTTTTGTAGAGGCATGTACTCCACTTCAGGCAATGATGCTTTCCCCACACTACCTTGGTCCATTCTGGGCCCGAGGCTATTGCTAAGTTGATCCATGGTTGCTGGTCAGACCGCGACTAGTAGCCATTGCTATCAACTCGGTACAGGTTTTGGACACTGGGGTATAGCAGGCACATTTTCCTCCATATCCTAGAGGCTTTTTTATTGTCCTGCAACCTTATGTCTTCCCCATATCTCTGTCTCATCCATGTAGACCATATGTTATCTGGTTGACACAAGAATCTATCCATTCTCTTAATCATGTTGATCCTTTGAAGCTCTTCAGGGTCAACAATCTGTAGCCCACCCTTATCATATGGCTTTGTAATCTTGTCCCAAGCCATCTCATGGGTCTTCCCCCTCCCAACCCAAATAAAGTTGACTGTAAAGCTTCTAAAATTGAGAATAGTCAGGTTGGGGATGTCACACATGGAAGCCCAGAAGTTGATAAGGCTTTGGAGCACAGCTCTAACTAACACCATCCGACTGACCAAGGATATGTTTAGACCACTCCAGCCTTTGGCTTTATCTCTAACCTTACCTTTACACATAATGAAGTCTTTAGTTGTTCCTTTGCCTCCTACTATGGGTATGCCAAGGTATCTCGTGAGCAAGATACCCCTTTCCATGCTTGCTGTAGTTTTCAGCCTCCCTCTCCTTGTGTCACATGATTTGGAGAGGAAAATGTGCAATTTAATAGTGCTAGTATACAGACCTGCACTTTTCCCAAACATGGTGAGGGTCACCCTCAATCTCTAGGCATGTCCCATAGAGAAAAGAAGGACATTGTCCACAAAAATAATGTGTGAGCTCACCTTCACACCTTGCACTTTGAACGGTTTGATCAAGCCTTTGTTTTTGGCTTCCTTGATGAGGAAGGTGAGACCCTCCATAACTAAGGTGAAGAGGAGGTGGGACAGGGGGTGCCCTTGCCTAAGGCCATTTGAAGCTTTAAACATGCCCTCAGAAGCCCCATTTATCATAATGGAAAAGGACCCTATTTAAACAAATCAAGATACATTTGTTAATACATATATAGCATGGAAAAGTACTATACATATAAGACGCTTCTGTTATAAACACATGTAATTTTCTAGATGACTTGGTATTGGAGTGCCATTTCTAGACAACCAACCCAAGTTAAAATGTCACGCAAAGCATATTTTTTTGAGCTCTTTTTTTCAGCCCCCCAGTCATAGTTAATATTTGGACCTTTCTTCTCAACCCTCCCTACCAATATTTTCTAGTTCTTCCCGTGCTCAGGCTCTCTAGTTACCACAACTAGAGAAGACACTATTTTGGGATGATCTTAGAAATCCTTGATTACCCCTCTAGTTATAGGAGGGCCAGAGTCAGGGTTTCAAGATCAACTGGGAGTCAAAGAGATAGACTCTCATAAATTTTTCAGAAGCTACAAACCATCAATTAATTGGTTCACGCCTGAATCGATCAGTTCACACATGAAACAATTGGTACAACACTTGAACCAATCACTTTACTATGTTTCATATTCACAACTGTCTTTACATTTTATATTCAATTAATGCAAAACATAATGTAAGTATCTATCCTTGATCCAGTCATATAGATTGCTAAAATAGTCGTTTCACATATGAAAAGGTCATTTCACACTTTGAAACAGCCAGTTCATTTTGAATTTGGAATTTCTTGATCTAAATCTAGCAGTTCATTTCTGAACCTGGTGATTCAAATTCCAAATCAACCAATATAAAACCAATGTTGTTTACATGAATGGGAGTAGCCTTACAATGAACTTTCAGAAGGGGATGCGAGAATGCCTTGTTATAGGTTCTTTGCAAATTGCTTGTTTTCTTTAGTACTCAAGTTAATTCTTATTCATGAGTAAACTCCTATTTCAAGTGCATCCTATGCATGTGAACCTATATTTCCAAAATTAAGTTGGCAGTGAATGTCCATAACTAACTTATGACATCATAAGAGATGAGCGGTATATATCAACACATCATTGCTACCCAAGTAACTTGGAAAACTGAAGAACAAATTCAACCTACAATCCTTGATCAAGCTTACTATGATTGTATAGTTCCTTTGTCACTGATATCCAGATGAACTCGAGGTAGGAATCGTCATCCTCTTAAATGTTCAATCCATTTTCCTTGAACTAGAGAAGATTGTATGAGATGCATGTGAGTTCACATATCATAAATTGAGTCACATGAGTATGGACATATGTTTCCCAGTATCTCTTATCAAGTGGCATGGATCTAAATCACATGTAGGAGGGATAAATCCCATCTACATCATTCACACTCAATCCCCATGTGTCACAATGCACCTAAGCATCACATTTATGCCAACCCTTATTTAAGGTCACATTTGATGGTGTCAAAATTCATAAATGACATGTGATGAGTGTAGTGACTTTAGCTCTAGGAACAACAATCACCACGGTCACCATGTATCACTCTCTAGGTGGGTTTGTCAAATACATTGTTCGCTAACATGTACCTATGAGTTTTCTTTGATATCACATATTGTGAATGATGAAATTCTGTCATCAACCAACACACACTCTAGTCTTACATATTAATGTTATCTATTTTTCTTCCACAGTAATATCCCCCCTTAGAATATAATAAGAATGTATGCACTCTTATCATACATATGATCTCATTGTTTAGGTCGTCAACCTGAAGATATATGTAATCAAGTAATATCATTCTTTTGACATCTACTATGTTTGTGTTATCATATCATGATCGAGACGAACATAATACATGGAATTACCTTCAACATTTTCAAATCAGGTATCTAATTCCACATTACATCATCATATGATTAGCTCTCTAGGCATACATACAAACCAACTGTCATGCCAAAAAACTTAATCTTATTTTTTTAGCTCGAATTTATCATGATTTTACAATTTACAACATTTTTATTTAATTTAAAGAAATATGAATATTTTCCCCCACATTTGATTATTGACTAATCATGCATGACAAGACAAAACTTCCACTTAAGGAGTTTAGAATCACACAATTGTGATGAATTTAATAGAAAGAAATGTCAAAAATTACTATGCATGGCATGAAAAAATAAAATCAAAGTGAGGGTTATTTGGTGATTTCCCCAAGGGGATTCATCTCCTATATCTAGTTCTGTGGAAGCTTGACTGGAGATTTGATTCCAACAATAATATTCAACTCCTTTCATCCTCACAAATTACCCATCATCTTTGTGGGATTGATTCGAACTTGATGATCCTTTGCTCGATCCCTGGCGACCACTATCATAATCAAAAGGCATCTCCATGACCTTCTAGGGTCTTGATTGTTAATAAGACATTATGGTGGAAAGTGTTGTAAACAAGAAATAAGGGTATAGTAGTCATAGGAAAATCACAATGAACTAAATCGGGATTAAGATATAAAGAGCGTGGTCACAATGTGCAGTTGATCGGAGGTGAAGATCTTCCTTGATGTCACAAGCCAAGGGAAATGAGGGGCTATTTGAGTATGGGAATTGATGGAGAATGACCCAAGAAGTGATTTTGGGTTTCTACTTTATGGTAGATGATGGGTTAACAGATGATGGGTTAATGTGGTTTATTTGTAGGTCCAGGGTTAACAATGATGGAGAGGATTAGGTTGAGGTGGGCATTTGTATGAGGAGTTACCATGAAATGCAAAGAATGGTTGGAAAGAATTATAAGGTCACATGTAGTTCATCACAGGAAGAATTGCAAGGAATCATTGAGTGAGGAGAGAAATATTATCGCACAAAAATTGAGTCTTCCAACAGTCACTGAATCAAACTGAGAAAGGTAGGTGACAAAGGTCATCCGTGTGATCATTACATGCACAAAATCATGACTGTTTGATCATGTGTAACTCAACTCATCCAAATGACTATCAATAATCAACCAAATTTAATTACACTACATATGTGACTATACTAATCTCATTTAAATTCTCTTAACTTTATATTTCTCTTTCTCTACTTAATTAGATAGTTTATTTAACATTCTATTACTTAAAATTTGGTAGGTTACCTAATTGAACCATAGGGAATCCAACTTTGTTATTTATGTTGTATTTTGAAAACATTTGAGGTTTATTTTATTAGATATATATTAAGCATTCATTTGATGTATACAATCCTTTGCATTAACAAATTATTATTTCAATCAATATGTTATCTTTATTTCTTTTTTCTATTACTCCTAGGAATATTCTAGAGAGTCAGACCTATTTTTGGGTATTTAAATAATAAGTCTCTCTTTTAGGATCGTTAGGGTCATTTTACCTTATAATACTCTATGTATAAATATTATGTAAACATGTTATTTTTGGTTCTATTATTTCCTAAATTGTAAAAAGACATTATAAACTATTTTATTGAAAAAGGCATAAGTATAGGTAAGAGAAAATTATGATACATAAGATTGTTTATGTGACATTGTAACTATGGGGTAGGTCGCCAACAACTACGGTTTCCCAAAGAAATGCTCATCTACCCCCTAGAAGGCTTGCAGTCATCTCATAGGGATTGAAAGGATCGTTCACATATTCCTCCCTGGACCACAACACATCAGACCATGCCACCAGGTTAGTCTTGAATAGTACATTGGGAAATGACTCCCAATCATCTATGTATCAAAATAGATGGGGTATGATGTGCGGAGGAAGACCTATGATATGGAGGTTGCATGAAATGTGAATCATGCACAATCACTTCAACTGGATCCCTGATTTTGGTGTCATCCTTGGTAACAATGGTGGTGCTCTAAACCAGCAAGGGAAAAGACCTTGAGTTCCACCTCATGAATGGTAAGCTATTTGGACTTTTGGGACCACTCAATCTACTCCAAAGAACTAATGTGGACAATACGTTGAAGGCACATTTGGCATTCCTCCTCAATTATTCTCACAAGAAACTCCCATAATGGAAGATCCACTATGGACTTTATCAAGACTGGAAGTTTTGAATATTAGATGGCTAGCAAACCAAACTTGAGATTCCCCAAAAGGGGCTTATGGCCTCCATGGTCTTGGTCAAAATGACTAGAAATTTTTTATGAAGGGGGGACCCTTTATTCTTATCCATAACCAAGAAAATTTCACAAAACATGTTTCCAGCTCATGTGGTGTGACTGGTAAGAAGATTACCTTAGCACAGAAGGTCGAGATTCCACATTTATAGTCCATTGGATTGAGTGTTAATACATGTTTAGACATTATGCCTGGAACTACCCCTAATGTAGTGTTTGAGTTCCACAAAGCTTCCTTTTCTTTTCTACAATCAACCCCGACTGGCCAAGATACAACCATTGCAGATATCATGAGTGATCATGTGTCTTGCTCAATCGTGTCAATAATGTAAACTATCATTGGGAGTTGTCCTACTACTTCATAGATCATGGAACACCATTCCACTTCTAACCTTAAGGGAGAGTGGGTGATTTCCAACATTCATATAAAAGGCTTATCATAGGTTGGTGACACATGTTCAACAAAACAGTAGCTGATTGTAGTGGTGGAGGAAGAGGAAAATGTAACAACAACAACCCAAGGAATCTATTAATGTAGTGCAGCTTCCCTCCACCTAATAAGTATATGACCCCTATTTGACAATCTCAATTCTAGTACACATGCTCAAAGCACTAGTATAATAATATCAGTCTCGTCTTGGTCGTCCTTTTAGACAAGTGAGGTGTATTTTGGTGGTGCAAGGAATTGGAATTTCATATAAAGGGTGAGGGTGCAGTGGAGGGGCCATTCGACTAGAGTTGTTAAGCCAAGCTTATGTTCGACAAGATCACTTGACCCTTGACATACAATATAGGAAAATGTTGGGTATACCTTCATGTTAGGCTTTGATGTCATTCTCTCCAAGAAGATCATCCTGATCTAGTTGATATTGGACATCCTCTAAACATGCATTGAGTGCCCACTATGACAGATGTTGATATTGCGTCAGGTAGGGTGGTTGAACAACCCGACCCCTTCCAGTCATGAGTATTTTGCTTTCCCTCTTAAATCTGTTTCTTCCCAGCATGTCACTCTAGAGCTATTGATGGAGGATGGAGGTGGATAGAATGGTCCCTATTCTTTACAGACAGGGAATCATTCCACTCAAGTAAAAGGAAGATGTCAATGAGGGGAACTAAAGTTTATGGGTGGAGTCATAGAGATTGGGCATTGAGTAGATTTGATAAGGGTTGGTTGGTAGAGGGTGACATAAGATTATCAGGGCATAGTGGCAAGTAATGGAGAGTGGAGTGGCTTTATGGGAGAAGACATCCATAATAATGAGTTTGAGTGGACCCTGTTACTAGGGTTAGGGAGAAGCCTTTCTCCTTTTTTCTCATAGTTAATTAATTCCAATAACTATTTCTACAAGTGTTGATGTGCGCCTTTCTATAGGATGTCAATTTCTATGGTTTTTTTTTGTCAATACCGGATAGGGCCGGTTACATCAGCAATCTAAACTAGAGAATAAATGATGAAAGAGGGGTTTGTCTGAGATATAAGTTTGAAGAGCACTGGTAGGGCATCTACTCCAGTCCGTAGGCAGTGATGGCTGTTTTAGGTAGAATTTGGATAGCATATCGGTAAGCTTGTTTTGATCCCTCTTCAGGTGCACGATGTCTTGAATCTTCGCCTTCTAGAAGTGCTCACGGGTCCTCATTGTAATCATGAAGTACTTCGGTGGAGGTTCAACATTACCTTTGATCCACTGCACTGCATTCCAAGAGTCTGAGATGATGATCCCAGACTGGATATGGTTCTTCAAAGCCAATTCCATTCCATGTAAGATAGCTTTCAGTTCCCCTTGCATGGCATCTATGCCTGCTATCAGCAATGCCAACTCGGTAATCCAGTCCCCAGCTGTAGTCCTAGCGATTGCACAAGCGCAAGATTGATTGGCAACTGAAAAAGTAGCACATCCACTGTGATGATAGAAGACGTCCTTTGATTATTTAGAAATATGTTTGGAACCTGTACTTCATCGGGCGACCTGGGCGTCTGACAGAATGCCTTCCGTATAGAGTTGGCTTCCGCATAGCATTGCACCACTAGGACATGGTGCGGGATGGCCCTGTGCTAAAAAATGAGAGTGTTCCTGTTCTTCCATAACTTCCAGCATGTAACCGTGAATAGAGTGCTCCAATCCCTCACATTACGTAGTGATTGGAGGTTATAATCCAGCCAGCTGTTGACAGTGGTGCTTGAGTAGAAATGAATACCTTCAGGCGGTAGTAAATTGGACCAGGTCGATTTGGCTTCCTTACAGTCCCGGAGGACATGAATGCAATCTTCTACTAACGCATCGCATCGCGAGCATCTGGTGTCGTCTATCATCTTCCTCTAGGCGCGAAGAGAATTTGTGAGGAGACGATTATGTAGCACCAGCCATAGATGGGTTTTGATGTGATGAGGAAGGGGAAGTGACCAGATGGTTAGGAATTGCGCCTGATCTGTATCGACATGAGTTTGATTAATAAGCATATACACTGTGCTTGCAGTGAACCTACCATGTGCCTCCAGTTTCCAAATGCGGACGTCCTCCCCATAGGAAGATCTGAGGGTCGGCATGGCTATGATTAGGTTAATAGTTTCAGAAGTGAACCATGAGTTCAGGAAATCCAGGTCCCACGAACCATCATCTTGAACTAGGCTTGAAACCTTGAGATCGAGTAGGTCATCAGGGGGAGATAGACCAGCTTTTTAGGATGGTGCTTGCCCATGTCCGATCCATTCATCAGACCACAGAAGAGTATCTAGACCTGAAATGGCAATGCGGCTTGAATGTTGCAAGATAAAGGGGATGTGGCTTCATATACTCTTCCAGAGATGTGAACCAGTAGACTTTTACTGCCCTCTCGAGACGTATTTTCCCATCATGACTTCCACCCATGGTATTTGGCGCCTCTGGATGAATTCCCATGCTAGCTTCATTATCAGCGCAACGTTGAAGTTTCTTGTCTTTTTGATGCCTAGGCCACCTAACTTTTTAGGTAAGGTGATACGCTTCCATGCAACTAAATTCAGGCGCCCTGCCGTTGAGGATCCGTTCCAGATGAAATTCCTCACGATCTGGTCGATCTTATTACAAGTAGAGATCGGGAGTTGTATTGATTGCATAATATAGCAGGCCTGGGATTGGAGCACCGATCTGGCTAGTGTTATCCTTCCTACGAGGGACAACAGATTATTCTGCCAAGAGTTGATGTGCTTGTGAAATTTCTCTACTAGGGAAAGGAACAACTCTTTACTCTTCCTTCTATGGATGATGGGAACTCCCAAATGTCTGCCCAGGTTGCTGGTTTCCTGAATTCCCAGTTTCCTACAGATTTGGTTTCTAGAACTTCTGGGCATGTTATGGGAGTAGAACACAGTTGATTTTTCATAGGATAGAGACAATCCAGAGGCGCCACTAAATTTTTGGAGACATCGACACATAACCTTGGCTTGGTGTAGAGAGGCTTCTCCAAATAGGATAATGTCATCAGCAAAGCTGACATGCGTGATGGACACCTTAGCTTTTGAAATAATAACAGGTCTCCAGTTTCATGTAGTTGTTTCCATCTCAATAAGTTGGCTGAAGCGTTCAAGGCAGAGGACGAAAATGTATGGTGAGAGGGGATCTCCCTGTTTAACACCACAAGAAGGATGGAAGGAGCCTGCTATCTCCCCATTCCAAAGAATAGACAATTTCCCAGAACAAATGATCTGCATTATGATATCAACGATATTCTTAGGAATAGAGGTGCGAACTAGAGTGTTGTGGATAAAATGCCAGCTGAGTTTATCGAATGCCTTGACGAGGTCCAGTTTGAGAGCAAGGTACTTTTTGGAACTTGTTTTGGACTCCATAGAATGGACAATCTCTTGGACGAGCGATGTGTTATCTCCAATCCTCCTTCCTGGCACAAAGCTTGACTGGAAGGGTGAAATCCATTCCTGCAAGTATGGTTTGATCCTTGTCGCAATGACTTTGGGTAAAAGCTTGGTACAAACATTATTTAGAGAGATGGGTCTGAACTAAGAGCACTATTACGGCGAGGGAACCTTCGGAATAAGAATAATAGTGGCGTCCGTCAAAGAAGGAGGAAGGGTGGCGCTTACGAACGGCTGTTGTATAAAATTACAGAGCTGAGCTTTCAAGTGTGACCAGTTTTTCTGATAGAAGGCGACATCCACTCCATCTGGCCCCGGTGCCTTCACCGGTGACATGGAGCTGAGGGCAGACCAGATCTCGTCCATCAAGGGGGTTGCTGACATCTTCTCACGCTGCTCCTGTGTCAGCCGTAGGAAGGAACCCACGAATTGTGGGCTTTCCATCCTCCTAAGCTCCTCATTGTTTTCCTGATAGACAGAAGAAAAGAAGTTAAGTATAAGGAGTTCCATTTCCTGTTCATCATCTTGCCAGGCGCCTGATCCATCCTTCAAACGTTTAACTCTGTTACGTTGTCTCCGCGCTTTGGTTATAGAGTGGAAAAAGCGGGTGTTGTTATCCCCAAGCTTAATCCATTCACATCAGGCTCGCTGTTGGCTCTCCGCCTCTTCTCGTCAGAGAATGGAGTCTAATTGAGTCTGTAGAGCAACCGTTTCTTGCGCCATTACATGATCGAACTGGAGGGCGAGGTTCATTTGGTACATTTGATCTTATTAGAGATTTGTTCCTTTGTTCGTCTATCAGCTTTGTGGCTCGCAGTGTCCCAGCTAGAGGCCTGGGCGAGGAACTGTGCGTTGGCAGCCAAGAGGTCCTGGTCCCTGGGCCATGACCGCTTCAGAAGCTCGTCAAACCATCTCATTGAGGTGTGTGTACCATGCGTTTGATTCACCATGGATAGTGCCTCTGACGACACCAGGATGGGTGCGTGATCTAAGTTATTCTTTTCTAGGACCTGGACCAAGTTGCGGGAAGGTTGATCGATCCAGTGTCTGTTCCGCAGTGCTCTGTCTAGCCGCTCATGGAGGAGGCCCCTCCTGAAGGTGGTGCGGGCTCCACTGGCTCCCAGGTTATGCATAAAGCATGCCTCAGTGGCTTCGATGAAATCCCGACTATTAGCACTATCAAAGGTATTGCTTCCAAATTTTTTCGATGGGTACATAACCACGTTGAAGTCCCCCACCACCACCCAGGGATCAGTGATGGAGGATGCCAACATAGCGAGCTGATTCCAGAGGAGTTTCTTCCCGCTCCTAAGCGTGCTTGCGTAGACGAAAGTGAAGAAGGATTGATGAATTCTGCAAGGAACAAATTGTTTGTGCGACACTATGATTTCCAGAGGGATGTCATTCTTCCAAAGAATCCAGATTCCTCCAGAGAATCCAACAACCTCTACTCTATGTGACTGAGCGAAACCCATCTTTTTGATGATGCTCAGAGCTCGATCACCATTGCACCTTGGTTCAAGGATACAAAGGATCGAAGCTCCGTACTTCCTCGACAGCTCTTTTGCTTCATTTTGGGTGTCCTTATCACATACACCTTGAACGTTCCAAGTGATAATCTTCATTGACTAGGGTCAGTAAGGGTGGAGTTTCCCATTGATCTCGCCTCTTCTTCCAAATCTTGTAGAAGAGAGGTTTTACCGCGTTTCCTGGTGGATGACTTGCTGCCTTCTCCAGAGCTTACAATTTTCCTGTTGCACAGATGAATCCCAAATGATTTGCGACTCGGACTCCGGTATGGATGAGACGGGACCTCTTTTCTAAAGGAAAAGGGCATGGTGACGAAAGGGTGGGATGTGCTTGTTCTTCCTGGGATTATTTAATCACCTGTAGGATTTACTACCGAATGAGAAGGATGGGGTCACTCGGTTCTTTGAACGTGTTGTGTTTCCTGAATCGATTGCTGCAAGGGGACTGGTTGGGAGGATTCATTGCTCTTCTTGGTCTGTTCGAAGTTTTTCTTCCAGGTGCTCCATTCGATCCCGTTAGTTACTTTTTCAGCCACCGTATCAACATCAATTACCTATGTATCTCCCTCTTCCTCTTCCTGGTTCCCCAGGTTCGAGAACCTATTTGTAAACCTGGACTGGTCCTTCTTTGGAGCAGGCCTTTTCTTACGCGGGATGGGGCGTGCATGGATGTAGTCTGTGAATCCTTGCAGGGGGGTAGGAAGGGGTGGTGTTGACGAGCCTGCTGTCGCAGCGGCGTTCCTCGCCGCGTTCTCTTCAATGACATGTTTTGAGAAATCTTTTTCAAGATGTCCTGATCGCAGTACATACAGATGCAGGGGATGTTCTCGTACTCAATGCGGTAGTGATTGCCCTCGATCATCACTTGAGGTGTGAGGGGTTTGGCCATGTCCAACTCCACTGCAATTCTTGCAAAACGTCTGGGACGCTGTGAGATCGTGTTAAGATCAACTTTGATCGTCTTCCCAATATGGTCTCCAATCTCCGCTAGCAGCACCTCCCGATATAGATGAATTGGCAGGTTAGGTATGCGCAACCAAGCAACTAACTTGGGTGGGGATGATGCATCTGGTGAGAAGTCCAGCTGCCAACGTTGCACAGTCAGGTACGAGCCGAAGAGTGGCCACGGTCCTCCGGTTAGGGCATGCATAAAATCATCTTCTCGTTGGAGTTGGACAACAAAGAAGTTGTTGGCTAGATCGATAAGATTAAAGCCTCCTGTTGGTTTCCACATAGATTTTATCCTATCCCGGAGGGTCAGGAATCCAATTTCCTTTGAAAGAAGCTTCACAATCACCGTATATTGCCAGACTTTAACAGATGATCCCTGACATCCTTCTTCAAGTAGAAAGTCGGGATGCCATTATCAGATGATACAATTATGTCCTCTGGCATCAGGATGATACCGCAGTCTTCTGCGTCAATGTGGATATATCCATGATCGTCTGTAGCACCTTTCCCCACCTTATCCCGATACGAAGGCTTTGAGCTTTGAGAGTTAACTAGTCTGGCAGATTGAGGGTCAGAGCATGGTAGTTCTGGATATTGTTGTTCATTGTTTTTGCCGGCATCAACGTCCATAGCCTGGTTAGGGGGTTCCGTAGCCTGTTCATGGTTCTGTGCATAGCTTGTAAAGTTCAGACTCAATCCAGTATTGCCCAGTGAAACCGTGGACCTACGTGGCAGAGGCCTTCCATCCCCGTCATCGTCCAGAAGGATGCTGCCTTCTTGATCGCCGCTCTCGCCAGACGCTCTAGGGTTTACCATCGCCTCAACTTTAATTCCCTAGTTCAAATCCCAATATTTCTATGGTTTCTTTGATAAGGAACAAATAGGCATGGTAAGTTATTTCCACAACACATATTTTACATATATTTACATCTAATTTTAAACAATTGGTACAAAATCTTACCCATGCCCAACAATGAGGGAAAATGGGGAACAATTGTAAAAAAGGTTTGACGGGTGGGGGGGTTGCTGAAGACAAGTGGAATTAGGTATTAATGTCAAACCGAAGGAAGGGCATGATATCTAGTTGTACCATAAGAATGTGTTAGACGACCTCAGAATGCATAAACTCAGCATTTCCAATCACATTGAGGTAAAAAGGAGATTTTTTTATAACAAATACAATGAATTTATGGAAGATGGAAATATTTATGAAAGAAAACACACATGGATCAAGATATCATAAAAGAAAAATGTTAGCAAAATAATAAAGTATATAGAAGCATCAATCAGGATTGATTGTATTGAGACACCATGAAATGGGAGGGGAGAAGCGATCTACATTGTTACATCCAATTACCTTGCAAAAAACATGGTATGAAGTGAGTGTGGATCATTTTTTTTAGGGACCTCCCTTTTTTATTTTCAATATACTCACCATTAGAGAAAATTCTGAAACATAAACCTTGGTGAAGAAACAAAGTGCCATATTCTTATAAAACATGATTTGAACAATATACACAAAACACATGTATTATCCACTTTTCTTTTTGAATAAAACTTTAGGTAACCATTCCGTGTTAGAAAAAATACCACATTTTCATCAATCAACCAACCACATTTGATTCCATTAATACCAAAATCAGATCTTATTACTCATATGTAGTTTAATTTACATCATATTAAGAAAATGGAAGTAATTATTTGATACACAACCCATCCAAAAAAGTAACACCAAAGAGTCATTCTAATCTAGATTATTATATTTACATATTTGTTGCCACTACCTTGTTATTGGAATGCTTTATACCTAAGATGACACGAGACTCATTATATTTACATATTTGTTGCCACTACCTTGTTATTGGAATGCTTTATACCAAAGATGACACGAGACTCATCTAAAGCACCAATGAGAAGAAAAATCACACTCAAGAAGAGAAACATGTATTTACAATGAAATATAAGTTTAAGTAAAAAACAAATGGTAGATATAATCTATCAAGTCTAACATATTATTTAGCATTAATTACTTCTAAATTGTGGTGATAAATCAAATAAATTATAATTTCATTAAATTAGTCAAATCATGACTTCTTAACCATCTTTGGGAACATATGTAATATGGATCAACACATGTTAAATATATCAAAACTACAATCCTATTACAAGAGTGATACACGATTTAAATAAAAACAAGTCTAGATAGACGAACTTAATTCAATAATATAAGATCATATTTGTGACAATAACATTTAATCTCCATTAACAACACGAGTATACATATATCAAAACCACAATAGAGTAGATGTCAGAGTTACTTGTAAACCAACATTTATTATTCATACTTCATATCAAGGAGACAAGAATGAGACAATTATTTATCTCATTACTAAAGAGTAAATGCTTTTCATATTTTTTAGGTATATTCAATAAAAATATATTCACAAAATAAAAGAAAATAGATTACAAATAACATTCATACCATTTTTCACCTGGCTTGTATTTTTTATTAATTTCCCCTAAAACTACATGGCTCATACCTCACCAAGTAGAAGTTTCCATTTAAAATTCTAATGTCAATAACTCACAATGATTCTCTCAGAGTTTAATGGACCACTCAATGATAGATACAACAAACAATGGTCTTGCAAAAGGTTACTTACATATATTCAACCACTCTACCATCACATACTCATATAAAATTACAAGATAGGTACATGATGTACTTAATATAACATCTTAGAGTATCTATCATGTTTAAATGTTTACATTTTATCAGAGTCTACATATCATAAACATATATGTTATCAAAAAGTATTTAGGATAATAACAAAGTAACGTGAAACATAGCTAAATCTTAGTGATCTAGCCATCGGGATCTACATACACGCTCCATAAATTTGGCATAACCCTTTAACTACTACAAGAAACTCAATTTCATTTTTCTAGTATAGACCAAGGAAAAAACCATGATGTTTATGCCAAAAAATTAGATGGATTCATCAATTCACTTCATAGTTAATTCTCCTACTCATTTTAGAGGTATTTCAACTCACTACTTTATAATTTATGTGTATCTTTATTCAACTACAATGACACGAACCAAAGGGTTGCATAAGAATTCAACATTATAACAAGCAACACAATAATCTACAATCTATAAAACACTTGCCTCTTTCCAAATCACATATCTTCATATGAATCATTATTAGTGGTCTATCAACATGAGATATAATCACACACTCAAATATTTACCCCAACCTTGGTTTCTCAAATATAATCCATCCATGTTGTATCAATACCATCACATATAATTCAAAATCACACTTTTTGGTAGATGTTCATAGAGACATTATCAACATATACACATATTTTATTACTCATTATGCTCAAAGCAAGTCTTTTATTCGTTACTGAAACTATCTTTAAAAAAGGTAGAGCTTATATTACTGTCGAATGTTGAGACAAGGAAAGTGAATGGGTTGGGGGAGCAGGGAACATGATTAAAGTGGAATGTGCTCTTGAAGAAGAAATTCAAGCTATTAACCTTTCCATTGACATAACAATAGAAAAAGGGGCACATTACATGAACATTGAAACTAATTCTTCCCTTGCTAGAGTAGCTATAGTAGGAAACCTGAGGATAATAAGAAATTTTCCAAGTGGATTTTAGTAGCCCAAAAGAATATGAGGTCGGATTGGTATTGCACTCATACCAAATGTGAGGGAATAAAGTGGATAACTCTTTATCCAAGAACCAAATACAAAAAGTCAAAACTTTTGTTATTATAGAAGATCGCCTAAGGAAATCTTAGAGTTATTAAACTATGAATCATGTAATGGTAGTAGTACTACCATGTTTAATAGTAGCTCAAGTAAACCTAGATGGTTTTTGTTGCATGAGGGGGCAAGATGAATAAAACCCCCTGGCTTATTTTAAAAGCAAGTTTGTGATGCAACACATACATATTCCATTTATATTACATCAGATATACATGAATCTTAATACATAAACATTTAGAACACATTTATTACTCATGTTTTACTATTTAGCATGCTTCAATTAGGATTACTATTTAACTCATATCTTATCTCATTTGAAATCAAGTAGAATATATCATTCTTAAAGCATAACTATAGAACACACTCACAATCCAAGAACACATTCTTACTAATAAAATCACATCATTGAACTTCATATTTTCATTGATTTAAACTATATCCGACTATGTAATTTCCTTAGTTCATCATTCAAGAACTTTATTCTTTACTATTTATGAACTCCACATTTTAGGGTTAGAGTTAGTGTTACGTTCTTATCTCTATTCATATTTAACTTATTTTATTTATCATACTTACTCCAACACTCATTCAGTTTGAACTCAATCCTCTCTACTCGCCTTCTATCTTACCGTCAGGTTTTTATATTCCATTATCTTTTCACTTGTGCTATTTTGGTAAATGAGCACACACTTCCTCATTTTCAACAAAATATTTATTTTAGAATTTGAGCATGGTTACATTACTTTTATTGACATCTCAATGATTATTTTTTCCTATCTCATTATGTCCTAATTATGAGAATTTGCATTTATTAGAGGGACACATCCTTGAAATCAATAATTTACTCTATAAAAGTGATATTTAAGTTATGACATATTTAAAGGCCTCTCATCTTAAAACTGTGCAATAATATCAAATCTTAAGCATAACTTCAAATTTACAATATAATATCCATATCATGATTTTGTCTCTCATTTTCATTTCAATGGTAAATTTTAGGGTTTTCAAGTAGTTGTCTTAATTCATTACATATTTATTCATCATCATAAGAAAATTATTTATCAATGGCCTCATCATGGCATATATGTCTAATTAAGGCTTTTCATGACATATAGGAATTCTAATATCTGTTTCCAAAGCATCCTCTATTAATTACAAGCATAGATCATTTCACTGGATCTTTAAGTCAATCCATCAACATTAAGACTAAACAAGAATATTTCCATATAAAACCCTTATATTGATCCTCATAAACATATCACATTTAGATGCACCAAATATTCAGCAAGCATTTATGAAAGTCAAGCTTATTCAGTTCAAACAACATTCTATACATGTCCACTCAGTTCCAAGAAAATTATCCAGTAGGATAACTTTAGGAAATATTATTATAAGGTAATGCAATTGTTTCATCATAAATTTTTCGTAGCAATTAGATCTAAAATTCATTAACTTAAAAAATAGATGTCATCAACAATGAGTGTGAAACTAGAGGATTTCAATTTTCAAGTTTTCTCAATCGATTTCTGAATATATAAAAAATGCAAGAAAAACACGAATCGATCTTTATTCAGATCGGATAATAGTTTCAAAATTGTTAGATTGATCAAAAGATACTTAACTACTTACATCAGGTTTTAAACTCCACAATATTGTAGGCCAAGGACAAAAATTCCAAAAAACTATCCAAGTCCTGACATAGAACTCCTTTATTCCTCTTTTCAAGTTTAGAACCCTAGATATAAAGAATCAATAGAAAATTGTGTGAAAAGAGGATTATTTAGTATCTTTTTATTCTAATTAGAGAAAGGGTGGATATCAGATATATAAAACAAGAATATCCAAGAGAACCTATCCAAATAATATTAACTTACATGATTTTATAACTTCTAATATCAAAAAACCCTAAATCATCTTTTCCCCTTCTTTACTCATCCAAACCTTAGTTCTCTCTCTCCCTGAAATTCTTATCTCTAATATGAATGATAAATTATGAGAAATATTAATATGTTTGAATTTGACATAAATTGATTGTGGTATTTGGAATAATTACAAAGAAATTTTAAGATTGCATTTCTTATTTAAAAAACATGTGTCCTCAGATAAGCTTTTCCTATAAAATAAAACATAATTGATGAAGTAATCTATGGCTACTCAGATATGCTCTGACTATTCCAAAAGTGTAACATGTTGTCAAAATGGGTTTGAAAGTGACAATTAAAATTTCACAAAATTTTATTTACCAATAAATTGCTAAAAAATAATTACCAACTTGTTTTTATTTTAGTCTATATAGAATGGTGGGATGAGTTTTTCAAGGAGAAGCTTGTCCAAAAAATAGGTCCAAAAAGCATTAATAATTCTAAAATTTTGCAATAACACTTATTTTTGTGTTATACAATCTTTATCCTTATTTCAAAGAAACTTGGGTTACAAATAAAATACTAAAATCATTTTCTACAATACTACACTTATCACTATATTTCTTATCACATTTTAATTTATATATTTTCAAAATACTAATTTTAGCTAATTAGGTTTTTCTCTTACCTAATAATTTGTAAGGAAAGTAGGTTTGATTGTCTCATAAAGTGTAACATGTCATAATTTAACTACTACAATTGATCAAGCTTAAACAAGGGTTAATATAGCAAAGTACGTAGTCATCCAAGAATAAAATGATAGGCTCGTTAAGATGAAATTGCGCCATTTCAATTTTCTTCATTTCTCTACCATGTGATGATGACTGGATCCAAAAAGGTTCTCCTTTTGGGGGCTTTAAGATTATATGTGAGATCTTGGTGTTTGGATTTTTGTTTGTCAATTTAAGGTAGAATTGTGCCTCTCTTGATTATTTTGTTTTCCTCTCTAAATAGGTTGTAATTATCTCTCAACTGGGATCTAACTTTGAAAATGATACTTTGCATCACCCCTCTAGGTGTCGACATTTGTAAATGGAGACTAGGAGGCTATATATATATATATATGCTCTAGGGGGTACCTAGATTTAGGGTTTAACTTAATACACAAGCAAGAATAGTTTGCTGAACCAAGGGGCATGTGCCTTGACATTGCTCTACCTTATTGAGGCTTCATGGTGTGTTTAAATGATTCTTCTTTTAATTGGGAAATGTTGGGAAGGTGGGGCATGTACTAGGTGCCCACCCCACCTTCTGGGACCTCTACAATAATTTTAAGTGAGTATTCATTGATAGATCTAATCTAGAAAAATGGGGGGTGGGTGCTAGTAGAGTGCCCCACCTTGTAGGTCCTCAAGGATCATTTGAAGTGACTCTTCATTGTTTGGTCTATGTTGAATAAATGTAGGGCATGATCCTAGTTTTATCCCTATTCCCTATGTCATTTGTGATTTGTATAGACTAACTATTGATGTTACAACCCATATCATGTCTTACAAGTAATATCAAGGTTAAACATAACCTTAGTGTGAGGTGTGCCTTCTTTAGTATCTAAATTACCTTGTCATTTATTCCTTCTTTATTGTATTTTATTTTAAGATTTCGTTTTAGTAAGATAAAATCATGATTTGAGCATACTATAATATTCTAGCTTTAGTGGATATATAAATAGTCCATAAATGTATGTGGAAAGAGAAATTAAAATAATCGAGTAAATAATTAATATAAAATTTATCTTTTAATAACCTTATAAAACTCTTATTATAAACTATAGAGGATTCAATTATAAATCCAACACAAAAATAATAGATGAAATTGGAGTTGTAATGAGAGAGCTATGACAATTTTAGTAACACATGTAAAAATACTTTAGCATATACTTTCGTCGAGCCACACAGATCGATGGCCACACAGACCAATAACTAGCAGTAGTTGCGTAGACTGATGACTGTGTAGACTGACGACCTTGCATACTAATGACCAGTTAGTAGCCTCATAGATGAATGACCATACATTCTAATGACTAATCATTAGCCATGAACATTGATGACCATACAGACCGATGATCATACAAATGGTCACATTGACTTACGAAATTGAACTGCATTGCTGACCAATACAACCAGTCACTAAAATAACAATACCTTTAATGTACATATCAGAATTTAATGAAATTTTATTCTTTAGATTCAAATTTCATTTTTCCTCATAGATAAATCCATAAATCACATAAAAGGAAAATGAAAAGGTGATTGCTAGGGTGATTTCAGGGAAGAATACAAAGAATATGGAAAAATGAAAACCTAGCCATAGATCAATCATGGTAATTTAGTCTTTATAGTTGACTTCTAATCTCTTTCTCTTTCCCTTTCTAGAAATCCTATGTAATACTCATTTGAGGACCTCTTCTACATCCCCTCTTTATCTTCTTCCTATAATAGGGTCTATTCATAGCATTAGATCTAACATCAGGCTGTTAGAAGTTGTATTTTAAAACTTTTAGCTCAAGTCCATGATTCATAAACTGAAATCCGGACGAATCAAGCCTAGATCGGAGACCAGTGACCTAAGATTAGATTTTGATGAGTGTAAAATCATCCCTTAACCTTGATTTTTTTTAAATAAGCCAGAAATCCTAAAGAACATTTACTGCATTGTACCTTGAATGTTGTTTTTTATTTATTTAGCCAAAGTATGATATTTTAGTTGAGAAATTGATTGTTGCAACATATATATGATGCCTTATATATGCATTCATCTCTAGAATAACTTAGTATTGATATTTTAGTTAACAGTAATGGTAAAATTAAAGGCATTGGATCCCACAGTTTTCCCTAATTTCTATAATTAGGAATGATATTGAGAATCTATGAGTTTGATTGACGTGTGTTTCTAACCAGATAATTAGAAAAATATAAAGTGTGTTTTATTATAGTATTTTTTTCTAGTATTCCTAGTTTAACCCTTAAAGTAGAATTTGTTGATGTTTTTTTTTTGGTCGGCGAAAAACTTTGTTGCTATTAAAATTCCAAAAACTTTAGGTACAAGAAGACGCACCCCCTAATCCTTTGCAGGGTTACAGAAAGAAAACTAAAGACCAGATTAAATCGGTCTTGTACATAAGATCTCTAAACAAAAAAAAACTACAAACCAGAAGAAAACGTCCTAGAAGATACATAAACAAGAGACTAACTATCCATCAGTCTAAACATCTGAGGAGCTACACTGACAATAAAGACCACCCACAAATTGTGCAGGCACAGAAGGAAGACGAAGGACATCCAGCCTCTATCTACGCACCAAGCAAGGCCGCACTTCAGAATTGGAATTTATCTATCTCAAACAGCTACAAAAACGCTCTGTCTATCCTGTCATACCATCATCTCGCAGAAGACTCCAGACGCAGAATGATGACTGGAGCATGATCAATCCAACCATCAATATCTCTCCGTCGCACATAGCAATATGACCATCCTCTGAAAATAGTGGACGGAAAAGATACGAAGGATAAGATAAAGCACCGAGCAGCACCAATTAATGTCAGGTGAACTCAACGAGCTAACTGCTGTAGAAACCCGGTCGCCTGGAGGTAACCCCAGTCTATCACCATCTTCTCAGCTATCCAACTGCAAGTTCCTAATGGGCGACACCCAAGAAAAGGAACCCCTGCAATGGACCATGAATCCGAAAAGCTATTAGCACAGCACCCAACTCCTGCACGCAGCAGCACAATGACAAGAAGGAAGAGAGGAGGAACCAGCCCCCCTCATAAGCCCATCCTCGTGCACACCTAACTGCAAGTGGGAAAACTGTCAAACACCATGAAGGTGCTCTGAGCTAGCTGAAGTAGAGGCACCACTGAGAGCAGGGGGGCCTGACTACAACTCGGCAAATCATCGAATAGCTTGAGGACGACCGTCGGCTGCCTTGCCTACTGGACGGAGAAGGAGCACCCAAACCATCTAGAGGAGAGGCCTAGGGGCTGCCGCCAGGTAACCTGGGGTCAGACCCAGGGCACCTAACCTCCGACCAGATCATGAAAGGCTCCGCAACGAACTGAAGGTCCTGCAGTTGCTTCAAGACCCCTGTGAAGGGAACTACCCACCTAAAACCCATCGGCCAAGGAGGACTGAAACGGGGAAGGAAAGAAGGACGGAGAGGTTCGAGACCGACCCTGCTAAACAGTAGCCTGAAAGAAAACCACAGAACGCTGAACTCTGGATGAAGACGGCTCACTCCCCCTAACCTCCATTCAGCTAGGTGGGTTCCTATCAGAATCGACTCAGTCGCTCGACCACCAGATCCAAGTCCGGCTAGTGATCTTCTAGACGCATGCTGCCGTTGCTCATCCTCATTTCCACGACCGAACTATCTGAGCAGCGAGGTCCCCCCGCCAGCACCTCCTTGACTTCAGGCCCAGATTGCAATCATCGACTCAATCAAGATTGAGTCGCTCGCCACTCCACCAGAGCCCTTGCGATTGCCCTCGAGCACCAGCTCCCTTCACTCTAGAGGAAGCCACGGACTTCCAGCCACGGTACACCGTAGATGAGGGGCCAGGGGGAGGAGAACGCCAGGGAGTCTCCCCCCTCCCCCCACCGGCAACCACCGGAGAGGGTAGAGAGAAGTCGGACAAAAACTTAGAGAGAGAATAATGAATTTGTTGATGTTGGTGATTCATATTAAATACCTAGTTTAGAAAATTGAAGTTGAATCTTAAGTAAAGAGTTAAATATAATAATATAATATTATATCTTTAAATGGAACTAATAAATCAAGTATCAACTAGACATTAGATACCCAAAACACAATAGAGTTCATTACAAAGTTTTGTACCCTTAAAGAGGAAATATGCTTACCTATTGGCAGAGTTCAGGATAAGTTAGTTGAATTGTACCACAGAGGTATGTGGGTCTAAGCCAAGTGAGGATGGTAAGGTACCCACATAAAATGGATATTCCAGTGGTATCCATTATATCTTAGTTAGTTCAGGCACTACTCAGTGAGTTGGCTCTTGTAGAATCACTATTGCATGTAGTTAAGCCAAGTACTTCAACTACTCTGCCTCAGTAATCAGCTTTAGAAGAGCAACCCAGTTGATCCAACCAACTATTTATCTTCTATGGCTAGACGTCGCCATCTCCATTGCAGACTAGAGAGATAGTTTAGTATATTTAGAGTCTCAAGTGTACTCTAAGTATTATATTGTGAGATCATATCTTATTTCAATGCTTTCACATATTGTAGTACACTTTACATGGGTCCATGACATAATAGAAAGGAAATAAAATACTAATAAATAGAGTTCTTTGATTTACTTATTGTTACTATTCAAATCTCATTCCTTATTGTTTGGATTATAGAATTCAACAACCATACTCATACTCTTTTGAGTTATAAATCAATACCAGTGTATATATAAATTATCATGGTTTCTTTATGACTTTTCACGCATAAGGAATTAGCTCACACACTCTATTGAAATATTTTTTAGGTACATGTCTAGCTCAACAGGTCAAGTGAGAACCTAGTTTCCACCAGGAATAGATTAACCAAGGTATGCATAGAAATAGCTAGTTTAGTTAGATGATCTTTTATCCTTCCTCTAGTCCTAGAAATATGAGAGTGAGGATTGAGAAAAAGTTTTTAATATGTTTTAGTTGGTGTATATTAAATATGTAACTCATTTCCTTCAATTAAATTTTGATGTAGAAGTCAAACTCCGTCATCGATTCATGACTTTTATGTTTTCAATCCGATGTTATTTAGTAAGTTTGCAAGATGTTTCTTTTATTCTATATAATAAAGATGAAAAATTTAAGATTGGTTTCAGTTAGTACTTAAACATAGATGGTTTGTACAATCCCTCCTTGATAGGTCTAAACCCTAGATTGCATCAATTGACTTATTTTATAGTGGGGCCTGACAATCACAACACTACTATAGAACATGCTTTCACAACAATTCATTTTTTTCATTTTACAACAGATGTCAACCATTGTATTAGATTTTGTGGTCTTATGGGGGTGCTTTGTACAACATGTGTTGAGCATGTTGTAAGATGTGTATTTTATACAAAATTTGAAGCATGTTGTCTTTCACTTAACACACCTGTTGTAAAATGGGCATTTCTTACAACATGTGGTGCACCTATTGTAATATGTATGTTTATACAACCCTTGAAGCATGTTGTCCTTCACTAAACACACTCATTGTAATAGGGGTGTTCTTACAACATGTGATGTGCCTATTGTAATATATATATATATATATATATATATATATATATATATATATATATATATATATATATATATATATATATATATATATATATTAGTTGAAGCATGTTGTCTTTTAGTAAATATACCCGTTCTAGTAGGGGTGTGTTTCCTAAATATAATAGTTGTAATGCGGGTGGTTTACACAGTATGCATTGTTTGTTGTAATACCATACCTTTCCAACACATCATTAACTATTGTATTTAATTATGTTTGCTTACGCTGGTCAATTTAATTTAGTTGAAAAATTAACTATATTTCAAATATTTTATAATAAATAAGAAATTTTTCTTTTTGAATTTCATAAACAAGTACATAATTGTACAAAATCTGCATTGAACCTTGTAGAAAGCTTGTAATGAATATATAAATAATAAATCATTCTTATGAAGATTCATTCATACAAGAAGTTCTCTTTTGCTACAGAAACTAGTGGGTATACACTTACAGTCAAATTTAAACATAGCTATAAAAGATTCACACATTTTCATATGCTGAAGATTAGGTGTCACATTATGTATGATAATTTTGTGTATGTTCAAGAACACACATCACCCACTCATTTCAGACCTCATCGATCTCTTCTTGGTCAAAGCAATGACCAATATACTATGGATAATACTGCAAACATATGTCAAATATATTAGCATATTGAAAATTATTCATCATATTTAGAAGTTTAAAAAAACTTTAAGAATATAATAAGTATCTTACATTTTTAGGAACATTTCTATTTCTTATGTCAAGAGTGTTTCTCATGAACCTCATCACATTATATCCGCAATTTGTACTATTTAGCTTCTTTAGACATTGTATAAAATGAATATTATCTAAATAGAAATAAAATTAGTAAAATTTAATAAAGAGATATATATTTCAAAATGAAGTGACATAATATATTTAAAATGAAGTTATTAATAAACTACATATATGATAAGAAAGATACAAGTGAAAATTGTGACAACTATAAAACATGTTAGGAATTTAAACAAGGCGAATATTAACAATTTGCAAGAATGATTTTTATCTTCAAAAGGATTGTCTTTTAATAATCACAAACACAATGTTGATTAAATGTGATTGAAGTGGAAGGGTTCCAATAACAATAGAATATAAGATAATATATAATAGGATAAGAGAATATAAATGCATAGGGTAATGCGTGACTAGGTATGGAAGAGTATCACACCTTAATAATTTCCAATTTCAAATTTTTCCTATACTATATATCCCTCTTTTGATAGAAGCCATGAGCCCTAGTAAAATTCAAACCAAAACCTCCATAAATTACTAAAAGTATGTGGTAGTCTTAAACCATGTGTTAGATAATAATATAATCTACAAAGAACTTACAACTCTAGAAGATTTCCTATGTTCTCACATATATTTCCTCTCAACAGATCAAGGTAGTAAAATCTATCCCAAGTATGGTCGAACACACAAAGTATCCAATGTCTCCTATGTATAGAAAGTTTTACATTTAAAAACTTCATTTTTCTGCAACATTCTAGATTAAAATAATAGAACAATCGACAATTGAAAAAATATTAAGTGCAATGCGTACCCCACATTATAAGGTAAAAGAAACATTAGAAAATTATGCTTCTTCCCTCTAATGAATTAATATGCTATATATTGTGCTTGACTCTTCTCGTTTTCAATGTACATCAAACATACAAAATGTGGACATATGAATCTAAATATATTATATATTCCTCCTAAGGTCTCTTTGTTGAATAAATGCAAAAATGAAAATAACATATTCAATCTCTGACACTTTAAATATAATCACATGTATAGAAACTCACTTGATGTATACAATTATATGTGAGGCTTCTATATGATCTTGATCATGACATATCCTGACTACTGGCATTTTCAATTACAAACATTACCTTATGATTGAGATTAACAAAAGAACACAAAATGAAAATAAATGTAAATATACTTATGTGAATCCACCTTTTTCAAACGTTTAGTTTGATTTGGAGGATGGCTTGAACAGAAGAAGAAAAAAATGATTAGCAATTCTTTTCTATGCAGTACCTCTTCTTGGACGGAGAGGTAGAACATGCAATTAGAGGAGAATATGGCAAAGTCATGTAAATGCCACACCCGTAGATGTCTTAAGATCGTAAAGGTTTGAAGATGGGACTATTGGAAAAACCAATATAAAGCTTTATTCTCTAAAAAAAAATTAAATGATCAATGATGTTAGAGTTGATAATGATAGAAGACAATACAAGAAATTCGATATCACACATTAAAAAGGATGCATCTTGCACAATGATATATTAACCTAGTGACAATTAACCTAATGAAGGAAAATGCATGTTGGGGGAGTGCTTTGCACAATAAACAAAGAACACAATATTAAGAATTCTAACCAAACAACTTGTATGATACTTGTATTAGGCTAATCAGATCGATGTGTAAGATAGACATACACTACCAGATGCTTGTTGTTGCCAGAGATCAAAACTTTTCGCTTCTAGACATAAGAATTCATTACTTGATGGACAAAGAAAAAGTAGACAGAGTGGAGTTTGTTTTCCCCTTTATTTTTTTAGAAGTCAAAAATCAAATTGTATATATATATATATATAAATTTCCATGATAAACATATTGTGCATTTTGGCCTGTTTCTGTCCCCATGGAAAAGTATGGTGAATGATAATGAAAAAAATTCTTTCAAAAAAGTTAACTCTCCCTTAATAGTGGACATGTGTGCAAAAAGAAATCAACTATATTTTCCTTATCTAGGCGACATGTTTCCCTCTAAGATTTTTTTACCAAAAAATTTAGTTTTTGACCGAAATTTATTCTCTAAAAATAATGTCTATGTATCTTATTTCTTTGAGTGAACTTATTTTTTGCTATTTTTTATTTTATTTTGTTAATGTACCAATTACCAACTACACTTATTATCTTATCGCTAGATATCTCTCTTCTAAGAATATGTTTCACTTCAATTAGAGTTTTGTAAAATAAATATTTCTCTCCATGGATGTCATTCACTTCAAGTAAATAACATTCTTCCAAATAAATTTCTTGCCAAAAGTTGATTTCTATCTAGACTTTCGTTAAGGTACTCATTACCAGCTCAACTTTTTTATTTATAAAACTCCCTTATAAGAATATATTTCACTTCAATTATAATTTTGTAAAATAAATGCTTTCTCTCCATGGATGTCATTTTCTCCAAGTAAAGAACCTCCTTCCAACGAAATTTCTTTCTAAAACTTTGGTTTCTTTCTAAACTTTTCTTTATGTACCCATTACAAACTAAATTATTTATTTCTCACTAGAAAGCTCCCTTCTACGAATATATTTCACTTTATTTAGTGATTTTGTAAAATAAATGTTTTCTCTTAATGTTGTCATTCCCTCAAGTAAATAACCTCATCCAAATAAATTTCTTTCCAAAAGTTGGTTTCCAATCTAAGCTTCTGTTAATGTACCCATCACCGACAAAAATTATTTCTTTCTCATTACATCTTTCTTCTAAGAATATATTTCACTTTAATTAATTTTTTTGTGGAAAAAAATATATATGTATGTTATTATTGGTTTGGTGTAAGTCATACGTTATCAGGAACTCATTTTTGGGGAACTCTAGTTTAGTTTTTGGAACTTAAGTTCCATTCACTTCCATTTGATTGGTTTGTTGTAACTTAAAATGGAAATCATTGAAAAATGTAGATGATTTTTACTATGTCATATATAATAAATAACGATGGAAAAGACATAAAGAAAGAATCATATCTATGAATAACCATAGTAAATTTTTAACATAATAACCTCAACAAGTGCTCATTGTATGGTTTAATTATAATTTTACTAAACATATTGTATTTAAAATAACATCAATATTTTTATTTGATTTTGAACATACAAAGTATTGTAGTAATATCTAAATTTCATATATTTGTAAATATATATTTTGATTCATCATTGTTTAACACAATGTGTAATATTAGCTTTTGTATATTCTTCGTGCACATTTATAGTTATTTATCATTTTTATATCTATAAAACTTCTAACATTGATTATGGTTGAGCATGCTTACTATTATAACCTCAATTTTGCTTGCATTGATTGAAATTCAATTTTGTAAATAAAAGGGGTTTGAATGGAAATTTGTATGATTTTTTTCAAAGAATGAATTGTTTTGCAAAATTTCCCTTGGTTGTATGATTTCGTGGTTTATATAGTTTGATAAATCCAATGATGGATAAAAAGGGAAAAAGGATAAAAGAAAATCCCATAATAAGAAAAAGAAAAAGAAATAGAAGATAATTGTGTGCATATGTGAGAATTGTGTAGAATTCTCTAAAAAGTGGCATGGATGGACACTATTTATTAGTTTGTAGTTCTGTATGGTTTTTAATAAGGAAAGGAGTCAAAATAAAGAAAATAGAATAGAAAGAAAGAGAAAAGATGAACTTTAAATGCATAATATATGCCTTAAAAGTGGATGAGTTGTAAATGAAGAAAAATCTCTTTTGTTTTCAAATTTTGGCCCCAATCTTTGCACATGAGTAGTTTCAGTCATTAAAGATTTACCCTTAAAATTTGGGATTAAACGGATGAGGATAAAGAGATATATGAATAGTTTGCTTTTCCCTAAATTGGAGTGGTTTATAAGGCAATACATTAAATGTCATGTTTATCAGGAAAATAGAACAAAACCCAACGCTCTTTTTATATGTCACATGCCCTGATGGCCATTGGATGAAGGATCAAATGGCTTAAAAGTTGTCTCCTACCTGCAGCCTATTTTGGAAACTCAGGTACAATAAGTTACTTTCCTTTTTCTATTCTCCTCTCTCTAGGCTACGTCCTCTCCTAAAAGAACTTCCATTGAATTCATAATGAGAAAATGAACTTGATCATCCCAAAAAGAATATCAGTTTCAGTAAGAATTGGGGACTTCCCCAAAGCACTGATGGAGTTCTACTCCATTAAAGGCTGGCTTGATAGTCATGCCTATATAAGGAGGGGTACTCCCCTCGGAAGACCAGGACATGGATCAGAAGGTGTAGCCAAACCATAGGGAGTTTTCTTGCCAAAGATTTTATCACAAGACCTTTTCTTTCTCTCCCCTTACTCCTCTATACCCCACCACTGACCTCCCTTCACTTCCTCCCAGTTTGAGCTGCCTCTGACAAAATTGAAGACATTGACAGATTTAGTGAGGTATGGCAGAGGAGTAGCCACCGTTGCTCATTTTTGTGACACCCTAGAGCTCGAGGTCAACCTGTCAGTTGATAGAGATATGGCATTGGTTCACAAATGAGGAGCGGGTAGAGGTTGATGATGAGGTCCCAGGGAGAATTACTCACTTACCCCTGACACGTGTAGATCCCAAGCTAAAAGGAACATGGGTAGAAGAGGTTTTCCGCCTTGGGTTGATGATCTGATAGTGTGAAGCAAGCTGCCCACATTGCGGAATCCAATTTGCAGAGCCATGATCCGTGTGGAAAAGGAAAAGGGGGCCAAAATCCTGACATGGCAACCTTCCATTGGCCAAAGGTAATTTAACTTGAAATTTTCATAATTAATAAGTATTAACTTGGATGACAACATGTTATATATGATTTTTTCTGAGAAAAATGTAAGGAAACTAATAAAAATGATATTGAGGCCGAAATCTTCTTGTAACTCAAAAAGTATGTAAAGGTGTTATCTTTAATGGTTTAATTTATTAAAAAACCTAAGTTTTGATGATTAATGGATCTAATGATGTTCCCAGACTTTTATGATAAAAGTTAAGCCTTTTGACAAAAAAGCATGGATTAGATCTAATTCGATAATATTTGTTCATAATTTGCTTAATTGGGGTCCCATGTTTATAAAAGTCCATTAATGGATTGAGAAACCCTAATTTTGATAATTATGAGGTTTAATGGTTTTAAATATGGAAGTTAATCAAGAAGGCATGAAAATGATGTTCTTGAACTAATTTTTGGATAAAGACCCTTAATTTGGATAGTTTGAGTAATTAAGGTTTTTTTAGTAGAAAAGAGCTTTTGGGATTTGTTGACTTAAAAAGGATAAAATTGGGATGTAAAAACAAGAAACCCTAAGGAACCCCTAATAAGGCTTAGAAACCTTAGAATGGAATCCCAAGTCAATAAAAAATGTTTGGATGCAATCATAACAATAAGGGGTTATAAATGCTTTTCAGGATCAAGATTGCTTGATTTATTGCTTGGCTTGGTTGATTGGACTTCTTGATTGGATTAGATGTCTTGCTTGGTTTTGAAACTTACAAATCAGGTATGTGGCTACGACTAAGATTACTCATCTTAGTTTCATGGCATTTTTTGTGGTTTTACTGGTTTGCTTGAAATTAACTTCTTGTATGAACTTTATTTCTTGCAACTTTAAAGTGACTATGGCTATCACCGTATATATACGTGCACGAATGTCTCAGATCCTAGTCCTCCTCTGTAGTTTTGTGCATATGTGAGAAATTGATGATCTAGGTATTGGTCTACCTGGGGTAGAATCAACATGTTATCATGAGTTGAGTTTTGGTCTACCATCGGGTAGGATCATACGACTATACACCTCTAGGTCTTGGTCTACCTTTGGGGTACGAAAAAAGAGAGGTAATGAGGATCTACCATATGGGAGAGGTAGTATCCACATCCATTGTAGGGACAACACAACTACCTAGATAGATCATGATTGAGTAGTTATGATTTAGACATAAAGTTTGATCTATTATACAATAATTTGGTTGCAATATGTTGTTACAACTAGATGCAAACTTTTGGTTTCCACCACATACCAGTTTAATTTGTTCTGACGTTTTGTTTCCTGAAGTTTTAGGATAATATGTAGTTGTGTCTATAATCTTAAAAGGAAAGTGGATGTTCTGTAAAATTTGATATTGAAAAAGAACAAGGTCAAATAATGTTCGAAGGATTATAGTTAGATAGTCCTTTCATTGGGTAAAGTTTTGAAATCCTATTTTTTCAAGGTATGTGAAAAGAACAAAAATTAGCATGCTTTAATCTTAGTTTTCATAGAATTTATTAATTATTCTTGATTATTTGCAAACTCGTAAGATCATGTTTGGGATAATAGCACTAGCTTCTTGGCCATCCTTAATGTGGGGTTGTCGAAGGGTGGGGTAGTTACACTTAATTATCATAATTACATACTTAAAACCTTAATCTAACCCTAAGATGTTGTTTGATATCATGTGACAAACTTAAGCTTCAAGTTTGGTCCAATTTGGACATTGTTTGAGTAAGTTATTCATATATATGTTTGTTTTGGACTTTATGCAATTTACCCATTTCTAGGGATTTTCTTGTAATTGTTCACATGATTGTTGTTCCTAACATGTTTTCATTTCATTCTTGAGTTATTTATTCTTTGGGAAGCCTTGCTACATCTTGGTTTGAGGTGTGTTGAGATTTAGGTTTGCTCTTTTTGATGTTGTAACCCTAGGGTTGACCTTGAGAGTTGAGCGACCTAGTGGTGGTGGTCGTCATGGTTCTTCTCATGAGGTCTCTAATGTTTCTGGATACACCTAGGGTTGAGGGTCTATGAGAATTATAACTCATCTTGATCACCAAGAATCCTATGTGCTCTCTAGGTTTCTTGATCACCATGGTCGATAAGAATTTCTATGTGGTCGCTATGATTTCTGATCATCTTATTCGATGAGTTTTTTTGTTTTGGGTGTTTGTTTTGTGGTCCAGATGTTTCACCTAGTTTTATATGTGAGAATCTTGCATGGATGGGATGTTGGGGCCTGGGACACATGGCATGCATGGTTAGACACCTCTCCTTTCCTCTCTCTCACCTTGAACCCTATATATACCTCCCCCTTACATGCAAGAAAGTTATTTACACACTCTAGCCCTATGTCCCTTCTTCCTTGTGCTTGGATCTCATCCCCCCTTTTCTTTTTGGATAAGGAGGATCTCAAGGTTGAATAAGGTGGCTGATCTAGCTTGCATGTTCACCTCGAGTTTGGATCCACCCTTGTTGAGGTTGTTTGGTGCTTCCTTGGCTTAGGTAAGTGAGATCTCCCTCTTTTCCTTCATTTTCTTACTTTCCTATCTTATTCTCTTCCTTCTTGGTTAGATCCATGGTGGAGCTTTGTGCTAGTTGTTGAAGAACACTCCTTTCTTTCTTCCTTGTCCTAGGGTTTGCTTCCTTTTTGGTGAAGGATCTAGCTTGGCCGAGAGGAGTGCTCCAGCTAGGGTTTTCTACCTTCCATCCTCAATCTACCTTGTGGTTTGGAGTTTCTTCATCACATCTAAGGCTAGTTACATAACTTTCTTCATAATTATTGTTACACTTACCTTTAATGTACATGATCTTGCCCTAAAATGTTATCTTAAATAGAATATTCTCCCTTTACCTAGGGTTTGTGTTTTTAGGGTGATTCTTGAGTAGTGTATTTTCTTGGATGAACTGTAATCATTGTGTACAAACTTCACTTGATAATGGAAGTTTTTGTATTAGAATAATTGTGGTAAACTATGGTTTTAATCTCTCTAATAATAGTTTCTACTTAGGGTTTTTAACTAATCTCCATCCTTGAGATGAAACCCGATGACTTTTTGATTCTTAGTGGAAACCAACCTATTTGGACTCTTAGTTCTGATGAGGTTTTGGTCTCTTCATAATTGCCAAAATTTTGAAAATATGATGATCGCCAAGATTTCCCTTATGTTTTTGATGAGTTTGAGGTATAGTGGTCACCGAGACTGAAGCCACTATGGTCGCTAAGCTTTTGAACTATGATGGTTGTAGAGATTTGTATACCTTATGCAATTGATGGGTTTTTGTATCTTAAGTGATCGATGAGTTTTGTATCTTTAGTTGGTCTCAAAGTCTTGTATCTGTCGCGGTTGATGAGGACTAATAACCCTAGTGGTCACCAATAGTGGTAACCCTAGCGATCGATAATGTCACCTAACCCTAGAAGTCGATTTTGTCACCTGACCCTAGTGGTCGATGGTGTCACCTAATCCTAACCCTAGTGGTTATCGATAGTTTCTAACCTATGTGATTGATGAGTAATCCTGATCCATGTGGTCACTATGTCTTCCTAGATTATGATTGATGGGTTTCCTGATCCTATGAGTATGTGTTATGAGTTCAGTTGTATGAGATCAAATGGTGATATCTCACCTTGAATGGTGATATGTAACATAGACTTAACTTATCGTGTTGATGCAACATACCATGTTTTTTTAGAATTCTTTTAGTGTTTTCATGTAACTTGATTGAAGTTGCCTTAACTCACCCAATTGGTATTAGCTAATCAAGTGAAACCTTAATCATGTAGTGCTCTATGTTGTAGAACCATTTAGTGCTAGAACTAGCTGGATGGGGAAATGAGTATTCATATTGGAAGCTCGGAGGGCATACTATTATGTATGTGAGGTGCATGAGACTGTCTATCCTTGAAATCTTGATCCGAAGGTTTTGAAGGATGAATACGGTCATGCCTTAGTTTAAGAATAGTTGTTACTTGCATATCTATGATGTGTTGAGGAAAACTATGGTTGTACCTCACATGATGGGTTATGTATACCCTGGTTACTAGTGCCATGACCTATATATGAAGGGCGGACTACATTGTTGGCAGTTTGACTGCTACGTCACTGCAGGTAGTGTGATTAGTATGTCACTACAGTTGACTCATACTGATCAAGGGGGTGAGATCTTAGGATTTTGGCTCTCTCAAATCTTGTACAAAAATGATTGTAACCAACTGGTGGTCGGTTGGAATTTGAGTGGTATACCTCACAATCCCCATGGGTTAATAAAATATGTCATCCAACCATATAGCATATCTACTTAGGGTTTAACACGGTTCACTTTGACTGATAAACCTTGCCTGGTTTCTTATGCAGCTTTAAGTTATGTAACATGGTAAGAGAATTTTACTATTACAATGATGATAGTCTTATCTTCTCCTTTACATACTTGTTAACAACACCTATTGCTATCCCTATCTGTTTAACTAACTCAATCTATTTTATCTTCTTACTTATGTTAATCTTATTAATTATATATCTCATTGTAATCAATAACCATTGTTGAGAGTTATATCTACTAATGGGATGTTGTCTTGCCTCATGGATTAACACATCTTTTTAGGTGACCGTCAGCAATGTCGATAGGAACATGGTGGGGAGGAAAAGTAACCTAAAGAACAATAGAAGTAGGAGGTTTCCTAGTAGTTAGTGTGTCCTAGAGGCATCCTTGTACTCTCAGGTAAAAGCAATGGATGTTTTTTAGATTATATGTATATCGACTTGAGTTTTTGGTCATTTGTAGATGTTTATATATGGCATTAGTATGTAAAACAATTATCTTTTGTATACAAGTTATGGCTGAGTCCACTAGACATACATGTAAACACCTGATATGGTACCTTTTAATAGGCAAGTTCTTGGACCATGTGTAAATGTTTCTGAAAGTTACGATAATGTTTATATCGGCTTTAATTTACCCTCATTTCTATATGTATGATTAACTAGCAGTTGATCGCATGTTGTATTTTCAATAATCTCGATTAGCATGATGAGGCATTACATGTTAAGGTTGGCATCAGAGATTTAGGTTCACTAAGTCTACAAGGACATATGACTTAGGCTTTGTGTATGTTCTTATGTAATCCAACATATTTGATCATAGCTTATGCTCATGCAGATATGTCTAGAGAATGTGAAGAGAATGTGGAGAGTAGCTACGTCATGCCAGGAGGTGGCGGTAGGAGGCCAAAACATGATGAAAGTTTTCCAGTGATGGGGCAGAACATCTCGCGAGGCCTCAATTTGATCCTACAACCATGATAAAATTAGATTTTCACTCAATATTCAGACAACTCATGGCGATGATTACACATTTAGTGGATAGGGTGCCCATACCCCAAGCTAGGGCAACCGTACCTAATGCGGAACCTCAGGGTTTTGGGAAGTCATTCTAGAGGTTGAGACATGTGGGGGAGATTGAGTACGTGGGTACGAAAGACCTGACTGACATAGATATGTGGTTGACCAAGATTGAGAAGGCGTTCAAGATTTTGAACACCCCAGAAGAGGATAAGGTGAAGCATGTTGTTTATCTGTTGAAGGGCAGTTCTGGCCACTGGTGGGCCATAGAGGAGGAGAAGAGAATGAGAGTTGTGTTAGGTTAGGAAGGGTTTTGGCGATAGTTCTTGAGATGATACTTCCCTAAGACATATCTAGATCAGAAAATGGCTCATTTTGAGAAGTTGTGTTAGGCTTCCATGACCATTAATGAGTATGCGGCGAACTTTATGGAGATTTTGAGGTTATGTCCTCATATGGAAGAAATAGAGAAGAAGAGGATCCACAATTTTGAGAAGGGTTTGAGCATGAAACTTACTATGACAACATCTACTTTGATAATAGAGAGAGGTTTTCTACCTTTGTGGAGTCAGTGAGGAGGATTGAGAGGTCTTCTATCAAGAAGCGGTAAGCCAATCCTAGGAAGAGGTTAACTCAGTTCTAAGGGAAATCATCTAGTGGCTTCAAGAAGCCAAGGTTATCGTCATCATAGTATCAACAATCACAACCGAGAACAACTATTTCTCAACTGAATTTAGGAGTATTGTCACAATGGTCACCAAGTATGGGGAGATGTAATAGTTGTTCTCTAGCAGGTTTGTGCAACACAACATATTTGTCTGTGACAAGGCCGTCTAGGTCATATTATAATAACATGACATGTTTCAAGTGTGGGAAAGTCAGGCATATGAAGTGGGTGTGCCCTATGCAGGATGAGGAAGTGACACGGCAACCGAAGTAGGACCAAATGTGATTCACAATAATGCATCAGTGGTGGAGGTAGAGGACATAGACAAGCATTGTAGGCATGATCTTCTAGGCCTAATGACAGAGGATGTGGATGATAATAGGCAACAACTAGATACTATGCTATAAGTCAGCCAAAGGAAGTGGTCAATCCACGGGTCATGACAGGTCAGATGGAACCTTTTCATTATGACGTATCTTCTTCTTCTTATTTTGTATTTATTTTGGATGATCTGGGTGCAACACACTCTTTTATCACTATAGAGGTGATATTAGATAGTCTTTGGCTAGAAACCCCTTTAGTTGGTTCCGCCGAGTTGTGGGAGTTGTGTTCATCTTGTATTCTTTCTTTCTTGAGACGCATCATTCAAGTGGATTTTATATCACTTGACATGAATAGATTCAATGTGATCCTAAGGATAGATACCTTGAAGAAGTACAAGGTTGTGTTAGACTATCGTTCCAAGATGGTGAATTTCCATGATGGAGGTGTTTCTTGGGTGTTCCAAGGAGATAAGAAGATCCTTCCAATGTGTTTATGTCAGTTGTTATAGCAGAGAGGTCGATGAGACAAGGGTGTGATGCTTTCTTGGTACATGTTGTGGATACCAAGGTGAGAGGTCCTAGTATCTAGGAGGAACCTATAGTGAGTGTGTTTGAGGATGTCTTTCCTGAGGAGTTTCCTGGTGTTCCCTCTCCTAGAGAGATTGATTTTGAGATCAATCTCATTCCTGGAACACAACCCATAGCACAATCACCTTATAGGATGGCACTAGAAGAGATGTAGGAGTGGAAGAATCAATTGCAAGAGCTATTAGACAATGATTTTATCAGACCAAGAACTTCTCCTTAGGGTGATCCCGGGTTGTTTGTGAAGAAGAAGGATAGTTTCATGAGGCTTTGCATAGATTACCGGCAGCTGAACGAGGTCACAGTAAAGAACCAATACCCATTCCCAAGGATAGATTATTCTTTTGACTAGTTGAGAGGTTCTACAATACTCTTGAAGATAGATCTAAGATCAGAATATCACCAGTTGAGGAAGTTGAGGATCAAGGCAGATGACATACCTAAGATAGGTTTCAAGAGTAGGTATGGTCACTATGAGTTTGTGATTATGCTGTTTGGGTTGAACGACGCACCAAAAACATCCATGGAATTGATGAACAAGACATTTAGCATATATCTAGATCAGTTTGTGGTTGTGTTCATAGAGCATATCATGATATACTCCAAAGATGGACAACAACATGACCAACATATTCTCAAGGCATTGGTATTTTTGAGGCAACAATGACTATATGCCAAGTTCAACAAGTGTCAGTTCTAGTGAGGTATCTTTTCTTTTCCATATCATATCTACTAAAGGCGTTTGTCTAGACCTGAAGAAGGATTGGAAACATCCCAAGACACCGATGGAGGTCTGAAGTTTCCTTGGTTTGATAGGAAACTAAAGGAGATTCATTAAGAATTTTAGTGTTGTAGCGTTAATCCTAACTCAGTTGACCAGGAAGGGTGTGCTTTTTTTAGGGATGACAAGTGTCATCTTTTTTTCTAGCTACTGAAGGAGAAGCTAACCAGTGCACCACTGTTAGTGTTGTCAGAGTAAGGGAAGGGAAACTTTGTTTTCTATGATGTTTCTAAGAATGGCTTGGACTGCGTGCTGATGTAGGATGGGAACATGATCTCTTTTACTTTATGATAGCTTAAGAAACATGAGGAGAACTACCCTACACACAATCTGGATCTTGCAGTAGTGCTTCATGCCCTAAAGATTTGGAGGACTATATGTATAGATTGAAGTGTCAGATCTTCATCGACCATACGAATCTTTACTGTATCTTCTTGAAGAAGGAGCCAAATATGCGACAGAGAAAATAGATGGAGTCGATCAAGGAATATGATTGCATGATAGATTATCGTCTAGGGAAGGTGAATGTGGTGGATGATGTGTTGAGTAGGAGTTGATCTTTGTTATTGTATGTAGACAAGGACAAGTTAATTCTATGGTCTATCATAGGTATGACATGTTATATTTGCTTCACCAAATGAATGTAAGGCTTGAAGTATCTCTGTTGGTAGGGTTGTTGACACAGTTGCAGGAAAAGCCTACTAGGATACACAGATTTGAGACACACAAAAAATGATATCGTGATACAAAACATTAGGTCAGAGTTTGGTAGAAAGAAGTATGATCGCTTCTATGATTCAAATGATGGGACAATTTGCTTTCACATTAGGATAGTGGTTCCAGATGTTGAAGGCTTGAGGAAGATGGTTTTTGAAGAGGCTCATTCCTCAATGTACATGATGCACCTAGAAGTAACAAGATGTATCACAATCTGAAAGATATGTAATGGTGGCCATGTCAGAAGTATGATGTGGCAGAGTTTGTCGCTAAGTGTCCAGTTTGTTAGTAGGTCAGGGAAGAACAGTAGAAGCCTGCATGGACATTACAAGCTTTGCCGATACCACACTAGAAATGGGCATATTACCATGTAATTTGTTCTTGGCCTTCCTAGGACAACCAGGGGTCATGATTCCATTTGGGTGATAGTTAACAAGTTGACCAAGTCAACTCACTTCCATCCAGTCAAGACAACATATACAATAGAGAAGTTAACAAATATATATGTTGATGAGATAGTTCGTCTACATGGTATTCCAGTTACCAGAGTATCCTACAGAGGTCCATAGTTTATGAGTCAGTTTTGGGAACATCTGTATACAACTACTGGGACAAAATGAGGTTTAGTATATCTTTTCACCCATAGAAAGATGGTTAGAAAGGACCATTCAATTTTTGGAGGATGTGTTCAGGGATTGTATCTTGTATTTTCTTGGCAGTTGGGATGTTTATTTGAGTTTGATAGATTTTTCCTAAAACAACAATTATTAGAGAAGTATAGACATGGAACCATATGAACTATTGTATGGAAGACATTTTTGATCACCCCTTTGATGGTATGAGATAGGTGAGTATCAACTTTTGGGTACTGAGTTAGTGCAGCAGACTATAGAGAATATCAAGTCGATACAACAACAACTGAAGGTAGCCCAAGATAGGAATAAGTTATATGTTGATAATCATAGAAGATCGTTAGAATTCCAAGTTCGAGACTGTGTGTAGCTTAAGGTTTTCCCTTGGAAGGGTCTGCTGAGGATTGGTAAGAAGGGTAAGTTGGATCTGAGGTATATGGGGCCATACCTTATCTTGGCACATGTTGCAAATGTGGTGTACAAGATGGAGTTACCGCCAGAGTTGCACATGTTTCATAATGTCTTCCATGTCTCCATGTTGAGGAAGTATCACCCTGATACAGAGCAGACATTGCATCCAGTGGAGGTTGAGTTGGAGGAGGATGTGTTGTATGTTGAGGGTCTTGTGTTAATCCTAGATAGGAGAGTGGAGAAGTTGAAGAAGAAGTATATATCCTAAGTAAAGGTTTTTTGGCACCATTGAGGTGTGGAGGAGACCAAGTGGGAGTTAGAGGATGAGATGTGTAGGAGGTATCCATCTTTGTTTACGTAGGATTTCAAGGGCAAAATCCTTATTAGGGGTTTATGATTGTAAGACCCCTAACATTGCTTATGGTTGAACATGATTTTTTATCATAATTACATGTCTAAAACCTTAATTTAACCCTAATATGTGCTTTGTTATCATGTGACAAGCTTATGTTTCAAGTTTGGTCCAGTTTGGACACTATTTGCGTAAGTATGCATTAGGGTTTTTTTGCAATTTGTCACATGATTTTTATGCCTCACATGTTTTCATATCATGCTCGAGTTAGTTATGCTTTGGGACCTTGGACACACGTCATGCATGGCTAGGCATCTCTCGTTTCCTCTCTCTCACCCTGAACCTTATATATACCTCCCTCCTCACATGGAAGCAAGTTATTTACACATTCTAGCTCTCTCACCCTTCTTCCTTGTGCTTGGAGCTTGTTCCCCCTTTGCTTGGTGGAGGAGGAGCCCAAGGTTTAAGAATGTGGCTGATCTAGCTTGCATGTGTACCTAGGGTTTGGATCCACCCTTGTTGAGGTCGATTAGTTCAACCTTATTGAATTCCTTGGCCTAGGTAAGTGAGACATCCCTCTTTTCCTTCATTTTTCTTGCTTCCCGGTCTTCTTATATTCCTTCTTGGTCAGATCCATGGTGGATCTTTGTGCTAGTGGTGGAATAACAATCCTTTCTTACTTACTTTACTAAGGGTTTGCTTCGTTTTTGGTGGAGGAGCTAGCTTGTCCAAGAGGAGTGCTCAAGCTAGGGTTTTCTACCTTCCATCCTGGAGCTACCTTGTTGTTTGGAGTTTCTTCATCATCTCTAAGGTGAGTTATATAACTTTCTCCATGGTTATTGCTTACACTTACTGTTGCATGTACATGATCCCTTTACCAAAAAGGTTGTTTTAAGTAGAAAGATGCTCCCTTTACCTAGGGTTTGTGTTTTTATCATGATTCTAGAGCAGTGTATTTTCTTCGATGAACTCTAATCCTTGTGCACAAACCTCACTTGATAATGGAAGTTTCTATACTTGCATGATTGTGGTAAACGATGGTTTTACTCTCTCTAACAATGGTTTTTAAATGATATCTCTGCTAGAGATACAACACAATGAATTTTTTATTATTAGTGGTAACCAACTTGTTTGGACTCTTAGTGGTTGATGAGTTTTTGGTCTCTTCATGGTCACCATGATTTTGGAAGTATGATGGTCACCAAGATTTCCCTTATGTGGTTAATGAGTTTGACCTATAGTGGTCACTAAGATTGAACCCACTATGGTCGCTAAGATTTTGAACTATGATGGTCTTTGAGATTTTTGTACCTTATGTGGTCGATGGGTTTTTGTATCTTAAGTGATCGATGGGTTTGGTATCTTTGGTTGGTCTCCAAGTCTTGCATCTCTATTGGTCGATGAGGATTGATAACCCTTGTGGTTGCTAATAGTGGTAACCCTAAAGGTCGATGATGTCACCTAACCCTAGCGGTCAATGATGTCACATGACCCTAGTGGTTGATTATGTCACCTAATCCTTACCGTAGTCATTGCCAATGTTTCCTAACCTATGTGGTTGATGAGGGTTTCTGATCCATGTGGTCGTTATGTCTTCCGGATTATGACTGATGGGTTTCCTTATCCTATGAGTATGGTTTATGAGTTTAGTTTTATCCGACCAATGTTGATATATAACCTCGAATGGTGATATGTAACATAGACGTAACTCATCATGTTGAACCTAATCCTAAAGATAATAAGTAATGATGGTTAATCATACTTAGTTGCTTATGTGACCAGTATGATAAGGAAATACCATTTTTCTCTCTCTATGTTATTGTAACCCTAATATATTGATACATGAATATCATGGGCTCTTAAATACAATATATTGTTGACCATATATTTCACATGTATGGTGATGGTTGATGAGTCTTTTTAAGGCATGGAAAGATAATTATGTTCTTGTAGGGAATAGTGTGAAGGGTCTTATAAACATTGGACATGGTGATGTATCCTAATTGAGGTTTTTTCCTCTTCATGGTGTTATAGGGATTAGTCTCCTGTGATGATGTGATAAGAATCATAAGTTTTATCTTATGAAGTTGAAACATACCATGTTTTTGTTGAATTCATTCAAGGTTTGTATATAACTTGATTGATGCTACCTTAACTCACTCAATCGGTATTAACTAATTAAGTGAAACTCTAATAATGTAGTGCCATGTGTCGTATAACCATTCAATGTCAGAACTGGTTGGATGGGGAAATGAGTATTCCTAAGGAAAGCTTGGAGTGCATCTTGTCGAGTATGTAGGGTGCATAAGACTGTGTCCTTGACATCCTAATCCTGAGGTTTTGGAGGATGTCTGTTGGTTGTTTACCCTAACGAGTTTCAATCATAAGAATGATCTTTTACTCAACTAGCTATATCTCACAAGTATATGAGAGTAGTTGTAGTCGAGGTCGAACACAAGGAGCGTTGGTTAGTTAGGCGCAAGAGTTGTGATTTTCAATAATCTAGATCTTTGTACACAAGATGATTGGATTAGAACAACTAAATTATAGATTTAAAACAAAACAGTAAATTATCACTTAAGAAAGGTTAAGATTCAGATTTGGAAGGATCCTAGACTTGGGATTTCACTATCACATCATAGATTATATTAAAATACAAATTTAAACATGTTAATTAACTTGCAAAGGAGGTTTGTAGTCATCACTCACCTCCCGGTGAAGTGATGATGATTTTAACTTCATACATCACTCTCGTGTATGTATTTCATTTCAAATCACAAACCTTACTCCTCAACATAATCCCAGCCACTCTCATGATCAAGGACAAGTTTCCAAAAGAGTAACTCCATACTCTCAAACACATCTTCTCATATTATGAAAGAAAGCATAAAACATGCAAGTATAATGGCCAATCACACAAACAAGCATTTCATATCTAAAACAACTCTTGGAACATGCAAGAAACTAACATTTAGTACGAAATTCATATGTTCATACAAGCTATGGCATGAGATTTACTCTCCCATGCCCAAGAAAAAGAGTCTACTCGTCCATAATGATGTATAGTAGAAAATGTGTAGAAATTTCAGAGTTTAACATGGTGTAGAGAAGGAAAAGCTAAGCAATCCCAAGATGTAACTAAAGAAAGGTAGAATTCCGACTTGAGGATGAAATTCCACTTCTACAGCTGCTCCAAACTGGGAAAACGTCTCTCCCAAGAAGCTTGGTGGAGTGAAGAAGCTATGTTGCACCTTGGAGAAGAAATTTGGAGAAGAAGAGAGGAAGAATGGGGGTTCTTTGGCAAGAAACCACCTCCTTTCCCCTCAAAATTTCCATCCTATACTCTAGGCTTGCTCTAGGATGAGAGAACTTCCGCAAAATGACCAGGCATAACTGCCCATTAAGTTCCCACTTCATTTTAAACAAAAACTCGTATTTTTCAAAATGTTGAAACTGCCAGGTGCATGCCGTGCAACTTTCTAGAAACTTTCAATTTGCTCCAGAATGCATTGTGCACGACGTGCACTGAAGAAATGCACACCGTGCAACTTTGCAGGAACCTTTAGCTCCTAGGTGCACGACGTGTGCTGAAGAAATGCACGTCGTGCAACTTTACAGAAACTTTCAACTCCCAGGTGCATGCCATGAAATTTCGTGCACGCCGTGCAACTTTCCAAAAACTTTGGTCTGCTTGACGCTCCCAAGTGCATGGTGTGCACCTGGTTGTTATGGGTTGTTGTCTATTCTGCTCATAACTTTCAGTGTGTAGGTCCGATTTACATGTTGTAAAAAGTGGTATTTACATAATTTCGAACCCCAAAACATGTAGATACTTCAGGAGTGATCCAATAAGATATAATATGATATATTCCTCATAATTTCATTGCAAAATATAGTACCTACAATCCAAATCATGAGACAAGTAAGAATAGCTAAAAATATAGAATCTAGCATGAATGAGAGTGATAATTGAGTCAAAACAATATGGAAATGCAACCAAACATGATCCAAAAGGTGATATGATTTGTGCACATCAAATCCCCCTAAGCTTAAACCATTGCTTATCCTCAAACAAAAAGAGCATAGAAACATAAATGAAGAATTGTCAAGTTCATGAATAGACCAAATGAAATGAAAGATGTGTATAAGACCAAATCAACCATGATCAACATATTTATGCTCATAGCCATCAATTCAACTTAAACACCCAAGAAACAGATTTTTAGTTCAGCAGGGGTGGTCACAATTAAATGAATCAATCAATTAAACAACACTAAGTACAATTTGGATGACCAAGCCAAACAATAAGTGGATGTGCAACTCAAACTCTCAACTATTAAGGATACAAATGATGAAATCTTAATTAAAATTGACAATTTTAGTTGTACTCTCCTTCTTTCCCAAAATTGATATGACAATGGATTATGGGTTCCGACACTCGGCTGCTAATGTAGGCTTATGCACATGTGGAATGTCGGTTGGGGTATTTTACCCTCTTTTAAGACATACCACCTAACCATCGTGGCCAGATCGGACTTACACTAGGCTAGCATGATATGTGGGCAGTTTAGCCATCTCCTATGGGGTATAAAGATGATATAAGCCAAAAGAAATTTTAAAGTTTTTCCAAAACATAGGAGTGTCAACTAAATTGCAGCATTAGCTAGATTTCATTCATTTGTTTTGAAATTTTTTTCATTGAAAGAGTGGTTGAAAATGCACTAAGAGCTTGACAAGGGCATCCCGTATTCCAAATGATGTTGTAAAGTTGATTTACTCACAAAAATTGAAACCATTACATGTTTTAAGCAATCAAGGATGTGAAAGATGAATGTTCAGGCTAGAAGCATAAACTAGAGTTAAGCACATGTTGATGGCCAAAAGGTTTCATTTGATTAATGCATGCCTTTTACAATTTCTCCAAATGATATTTCTCATCAAAAGAGGACAATCAGTTAAGCATAGGAGTTCTATCCACATATAAAAGATAAACCTCATATCATACTAGATTTTCCACAAGAAGAGCAGAATTGAAAACAAGAGACTAAAATGTGAACACAAAACAAAAGCAAATGACAAGAAGCAAATAACATGAAAGGGAAAAGCTAAAAGAACTAGGTTACCATCCGGTTTCTCCCCCCTAAGCTTGAAATCTGCAGTGTCCTCACTGCATAAATCAAACTAAAAAGGTTGCAACCGGGTACCTCATCATGGTGGAAACATCAAAGTCCATGGAGGACCGGTGCTCTGATTTGCAGCTGGAAATTGTTGTGCTAAAGATTTATGCCTCCTTGTAAATATGTCCTTGATTTGGGGCAAGTGAAAGCACCTATGAGCTGCAGCAAGAATAGTCTTTTGTATACCAATATGATTTGTCTTTTCATTCCCCTTTGAAGCATCATCAATAATATTAGTTGGGAAGAGTTTTCTCATTATAAAGCAATGTGTCATCTAGAGTGTGAGGACGAAGGACATGTGGCTTGCTTGTAGAATCAACATGTAGAGCATGTGTTGTAGCTTTCTCCCCTTTAGTTGCAACTTCATAATCATCATGGATATCAACATCATCATACTTTGAAGGATATACTTCTATGACAACACCATTCTTCAATGTCACCGGCCTGAAATACGTAGGATTCATCTCCGGTGGACTTGACAAGAAAGGTGGAAATGCTTCTTTGCTAGAAAGAGCTTGCTGGGCAATTTGTTTCTCCAAGATGTGTGCATGAGTGGCAATATCGTCCACCTTAGAAGAGAGTTGGCAAATGGCACCCTTCATTGATTGTCTTTGTTGATGGAACTCCTCATTTTGCTACATTTGAGCTGAAATAAATGTTGCAAGCATGGACTATAATCTAGAAGTTACTTGTGGTTTTTGTGGCTGCATTAAATTCGGATTTGCATTGTTGTAGAAGCCCGATGGAGTGTAGCCCATTGGAGAATAAAAAGAAGATACATAACATGTAGAAGATGAGTGTCCAATCAACCCGCATGCATCACAAATAAAATTGGCTGCTTGAAATGGCTGTGTGCTTAGCTTCTCAAACCTTTGTGATAAAGTGTCTAGCTTTGTTGCAATTATGTCTATAGCATCAACCATGTGACTCCCCACTTGTATCTCAGATGTAGTAGATGAATAAGATGTCTTGTAGCTTGTATCCGAGCTCCACAGGTAATGGTTTGCTGCCATATCTTCAAAAATAGCATAAGCTTCTCCATAAGATTTGTTCATTAGAGCTCCATTTGTAGTTGCATCAATAGACATCCTTGTATTGTAACACAAACCATTATAGAAAGATTGCAATAGAAGCCAATTGCTTAGACCTTGATGTGGACAAAGATGTTGAAGATCTTTGAACCTCTCCCATGTATCATACAAAGTCTCTCCATCCCTTTGAGAATAATTGATGAGTTGACTCCTCAATTGTGCGGTCTTGCTTGGTGGAAAATATCTTGCCAAAAAGACCTTTAGAAGCTCCTCCCAAGTGTCGATTGACTTATTTGGTAAAGTATAGAGCCATGCCTTGGCTCTATCTCTAAGAGAGAATGGAAAAAGGATTAGGCGTATCCCATCAGTAGGAACACCATATATTTTTATGGTGCTTAGCAACTACAAAAATTCAGCAATGTGGAGGTTTGGATCCTCCATTGGTGTCCCTCCAAATGCATTCAGCTATAGCAATTGTATGATGGATGGGCTGATAGAAAAATCCTCTACCTCAAATTCTGAAATATTAATAGGCCCACTCATGTGCATTGCAGCTGTACCAAAGTAGTCCTTAAGAGGAAGGTCATCCTCCTTGACTAGTTCTTCATGTGAATCTGGAGGATTAGGTAGATGTGGCGTAGATGGTGGTGGTGTATGTGGTATGGATGTTGGTGGTGTATATGAGGGTGTGGAAAAATGTGATATGGGTCTTGGTGGTATATATGGTGGCGGTGAATTAGGTGTGATTGATGGTGGTGTGGATGAAGGATATGTGGATGAGGGTGGGGCATATGATGGTGACATGGATGATGGTTGTGTGGGTTGTAATTCCTCCATACATGTTTGGGTTTCACTCCTTCTTGTTCCATGAGGACTTCAAATGATGTGTTCATTTTCTGAAAGTAGAGATATGCTCGGTTCATGGATCTTTTTATGAACACCCCATATGCTCCTGCAAATAAACAAGGTGAGTGAGATACAAAAACAAACATGGAAGATACAACAAATTATTATGATAATGATGAATTATGATTTATGGATATGATGGTGGATATGAAGGTTGTGATCTAGTCTCATTTACTTATCAACAACTCTTACTCTAATAGGAATATCGATGCTCCCCAGCAACGGTGCCAAAAACTTGTTGGTTGTTTACAGTAATGAGTTTCAATCATAAGAATGATCTTTTACTCAACTAGCTATATCTCACAAGTTTATGAGAGTAGTTGTAGTCGAGGTCGAATACAAGGAGCGTTGGTTAGTTAGGCGCAAGAGTTGTGATTTTCAATAATCTAGATCTTGTACACAAGATGATTGGATTAGAACAACTAAATTATAGATTTAAAACAAAACAATAAATTATCACTTATGAAAGGTTAAGATTCAGATTTGGAAAAATTCCTAGACTTGGGATTTCACTATCACATCAAAGCTTATATTAAAATACGAATTTAAACATGTTAATTAACTTGCAAAGGAGGTTTGTAGTCATCACTCACCTCCCAGTGAAGTGATGATGATTTTAACTTCATACATCACTCTCGTGTATGTATTTCATTTCAAATCACAAACCTTGCTCCTCAACATAATCCCAGCCACTCTCACGGTCAAGGACAAGTTGCCAAAAGAGTAACTCCATACTCTCAAACACATCTTCTCAGATTATGAAAGAAAGCATAAAACATGCAAGTATAATGGCCAATCCCACAGACAAGCATTTCAGATTTGAAACAACTCTTGGAACATGCAAGAAACTAACATTTAGTACAAAATTCATATGTTCATACAAGCTATGACATGAGAGTTACTCTCCCATGCCCAAGAAAAAGAGTCTACTCGTCCATAATGATGTACAGTAGAAAATGTGCAGAAATTCCAGAGTTTAACATGGTTTAGAGAAGGAAAAGCTAAGCAATCCCAAGGTGTAACCAAAGAAAGGTAGAATTCTGACTTGAGGATGAAATTCCACTTCTACAGCTGCTCCAAACTGGGCAAACGTCTCTCCCAAGAAGCTTGGTGGAGTGAAGAAGCTATGCTGCACCTTGGAGAAGAAGAGAGGAAGAATGGGGGTTCTTTGGCAAGAAACCACCTCTTTTCCCCTCAAAATCGCCCTCCTATACTCTAGGCTTGCTCTAGGATGAGAGAACTTCCGCAAAATGACCGAGCATAACTGCCCATTAAGTTCCCACTTCGTTTTAAACAAAAACTCGTATTTTTCAAAATGTTGAAACTGCCAGGTGCACGCCGTGCACCCAAAGTGCATGTCGTGTAACTTTCCAGAAACTTTCAATTTGCTCCAGAATGCATTATGCACGGCGTGCATTGTAGAAATGCACGTCATGCAACTTTTCAGGAACATTTTTCTCCTAGGTGCACGACGTGTGCTGAAGAAATGCACGCCGTGCAACTTTCCAGAAACTTTCAGCTCCCAGGTGCACGTCGTGCAATTTCGTCGTGCAACTTTCTAGAAACATTGGTCTGCTTAATGCTCCTAGGTGCACGACGTGCACTTTTGGTGCACGACGTGCATTTTTGGTGCACGACATGCACCTGGCTGTTCTGGGATGTTGTGTATTCTGCTCATAACTTTCAGTGTGTAGGTCTGATTTACATGCTGTAAAAAGTGGTGTTTGTGTAATTTCGAACCCCAAAACATGTAGATACTTGAGGAGTGATCCAATAAGAGATAATATGATATATTCCTCATCATTTAATTGTAAAATATAGTACCTACAATCCAAACCATGAGACAAGTAAGAATAGCTAAAAATATAGAATCTAGCATGAATGAGAGTGATAATTGAGTCAAAACAATATGGAAATGCAACCAAACATGATCCAAAAGATGATATGATTTGTGCACATCAATGTCTACGGTTATGCCTCAGTTTAAAAACAATTGATTCTTGGATATCTGTGATGTATTGATGATATTTGTGGTTGTACCTTGGATGATGGGTTTTGTATACCTTGCTTACTAGTGTCGTGACCTATATACCAAGGGCAGACTTGGTTGTTGGTAGTTTGACTTATATGTTTGTAAGGCCCCTGAACTTGCTTAATGAGTTGAATGAGCTTAATTACCACAATTGAATGCTTGAAACCCTAATCTAACCTTTTGATATGTTTTTAAATCATCATAAAAACTTAAGTTTCAAATTTGGTCCAATTTGGACAATGTTTGAGTAAGTTATGCAATTTTATGTACATTTTGGACTTTTCTGTAATTTACCTAATTGAGGGGTTTTCTTTGCAATTTGTCACATACAATATGTTCCTTAGATTTTATTTTATCATTGTTGATATTTTTTATCCATGGGGCTCCTAGTTGAGCCATGGTTTGAAGGTGTTTTCATCAAGGGTATATTAGGGTTTACCCCTTCACGGATGAGCTACTTTTAGTAGCTATCAACTAATCAATTATGTGATTGCCTGGGAATTTCGACAAAGGAAATCTAATAAGGTTAATAGGGACGGTAGGGGAGCTTCTTGTGTGTGTGATTGTATATTCTCAATAGTTTAAGACCATAAACACATGGGGAAGCTGCTTTTACACCTCATGCTTGCTTCTATCATTATCCATGGGCTATATTTGCCTCTTCCTTGCCCAAATACGAAAATGTGGTTGATTTCTATTTCCTATAACCTGGACCAACGAATCCACTCTGTTTTTAAGCAGATCCAACTGCTCTAAGGTAGAAGACAACCCCTTTTTGGAGAAGAAGGTCTCCTAGGGCTCCATCTAGTCCTACCTAGGGTTTATAAGATCATCTTCTAGGGAATTCGACCAAGCCAAGTTGTTTTCTTACTTCCATCTTTGTTTTTATTGCTCTTCTCCCTCCTTAGACATTCCTCCAGGTCGGAACCTTTCTGTTCCATGGTAGAATTTTCTCTAAAGCTCTAAAACGCTACCTTTCTTGCTCCTTATGTTTAGGGTTTGCTCATTTGATGAAGAAAGGTGCTAGATGGACGAATTTATAGCTTATTCTTGGATTTTCTACCCTACCTGATCGATATTTCTTCTGTGTGGGGTTTCATACTCTCATTAGAGGCAATTTTTATAACTTTCTCCACGTTTATTGCTTACCATAAGCTTACTAGCTCATGTTCTTGCTTAAAAATGATGATTTATGCACTAAAAAGCTATGCTTGACTTGGATTTCAATTTTTATAAAGTTCCCTATTCTGATTTCAGTTCTAGATGAACCTGTGATCATGTATACATTATTCCTAAGGTATAATATGACTTGGATCAGGTTGTTTTGACAACCTATGGTGCTAAGCACCTATCAAACAATGGTCAATTTTATGGTTTAAAGCTGATTTCTTCTATAAACCATGGCCCGATTATGGTACCATTGCAACAACCCTATGGTGTTGTCTTCATAACAACTAATGGTCATGATAAAGGGTGTCAAATAATGGTGACAGACTATGTTCACCCCCTTAGGTTAGGTTTTGGACCAATTAGAAGTTTAATGATCAACCATTAAGTACCCTATTGATGTTATCAATCAATGACGACATTATCTTAATATTTGATGTTGATGAATGAATATAGTGTTGATCTAACAACCTATGGTGATTTAATGGTCACTAATGATGGTGTATCAGGCCTCCAAAACCTTTGTTGAGTCAAGAATTATAGTTGTATCATCAATTAAGCCTTAGACCAATGGTTTCTTGGGTCATTTGATGCAATGGTCGAACCTATACTGTAATTGAAGGTTTTAATATATGAACTTGACCCAATGGTCAAGATCTACTATTTATTCCTCCAATAAAGTAGAATAATGGCTAATGTAATATGTTGGTCCTACTAATGTGATTTAGATTGTTTCCTTTATATGATCAACTTAAGGAGCTTAATTGTTGACAATGGATGGCTTGTTTTAAATGAACAGTCAATTGTGGGTTTTACCCTACTCTCAATGGAACTTTTTGTGTTTGTAATCAAGGGATGTCTAGGGTTAAATGGTGGCTCTTTCTAGAGAACAAATCAAGGACTTCATAGGTGGTTTATCCATGGTGTTTACTTATGTAAACAATCAATGGTCTTACCTTTTAAACATCAAATGGTTCTGGATGACATTTTGGTATGGTGATATGGGTTGAATGATGATGGAACAAATGGAGGGTTACCCTTAATAAGGTAGTCTTACCTATTCAGTCATATGAATATAAGGGATGATAATCATATTGTGTTGATATGTAACCCTAATGAGGTATAGCTTCCTATACCTAGCTTTAATATAACTAAATGATGGTAATTGGGTAAGAATAGTCCTTGAATGATTAATACAATCATGGAGTACTCTCTTATTATTGTTGAAGCCCTGGTATGCTATAACCTAATGGTTACACCTTGATTTATGTGTGGGTTCATACTTGAGAATAGTATGAAATGTGATGGTGATGCCTCACCTTATGCATCCATGATCCAATAGGGATGTCGTGAGTTAGGGTTTGGGCATAAGTGATGATTAGTAACATTAATATAATTTATCTTGTGAACTTAACTCTAATGCAAATAGATAAAGATGAGTATTCATGTTTAACATTCTTATATGATGGAATATTGGTGGAATAACCTCGTTACTATGATCATAACCTTGATATGTTAATTGGCAGTTATCATAGCCACATGGTTGATACTTTCTTATGCTAAACATGTGCATAATGAATATGATGAGAGTTAATCATATCTCGATTCCTTGCATGTTGATGTAATAAAGGAATGTTCTGAATGTTAATATGCTATGCTGGTTTATGAATATCTCCTAGCTCATTAATGCAATATTGTGCTGATCTGGTGTATTATATGTAAGTGATGTTGTTGAGCCTTGTTATAAGGCATGGAAAGATAATGATGATCTTGCATGGAATAGTATGATGGTCTTAGTGACCTTTGGGCATGGTTGAGCCCTGAATGAGGTGTAATCCTCTTGTGTTGGTAAGGTTTGATACCCTGTGACATAGGGGAAAGGATTTATATCTTGTGGTAGTATGATGACTAGTGTGGTCTCATGAATGGTAAGTGAATAGTACCATGTGATGATGAGATGAGAAATTACGTTTCATACATTTTATATCTTTTGAAGTTGTGATTTTGATATGCTTGTTAGAAGTGAATTAGGGTTTGTATGTCCACTTGCTTGATGCAGCCTTAATTCACCCAATTGGGATAACTAATCAAGTGAAACTCTAATCATGTAGTGCCATATGCCATAGATCCATCTAAGTATCAGAACTTACCAGATGGTGAAACGAGTATTCCTAAGGGAAACTCAGAGCGCATACTGATGAGTATGCAGGGTGCTTATCATCTTGAATTCAATTGTTTAGGGAGGATGACTACAGTCATACCTAGCCCTCAGTTTGAGAACAGTTGCGATCGTGTCTCGATGATTATATATGTGATGATATTGGAGGACAACTACAGTTGTACCTCAGATGTTAGGGTATGTGTACCCACATCCTTTCACTAGTGTTGTGACCTATACCAAGGAAGGACTAGGTTGTTAGCAACTTAACCTTATGTGTCGCTGTGGCGGACCCATACGGACTGGGGGCGGAGAAGATCTTAGGAGTCTGGCTCTTCTTAGATCTTGTATGGCACTGATTTCAACTTATCAGTGGTCAGTTGGATTTTGAGTGGTATCCTGAATTTCCTCAGGGCATAATAAAACCTGTAAAACAACCCTGTAGCATATTTGTTTAGGGTTATACACAATGTTTCACATTGGATGATAACCCTTGTTTGTTATCTTTACATAAAGATGATGTTTAGTGCAATTAAGAGATAGTAGATATACTTATGTTGTGGATATGCTTAAGATTGTACATGCATACATACAGTAGCCATGCTTATGTTGATAACTATACTGCTACTACTGATTATAATCATGATGCTAGCTATCTCATGTTGTTAGTTATGTTTAGCATGCTAGCCAAGCCCTTGTAACTAGAGATGCATATACTACTAATTATGCTTATCCGGGTAGTTGTGCTTATGTTTTTAGCTCTTCTTATGATGTTTATATGTTCAACCAATTAGACATGCTCATGTTGTTAGCTATGCTATGTTAATAGACTTGCTCATGATGCTAGAAATACATGCTATTGAATTGCTTATATTGTCAACAAGATAAAGGATGATAGTCTCGCTAATGATGATATTTATTATCTACTCCTTTATGTATTTTGTTAATCATCAATACTGCTAATCTTATTTGTTATCTCTATTCAAACTGCTTAACTATTTAATTTCTTAAAAATGTTTTAATCAATAAACGTTGTTGGAGGTTATATCTCTTTCTAGGACATGGGTCTCACCCTTGTGGTTCGCCACATTTTTTTGGTAATCGGAAGTGACAAAAACAAACATGTGGCAGAAAAGAGGAGCTATAGTAATGAATCTTTGATAAAGTTGATTAGATGTCTAGTGTGTCCTAGATTCATCCTTGTACTCTCAAGTTCAGGTGAGAAAAAGTTTGTATATGGTGTTTCAAATGAATCGAACTTTTGTTAGCATATTAATACTTCTTTGTGTGGCATATACGAATATTGTTCTCCTATGTATATATGTGGTGGCTAAGACGATAAAAGAATTTAATCAAATTCTTGGAATAGTATGTGTAACATCCCTGACCTGGGTTATGCCTTAACCCTAGAAGTTTTGCTTAAGTAAGTCATTTATATTCGTGTATTTATCATTTGAAAAGTAATTAAGGCTCAAAGGGAACTTATGTTTCAAATTTAGTCCTTTTTGAATAATGTTGAAAACAATGTTTTTCCCATTCTGGACTAAAGTGCAAATTACCCAAGTTGAGGGGTTAACTTGCAAATGTTACATGATAAAATGTTCCTCAAGTGTTGAAGCATCATAAGAATGAGAATGATTCTGAGGTATGGCTCCCACAAGCCTGAGCACCAAGAAAGAGCTTATTAAGCAATGTTTGTGCATTAAAACCTAGTTTTGGTGTAATGTGCAATTTACCCAAAACCTAGGGTTCAATATGAAAAATACCACTTCTAGGGAGTCCCTAATGTTTCTTGGTATCAATTAGAGATAAGAAAATCAGAGGGGCGTCTCATTTTAATCTCTTTGGGGGAGAGAGAATCTTTATATTATAATAATCAAGATTTAAGCATAATTGAAACCCTAATTCAATTTAATGCAAAAATAAATATATTAATGGAAGTGCCCTTAAACAAAAAATGTGGTGGTTGAATTTATATAAGTATGTACGTCCTTGTGCCTTGCAATGGCACCGAAATATCTAAAGTGAGTGGACAGCCCACTCACATTAGTTAAAGAAAAAGTAATATCCACTAATTTTGGATATTATTATTATATTGATTAAGGTGCTTAATTTGTTTTCTTTTAATTCATGGATAAAGAAGAGGATTTCAAATGAAAGGATGATGTCTTCATATGCAAGGAATTGAGGGGGATAAGTGGCATCAATTTAGAGAATTGAAAGATTTTTATAACACTTTCTCTCTCTTGAAATTCCCTTATATTCACTCCATTTTTCACCCACATGAAAGGCTTTTTCGACTCTTCTTTCTTTCCTTGCTTTGGCCGAACACAAGGGAGCTTAGGATCAATAGGAGGACGTGCCCAAACCTGTAGGTAAGCTCCATAGTCATCTTCAACCTTGATTTCATGGTGGAAATCGAAATTCAATGCTTATTTTCTTCTTTTCTCCATTCAATGCTCAACCTTGATCATTCTTTTCATCCAAAGACTTGAGAAAGGACCTTGGATAGTTGATAAAGCTTCATTCACCATTGAGGACGTGAATCTTGAAGCTTGGATTCAACTTTGAAGGTGGGTTATATAACTTGAACCCTTGAATATTATTATTGATCTCATTTCTTCATCATATGTTGATTTCTTTTCTTACCCAAATATTCCTTTTGATTAGTTGATGAAATCACCATAAGAATCACAGAAACTTTCGAAGGTTTGTAACTTGAAGATGATGATGTCATATTAGCACACACCTCAATAAATATCATGAGCAAACAGTATTCAACTTTGACGACCAAACGGTCTCAAAACCGTTTGGTAATCAAACGGTCTCAAGACCGTTTGGGGGCAAATGGTCTCAAGACCATTTGGGGTCAATTTCTAATGTGGATGATTGAAGATCCAATGGTTTCAATTGATCTAATTATAATGGTTTCAAGAAATGATTATCCATTGATTACAAACCTTAATCAGATTGAATGGTTGAAACCCTAAATTGATTGAGCCGATTTCTTTGTTGAATGGCCCAAATGGTCTCAAGACCGTTTGGAGGTCAAGGGCTGTGATGGATGGTTGGAGATACAAGGGTTATAATTTGATGTATTTTCAATGGTCTAATTGATTAATGATTTAATGAAGCAAACCCTAAATTGATTGATTATAGAAACCCTAATTTAGGGTTAAACGGTTTCAAGTTGTTTGAGACCAAACGGTCTTAGACCGTTTGAGGACCATTCGGTCTCAGACCATTTGAGGGCCATTCGGTTTCATACCGTTTGGGGTTAATTAATATTTAATTCAAACGGTCTCAAACCGTTTAGAGATTTTGAGATCAAGACAGTTTGATGGTCTAATGGTCTTAAGACCGAGTGAAGGTGTAGACTAAGACCATTTAGGGTCTAATGGTCTTCAAACCGTTTAAGGGGTGCTGAGGTCAAGACCGTTTGGAGGTTAATAACCTCAAGACCATTTGAAGGTCAAAGTACTTCAAGACCGTTTGAGGGTCTAGTATCTCAAGACCGTTTCAAGGTCTAATTGATTCAAGCCATGTAAGTACAATTAACCCCATGATTGTTGATGATGTATATTAAAGATAATTACAATGGTTGTACCTTTAAGGTACTATGGTGATTAGTACCCTTGAGAGGGGTTAACCTTTGATGCTTATGGAAGAAATATCTCAATACACTATCCTATCCCTAAATGTATGTACTTGAATGAAGGGTTGACTTAATCTAATCAAGCTTGAAGTAATCAACATCCTAGAGAGGATGAGAGAGAGAAAGAGAGGAATTCATACATGCATGATAATCATGTAGTGGTTAAGCCTCAACACTTTCAACATGAATAAAATATGTATTTAGTGTATGATCCTTGATAAAGAGATCGTGAAACCCTAATCGACATGGTTGATGAGCCCTAACCCTAATTCAGGGCAATGTTAGGTGAAATCCTAATCTAGGGTAATGGTGTAACCCTAATCTAGGGTGATGATATGAGAAATCCCAATTCAGGGTAATAAATTGAAACACCCTAATTTAAGAGGATGCTTCATGAATCCCTAATTTCGGGCAAAGTTACATGATACCCTAATTTGGGGAAAAGTTATAAGAAACCTTAATTCAAGATAATGATGTGTGAAACCCTAATATAGGGTGATGTCATGGGAAACCCTAATCAAGGGTGATTCCATGTGAAACCCTAATATAGGGTGATGTCATGTGAAACCCTAATATAGGGTGATGTAATGGGAAACCCTAATCCAGGGTGATGTCATGGGAAACCCTAATCAAGGGTGATTTCATGTGAAACCCTAATATAGGGTGATGTCATGTGAAACCCTAATATAGGGTGATGTAATGGGAAACCCTAATCAAGGGTGATGCCATGTGAAACCTTAATATAGGGTGATGTAATGTGAAACCCTAATATAGGATGATGTCATTGGAAACCCTAATCAAGGGTGATGCCATGTGAAACCCTAATATAGGGTGATGTCATGTGAAACCCTAATATAGGGTGATGTCATGTGAAACCCCAATATAGGGTGATGTGATGTAAAACCCTAGTTGATAAAGAGGGGAAACCTTATTCCTAATAATGGAATAATGAATAACATATTGGTAGGTGAAACACCTGAAGTGGTTGATAATGGATAACCTTATATCAATAATGCCTTAACATGAGATGAGTCCACATTATTGATAATGGTTGAATAAATCAAATAAGTGACTTATGACCAATACATTACATGATAATGTGATGAACAGGTGCATAAAGTATTAGGATGGGAAATATCCTAATACAAGATAAGATGATGAACTTAAGTAAGTTAAAAGTGATGAGGGAAGTGATACATTAAGACATGATAGATATCACATCCAGTACCTCAAAGTTGATACACCTTGATGTACCCTAAATCCAATACACTTGGATGAATAACACATGAAATGTGCCATGACAATTGTCACATTGAGATGTAGTGCACTTTGATAAGTGTAGGCTAACATACTTTAAGAAAAGGTTAAGCCAAGTCAATAAAGTATGTCGTAATCATTTTTCTGGAAAAGATGAGAGAGAAACTCAAATCTTGTGTTGATAATTCATTTAATGATAAATGATGAGAATAAATAAGTATGATTGAATACTTATGATATTAATGTATGCTCCTAGATGTGTGGAGCAATGAATTAGGGTTTGGATTGATAATATGAACTTGAAACCCTATTTGGCTATAAAGGGAAACCCTAACCCTAATAGTTGTTGCCTAGTGAGAGGTGACAAGAAGTTTAAATGGGCCTTGTGAGCCATGTGGATAGTTGTTTCCTAGTGAGAGGTGACAAGAAGTTTAAATGGGCCTTGTGAGCCTTGTGAATAGTGTTTTCCTAGGGAAAGGTGACAAGAAGTTTAAATGAGCCTTGTGAGCCATGTGGTTAGTTGTTGCCTAGTGAGAGGTGACAAGATGTTTATAAAAGTGTCATGTAAGAAATGATAATGTTCAAATGAACTAGGAAATGGAAATTTAATAACATAATAATTATAACAAATGGATCCAATAATAATAATGAAATCTTAATCATACATGCTTTATGCTTATAGCCAAATAAGGATCATATTGTTTTGAATAAGCTTAAAGGAGATAAGAGAAATACTTGAATTACATAAAGGATGTGAATAAGTATGATGGCTTGGCCAAGGTCTAATACCTAGTAAAGGTGATGTGGTATTCAGTGATGTTTGCATAGGATTGATCATAACCCAATACCTGGAATAATGTCACAGGATTGGTAATAACCCAATACCTGGAATAATGTCACAGGATTGGTAATAACCCAATACCTGGAATAATGTCATAGGATTGGTAATAACCCAATACCTGGAATAATGTCACAGGATTGGTAATAACCCAATACCTAGAATAATGTCACAAGATTGGTAATAACCCAATACCTGGAATAATGTCACAGGATTGGTAATAACCCAATACCTGGAATAATGTCACATTATTGGTAATAACCCAATACCTGGAGTAATGTCACAGGATTGGTAATAACCCAATACTTGGAATAATGTCACAGGATTGGTAATAACCCAATACCTGGAATAATTGCACAGGATTGGTAATAACCCAATGCCTGGAATAATGATACATGATTGTCATAGTCTAATGCCTGGAATGTTTGCACATGATTGGCATAGTCCAAAGCCTGGAATGTTTGCACAGGATTGGCATAGTCCAATGCCTAGAATAATGATACAGGATTGGAATAGTCTAATGCCTGGACGAAATATGATGATATATATTCACATGACTGGTACAATTCAATATCTGGTTAACATATTGGCTGAGGCTAATAGATAGAAATGAGAATGATTCATGGATGACATACCGTGATAATGAGTAACACAGGATAAGCTTGAAATGTTGATATAGTATGATGGGTAAATGATATACATGTTTTTCCTATTCCTTATAAAGAGAATAGATGAGTTACTGCTCTATCATAGATAGTTGCAATGCTTTAAAATATGAGAATGTTCTAAACTGGTTATCCTCTGCCCAGTTTTATTCTATTAAACTGCAATAATAATGTTTTTGGCAAAGAGTTATATCTCTCACTGGGACAATTTCAATTGTCTCACTCCCGTGGGATCCAACATTTTTAGGTGGACGAGGACGAGGAGGTAAGAACCATACTACAGGGGAAGGAGAACAACATCAAGGACAGTAGTAACATCTCAGGTGGAGATATTGACAGTTGTGTCTTGTAGATAAGAGTCTTATTTGTCATCTCTGTACTCTCAGGTCCTTGGAGTTAGTACTTAGAGTCTTCATAATTGATCTGAGATTTTGGCTTGAATGCCTCGAGGTTGTGTTTTGCTCATGTGTAGACTTAAGAGAGAAATTGATGTATGTAATCCTCGAGAAGAGATGGTACATGATATGTACTTGTGGACCAGAATATATATGTAATACTTTGGTTCTTATTGTTAAGAGTTTCCTGGAATTGGATCTCTTTGCAAAAGGTTTTAAATTTTTAGTGATTTTTAGTAATTCTGCTGCTAATGATCGCTTTTGCTTAGTTAATGATGTTTGTTTCGAACGGTGTGCCACAATTATTGGTATCAGAGCTTAAGGTTTGTGAAGTCTACAGAGACATAGGACTAAGGTGTTGAGTTTGCATTAGTGTCCTCCAGTATATCTTATAATGACTTCTGCTTATACATAAGAAGGGAGATAGCTTAAATATGTCTAGAGAACACGAGGATCACGTCACTGAAAGCAATGTTGCTACACCAGTAGGAGGTGCAAGGGATCAGGCAAGAGAGGAATCAGTGCCTGAGAATCCCCATTTTGATGAAACTATGATAGAAAACCCAACCATTCATACTCTATTTAGGGAATTCATGACCACAATGAGGTATATGGTAGACCGGATGCCTACACCAGCACCTAGGGTACCAACTCCCAATGAGGGACATGGGTCTGGTAAAACTTTTGAACGATTATGTCGTGTAGGAGCTATAGAATATGCTGGGACAACTGACCCAACAGATGCTGATCTATGGCTCACTGAGTTAGAAAAGGCTTTTAAGATCCTTAGTATTCCAGATGTTGACAAAGTCAAACATGTTGTATACCTTTTAAAGGGTAGTGTTGGCCATTGGTGGGCCATAGAAGAAGTAAAAAGGAATGATGAAGAGGTTGGTTGGGAGGAATTTCATAAAGAATTTGTCAATAAGTATTTTCCAAGAACATACTTAGACGAAAAGATCTCACAGTTCGAGAAGGTTCGGATGGGAACCATGTCAATAAATGAATATGAGGCTAGGTTTATGGAACTTTTATGGTTTTGTTCTCAAATGGCTGCTACTGAGTAAGAGAAGATTCGACATTTTGAGAAAGGACTGAATGTTGAGGTGTCTATCTCAGTAGCTACGTTAGAAAGTAGAGAGAGATTTTCCACATTTGTGGAGTCAATTCGGAGGATAGAAAGGTCTGTGACAAAGAAACATGAGGCAAACCTCAAAAAGAGATCTACACAGTCACAGGAACAGTGGATTGGTGGTATTAAAAAACCAAAGTTTTCAGTAGCATCAGTTCAACAACAATATAGTACACCAATGCAGTGGTCATCAAGTGAGGGCTGAACTTGCCATAAATGTGGACATATAGGACATTTTAGGTAGCAGTGTCCAAGAAGAAATAATGTGGTGACCCAAAAGTCAAGGCATAATTGGCAAAACCCACAAAGACCCCAGGTCAGTAAAGCAAAAGGCCGAGGACAAAGATAAGTGTCACAGTTAGGTCCATCTACCTCTAGTAGTAGAGGACAAAGGCAATAGCAGATGACAACTGAATCCATGTATTGAGTCAGATAAGACACTAGATAACCCGTAAATGTAACATGTTAGATACAACTTTTCATTTTGAATTGTCTTTCCTTTTTCCTCTCTCTGCCTACTGATTATAAGAAAGGTGGTTATTGTTGAGCTTCCTTTAATTAGTCCTATGAGTACATAAGGAAGAGATAAAAAGGATGAGAACCTATATTCAGAATAATATTCTCTTATATGTCTTGAAATTTCTCTTTTCATTTAGAAGAGATGTAAAAGAAACACCTAGAGAAAATCTAAGATACTAAATAGTAAATTTAAAGAGATGTTAAAAGTATGAAACATAATATAAAAAAAATGCATACTACCTAATTTCAGTTCTTGAATACCCTGGCCAGGTATTCATCTATTGAAGGTAAGGTAAGTATGACACTCTTAGATTGCTATTTTTTCTGATTACCCTGATCAAGTAGTCATTTTGAGACAATCTAAAGAGCATAATGAAGTCAGAGATGTGGCATGGATATTTCTACCACATCCTAATTGATATATGGGTGAATCTGAGTTAATCATAGATCAACTTATATACAAAAGAATATGTTTCTTTGTGTTCTTTCCTTTTAAGGACATGGCAATCAAGTGAGTACTATGACACTTGATGTGTATGGATTATAAATAATTCAATAATGGTGGGTCTTGTTTCCTTGGTAAGCATCTTCCCTCTCTCCTTAGCATCTTCTTCTCCATCTTGCCTACTCTTTGGCCATGGTGGTTATGCTTCTTGTTCCTTTTCTTGAGATGGCCGAAGTAGTGTGCTTGGAGCTACGAGCTTAAATCTTGGAGCTTTAGAGATTGAGGAGTTTTCTTAAGGTGGGTTACATAACTTCTAACCCTAACTATACTACCTTCTCTATATGTTGCATGTTTCATATATGTTGATGATCGGCCATTGCATGTTATGTTTCTTGCTCTAGTACATGTTGTTGATCTTATGGACATAATGAGCATGATTTTGATGATGTTGTTGATGGTCTATGTGCCTTTATACCTAGTTGGCCGAACCATGGTTTAGGGTTTCCTTGTTGAGCAACACTCTTTTCTCTCCTTGGTCTAGAGAAGTGAGTTTGAGCTATAGTAATGTGGGCAATACCCCTCTCTCGATTAGGTTGAGAGGTGAGCTTATATTCTAGTTGCTTGAGCAACATCCTCCTCTCACCATGGATTAGATATGTGAGCTTTTGGATAGATGATGACCTATGTTGAGGCGGATCCTTGTGGTTGCCCGATTGGTGATAGAGGTTGTGCAAAATCCCTCCCTCTTGGTTGTTGAGAGGTGAGTCGACCTTCTTGATCAATTAGGGTTTGATGTCCTTGTACTTGAGGTTGAAGATGATCTTGTGGGGTTGTGCCTTGCATGATATGACCTTGGAGTAGCCTTTCCCTATAGTTTAGTCTTGAGATGTATCTTTGGCCAATGTGCCTAGTTGGAGTTTGGTTGGTGGTCGATACCCATGTGTGCTTGGGCGATATGCTTTGTTGAGTGCCCTGCATGATACACCTAGTTAAGGTAGTTGGCTTGGTTCCTGATGTGCCTTGGACGTTATAGAACTCAATGGGCTATCCTTGTGTTGAGCGACATGGCTTGGTTGTGGAGATGCCCGTTATGGTGGCATATAGAAACCCTAGATGATGCTTTGATGGAGGCCGATATGGAGTGTTGCCCTTGAGTGATAGGCTTCCTTGAAGCACTTTTGTGTTTCCTGAGTTGTGAATATGTTGGACGATACACCATATCTAGAGGATGCCTGATGCACCCCCTTGTCTTGTGATGGTCTTGGCCGTTATAGCTTGGTGCCCGGCACAGCCTTGGCCGTTATCCTTGTTTAGATGAGCTTGGGCGATATGGTATGGTTCCCAAGATGGCTTTGTCCGATACCACCATGTCTTTGTTGAGCTTTGACTTATATGAAGTGTTGGATGATATGGCTTCATGCCCGACATGCTAACCCTAGATGTTGGATGGTATGATGCTTCACGGCCATGCACAACATCATTCTTGGGCATCATGGGTACCCTGGCCGATAGGGTTAACCCTCAGATGATGCTGAGATGGTTGCATAATAGAGTTGCTTTGGGTGACACCCCTTTGGTCGATATGGCTCATGTTGAAGGTTAGTCGATCGTGGAACTTAACCTTAACCCTAGCTTAGTGCATGTTAGACCCTTGGCCGATAGCCATGGTAGTGTTGCACAATATGACTTTGGTGATGGCTGCCCGACACCATGTGTGCTAATGATGTGTAGTGGTTGGCCGATATGGTGGTGAGTTGCCTTAGGGTTGGAAAATCCTAGTCGTTACACCTTTGGTAAGAGTATTGTTTTACCGGGTACACCCTTTGATGAGGGTTGGCGCTACTCGCCATGCTTAGTGAGGGTTGCAGGAGTTTTGGTGAGGGTTCTGATAACCCAGAATGTATATAGTTGATGGTTCTCTTTTAATAATAAGGATACAAGTGAAATGATGTAATCACTTTGAATCTTGCAAATATGTTGATAAGTTAAAATGATAGATTGTGAACCAGGAAGCTTGAAAACATATGATGTTGCTACACAGGTTGATATGAGACATGCATATGGTGGCAAGTGTAAGGCATAATATATGCCCATGATTGATAATAATACTATGAATGATAAAGCTTATGTGTGATGTACTCGTGGATGCTTCTTTATAATTGATAGTATATTAATAATCCTATAAATCCATGATGGCTTCAGTTATCTATGTGGATGTGTGCACTAACCATGCAGGTATTTCATGTGGATTCATAGCCTGGTAAGAGCTATGAGATGTATGTGATGGAATAGTACTATGTGGTACATGGCAACAAGTTGATAGGTCTGAGGACCTAAGATAAGGCTGAGTGCCTAGCTAAAGTGGTATCCTCTGATGATGAGATAAGGGATGCATTCCCAGAATGATGATGCATGATTATGATGCCTTGAGAGGTAGTGGTTGATATCATGAGGGATTGAGGTCCCAGGACAGTATGTTGATGGTAATAATGATGTAATCCTATAAGGCTATGTTATTCTTTGGTTGCCTCAACAAATTGGCTTAAAATATACTAATTAATTATAGATAAACATATCATGTAGTTTTCCATGGCCATAGATCCATTACCAAAAGTATTTGGTGATGGTGAAACAGGTTTATCCTGCGGGATTACCTGGAGCGCATATTTTTGAATATGCAAGGTTTCCCCTAGCCTAAAATAGGAGGGTTGAGTGCAACTGTGGTTGCAGACTCAAGATATATGGTGCATGGTGAACAGGACCATGGCTCAAGATATGTGATGATGAGCATGATGCGTTCATGGCTCAGATGTATGTACTAGCACCTATGATGAGGTGAGCTAGAGATATGGGTAGCTTGCGGAGCTAACCCAGAGGCTGAGGCCTATAAGCATAAGACTGCGGTCTTGCTTGATGATTCGTGTACTGACTACGGGAAGGTGAGGTTATGGAGTCCGGATCTCCTTAGACCTTGTATGGCACCGGATTGGGCTTCACAGCTAATGGTTGGATTTGAGCAGGGAAGGCTCACTTCCTTAGGGCATAATAAAACATAATTCAGCTGAATAGTATATCTTGCTCATAGCAAATACGGAACATTGATTGAGGCCTTGCTTATATAGTTGATCTAGTTACACCTTGCATATATGTGTATGATCTTTATATTTTGTGATAAGTTATTATAAAGCTTATCTTGTAAATCATGTTCCATAAAGAAAAGCTTGGTTATATGCCTCCCGGATATCTTGGTAAGCTTGATGGTAATAATAGCTTTGCTCAGTATGCTGCTCTTGTTATACGCTTTATCAGTTATCTGATGTTACCTGCTTTAACCTTCTAAGGTTTTATAGTTTCGGCGGGAAGTTATGTTTCTCGCTGGGACTGTGTGTCTCACCCCACTAGTTTACACCCTTTTTAGGTGATCTCTCTAGACGCGGTGGTGGTCGTGAGGTTGCAGTCGAGCAGCAAGAAGGGCAGTAGAAGGCAAGAGGTGGACATGCTGCTATTTTGGTGATCATGTAGAGTCCTAGAGTCATCCATGTACTCTCAGGTCCTCGGAGGTGTTTTGATGATGTTTTATGACGTCTTGCAGTTGTAATCTTTGTATAACCTGTTGCTTGCTATACGTGGCTGTTATGTATGTATAAACAGGTGTTGAACTCTGGTGTGAACAGTACAGCTACTTCTGATAAGCTGTGTACCTATAACAAGGCTTGTGCATGTTTATATAACATGTTACTCTGTAGGATCTGGAAGTAAAAGTACTCTCATGTATGCTTTCCACAATCAGTTTTAATTAACCTATGTTTTCGATAATATGAGGTTCCGCACATTTTTGCGTTTCATCTCATTGTCGGTGTGATGGAGGGGTGTCACAACTCCTCTCCAAAATCTTCACTAACATCATAGTGATAGATAGATCTATGCCTAGGAGGTTTCTCTCTCAAAGAAAGTCCTTCCAAGGTGTTATTTTTTGGGTAGAAGACCTAAAATTTATGAGTCGACGAAGCCACACACGACGTGTGTTTCATCAAACACATTCAATCATGTTGTGTGTTGTGCCACACACACCGAGTAAGGAACTAATTCTGTTACACCCTGATATCACAATTTACCATTAATCATGAGATTAGGGCATAAATTGAGGATTTAATGTAATACAAAGATCACCCTTAACTTTTTCTTCTTTTTCAATCTCTTTGTTTTCTCGCAATGAACCACATAAACTAACTTTACATGGGAATCTAAACATTGATTTCTCTAATATGATTTCAACAATAAAAATGGATGTATGAACATTCATTATATTTCTCATACTTTTAAGCAGATAAAACTTGTTGATTCGCATATATTGTGAAAAGAGGAATAATGTTATACATCATCATTTAGAACTCTCTCTTATCTCTTTACAAGGACCTAGAGTGACAAGGACTGACTGAACTTAACTAATCTCATACTTAACTCATGTTGTAGATCTACTTTGATGCTTTGACCTTCTTCAAGTCCATGTGATTTCCCTAAAAAGTTTGAGTAGAGGGGAAATAATTTTCTTCAATATTAATAGAGAACTTTCAATATTCCGTAGAGGCCCCCTAATAAGTCTCTTTTTGGCTGTGTTTGGAAAATGATATGATCATAATTTCATGCTCTATTAGGCCTCCACGCTGGATTTTTACAGGGTTTTTGAATCATCTGGGATAATGCGTCTCCTACTCTAAGTTTTCTTAATCTACATTTACCAAGTACCTAGCATCCTCCCAGGAGATGCCTATTTTTGAACAGTTGATTTGCTTAGTCCTAGCATGAATGGGCATAGGAATTGTAACAACACTCTTGCAACATTGCATGTTACAATTCCTTCTCCAGCTCTTGTGTGCTTTAATGCATATATCTTATGGGTTCTCTTTCCTTTATATTTCCCTTTTATGTAAGATGATGCTCTATTGTCATTTTTTTCTTGGAGATTATAACAATTTGATAGTTTTTATATGTTGATCATTCTTTCATATGGTCACTTTTGGACACCTGTATCATTCCTTACTTCCCTTAAAGTCAATCATGTGAATTTCAAAGGTTACCACGTTAAAGCTTCTTGATATGCATCAATAGAAAACATGTATGGCTCTTTGGAGCAAGCTTCTTTGAGCATCAATATGTGAGCATCAATATGTCCTTCAGAAGATGAGGCTCAAATCCTGTCTAGTGCAATGATAATTGTTGCATGATATGTCCTTCAGGAGATGAGGCCCAAGTTTATAATTTATGATCAAACACATGTTCTTCTTCATCATGGTGAAACAACAAGAACCCAGGCTATCACCAACTCATTGAACAAAAGGAGAAGACATTAAGGATGCCAAAACTGGACAAAAAAGATACATACTCTTTTGCCAAGATGCATCTAGATCTCATTCAATCATTAATATAAGTATATCCTTTTCTTTGTACACATTGTGTAATAGGGGCAAGGTATACATCATCCCCATGTATATTCTACATTTCATTATAAATAAAAGTAAGATTGTTGACATAATTAACATAACTTGGTCTAGCTACTATAATTTTGTTACTAAAATAACTCTTATACAAACAAATTTCACAATGCCATTTGAAATCAAATTTAATGAGTCCCCCTTCCGGGTATGATTCTACAACATCCCACTCAGCTACAGATTTGATGAATCCTTGAACTCATTGCTAGCAAGGTAGGAAAGATTTTGAAGATCGAAAGCACCTTTTGGAACAAAGCATGAAAGGCGAAAATCATCATAAATATCAACAAAACTCTCAAAACATATCAAAAAGTCAAAGAAATGAAAGGGAGAATTAAAGCAGTGGACATGAGATATGAGGAACTACCTACATTCAACTATAGTTGTGGAATGTTCTTCCATATCAAAAAGGATCTTCTGAGTTCAACATCTTTTTCAAGACAGTTGCTTGTCCAAATGATCCTAGCAAATATATAGCTTGTGAATATTATAGGGTGTGTCCATCTTCAACTTGCATGGGAACTGAATGCACATATCACAAGCTGCCAATGCCTCCTTTCACAAGCACTAGTTGGAGAAAAACTTGTTTCAGCAGTGGAAGCTCATCTAATAATTGAATATCTGTCATGGCTGATCTACAAGTCACAAGAAACAACAATGAATTTTTTTTTGAAATAGTCTTAAACATATATACAAGCTTCCATTTCTGCACCATGACAATGTCATGGATATGTTAATCTATGTTGGTGTTAAATAGCTGGACAAAAATTTTCTCACCAAAAAGGTTCATTCCTCTTCTATTAGAATTATCAACTCCCTATCTTTCAAAATACAAATTTGGAGGCAAATAGGAAAGGAATTTAGTCCATATGATCCTCCAATATCCATTTACCTTGAAAGTTAATATATATAGCATGTACAATCTATTGCAACTAAGATCAATATACTTAACATTAATCTGAATGGCAACATTAGAGGCAAGCATTGCAGTAGGACATGAATTTTTAAATAAATATTCAATAAAATAGATAAATGTCTTTAATTGTTCTAAGTGTTAGATTCATTTTTTGCATTTAAAAAGAAAAAAAGTGAAATAGGAAGACAACGGTAGATAAATAGAGGAAGCTATAGTCAAGGAGAAGTTAGTTAAGAGTGAGAGTTCACATTCACCATCTAAAGATCTCCTCCTGGTATGTCATTCCCTAGATGTTTCTAGCTCTGATCTAAAACAATTAATTGAGACCAAACCTTGTTCTGCATTATTGTATTTATGTCCGAGAACAAGGCAAACAATGTAATGAAATGAGGTTGTTGTGGGAATATGTATTAACTTCATCTTTTTACTACATATTGACTACATATGCAATCGTAGTTATCTATTTAGCTATAATTACACTTACATTTAAATATGTAAAGACAATATATAGCTACACTTCTGACTATGTATGTATTTGTAGGGATGGATTATCTAACTACATATTTGAAAAATATAGTTAAAGGCTTTAGCTATATGAGCATATACTACAATTTGTATATGTAAAGAAATATGTAGATAAAGCCTTTACCTACAAAATGTGGGGTTTTCACTACATTTTCTTTTTGTAGTTAAAGACCATTTTTTCGTAGTGTTATACGACCTCAAGAAAACTAGATGTAGAGACCACCCTTACTAGGGTTAGGCTTGTTGCGACTACAACACAACCATCAATCGAAAACAGTGACCATGAGAGAGTATGTACATATCTAGTGACCTCAAGCTAAAACCATGTGTAGCGATCAACACTAAGATCAACATGTAGTGACAAATACAACAACTTATGTAACAACCAAAGTGGGTTAGGGTTAGGATTATAGTGACCAAACTAGAACCCTAGCACACCATCAACATGGTCAAAACAACTCCAAGAAACCAAGTAAAGCATGTCGATTGAATCAAAAGCTAAACATCAAGAACTCAAGCGTCATCAAGATGAAACATCTAGAAAGGATGAGTATGAAAATTCTAATGTCAATCATCATTAAAACCAACAAGGAAACCAAGCTAAGAAAGAAAAAACTAATGTCTAACGCATGCACATAAGACCATCTAGAAGCATAAGATCACATTTTAGAGGTTAAGCAACAACATGAAAGCAAAATAAAAGTGCAACAATAGTAGAGAGGAAAGTTATATAACCTGCCTTAAGATGAAGATCAAGATCCAAAGACATGATATCCAAGAGAGAAGGAAACACCAAGATTGGATAAACTCCAACTCAAAGCAAGATCACCTCAAGAGAACAAGGTCAAAGGAAACTTAAAGGGGGTAAAAACCTTAGGCCGAAAAAGAAAGAAGAAAGAGGGAAGCTTCATCTCACCTAGGTACTCTCATGGAAAACCATGGATCTCGACCTCTATAGAGAGAATTTCCTCAAGATAGACACAATGGTAACCCATAGCCTAACAGTCTAGAAAAGAGAGAGATAGGCTTTAAAGGAAATGAGATCAAAGAAAGATAACAACTTACCAAGGTCAAGGATCACCAAGAACCACCCAAAAAAAGATGATCAAGCTCTAGATCACCACATGCGAGAAGAAGATGACCACCTTTTCTAAGATCAGAACCTCCTCTAGCACCAACAAGCTTAAGGCTGATCACAAGAAAGAAGAGAGAAACAAGAGAGCTAAAGGGTATACTTGCATGTGAAAGGAAGGGCATATATGCTCAAGGATAGGAGAGAGGTAAAGGTTATGAGGTGTCAAGACATAAGATCACCTAAGGAAACTTGTCCCTCAAAACCACAGCCATGCAAGCACTCTTAAAATGCATGCAACAAAGGATGATATAAAAATGGTAGTGTAGCAACCACTTAGGTCCACTACACCTTTTGTTCAAAGCAAAACACTAAGGTATCAGCCGCAACACAAAGCCAACCAAGGTATAGGTCGCAACACATCAAAACATGTCAACCAAGACCAAGAACAAAAAGTGCATCGGTTGAAGTACTCTCAAGGATACAAAACACATGGTCTCTACACTCACGCAGCAACACAAAATGTTGACACCACCATCAGTCCAACCCACACAAACCCTATCTCAACACACATGATGCCTCCTCATCAACTAAAGTCTAACTAAGCACCCCTATGCATCATTCACTCTCTCATAATGCATGGAACAAGAGGCACATCCGACATGTGACGAATTGCAAGATAACCCCTCAAAATCGACAAATTACAACTTTGTCCAAAACAAGTAAACATATAGGCATAACTAGATCAAACATCAACCCAAATTGGACCACTAAAAACATAAGCATGTCACATGTTACTATGGTGCAACACATGATTAGATTAAGGTTTAAGCATCTTATTTAAGCAAAGAAAGCAAGATAAAGCATTAAGCCAGATCAGGGGTCTTACAACCATAAACCCCGAACAAGGATGTTGCCCCCAAAATCCTATGTAAAAGAGACAGATACTTTCTATGCATCTCATCCCTCCAACTCCCGCGTGGCTTCTTCCACACCCTGACAATGCCACAAAACCTTAACCAGAATGATATACTTATTCTTTAACTTCTTCACCCTTCTATCCAAGATCAATATAGGACCCTCCACATACAACACGTCTTCATCCAACTCAACCTCCACAGGATGCAACACCAACTCTGTGTGAGGATGAAACTTCCTCAACATAGAAACATGAAACACCAGATGCAACCTATTCAATGCAGGTGGCAGATCCAACTTATAATCCACCTACCAAATATGTTCCACCACACGGTAAGGTCCTATATACCTGGGATCCAACTTAACCTTCCTCCCAAACCTCGGCACACCTTTTACAAGGATAAAACTTGAGATACACCTTGTTTCCCTCTTGAAATTCCAACGGCCTTTGATTATTATCAGCATATGATTTCTTCCTATCCTGGGATGCCTTCAACTGTTGTTGTATCATCTTAATCTTCTATGTCGTCTATTGTACAAGATCAGGACCCAAGAGCCGATATTCACCGGTTCATACCAACATGATGGAGATCTACAACGTCTCCCATACAACGCCTCATATTGCCATGTCGATGATCCTCTGATAGTTGTTATTGTATGAAAACTCTATCAAAATGAGATTTACATCCAACTACCCAAAAATTGTAGAACACAGGCTCTCAATAGATCCTACAAGGTCTGTGTAGTCCTCTCAGACTATCCATCCTGTTATGAGTGAAATGTCGTGCCAAACCTTAACTGTGTACCCATGGCTGTGTGCATGCTCCCAAAAGTGATTGGTAAACCAAGGACCACTATTTGACATGATGGTAGCTGGGTTATTATGCAAACAAATGATCTCATCAAAATACACCTATGCTAAATTTTCAGTAGTAAGTTTTATCTTCACGTGGAGGAAGTATGTTGACTTAGTCAACTTGTCCATTGTTACCCATATGGAATCATGACCTTTGGCTATTCAAGAAAGTCAAGCCACAAAGTCCATCATGATATGATCCCATTTCCACTATGGTATAGGTAATGATTGCAAAGTTCCTATAGGTTTTCAATGCTCTACCTTAACATGCTGACACATAGGACACTTGGACATGAACTCAGCTACGTCACGCCTTTAACCAGGCCACCAATACAAATAATTCAAATTGTGGTACAACTTAGTGCCGCCTAGATGCATAGTGTACGTTGAAGAGTGACTCTCTTATAGAACCAATTTCCTTAGATCATCCACATCATGTGCCACTTCTCTAGCATGGTAACATACCTCCTTATCCTTTGACTCGTGGAAGCCATCACACTTGTTGCTCCCAAACACTGCTCATATCTACTAAATCATAATATCATGTTGCTCATCTCTAATCTGATGCCATAACATAGGCTTCACCTATAATTGGTCCAACAAGCATGCTAACAAGGAGATCTCCAACTTCACATTCATTTGGCAAAGAGACAATAACATGTCTCGTTTATGGCACACCAAAGAAGAAAATTGTGCCTTATCAACCGATGATGATGAGGAAGATTTCATACTCAAAGCATTTTCCACCACATTCACCTTCTATGGATGGTAGTCTATGGTGCAATCATAATCCTTGATCAAATCTAACCAGCGTCCATGTCGCATGTTCAACTTCTGCTTTGAGAAGATGTATTGTACGTTCTTATGGCTGGTGAAGATCTGACACTTCTCTCCATAAAGTTAGTGTCTAAAAATATTCAAGGCATTAACCACAACAGTAAGCTCCAGATCATGTGTAGGGTATCTCTCCTCATGTTTCTTAAGATGTCATGAAGCAAAATAAATCACATTCTTATCTTGCATCAGCATGCAACCCAAACCATTCTTTGACGTGTCACAGAAGATGATGTGTAATCTCTATAGGAGAATAAATGGATGGATGTATCAATGTTGTCATTATCTAGTCATATTACACTAGCAAAATCAATATGGAATTCATCGACTTCTTACACTATGTAGTTAATCAAATTACTTATCGCAATTTGTGAGAGGATTATCAGCTAATGGGGAACTTCATATGGAGTGGAACCAGAGATAGGTAAAGAATTAAATTAGAGGCTTGGAAATGTGATCTAGATACTATTGAAAAAGGACTATATGTACATTCAACAAAGGAATACAATGAGGCATTCATCATGAAGTCAACTTGGGATTTTGTGATAGGAAGGAACATTTATTGGAGATTGCTGACAGAAGTATAACAGTAACAATAGGTACAAGAAATTGGGATCCATCATGTGGAGATGTATTCACAAGATGATGACTACCATGGTAGATCATACTAAGGGATGTGTAGTGAACGGACTCCAGATTAGTATTTGGAATGAAGCTTAAGTTTACTTGAATGCTAAAAATGTTTTGTTAAATAAGAAAGACATAGAAAATGAGTTGTCTTATTTGAAAGTAGCCACTACAGGGAAGGACGAAGGGTCCCAGGATGTAATATTCTTAGATAGATGATTTTTAGAAAGAATTATCTTTAAAATTTAAGCATGTAGCCTCCTAGACTTATCTATGCAGATGATGTGTTTAGTTGGTGTTTATAGAAACATGGAGTCTTTACAACCAAAACCACATACCACATGTTTTTATAAGAAAGAGCATGGTTCTCAGAAGGGAACTGGTATTGTTTGGAACAATATTTTACCATAGAGGATGAAATGTTTCATTTGGTGTTTTAATCATGATAGACTCATGACTAACCATTTAAGATATGTCAGACAGATGATAAACAATCAAGCTTGTGAAAGATGTGTGGAAATGGAGGAAGAATTTGTTCATGTCATCATGTATTGCTCCTTCAGTGATGAGGTGTGTAAAGCTTTCGATAGTGATCATATATCCTAGTTTTTTTACTCAGAATATAAATGAGTGGATAGAACACAATCTGAAACAACTATCCATGAAGGAAAATTGGCATATAACTACTGTAGTAAGCTATTGGATACTATGGATGCAAAGGAATGTGGGTATTTTTAGGAAAAGAATAATTTGGTTGTTAGTAATTTGATCATATTGTGACTCTGGAAAGTGGGATTATCAATGCAAATAGAACCAAGCATAGAATTGGAGGCCAACTCATTATTGCACCTAATACTCAGCTATGTGTACCTAGTGACGTTGATACCATCATTATATTGGATGTTGTAGTGCATATAACCAAAAGGAAATCTACTCAAGTTATGTGATAAGGGACCTATATGGAAGATGAATACAAGGAGGAGCAAAGAAGCTAGCAGGTACTAATCCACTAGAAGAAGAAGAACTAAATGTTATTTTACTTTGTTGCAGGAAGAGAATTGACTTGTAGGGGAGAATATCTATCATTCGGATTGATTCAAGAACTTTGTTGGATTTTATTAAGTGGTAATGAAAACTATTCATTGATGTTCAAAACATTGGTGGAAGATGTGAAAAAGTATTTCATGAATACACATAAGACTATATTGATATTCTGGTCAAGAGAATCCAATGCATTAGCAGACTAAGTCATAAAGACCCATTCAAAGGGAGATTGACTTAAAATAATGTTCAATACATGTCCCATCTGGTTGATGAAGCTCTACCTAGAGTAACTATATGAAGATATGATAGGAGAAATGAGCTTGTACAATTTAATAGCATAGTTAGATGTACATGCTCAAAAGAAAAGTATAAGTCTGTAATGTATTTTATAATCTCATAAAATGTTCAAAACTTGGAAGTATCTATCCACAATTGTATTATAAAGAAAAGATCACCATAATTGATATTTTCTTAAGTAAACCACATTTCATTTAATTGGTGTCTCAAAGGGCACCAGATAAATATTAAAACAACCACATAATCTTAGAGAATTTTCTATTAACAAAGATTTTTCAATTACAACTTCTACAAAAGAAAAAAGGGGAGGAAATCTCATGTCCTCACATCCTTCACCCCCTAAAAAGAAATTTCCCCACAAAATTCAACTTATCTACCATAAGGGATGAGGTGAACTTTTTCTGGCATATGGTTTCATCCCTCCATTGTGATTTCTTCACCCTAGAATCCAATATCCTCATAGGTGTCCTTGGAAGATCCAACTACCCTGGAGATTCTATAGATTTTGACAAACAACATATAGGCATGAAGTTTTATGTGGTTCTTTAAGTCATACCAATGGACATATTACTCATTAGGTCATACTATTGTAGGTGAGGCAAGATGTCAAACAAGATAATTGACCTATCCCAAAAAATCACATGATTCTTTTTCTTGGTATTCAAGTTCCACTATTTATTGTAATTGAATGGGTAGGTTGGGTTTTCAAGAAGGCATAATTTTCTAAGTAGATGGATAAATCCATTTACAATGCATTAGCGACATATGTTATCAGGATTGGGCATTCACATTCAAACTGAGCATGTCCGAGGTGGATAAAAATCATTAATATCGTATATATTGTTCTCAATCCATAACATTATGTAAAGCATAGAAAACTATTATATTATCATTATTGTCCCACTCTTTGGGTACAACTACTAGATTCCCATATTAGAGACCATTATCCCTAGTACAAGGTTTTATCAACAAATCTCCTTTAGAGTCTTGGGTCTTTTTACCCACCCAGATGTAGAATTCATTACACCTACCTCCTCTAGGGACTTGGAAATTTTCCCTCACTCACATGTAAGCCTCATCAGGCATTAGTAGTGTGTGTTTTATCAGAAAGCATATACAGAGTTTGAATCCTGTCAGGACATCTAGGTTTTCATATATCATTCTGGTCTAACCCTTCGATTTTTGGAGTAGCATAGTTTAGGACTTTCACCATGTGTGGCATTATTAATTTGAGGTTAGGTTTTCTGGCCACAAACTCTGGCCTCCAATGCTTTGAGTTTTCCTTCCTAAGGTTTACCTTTCTCTAGAGATGATTAAAACAAGTCCTAACACTTGTTGAACTCCACTAAAAAAAATAAGTTATTATGTTTATGTTGGTGTGTATTCCTAGAGAGCCAATCATGTGGAGGCATGATGTAATGAATTTGATAATTAAAATAAAAGGTAATTACATTTATTCTATTTTATTCAGTTATGATATAATGATGTAATATAATAATTGTCTAAAAAATGATGATACTCGATGACATATGTCTTTAGGTTGAGGGCTTGAAGAATGAGATCATATGTATGATAAGAGTACATACATTCTTGTTATGTCCCTATTAGGATATTAACGAGGAAGCATGATAGACAACAATAATACAAAAGACTAGAGTGTTTGGTGGTTGATGACAAAATCGCATTAGTCGTGATATGTGATATCAAACCAAACACATAGGTACTTATTAGATAATAGTGTGCCAGATAGACCCACCTTGAGAGTGATACATGGAGACCATGGAATGGTAGTAAGAACAACTCTCATAGCGATAGTGGTGATTGTGGTTCTTAGGATTGAAGTCACTACACTCATCAGATGTCATTCAAAATATTTTGACTCCATCCAACATGACCTTGAATAAGGGATTCTATAAAGGTGGTTCTCAGGTATGTTGTGACAGATGGGTATTGAATGTGAGTGATGTAGATGGGATTTGTCCCTCCTTTTGGAGATTGATATCCTAGCCACTTGATAAGCGAGAGTGAGAAATGTGTGTCCATGCTCATGTTAGTCAATTGTGATATTAAGCTCATATGTATCTCGATAGTCTGATCTAGTTAAAGATGCATGGATTGAATATTTAGAGGATGATGATTCCATGCCTCTAGTTAAATCCATATATAAGAGGCAAATGAACCATATAATCATGGTAAAACTGAGCATGGATTGTAGGTTGAAGTTGTTCCCCAACTTCCTAATTACTTGGGCTGTAATGATGTGTTTCTAGATGCCGCAGATTTGATGTCATAAATTGATTATGGACATTCATTGCCAGCGTAACTTGGGACCTATAGGGTCACACACATAGGATGCACCTGGAATAGCATTTTATTCATGAATGATGTTTAACTTGATTACTAAAGTGTTTAGGTATTCAATTTAAACAATAATGTCCAAAATTTGACTGACTGAATTATGAATCGGTCGGTTCATTATGAACTGATCAGTTCTAGTGTCAGGTCAATTTGAACAATATTGGATGAAATGTAAGTTGAACCACTTGGTTCAAAGATGTGAAATGACTGATTTAGGTTGTGAAATGACTAGTTGGGTGATCAATACGATTGGATCAAGTACTGATGTTAACATCATGTGGTGCATTAAGCATCACATTAAAGGAAATAGGTTTGTGAATAGGAAGCATAGTGAACCAACTGGTTCAAGTGTTGAATCGATCATTTCACATGAGAACCGATCAGTTCAATGTTTGTGGATTCTAGAAAATTCATGAAATTCCATCTCTTTGACTCCCAGTTGATCTTGTAACCCTGACCCTAGCCATCTTGTAGAAAGGGGGGCAGTCTAAACTTTCAGAGACACAACAATAAGCTTTGAAAATTGTTTTCCCCTCATAGTTGTGGTAACTAGAGAGCCCGAGCAAGCCCTACCCATCAAAGGGAGGGACAACAAGGAAGAGACTACAATCAAAGAGACAACTCCTTCCCATTGGATCTAGGAGTGCAATGTGGAGTTCTTGGTGGTTTGTGTGAACTATGTAGAGGTGTGGAGGTCATTGCTTCCACTCGAGGAGGACAAAAACCACCAACGCATGTGGTGCTACACTAGGAGGCCATCGTCACCAGTTGTACGTGTGTGTTCTCTGACAATGCACATCACCAAGTAAGAACAGTCATTAGACTTGCTCCAGGACCAATTATAACACTTTTTACCCTCATTCTTAGATACATTATTGTTGACACGGTCTGTTGGTAAAGGAATAGGGACAAAAACTTTTGTTTCTGCTACCTTCTTTATCATCCCTATTTCTGAATGGTGGTATTAGAACCACGTCAATTTATGGTGTATTATTAAGGATCTAAATCAATGTCATTAGATTTATTTTGTCACTTAAGATGTGAATGTTAAAATGATTAATGTGCATATTTGATTAAATACCACATATGATCATATATATAAATATATATATATATATACACACATATATATACACACATATATACACACACATATATATACACATATGTATATACATACATACACACACACACACAGATATATATATATATATATGCAATTTATATATGTCACCCTAAAATCATTTTGAGGGTGGATGTATGTGTGGTTATAGCCAAAACCCCATGAATTGTTTGTATGGTTGTTTTGTTTATTTCCTGTTGTTACTCAGTTTCATTACTGAGCCTCTCCCCTCCTTTCCAAATGTAAATTAATGCTCTTCTTCCTATATTCCCCTCGAATGTAACTTGAGGTATTCCCTTTTACAATGTAAGATGGAATATGATAGTTTCAATTTATGTTTCTTCACAAGAAGACATTATGCATTTGACGAGTCGACCAATAGAGTCCATCCGACCAATTGGAGGACCGAGGAGGCCAACAAACAAGAGGATCCAACCGATTGAATGAAGGGTTCAAATGACCGACCTGGCCAGCATAAGTTTCCACTACATGTTGTGACATGTGATGTGGACCTTAGGTGGTAGCAAGTCTTTGTGGCTCCAAAGAATTGTATTAGTATGGCCATCACCATCATTCATATATTTCTGATTGCATGCTTTTAGTTTGTGGATATAGCATGTATATGATAAAAACTATTAGTATGTGGTGATTGGATATGTATATGTATCTATATAAAATCATCAATAAATATTAATCCTTAGCTGATTTCCATAAGCAACACACATGAAAATCTTAATCGACTAGTGTAGGTTATGCCAAATAATGGTGTGTCATCTATCTCATGGAAATGTGATGGTAGATATGTAGATCTGCCAAAGTAGGATACATATTCTATCATGTTGGATTTTTAGTCAGGCTTAGCTAGGTGACCTTAATGATATTAAGTAACTAGAATCATAGAGATGGATTGTGACAAGGAGTTGTGCACACCATCTATCCAAGAGTTGCATGAGATGCAATTGGCAATAGTTGCCTACATAAATAGTCCAGTTGTGGGTGATCAGCCAAAGATGACTCATGATTTTACGAAATGCAGATCTTGGCTGACTAGAAGATTACATGTTGCAATCTTCAGAATTGGTGGGGAGGGCTATCAATTTGAATAAAATATGAATATATATTGGAAATATTATCAAATCAAATCAGAATTTTTTTTTGTCAAAGTCCAAATTTTACTCTTGTAGATAAATGGAAAACACATAATCACTGTGATCAGTCCTTGAGAATGACAATCTAAAAGAGATAAACTTCCATAACTAGTTCATGACTCTAAGAACTGTTTTCTATGTTCTTTAAAAAATAGTGCCAGTGGAACCTACTCCATGTGTGCCTAAGGCTGAAATGGATTCTTACTTGAAGCATGTCAAAGATGTCGTAGACACCAAAAATCCTTATGTTGGGTTGTATGAGCTATGAGTTGCATAAACATCATAAAAAGCAAGAAAGGTATATTGTTTGTAAGGTGTTGTTTGAGTACAAACTAACACAGGGAAATCTAGTAGATCCCCTTGTTCTCAATATGATTGGGCATGTGGAACATCTAGAGAGACTGGTATTTCATTTAGGTCAAGAGTTGGCTATAGATACGATTATGCAATCATTTTCGGAACCATATAGCCAGTTTATCAAGTGTTATCACTTAAGTAACTTGGATAAGTTGTCATATGAGTTGTTTGGCATGTTGATAAATGTTGAAGAACAAATGAAGAAGGGAAAACCCATGATGGTGATCAGCAAACCAAGGACAAAAGCAAGGCCGAAAAGTGTTCTGAGGCTAAGATGAAATCCAAGTCTTGTGTACTCAAAATAAAAAGAGGGATAAGGAAACTAGGAAGATGAAGCAAGGGATAGAGATATCTACTTCTATTATTTACATAATTGAGATTAATTTCACTAATTCTTCATCTTAGGTACTGAATATTGAATGTACATCACACATTTGCTAATATATGAAGGATCTAAAAAGAAGTAGACCTTTGAGGATAGGTGAGGTTGAACAACACATTGCTAATGGATAAAGAGTTGTTTCCAATGCAGTTGGAACCTATGAGTTATCCCTACCAAGTGAGCATGTAACAGATTTAAAGAATTTCTATTATGTACATGCCATTAATAGGAACATCATACCTATATCTTTTTTGGACAAGAATGGATTCAAATTTCTTATAAAGAATGGTTGATGCTATATTAGTAAATATGGGACCTTTTATGGAAGTTCCCCAATGACTTATGGTCTATACTTGATAAATCAAGAGACAAGTGTGTATAACATAAATACCAAAAGACAAAAACTCTATAATTCAAACCAAACATACCTTTCGCATTGTCGTCTAGGGAACATAAATGAGAAATGCATCTTTAGATTCCATAAAGATGGTTATTCGACCTCTTTTCATTTCAAAATAATAGAGACATGTGAGTATTATTTGTTGGGAAAGATGACAAAGAATCCCTTCACTAGTAAAAGTGAGAGGGCAAGTGATCTATTAGGACTCATACATACTACTTTATGTGGCCCTTTTAGAACAAATGCTAGAGGTGGTTACCAATACTTCATAACCTTTACTAATGAATTTAGTAGGTATGGTTATGTTTAATTAATTAAACGTAAGTATGAAACCCTTGAAAAGTTTCAGGATTTCATGAATTATATACATAACCAACTTGGTAAAAGTATTAAGGAACTTCATTCTGAACAAGGTGGAGAATACTTAAGCCAAGAGTTTGAGGACCTTCAGTAAGATCATGGTATTTTATCATAATGGACTCCACCTCGAACACCACAATATAATGGTGAATAAATAAGAAGGAATCACACATTATTATTTATGGTGCAACCAATGATGAGTTTTTTTTATCTTTTGACTTCCTTCTGGGGTTATGCTCTCAAAACCGCAATGTTTACACTTAAATGTGTACCATCTAAATCAGTTCAAAGGATACCATATGAGATATGGACTGGGAAGCATCCCAAAATGTCTTTTATGAGGATTTGGGGATTTGAAGCTTATGTAAAGAAAATGTGTCCTAAAAAGCATGGCCCTAGATTAGATAAATGTTATTTAGTTGGATATACCAAAAAAAGGGATACTACTTGTGTAACCCATCTGACAACAAAGTGTTTGTTGCTAGGGATGTTGCATTCCAAGTAAAGGAATTTATTTTCAAAGGAATTAGTTGGAGAAAAGTAGAACTCAAAGAGGTTTGAAATCAACAAGAAAACATTGAACTTATAGATGTACATGAGGAACAAGGAGACCCCAAGTTCCTCATGTAACACAAGAACATCATAGATCTAGTAGTACATGCTTTTATCCTGAAAGATCTGGTTATCTTGTGAATCAATAAGGCGGTGATTTGGTCATAGATGAGGATTCAACAACCTACCTCAAGGCTACTGAGGGATCAGAGTCTGAGAAATGGCTTGAGGCCTTGAAATCTAGGATGGAATCCATGTACACCAACAACGTATGGACCTTGGTTGATCCACCAGAAGGGGTAAAACCCATAGGGTGCAAATGGGTCTTCAAGAAGAAGACCAACATGGACGGTAATGAAGAAACCTATAAGTGAAGATTGGTTGCAAAAGGTTTCAAGAAATTCAAGTTGTTGACTATGATTAAACCTTTTTACCAGTTACCATGGTAAAGTCCATCAGGATCATGCTTGCCATTGCAGCTTATTATGACTATGAGATTTGGAAGATGGATGTTAAAATTGCTTTTCTTAAAGGGAATCTTCTTGAGGATGTGTACATGATACAGGCTGAGGGTTTTATAAATCTAAAGGAAGCCAATAAAGTATGTAAGCTATGAGGTCACTCAATATATTGAAGCAAACATCTCAGATATACAATCTTCATTTTGACTAGACAATCAAAGAGTTTGTCTTTAGTCAAAATGAAGATGAACCTTATGTGTACAAGAAGGTTAGCAGGAGCATAATTGTACTCCTCATTTTATGTAAATGGCATACTACTTATGTGGAATGGCATTCCTACTTTACATATGGTAAATAAGTGGTTGGGTAGTACCTTATTTATGAATTATTTAGTCAAAACAAATTATATCTTAGGAATCAATATCTACAGAGATAGATCTAGAAGGCTTCTTTGCCTAAGACAGAGCACATGCATTGACATAGTATTGAAGAGGTTCAGAATGCAAGACTCAAAGAGAGGGAACTTGTCCTCGTTAAATGGAATTAGCCTCTCTAAAGCTCAATGTCCTAGTTCTTATGGAGAACGAGAATGCATGGATAAGATTCCACATGCATCTACAATTGGATCTATCAAGTATGCAACTGTATGTACTCATCATGATGACTCATATAACTTGAGCATGACAAGAAGATATTACTCAAATCCCACTGAGATCCATTGGACATCCATAAAGAACATCCTTGAGTACTTGAGAAGGACTAAGGATCAGTTACTTGTTTATGGTGGTGAGGAATATTTGGGTGTAAGGGGTTACATCGATACAAACTTACAAACTAAAAAATATGATTACCGATCACAATCAAGATTTGTGTTTTACCTCAACAATGGAGTTCTGATCTAGAAGAGTTCTGAGCAAGAGAAAGTTGTTGATTCTACAACAAAGGTTGAGTATATTGATGCATCCAATGCAACAAAGGAACTTGTCAGGATCAAGAAGTTCATCACTGAACTTGGGATGGTACCAAGCATTAGAGACACAATATAGTTGTACTATGACAAAAATGGAGCTATTGCACAAGATAAGGAACCCAAATCACATCAGTGTTCCAAGAACATACTACACCGATTCTATCTCATACAAAAGATCATACAACAAGGAGATGTGAAGATTTGTAGAATACCGACTGAATGCAATGTTGTTGACCCACTAACAAAAGCACTTTCGTAGCAGAAACATGATGAACATGTTAGGTCACTTGTAATAAGATTCATAAGTGATTGGCCCTAAGTGCAAGTGGGAGTCTATTGGTATGTATGCCCAGAGATCCAATCTTATGCTGATTTTAATGAGACATGATGTAATTGATTTGATAATAATAATAATAATAATAATAAAAGGCAATCATGTCTATTCTTTTTATTCAGTTATGAGATAATGATGTAACATAATAAATGGCTAAATAATGATGATACTCAATGACATATGTCTTCAGGTTGAGAACCTAAACAATGAGATCATATGTATGATAAGAGTATATACATTCGTGTTATGTCCCTAGTCAGATATTACTATGGAAATAAAATAGAAAAAAGTAATACACAAGACTAGGTTGTGTGTTGGTTGATGATAGAATCTCATTAATCAGTATATGTGATATCAAACCAAACACATATGTATTTGTTAGAGAATAGTGTACCAAACAAACCCACCTTGAGAGTCATACATGGAGACCATGGAATGGTAGTCACAATTAGATCTCATAGTGACATTGGTGATTGTAATTCTTAGACCTAAAGTCACTACACTAATCACATGTCGTTCAAAGTATTTTGACACCATGAAATGTGACCTTGAATAAGGGTTGCCAAATAGGAGGTGCTCAAGTCCATTATAACACATGTGGATTGACTGTGTGATGTAGATGATATTTATCGCTCTGATTGAAAATTGATACCTTGGCCACTTGATAAGCAAGATTGGGAAATACATGGTCATGCCCATGTCAGTCAATATGTGATATTGAGCTCATATGTATGTCAACAGTCTAATCTAGTTCAAGAGACATGGATTGAATGTTCAGAGGATGGTGATTCCATGCCTTGAGTTCAATCTGGATATAAGAGACAAAGGAACTATACGATCATGGTAACACTAATCACATATTGTAGGTTGATGTTGTTCCCCAACTTTCCAATTATTTGAGTAGCAATGATGTGTAGCTAGATACCGCTCATTTCTTGTGATGTAATAAATTGGTTATGGACATTCACTGCCAATGTAACTCGGGACCTATAGGGACACACATGGCGGATACACTGGAATACGAGTTTGTTCATAAATGATGTTTGACTTGATTATTAAAGTGTTTAGGTATTCAATTTAAACAAAAATGGCTAAAAATTTTACTAACTGGATTATGAACCAACCTGTTAAAGTGTTGAACTGATCACTTCAAGTGGCAGGTCAATTTGAACAACATTGGATGAACTAGAACTTGAATTTCCCAGTTTAGAAATGAGATGACCGATTCAAAGATGTGAAAGAAATGGTTCAAGTTGTGAATTGATTGGTTGGGTGATCAATACTATTGGATCAAGGATTGATATTGATGTCATGTTATGCATTAATTATCACATTAGAGCCAATATGTTTGATAATAAGAAACATAGTGAACCTACCGGTTCAAGTGTTGAACTGATAGTTTCACATGTGAACCGACCATTTCAGCTACAAACCAACCGGTTCAACATTTGTAGCTTCCAAAAAATTTATGAAATTCCATCTCTTCGACTCCGACATGATCGGGAAACCTTGACCCTGGCCATTTTATATAAAGGAGGGCAGTCTAGAATTTTAGAGACACGACAATAATCTCTAACAATTATTATCCCCTCATAGTTGTGGTAACTACAGAGATCGAGCAAGTTCCACCCGTCAAAAGGAGGGACATCATAGGAAAGACGACATGGGAGAGAAAATCAACCCGACAAGGTTGACGTTCTAAGAGACAACTTCTTCCCACTGGCTCTAGTAGCAAAACTTCATGGTGGTCTGTGTAGACTACATAGAGGCATGGAGGCCATTGCCACCACTCTAGGATGATAACAACCACCATCATTTGTGGTGTTGCACTAGGAGGTTGTCATCACCAGTAGTTTATGTGTGTCCTACGACTGTGCACATCACCAAGCAAGATTAGTCGCTAGACTTGTACCATGACCAAGTATAACACTTGTTACCTCTTTCCTAGATACATCGTTGATGACATGATTTGCTGATAAAGGAATAGGGACAAAAAATTGTTCTACTGCCATCTGTTCCGTCCCTATTTCCCAACAGTTCAAACATGTCATACTGTTTAACTCAATCTTGGTTCAGGTACACATGTATCAACTGAACATGCCAAGTTACTACCAAGACCAAAATCTCAAGATGATATCTACTACTTTTTAGTCCATACTTAGGTAGACTACACATGTAGGGTATTTAATTTGTATCATTAGTCCAAACCACCCTTCATAGATAGTTTTTCCTATAAACCATCATCAAACTTTATGAATGTGATCATATTATAGTTATAAAATTTATGAGACCAAGAATGGCATAAGTATGGTATCAAATTCTTATTCATTGCATTATTTTGTCAGATAACTTCTAGGTTTTTGTGCATGCAAGGTTTACCTTTTACCTTGATTCATCAGTTGGTAAGGTAAACCTTGGTATATTCTGATCATATTATAAATTCAAGAACTAAACATGTATGCATCATATGTATATTAGGGATTGCAATCCAATCTCTTACACCTATACTAAGGAGAAATTTGTATCTAGTACAATTTTAATAAAATTTTATCCTCATATCATGTGAATTTATGGTGAATCTACATTTCATTTTATATTCTTTCATTTATGTGGAGTCATGCCCAATGAGTGACTCCTTTAACATGAATATTTTCCTAACTCCAAAGAGTTCTTAAAAGGCCATTAACTGAATAGGGAATGTGCTTTTATTAGGACCCTTGAATTTGAGATGCAACATTCCTTAGGGTTTCACTGTCACACAAGTTTGTCTATTCATTATGTATATTTTTACACAATATTGGGCTTAGACTTTCCCTTAGGGTACCTAGGGTATAGGTACCTACATAATTGGACTTCTCTCTAGATCCTACAAGCCTCATGGATTCAAATTTATACCTGACCCATCATGTAATGTCCCAGGATTTGAGGCCTCAGATAGAATGATCTTATAAGGAATGATTGAACTACCCATATCACCAAGGTGCACCTCCTTTTCCAGAAACCCATCACTAAAGAACTCCATAGTTAAGTATGCTCACCTTGGAGTAGTACTAGGATGGGTGACCAGTCGGGAAGTTAACCCCGGCTTGCACGTCAGAGAGGACAAAACACATAGTTAAGGCTAGTGGTGGTCTATGGGGCCAATCATCATTCTTGAAACTCTACTAGAGCCTTGGGCAGTGGGCCCAGGTGTTACAAAGGGTATCAGAGCCATAACCCTGCCAGTAGGTGGGGCCCACATGAGCTTGTGGCATGCCAGTCTATGAGTCATGTGGTCCATGCATGTTGGAAAGGGCTATCTGTGGTGATGGAGCCACCCATGCGCTGGTAGCCATGATTAGGAGCTAGGTGTACATGTCCATGTTGGGTCTTCACTGAAATGGGGAGTTATTATGAGGCTATATATTAGAGCCTTGACAAGTATGTCAAGAGACCAAGTGGGGGAGATTGTAACATTCCAAGATTTAAGGCCTCTGATAGAATAATCTTATAAGGAATGATTGAACTACCCATATCACCAAGGTGCACCTCCTTTTTCGGGTGCCCATCACTAAAGAAATCCATAGTTAAGCATGCTCAACTTGGAGTAGTATAGGATGGGTGATCATTCAGGAAGTATATCCCTGTTTACACATCAGTGAGGACAAAATGCACAGTTAAGGCTAGTGGTGGTCAGTGGGGCAAGACATCATTCTAGAAACTCTACTAGAGCCTTGGGCAGTGGGCCTGGGTGTTACACGTCAAGCCTTATGTACCTCTATATCCACCCTACTTGACCCTAAGGTTGACTTAGGGATTTACTCCTAAAAGGATCTATTGAGGGGTTATAGTTTCTATCATGACTCATGATCTATTTCAAAGTAATGGTTTCCTAAGCTTATCAGGATCTTATGTCTCAATGACTCATCATAAACTAGGCACCCCTTTTATAAATGACATAAGCAATACATAAAAAATGTTTCTAAAGTTCCACACAAATGTGTGTCTACAGATAGCTTTTTCAAAACACCAAGTCAACACCTTTATATGTACATAATTCATTACATGATATGTATGTCTCAAATATTATACAACCAAGTCATAAACATTTCATCCTTGGTTTTAGGTAGTTATCCCTCAAAATCAAATTGAACATCCATAGAGGAGGAGCCTAGTCAAGGATTTCTCTTATGTTTTTTTAGGAGGTTAGGCACTTCAACCACATATCCTGGCCCTAAAGGATTTGGAATCTTCTTCCTTCATAAGGTCCTTCTATTTTCATGGGGTGACTCTCTTCATAACTAAATACCACTCTTCAATTAGGGTTTGAGTCTAAGACGACATTTCTTTGCATAACAATCAGTCCTTTGAGTTTAATTGTATCCTATATGCAAATTATATTTTAACCATGTACTTGCATGACTTATGTATATGCATGCTACCTGCACGCACACTTTACTTGTGCCTTACATACTTACATGGCTTCCATACTTGCATGCATACATGTATCCTATATCTAACATAGTCTATTTTTTTAAGACAATGTTTCATGCAATCAATGTATCCTGGCATATCAACATCATATCATTTACTTAGATTGGGATGATAAAATATGTGTTTTCATTTCAACATGGGTTCATCTACATCCTTTCCTATCTTGAACTATATTCAATTTCCAGGCCTCATTTTCTAGGTATCCTCCATCTCATCAACTTATAACTCAACATTATCAAAAATAGCAAGGTAAAAACTTTCATGCACCCACTAGTATGGTTAGGTAGGTGATATTTACTTTAGGGTAGGTACCTTCTATCTAGGGTACTTCTGAAAACCTTGGAATAGTTTGTCTTGATATATCCTTCCTTTGGGATTGAAGCATACTAGATGGTTAGATCCCCTAGCTCTATCAAGGGTGATGTGCATGGTATAAAACATTGGTACTCCTATCATTGTTGTCATTACCTTCCTCAAGTGAGTTCACTTACTCTTAGCTTGACCACCAGTACTTTTATTAGACTTTTTGGAATTCATGTTCCTTGTCAAGACCTAAAAAAATTGATTATCCCCTAATATATTCCATTAGCAACCCTGGAGTATACTAGTTACATATCATAAGGCCGACCATCATAGTGATAATCTAGTAGTTACAACCAGAGACTTAAGGGTCATGGAAGATAATTTAAGCGACCTCACTTTCACCTTTTAGGGTATGGGGACCTTTTGAAAAGTCATAAATTTATACCTTGGTTGTCATGCATTGAAATCATGTGAATGGGTTATTAATTCTCCTTGATTGGTGTTCATGTGAGTAGGGCATATATGTATATAAAATTATTCCCTTGATTCCACCTAGAGTAGGTTTTTAGAAGTATATTACATTTAGCCGAATAAATTCCACACCAAATCCTATTATTCATTGTAGCACTTAGGTGGCATATATTCCTTCCTTTTGCATAGGGATTAATATGAATTTCTAGGATAGGGTCCCATCTTTAGGAGATACTGTCTAGGGTTTGTCAAACTCTAAGATCTTGTGCTCTTCCTTGGGAATCAAGGTGGTATACATATTATTACCTTTATTCATTATTACGGTTGGTATGCTACCTTCCATTATTCATTTCATTTATCCTGGACCAGTCTCTCACAAAGATCCCAACATAACCTGCATGCAATTTGTTCCTTATCTTTCTTCTTTACTCACTAAAGTATCTGATATATGTGTATTTTCTTTTATTAATCATGTATTACCCAAAATAAGTTTTTTTTCATCAAACTTAATTAGGCACTTTGCATATTATTATTTTACTGTTTTCATCCTAGGATCCTATAAGTTTCTAGGTTTCTCCTTATAAGAGTGCATACCAAATGCAAATCATGTATTTACTTTATTGTTTTCAAATTCTCACTATGTATGACTTAGTTGGCAGAGGAATTCTTTACTGTAATTTTCTTGAAATCATATAGATGAGAAGAGAAAAAAAATCCCAGGGTTTAGGAGAAAAGAGATGAAAATGAGACAATGTTTAGATGAAAAGTCCAAAAGGCATGTTATTTTAGGTAAATCCTTAGGTTTTGGCTAAGCACAAATCACAATGACCTAGGAGTCCTCGTATACCAAATAGTGGTACAGAGAAAAATATTGTCATCTCCCAGGGTGTGAATCATCATAGACACCATTTCCTTTTAGAAAATACCCTAGTAACTCCCTTAGGTTCTACATGGTTTTTAGTCTATTGATAATTAAAAATAATTTACATAAACTAGGGCAATGTTAACAATTGTAATGACCCCCTCCTTCCAGCATCCCCAATACAGTGCAACATAAAGGCAAGGGAGATTATCATATATTACTAAGGATCTAGATTTAAGTAAATACTAATGTCTGGCTAGAGTAGCCAAGGTGGTAAGAGCTTGGTAAGTCTCAATAAAGGATCTGGATTTGAATTACGATAGATCTGTGAGCGGCATTTCCTACTGATTAGGCGTGGGAGATTGTAACATACCAGATCTAGAACCTTAACTTAGTAGTTTGACCCCTTTTGACTTAGCAAGGATAAGTTAATACGTGTAAATAAGCCAATAATGAAATCTAAAAGGTGTCTCAAGAGGTGTAACATAACAAATCATGCTTATTAAGCATATATGACACATATGGTGATAATAAGAATATAATTTGTTGAATAATGAAGAAACATGCCACTAATGGGCCATATGACCTATCTCATAAAAAGAAGTTCCAAAAATAAAATCTAAGTTTAAAATCATGTTCCTTGGGTCCCAATTGCCTTGGGAGTCAAGTTTCACATTATTCACATAATAATAATTCATTTAATTCAAATTGAAAAAGAAGATGTGTGTTTTCCCCAAAATATCAAATAAAATAATAAATGACTCCAAACAAGGAAAATAATCTTACATTCATAATCTAAATAATAAATAATGCCTTGGGAGAATTTTCATCCAATTGGGAGAAAGATTGCTTAAAAGGTGAAACCAGGAGAGAGAAAGTGTATAGAACCTTCAAAATATTAAATAAATTCTCAAACAACTCTAACATTTAAAATGGATGAAAATTGTGTATCCAACACATTAAAAATGACTTGTGGGTCAAGTTTCATCAAATTTGGATAATCCTAATGCCATTAATGAAAGAAGAAAGAGAAAATAAGATTTGATTTATTTTACCTATTAAAAGTTTCCAAAAGGAAAAACTAAGTGCATAATCAGAATCTACATGCCTTAATTGGCCTCTGTGAAAAACTCCACTTATTTTGGATAAGGATAGAACCCTTAATGGAAGAGAGAGAAAAGAAGACATTAATTTGGGGAAAACTTTGGTTTTAATCGATTTTCCTGGTTACTTTAAATGTCACGTTATTTAATGGAATTTCCGCCTAAGATCTCCTTGTCATGCTCCCGACTATTGGATCTCGAGTTGGACGACATATGGTCGTCTCCTACTTTGAGTAGGAGTCCGACTCGGGTTGCACAGTACCCTGATTTTTTGGATTTTCTCGTTCTCTCTCCCTCCTCCACCTTCACCATGATTTTTGTTTCCTTGTGCTTGGGAGAGGATTGTGAATCTAATGACCCTACTTTCCCTAGGTTTTTCTTTCCCAATCCAAAACCCCCAAAAGCTTCCCAATGACCCTGTTTCCTTCTCGCCTCTCCACCTATGTTTCCCTATATATATGACACCCTCAAGCATCCTCAACCCCCACTTAGGTCTTCTCTAGCTTCAAATCGAACGATCGCTTCGTGGAGGCACCCGACCTACTCCATTTTGGGTTTCTGGGGGCCACAACCTCATTCAGACTTTCTGCTCCATCTTCGACTCAATTGTTTAGCTGGTAAGCTTCTCCACGACCCAATGGTTGGTTTTTCATCGCTTCTGCACCCCGATGTGCCTCGAGATGCTCGATCCTATAGCTGAGCCATAGTGCTCTCTGAAGATTCATCAGTTTATCTTTCTAGTACTTCTATAAACACAAAACATCTTTTGTTGGCTTCTCCTACCTCCGAGTGTTGTTTTCCACACTCTGGTTTGCTTGATCGCATTTGGGTTCTTCAGTTTTGGGTCATGTTTTCTTCCCTCTGTTACTTTTTGTTTTCTGGAAAATCCCTGGCATTGAGGTCCATCTTCACCTGGACTTTGTTCGCAACTCTCCATTGGCTTCAACCGACTTTGGAGAGTTTGTGGAAGGGGTTAGTCTGGACGTTTTACGGTGTGTGAAGGGCTTCCCTTTTCGGTCGTTGTTCTACTTCATGGTCATGGTTTTTCACTGTCGAAGGGGAACAAAGCTTCTACTTGTTTTACTGTTATGCCCTTCATGTTCTGTAGTTCTTGATTTCTTACCAAAGGATAGATTGGTCTTTTTGCCCCGTTCTCCTCTCTTTTGTTTTTCTCTGGGATTTGTTAAGCTGGTTGAGTGCCTACTAACATGGGTGGCTCTGAGTGGTCAGCCCAAGCCAGCTAGGCCTCTCTCTCTCGCTCTTCTCTCTTGACTCTGATTTCTTGATATGTAATTATCTAATTGGAAAATGTTGAAAAATTAATAACTAATTAATGGATGATCAGAAAAATATGGAAAAATATTTATTGGAATCTAGAAAAATAAGATCTAAATAATGGTATAAGTTTTGTTAACTAAATATAATGATTAATAACATGTGTTTTTCATAAATCTAATAAATAAGAAGTTGACTTATAAAATTCATAACTAATTATTTAGAAGATAGAAAAATACAATAAATTATGTTTTGGAATCCTAATAACATAAACTAAAAGGTGGCACCATTTTCATAACCTAATTCACACATAAATAATTTTTTAGGGTTTGGTTAGTGTGTATGAAATTGACATAAAATTTGTATATGTGTTTAATAGGCTCTTTGGTGACCTAGACTTGGTTCTAGAAGTGCTTTGGACTTTGGATTCTGATATTGAGGTATTTTGTATCCGGGCTATTTTATCTCACATGTATGTAGGTTGATGATTGTGGGGTGTGTTCCCTACTAACTTTGTATGTGCTAGTATGGCACGATTTTAGTTGTTTGGTATGGCAAGTATCACTTTTATTGATGTCCTCATTCTTTTATTCCCTCTTTGGATAGCCCTTGTATTTTCTATGGGAAGCCAATAAATTTTTTGTCCTTTATTTCATAATTTTGCTCAAGTTTTCTTTAGTATACACATACCAGCTTTTTGCTGATGTTTTCTTCTCTTTTCTTCTTTTTTCGGGTATGCTTCCAACCCCTTTGTAACTGAGATTTTGGGAGATTTGAAGAGGTGGTTAGATGACCCTCAGCTTGATCTTTGGCATATAAGTTTAGTTTTCCTATTAGACACCCCTGTGTGGTGAAGTGATGTATTATGTTATCAAACTTTGTAAATTATTAGATAATGGTATTTTCCTCTGCTACTCATTGTGTTATGATAAATACATGTTGAATGAATTGGTCTGTATCCCTTTGGCAAAAACTTTTATGTGGTGTTTGGTTCCAGGGATGTTGCCTTTTATTTCTAGTAGGGAGTGGTTCCCCTTTGGGATCCCTCTCCTTACAGTATGGTATCTGAGCCACTAGCAGTCGGTTATCTAACTATTTTATGCTCGTCTCCCTTAGGATGTTTACCTTTATCTTAGGTTGCTTACACCTAGTACCTTGCCTTGTGTAGGCAAAACCCTAATGGCGGGAGATAACTCAACTGTTGACAACCAGTACGGTTACGAGAAACCCCAAAACCTTAGGTTTGGTCAGGGGACCTCAGCTTCTGCATGTTTGGGTGTAGTCATCTCTCCAGAGAAAGAGTTGGCTATGTATCGACAACTTTTTGCTACTTCCATGGCATGAAAGATGAAAGACCCGTATGTACCTGAAATGCCTAAGGAGTTTTTGATCATGGAGTTCATGAATATGCAACCACCCTCTTTCAAGGGTGAGGGTGAGATAGAGTGGTCAACAAAGTTGATGATTGGGTGTTAGCCAGTGAGAGGACTTTTGATGGTATGGCATGTCCTCCACATTAGAAGGTTAGGTTTGCTTCATATGTCTTCGAAGGACCAACAAGAGTTTGGTGGAATGGTATTGCAAGGACTAGAGATATCTCAACCATGACTTGGGTGGATTTTTTGGCTTTCTTCCATGGGAAGTACATCTGTACTACCACTTTGAAGAAAAAGGAATCTAAGTTCTATAGTTTGAAGCAAGGTCCCATGTTAGTGTTTGCTTATGTACAAAAATTCATGTCTCTTGAGAGATATGCTTCTTGACTTAGTGAAGAACGTAGAGCTGACCTATATCTACAAGGAATCAATTACAATGTGGGTCGTGCTCTTATCCCACAACTTCCTTTGACCTTTCAGCAGTCAGTTGATAAATCATTGGCTGTGGAGTCTTACCCAGGGTCTCAACCTAGGGAGTTTGACAAGAAGAGGAAGTCCTCAGGTGATGAACAGAAAAGGGGCAAGTGTGCTAAGTGCAATGGTTACCATTCTGATAACACCAATTTTTGTGATGTTTTTGCCCTTTATTCTGTTATCAAAACTGCCCTTTTCTGCTATTTTTCTCTCTTTTATAAGTACTTTTGTAATAATTGGCCAAGCAACGCTCTTAATCCAATATTTCCATCTTTTGCAGAGTTTTTCCTCATTTTGGTACGATAAGGCCGTCCCGGCCCACAAATAAGTTCAAGTCTGCATCGGCCTTCCTGATGCCCGATACGACCTCTGCCTGACAGGGTGGAGCGACACAACGACGCATGACAAGGATGTCGCGCAAGAAGAAAGCTGACGGACGACATGTCTTCTACCCGACAGGGGGCCAAATTCGCCACGACAACCCAAGCTTGTCGCGCGACACAGCCACCCACCATAAGGCGTCGTCCATCACGTGACCGACAGTCGACACCCATGTTCCGAGTGATACCAGTATCGGCCGCCCACTGACCCGTGAAAAAGGAGGACACGTGGCGCTTCGAGCACCATAACTTCCCCCAACCGCTGCCTATAAATAGCAGCTACAGGAAGCCGAAAAGACAGTTCGGACAGTTGGGAACTTTGAGCGATCTTCGAAGGAAAACTGTGAGAGCAAGAGTATCGCGCCCCAGTGCTCGTGTCGGGCAACTCTAGGTAAGCTCTTCCTCATCCAGAGAGGGAGGGGATGGTTCACTTAGGACCGTCTCGGGCAACACTGCGGGCCGACATCGGCCAACGTAGACAAGCGACACAAGTACCCGATAGTAGAACGCATCGCTCCATGCCCGACATGATATCAAACCCGATATGCTTCACCCGTCATGCGTGCTGCCCGAGAGGCTGCGCCGCCCGACATGAGCGTATCGGCCAGGGTCCTTGAGAGATACAGTCGGCCATCATAGTGTGCCGCCTGAGAGGGTGTATCGCCCGAAACTGCTGTATCGGGCTAGGCCCCTGACCGGTATCGGGCTGGAAAGCCGCAGTAGCCTGTCGTCCTTCTACATCAAGAAGGCGATATCTATCTTTAATTCTGTTATTTAATTCTTTACTTCTGCAATGTATTAAGACCCTTAATGTTTATGGGAATGGAAGAGCTTAATTACTTGTTGCTCTATGCTTGGTGCAAAATGTTGGATGACTGCTATGTTTGGTATCTGAACTCTAGCTTGTATGTTTGGATCGCGTTTCGCTTAGCTACCGAATCGTGTTTTCCCGTCGCAACAACTTCGAAAGTTGTATTGTGGCTCTAGTGTTTGGGCTGATTCTGGAGTACGAGAGTTCCTGGAACGGAGTTGTTTCAGTAACATTCCACTCTAACTTAAGCCCAGCAACCTCGAGAGGGGTGTTGATGTTTGGTTAGAGGTACCCGCTCTGAGAGGAGGGGTGCAGGATGTTACTGCTACCGCTTGTTTTGCTGAAGTCTTATCCTTCGTACCTTGCTCTAGCTCTAGTTTTATCTTTCTGTTTCTGTTGCATGAAAACCCCTAAAAACTTCTAAATGACAAAAACCTTAAATCTTTCTTGTAGCTCCAGTTGGAGATAGTTTTCTTTATTTTGTTTGTGACATCTTGTTGTTTCCCTTTTGGGAAATTTACTATCTTTTCATACCTGCCAGAGTGTAGCGTGTCGATTCTGGGTTCTCAACACTACCACCCTTGTCCCTGTGTTCGACCCCATATATCTACTTCGACCCCGTAAGCAAAGTTGTGGGGGCCTAGAAGGATTCAGGTTTATAAATGTAAAAGCTCAACTACCTCAAATCCGCCTCCACTTTTGGACGTGAGATTTAGGCCAGGTCAACTTTTTGGCATCGTTGCCAGGGACAAGGCAAAACAGCACTATTGACGAATCCGAATCCACTAACTACACTCATGTGCCTCAAGCTTAGAAATGAGCTTGACAACACTCTTTTCTTTCTTTTGTTATTTTACTATCATTACTCTTTGCACAAAATAATAATTCCATTTTCTAAAACTTGATTTCTTGTGCCATTTCAGGGACTCTGAAGTGCGGTGATCTATTCTGCCAAACACCAACACCAATATGCCTCCTCGCGTCGAACCCCAGCATTCTGGAAGAGAACGCCAAGGGAGGAGGCCTGACTCGCCGCCACCCGAAGGCGACGACCGGTACGACGGTAACGCCGAAGATCCAGAATCAGGAGAACAAGAGGAGGGACATCGCCGCGATAGATGTCATGGCCGCCAGAGGCACAGAAGAAATCACGGTAGTCAGGAACGACGACGTGACGCCAGCGATAGCAACGACTGCAACATCTACATCCTGGAATGGATAGCGAATAAAGAAACGCCTAACCAGCTCCACCACATCGTCTATCACAGCAGAAGGGGAGAATATGTGTGGGAGCTTCTGTCTCACGTAGGCACAACCTCACTAGAATAAACATTACCCCACCTTATCTACTTCACAACTCTGGGACAGAGTGTGGAGTAAGTTTGGGGGGGTACCAAGTACCAGTGAGGGAGGTACAAAATTTTGAAAAAAATTTCTGAATTTTCTAACTAAATTTTCTTCATTCTTTTGTCTCAAATTCTTTATTCTTTTGTTCTTTATGTACATAGATATGTTCATATCAAAGCTTTGAAAGTTCTTTTTGTTTATATCATCTCCATACTTACATACAAAGTTGCTATAATAGTGAAAACATGTTGTGACTTCTTGCAAAGTTTGCTTTCTATGTGCTTAACGAGATACAAGTTCTGTTATATCTTTTTGATAATGCTGCCTCAAACAAATAAAAGATTACATTTTTCCGTGCCAAAAATTAAAAAAAAAATGAATAATCTCGCAAATGGCTAAGAGACGAGTATGGAGAAGGAAAAAGCTGCCCAAACAGCAGAAATCTCTTTTGTTTCCCTCACCCAACGAAAATCCCAAAAAGAGAAAGAAGCCTTATGAGTGTGAATAAAAGCATGAGAGTTGTGCCAATAAAAGAAGAAAAAAAATATATATATATATATATATATATATATATATACACACACTTGTTTTCCAAAAGTACCCATCTTTAGGCATGGTAGATATGGGGCAGTGGTATGTAGGATGTGAAATCACTGCTCTAAAGCCAACTGGCTTGGACTGCAGGGACCACTTGCCCGTTAACGGACCCTTACCTGGATGGACTAATGGGAAACAAGAAAAACCCCAAAAAGCCTTAGCCTACCCTATACACAACTTTCTGCCCCAAAAATAAAGTTGTTTGGTGTGTAAGCTAACTTCGGAATCATACAACAAAGTATCACCGAAGCTGTAGAGAAGAATCTTACTTAAACAATAAGGCAGGAAAAACAAAGTCTTTTGTTCGTAGTGAGACAACATTATCTCTAAGGCATTGCGATTCTTGTTTCACCTTTTGAACAGAAAACTACTCTGAGCAGAAGAAGCATCACTAAATAAAGTTTAAATATTGATTGAGGACAATCAAAATGCTAAGTTTGGGGGAGTTGATAACACCAATTTTTGTGATGTTTTTGCCCTTTATTCTGTTATCAAAACTGCCCTTTTCTACTATTTTCCTCTCTTTTATAAGTACTTTTGCAATAATTGGCCAAGCAACGCTCGTAATCCAATATTTCCATCTTTTGTAGAGTTTTTCCTCATTTTGGTATGATAAGGCCGTCCCGGCCCACAAATAAGTTCAAGTCTGCATCGGCCTTCCTGACGCCCGATACGACCTCTGCCCGACAGGGTGGAGCGACACAACGACGCACGACAAGGATGCCGCGCAAGAAGAAAGCTGACGGATGACACGTCTTCTACCCGACAGGGAGCCAAATTCACCATGACAACCCAAGCTTGTCGCGCGACACAGCCACCCACCGGCAGGCGGCGCCCGTCACGTAACCGACAGCCGACACCCCTATGTCGAGCGATACCAGTATCGTCCACCCACCGACCCGTGAATAAGGAGGAAACGTGGTGCTTCGAGCACCATAACTTCCCCCAACTGCTGCCTATAAATAGCAGCTACATGAAGCTGAAAAGACAGTTCGGACAGTTGGGAACTTTGAGCGATCTTCGGAGAAAAACTGCGAGAGCAAGAGTATCGCGCCCCAGTGCTCGTGCCGGGAAACTCTAGGTGAGCTCTTCCTCATCCCGAGAGGGAGGGGATGGTTCACTTAGGACCGTCCTGGGCGACACTGCGGGCCGACATCGGCCAACGTAGATGAGCGACACAAGTGCCCGACAGTAGAACGCGTCGCTCCATGCCCGACATGATATCGAACCCGCTATGCTTCGCCCGTCATGCGTGTCGCCCGACATGAGTGTATCGGCCAGGGTCCTTGAGCGATACAGTCGTCCGTCATAGTGTGCCTCCCGAGAGGGTGTATCACCCAACAATGCTGTATCGGGCTAGGCCCCTGACCAGTATCGGGCTGGAAAGCCACAGTAGCCTGTCGTCCTTCTACATCAAGAGGGCGATATCTATCTTTAATTATGTTGTTTAATTCCTTATTTATGCAATGTATTAAGACCCTTAATGTTTATGGGAATGGAAGAGCTTAATTACTTGCTGCTCTATGCTTGGTGCAAAATGTTGGATGACTGCTATGTTTGATATCTGAACTCTAGCTTGTATGTTTGGATCGCATTTCGCTTAGCTACCGAATCGTGTTTTCCCGTCGCAACAAATTTGAGAGTTGTGTTGTGGCTCTAGTGTTTGGTCCGATTCTGGAGTATGAGAGTGCCTGGAACGGAGTTGTTTCAGTAACATTCCACTCTAACTTAAGCCCAGCAACCTCGAGAGGGGTGTTGATGCTTGGTTAAAGGTACCCACTCTAAGAGGAGGGGTGCAGGATGTTACTGCTACCGCTTGTTTTACTGAAGTCTTATCCTTCGTACCTTGCTCTAGCTCTAGTTTTATCTTTCTGTTTCCTTTGCATGAAAACCCCTAAAAACTACTAAATGACTAAAACCTTAAATCTTTCTTGTAGCTCCAGTTGGAGATAGTTTTCTTTGTTTTGTTTGTGACATCTTGTTGTTTCCCTTTTGGGGAATTTACTATCTTTTCATACATGCCAGAGTGTAGCGTGTCGATTTTAGGTTCTCAACACTACCACCCTTGTCCCTGTGTTCGACCCTGTATATCTACTTTGACCCCGTAAGCAAAGTTGCGGGGGCCTAGAAGGATTCAGGTTTATAAATGTAAAAGCTCGACTACCTCAAATCCACCTCCACTTTTGGACGCGCGATTTAGGCCAGGTCACATCCTCCAGTAAAGTGTTCTCAAGACAAACCTCATCATAATACACTAGTGGTATGTCACTATTTCAATGAACCTGGACACATCCGACCTGATTGCCCTAAGCGTCGTAATGGTCAAGCTCCAATGCAACAACACCAAGCACCACCTCAAAATTAGGGTAAAAATAATGGTAACAATAATAGAGGCAGACATATGGAATGAAAAGCTGGAAGAGTTTTTTCTTTGGATGGTGAAGAAGTTAATGATGATGAACAAGAGCAAGTTAACCCATAGTTCCATAGATTAGTCTTTACAAGTTATGTTTCCTTTTTGCATGTTGCTTGTGTAGTTGGATGTAAGAATTATAGTTGAACCTTTTGTATCTAAAGTTTAGTTTGATATAATAAGATGAACCCTTTTAAGGAGTGGTGGATAAGTTTTCTTATGGATGTTTTGGTTTCAAGGACAAAATACTTTTAAGGGGTACTGTGTTGTAACATACCAGATCTAGAACCCTACCTTAGTAGTTTGACCCCTTTTGACTTAGAAAGGATAAGCTAATATGTAACTAAGCCAATAATGAAATCTAAAAGGTGTCACAAGAGGTGTAACATAACAAATTATGCTTAATAAGCATATATGACACATATGGTGATAATAAGAATATAATTGGTTGAATAATGAACAATTGGGCCACTAATAGGCCATATGACCTATCTCATAAAAAGAAGTTCCAAAAGTAAAATCTAAATTTAAAATCATGTTCCTTGGGTCCCAATTTCCTTGGGAGTCAAGTTTCACATTATTCACATTATAATAATTCATTTAATTCAAATTTGAAAAGAAGATGTGTGTTTTCCCCAAAATATCAAATAAAATAATAACTTACTCCAAACAAGGAAAATAATCTTATATTCATAATCTACATAATAAATATATCCTTTGGGTTTTTTTATCCAATTGGGAGACATTTTGCTTAAAAGGTGAAACCAGGAGAGAGAAAGTGTGTAGAACCTTCAAAATATTAAATAAATACTCAAACAACTCCAACATGTAAAATTAATGGCAAATTCATATCCAACACATTAAAAATGACTTGTGGTTCAAGTTTCATCAAATTTGGATAAACCTAATGCCATTAATGAAGGAGGAAAGAGAAAATAATATTTTATTTATTTAGCCCATTAAAAGTTGCCAAAAGGCAAAACTAAGTGCATAATTGGAATCTACATGCCTTAATTGGCCTCTGTGAAAAATTCCACCTATTTGGGATAAGGATAGAACCCTTAAGGGAAGAGAGAGAAAAGAAGACATTAATTTGGGGAAAACCTTGGTTTTAATCGATTTTCCAAGTTATTTTAAATGTCAGGTTATTTAATTGAATTTCAAACTAAGATCTCCCTATCACATGTTTTACATATGTGCTCCTTTCTCTCAATCATTGGATCTTGAGTTGGATGGCATCTAGTCGTCTCCTACCTTGAGTAGGAGCCCGACTCGGGTTGCACAATACCTGAATTTTTTGGATTTGCTCATTCTCTCTCCCTCCTCCACCTTTCACCATGATTTTTATTTCCTTATGCTTGGGAAAGGATTGTGAATCCGATGACCCTACTTTCCCTAGGTTTTGCTTTCCCAATCCAAAACCCCCAAAAGCTTCCCAACGGCCCTGTTTCCTTCTCGCCTATCCACCTATCTTTCCCTATATATATGACACCCCTAAGCATCCTCAACCCCAACTTAGCTCTTCTCTCTCTTCAATTGGAACGATCACTTCGTGGAGATGCCCGACCTACTCCATTTTGGGTTTCCAGTGGCCGCGACCTCGACTAGACTCTCTTTGCCGTCTTCGACTCAATTTTTAGCTAGCAAGCTTCCCCATGACCCAATGGTTGGTTTTCCATCGCTTATGCACCCCGATGTGCCTCGAGTTGCTCAGTCCTATAGCTGAGCCACAATGCTCGCCAGAGCTTCATCGATTTAGCTTTCTGGTGCTTTTATAACCACAAAACCTCTTTCGTTGGCTTCTCCTACCTTTGAGTGTTATTTTCCACACTCTGGTTTGCTTGCTCGCATTCTAGTTCTTCAGTTTTGAGTCACGTTTTCTTTCCTCTGTTACTTTTCATTTTTTGGCGAAACCCTGGCGTCAAGGTCCATCTTCACCTAGACTTTGTTTGCAACTCTCCATTGGCTTCGACTGACTTTGGAGAGTTCAGGGAAGGGGTTAGTCTGACCATTTTACGGCGTGTGAAGGGCTTTCCTTTCCAGTCATTGTTCTACTTTGTAGTCATGGTTTTTCACTGTCGAAGGGGAACAAAGCTCCGACTAGTTTTACTATTATGCCCTTCATGTTCTATTATTCTTGATTTCTCACCAAAGGACAGATTGGTCTTTTTGCCTCATTCTTCTCTCTTTTGTTTTTCTCTGGGATTTGCTGAGCTGGTTGAGTGCCCGCTGACATGGGAGGCTCGGAGTGGCCGGCCCAAGCCAACTAGGCCTCTCCCTCTCTCTCCTCTCTCAACTCTGATTTCCTGATATGTAATTATCTGATTGACTAATGTTAAAAAATTAATAACATATTAATGGATAATCAGAAAAATATGGAAAAATATTCTTAGAATAAGAATAATAAGATCTAAATAATGGTATAATTTTGTTAACTAAATCCAATGAATAATAACATATGTTTTCATAAATCTAATTAATTAGAAGTTGATTTATAAAATTCATAACTAATTATTTATAAGACAAAAAATAAAATAAATTATGTTTTGGAATCCTAATAACATAAACTAAAAGATGGCATAATTTTCATAACCTAATTCACACATAAATAAAAAGGTGGTTTTTAGGGTTTGGTTAATGTGTATGAAATTTACATAAAATCTGTATATGTGTTTAATAAGCTCTTTGGTGACCAAGACTTGGATCTAAAAGTTATTTGAACTTTGGATTTTGATATTGAGGTATGTTGTATACCCTATTCCTCTATGTTGAGCAATTCACCTATCTTATCATTCTTTTGACTATGGCCTACACTTATGTCTATTCTCTTGATATCTTGGTTCGTGTGAACTATCTTTCTTGTTGTGGACTTGGATATTTTCTTGATACCTATCTTGTGCCTTTGTGCATGTTGGTCTTATATAATGATGTGTGCCCACTTTGAAGTGGATGTTTATATTTTTGTGTTGTCCATTGTGTGATGGCAACATTGTATAATTTTGAATATACTTTTCTACTTGCCTCTACATTTTACATGCTATGTGATTCAGTAGCACTAGAGTGGTGTAATTGTATTAATTTTTGTGTGTGTGCCCTTTATACTTTTGGGATGGTGGTGGTGGTGCCTCATACCCGAGTTTCAAGGATGTGAAGAGTTGGCTCAACTTTTATATATTGGGAGTTTGGCAGTGCATCATTCTCTATCAGGTTTCAAGGATGTGAAGCCTTGGCCACCATTATTATTTATATTGTTCTAGGGCTATGTTTATCTCACATGCATGCAAGTTGATGACTGTGGGGTGTGTGCCATACTATCTTTGTATGTGCTAGTATGGCATGATTTTAGTTGTTTGATATGGCAATTATCACTTTTATTGATGTTCTCATTCTTCTATGCTCTCTTTGGGTAGTCCTTGTCTTTTCTATGGGAAGCCATTAAATTTTTTGTCCTTTATTTCATATGTTTGCTCAAGTTTTCTTTAGTATACACATACCATCTTTTTGTTGTTGTTTTCTTTTTTTCTCTCCTTTTGTGGGGTATGCTTCTAACCCTAGGTTAGATCAAGGAGAGGTGAACTTCGACATCAACTATCTAAGCTTTTAGTAGATTTGAAGAGGTGGTTAGATTACCCTCAGCTTGATCTTTGGCATATAAGTTTAGTTTTCCTATTGGACTCCCATGTGTGGTGAAGTGATGTATTATGTTATCAAGCTTTGTAAATTGTTAGATAATGATATTTTCTACTGCTACTCATTGTGTTATGATACATGCATGTTGAATGAATTGGTCTCTATCCCTTTGGTGAAAAATTTATAAGGTCTTTGGTTCCAGGGATGTTGCCTTTTTATTTCTAGTAGGGAGTGGTTCCCCTCTGGGACCCCACTCCTTACAGAGATGGTTACAAAACCACACCCTCTCAGGACCTAGTAGTTATGTTGGGTTGGGTTCAATAGTATCCCTACCTAGAGTGGGTTCTCTTGTAAATAATAATAATAATAATAATAATAATAATAATAATAATAATTAACAATTAACAATTTTATAAAAGAGTATTTTTTGCAATGGAAAGATAAATGTTCTTAGAAGGAGTTACTTTTTCATGAAGGAATCATGTGGTATCAATCTATGTAATTTATGTTGTATGTCATCCAACCAACTAAAGTAAATTCAAGAAATTAATCAATATGAACAAAAATGATATGCAACCATGTGTTACAAACAACTCAAATCGTATCTTAGGTTTTCTGTGGTCATTTTAAGGCTTTGATTATCAACATGGGTTTGGTTCCATGTATTCACACCTTAAGGTTAGAAAACCCTAAATTTTCATTTTATACCGTAAAGCCCTTCAATTATTTCTTCATCATTGAATTAACTTCCATCAACCTCAGAAATACCATTGTTTGTTCAAAAGATGAGTGAATATTTAACTTTGGCATTAGATCCATATTTTATGGGTATAGATTCACCAAGTTCAACAAAAGTAGGTTTTTATTGCAAGTTGAACTATACAAGAGAGAATCCTAAGGTTCAAGCTTCAACATATTTCAAAGGATGGTGTAAGTACTTAGATCAATTCATATTATTGATCTGATTTTTATAAAAACATAATTTCAAGTTTAGCTTATTACTCGTATTTCAATCATCTAAAGATGATATTTAAAATATAAGGGAGATATAATTAGAAATAGTCCTCAAAATCATTTTTTTCTTCGAATTCCTCATTTTATTATCATCAAAATTGACTACTTGTTTGTAATTTCTAGATAAAGGATGTAATTTCTAGCGGTTTTGTAAGAACCGCTAATTTCTTGGATTTTCCACTAGATAAGAGAGCTTTTTACCATTTTGGAAAAACACAAGTCACCAATCCCTTGGTTAAGGGTTGATTGGAGGTGTGGATTTGAGGATCAGGAGGGTACAATCCACTAGACTAAAAAATAAGAAAGGATGCCTTTCAGTTTGTTGGATGAGAATCCAACGAGCATTGTTGTCTCCCCACCCTATACTGACTCCAAACCATGCAAAGGGGAAGCAGTTGTTGTAATGGAAAGGTGGTAGGATTATCAGAGAAAATACAATAGGAAGAGAAAGAGGATCCAGGGAACAAAGAGGCCCCACCCATGGTCGGGGTGAAAATTGCAACTTGTTATGGAGTTTTTATGGAGGGTTTACGCCCTGGATTAGGATTTAAGAACTTAGACTTATTTCGTATGTCAATGGATGGAAGTTCAAATGTCCATGATCTAGGGTTTGAAAGAGTGTGTATTTGTAGGGGGAAATATTTGCAAAGAGGAGAGGAGTTGAAATAGATATGTATGTGAGGTGAGAGAGATAATGGAGAGAGAAAGTAGGGGGTAGGTGAGTGGTGACTTACATGTTACTTTCCCAGATTGGCGTAAGTTTGAAGAAGGTCAATGGCCATTGATTTTAGATCAGATGGTCAAGAAGAGGAGTGACATATCAATGAGGCAAGAACTTGCCTCCCTGAGATTCTCATTTCATTGAATGTGACATATAATTAACATTAATATTTACTATAATTGGTTTCTTTATTTTCTTGTTTTTTTATAAACTTTCCAGAAAGGATATCTCATTATTGGTAACATCAATGACCACCAGATTTTGACCGCTACTTATTTATCACTAAGTATGACAACCAAACCTTGAGACTTAGACTAATCACATGTGGTACTAATGCTAAACACAACAATGAAAATTACAAAGTTTTTTGCATAAAATAAAATGATATCTAAATCATGTATGATTTGAGCATATCCAAACTTGATTGAAGTACACAGATCTGTCCTACATTTCTTTTCTGATATTAAACATGGAAAACATAATAATATAAGATGAAAATCTAGGATATCAGTTACATAAGAGAAAAAAGAACTAGTTCACCTACATTACGACAAGTCTAAGTTATTACGACATTTTCATAAACACTCAGAACCCCAAGTAAGCTAAGAGACCAACTCTATCTACTATCTAATACCACTACTACTATTAGTACTATTAACACCACCTCTCAAGAGTACTAGAGACACACTTCCTTATCTAAGGGTGATTTTAATTTCTTGACAAAACCAGAGAAACATTGTATGTAGAGTGATGAGTTATATGCCTAGTGAATGAATAACTCAATGGAACAATTAAAACACTAAATTTAGGTAATTAAATGTAGTAATTAGTTTAATCCTATAAGTTATTTAACAAAGTAGGGTTATAAGCATTTGAAGGTGCATGTAAATTCTAAAAATAAAGTTCAAGTAAGAAGATAATACCACATCAAACAATATCATGATCTCTTAACCAAACAAATTAAATACTCAAATAGAAAAGGATATTGTTTAACTCTAACTACTAGTTCTTTGTTCACTTTTAACTTTGCCCCTAAACTCACATGTATTGTACCATCAAAGTAAAATCCACTAATGTGTGACATACTATACAATTCTTAAGGTAGACTCGAGACCATAGGATTGCTATTAACTACATGGGTCTTCTGTGAAGTTGCCATGTCTAGCCTAACAATGGCTAAACAACGTCCATAAACTTTGACCCCTTGTCTTGGATATTCAAGAGGGGTGTCTCTAGACTAAAAAGCCCCAACTCTATGTAATGTGGTTCCACTAGGGATAACACGCAACAAGGAGTAAAGAAACTATATTGAGCTAAAACTAGTACAATCGATATAGCCAATATGTGTTGGCTACTCTCTACACTTAAGAGAACAGGAAACTACTTGTTCCTTGTGACTAGGTCACGATCTAGGCGATACTATTTTGGTATAAGTCACTAGTCAATAACCTATTTCACGCTTCTTGGTACAAATATCCTAGGAAGAATTCTATAGTATTTGTGGCACTATTTTACCATATTAACTATCAATAGATTTTTTATACATAACAACACAAGGATGTCACATATATATTAACTTTCACGTAGTTAAGCGATATTTTTCCTGGACATCCATCATAAACTAATGATATTCAAAATAGTTTCCAATGCCTAGCACATCAATACACCCAATTCAAGAAATCTTAACAATTCACCAACATTGTGTCTGAAAAACCACAAATATCAAACATTATATTTCTAGAAAAAATGAAATAATTAGTTAAATTCTTTAAAAATTTAGTAGATATACTTTTCCATATTTATTTTGTCTTGAAATCATCTATTGCTCATAATTTCAAACACAAAATGGCTTTCTTAAAAAAATAATATATGAACAATGTCGGCGAGCAGTAGCTCAGGTGGTCGCAGCACGGGGCCCCTGATGAAGGGTCTCGGGTTCGAATCCCCCTAGTGGTGTTGTTCGGAATTGTTTCTCCCGTAGCGCAGCCGGCCTCTGCGTGACTTAATGGGCTACGCTCCTTACGAGATGGGGTTGAGCTCCCCAGGTTGGGCTCGGCACAAGCCTTACGAGTCTCTTGGGTTACCAAAAAACAAAAAAATATAATATATGAACAGTAAATTCTAGAATGAACATCAAGGAAGAAAATGAGATTTTTGAGAAAAATTAACTAAACTAGTGTAAGAAACTGTAGAATTGAATTCATCACTCACCTAACACCTAGAATGCATAAATTTAAATTTTCTTGGAGAGTACATTGACTCCAAATTAAACAATAAGTGTAGAACTTGTGTTGTTCTTCCATAAATACGCTTCTACGTAGCACAAAAACCTAATCTAAGAAGAGAAAGAAAGAAAGGAGGGGGAAAAAGATAATTGGTGGTTCTCTATAAAAATATGAACATAAAAACAAAATACAGGAGATGTTCTTCCCCTTTTATTGAAATCTTCTCAAATTGCCCCGCAATCGTTAGAAAAGATAAAAATGATGGTATGGAAATATGGTAAAGGTACTACAGAACACATATCTGAAATATGAGAGGATATATCCTAAGTTTTCTAAAATAAAATTGAGTTTGACTGACAGACATGCTGCAGCTTGTCATAGTTGTGCCTGCTTGTCGTGTATGCAATATATATATATATATATATATATATATATATATATATAGAGAGAGAGAGAGAGAGAGAGAGATATATATATAGATATAATACTGCAATATCATGTAAAATTTATGTTCAATGTGCTAATTCATAAAATTCTTTACAGATATAGATGCTCCATATCTATGTAATCTTACTGGTTGTATTTATTTATATAGTTTCATTTTATTTGTTCACTTTTAGGAAAATTTTAAAATCAACAAATCACCACTTTCACAATAGATCATTTTTCATATGAGAACCCATCATGAAATCCCATTAGTAGTTCATATAATATAATAATTATGATATTTATGCACATTTTCATAATTATATTATCAAGGAGAAAAATTAAAATCATGTCTTCAGTAGGATTTTATTCTTCCAAAATCCATCAGATAAATATTAACATCCATCAGACGTGTTATAGACAATAGATATCTAAAATAACATTTATAATAGAAAATTTTAAATTTTCTCTCAACCCATATTTATTATTGTAAATAAAATATATATGAAGAATGGACTGAAAATGAACATATTTAGTTGGATGATGATTTCATAACCGTGTCTTACCTACTAAACTGAAGTCAGATCTTAACATTAATTCTTAGTTTTGACCAAGTTTCACCCTATTAGGAAAATATTTAATTGATCAATTAAACTATTTAGCTATGTATGGCCATACTACATAATTAAAATATTGGACTAGTAAGGAAAGTCTAAATGACATGAAACTATAGGATATTTGTATATTTCTCTTTTATGACCATAAATTATGTCCATGAAATTTCTTAGTTGAATATATTTTTCTTGACCTTCAAATCATCCTTACATTAACTTGAAGTAGCAGTCTCCAACATATTTTATAATCTCATTAAATGTTCAAAACTTAAAAGCATCTATCTAAAATAGTATTATAAACAAAATGGATCACCATAATTTATATTCTCTAAACCGAACCACAATTAATTTATTTGGTGTCTCAAAGAACACTAGAGAAATATTAAAACGACCACATTTTTATTGAGAACCTTAAAATTCTTATTCAATCACAACTTTTACAAAAGTAAAAAGGAGAGGAAGTTCTAATATCTCACAATTCGTTTGTTTCTTATCTTGACCTATTATCTTAGCAATCGTAAATTTTGACTGTGGGATTAATGCCAGTGGCATTTGTGCTTATCTTTGATGTTATCCTCTCTAATTGAGATCTCAGTCATCCAGACAGTGAATGAGAAGTGTCCCTTCTTTTGGTTGAGATCCAAGAAAAATGTCTCCAAAAATTAGAATTTTTTGATGATTATCATTACAATACATTTATTTAGGGAGCTTCATATCTTCTTCGTGAAGACCTTGCACAAAATATGAAACTTGTGTGTCTGTTCACTAATGATTTCCCCTCAAATATATGAAACTTTGGGATTTTTGACGCATAATTTGTTCAAGGCCTTGACTCAATATTAAATTTTGTGTCCATAATCCCACATATAATTCCTTAGCAGACGTGACATAATGTGAATTGTATATCTCAAATATGAAATTGGACAATGTGATCATGGTACATCTTTGGCACAAAAAATCCTCCTACCAGTAATCGGTTTTCTTATAACTTCTAGATTCAGTTTCATCTTACTTGGGGGGGAGGGGGGGTCACGTTCCACTATGTCTAGAACCTTAACCATGAAAAAGCAAGATTACCATCCAGCTTTGCCAAAGATTAAAGTGGCCACAGTTGAACTTTACCATACGTACTTGACATATCAAAATTACTATGTGTGAATTCTTGACGAACCATGTTATTTGTGGAGGAAAATGATTTCTCATTGTTGGAGATAACTTTTATACAGACAATAATCATGCAATAGCAATAAAGATTTATAAGCAAGTTAACGTATCAAAATAAAATGTCAAGATATTGCATGATAAAGTGAATAAACGGATAGATCAGGCCATCTAGATGGAGCTAATTACTTCGAGGAACCAGGATCAGATCGCCTAGAAGTGGACAATGTGGGATTAAACTGACCTTCCATTTATACATAAGACAAAAATACTTTTTCTCCTTCTTCTGTGTACTAATTACACCTTTTATAGGCTTAACCCGTGCAAAATTCCTACAATATGACAGAAGCGGAAAAGCTAACACAAAGCATGCGAATCTTGCTCGTCAATCTATTCATGTGCGTCACCAATTAGATGATGAGGCATTTGGCTAACCCAATTACTCACAGTTGGTTAAATTTCTGTAGTTTGGCATTCGGGGGCGGAAAACACATCGTGTGATTTACGCAGTCCTCTTTCAATGGCATTTCTTATCAAGTCAGTTATATTATAGAAAACATAGGAATGTAGTCTCTCCGGCTCTTACACACATCCAACATGCGGCGCGGAAATTAGTGCAGCACGCACTGCCCTCCTTTGACGCGCGTTTCAAGTGCATTTGAAGTGGTTTTGTAATGTGGGCCCCAGTTTTTTGTGATTTGACAGCTCACAGGGTGGTTTCATGAGTGACTTGGCATAAGTAGGTGGTGGGTGAGATGTAGGCTGATTTGATTGATTTGTGGAGAGATAATGAGTGGGAAAATAAGAGACAAATTTATATTGCGTATAACTTTCAATATGTAGTGTATTTTTGACGAAATAAAAATACTAGATTAGTTACAAAGTTTACAATACAACAAAATTAATATCGATATACTTTGTGAAATATATTATGGTGTTAAAAATAAATTTGCGCATTACAAATTAAGTGTCATACATGCAAAACATGATGTATTGCAAAAAATAGGTGCATTGATACAATACTAATTGGGCACAATCATGTTCGAATTGAGCGCATTCAAATTGAAACTAGGCGCATTAAAGTTCAAATTGGGCGCAATCAAGTCTGAATACTAGCTACATTGAAACAACAGGAATGGGCCGCAATCATGTTCAAACTGGGCAGATTCAACTCATAGCTGAGCGCATTCAAGTTCACATTGGGTTCATTCAAGTCCAAACTAGGCACAATCAAGTTTGAACTGGGCTTTTATGTCCAAACAGAGCGCAATCAAGTCCAATTGGGCACAATCAATTCTGAGTTGGGAGCAATCAAGTCCAAACTGAGTGCAATCAAGTCTTAACAACGTTCAAGTTCAAATAGGACACAATCAAGTCTGAATTGGACGCAATCAAGTCTGAATTGGACGCAATCAAGTCCGAACTATACACAATCAAGTCCGAACCAGACGCAATCAAGTCCGAACTGCTTGCATTCAAGTCTAAAAATGAACACATGGGTGCAAGAAGAAGAAGTAGAAGAAGAAGAAGATGATGATGATGATGATGATGATGATGATGATGATGATGATGATGATGATGATGATGATGATGTTGATGGCGGTGGTGGTGATGGTGGTGGTGGTGGTGGTGGTAGTGGTGGTGGTGCATTGACAAGTAGGCGCATTACAATACTAACTAAGCGCAATCATGTGTAAAATTAGGCGCATTCAAATTTAAATTGGGTGCAATCAAGTTCGGATTGAGTTGAAGTCCGCACTAGGCGCATTCAATTCCAAATCGTAGGTATTTGATTGATTGTGGGGGAAATAAATATTTATTTTTTCTATTTTTATTATTTTTTGAAATATATTAATATTAATCTTATTGGAAAGTACTTTTTATAAGGATTCTAATGATTTTTAAATCGTGAAAAAATTTATTATATATCAAAAGTTACAGGCAAAAGAAGGAAAGAAAGTGAGTGAGCAGGAAAAGGAGGTGAGCACTCCGCCGGCGGCTGACATGGGCGGTTTCATCTATAGGGATGGCAAATGGGCACGTATGAACAACCCAAACCCATACCCATTATACCCATTTGGATTTTTACTTAACCCATACCCACCCCATTTGAAGAAAATACATAATAATACATACCCACACCCAACCCAATAGGTAATGGGTAACCATTATAACCTATCTTGACCAACTGTCAACATTTAGGCACTGGAAATTGAATTATTTTTTCAAAAGTGAAAATTGTTAAAAGACCCTCCAATATTATTTGCAACAACACAATTTACAACCTGACCCCTATATGTATGTGATATTTGCAATCCTATCCACAATTTTAATGAAATCTTCAAATATAATATTTGCACCAATGTCCATAGTTTACATGTAATCTGCAAATATAATATTTGCACCGACGTCCATACTTTACCATGTGGACACAATTTGCAATATGATCCCTGCATTAGTAATATTTGCAAATTCGTTCTTTTCATCTAGGGCTCCAAAATTACCCATTGGAAAACCACAATGAAGAACAAATTTGTTTCTTTTACTCCACGGTGCAAACTCCTACTATACTTTCAGGACATACATACAATTTTAGCTGTCTAAAACACAAATAATTTTGAATATCAACAACACAACTAATGCAAATAAGCATAACTCAAACTATAATGTACTTTTAAGAAAGACATACACACGATTTTCAGATTTTCAAATATCCAGTAACTCAATTTTACAATACTCAAATTTATTATCAAAATACAAAAAAAAGACTATTCTTTGATAATACAACTACGTTTCATGTATCCTCAACGACTTAATCAGCAACATAGTGACTAGTGAGTAAGCTATATATATTTTGGAGAGCTGCAAACAAAATACAAAATGAACAAACAGAACACAAAATGAACACAGAACAACCCAACGTGAATGAAACTGCAACGGACAAGCTACATTGAAATTTAAAAAAAAAAAGTAGTTGATTATACATCAATATAGGTTATACGAGCCAACAGCTACACAGTATTCAATTATCAACATGGTAGATTGCAGGTAAGAGCTACACAATATTCAATTATCAACATGGTAGATTGCAGGTAAGTACAGACAGCTCTACACTGCTGCCCATTCTGATAACTAACTGGTAGACTTGACTACCATGCCTTCGTTTTGGCAAAACTCTAGAATATGTCAATAGAAAAAGAAGAAGGAAAGAGCAGGGTTGTCCACAAACAACCCCCTGGAAACGGCGGCGACATGTCCACAAACCTCCGTTGCAGCGAAGTGCAACGCCAGTCGGGGAAGCCTGGGCCTAGGAGTAGGCCTTCGTGGAGGATGCAACGGAGGTCAGGTGGGAATCTGAACGCGTGGGCGGAATCGACGGCTTCGAGCTTGGTGTCCGAGAGGCCGCGAGCGACCTGGACACCGCAGGAGCGGAGCTAGTTTAGGCCAAAAAAAAAAAACTTAAATGGCACATTTGCCTTATTTTATTCTCTAAATGATACGTTCTTGAACTTATTGTCCACAATGGCACATTTGGGGAGCAATGCGTCCTTTTTTGGGACTCATTATTGTCTCATGATCCTATGTGTCCCATCAGCAGACACATTCCACCAATAAGTGTCAGTCGGGGACGCATTGCAGCAATGTGTCTCTATGCAGGACGCATTGTAGCAATGAATCTCCATGGAGGACGCATTGCATCAATGCGTCTCCATGCATGACACATTATTTTTTTTCAAATATTTTTGCAGTCACTGATATTCCTTCATGGTTATTGATATGTATATCAACGATATTGATTATATATGTAGATTTACAATTGTGTTCACTTGTATTTAGATGTCTATAATATACTCAATTATTATAAATTTGTCAATTTCAATAGCTCGTAACATGCATATGGAATATATAAGTGGTATTGCAACCAACATCAGTTGGTTCCTAATTGATTATATAATAAGAACTTAATCCCAAAAAAAATGAGATAGCAATTAAAAACAAGGGTAAAACATGAACCACCATGACGAGAAAATAATACACAATACACAACAGAATAATATGATAGATCCAAAATGAAATATGATAGATCCACATACAATAGATGTCTTCACAAAGGCATACATACAACACAGTACAATATATAAAAAACTAAGCACGTCCTCCTCGCCCACGACGTCCTCGCCCACCTCCATCTACATCTGGCTCCTCTATACTGATGTCATCTGGAGACGCCTGAACTGGGTACAACTGCGTAGGAGGATGCTGGCGAGCATCAGGGTGGAAATGAAAAGGTGGAGGTGGGGTGAGGGGTCTCTGAAAACCAAGATATGATGAATCAGGTGGGGTGCATCGTAAGAAATCAAACGGAGTAGGTGAATATGTGGCATAAGGTGGTTGTCAACTCTCATGAATAACTAGTGGTGGGAATGGAGTGTATGGAACAGAAGAAGAACTTGCTCCATGGTAGGATGCTGGATGAGGTGGGGTGATGCATGAAGAATAAGAACCAGCTCCTCCAAAGTATGGGCTTGTATGTCCCCATCTCATGAATTGAGAAGTGGGAGTGAGCTCGGGAGCAGTAAGTACAGGAGTAGGAGTAGGAGTAGGCTCAGGGGATGTGGTATGAGTGAGTATGGGATCCCACGGCCGAGTATAGTCGGGAAGACTGTCAAAGTAAGCCCCATGGATGCTACAGATGTAATCTCTGATCTGTGTAGGGACGTGCTCTAAAGCCGCTCGGATCGCCACCGTTGTTTGCACATGTAAAACAAAGTATGTACACATAATAAAGACCAATTACATATATTACAAATAACAATGATACAAATAACAGTTTGTAAAAGAAATAATAATGATACTCACAAATTCTTACTGGCAAAAACTTTGCAGGTAGTATGTGGCAGGAGGCATAGCTGGAGGGGGCACGATGTACTGGGGATGATACCATGCGTAGTGAACCTAAGGACTGAATATTGTATCAGTTGGTGGAGCGGGAACTAAGCTATCACGTCTATTGTTCTATAGATGCACCTCCCTCCTATAATGAAGCAGCCAATCCTCAGCTGCATGACCCCTCCCATCTATCCGGCTAATGTGACATCCAACTTATAAAAATAAGATTAACTAATACGGAAGCGATCACTAACAATAGATTACTGAAAATCACTAAAAATTAAAACCATTTACAAAGAGATCCATTCTCAGGAAAACTCTTTAAACAAGAACCACAGTATAATATTTACATACTGGTTCACAAAGTACATTCCATTTACCATCTCTTCTCGAGGAATATATATACATCATTGCTTTGCTAAAAAGCACAAGTAACAAATTCCTCGAGGCATTCAAACCAAAAATCTCAGATCGATTATAAAAACACTATCCACTGACTCCTAGGATCTGAGAGTACAGAGACGACACATAGGACTTATTATATACAAAGATTGACAACCAATATTTCCACCTGAAGGATTACTGCTATCCCTGTTGTTGCTGCTGCTTCTCTTCCTCGACTGTAGGGTTCCTACCTCTTTGTCGGCGTCTACCTAAAAATGTTGGATCCCACGGGGGTGAGACAAGTATAAAATTGCCCCAGCGAGAGATATAACTCTCCGTCAAAAACATTATTATTGCAGTTTAGTAGAAATAAACTAAATAGTGGAATCATATCTTTCAATACCAGATAAATCAATATCTATGCAGATTAGAGCAACATTTCTATTCAAGTATTTCAGTTATAACTTGATAAAGCAGCATGTCTCTTATTCAATATAGAATTAAAGAACATAAGTAACATTTATGTATCAAGGACATGCTAAGCAAGATAACATCAACCAGTGATTCTCATATTTCAATCTTATACAAATACGCTACACGGCTGATTACATTTTACAAACATACTTAAGCTCTAATGAGATGAGATATACCGCTCATACTCCAACCGACCATTGCGAAGTCGAAATCGGTACCATACAAAGTCAATGGAAGATTCGGTTTCCATGACCTCCCACATCTCGGTCAGTGCGAGATCACATGCAGGACATCGTGTGTCTCTACTACATAGCTTGCCAGGGTATAGTGGCATCTTTGCTATAGAGCTTCAGCGGCGGCTGCACTCTCTTCGCAATCGAGAGATTTCGTGTTTATCTCCATCAATCCAGCATTAACAACATCGGGATATTTGTGATACATTCATCCCAGAACATATAATCAAGGATTGAGAGGTTTAATGTTTACCTTCCATCAATTCCCCCATTAGGACGTACGTATATTTTTGCCCATCGACCCCCACATATTCAAAAATATGCGAACTCCAGGATATCCCATAGGAAAACCTTTTTCACCATCACCATCTACTAACGATGATGGATCTATGGTCAGAGCACTACATGAAAAGATTTCACTTGATTAATTAGGTACATTATCATATTCTTTTAGCATTAGTCAAGTTTTCAAACATAACTTATTAGGACAATTGCTACAAAGAAACATGTACTGTTTTCATCAGTTACTTCTCAGTCTTTATAAGACATTTAGATCTCAGCCCCTCATTACAATACTGGGAATACTCATCCCTTCACAAACTCAATGCCATAAACGTATGGTTCTGGGTATTCAAACCCTTAACTCATCACTGAGCATTGTTACCACTTTTTCAGGTAACTATCACCTTCAGGTCATCTAACCAAGGTAAACGTGATACTTGTTACACAAGAATCTCTCATGGCACTTAAGGCTCATTAATTCTCTTATTACCTCTTACTAGGCAACAAGGCATATTATGGCACATAAGGCCAAATAACAATTCTAATAAATAAAACATCATAGCTCATACCTGGCTATGTTCATTATCTCATGATACCTTCATGGTTAGTAAAGATGATAATAGTTACATCAATTTCATATCAGCACCATGCAAAACAAATATAGCATCACTATTCAAGGATATCACCACTATTCCCTCACTAGGGTTAGGGTTTTCCATTTCAGGTCAATTGGGGATACTCATCCCATTACCCAGATCAGGGTTATAGTTTATCCCCATATTGCCCAAGATTAGGATTTCATATAGCATTACATAGCATCACCCTAGATTTGAGTACCACATCACATTAATATACCAGGGTTTTACAAAACATCATCCTAAATTAGGGTTCCACATAATATCACCCTAGATTAGGATTTACATTCAATATCCCACAATTAGGGTTTCATATTCAATTATCCATAATTGGGGTTTACTATTCATCTAAATTAGGGTTTTACCTTTCATAACCCTAACTTAGGATTACTCAGGTTATCACCCTCAATTAGGGTTTCAATATTATCCTAGATTAGGGTTTCACTCAGAATTGCCCTAAATTAGGATTGAGTTCATTAGCCTACTCGATTAGGGTTTTCATGATCTCTTTACTAAGGATCATACCCTAATTATTACATGATTAGTACTCATGTAAGATCTCTTCTCTCTCATCCTCTCAAGTTGATTAGGTTACATTAACCTTTCCATCAAGTACATACAACTATGGTTAACGTAGTGTACTGAATTATTGCTTTCATAACCCTTTAAGGTTAATCTTTTTAAAGGTGCTAATCATCTAGGTACCTTAGGGATTTAACCACTGTACCTATCTTTGATTAACATTATTACCAACCATTGGATCAATGGATCAATCTTTACCTTAAGTTTCCAAACGATTTGATCACTTTTGACCTTCACTCAGTTTTGACATTTCAACACCAAACGGTTTTGAAACTGTTTGATTCCAAATGGTCCAGAGACCGTTTGACCCCAAACGGTTTCAAGACCATTTGGACTCAAACAGTCTCAAGACCGTTTGGTCCAAGTCAGCCTCAAAACCGAAAGGGTCACCTAAAGGTTTACATCAACCAATCGAATTAGGGATTGTTTTGTTGAATCGGCCATCAATTGAACTATTGAATGTTCATCAATCTAACACTATTGGATCTTCATCCATCAATCCAAATCAATCATTTGGCCTCCAAATTGTCCTGAGACCGTTTGATCCCAAATGGTTTCAAAATCATTTGGACTCAAACGGTCTCAAGACCGTTTGGTCCAAATTGCCTTGAAATCGAATGGATCACTTTAGGGATTCTTCAACAAATCGATTTAGGTTTTGCAATTGTGGATTGTCCATTCATGGAATCACTCAATTGGATCTATTGGATCATCATCCAACATGTTCTACACCTGACCTCAAATGGTCAATGCCCCCATTCAGTCAACTGTGCCCAAACAGTTTGGAACCCAAACCTCCAAACGGTTTGGTGAAACCGATTGGACTAAAACATTATGAAACCATTTGCAATTAAATTATGTGGAGATGTGTGATTATGATTATCTCATCATCAAGCTTCAACCCCTCGAATTCGACTGCTATTTCCATGGTAATTTCATTAATTAATCAAAGGAATTTCAAGAAGAACAATTACATATTGAATTGAGGAATTGAATTCAATAACAATGAATAGGGGTTCAAGTTATATAACATACCTTCAATTAAGATTCAAATCTTGGAGCTTCACGTCAAAAATGGTGGAAGAATATTTCTCAAACCACAAGGTTCGTTCCTCAAGCTTTTGAGTGAAAAGGAATGACTAGAATTGAAGATTGAGTGAAGAAAAGAAGAAATCAAGCATTGGCGGAAGAATATTTCTCAAACCACAAGGTTCGTTCCTCAAGCTTTTGGATTCGAAATTACCCTTTCAACTAATGGATAAAGGAACATATATATGAATTTTATTGTAAATTCATTTAAGAGAAAGAAAGTAAGGATTATCTCCTCCATTTCCTTGCCACTTGGCCCCTTCCCTTCCTTGGTTACGAGGCTATCTCCTTTGCCTCTTATTCCTCACAATTATCCATGATTTAAAGAAAAGCAAATTAAGCACCTTAACCCTTATAATAATAATATCCATAAGTTAGTGGATATTTCTTTTTTGTTTCTTAATGTGAGTGGGTTCTCCACTCACGTAGATATTTCCATTGCCTTTGCAAGGAACAAGGACGTCCATATATGTGGATTTCAACCTCAACATTTTTTTTTGAAGGGCAATCCATTTAATATAATTATTTTTTCATTAATTTGAATTAAGGTTTCAATTATGCTTAAGTCTTGATTATTTTAATATCAAGATTCGCTCTCCTTCAACGAGGTATAAATGAGATGCCACTCTAATTTTCTTTTCTCTACATGATTCCAATAAACATTAGGGACTATTTTGAAGTGCTAATTTGCATATTGAACCCTGGGTTTTGGGTAAATTGCACATTACACCAAAACTAGGTTTTAATGCACAAACATTGCTTTATCAGCTCTTTCTTGGTACGCAGGCTACCACAAGCCATACCTCTACATCATATTCATTCTCATGATGCTTCAACACATGAAGAACATCTTATCATGCAACATTTGCAATTTAACCCCTCAACTTGGTTAATTTGCACTTTTGTCCAATACAAGCAAAATATCATTTCAACATTATTCAAAAAGGACTAAAATTGAAATATGAGTTCCTCTTGAGCCTTAATTACTTTTCAAAAGATAATATCAAGCATATAATTATCTTTCTTAAACAAAACACCTAGGGTTAAAGCATAACCCAGGTCAGGGATGTTACAAATTATCCACCCCTTACAAGGATTTCATCCCCAAAATCATCAAGAGAAAAGAGAAGGGTACTTCCTCCTCATCTCTTCCTCTAGCTCCCACGTTGCTTCTTCAATGCCACGGTGATGCCAGAGAACTTTTACAAGACAAATGTCTTTCTTTTTCATCTTTTTAATTCTTTTGTCAAGAACCAACACAGGTCCTTCAACATAAGATATATCATCATTTAGTTCTACCTCCACAGGTTGCAGAACTAACTCTGTGTCAGAATGACACTTCCTCAGCATAGAGATATGAAACACTGGGTGCAATCTATGCAACTCAGGTGGTAACTCCAGCTTATAGGCTACGTTTCCCATCCTTTCAATGATCGGATAAGGCCCCATAAATCTAGGAGCTAACTTCCCCTTCTTTCCAAATCTAAGGATACCTTTCCAAGGTGAGACCTTGAGGTATACTTTGTCTCCAACCTGGAATTCTAAGGGTCTACGACGCTTGTCAGCATAAGATTTCTGTCTATCATGGGTAGCTTTCAACTGTTGTTGTATTACTTTAATCTTCTTAGTTGTTTGTTGTACTAACTCAGGACCCAAAAGTTGGTACTCCCCTGTTTCATACCAACACAAAGGAGATCTACAACATCTATCATACAATGCCTCATATGGTGCCATATTAATACTGTGTTGATAGCTATTATTATAAGAAAATTCTATCAAGCTCAGATGTAGATCCCAAATTCCTACAAACTGAAGGACACATGCTCTAAGCAAGTTCTCCAAGGTTTGTATGGTACTCTCAGATTTTCCGTCTGTCTAGGGGTGAAAGGTTGTACTAAACCTTAACTGCATACCCAAAGCTTTATGGATTCACTCCCAAAAATGACTCGTAAATTGGGGACCTCTATCAGAAACAATTGTAGCTGGAACCCAGTGCAAACGTACTATCTCATCTATATAGATCTGTGCAAGCTTCTCAGCAGTGTAGGTTGTTTTGACAGGTAGAAAATGTGTTGTCTTAGTCAACCTATCAACTATCACCCATATGGAATGATGACCTTTGGTTGTTCTAGGAAAACCAACCACAAAGTCCATAGTCACATGATCCCACTTCCACTGAGGTATAGGCAAAGGTTGCATCATACATGTGGGCTTTTGATGTTCATCTTTAACTTTCTGACACACCGGACACCGCATAACAAACTCAGCAACATCTTTCTTTAATCCAGACCACCAATACATATCTTTTAAGTTATGATACATCTTGGTGCTTCCTGGATGCATAGCATACATTGAAAAATGAGCTTCCTCCAGGACTAACTTTCTTAAGTTATCGACATCAGTGTGGCGAAGCATTCTAAACATACGTTATTAACTAACGGAAGCGATCACTAAGCAACGGATTACCAAAAATCACTAAAAATTAAAACCATTTTATAGAGAGGTCCATACATAGGAAAACTCTTTCATAAAGAACTGGAGTAATTTAATTACATACTGGTTCACAAGTACATATCATGTATCATCTTTTTCTGAGAATTACATGCATCAACTGCTCTGTTAAACTATACACAGGAAGTATAAAATCTCGAGGCACTAAGCTAAAATATCAAAAGCACAAACTACTACTCTAAGAACCTGAGAGTACAGAGACAACACATAGGACTCTATGTACACCTATACAAGACATATCAGCCATTGTCTCCACTTGAGAATTCACTATTGTCCTTGTTGTTGCTGTCCTTCACCTATTGAGGGATTCCTGCCTCCTTGTCTGCATCCACCTAAAAAATGTGGTTCCCATGGGGGTGAGCCAATTTTAAATTGCCCCAGTGAGAGATATAACTCTCTGCCAAAAATATTATTATTGCAGTTGATTAAGATAAATCTGAACAGAGGAATCATAATTGTTTAGCATTAGTTAGTTCATTGTTTAATAGATTAGAACATTAATCTTATCTAAAGCCTTTCAGCTATAACCTGATAGAGCAGCATGTCACTTATCCAATAACGAATATAAAGAGCATGTATAACATTTATCCGCTATATTAAGCAGGATAATATCAACCAATGTTTCTCATATTTCAACTTTATGCAAATACACTACACGGTTGATTATATTTTACACATCATGTGTCAAACTGCAATTAGCTTGCCATGGTATATTGACATCCTCACTATAGAGTTATAGCCGTAGCATATACTCTCTTCAGGCTTAGATCACACAGCTAATGTCTGGAATTATTTTGTGGAGTCAAGGCATGTAGCCATACTCTTCTAACAAAGTATTGGGATCTTAATCCCTCATCGCATCAAGTACATTTCCATTTCTTAACAAGTTCATCATCATCATTATATAATATGGGTATTCAAACCCTTAATTCATCATATAATACTTGTTACTACAAAATAGGTAACTTAATACCTTCATGTCATTTGACCAAGGTAAACATGATTCTTACTACACAAGCATTCCACATAGCACGCAAAGGTTAATTCACCTCTTTTTACCTCTTAGTAGGCAACAAGGCATATTATGGCTCATTATCAATTTTTAATAAAAGAAACATCATAGCTCATACCTGGCTATATTCATCTTCTCATGATACCAGAATGGTTAGTACTTCATGATAACAATTATAATGCTTTCATATCAGCACCATGCAACACAAAGTAATACCATTATTCCCTTTTTAGGGTTAGGATTTCTCTTGCATATCATCACCCTCCATTAGGGTTTTCCATAAATAACCATTTAGGTTCTCAAGATCATATTATTAATGATCAAGTCCTAATTCATTTCTTCACACAACTAGGAGCTGACATTGATAACATAAGTATTCATTCATACTTATTTATTCTCATCATTCATCATTAAATGAATTATCAACACAAAGTATGAGTTTCTCTCTCATCTTTATCAGAATATGATTGCATCAAAGTTTATTGATTTGGATTAACCTTTTCATAAGGCATGTTAGCCTACATTTATCAAAGTGCATTATATCTCATTGTAACAATTGACATGACACACTTCATGTGTCACTCATTCAAATACATTGGTTTTAAAATACATCAAGGTGTATAAAATCTTTAGGTGATGGATGTGATATGTATTATATCTTGATGTATCACTTCCCTCATCACCTTTATCTTACTTGAGTTCATCCAATTAGCTTGTATTAGGGTATTTCCCATCCTAATACTTTATGCACCAATTCATCACATTTATCATGTAATGTATTGGTCATAAGTCACTTATTTAGAAAATACAACCATTGCTAATGATATGGACTCATCTTTGACTTAAGAACTATTGATATAAGGATATCCATTATCAACCTCTTTAGGTGTTACACTTGTCAATATATTAATCACTATTCCATTATTAGGAATAGGGTTTTCCATGTTTATAAATTAAGGTTCACATAGCATCTCCCATATATATGGGTTTCACATAATATCACTCTACATTAGAGTTTCACATAACATCCTTCTATATCAGGGTTTCACATAGCATTACCTGAAATTAGGATTTCACTTGACATCACCCTTAATTAGGGTTTCATCAACCTTCTCAATTAGGGTTTCATGATCTCTTTACAAAGGATCATACCCTTACTTATTATGTTCATGTTGAAAGTGTTGAGGTTTAACCATTACATGATTGTCATTCATGTAGGAATTCCTCTCTCTCTCTCATCCTCTCTAGGATGTCAATTACTTCAATCTTAATTAGATTAGGTCCAATCAACTTGAATGAAGGGTTTTCATAACATATTAAATCATTTCTTTCATAAGCATCAAGAGTTAACCACTCAAAAAGGTACTAATTACCCTAGTACCTCAAAGGTACAACCATTGTAATCACCTTTGATTTACATCATTAATAATCAATTAGTTAATTGACCTTTTTTCACCTTAGGTGTCCAAAAGATTTGACCAATTGAACCTCAAATGGTCTTGGTCACTTAGACCCCAAACGGTCTTGGTCACTCAGATATTTAATGGTTTGAAACCGTTTAAGCAAAACCATAATGAAACCGTATGGACAATTCACACTTGAAACTACTTGGGTCTCCAAATAGTTTGAGACCATTTGGTCTCAAATGGTCTTGAGACTATTTGATCCCAAATGGTCTTGAGACCGTTTGGACTCAAACGGTCTTAAGACTGTTTGGTCCAAACTCTCTCAAAACCAAATGGACCAAAAAGGTCTTTCATCACTTTATCAAATCAGGGTTTCAATCATTAAACCATCTATCAATTGAACTACTGATTTATTCTTCAATTGAACCATTTAATCACCCTTCAATTGGACCTTAAATTAGGGTTTTGAACCCAATTGAACTAGGGTTTGTAATTAAGAAACCATCAATTAGGGTATTGAAATCGAGGAACCATCAATGGTTGACATTGTGGAACTAATTCAATTGAAATCATTGGATCATCATCAAACCATGACATGACCTGACCTCAAACGGTCTTGAGGTCGTTTGGCTTACCTCCAAATGGTCTTGAGACTGTTTGACTCATCCCATCATTGAAATTTGTAAAATTCAATTAGGGTTTGCATCATTGAATCGATCATCAATTGAGCTATTGATTATATTTCAATTTGATATCACTGGATCTTCAACCATCCAATTATACACCACCATAGACCTCCAAACGGTCTTGGTTGACCTCCAAATGGTCTTGAGACCGTTCGGGCTAGTCAACCCAAAAATTGATTCAATTACTTAAGGATTCAACACTCAACTCGATTAGGGTTTGCATTTAAGGGATCATTTACAATTGAAAGCATTAAGATCTAACCAATTGAAACCATTTGATCAATATCCAATTACATCAGCATATTTCCTCAAACAATCAACCATTGCAAATGATCAACCACTCCAAACGGTTTGGTTTCAAACAGTTTGTTGAAACCATTTGAGCAATTTCATTAAAACCGATTGGTCTCACATTTTGAAACTGTTTGCCTAGGATATTAATTGAGGTGTGTGCTTGTGATGACATCATCATCTTCAAGCTACAAACCCACGAAACTTGATGTAATTTCCATGGTGATTTCATCAATCATTCAAATAAAAATTTTGGGAATAAAGAAGGAATCAACAATTGATGAAGATATGGAATCAATAACAAAGTTCAAGGGTTCAAGTTATATAACCCACCTTCAATGAAGCTTCAAAGCTCCAACTTCACGTCCCTAATGGTGAAAGAAGCTTTCTCACTCCACAAGGTTCATTCCTCAAGCTTTTGAGTGAAAAGGATTGGCTAGAAAGGAAGATTGATGGTAGGAAAGAAGAAATCCATCATTTATTTTCGATTTCCACCATTAAATAATGGTTGAAAGTGATCAAGAATCTTACCTAAAGGTTGAAACTCGTCCTCCTATTTCTCCTTAGTCCCCTTGAGCTCGTCCAAGGCAAGAAAGAAAGAAAATCTGAAAAAGATCCTTGGTTGAGTGGAAAAGAGAGTATATATACAAAGGCATTTCTAGGAGAGAGAAAGTTGAAAGCAATCCTTCAACTCTTCCAAATCATTCCACAGACTCCCCTATTTCCCTTGTGAACGAAGGCAACTTCCCTTGCCTTTAATTCCATTTCATTATCCTCAATTTAAAATAAAAGCAAGTTAAGCACCTTAATCATATTATACTAATATCCCATTTTTAGTGGATATTACTTTTCATTAACTTAATGTGAGTGGGCTCTCCACTTACTTAAGATATTTTCGTGACTTTGCAAGGCACAAGCTATTAAAACCTTTTTAAAAATCATCCCTCACATTTTGGTTGAAGGGCTCTTCAATTAATATATTTATATTTGCATTAAATCGAAATAAAGCTCCAATTATGCTTGAATCTTGATTATTTTAATATCAAGATTCTCTCTCTTCCAAAATGATTCAAATGAGGCACCTCTCTCAAATTATTTTCTCTACATGATGCCAAGGATCATGACGTACCCTCTTGAAGTGGTATTTTTCATATTGAACCCTAGGTTTTGGGTAAATTGTACATTACACCAAAACTAGGTTTTAATGCACAAGGATTATTCAGTAAGCTCTATCTTGGAGCCCAAGATTGTAGAAGCCATACCACTACATCATACTCATTCATATGATGTTTCAACATCTGAGGAACATTTTATCATGTACAATTTGCAAGTTAACCCCTCAACTTGGGTAATTTGCACTTTAGTCCTAAACTAATAAAACATTGTTTCATCATTATTCAAAAAGGACTAAAATTGAACTATAAGTTCTTCTTGAGCCTTAATTAATTTTTAAAAGATAGGATCAAGCATATAATCAACCACATTAAGCAAAACATCTAGGGTTAACACATAACCCAGGTCAGGGATGTTACAATCAGGTACTAGCATCCTACCATGGTAATAGACTACCTGATCATCTGAATCATGGAAGCCATCCCATTTCTCACTACCATACTCTGACCTGATCTACTAAATCACAGTATCAGTTTTCTATGCTTCTTTAATCTGTTGTCTCAGAGTAGGTTTCAGTTGCATCTCAGCTAACAACCCGGCTAACAATGATACTTTAAGCTGTATGTTGTTTTTCCTCAAGGAGATATGCGTATCTCTCTTAGAGCAAACTAGGGAGTTCAATTGATATTTATCTAGGGCCGGTGATGATGATTTCCTACTTAGTGCATCAGCTACTACATTGGCCTTCCCTGGATGGTAATCAATTGTACAATCGTAGTCCTTGATTAACTCCATCCAGCGACACTGTCTCATATTCAACTCATGTTGAGAGAAGATATACTTTAAATTCTTATGGTCTGTGAAAATCTGGAATGTTTCTCCATAGAGATAATGTCTCCAGATTTTCAAGGCATGGACCACAACAGCTTGCTCTAGATCCTGTGTTGGATAATTCTCCTCGTGTTTCTTAAGTTGTCGAGAATCAAAAGAAATCACTTTTTTATCATGCATCAACACACATCCTAGACCATTCTTAGATGCGTCACAGAAAACTATATATCCATTTCCCTACTCGGGTAACACCAGCACAGGTGCACTTGTTAACCTTTCTTTTTGCAACTGGAAAGAATGTTGACACTTCTCATTCCAGACAAAAGGAATCTCTTTCCTTATCAACTTAGTTAGGGGTAAGGCTATAGAACTAAAGTTCTTAATGAACCTCCTGTAATAGCCTGCCAGTCCTAGGACACTACGTATCTTCATCGGTGTCTTAGGAAGTTACCATTGTAGGACAGATTCTACCTTCTTAGGATCAACATGAATACCTGAGGCAGTTATAACATGTCCTAGAAAAGAAATTTCTGGTAACCAGAACTCACATTTGTTAAATTTAGCATATAGCCTATGCTCTCTTAAAAAGTCAAAGCCTGACGGAGGTGTTGCTCATGTTGTTGAGCATCTCTACTGTATATCAAAATGTCATCTATGAAGACGACAATGAACTGATCAAAAAAAGGTCGAAAAATTCTATTCATGAGTTCCATGAATGTAGAGGGTGCATTAGTTAGTCCAAACGACATAACTATGAACTCATAGTGACCATACCTTGTCCTAAAGGCAGACTTAGGTATGTCACTCTCCTTAATACGCAACTGATGATATCTCGACCTCAGATCTATCTTAGAAAAGATAGTTGCACCACACAACTGATCAAAAAGTCATCAATCCTTGGCAGGGGATACTAGTTCTTTATGGTTACTTTATTCATTTGTATGTAGTCGATGCATAAACGCATAGACCCATCTTTCTTCTTAACAAAAAGAACCGGAGCACCCCATGGTGAAGTACTCAGTCGGATAAAACCCTTCTCAAGCAACTCTTGCAGTTGTTTCTTGAGTTCTGCCATTTCAGCAGGAGCCATCCTATACGGCGTTTGTGCTATTGGTTGTGTACCCGGGATTAGATTAATCTCAAAATCAATCTCTTGGGACGGAGGAACACCAAGAAATTCTTCAGGAAATACATCTTCAAATTCCCAGACTACCAGAACTTTAGAAAGATGAGGGCTCTCCATTGTGGTATCTACCACATGAGCCAAGAATGCAAAACATCCATGTCTCATCAACTTCTCAGCTACCAGATATGACACAAGACAAGTTGGAAGAATCTTTCTGTCTCCCTGAAAGATCCATGTGTCACTATTGTCTGTGAACACAGCCTGCTTGGAACCGCAATCCAAGACAACCTTATACTTCTCTAGGGTGTCCATTCCTAGGATTATATCGAACCCATGCATTTCAAGTGGTATAAGATCCACCTAAATGTGATGATCAGAAAAGGAAAGATTGCAGGGAGAACACACCTCCCGCAACACTATAGATCCCAGCAAAGGGGTTTCTAACATCAAACTATCTACTCTATGACTGACAATCATGTTGCAGTCATAAATTGCTTCTCGAATGATAAAGGAATGTGTAGCACCCAGATCAATTAACAAAGATATGATGCAGAACGAAGACATATCAGAATAAAATAGTTCCATTTGACCTGTCACACCCCGAGGGTTGACTACTTCTTCGGGCTAATTCATAGCATAGAATCTAGTCATTGCTTGTTGTTGACCATGTGCTCGATTGTTGGGTGTCGACGATCCATCTTGTGACGCTTGTCCATGTCCTCTGGCACCACTGGAAAACTATCTCTTCTGTGAGCCTTGCCGACTCTGCCTCTGGGGTTGACTTACAGTTCTGACTTTCTCAGGACAATCTCTCATCAAGTGTCCTGACCTCCCACACTGGAAGTAGTTGTAGCTTCCCAAACTCTATCTGGGTGGTCCTGTCACTGATGCTGATGATGTACTGGGGGCTCTACTTGGAGGAAAACTATGACCCCTAACCCTACTTGACGTCCACTGCGTCGGGGTATTAAACCATGGTGGTGGTGATGCAGAGAACCTCAGCTTCTTAAAGCTCTCAAACCTTTTTCCTTAAAACTATGTGTACTCTTTCTTACCACTGGTCTACCGCTTCTTGATCACAGGCCTCTCAATCCATCTCACAAACTCAACAAAAGTAGCGAACCTCTCCCTATTCTCTAAAGCAGACACCGGAGTGGTCAATTCAGCATTTAGCCCTTTCTTGAAAGGTTGAATCCTCTCCTAATACATAGATACCATATGTGGATAGAACCGTGAAAGCTCTATGAACCTAGCTTCATACTCGCTAATGTTCATCTATACTTGCCTCAACTTCTCAAATTGAGATATCTTCTCATCTAGAGACGTCTTGGGAAAGTATCTAGCAACAAACTCTCGTCAGAATTCATCCCATCTGACTTCAACACCGGGTCTTTTGCCTTCCTCGATGGTCCACCAATGACCAGCACTCCCTTTCAATAGGTAGACAACATGTCTCACCTTCTCATCTTCAGGAATCATAAGGATTCTGAAGGTTTTCTCCAACTCAGTTGACCATAAATCAGCATTTGCTGGGTCAGCTGTGCAAGCATACTCTGTGGCTCCTACCCTCCGAAGCCGTTCAAAGGTCTTTCTTGCTCCCTGTCTTTCATCGTGGGCTGGTGCCCTTGGTGCAGGTAGTTGCATTCTATCTGTCATATGAGTCATAGTTGCCATAAATTGTCCAAACATGGCTTGGAAGTATGGGTTCCCTAATGCATCTTGATCAAGATGAGGAATCTCAGGTACGGGTTCTTCCCTATCTTGATCCCTTGCACCTCCTCCTGGTGCAACAACGCTGCTCTCAGCAGCATATTCATCATGTGATCCAGACATCTTCAAGTTCTTCTTCTCCTATATGAGCAGAAGACATTATCAAATAAACTAGAAGACACTAGAACAGACTCAACAACCTTAATCCTATGTCTCTGTAGACTCAGTGAACGTAGATCTCTGATATCACTAAACTTGTGACATCCAACTTATAAAAACAAGATTAACTAATGCGGAAGCGATCACTAACAACGGATTATTGAAAATCACTAAAAATTAAAACCATTTACAAAGAGATCCATTCTCAGGAAAACTCTTTAAACAAGAACCACAGTATAATATTTACATACTGGTTCACAAAGTACATTCCATGTACCATCTCTTCTCGAGGATTATATATACATCATTGCTTTGCTAAAAAGCACAAGTAACAAATTCCTCAAGGCATTCAAACCAAAAATCTCAGATCGATTATAAAAACACTATCCACTGAATCCTAGGACCTGAGAGTACAGAGACGACACATAGGACTCATTATATACAAAGCTTGATAGCCAGTATTTCCACCTGAAGGATTACTGTTGTCCCTGTTGTTGTTGTTGTTGCTCTTCCTCGACTGTAGGGTTCCTACCTCTTTGTCAGCGTCTACCTAAAAATGATGGATCATGGGGGTGAGACAATTATAAAATTGCCCCAGTGATAGATATAACTCTCCACCGAAAACATTGTTATTACATTTTAATGGAAATAAACTGAACAGTGGAATCATATCTTTCAATAGTAGATAAATCAATATCTATGCAGATTAGAGAAACATTCATATTCAAGTATTTCAGCTATAACTTGATAAAGCAGCATGTCTCTTATTCAATATAGAATTAAAAAACATAAGTAACATTTATGTATTAAGGACATGCTAAGCAAGATAACATCAACCAATGATTCTCGTATTTCAATCTTATGCAAATATGCTACACGGCTGATTACATTTTACAAACATACTTAAGCTCTGAGGAGATGAGATATACCGCTCATACTCCAACTGACCATTCCGAAGTCGAAATCGATACCATACAAAGTCAATGGAAGAGCCGACTTCCATGACCTCCCACATCTCGTTCAGTGCGAGATCACACACAGGACATCTTGTATCTCTACTACATAGCTTGCCAGGGTATAGTGGCATCTTCGCTATAGAGCTACAGTGGCGACTGCACTCTCTTCGCAATCGAGAGATTCCGTGTTTACCTCCATCGATCCGACATTAACATCGGGAGATTTGTGATACATCCATCCCGAAACATATAAGGAAGGATTGAGAGGTTTAATATTTACCTTCCATCAATTCCCCCATTAGGACGTACATATATTTTTGCCCATTGACCCCCACACATTCAAAACTATGCGAACTCCAGGAGATCCCGTAGGAAAACCTATTTCACCATCACCAACTACTGAAGATGATGGATCTATGGTCAGAGCACTACATGAAAAGATTTCACTTGATTAATTAGGTACATTATCATATTATTTTAGCATCAATCAAGTTTTCAAACATAACTTATTAGGACAATTGCTACAAAGAAACATGTACTGTTTTCATCAGTTACTTCTCAGTCTTTATAAGACATTGGGATCTCATTCCCTCATTACAATACTGGGAATACTCATCCCTTCACAAACTCAATGCCATAAACGTATGGTTCTGGGTATTCAAACCCTTAACTCATCACTGAGCATTGTTACCACTTTTTCAGGTAACTATCACCTTCAGGTCATCTGAGCAAGGTAAACGTGATACTTGTTACACAAGCATCTCTTGTGGCACTTAAGGCTCATTAATTCTCTTATTACCTCTTACTAGGCAACAAGGCATATTATGTCACATAAGGCCCAATAATAATCCTAATAAATAAAAAAATCATAGCTCATACTTGGCTATGTTCATCATCTCATGATACCTGCATGGTTAGTACAGATGATAACAGTTACATCAATTTCATATCAGCACCATGCAAAACAAATATAGCATCACTATTCAAGGGTAACACCACTATTCCCTCACTAGGGTTAGGGTTTCCCATTTCAGGTCAATTGGGGATACTCATCCCATTACCCAGATTAGGGTTATAGTTTATCCCCATATTGCCCAAGATTAGGGTTTCATATAGCATTACATAGCATCACCCTAGATTTGAGTTCCACATCACATTAATATACCAGGGTTTTACAAAACATCATCCTAAATTAGGGTTCCACATAATATCACCCTAGATTAGGATTTACATTCAATATCCCATAATTAGGGTTTATTATTCATCCCAATTAGGGTTTCAAATTCAATTATCCATAATTGGGGTTTACTATTCATCTAAATTAGGGTTTTACCTTTCATAACCCTAACTTAGTATTTCTCAGGTTATCACCCTCAATTAGGGTTTCAATATTATCCTAGATTAGGGTTTCACTCAGAATTGCCCTAAATTAGGATTGAGTTCATTAGTCTACTCGATTAGGGTTTTCATGATCTCTTTACTAAGGATCATACCCTAATTATTACATGATTAGTAATCATGTAAGAGATCTTCTCTCTCAGCGTCTCAACTTCATTAGGCTACATTAACCTTTCCATCAAGTACATACAACTATGGTTAACATAGTGTACTAAATTATTGCTTTCATAAACCTTTAAGGTTAATCTTTTTAAAGGTTCTAATCATCTAGGTACTTTAGGGATTTAACCACTGTACCTATCTTTGATTAACATTATTATCAACCATTGGATCAATGGATCAATCTTTACCTTAAGTTTCCAAATGATTTGATCACTTTTGACCTTCACTCAGTTTTGACATTTCAACACCAAATGGTTTTGAAACCGTTTGATTCCAAACGGTCCTGAGACCATTTGACCCCAAACGGTTTCAAGACCATTTGGACTAAAATGGTCTCAATACCGTTTGGTCCAAATCAGCCTCAAAACCGAAACGGTCACCTAAAGGTTTCCATCAACCAATCGAATTAGGGATTGTTTTGTTGAATCGACCATCAATTGAACTATTGAATGTTCATCAATCTAACACTATTGGATCTTCTTCCATCAATCCAAATCAATCCTTTGGCCTCCAAACGGTCCTGAGACTGTTTGATCCCAAACAGTTTCAAGACCGTTTGGACTCAAACAGTCTCGAGACCGTTTGGTCCCAAATGGTTTCAAGACCGTTTGGACTCAAACAGTCTCAATACTGTTTGGTCCAAATTGCCTTGAAATCGAATGGATCACTTTAGGGATTCTTCAACAAATCGATTTAGGGTTTGCAATTGTGGATTGTCCATTCATGGAATCACTCAATTGGATCCATTGGATCATCATCCAACATGCTCTACACCTGACTTCAAATGACCAATGACCCAATTCGGTCAAATATGCCCAAACAGTTTGGAACCCAAACCTACAAACGGTTTGCAAACCGTTTGGTCACCAAACGGTTTGGTGAAACCGATTGGACTAAAATATCATGAAACCATTTGCAATTAAATTATGTGGAGATGTGTGCTTATGATGATGTCATCATCATCAAGATTCAACCCCTCAAATTCTACTACCATTTCCATGGTAATTTCATTAATTAATCAAAGGAATTTCAAGAAGAACAATTGAACATATTGAATTGAGGAATTGAATTCAATAACAATGAATAGGGGCTCAAGTTATATGACCCGCCTTCAATTGAGCTTCAAAGCTTGGATCTTCACATAAACAATGGTGGAAGAAGCTTTCTGAAACCACAAGGTTCGTTCCTCAAGCTTTTGAGTGAAAAGGATTGACTAGAATTGAAGATTGTGTGAAGAAATGAAGAAATCAAGCATTGATTTGTGATTTCCACCATGAAATCAAGGTGAAAGAAGGTCAAGACGCTTACCAATAGGTTGGGGATCTTCCTCCTATTTCTCCTAGCCCCCTTGGTCGTTTTTGCAAGCAAGACGTGAAAGTGGATTCGAAATTACCCTTTCAACTCATGGATAAAGGAGCATACATATGAATTTTATTGAAAATTCATTTAAGAGAGAGAAAGTAAGGATTATCTCCTCCATTTCCTTGACACTTCCCCCTTCCCTTCCTTGGTTATGAGTCTATCTCCTTTGATTATTATTCCTCTCAATTATCCATGATTTAAAGAAAAGCAAATTACGCACCTTAACCCTTATAATAATAATATCCATGAGTTAGTGGATATTTCTTTTTAGTTTCTTAATGTGAGTGGGTTCTCCACTCACGTAGATATTTCCATTGCCTTTGCAAGGAACAAGGACGTCCATATATGTGGATTTCAACCTCAACAATTTTGGTTGAAGGTAAATCCATTTAATATAATTATTTTTGCATTAAATTGAATTAAGGTTTCAATTATGCTTAAATCTTGATTATTTTAATATCAAGATTATCTCTCCTTCAAAGAGGTACAAATGAGATGCCCCTCTCATTTTATTTGCTCTACATGATGCCAAGAAACATTAGGGACTATTTTGAAGTGGTAATTTGCATATTGAACCGTGGGTTTTGGGTAAATTGCACATTACACCAAAACTAGGTTTTAATGCACAAACATTACTTTATCAGCGTTTTTTGGTACTCAGGCTACCAAAAGCCATACCAATGCATCATATTCATTATAATGATGCTTCAACACATGAGGAACATCTTATCCTGCAACATTTGCAATTTAACCCCTCAACTTAGGTAATTTGCACTTTAGTCCAACACAAGCAAAATATCATTTCAACATTATTCAAATAGGACTAAAATTGAAATATGAGTTCCTCTTGAGTCTTAATTACTTTTCAAAAGATAATATCAAGCATATAATTATCTTTCTTAAACAAAACACCTAGGGTTAAAGCATAACCCAGGTCAGGGATGTTATAGCTAAGCCGCGACAGCTCAAGAGTAGGTTGTACTTGAACAAAGCCGAACTGTCCAAATACTCTATCCGAGAAGTGCCACTCCACTATTGTGTAGCACAGAAAATGCACTCATGCCAACCAAACATCACTACCCTCTTTACAAATGGCAGGCAATCTCTCAAGAACATCAGTAGTGTAAGGAGTCAAATTTATCTGTTATTCATATAGACAACATGTATCATATAAAACAGAGTAAATTGCAAATAAATAAAATATATACCATACAACATGTTAGTAGAGGTAAGTAAGTTATACCTGCGAGGGAAAAATCTGGTCAAATGATGAATCGTAAAACTGGATTGTTCCCCTGATAGTGTCACTCCTATGGACAAAGGTAGGCCACCTATTAAATTGACATACTGTATTTCTATAAACTCTACATAATGTTTGGACAAATATAAAAATTAATTGTGTAGATATTTACCTGTAACCCAAGGGAACATCTTCTGGACACTCCCCCCAATACATAACAATTAAACCTGGGCGTTTAATTCCCAACCTCTCCCAACACCACAGCTACAATAGACAGGCACAACATGACAGATGGGTAGTTCTCCTAGACCGGGTGGTAGCCTTATAGAACTCCCTATATAAGTAAGCTAGAGTTGCAGCACCCCAAGATAGAGTGCAAAAACGTGCAAAATTAGACACAAGAGGGAGGTACCTAACATGCACTATATCCCTGGTACTATCTAGGATAAGGTAACTACCTAAGAAGTATAGGAGATATGACCTGGTGTACCTTGTCCTCAGTTCTAGTTGTTGCTCTTCATCACCCACGGTCAGATCTATATCCATGAAGTTCTCACGCAGCCAAATCAAGGAGATATGTCCCTTAGACATCCCATCTGGTGCATCTCCAAAGCAATTATCACAAAGGTGAGACCAAGAAGAAAACTTCCCCTCATTTACACCTATATGATAAGAAGCTATAGCAGGTGGGCCATCAATCCTCAGACCTAGAAGCACTGCAACATCCTAAAGTGTTACAGTCATCTCAAACGGGGGAAATCTAAAATATTGCTAGTATTGTCCCACCGGTTAACTAATGTGGTGATTAAAGTGGGGTCAAGGTGGATAGAGGGTAGCCTATGAACAAGCCCAAAACAAGCCATGGAAATATTTTCTAAAACACCTGGGTCAGTAATAGGCCACTGTGACAACATGATGTGGTGTTGGGAGAGTCAGAAGGTTTCTTGTCTAGGAGCCATATCTATGAAAAGTGTAAATATTACATTAAATGAAAATTGCAAATATTGTACAACATATAAGTTTGTCAAGATTCTTCATTAGATAAGATAAAATTAATTCAAATACATGAACTACCAAACCATATTAAAATATAACATGAACTACTAAAAGAGAAATATTACAATAATTAGTTACTGCATTTGATTCAATATCTCATCTAGAGGTTCATAAAATGGCCACATTTGATGTACAACTCGATATATCTCTAGATGTGATACAGCTAACTGGTTTTTAACTTGTTCATTGATTGACATTGCTTTCTGTTTCGTGTGATCCCAATACCAACCAGGTAGCTCAAGAAGTTCTTCATACATTAAAAACATTTTCTTTAAAAATTTCCAATGAAATTTTGCTTGTTCTTTTGTCACTATAAATCCTAACTTGTTGTACAACAAATCTGGTACGTCATTCCAGTCATCATCCAATAGAGTTTGATGAGCCATATTTTCCTATAGGTACTTTGTAGCTATTTTTTGGATTAACTCTACTAACATGTGAAATGTCCATGTCCTTCGATGAGCCATCTATAAAAAACCCATTATAAATTCATTCTTTTAGTGAAATTGCAAAGATTACATGACGTGATGAAATTGTAAACATTACATGACATGAGTAAATTGAAATTACAAACATTACATGACGTGATTAAATTGAAATTGCAAACATTACATGACGTGATTAAATTGAAATCGCAAACATTACATGACTTGAACAAACTAAAATTGCAAATATTACATGCCTTGAGTAAATTGAAATAGCAAACATTACATGACCAGACATCATATTACATTAGGATCGACCATTTTTGGAGCGTCTCAACCAGTAAAATTTTGGATACAAATAAAGTACCCTCATATATAACAGTGTTGGAAGGATTGTAATTGAGACAGAATTCATGATGAAAATCTTCCACCCAGTCATCATCTTGAAAAGCTTCATAGTTGGAATCAATGTGTTCATGTTGGGGCCATTGGTTGTCAAATATGGATGGAATAGAACTCAATGTTGCAATAGAGTCAGGGAATGGATGTGTGTTCTCATCATCGGTTTCAGTCAATGACTCCTTCTCAGGTGGTTCACTATTATTACCACCTTCAATATCACTATTGTTATCACCTTCGTGATCACTCTCATTATCACCTTCATGATCACTATCATTATCTCCCTCGTCAACCTCAACACCAACATTCTCAGTAGTAGGAATTTGAGAGAATTGAGGTGGTTGACTCCATTCAGCAGTTAAATAACTCTGAGAGAATTAAGGTGGTTGACTCCATTCAGCAGTTAAATGACTTTGAGAGAATTGAGGTGGTTGACTCCATAAATGATTGTGAGGGAATTGAGATTGAAATTGATTCAATAGACCCATGAAACAAGGTTGTTGGTGGATAGATGTTTTTTCAAGAAACACATCAACATAGGCATCAGCTGAAAGTGATAACAAGGTTCTGTATGCATCATCATCATCAACTTTTACGAGCATATGATTTTCTCTAGGGAAAAGATAGGATAATTTGATAGAGAAGTGGTTGGGATTGATGTCAAGTGTTGTATAGATATATCATTTTAGTTCATATAGGGTATTAATAAGTGAAATGTTTATGGGTCTAACAGATTGACTAGAATAAGACCCATCAAAGAGAAATTGACCATCATATCGCATCTTGACTGTGACATACGACTCAAAAAAATAAGATTAACTAATGCGGAAGTGTATTATTTGCAGCAGAATTACTGAAAATCGCTAAATATTAAAATGTTTACAAAGAGATCCACAAACTGTAAAGCTCTTTCATAAAGAGCCAAAGTAATTTATTTACATTTTGATTCATCAGTACATCTCTGTATCATCTCATCTCGAGAGTTCCAAACATTAATTGCCCTGTTAAACTGTACATAAGCAGTATACAAAAAAATCTCGAGGCATCAAGCCAAAAATCTCAGATCTATATCAAACCATCTACTGACTCCTAGGATTTGAGAGTACAGAGATGACACATAGGACTCTCTATATACAGGACTTGACAGATAGTGTCTCCACTTGAGGATCACTGTTGTCCTTGTTGTTGCTTCTGCTACTGTTGATGTTCACCCTCTGTAGGGTTTCTACCTTTTCCTCGGCGTCTACCTAAAAATTTAAATCCCATGGGGGTGAGACAATTGAAAATTTGCCCCAGTGAGAGATATAACTCTCCGCTAGAAACATTATTATTGTAAATAATAGAATAAAACTGAGCAGTAGAATCATAATATTCTACAGCAGGTAAATCATTGATTAAACTATGTAGAGCAATATTCTCTATGCAGTTCATTTCAATTATAACTTGATAAAGCAGCATGTCATTTATTCAAAAAGGAATATGAAGAACATGTCTAGCATTTATCCAACAAGGATATAATAGACAATGTATCATCGACCATTGATTCTTGTAATTCAACCCTAAGAAAATATGCTACACGGCTGATTACATTTTACAAACATACTTATGCCCTAAGGAGATGAGGTATACCGCTCATACTCCAACCGACCATTGTGAAATCGAAATCGGTACCATACATAGGTCAATAGAAGAGTCAGATTTCTATGACCTCATCCTCCTCAGTCAGTGTGAGGAACAACTTGCAAGACATCTCATGTCTCTGCCAAATAGCTTTCCAAGGTATACTGGCAGCTTCGCTATTAGAGTTATAGTGGCATGCTGTACTCTCTTCGCAATTGAGAGATTTCATGTTTATCTCACATTGATTCGACATTAACATCATCATCAGGAGATTAGTGATACATCATCCCAGCATATACATATAATGAAGGATTGAGAGATTTAATGTTCATCTCACATCAATTCCACCATCAGGGAATAAGGATATTTGCGCCCATAACCCCCACATACTCAAAATATGCCCTCTAGGAGTTCCCTTAGGAAAAACTATTTCACCATCACCAAACTACTGATGATGATGGATCTATGGTCAGGGCTCTACATGATATCATTTCACTTGATTATTTAAGTACATTACAACAGTCTTTAGCATCAGGCATGTTTTCAAACATAATCCATTATAACAATTGCTATAAAGAAAGAGTACTATTTTATCAAGTTCATTTCACAGCTTTATTAACATTGGGATCTCCATCCCCAATCATCTCATCATCATGATTCAAGAATATGGGTGTTCAAACCCTTAGATCATCAAAACACTTGTTACCACTTTAATAGGTAACTTAATGCCATCAAGTCATCTAACAATGTAAACATGATAATTGCAGTGCAGGTATTTCACATGGCTTTTACAGCCTATTAACCTCTTTTGTTACCTCTCACTAGGCAACATAGCATATCATTGCTCACTAGGCTCATAAAGTACTTTCAATGAATAAAGCATCATAGCTCATACCTGGCTATGTTCATTATCTCATAAAACCTGCATGATTAGTACAGATGATAACAGATACATCAATTTTATATCAACATAATGCAAAACAATTATAACATCACTATGCAAGGGTTACACCACTATGCCCTTGCTAGGGTTAGGGTTTCCCTTTTTATTTCAATTAGGGTTAATCATCCCCTTAGCTCAATTAGGATCAATGACTCATCATTTCATTATCCGACCTTAGAGCTTCATGCTATAAAATATAACCCAGAATTAGGGTTTCACATTTTCATTCACCTTATTTGGAATTAGGGTTTACTATTCACATTGCATCACCCTAGATTAGGGTTTATATTCAACAACCCATAATTAGGGTTTAATATTCACCCCAAGTACGAATGATCATCAAAGTACCATGTATTAGGGTTTTCTCATGTCATTACCATGAATTATGATCATACCATCCTCATGTATTAGGATTTCACCTATCAATGCCCTCAATTAGGGTTATGATTCATTAACCTTCTTAATTTGGGTTTGTACTCATGATTAGGGTTTATAATCTCTGTATCAAGAATTATACCCTCATTAGATATTCATCCATAGTAAAAGTATTAAGGCTTAACCATTCCATGGTTATAATTCATATAAGAAGTCTTCTCTCTCTCATCTTCTATAAATGATGCTTACTTCAGCCTTGATTAAGCTAAGTCAACTTATCTTGAAAAAAGAATTGACACCATGAGTTATGTCATTATCACCATGATCATTAAAGCTTAATTATTAAAATGGTACTAATCAACCTATCTCATTAAGGGTACCATTATTATAATTACCCTTGGATTACATCATGTAACTGTTCACTTAAACAATTGACCTTCAACCACTTTAAGAGTTCATACGATTTAGTTGATTAACTTCCAAACGATCTTGGTCTCTTAGACCCCAAACGGTCTTGACCAATCAGACCTCAAACGGTCTTGCTTATAACACCTCCAATTGGTCTAAGACCATTTAGACTTCCAAACGGTCTTGAACATATCCTTGAAACCGTTTGGTAAAGTAGGAGGTTGAAACTGTTTGCCAAAGTAATTTTTGAAATTGTTTCATAAAGTGACATTTGAAACCGTTTGAACCTTAACCGGTTTGGGATCGTTTGGTCCAAAACGGTCTTGAGACCGTTTGGTCACAAACAGTCTTGAGACCATTTGGACTCAAACGGTATTGAGACCGTTTGGTCCAAACCTCCTCAAAATCGAATGGACCAATTATGGTCTCAACCATTCAAGCTGATTTAGGGTTTCCAATGTTGATCCCCTGATCGATTGAATTCATATAACCACTCATCAATTGAGCCTAACACCATGCTTAAAGTGAGCTTAATAGGTCATCCTTCAACCGATTTAACCCGCATTTGATCACCAATTAGGGTTTTGAATCAATTGGATTAGGGTTTGGAATCAATGAACCTTCAATGTTAATCAATGTGAACCTAGTTACTTTGAAACTATTGGACCACCATCCAAAATGGACATAAACTAACCTCAAACGGTCTTGAGGTCGCTTGGATGACCTCCAAATAGTCTTGAGACTGTTTTCCCATCTCAACATCCAAATCAATGACATCCAATTAGGGTTTGCATCATAGGATTGATCATCAAATCAACATTTGATTGCAAATCAACTTGGTATATTTAGATCTTAAAACACCTAACCATACTCAACCCTAGACCTACAAATAGTATTGGATGACCCTCAAACGGTCTTGAGACCATTTGGGTTATCCCTTAATGGTTTTGAAACCGTGTGGGTCAATCAACCCAAGGAACTAACTCAATCAAATTAGAAATCAGCACTTAACCCGATTAGGGTTTGGTGATTGATTGTCCTTCAACTCATGAGCCAATTGGAACTAATCAATTATAATTAGTGCATCATTAACCAACATCATTATCAACAAATCTCCAAATGGTCAACCCTGGTCAACACCTCCAAATGGTTTGAAACCGTTTGCTCTCATTCGGTTTGGTGAAACAGTTTCCCCTCAAACGGTTTGAAACAGTTTGCTCCCAAATGGTTTAGGAAACTGTTTGAGCAACTTATGGAAACTGTTTGGCCTAGTAATTTATTGGAAAAAAAAATATGTCCATGATGATTTCATCATCATCTTCCTTCGTGCATCCAAGAACTACAGTCGTTCTTCATAGGAATTTCAGCAATGAATCAAAAGAGTATCAAATAGAAGGAAATAATTAACAAAACATAGAGAATTTGATGCAATATCAATGTTTAAGGGTTAAAGTTATAAAAACCGCCTCAAAATATGATTCCGAGCTCCAAGATCCACGGATCTAATGGTGGATGAAGTTCTAGAAACTGCCCAAGGTCTGTTCTTGAGCTTTTGGACGAACAAGTTGGCTAGGATTGGAAATCGAGTGAAGAAAACCAAGAATCAATCATTGATTTTGAGTTTTCACCATGAATCCAAGGTTGAAGATGATCAAAAGCTTACCAATAGGTTAGAGTCGTCCTTCTCCTGCTCCTGAACTCTCCCGTGGTTGGCCAAAGCAAAATGAGAAAAGAATTTCCAAGAAAGTCCCTTATGTGGGTAAGAAAAAGGATATGTATAAGAATTTTCAAGGAAAGAGAAAATGGAATTAATTTCCTTTTTTTCCAAAATTATTTCCACCACTCCTCCTCAAATCCTTGTCCACCAAGCCAACTATTTTCCCTTGCAAAACCTCTTCATTATCAAATGATTAATGGAAAAGAAATTAAGCACCTTAATGAGTTTTATATTAATATCCAACTTTTAGTGGATAATACTTTAGATTATGTTAATGTGAGTGGGCTTCCACTCAACTAAGATCTTTTTGTGCCATATCAAGGCACAAGCTCGTCCAAAACTTTTCTATTTCATTCCTCAACTTTTGGTTGAAGGGCGCCTCAATTAATTTATTTCTTTTTGCATTAAATTAAATTAAAGTTCCATTTATGCTTAGATCTTGATTATTTTAATATCAAGATTCTCTCTCCTCCAAGATAATTCAAATGAGGCGCCCCTCTCATTTTCTTTGCTCTACTTGATGCCAAGAAGGATGAGGGACCCTCTAGAGGTGTTATTTGCATATAGAACCCTAGGTTTTGGGTAAATTGCACATTACACCAAAACTAGGCTTTAATGCACAAGGATTGCTCTTCAACCTTTATCTTGGTGCCCAAGCTTGAAGAAACCATACCACTACATCATATTCATTCTTATGATGTCTCAACATCATAGGAACATTTTATCATGTGTAATTTGCAAGTTAACCCCTCAACTTGGGTAATTTGCACTTTAGTCCAAAATTAACAAAACAATGTTTCAACATTATTCAAAAAGGACTGAAATTGAAATATAAGTTCCTCAAGAGCCTTAATTACTTTTCAAAAGATAAGTGCAAGAATCTAATCAAATTTATTAAGCAAAACACCTAGGGTTAGAACATAACCCAGGTCAGGGATGTTACAAATCATCCACCCCTTATAAGGATTTTGTCCCCGAAATCATTAACAAAACATTTTAAGAGAAAAGAGTAGGGTATTTCCTTCTCATTTCTTCCTCTAGTTCCCATGTAGCTTCTTCAACGCCATGATGATTCCAGAGGACTTTTACAAGACTAATGTCTTTCTTTTTCAACTTCTTGATCCTTCTGTCAAGAATCAACATAGGTCCTTCAACATAGGATATATCATCGTTTAAATCTACTTCCATAGGTTGCAGAACTGATTTTGTCTCAGGATGACATTTCCTTAGCATGGAAATGTGGAACACTGGGTGCAACTTTTGCAGCTCAGGTGGTAACTCCAGCTTATAAGCTACCTTTCCAATCCGTTCAATGATTGGATAAGGCCCCATAAATCTAGGAGCTAACTTTCCTTTTCTTTAAAACCTAAGAACTCCTTTCTAAGGTGAGACCTTGAGGTACACTCTATCTCCAACATAGAATTCTAAAGGTCTACGATGCTTGTTAGCATAAGATTTCTGCCTATCCTGTGCAGTCTTTAACTATTTTTGTATTATTTTAATCTTCTCGGTTGTTTGCTGCATAAGATCAAGACCCAAAAGTTGATATTCACTAGTTTCATACCAACATAGGGGAGATCTACAACGTCTACCATATAAAGCTTCATATGGTGCCATCTCAATATTGTATTGATAGCTATTATTGTAGGCAAACTCTATCAGACTTAGGTGTCGATCCCAACTTCCTGTAAACTGAAGGACACATGCCCTAAGCGAGTCCTCCAAGGTTTGTATAGTCCTTTCTGATTGTCCATCTGTTTGAGGATGAAAGGTTGTGCTAAACCTTAACTGTGTGCCTAAGGCTTTATGAAGTTGCTCCCAAAAATGACTCGTAAACTGGGGACCTCTGTCAGAAACAATGGTAACTGGGACCTCATGCAGCCGCACTATCTCATCCACATATAACTGTGCCAGTCTCTCTGCAGAATAGGTTGTTTTGACAGGTAAGAAATGTGTTGTCTTTGTCAACCTATCAACTATTACCCAAATGGAATCATCACCTTTGGCTGTTCTAGGTAAACCAACCACGAAGTCCATAGTTACATGATCCCACTTCCGCTACGGTATGGGCAAAGGCTACATTGTTCCTGCAGGCTTCTGGTGTTCAACTTTAACTTGCTAACACACCAGACACCACATAATGAACTCAACAACATCCTTCTTCAAACCAGGCCACCAATACATATTTTTCAAGTTATGATACATCTTGGTGCTCCCTGGATGCATAGCATACATATAAGAATGAGTTTCTTCCAAAACTAACTTTCTTAAGTTATCAGCATCAGGTACTATCATTCTACCATGATAAAAGGCTACCTGATCATATGAATCATGGAAACCGTCTCATTTCTCACTACCATAATCTGACCTAATCTGCTGAACTACAACATCAGCTTGTTGTTCCTACTTAATCTATTGTCTCAGAGTAGGTCTTATGTGCATCTCAGCTAACAACCCAGATAACAATGATACTTTTAGTTGTACATTGTCTTGCCTTAAAGAGATAAGCATATCCCTCCTAGAGCACACCAAAGAATTCAGCTGTGCTTTAAATAGGGATGGTGTTGCTGATTTCCTACTCAAAGCATCAGCAACCACATTGGCCTTTCCTGGATGATAATCAATTATACAATCGTAGTCCTTGATTAACTCCATCCAGTGGAATTTACTCATGTTTAGTTCATGCTGAGAGAAGATGTACTTTAGGTTCTTATGGTCTGTGAAAATCTGGAATGTCTCTCCATAGAGATAATGTCTCTAGATCTTCAAAGCATTGACTACTACAGCTAGTTCTAGATCGTGTGTCGGATAATTCTCCTCATGTTTCTTAAGCTGTCAAGAAGCAAAAGAAATCACTTGTTTATCCTACATTAACACACATCCTAGTCCATTCTTAGAGGCATCACAGAAAACTATATACCATTTCCCTTGCTCAGGTAACACAAGCACTAGTGCACTTGTCAACCTCTCCTTCAACAACTGGAATGATGGTTGACACTTGTCATTCCAGACAAAAGGAACATCCTTTCTAGTCAACTTGGTTAAGGGTAAAGCTATAGAACTGAAGTTCTTAATGAACATCCTATAATAGCCTGCCAACCCTAAGAAACTGCGAATCTCCGTCGGTGTCTTTGGTTGTTCCCATTGCAAGATAGATTCTACCTTTGTAGGGTCAACACGAATACCTGAAGCAGATATTACGTGTCCAAGAAAAGAAACTTCTGGTAACCAGAACTCACACTTGCTAAACTTAGCATATAACTTATGCTCTCTTAGCAAAGTTAGAGCCTGACGAAGGTACTGCTTATGCTGCTGAGCATTTCTACTGTAGATCAGGATGTCATCTATGAAGACAACTACACACTGATCAAGAAAAGGTCGAAAGATTCTATTCATGAGTTCCATGAATGCAGCTGGTGCATTAGTTAGTTCAAACGACATAACTGTGAACTCATAGTGACCATACCTTGTCCTAAAGGCAGACTTAGGTATGTCACCTTCCTTAATACACAGCTGATGATATCCTGGCCTCAGATCTATCTTTGAGAAAACAGTTGCACCACGCAACTGGTCAAACAGATCATCAATCCTTGGCAAAGGATACTTATTCTTTATAGTTACTTTATTTAACTGCCTGTAATCAATGCACAACCGCATCGATCCATCCTTCTTCTTAACAAAGAGGATCGGAGCACCCCAGGGTGAAGTGCTTGGTCGGATAAAACCCTTCTCAAGCAACTCCTGTAGTTGTTTCTTGAGTTTTTCCATCTCAACAGGTGCCATCCTATACGGTGTTTGTGCTATTGGCTGTGTGCTCGGGATTAGATTAATCTCAAAATAAATCTCTCAGGGTGGAGGTACACCTGGAAGTTCTTCAGGAAATACATCTTCAAATTCCCTGACTATCTAAACTTTAGTAGGATTAGAACTCTCCATGGTGGTATCTACCACATGGGCCAAGAATGCAAAACATCCTTGCCTCATCAGCTTCTCAGCTACCATAGCTGACACAAGACAGGTTGAAAGAATCTTTCTATCTCCTTGAAAGATCCATGTGTCACTTTCATCTGTGAACACAGCTTGCTTGGACTCACAATCCAAGACAACCTTATACCTTTCGAAGGTATCCATCCCAAGGATTATATCGAACTCGTGCATCTCAAGTGGTATAAGATCCACTTGAATGTGATTCTCAGAAAAGAAAAGAATGCAGGGAGAGCACACCTCCCACAACACAACAGATCCCATCAAAGGAGTTTCTAACAACAGACTATTTGCTCTATGACTGGTAGTCATGTTGTATTCAAGAATCACTCTTCGAGTGATAAAGGAATGCATAGCACCCGGATCAATTAAAATAGATACAACACATGATGTTGACATATCAGAATAAAACAATTCCATCTGACCTGTCACTACCGGAGGGTTGATCACTGCATCAGGTGGATTCATCGCATAGAATCTCGCTGTTTCCTATGGTTGATTCGTTGCTCGATGACTGGGTGTCGATGATCAAGCTTGGGATGATTGTCCACGTCCTCTAGCGCCACTTGGAAATTGTCTCCTCTGAGAACCTTGCTGACTCTGCCTCTGGGGTTGAGTCACACTTGCCTCTCTGGCTCTACAATCCTTCATCAGATGCCCCATCTTTCCACATATGAAACAACTTCTGATCCCTAGCTGTGGTCTGGATGGTCCTGTAACTGATACATATGCTAAGTTGTGGGCTCCTTCTGGTGGTAAACTTCATCCTCTACCCCTATTTGACGTCCACTGTGTTTGGGTATTGAATCTAGGTGGTGCCATTGGTGCAAAAAACCTCATTTTCTTGAAACTTTTAGATGAGGATCCTTGGAACTGGGGATACACCTTCTTGTTCTTAGTATGTCACTTCTCAGTCACATACCTCTCTATCCTTCTGACAGACTCCATAAAAGTAGCAAATCTTTCCCTATTCTCCAGAGCAAACACAGGGGTGGTCGACTCAGCGTTTAATCCCTTCTCAAAATGTTGAATCCTTTCTTCATCTATAGTTACCATAGGCGGACAGAACTGTAAAATCTCCATGAACTTAGCCTCATACTCACTAATATTCATTGGTCCTTGTCTTAACCTCTCAAACTGAGAGATCTTCTCATCTAGGAACATCTTAGGAAAGTATATGTTGACAAATTCCCGGGTCAGAATACTTCCCATTCGATCTCCAAACCTGTCCTTTTCCCCTCCTCTATGGTCCATCAGTGACCGGCACTCCCTTTAAGAAGGTACACAGCATGTCTAACCTTCTCAGCATCTGGGTTGTTAAGGATTCTAAAGGCCTTCTCTAGTTCAGTTAGCCACATGTCAGCATATGTTGGGTCAGCTGTCCCAGCATATTTCATGGCTCCAACCCAGTGAAGTCGCTCAAACGTCTTGCCGGATCCCTGTCTTTCATCATGGGCAGGTGCCCTGGGTGCAGGTATGGGCACCCTATCGGTCATATGCATCATGGTTGTCATAAACTTCCCTAACATGGCTTGGAAGGATGGGTTCCCCATGTCAGCTTGATTGAACTGGGGTGGTTCAGGCACAGGCTCCTCCCTTCTTTGGTCTCTTGCACCTCCTCCAGGTGCAGCTACACTACTTTTAGCAACATGTTCATCATGTGATCCAGACATCTTTAGTTTTCTCTTCTCCTCCTATATGAGCAGAAGACACTATCAGATAGACCGGAAGACACTAGAACAGACTCAACAACCTTAGTCTTTTGTTTCTGTAGACTCAGCGAACCTAGATCTCTGATACCACTAAATTGTGACGAACGACTCACAAAAACAAGATTAACTAATGCAGAAGCGTATCATTAGCACCAGAATTACTGAAAATCGCTAAATATTAAAACTTTTTACAAAGATATCCACAAACTGTAAAGCTCTTTCATAAAGAGCCAAAGTAAGTTATTTACATTCTGATTCATCAGTACATCTCACATCTTTGTATCATCTCATCTCGAGAGTTGCAAACATTAACTGCCCTGTTAAACTGTACATAAGCAGTATACAAAAAAAATCTTGAGGCATCAAGCCAAAAATCTCAAATCTATATCAACCCATCTACTGACTCCTAGGACCTGAGACTACATAGATGACACGTAGGACTCTCTATATACATGACTTGACAAACAGTGTCTCCACCTGAGGATCACTATTGTCCTTGTTGTTGCTGCTGCTATTCACCCTCTATAGGGTTTCTACCTTTTCCTTGGCGTCTACCTAAAAATTTAAATCCCACGGGGGTGAGACAATTGAAAAATTGCCCCAGTGAGAGATATAACTCTCCGCCAGAAACATTGTTATTACAGATAATAGAATAACACTGAGCAGTAGAATCATAATATTTTGCAGCATGTAAATCATTGATTAAACTATGTAGAGCAATATTCTCTATGCAGTTCATTTCAATTATAACTTGATAAAGCAGTATGTCATTTATTCAAAAAGGAATATGAAGACCATGTCTAGCATTTATCCAACTAGGATATAATAGACAATGTATCATCAACCATTGATTCTCATAATTCAACCCTAAGCTAATATGCTACACGGCTGATTACATTTTACAAACCTACTTATGCCCTGAGGAGATGAGGTATACAACTCATACTCCAACTGACCATTGCGAAATCGAAATAGGTACCATACATAGGTCAATAGAAGAGCCGGATTTCTATGACCTCATCCTCCTCAGTCAATGTGAGGAACAACTTGCAGGACATCTTATGTCTCTGCCAAATAGCTTTCCAGGGTATACTGACAGCTTCTCTATTAGAGTTACAGTGGCATGTTGTACTCTCTTCGCAATCAAGAGATTTCATATTTATCTCACATCGATTCGGCATTAACATCATCATCGGGAGATTAGTGATACATCATCCCAACATATACATATAATGAAGGATTGAGATATTTAATGTTTGTCTCACATCAATTCCTCCATCAGGGCGTAAGGATATTCGCGCCCATAACCCCCACATACTCAAAAGTATGCCCTCTAGGAGTTCCCTTAGAAAAACCTATTTCACCATCACCAAACTACTAACGATGATGGATCTATGGTCAGGGCTCTACATGATGTCATTTCACTTGATTATTTAAGTACATTACAACAATCTTTTAGCATCAGGCATGTTTTCAAACATAAGCCATTATAAAAATTGCTATAAAGAAAGAGTACTATTTTATCAAGTTCATTTCACAGCTTTATTAACATTGGGATATCAATCCCTTATCATCTCATCATCATGATTCAAGAATATGGGTGTTCAAACCCTTAGATCATCAAAACACCTGTTACCACTTTAACAGGTAACTTAATGCCATCAAGTCATCTAACAATGTAAACATGATAATTGTAGTGCAGGTATTTCACATGGCTTTTACAACCTATTAACCTCTTTTGTTACCTCCCACTAGGCAACATAGCATATCATTGCTCACTAGGCTCATAAAGTACTTTCAATGAATAAAGCATCATAGCTCATACCTGGCTATGTTCATTATCTCATAAAACCTGCATGATTAGTATAGATGATAACAGATACATAAATTTTATATCAGCACAATGCAAAACAATTATAACATCACTATGCAAGGGTTACACCACTATGCCCTTTCTAGGGTTGGGGTTTCCTTTTTTATTTCAATTAGGGTTAATCATCCCATTAGCTCAATTAGGATTAATGACTCATCATTTCATTATCCAACCTTAGAGCTTCATGCTATAAAGTATAACCCAGAATTAGGGTTTCACATTTTCATTCACCTTATTTGTAATTAGGGTTTACTATTCACATTGCATCACCCTAGATTAGGGTTTATATTAAACAACCCATAATTAGGGTTTACTATTCACCCCAAGTAGGAATGATCATCAAAGTACCCTGAATTAGGGTTTTCTCATGTCATTACCATGAATTAGGATCATACCATCCTCATGTATTAGGATTTCACCTATCAATGCCCTCAATTACAGTTATGATTCATTAACCTTCTTAATTTGGGTTTGTACTCATGATTAGGGTATATAATCTCTCTATCAAGAATTATACCCTCATTAGACATTCATCCATAGTAAAAGTATTAAGGCTTAACCATTACATGGTTATCATTCATATAAGAAGTCTTCTCTCTCTCATCTTCTATAAATGATGCTTACTTCAACCTTGATTAAGCTAAGTCAACTTAACTTGAAAAAAAAATTGACACCATGAGTTATGTCATTATCACCATGATCATTAAAGCTTAATTATTTAAAGGGTACTAATCAACCTATCTGATTAAGGGTACCATTATTATAATTACCCTTGGATTGCATCATGTAATTGTTTAGTTAAACAATTGACCTTCAACCACTTTAAGAGTTCATACGATTTAGTTGATTAACTTCCAAACAATCTTGGTCTCTTAGACCCCAAATGGTCTTGACCAATCAGACCTCAAACGGTCTTGATTATAACACCTCCAAACGGTCTAAGACCGTTTATACCTCCAAATGGTCTTGAACGTACCCTTGAAACCGTTTGGTAAAGTAGGAGGTTGAAATCGTTTGCCAAAGTAATTCTTGAAACCGTTTGATAAAGTGACATTTGAAACCGCTTGGATATTAACTAGTTTGGGATCGTTTGGTCCCAAATGGTCTTGAGACCGTTTGGTCCCAAATGGTCTTGAGATCGTTTGGTCCAAACCTCCTCAAAACTGAATGGACCAATTATGGTCTCAACCATTCAAGCTGATTTAGGGTTTCCAATGTTGATCCCCTAATCGATTGAATTCATATAACCACTCATCAATTGAACCTAACACCATGCGTAAAGTGATCTTAATAGGTCATCCTTTAACTGATTTAACCCTCATTTGATCACCAATTAGGGTTTTGAATCAATTGGATTAGGGTTTAGAATCAATGAACCTTCAATGTTAATCAATGTGAACCTAGTTACTTTGAAACTATTGGAACACCATCCCAAATGGACATGACCTGACCTCAAACGGTCTTGAGGTCACTTGGATGACCTCCAAACGGTCTTGAGACCGTTTGTCCATCTCAACATCCAAATCCAATTAGGGTTTGGATCATAGGATTGATCATCAAATCAACATTTGATTGCAAATCAACTTGGTATCTTTAGATCTTCAAACACCTAACCATACTCAACCCTAGACCTCCAAATGGTCTTGGGTGACCCTCAAACGGTCTTGAGACCATTTGGGTGATCCCCAAATGGTTTTTAAACCGTTTGGGTCAATCAATCCAAAGAACTAACTCAATCAAATTAGAAATCAGCACTTAACCCGATTAGGGTTTGGTGATTGATTGTCCTTCAACTCATGAGCCAATTGGAACTAATCAATTATAATTAGTGGGTCATTAACCAACATCACTATCAACAAATCTCCAAATGGTCAACCCTGGTCAACACCTCCAAATGGTTTGAAACCGTTTGCTCTCATTCGGTTTGGTGAAACTGTTTCCCCTCAAACGGTTTGAAACTGTTTTCTCCCGAACGGTTTAGGAAACCGTTTGAGCAACTTATGGAAACCGTTTGGCCTAGTAATTTATTGGAAAAAAAATATGTCCATGATGATGTCATCATCATATTCCTTCGTGCATCCAAGAACGACAGCCGTTCTTCATAGGAATTTCAGCAATGAATCAAAAGACTATCAAATAGAAGGAAATAATTAACAAAACATAGAGAATTCGATGCAATATCAATGTTTAAGGGTTAAAGTTATAAAACCCACCTCAAAATCTGATTCCAAGCTCCAAGATCTATGGCTCTAATGGTGGATGAAGTTCTAGCAACTGCCCAAGGTCCGTTCTTGAGCTTTTGGATGAACAAGTTGGCTAGGATTGGAAATCGAGTGAAGAAAACCAAGAATCAAGCATTGATTTTGAGTTTTCACCATAAATACAAGGTGGAAGATGATCGAAAGCTTACCAACAGGTTAGAGTCATCCTTATCCTGATCCTGAACTCTCTCATGGTTGGCCAAAGAAAAATGAGAAAAGAATTTCCAAGAAAGTCCCTTATGAGGGTAAGAAAATGGATATGTATAAGGATTTTCAAGGAAAGAGAAAATGGAATTCATTTCCTTTTATTCCAAAATTATTTCCACCACTCCTCCTCAACTCCTTGGCCACGAAGCCAACTCTTTTCCCTTGCAAAACCTCTTCATTATCCAAGGATTAATGGAAAAGAAATTAAGCACATTAATGAGTTTTATATTAATATCCAACTTTTAGTGGATAATACTTTAGATTATGTTAATGTGAGTGGGCTTCCACTCAACTAAGATATTTTTGTGCCATAGCAAGGCACAAGCTCATACAACACTTTGCTATTTCATCCCTCAACTTTTGGTTGAAGGGCTCTGATGTAGCCCTATTTTAGGGCTCCATCATGTGCCATTTTGTACTTAAGTTGCATCTAAACATGTAGAATACAAGCTTTTTACCCCTAATATGCTTATCATTCCAAATATGCTTATGGATGTTCTTTGCACTATTCTTTAGGTACTCGAACCATGCTTAGATGGAAGAGAGAGAATGAAGGAGTTCTAGGGTTCCCCCACTCATGGAGGGACCCAAAGAAGGCCCCAAAGTCTCCCTCAACCTACCTCCAATGGTCAAGAATCGTCCCCAAACAAAGACATCCAAAAATGACAAAGATTGAAGTGTAATTAAGTGAGGCCAACCTCACCACGGCCGTGGGCACTATGCCATGGTCGTGCCTTTTTTAGCAATATGACACCAAGCTCAACAGGAAAATCCTACAGAATCCCACAGTTGTGGCCCTATTCCACGACCGTGGCCATTGAAGACACCACGGCCGTGGCCATCAGCACGGTCGTGGTCAGTAGAAGAGAAAACGGTCATGGCACCCTGCCACGGCCGTGGGAATTATTGCATCTATTTGGCCAAAGTTACATGTTGTCATCCCCAGATCGCCATGACTGTGGCCGATGAAGACTAGTACGCCTGTGCTGCTGCGCCACGATCACCTCTCCCTCCTTTAAAACGGCTGTGTTACCCAACACGGCCGTGGTGCCTCTCACCTACCACGACCGTGGCATCCCGCCACGACCGTGGCCACCCCAAACGGCCATCTAGATATGAACTGAGAACCTTGCATGTTTAATGATCTCCCCCAACTAATATCAAAGTTACATCCCCCAAACGGCCCACCTACCCTAATCAACTGCTGAAAACCCTAATTGCTTAGTTTGCTTGTTCATGCTAGTCTAGTTTAGTCGCTTTTGCTTAATCTAGTTAATTGCTTAGTTTTTCTCTTTAGTGTTAACTTAGGCTCTTGCTTCTTGCTTTTCTAGAGTAGCGTAGCTCTTCTTGCTCTTGCTTATTTAGTTTCATAACTTAGTTTTCTAATTTGCTTGCTCTTCCATAACTTAGGTTCCATCTCGCATTTCTTACTTGCTCAACTAGCTTAATCAACAATCAAACCTTTCAAAAACCCTAAAACCCTAAGCTCTGCCAAAGGAACACAGCATACATTGTCAAACTCTAGTGCCCCCTCTATCTCCGTGGATCGACCTTGTACTTGCCGCCTCACCTATACTACGACACGACCCCGTGCGCTTGCGGGCGTAGTGTCTTAGTAGATGTAGGTACTTAGTGTAGGTCTTACAAATTTCGAAAGTATAAGATCCCATATCCCATGCGCTCTAACCTCGTGGGGTGTAAAAGTACCACTAGCGGGGATGCACCAAGCTTTCTGGCACCGTTTTCGGGGCTAGAGGCACTTGGCCTAGTTAGATAGTATAGCTTAGCCCTTCCTTTTGCCCTCACCATTGCTATTATTTATTCTTTGTGTTACTTTTACATCTTGGTTTGCTAACTTGCCCTCTTTTGTTTGGTTGTGCCTTGTGCATGTGACAAGCAACCCTTTGGAGTCAAGATGGTGGACCTAGATGCGCAAGCCCCTTCAATCCCTCAACTGCCCTACATGATGAAGATGTTGGAAGACATGCTGTATCTCATGCAGATTCATGTGGGAGGTTCTTCTCATCATTCTTCTGACTCCATGGTGGCTCTTTGTGGAGACATGGTTCTACAATACTATGGCATTAAGAACAACCAAAGCCCCATGTCAATCTCATGCACTTCAGAATGTAGAAATGGTCCAAACTTCTCATGGGAACCACAAGAAGACCGTGAGCCAGGAGATAGCTCCATGTTTGAAGAAGAAGTTCTTGCAAGATTGAGAAGCCTTGATGAAGTGAAGAGAGAGGTGTTCGTTCAAGGACAAACCATTGATCGACTAGAGAAAAGGCTGGATGAGATTTCTCTTTCGCTTGCCCTTTGTGAGGAGGGAAGATCCTTTTCCCAAACCATAGCCAACCCAAACAATGCAAATAGTTATATGGGCTCCCCTCAACTTATCTATGATCCACCACCTCCTCAACCTTCGTATAACTTCCAACACACCTCACAACCACCACCACAACATCAATCACAAGAACCACCCCCATACCACCCACCTCGACAACAACCATACTACATCCTTCACAAACCTAATCTGCCACTACCACCAACACCACCACAACCATCACTTGCTCTTCTTCCTCCCCATGAGCAAGTGGATACAATTTCAATCTTGAGGTGTGACAAGGTTATAGAGGAGCTCAACAAGGGAGGGAAGAAATTAGGTGAAGATCATGATGGAGAACCCCTGCCGCAAAGTCCTTGTGAGAGTGCGAAGTGCACTAAAATTTTTGCAGTCGTGGCAGATTTTGAGAAGATAATATCTTGTATCCCATCTTCTTTTGATATGACACCACGAAGTTCTCCCATTGCTAATACAAGACATCCCAATGTGATATTTCTAGGATTGCAATTGTCCAATAGGATGGAAACCCCTCTCGTTGATGCCTATGAAGACCCATTCCTCAAGGGAAGGAAAAACTATGGCATGCAAAGTTTGAAGGTCTTAAGATTGACTAAGGCGGACAACTCATTGCTTGCCATCATCAAGCAAATACCAACTTATGTAAGGTTCCATAAGGGTGTTTTCCTCTTCAAGAAGAAGATGAGAGGGATGATGCCTAAGGAGGTCATATTAAATGAGCTAAAAGGTTTTGTTGATGAGGATTCTTACATTGAGACCTATGATGATGACCCCAGAGGAGAGACAAATGAAGAAATACACTTGAAAAACTCACATAACCCTTGGGAGACAAGGAAGGAATTTGAAAGGATTGTGTATGATGAGGATGAAAACATTTTTTTTTGGACAAAGGTTGATTAACAGAGGTACAGCAGGCCTGGTTGAAGGCGTTAAATTTAGCGCTAGTGGGAGGCAACCCACGTGGTTTGTTCTCGAACCCTCCTTTTGATACTTTTTCTTTATTTTACACAAAAACACACACGCAAACTTGTGATTTATAGTTTTCTTTTGAGTTTTGGTGATGTGTAGGTGTTAGACAATAGAGAGAGGGGTTTTAGAAGTAAATCATGGCCATTAAGTCAAATTTGTGGCCAAAGAACAAATGCAGTTGAAGTTCAAGTTTTGATTTTGGAAAACTGAAGGAACAACAACACCATATCCGTGGAGCTCTACCATGACCGTGGCTCATGGCCAAACACAACCGTGGCACATGGCCACGGCCGTGGGAATTATTGCATCTAATTGGCTGAAGTTACAGGTTGTTTGCAAGAAACGCCACGACCATGGGCTTCAGCCACGACCGTTTTGAATAGAAATGACCACGACTGTGGTGAGGTCAAACCGGGGAGTTCTTCATCAACAACACGACCGTGGCACCCACCACGGCCGTGCTACCTAACCCTAGCCATGACCGTGGCCACCTGCCATGACCGTGGCCGAGCCCGGTTCAGCCAAAAAAATATAAGTTTTAAACGTTCAAAATCGACCCCCACTCTCATTTCTTCATCTTGCACCATACCTCGACTGTGGCGGTGGAAGATGACCCCATGGTCGTCCAATCTCCACCTCCAGCCCCCAAAAACACCTCCATTCGGCCTCCAATCAATCCCAAATCAATCCCCAGCCATCCCTCCACCATTTCCACCGCCAATTCTTCCCCAATCGCTCCTCCATTTCCACATCCATCTCCACATCCGCCCAACAGCCACCTCCACCAAAACCTCCACATAAACCCCTCTTTTTCGCCCAAATCAATAACCAATCACATTTCCACCATCCATACATCACTATCCTTCCTTTCCGCCCACAAAACCACATCCATACCACTCTCCACATAAAAATCCGAAAATCACCTCACCTCCACCATGAAAAAGATTGGAAAGGCCATAACTAAGGGAACCAACATCCTCACCGGAGGGAGGAGGCATTCCAAAAATGCCTCCTCCGATGTATCTATGCCATCCCACACACCTTCACCTACCACCTCCGCCCACCATTCCCTCCGCCGTTCGCAATCGATGAGCGGATCCCACTCCCGCTCATCTGATAGCCACCACATCATCGACACCACCTACGAGGGTGAAGATGATGAAGACGAGGAATCAATGGGGGTCGATTTGGACCACCTTATTAATGAGATCGAGCCGGTGGCCGCAAAAAGAAGCCAGAGATCCAAAGCGGCACCATCCTCATCCAGGCTCCCGCTGAAGCCTACACCAGCCCGCCACTCAACGTCTCAGGTGACGGCGAGGCGTGGTGTGTAGCTGCAACCCTCGCGGAAACTACAACAAGATGAGGAGCAGTCGGCCCACTGGTACAATCTTGACACCAGCTCAGGGTCGTAGTCCTACACGATGGAGGAAGAAGAAGATAGCGAGGAGGAAGAGGTAGAGCTTGAGCATGAAGGAGATGATATTCTGGCATAGCTGGAGGCGGATAGAGAAAAGACCCTGGGCAAAGCATCGATAGGAGTGTCCTATGGTAAAGGACATAGGAAAAAGAAGGTTGATCTTATCTACCCCGAATGCATGACAAGGCGAGTCGTCGCCTCGAGGTACGGTAGTGAGAAGACCATTGAAGATCTTGGGATCAAAGAAATAGTGGAAATGGGCTTGAAAAGGATTGGGTTGTGGAATGTTCTTTTCACACCCCAACCTACATATCCCACTTTGACCTGAGAGTTCTTTGCCACTCTTGAGAAGACTAAAGTGAGGGGTTGTGATGCACTCAAATTTTCCATGATGGGCAACATGCACACCCTCACTTCCACTGAGCTAAATGCTATCTTCGCCACTAGTCCTGAAGAAGCTGTGAAATTGGATGATGGCTTGTTAGAGAGAGAGGCCAATTTGGACTATTTCCCATTATTGGAAGAGCCTCACGGGCAATGAGGATTACTACGTGGGTAGATCAAAAACTGCTTCCATAAGCAACTTGTTGATGCGCTACGTGCAGAAGGTCTTGGAAAACATTATTGTGGGCAGATACGACAACCAAGGCAGCATTTCTCAAAAGGATATGATTGTCTTGATCGATATGAAGCATAAGAGGTATATTGACCTTGGAGTTCTTTTGATTGACCATCTAAAGGGCGTACACTACAAGAGATCGAAGCCGTTCATTATGGGAGGGTTCGTCACTTCAATTGCACTGGCATTGGGATATGATCTCTCGGGGGTACAAGACGTAATCGACGCAGAACTTGTTGACCTCAACTATCTGACGCGCTCGCACACCATAAAGATGAAGGAAAAAAGAATGATTTATTTAACTACTAGTGTGCAAGATTTTGAACTAGAGCTGCCATATCACGCGGAACCCCTAATATCCATGTTGGGACCTGGCAACAGGTTGAGGGAGAAACTAATGGCATGGCAGCAAGACCACCTGAGGGAGACGTATACTAGGGGAGCCATTGCCGCACATGAAGACGTTGTTGAATCAAATGTGCATGGATAGGAGCAAGAAGCAGAAGAAGAAAGGGAGCCCCGAATAACAAGAAGGAGGGATGAGGAGACATCCCAGCTGCAACAGCCCACAGGAAATGCCTATGACATGGCCACAATCCAGGCACACCTTGAGAATATTCAGAAGACCCAAGGTGACATGCAGCTTATCCAGTAGTACATGTCGCAGGATCAACAACATATGCACCATCAGATCAACCACTTGTATCACTACAACCACGCCCAAGCAGCACGAAACCTCGAATGGGGTGCAGATTTTTGGGGTGGTTTAGCTGGGTATCCACAGACTTATCCTCCACCCCAGGACGACTACTTGGGGCACTATTACCAGCATCCCCCATCAGGCTCATTCCCATCCTCAGCTCCTCCTCCAGATCCTCCGTAGATTCCAGACCAGCCACCGCAGCCATGACACTTCCCCTATCTCCCCTAAGCTATAGTTTCATGCTGAGGACAACATGATTCTAAAGTTTGGGGTGGGTAGGGCAGTATGCACCACCCTATCTCTCTCATTTTGTCATTTTTTTATCATCTCTGCCATCGATTTTAGTTTTATTGTTATTTTTCTTTTCATTGCATCTTTGCATGGCATGTAGTTGACTTCTTGCATTTTTGTGTAATTTTTCAAAATTTTTGCTCTTTTTCCTATTCCATATCATGCATTGCATTCTCATGTAGTTTTTGATAATTTCATATGCATTTTAAGTAGGATTTGCTGCTTTATGCTTTAAATTCCCCTAAAGTAAGTTTAGATGTGATTTAGTGCAAATTGGCACCATTTTGGCCAATTTTGCCCAAATTTGAGATTTCTTGTCTAAAAAGTATGTTTTGACCCAATATCTCCTATTTTGAGTAAAAATGACGACCTTTGACTAGTGCAAGTGAAATGTCATGCTTTATTGCTAAGTGGTATCAATGTTTGACTTTTTACATGTGCATCACCTCTCTTGTGATTGTGATTGATTTGGTTGAATTGTGAACTTGAGCAAACTTTGAACGCTTAGTGTTTGTGTAATCACTTGTTTGATATATCAATTTCATCTTGTTCATTCATGTGGTGTGATATCTAGGATGAAGTATTGGATTAACTTTCATGCAGGATGTCTTATGTGGAAAATCATACCAATGACCCCTCTTTGACCCGACTCTTCTTCCACCATCTTCATATCCCTCTACCTCATAAAAAGATGTCCTAGTGCACATAATCAACCTTGACCACCTCTAAAAGTTTGATCTTTATCTCCCCGCTTCACTCTATCCACAATTTTCCCTATCTACACCAAGGGAAAGAAAGAAAAGAAAAGAAAAAGAAAAGCAAAAACAAAATAAGAGGATGCTCCTGTTTAAGAGCATTCAAATAAAGAAAAGATGAGTATGTAAAAACACTCCAAAAATCTTACCGAAACCCTTTCTTCCACTTTCATACCCATTGAGCTAAGAAGCATCAAACTTCGCTCATTTTGCTTTTTTCCGCAACCACATGGGTCATATGGTATAATTTGAAATATAAGACTGAATGCATGAATGTGAAACAACACTCCTAGTCATCCTCGATTAACACTATCATGAAATGGTTTACCCAGAACTTAATGAAAGAGATATGGATAACTTGCATATTCTGTGCACTATATTTGAAGTTCATGTACTTTATGCTCTTTTCATGATTGGATTCAGAAAGTAGGAGAGGAGAGAGGTGAAATGCACGCACTCAGTCATCTTTGATATCATTCAACAATAATCATCTTTTACATTGCATTTGTCATTTCTTGTTTGTGGAAAATTTGTAGAGAGATTGAGTTAGAGAATACTTGAGGACAAGTATGTTTTAAGTTTGGGGTGGTGATGTAGCCCTATTTTAGGGCTCCATCCTGTGCCATTTTGTACATAAGTTGCATCTAAACATGTAGATTATAAGCTTTTTACCCCTAATATGCTTATCATTGCAAATATGCTTATGGATGTTCTTTGTACTATTTTTCAGGTACTTGAACCATGCTTAGATGGAAGAGAGAGAAAGAAGGAGTTCTAGGGTTCCCCCACTCATGGAGGGACCCAAAGAAGGCCCCAAAGTCTCCCTCAACCTACCTCCAATGGTCAAGAATCGTCCCCAAGTAAAGACATCCAAAAATGACAAAGATTGAAGTGTAATTAAGTGAGGCCAACCTCACCACGGCCGTGGGCACTATGCCACGGTCGTGCCTTTTTTAGAAATATGACACCAAGCTCAACAGGGAAATCCTACAGAATCCCACAGCCGTGGCCCTTTTCCACGACCGTGGCCATTGAAGACACCACGGCCGTGGCCATCAGCACGGTCGTGGTCAGTAGAAGAGAAAATGGTTGCGGCACCCTGCCACGGTCGTGGGAATTATTGTATCTATTTGGCCAGAGTTACAGGTTGTCACCCCCAGATCACCATGACCGTGGCCCACTGCCACGACCGTGGCTGATGAAGACTAAAACGCCTGTGCTGCTACGCCACAATCACCTCTCCCTCCTTCAAAACGGCTGTGTTACCCAACACAGCCGTGGTGCCTCTCACCTACCACGACCGTGGCATCCCGCCATGGCCGTGGCCACCACCATACTTTGCTTTTTCACCACTCCCTCCATACCACGACCATTCTACCACCCCATGACTGTTCCCTACTACCCTCACCACAGTCGTGGCATACCACCACAGCCGTGGTGGTCCACTAACCCTACCCTACTTTTCACTGCTTTTCCTAAACTACCCCCCACTTACCCTAGTGCCTCCCCACCACCTATATATAGATAGGTGGCGGCTAGGGCATGAAGGTTAGATGCCCCTATAGCTGCTCCAAGCTCCATTCCCCTTCCTTGAGCTTTGAGTGCAAACCCTTTGCATTTTGGCTCACCATCCACCATTTCCACCCTCATTCCACCATGGAATCCTAGTTTCCTAGGTTTTCATCCATAAACCCCCACATTTCCATGCTCCCCTACACCCTTGGAGGAGGGAAGTCGTCTGCAGCAGCTTGGAGGTGAAGAAGAAGGCCACTTCATCAAGCTTCATGGAGTTTCTTTCTCTTCTTCCCCTCTCTTTTATAGTTTCTTTGACTATGTGTAGCTAAGCCCCTAGTGGTGGGCTGTTTGGGGTTAAAATGTGACTTTGATACCATGTTGGGGGAAAGTTGCTTGTAATGAACTTAATTCATATCTATGATGATTGCCTCTTGCTTCTATCTCATTTCCCATTTTATTGCATGTGTTTTGTGCTTATAACATGGATTGCTTGCTTTGAGATGCTTGATGACACTTAGCTTCTAGGAGGGATTGGAGTGTATGTGGCAATCTTAGGATTGGCTCCTAGGTCCAATTAGTGGATCCCTAGCTAGCCCCCTTTGTTCCTACATACACATCCTCCCTCCTACAAGTGAGTGTGAGATTTAAGTGGCTAGTGTAAGTGAGAATGATGCAATTGCCTAGGGCATTCTAAAGGCTAGAGTGGCTAGTGGCATGAGGTCAAATACCCTCATCTCTACTCCCATGTCTACCCTCAACCCTCAATTGCCCACTATCACTTACTCTAGAAACCTAGATTTGGTTAATCCCATTAGAATTACACCTAACCCTAGTCTTCTACTAGTAGTATAGGGTACATTCTAATGGCATTGTCCTTGTTGTTTGGTTTTGTAATCTAGATATGAAATGAGAACTTTGCATGTTTAATGATCTCCCCCAACTAATATCAAAGTAACATCCCCCAAACGGCCCACCTACCCTAATCAACTGCTTAAAACCCTAATTTCTTAGTTTGCTTGTTCATGCTAGTCTAGTTTAGTCGCTTTTGCTTAATCTAGTTAATTGCTTAGTTTTGCTCTTTAGTGTTAACTTAGGCTCTTATTTCTTGCTTTGCTAGAGTAGAGTAGCTCTTCTTTCTCTTGCTTAGTTAGTTTGATAACTTAGTTTACTAATTTGCTTGCTCTTCCATAACTTAGGTTCCATCTCGCATTTCTTACTTACTCAATTAGCTTAATCAACAATCAAACCTTTCAAAAATCCTAAAACCCTAATCTTCGCAAAAGGAACATAGCATACATCGTCTAACTCTAGTGTCCCCTCTATCTCCGTGGATCGACCCTGTACTTTCCGCCTCACCTATACTACGACACGACCCCGTGCACTTGCGGGCGTAGTGTCTTAGTAGACGTAGGTAGTTATTGTAGGTCTTACAAATTTTGAAAGCATAAGATCTCATATCACGTGCGCTCCGACCTCATGGGGTGTAAAAGCACCACTAGCGGGGATGCATCAGGCTCCTCAATTAATTTATTTCTTTTTCCATTAAATTAAATTAAAGTTCCATTTGTGCTTATATCTTGATTATTTTAATATCAAGATTCTCTCTTCTCCAAGATAATTCAAATGAGGCGCCTCTCTCATTTTCTTTGCTCTAATTGATTCCAAGAAACATGAGGGACCCTCTAGAGGTGGTATTTGCATATAGAACCCTTGGTTTTGGGTAAATTACACATTACACCAAAACTAGGCTTTAATGCACAAGGATTGCTCTTCAAGCTTTATCTTGGTGCCCAAGCCTGTAGAAACCATACCACTACATCATATTCATTCTTATGATGTATCAACATCATAGGAACATTTTATCATGTGCAATTTGCAAGTTAACCCCTCAACTTGGTTATTTGCACTTTAGTCCAAAATTAACAAAACAATGTTTCAACATTATTCAAAAAGGACTGAAATTGAAATATAAGTTCCTCAAGAGCCTTAATTACTTTTCAAAAGATAAGTGCAAGCATCTAAACAACTTTATTAAGCAAAACACCTAGGGTTAGAACATAACCCAGGTCAGGGATGTTACATTGACAATTCATGAATTTGAACTAGATGCCATGTTCCTATCATTGTAAAACAATAATTCATATTTTAGAACATTATGTTAACATGAATTAATATTTTAGAATAATGACATCATTTTTAAAAGAGTAGTTAACATTTTAGAACAATAATTTTGAATTTGGAATTAAATTTATTTTACTACTTTTTTTATAACATTAATATTTTAGAACAACAATTCTACTATTTTTTTTAGTAACATTAACATTTCTATCCAACAATAATTTTGCTATTTTTTAGTAACATTAATATTTCAGAACAACAATTTTTTTATTTTTTCAGTAACATTAACATTTCATAACAACAATTTTACAATTCCGAACAATAGTTTTTCAGGTATTAATTAACCTTCAATTGTCATTCTCTACATCATTATTTCATTAATGTGGAATTAAGGAGTAGCAATACAATTATTTCAGTTGTAATATTGCATACTAATGTTAAGTTCAAGTTTTGGAAATTAAAATTTTAGTAGAAAAAATACCACAAATGGAGAGTTCTCCCTTGTCAATCAAAGAATACGAGAAGAGAAAGCAAAGCAGCAGTAGAATCGCCTCCAAGCAGTAGAAGAAACGATGAAGACAACAGCTCCAAGATCGCCCGAAATAAGCTAGAAATCTCCTCAAAGCAGGAGAAATCCGAAAGAACTCCAAAGCAATGGGAGTAGAGAGAAAGAGTAAGGAAATGAAGAATGATGTGAGTTTGTGGGGCTATTTCGCTCAATATTTATAGGAGAGTAATGCCTCTCGGTTGGGGACGCATTGCCCCCACGTGGCACCGCGTCGCGACCCAACGACAAAATAGTTGTTGGGTTGCGCCGGTCCAGGTACTGGGTGGGAGCAATGCATCCCTGTCTCGAACGCATTACCCGCGTGATAAAATTTATCCGTTAGGGCGTCTTCGCGCGCGACGTAATGGCCTCACAAGAGGGCAATGTGTCCTGGTTCGGGAGGCATTGCCCTCCTGTGGGGCCAATACGTCCCGAACCGGGACGCATTGCCCTAATGTGGGGCCAATGCGTCCCAAACCGGGACACATTGCCTTGCGGGATAGCAATGTGTCCCAGAAGATGACGCATTGCTCCCCAAATGTGCCATTTTGGGCAATAATTTCAAGAACGTGCCATTTAGGGAATAAAATACGGCAAACCTGCCATTTAGGTTTTTTGGCCGCTGGTTTATCACTGTCTTGGTGTAAGCCGTGAAGGAGAAGAACACTCCCTGGGATGTGGTATGTTCGTTGCTAGAACCACCTTAGGTTTGCCACCCTTTGGCGGCGCATCGTCTTGGGTGGAAACAGGGGACATTGTTGACGGTGTGGCTTATCAGATTCAGCAGCGGGGTTAGATCTAAGAAGAAATCCAGATCTAACTAGATCGTGGGAGGAGTGGAAGAAAAGGTAACAGGAAGGTTGAGAGGAGGAGAAGAAAAGTCCATTGGGGCTACTGAGGAAGGAAAGGAGGCGGAGGATGGTGGAGAAGGAGGGGAACGTGGAGGTGGCGGAACCTTGCTCTGTTGCTTCGCGTCTCAGCGTTAGGTGTGTTGGCGCAACGGCAGCAGCTCGGCACGTCGACGTGGTGTGACCGGTGTCTCCGGTCTTCGGCAGTCTTTCAGTAGAGATGGAAACTGGAGAGTGCCGCCTCGAGTTCGGGGGGCGATGAGAGTCACACGGACAGGAGGGAGAACTGGAGAGTGAGACGACGACTACTGACTAGGGTTTAAGGGAATGGGGGATGATGGGGAGTCCACGTTCCATGAGACTGAAATTGGGTTTCCCCATTTCGGCCCAGAATACAAACTGAACTCATTACTACCCATTATTAATTGGGTGCAGCTGAGTTGGGTTTATTGGGTTACGGGGTTTTGGCGATATTTGTCATCCAGCTGTTGCGTGTGAAATAGGCTTATACCCTGTCGTGCACTATACACGCGAACACAAACGTCTTGTATACCGAGTAACGCTACCCACACCCGACAGTCCCGCCCGGCTGCCCACCTGGTTCCTTGGTAATTTGCAAAAAGACTCCACTCAGCCATTTTTAATTAATTCCAACCTTCTGCGTACCTCAGAAGTCGAAAAGAAGTTCAGGACTCCCAAGCTTCTCCCAACTACTGTCTACCGTCCAATTTTTTAAAAAAACGAAAATTTTTATTACTTAAGTTCAACACCTCTACATTCTTGTGGAAGTACAGCACAAGAATCAGTTATAAAGTGAATCTATAAGTATCGTACAAACTACTTGTTAGTTTCAACTTAGTTACTGACGCATAAGTATAATACCTAGCAAATTATAAAATCAAGCATAACTGTATAAGCGATCTGAAAGCATAAGCACAGTACCTACGGAATCAAATAGCAACATTTGTCATCTGGACATATTTTTTTTACAAAATGCAGATATAAGTTGAGTTCCCACTTGTTAATGATCTTAAAAGTATGGTGCACATCATATCAAAAATCAACTATAAAATACATCTATAAGTACGGTACCCACTTGTTAATGGTCTCAAAAGTACAGTGCACACCAGCTCAAGCATCAACTATAAAATTGTATCCATAAGTACGGTACCCCACTTGTTAATTTTAACTCAGTTACTCAAGCATAAGTACAGTACCTAGAAAATTTAGTTTATAAGTACAATACCTAGTAATATAAAGGATAAAAGTACAATACTCACGTATTTGTACAAGAACACATAGAGAATGCGTATTTGTACAGAACTCAACATGAACAAATGATATGTACAATACTTACTCAGTGCTTGACGGAAAATGCATCCATAAGTACAGTAGTCCACTTGTTAATTTTAACTCATTTACTCAAGCATAAGTACAATACCTAGCAAATTTAATTCATAAGTACAGTACCTAGCAATATATACGAGAATGTACCACATGTGTGACTAATGGTTTGTTGAGTAGCGTAATTAGGTTTATTACTGATATGAGAATAATAATTAGGTATTATACTTATTGTTGAATTGTATAAGTGAACAAATAGTACTAGTTCAACATGAACAAATAGTACGTACAGTACTTACTCAGTACTGAGTGAAACTGATTCAACATGAACAAATAGTACGTACAGTACTTACTCAGAACTGGGCGGAAATGAATAATGAGGGGGATGATTGAGGGGATTTGCAGCTATATACGAAATTCGAAATAAAATAGAGGGAATCATTAGAGGGAAATCGAAAATTGAGGTGGAAGATTTGTATTTAGTGGCGAGATAATCATTTCATGCATGACTTTTGCATGTAGAAACATAGAGAATTGGTGCCGCAGATATTGCTTTAAATATACATGGTGGCACAGCAGGTAGTTGGACGAGCAGGTGGGCATTACCAATGTCCGGGTAAGGCCCCGCATATGTGGCCGGTTATGCGTAGAATTATTCTATAAAAAATCATTGGAATTCATTATCATTAGAAACCTAATCCGGACATCTTCACCCCCATGTACTCACGAGTCACGACACAGAAAATCTGACAGCTGCAGGCTACAAGCCGGTGACGCCACACAATTACACGAGCAACTGTCTCCAGAAGGAGACATCCGCCAGCCCGTAGTCACAGCAACGAATCTAAATATTTCCTTCCCTGACTGTAGCTGCTACTGACAGGCTGGAAGGAAAACCTCAACCAACACTCGAAAAAAAGAGTATTGCCAAGTATATGACCACAGGGAGAGGCCAACCTGGTCAGAGAGCGAAGGCCAGCCAGCAGGTAATAGACACAAGGAAACCAGAAAAGGCAAATAGGCAGGATAACGAACATGACTATGATCCTATCCTATGCGTCTGCCAGCTACATATGATGATCCGTTGTTTGGTTGCTCTATCGTCCCAAGTACTTACGTACAACCCCTTCCCTCTTTTTTTAAAGGGTTGTTTCCTTGATATTGGATAGGAGAGCTTCGTTATTCATAAGGGACAGAACAGGACGTAAACAGCTTCAGACAGCATGTCGATGGTTCCTCAACTGCTGTATTGCTCCAACAAACTCCCTCAGAGCCCCCTTTTGGCAGCTCCCCGCTTTTGCAAAAAGTGCAATGAGCACGAGTAGCAACATGGGCTTGTAGGGCAAGCATATACCCAACCCAGTTCAGCTAAGGATCCAACCAAAAGAAGTGCTGTGCAGTTCAGCAGTCGTATCAACATCATCAGCTGACAGCTGCTAGCGGCGGCCGCAGGTGACCAGGTCCACCAACTGATGGTGTGCCCATTGGGAGGGAGAAAACCGAGTGAAAATGGAACTGGAACCCCACCGAATGAACTGAAGGAGGATATGAATCAAAATGAATCATTCAACAAGCAGACGATAGTTGGGCAGTTGATGAATATACTTTAACAATCTTTCTGATAACATACTACCCCAACCTCACTCTTCCTCTCCTTCTCCTGCCTTTATCTAATCATATAAGTGAGCGGAAAAAGAAACACTCACTGAGAGGCCATTATGAAATTAAACAAGGCCCTCACACCACATTACCAAACAGCTTCTCCTGTCGTACCATGTTATTGCCTAATTTTGGTCTCAATACGACAAAAACAAGCTAATTGTATGCATACAAAAACAGGTATGATGCCAAGCTTGAGTTAGAATAGTATATATTGGTTGTCCTTCCACATGCTCCCTCCCATTGTCAACCCCATCGCCGATGACAAAAGACGCGGAGAACATATGGGCCTTTTTTTTTTTTTTTTATTAACTAGGGTCATAATATTATTCACCCTGGGACCCCATCCAGGGCCTTGAAAAGGGGACAAAGCTAACTCGTACTGGGCTAGCTGTGGTTTATTTCTATAATATAAAAGTCTGCAAGAAGATATATATAGTATATATCGGTACGCGCTTGCTAAATGGTTGCTCAATCGCCACCTTGTTCATGTATTAAACAGTCAGCAAATCACAAGATTTGACAAATCGAAAACAGAAACGTCCAGGTTTGTGGGTGTAATTTAAGAGACAGCGCGAATGGAATCAATCTGTCACGGGCACCACCAACTCTTCTTGTTTTCCGCTTTGGTATGTATTGTACTCAAAGCACAAAGTATGAGGGTAGTGCTCTCTATGAAATCTGAAATCATTTCGTATCCTACTTATAAAGTAAGGTAGTGACTCCGAGCCTTTTACCTTTTTAGAATTTTAATGTGTTACAAACGACCGTCGAGATTAACCTTTATAGACTTTTCTCCCACGGATAAAACACAAACAACCTTCAAAATCAGAATAGTTTTAACAATAAGGGCCTGTTTGGTAGGACTATGTTCAAACTCATGGAACTCCAATGATCAGTTTTTCTATCAAAAAAATGTTTGGTACGGTAAAGTTGAATGTAGTTTGAGGAATTCCGTTTCTGAGATTGTTTTCTAAAATGGTCAAAAGTAATGAATCGGTACTGCGCCCGAAAAAGAAGCGGTCGGGTGCAGTTCACCATTTGCATAGCTGTCTAAACCCTTTTTACCGGAAGCGGGAGACACTCAAACAGGCGGCCTGCAAATTTCGTCATGCTTGTACCGGCAGCAACCAGTCTCCCATCAACCGGGTACTATCGGACGAGGAGCATTGCTGGTCCCACCCTCTTTATCACGGACAAAAGACAATAAAAACGGCTGCTGCAAGGTTACCTTACCAAATGAGTGCAAGCAAAAGTAAAGAGCTTATATTACGTTCTACCAAATAAATATGGAGCAGTATAAAAAGCATGATTATGTTTGTTTAATTTTTCTTTTCATCAAACTATACCAACAACATCCTACCAAACATTGCCTAAACTATGGGCGTAATCATAGTCATCAAAATTTGACTGTGAGGAACTAAAGCTCACCCTTGAGCGAAATAGAGCAATACGAACATTTTTAGGTCCGCCAGAAACGTCCCAAAGGACATCATAATATGTACAATTGATTAAATGTGAAATTTAATTAAATCCAACCGACCATGATAATCTGTGATCAGTTATCAAGATATGATTCAAAAATCACTATGAGTGATGGTTCCTAAATGAGTTAATTAGTATAAAGTCATCCTAATTTCTCATGATTGGATGTCATAATTACATATCCTGCAAGGGGAAGGCTACCGACAGGAATAAACATTTAATCGTTGGATGTTCCGCTAAGGACTAACTTGTTTCCACAAACCCCAACACATGACATGATTCCCACTACTTAGAATGTACTCCTCGACTCAAACCAATGTTGTCCAACCCAGACTTGCACCTCTGTGAATCCCTAATCACACTTACACTCATATTTCAACCTGAATGGACATTCAAAGAGATTAACGATTGGTGGGGCACATGCCAAGAATGTTATCTATTTGTACTACTACAGAAAATATTTTTTACAAGGGAAAAAATACAACAGTTGAGCTGATTGTGTTATAGTTAACATATTTACTACAATAAATCTATTTGCGTGTTGGATATTGTATATTTTATATAACACCAGTTATATATAACGGGCCAAACCCGTTGTAGTATACATGATACTACAATAGGTGATAAACTGTTATAATAGACTATAATATCACAACATATTAAATTTGTTCTAAAAGACTCTAATTCAATAACATGCTCTGACTTGTTGTAATGGTCACATATGAAAACTTTTTGTAATAGACCATATTTATGTAACATACTCTAACACATTATAATATACCATAATCACACAACATATGTTCACTTGTAGTAATAGTTACCTATTATAATAGAACACAATCACAAAATATTGTAACCCATTGTTATATACCAAGATCACATAGCAAATTCACACTTGTTGTTATATATTATAATTATAATACATACTCTAGCTAAAGTAAAATATTGTAACCCATTGTTATATACCAAGATCACATAGCAAGATCACAAAATATTGTATAGGCACTTGGAGAGAATGATATTGACAATAAGAAAACATTTATTTTACAAATAAAATCTAACTAAAGTAAAATACATTCTTCAAAGGGAACTTTCTAATTAGAAAGAAATAGATTTAGTTGTTAATGGGTACATTTAAAAAATTAAATAAAAATTAAACTTTTGGCAAAAGAATATTTTAAATGAGGTTCTTTACTTGGAGGGAATGACATTCCTTGAGCAATTTTTCATGATTTGTTTCAAATAAGTACTGGAACTTGAGTTCTATGACTTCATGTGAGTTACAAATTTATACAAAAAATACAATTTGTGAGTTCCCTCTTAAAAAACTGGAAAACGAGCTCGACATGACTAACAACACCTCCTATACAATTATACTCTTCATTCTTTATAAATTACACATGCAAAGTATTTAGGACTAGGAATGTTAGTAGTGTGGATATGGTTTTTTTCTAAAATCATAACATAATATGACAAAATACTAAACAATAAGTTGCAACATGTAAAACAAGTTTACACTATAACCACCATTATCAATGCAAATTATAAAAAATATATGAACATTATGAAAAGATAATCACACTGCACCATGCGACAAAAATGTGATTTAACTAACAAATTCTTATTCTTCATGTTTAAAAAATATGATATTTTGATGCCCCATCCCAATAATCAAGATTACTCAAAATAAAACATGTGATCAACTTCTAGTTAACCATACATCTAGAAAACAGGGTAAGTTAAAATCGATTTAAAAATTACCAAAACTTTGAGAAACATTTACACAAAGGCCAACAACATGTATATCAACACATACTATATCAGTTATTTACATATATGTCATGTGGACTCAACCACAACATGTATACAAAAGATAATTATTCTGCATATTCAGTACAGTCACCAAAACTCAAGTTTATATACATATCATCTAAAAAACATCCCCTGCCCAAACCTGAGAGTACAAGGATGACTCTAGGACACACTAACCACTAGCCAACCTCCTACTTCTACTACTCTTCAGTCTGCTCTTCCTCAACACCACGATCATGTTGATGTCGTTGAAGACCACCTAAAAAGATGTTGTGATCCACAAGGTTAGACCAACGCCCTGACGAGAGATATAACTCTCAATAATGGGTATTGATTACAGTAGGTTACACAATTGTTAGACCTATAAGTGGATCAAATATGGAGCGGATACTGCTATATCTGATACCCAAATTTGAAAAAAAATCGATCTGATATCTAAGGGATATCATGTAAAAATATATGAATATGATCTGAATGGATAATATCTGAATTCAGATAAATATCTCATCCAACCCTAAAATCATAAATTTATTTTAAATAAATATATTATATATAGAAAGTTTTGATATTACTATGAATATATATGATAAAATATCTATATTTTCATATTTTATATATAGACAATATATATTTAATAATATATGTATATATTTTTCAAATTCAAATTTTTTGGAGCGGATATAGCCATATTCGATATCCTATCCGAAATTTTCGGATATAAAATTTGATATCCTAAATTAAATCTGAATTATGCAAATGCTGGATTTTTTTAAAAAATTTCAGACTTGAGTCCGGATCGAATGTGCGGATTCCGAATATCCATTTACAGCCTAACAATTATGCAAATTAAGTAGAGTAAGCTAAGTAGATAAAATAGGTTGAGTAAGTTAAATGGATAGGCATAGAAATAGGTGTAGTTAACAAGCATGTAAAGGAGCAGATAAAAACTATCATCATTCTAACAGTAAGTTTCTCTTACTGCGTTTTATAATACTAAGCAGTATAAGAAACAAGATAAGGGTTATCAACCAATGTGAATCATGTTTAACGGTAAGTAGATATACTACACAACTAGATTACATCATTTATTAAACCTTGGGGAGTATGAGGTATATCACCCGAATTCCAACTAACCACCGCTTGGTTGCAATCATTTTTGTACAAGATCTATTAGACTCAAAATTCTAAGAGCACACCCCCTCTATACTGTAGTGACATACCAGTCAAATTTCTCACAGTGACATTGTAAGAACGTGTTACACTAAATGAGATTACTCAAAATATAAAACATAATCAATCACTAATTAATTACATACCCAAAAATATTAGTAAATTAAAACCAATTTCAACGTCAACACCTGCTCAGAAACATTTGTATAAGAACCCAACATCTTTCTTATATCCATACTATGCTAAGAATTTGATACAAATTGTTCTATCGTCTTAGCCACCACATATATACACAGGAGAATAATATTTGTATATGCCACACAAACAAGTATTAATATGCTAACAAAAATCTTATTTGTTTGAAACACAAAATATAAACTTTTTCTCGCCCGGACCTAAGAGTACAAGGACGACTCTAGGACACACTAGACATCTAATCAACTTTATCAAAGATTCATTAATATAGCTCCTCTTTACTGACACATGTTTGTTTTTGTCACTTCCGATTACCTAAAAAAAATATGGTGAACCACAAGGTTGAGACCCATGTCCCAGCAAGAGATATAACCTCCAACAACATTTATTGATCAAAACATTTTTAAGCAATTAAACAATTAAGTAGTTTAATCAGAGATTACAAATATAATCGGCAATATTGATGATTAACTAAATACATAAAGGAGTAGATAATAACTATAATCATTAGCCAGACTATCATCCTTTATCTTGTTGACAATATAAGCAATTTAGTAGCATATGCAGTTCTAGCGTCATGAGCAAGTCTAGTAACATAGCATAGCTAACAACATGAGCATGTCTAATTGGTTGAATATATCAACATCATAAGAAGAGCTAACAACATAAGCACAACTATTTGGATAAGCATAATTAGCAGTATATGCATCTCTAGTTACAAGGGCATGGCTAGCATGCTAAACATAACTAAAAACATGAGATAGCTAGCATCATGATTATAATCAGCAGTAGCAGTATAGTTATCAACATAAGCATGGCTACTGTATGTATGCATCTACAATCTTAAGCATATCCACAACATAAGTATATCTACTATCTCTTAATTGCACTAAGCATTATCTTTATGTAAAGATAACAAACAAGGGTTATCATCCAATGTGAAACCTTGTGTATAATCCTAAACAAATATGCTACATGGCTATCTTACATCTTTTATTATGCCCTGAGGAAATTGAGGATACCACTCAAAATCCAACTGACCACTGCTAAGTTGAAATTAGTGCCATACAAGATCTAGGAAGAGTCAGACTCCTAAGATCTTCTCCGCCCCCGGTTAGTATGGGTCTGCCACAGTGACACATAAGATCAAGCTGCTAACAGCCTAGTCCATCCTTGGTACAGGTCATGGCACTAGCGAAAGGATGTGTGTACGCATACCCTAACATCCGAGGTATAACTGCAGTTGTCCTCCAATATCATCACATATATAATCACTAAGACACGACCGCAACCATTCTCAAACTAAGGGCTAGGTATGAATGCATTCATCCTATCTAAATACTTGAATTCAGGATGACAAGCACCCCACATACTCATCAATATGCACTCTGAGTTTCCCTTAGGAATACTCGTTTCAACATCTGGAAAGTTCTGACATTCAGATGGATCTATGCATAGGGCACTACATGATTAGAGTTTCACTTGATTAGTTATGCCAATTGGGTGAATTAAGGTTGCATCAAACAAGTGGACATACAAACCCTAATTCACTTCTAACAAGCATATAAATATCACAACTTCAAAAGATATAAAATGTGTGAAACATAATTTCTCATCTCATCATCACATGGTACTATTTACTTGCCATTCATGAGACCATACTAGTCATCATACTACCACAAGATATAAATCCTTTCCACTATGTCACAGGGTATCAACCCTTATCAACACAAGAGGATTACACCTCATTCAGGGCTCAACCATCCCCAAAGGTCATTAAGACCATCATACTATTCCCTACAAGATCATCATTATCTTTCCATGCCTTATAACAAGGCTCAACAACATCACTTACATTTAATACACCGGAACAACATAATATTGCATTAATGAGCTAGGAGATATTCATAAACAATCATAGAAGGGTTATATTAACATTCAGAACATTCCTTTATTACATCAACATGCAAGGAATCTAGATATGATTAACTCTCATCATATTCATTATGTACATGTTTAGCATAAGAAAGTATCACCCATGTGGCTATGATAACCACCAATTAACATATCATGGTTATGATCATATTAAGGAGGTTATTCCACCATCATTCCATCATATAAGAATGTTAACATGAATACTCATCTTTATCTATTTGCATTAGAGTTAGGTTAACAAGATAAATTATATTAATGTTACTAATCAACACTTATACTTGAACCCTAACTCATGACATCCCCATTGGATCATGGATGCATAAGGTGAAGCATCACCATCACATTCCATAGTATTCTCAAGTATGAACCCACACATAAATCAAGGTGTAACCATCAAGTTATAGCATACTAGGGCTTCAACAACAATAAGAGAGTACTCCATGATTGTATTAATCATTCAAGGACTATTCTTACCCAATTACCATCATTTATTTATATTAAAGCTAGGTATAGCAAGCTATACCTCATTAGGGTTACATATCAACACAATATGATTATACTCCCTTCTATTCATATGAGTGAATAGGCAAGACTACCTTGTTTAGGGTAACCCTCCATTTGTTCCATCATCATTCAACCCATATCACCATACCTTAATGTCACCCAAAACCAGTTGATGTTTAAAAGGTAAGACCATTGATTGTTTACATAAGTAAACACCTTGGATAAATCACCTATGAAGTCCATGATTTGTGCTCTAGAAAGAGTCAGCATCTAACCCTATACATCCCTTGATTAACAACACAAAAAGTTCCATTTAGAGTAGGGTAAAACCCACAACTAACGGTTCATTTAAAACAAGCCATCCATTGTCAACAATTAAGCTCCTTAAGTTGATCATATAAAGGAAACAATCTAAATCACATTATTAGGACCAACATATTACATTAGCCATTATTCCACTTTATTGAAGGAATAAATAGTAGATCTTAACCATTGGGTCAAGTTCATATATTAAAACCATCAACTACAATATAGGTCCGACCATTGCATCAAATGACCCAAGAAACCATTGGTCTAAGGCTTAATTGATGATACAACTACAATTCTTGACTTAGCATAGGTTTTAGAGACCTGATCCACCATAATTAGTGACCATTATATCACCATAGGTTGTTAGATCAACATTATATTCATTAATCAACATCAAATATTAAGCTAATGTCGTCATTGATTGATAACATCAATAGGGTACTTAATGGTTGATCATTAAACTTCTAATTGGTCCAAAACCTGATCTAAGGGGGTGACCATAGGTTGTCACCATTATTTTACACCCTTGATCATGACCATCAATTGTTATGAAGACAACACCATAGGGTTGTTGCAATGGTACCATCATCGGGTCATGGTTTATAGAAGAAATCAGCTTTAAACCCTAAAATTGACCATTGTTTGATAGGTGCTTAGCACCATAGGTTGTCAAAACAACCTGATCCAAGTCATATTATACCTTTGGAATAACGTACACATGATCACAGGTTCATCTAGAACTGAAATCAGAACAAGGAACATTATATTTTTCGAAATCCAAGTCAAGCATAGCTTTTTAGTGCATAAATCATCATTTTCAAGCAAGAACATGAGCTAGTAAGCTTATGGTAAGAAATAAAGGTGGAGCAAGTTATAAAACTTGCCTCTAATGAGAATATTAAACCCCATACATAAGAAATCTCAAGCAAATAGGGTAGAAAATCCAAGAATAAGCTATGAATTTGTCCATCTAGCACCTTTCTTCATCAAATGAGCAAACCCTAAACATAAGGAGCAAGAAAGGTAGGGTTTTAGAGCTTTAGTGCAAATTCTACCATGGAAAAGCAAGGTTCTGACCTGGAGGAAGGTCTAAGAAAGGAGAATAGCAAGAAAAATGAAGAAGGAAGGAAGAAAACAACTTGCCTTGGTCGAATTCCCAAGATGATGAACTTGGAAACCCTAGGTAGGGCTAGATGGAGCCCTAGGAGACCTTCTTCTCCAAAAAGGGAATGACATTCCTTGAGTAGTTTTTCATGATTGGTTTCAAATAAGTACTAGAACTTGATTTCCATGACTTCATGTGAGTTACAAATTTACACAAAAAATACACTTTGTGAGTTCCCTCTTAAAAAACTGGAAAACAAACTCTGAAATGACTAACAACACCTCCTATACAATTGTACTCTTCATTCTTTATAAATTACACATGTAAAGTATTTATGACTAGGAATGTTAATAGTGTGGATATGGTTTTTTCCAAAATCATAACATAATATGACAAAATACTAAATAATAAGTTGCAGCATGTAAAAAAAATTTACACTATAACCACCATTATCAATGCAAATTATAAAAAATATATGAACATTATGAAAAGATAATCATATTGCACCATGTGACAAAAGTTAGATTTAATTAACATATTATTATTCTTCATGTTTAAAAAAAATGATATTTTGATGTCCCATCACAATAATCAAGATTACTCAAAATAAAACATGTGATCAACTTCTCGTTAACCATACATCTAGAAAATAGGGTAAGTTAAATGAGATTTAAACATTACCAAAACATTGAGAAACATTTACACAAAGTCCAACAATGTGTATATCAACACATACTATATCATTTATTTACATATATGTCATGTGGACTCAACCACAACATGTATACAAAACATAATTGTTCTGCATATTTAGTACACTGACCAAAACTCAAGTCTATATACATATCATCTACAAAACATCCCATGCCCAAACCTGAGAGTACAAGGATGACTCTAGGACACACTAACCATTAGCCAACCTCCTACTTCTACTGCTCTTCAATCTGGTCTTCCTCAACACCATGATCATGTTGATGCCGCTGAAGACCACCTAAAAAGATGTTGTGATCCACAAGGTGAGACCAACGTCCCGACGAGAGATATAACTCTCAATAATGGGTATTGATTATAGTAGGTTAAATAGTTATTAGACCTATAAGTGGATCAAATATGGAGCGGATACTGCTATATCTGATACCCAAATTTGCAAAAAAAAATATTCGATCTGATATCTGAGGGATATCATGCAAAAATATCCGAATATGATGTGAATGGATAATATCTGAATTTGGATAAATATCTAATCCAACCCTAAAATCATAAATTTATTGTTAATAAATATATTATATATAGAAATTTTTGATATTACTATGAATATATATGATAAAATATCTATATTTTCATTTTATATATAGACAATATATATTTAATAATATATGTATATATTTGTCAAATTCAAAATTTTCAAAGTGGATATAGCCATATCCGATATCCTATTCGAAATTTTTGGATATAAATTTGATATTCTAAATTAAATCTGAATTATGTGAATGTTGGATTTTTTTTAAAATTTCAGACGCGTCCGGATCGAATGTGCGGATTCCAGATATCCATTTAGAAGCCTAACAATTATGCACACTAAGTAGAGTAAGCTAAGTAGATAAAATAGATTGAGTAAGTTAAATGGATAAGCATATAAATAGGTGTAGTTAACAAGCATGTAAAGGAGTAGATAAGATTATCATCATTCTAACAGTAAGTTTCTCTTACTGCGTTATATAACACTAAGCAATTTAAGAAATAAGGTAAGGGTTATCAACCAATGTGAATCATGTTTAACTCTAAGTGATATACTACACAACTGGATTACTTCATTTATTAAACCTTGGGGAGTTTGAGGTATATCACCAAAATTCCAACTGACCACTACATGGTTGCAATCATTTTTGTACAAGATTTATTAGACTCGAAATTCTAAGAGCTCACCCCCTCTATCAGTACGATTCAACTGTAGTGACATACCAGTCAAATTTCTCATAGTGACATTGTAAGAACCTGTTACACTAAATGAGCTTACTCAAAATATAAAACACAATCAATCACTAATTAATCACATACCCAAAAATATGGGTAAATTAAACCCTATTTCAACGTCAACACCCGCTCAGAAACATTTACCTAAGAGTCCAACATCTTTCTTATATCCATACTATGCCAAGAATTTGATACAAATTGTTCTATCGTCTTAGCCACCACATATATACACATGAGAACAAAATTCGTATATGCCACACAAATAAATATTAATATGCTAACAAAAGTCTGATTCGTTTGAAACACCATATACAAACTTTTTCTCTCCCAGACCTAAGAGTATAAGGATGACTATAGGACACACTAGACATCTAACCAACTTTATCAATGATTCATTTATATAGCTCTTCTTTGCTGCCACATGTTTGTTTTTGTCACTTCCGATTGCCTAAAAAAATGTGGCAAACCACAAGGGTGAGACCCATGTCCCAGCAAGAGATATAACCTCCAACAACGTTTATTGATTAAACCATTTTTAAGCAATTAAACAATTAAGCAGTTTAATCATAGATAACAAATAAGATCAACAATATTGATGATTCACAAAATACATAAAGGATTAGATAATAACTATCATCATTAGCCAAACTATCATCCTTTATCTTGTTGATAATATAAGAAATTCAGTAGCATATGCAGTTCTAGCATCATGGGAAAGTCTAGTCACATAGCATAGCTAACAACATGAGCATGTCTAATTGGTTGAACATATTATCATCATAAGAAGAGCTAACAACATAAGCACAACTACCTGGATAAGCATAATTAGCAGTATATGCATCTCTAGTTACAAGGGCATTGCTAGCATGCTAAACATAACTAACAACATGAGATAGCTAGCATCATGATTATAATCAGCAGTAGCAGTATAGTTATCAACATAAGTATGGCTACTATATGTATGCATCTACAATCTTAAGCATATCCACAACACAAGTATTTCTACTATCTCTTAATTACACTAAGCATCATCTTTAAGTAAAGATAACAAACCAATGTTATCATCCAATGTGAAACATTGTGTATAACCCTAAACAAATGTGCCACACAACTATCTTACATCTTTTATTATGCCATGAGGAAATTGAGGAAACCACTCAATATCCAACTGACCACTGCTAAGTTGAAATCAGTGCCATACAAGATCTAAGAATAGTCGGACTCCTAAGATCTTCTCCACCCCTGGTTAGTACGGATCTGCCATAGTGACACAAAAGGTCAAGCTGCTAACAGCCTAGTCCATCCTTGGTACAGGTCACGACACTAGTGAAAGGATGTGGGTACGCATACCCTAACATCTGATGTACAACTACAGTTGTCCTCCAATATCATCACATATATAATCACCGAGACATGACCACATTCGTTCTCAAACTGAGGGCTAGGTATGACCGCAGTCATTCTCCCTAAATACTTGAATTCAGGATGACAAGCACCTCGCATACTCATCAGTATGCACTCTGAGTTTCCCTTAGGAATACTCGTTTCACCATATGGCAAGTTCTAACACTCATATGGATCTATGATATAGGGCACTACATGATTAGAGTTTCACTTGATTAGTTATGCCAATTGGGTGAATTAAGGTTGCATCAAACAAGTGTACATACAAACCCTAATTCACTTCTAACAAGCATATAAATATCAAAAATTCAAAAGATATAAAATGTGTGAAACATAATTTCTCATCTCATCATCACATGGTACTATTCACTTGCCATTCATGAGACCACACTTGTCATCATACTACCACAAGATATAAATCCTTTGCACTATGTCACAAGGTATCAACCCTTATCAACACAAGAGGATTACACCTCATTCAGGGCTCAACCATGCACAAAGGTCATTAAGACCATCATACTATTCCCTACAAGATCATCATTATCTTTCCATGCCTTATAACAAGGCTCAACAACATCACTTACATATAATACACCAAATCAGCACAATATTGCATTAATGAGCTAGGAGATATTCATAAACAATCATAGAAGGGTTATATTAACATTTCAGACATTCCTTTATTACATCAACATGCAAGGAATCTAGATATGATTAACTCTCATCATATTCATTATGCACATGGTTAGCATATGAAAGTATCAACCATGTGGCTATGATAACCCCCAATTAACATATCACGGTTATGATCATAGTAAGGAGGTTATTCCACCATAATTCCATCATATAAGAATGTTAAACATGAATACTCATCTTTATCTATTTGCATTAGAGTTAGGTTCACAAGATAAATTATATTAATGTTACTAATCAGCACTTATACCCAAACCCTAACTCACGGCATCCCCATTGGATCATGGATGCATAAGGTGAAGCATCACCATCACATTCCATACTATTCTCAAGTATGAACCCACACATAAATCAAGGTGTAACCATCAGGTTATAGCATACTAGGGTTTCAACAACAATAAGAGAGTACTCCGTGATTGTATTAATCATTCAAGGACTATTCTTACCAAATTACCATCATTTAATTATATTAAAGCTAGGTATAGAAAGCTATACCTCATTAGGGTTACATATCAACACAATATGATTATCATCCCTTCTATTCATATGAGTGAATAGGTAAGACTACCTTATTAAGGGTAACCCTCTATTTGTTCCATCATCATTCAACCCATATCACCATACCACAATGTCACCCAAAACCATTTGATGTTTAAAAGGTAATACCATTGATTGTTTACATAAGTAAAAACCTTGGATAAACCACCTATGAAGTCCTTGATTTGTTCTCTATAAAGAGTCACCATCTAACCCTAGACATCCCTTTATTAACAACACAAAAATTTCCATTGAGAGTAGGGTAAAACCCACAATCGACTATTCATTTAAAACAAGCCATCCATTGTCAACAATTAAGCTCCATAAGTTGATCATATAAAGGAAACTATCTAAATCACATATTAGGACCAACATATTACATTAGCCATTATTCCACTTTATTGGAGGAATAAATTGTATATCTTGACCATTGGGTCAAGTTCATATATTAAAACCATCAACTACAGTATAGGTCTGACCATTGCATCAAATGACCCAAGAAAACATTGGTCTAAGTCTTAATTAATGATACAACTACAATGCTTGACTCGACATAGGTTTTAGAGACCTGATCCACCATCATTAGTGACCATTAAATCACCATAGGTCGTTAGATCAACACTATATTCATTAATGAACATCAAATATTAAGCTAATGTCATCATTGATTGATAACATCATTAGGGTACTTAATGGCTGATCATTAAACTTCTAATTGGTCCAAAACCTGACCTAAGGGGGTGACCATAGGTTGTCCCCATTATTTGACACCCTTGATCACGACCATCAGTTGTTATGAAGACAACACCATAAGGTTGTTGCAATGGTACCATCATCGGGTCATGGTTTATAAAAGAAATCAGCTTTAAACCCTAAAATTGACCATTGTTTGATAGGTGCTTAGCACCATAGGTTGTCAAAACAACCTGATCCAAGTCATATTATACCTTAGAAATAATGTACATATGATCATAGGTTCATCTAGAACTGAGATCAGAATAGGGAAAATTATAAAAATCAAAACCTAAGTCAACCATACCTTTTTAGTACATAAATCATCATTTTCAAGCAAGAACATGAGCTAGTAAGCTTATGGTAAGAAATAAACGTGGAACAAATTATAAAACTTTCCTCTAATGAGAATATGAAACCCCACACAGAAGAAATCTCGAGAAGGTAGGGTATAAAATCCAAGAATAAGCTATGAATTCGTCCATCTAGCACATTTCTTCATCAAATGAGCAAACCCTAAACATCAGGAGCAAGAAAGGTAGGGTTTTAGAGCTTTAGAGAAAACTCTACCATGAAACAGCAAGGTTTCGACCTGGAGGAAGGTCTAAGGAAGGAGAAGAACAAGAAAAACGAAGAAGGAAGGAAGAAAACAACTTGCCTTGGTCGAATTTCCTAGAAGATGATCTTGGAAACCCTAGGTAGGGCTAGATGGAGCCCTAGGAGACCTTCTTCTTCAAAAAGGGGTTGTCTTCTACCTTAGAGTAGTTGGTTCCACAGAAACATAGAGTGGATCCGTTGATACAGGTTATAGGAAAGATAAAGCAAGCATAATTTAGTATTTGGGCAAGGAAGAGGCAAATATAGCCCATGGATAAGGATATAAGCAAGCATGAGGTGTGAAAGTAGCTTCCCCATGTGTTTATGGCCTTAAATTGTCGAGAATATACGATCACACACACAAGAAGATCCCCTACCGTCCCTATTAACCTTCTTAGATTTCCTTTGTCGAAATTCCCAGCCAATCACATAATTGATTAGTTGATAGCTACTAAAAGTAGCTCATCCGTGAAGGGGTAAACCCTAAAATACCCTTGATGAAAACACCTTCAAACCATGGATCAAAAATCTCAAGAATGATAAAATAAAATCTAAGAAACATAATTTATGTGACCAATTGTAAAGAAAACCCCTCAATTGGGTAAATTGCATAAAAGTCCAAAATGTATAGAAAATGGCATAACTTGCTCAAACTGTGTCCAAATTGTACCAAATTTGAAACTTAAGCTTGTCTTATGATTTAAAAACATATCAAAAGGTTGGATTAGGGTTCTAAGAATTCAAATATGGTAATTAAACTCATTCAACTCATTAAGAAAGTTCATGGGCCTTACAACTATAAACCCCTAACAGGGATTTCACCTCCAAAATCTAAGGTAAACAAACATGGGTACTTCCTTTGCACCTCATCCTATTACCTTCACATGGTTACTTGCATATCATGGTGATATCATATCATTCATACATATATCCTCTTTTGAGAAACATTTACACAAAGTCCAACAATGTGTATATCAACACATACTATATCATTTATTTACATATATGTCATGTGGACTCAACCACAACATGTATACAAAACATAATTGTTCTGCATATTTAGTACACTGACCAAAACTCAAGTCTATATACATATCATATACAAAACATCCCATGCCCAAACCTGAGAGTACAAGGATGACTCTAGGACACACTAACCATTAGCCAACCTCCTACTTCTACTGCTCTTCAATCTGGTCTTCCTCAACACCATGATCATGTTGATGCCGCTGAAGACCACCTAAAAAGATGTTGTGATCCACAAGGTGAGACCAACGTCCCGACGAGAGATATAACTCTCAATAATGGGTATTGATTATAGTAGGTTAAATAGTTATTAGACCTATAAGTGGATCAAATATGGAGCGGATACTGCTATATCTGATACCCAAATTTGCAAAAAAAATATTCGATCTGATATCTGAGGGATATCATGCAAAAATATCCGAATATGATGTGAATGGATAATATCTAAATTTGGATAAATATCTAATCCAACCCTAAAATCATAAATTTATTGTTAATAAATATATTATATATAGAAATTTTTGATATTACTATGAATATATATGATAAAATATCTATATTTTCATTTTATATATAGACAATATATATTTAATAATATATGTATATATTTGTCAAATTCAAAATTTTCAAAGTGGATATAGCCATATCCGATATCCTATTCGAAATTTTTGGATATAAATTTGATATTCTAAATTAAATCTGAATTATGTGAATGTTGGATTTTTTTTAAAATTTTAGACGCGTCCGGATCGAATGTGCGGATTCCAGATATCCATTTAGAAGCCAAACAATTATGCACACTAAGTAGAGTAAGCTAAGTAGATAAAATAGATTGAGTAAGTTAAATGGATAAGCATATAAATAGGTGTAGTTAACAAGCATGTAAAGGAGTAGATAAGATTATCATCATTCTAACAGTAAGTTTCTCTTACTGCGTTATATAACACTAAGCAATTTAAGAAATAAGGTAAGGGTTATCAACCAATGTGAATCATGTTTAACCCTAAGTGATATACTACACAACTGGATTACGTCATTTATTAAACCTTGGGGAGTTTGAGGTATATCACCCAAATTCCAACTGACCACTACATGGTTGCAATCATTTTTGTACAAGATTTATTAGACTCGAAATTCTAAGAGCTCACCCCCTCTATCAGTACGAGTCAACTGTAGTGACATACCAGTCAAATTGCTCATAGTGACATTGTAAGAACCTATTACACTAAATGAGCTTACTCAAAATATAAAACACAATCAATCACTAATTAATCACATACCCAAAAATATGGGTAAATTAAAACCGATTTCAAAGTCAACACCCGCTCAGAAACATTTACCTAAGAGTCCAACATCTTTCTTATATCCATACTATGCCAAGAATTTGATACAAATTGTTCTATCGTCTTAGCCACCACATATATACACATGAGAACAAAATTCGTATATGCCACACAAATAAGTATTAATATGCTAACAAAAGTTTGATTCATTTGAAACACCATATACAAACTTTTTCTCTCCCAGACCTAAGAGTATAAGGATGACTATAGGACACACTAGACATCTAACCAACTTTATCAATGATTCATTTATATAGCTCTTCTTTGCTGCCACATGTTTGTTTTTGTCACTTCCGATTACCTAAAAAAATGTGGCAAACCACAAGGGTGAGACCCATGTCCCAGCAAGAGATATAACCTCCAACAACGTTTATTGATTAAACCATTTTTAAGCAATTAAACAATTAAGCAGTTTAATCAGAGATAACAAATAAGATCAACAATATTGATGATTCACAAAATACATAAAGGAGTAGATAATAACTATCATCATTAGCCAAACTATCATCCTTTATCTTGTTGATAATATAAGAAATTCAGTAGCATATGCAGTTCTAGCATCATGGGAAAGTCTAGTCACATAGCATAGCTAACAACATGAGAATGTCTAATTGGTTGAACATATCAACATCATAAGAAGAGCTAACAACATAAGCACAACTACCTGGATAAGCATAATTAGCAATATATGCATCTCTAGTTACAAGGACATTGCTAGCATGCTAAACATAACTAACAACATGAGATAGCTAGCATCATGATTATAATCAGCAGTAGCAGTATAGTTATCAACATAAGTATGGCTAGTGTATGTATGCATCTACAATCTTAAGCATATCCACAACACAAGTATATCTACTATCTCTTAATTACACTAAGCATAATCTTTATGTAAAGATAACAAACCAATGTTATCATCCAATGTGAAACATTGTGTATAACCCTAAACAAATCTGCCACACAACTATCTTACATCTTTTATTATGCCATGAGGAAATTGAGGAAACCACTCAATATCCAACTGACCACTGCTAAGTTGAAATCAGTGTCATACAAGATCTAAGAATAGCCGGACTCCTAAGATCTTCTCCACCCCTGGTTAGTACGGATCTGCCACAGTGACACAAAAGGTCAAGCTGCTAACAGCCTAGTCCATCCTTGGTACAGGTCACGACACTAGTGAAAGGATGTGGGTACGCATACCCTAACATCTGATGTACAACTACAGTTGTCCTCCAATATCATCACATATATAATCACCGAGACATGACCACATTCGTTCTCAAACTGAGGGCTAGGTATGACCGCAGTCATTCTCCCTAAATACTTGAATTCAGGATAACAAGCACCTCGCATACTCATCAGTATGCACTCTGAGTTTCCCTTAGGAATACTCGTTTCACCATATGGCAAGTTCTAACACTCAGATGGATCTATGATACAGGGCACTACATGATTAGAGTTTCACTTGATTAGTTATGCCAATTGGGTGAATTAAGGTTGCATCAAACAAGTGTACATACAAACCCTAATTCACTTCTAACAAGCATATAAATATCAAAAATTCAAAAGATATAAAATGTGTGAAACATAATTTCTCATCTCATCATCACATGGTACTATTCACTTGCCATTCATGAGACCACACTAGTCATCATACTACCACAAGATATAAATCCTTTGCACTATGTCACAAGGTATCAACCCTTATCAACACAAGAGGATTACACCTCATTCAGGGCTCAACCATGCCCAAAGGTCATTAAGACCATCATACTATTCCCTACAAGATCATCATTATCTTTCCATGCCTTATAACAAGGCTCAACAACATCACTTACATATAATACACCAAATCAGCACAATATTGCATTAATGAGCTAGGAGATATTCATAAACAATCATAGAAGGGTTATATTAACATTTCAGACATTCCTTTATTACATCAACATGCAAGGAATCTAGATATGATTAACTCTCATCATATTCATTATGCACATGGTTAGCATATGAAAGTATCAACCATGTGGCTATGATAACCCCCAATTAACATATCACGGTTATGATCATAGTAAGGAGGTTATTCCACCATAATTCCATCATATAAGAATGTTAAACATGAATACTCATCTTTATCTATTTGCATTAGAGTTAGGTTCACAAGATAAATTATATTAATGTTACTAATCAGCACTTATACCCAAACCCTAACTCACGGCATCCCCATTGGATCATGGATGCATAAGGTGAAGCATCACCATCACATTCCATACTATTCTCAAGTATGAACCCACACATAAATCAAGGTGTAACCATCAGGTTATAGCATACTAGGGTTTCAACAACAATAAGAGAGTACTCCGTGATTGTATTAATCATTCAAGGACTATTCTTACCCAATTACCATCATTTAGTTATATTAAAGCTAGGTATAGAAAGCTATATCTCATTAGGGTTACATATCAACACAATATGATTATCATCCCTTCTATTCATATGAGTGAATAGGTAAGACTACCTTATTAAGGGTAACCCTCTATTTGTTCCATCATCATTCAACCCATATCACCATACCACAATGTCACCCAGAACCATTTGATGTTTAAAAGGTAATACCATTGATTGTTTACATAAGTAAACACCTTGGATAAACCACCTATGAAGTCCTTGATTTGTTCTCTATAAAGAGTCACCATATAACCCTAGACATCCCTTTATTAACAACACAAAAATTTCCATTGAGAGTAGGGTAAAACCCACAATCGACTATTCATTTAAAACAAGCCATCCATTGTCAACAATTAAGCTCCATAAGTTGATCATATAAAGGAAACTATCTAAATCACATATTAGGACCAACATATTACATTAGCCATTATTCCACTTTATTGGAGGAATAAATTGTATATCTTGACCATTGGGTCAAGTTCATATATTAAAACCATCAACTACAGTATAGGTCCGACCATTGCATCAAATGACCCAAGAAAACATTGGTCTAAGGCTTAATTAATGATACAACTACAATGCTTGACTCAACATAGGTTTTAGAGACCTGATCCACCATCATTAGTGACCATTAAATCACCATAGGTCGTTAGATCAACACTATATTCATTAATGAACATCAAATATTAAGCTAATGTCATCATTGATTGATAACATCATTAGGGTACTTAATGGCTGATCATTAAACTTCTACTTGGTCCAAAACCTGACCTAAGGGGGTGACCATAGGTTGTCCCCATTATTTGACACCCTTGATCACGACCATCAGTTGTTATGAAGACAACACCATAAGGTTGTTGCAATGGTGCCATCATCGAGTCATGGTTTATAAAAGAAATCAGCTTTAAACCCTAAAATTGACCATTGTTTGATAGGTGCTTAGCACCATAGGTTGTCAAAACAACCTGATCCAAGTCATATTATACCTTAGAAATAATGTACATATGATCATAGGTTCATCTAGAACTGAGATCAGAATAGGGAAAATTATAAAAATCAAAACCCAAGTCAACCATACCTTTTTAGTACATAAATCATCATTTTCATGCAAGAACATGAGCTAGTAAGCTTATGGTAAGCAATAAACGTGGAACAAATTATAAAACTTTCCTCTAATGAGAATATGAAAGCCCACACAGAAGAAATCTCGAGAAGGTAGGGTATAAAATCCAAGAATAAGCTATGAATTCGTCCATCTAGCACATTTCTTCATCAAATGAGCAAACCCTAAACATCAGGAGCAAGAAAGGTAGGGTTTTAGAGCTTTAGAGAAAACTCTACCATGAAACAGCAAGGTTTCGACCTGGAGGAAGGTCTAAGGAAGGATAAGAACAAGAAAAACGAAGAAGGAAGGAAGAAAACAACTTGCCTTGGTCGAATTCCCTAGAAGATGATCTTGGAAACCCTAGGTAGGGCTAGATGGAGCCCTAGGAGACCTTCTTCTTCAAAAAGGGGTTGTCTTCTACCTTAGAGTAGTTGGTTCCACAGAAAAATAGAGTGGATCCGTTGATACAGGTTATAGGAAAGATAAAGCAAGCATAATTTAGTATTTGGGCAAGGAAGAGGCAAATATAGCCCATGGATAAGGATATAAGCAAGCATGAGGTGTGAAAGTAGCTTCCCCATGTGTTTATGGCCTTAAATTGTCGAGAATATACAATCACACACACAAGAAGATCCCCTACCGTCCCTATTAACCTTCTTAGATTTCCTTTGTCGAAATTCCCAGCCAATCACATAATTGATTAGTTGATAGCTACTAAAAGTAGCTCATCCGTGAAGGGGTAAACCCTAAAATACCCTTGATGAAAACACCTTCAAACCATGGCTCAAAAATCTCAAGAATGATAAAATAAAATCTAAGAAACATAATGTATGTGACAAATTGTAAAGAAAACCCCTCAATTGGGTAAATTGCATAAAAGGCCAAAATGTATAGAAAATGGCATAACTTGCTCAAACCGTGTCCAAATTGTACCAAATTTGAAACTTAAGCTTGTCTTATGATTTAAAAACATATCAAAAGGTTGGATTAGGGTTCTAAGAATTCAAATATGGTAATTAAACTCATTCAACTCATTAAGAAAGTTCATGGGCCTTACAACTATAAACCCCTAATAGGGATTTCACCCCCAAAATCCAAGGTAAACAAACATGGGTACTTCCTTTGCACCTCATCCTATTACCTTCACATTGTTACTTGCATATCATGGTGATATCATATCATTCATACATATATCCTCTTGGGTCAATACAAAAATCCCCACCTAAGAAGACATTCTCATTATTGAATGTAGAAACTTATTATGTCATCTGTACAACTCTAGTAGTAATGTTCAACTTTAAATTCTAGCTATCATCCTAAAATTATATCTATTGTATCAACACATTACTCAAAAGTCATACTTGCTAGCTTTTTACCAATCATGGCATGTATCCCGCACCATTCCTTTAAGCATAAAAAAGGCAATGTATCCATCCTTTTTATATATATACTGATACTAGAACTCTTGTCAGTTCTTTTTTTCAGCATCAAAAGAAATGTTGACGCTGGCAGCTGTCATTCCATATAAGGAAACCTCATTCCTAGTCAACCTTGTTATGGGTGAAACAACAACACTGTCTTCACCTTACTAGGATTTACACAACCTACTTAGAAGACATATCATGATCCCATAAAGAAATTTAATCAACCCCATCTCACTCTTGTTCAACTTGTTCTCATAACTATTACTTCTTCGGCAACTCTAAGGTTTTTTAAGAAATATTGATCATATTTTGACAATATTTGAAATACTTTGACATGTCATCATTCAAAGCTTGCTACAACTTGTAAGACATTACTTGAACACTCTGTTCCTCCTATTCATAAATTCTATTGGTACATTGGTTAGTCTAAAGGACATAACTCTAAACTCATCATGGTCATGTGATTTGTGTCATCCAATCTAACTCTTATGCATTGATATTTGATCATAGGTTTATCTTAAAGGAACACGGTATCACATATCTATTAACCAACAAAACATCTATCCTTGATAGTGGTCTTGCCCAACTATCACTGAACCATACACAACATTATAGAATCACTTTTATTTTTCCTTCCAAACAACATTTAGAGGGTCATCTTCAACTCTCTCTCCCTCTCTCTCTACAGAAGAGGAATACTTGGAATGTTCATTTAATAAACATCTCCAACCTTCACATATTTCTCATATTATTAATACATCTTGGATACTAGGATTCATTACCTTGGTATCCACCTCATGTGCTATAAGCAACTCACATCCTTATATCATCTACTTTTACCAATATAACAAATATCAAGACATATAAGAGGAGTCTTCATAATTATTGGAAGGCTCAAAAGCAAAATCATCACAAACTTTATGATCTTGGAACCATATTCGAAACAACCTTATGCTATAATAAGCTATCCAACCTCATGTTTACAATGAATCCACACATACCAAGTGGCAATGATCCACTTGAAAGTTGTTCCCAAGAAAGGAAAGACACAAAGGGAAACACAATTTCCACATCATAGAAACATCGTTCAACGATCACTAGCTAAAAGGTAACCAATTATATTTTCATTATGCAGGTAACAACTTCTTATGTATCATTTTACCTTTTTCAATTCGGGTTCCTTGCCATTAGCACAGGAATCATCATGATTAACGTATCTCATTACTCCTTAATTTATGACTATTTATCCCACTTGGGTATGTTCTCTTATTTTATTATGTTTTTCAACCACTTATCAATAGGTAAATCCTCATATTCCACATTTTCTTCATTAAACATGGATCATATGTCTTAATTTCTTTCAAACTCCATGCTTATTTTACATTAACACTTTCTTACACACATAGGTTGGTCTAAGATTAACTCAGGTTCCACCTTATTCCTTTGTCATTTTTCTCATTTATCTTCTCATTATATATTTATCATTGGAGTTCTCTCCATCTTATGTGGATTTCATACCTTAAATCACTTTATAAGCACAGACTTATCTGTATTTTACTTTATTTTTGTCTTGAATTACATCTTCAAGAACTCCTCTTTTCCTTATTTGTATTCAGATTTAGATTTCATGGTGTTGTATCTTTCTCTTATAGTTACCAAAGATTCAAGTTTTGATAGAATATGATGAAATTCCCATCTTCTTTAAGCTAGGATTGATATATTCACACCATGATTTGTTATTCGTTATGCTCTTTAGATTATCTCAAAATGACTAGTTGATCAGAGTAATCAGAAAGATAATAATGTAAGAGTTCCATACTTACCTTTTATTCAATAATTGAATACCTAGCCAGGGTACCCAAATACTGAGATTAGGTAGTATGCACCATATTTTTATGTCATATTCCTAACTTAGACATCATCCTAGTCCCAAGTCCTAGTGTCCCTATGGACTCAGTGAACCTAAAGCTCTGATACCAACTTGTAAGAACCCGCTACACTAAACAAGATTACTCAAAATATAAAACACAATCAATTACTAATTAATCACATACCCAAGAATATGGGTAAATTAAAACCGATTTCAACTTCAACACCCACTTAGAAACAATTGCATAAGAGCCCAACATCTTTCTTACATCCATACTATAAACCCCTAATAAGGATTTTGTCCCCGAAATCCCAGGTAAAGGAAGACATATATTATTTATTCATCATATCATCAAGCCTCCAACTAACATCTTAATGTTTGAAAGAAATATTGTTTCTTTATAGAAATTGTCATAATAATTCTTGTTTGAAAACTTGTCTGATGCTAAAAGAATATGGTAATATATTTAAATAATCAAGTGGAAAATTATCATGTAGAACCCTGGCCATAGATCCATCATCGTCAGTAGCTGGTGATGGTGAAATAGGTTTTCCTTCTGGTTAATCCGGAGCATATATTATTGAATATATGGGGTGCTCCTAGCCGAAAATAGGACGATTAGAGTGCAAATTCGGTTGTAGACTCAAGATATGTGTAAGAGCATGGTGAAAAAGCCCATGGCTCAATTTGATGGAACATGACTGCGTTCATGGCTCAGAGAGCACGGTGAACTGGCCCGTGGCTCAGATTTACTAGCGCTGGGACCTGTACCAAGGCAGGCTAGAGAATGGGTAGCCATGTGAGCTAACCCAATGAAAGAGGTCACTTAAGCAAGAGACTACAGTCCTGCTTGTAGTCTCGCACTGACTGTGACAGATGAGATCGAGGAGTCCGGCTCTTCCTTTGATCTTGTATGGTACCGGCTTTGGGTTTCGCAACTGAAGGTTGGATTTGAGTGGTACGGCTCATTTTCTCAGGGCATAAGTATGATTGTAAAATGTAATAAGCCATGTAGCGTATTAGTTTAAGGATGAAATATGGAAATCAATGGTTGATGTCACATTGCTTATTGTATCCAAAATGGATAAGTATTATACATGTTCTTCATATTCCTTATTAAAATGAATAGATGGCTTACTGCTTTATCATTTATAGACGTAACACTTTAAAAGATGATATTGCTTTATTCTGCTTAATAGTGACTAAATCATGTTGTTCAATAGAGATTCCTCTGTTCAGTTTATTACTATTTATTCGTAATAATAATGTTTCTAGCACAGAGTTATATCTCTTGCTGGGACAATTTCAATTGTCTCACCCTCGTGGGATCCAACGTTTTTAGGTGCACAAGGACGAGGAGGTAGAAACCCTATAGAAGGGGAAGGACAGCAACATCAGGGAGAGTAGTGACATCTCAGGTGGAGAAACTGGCTATCGTGTCTTATAAATATGAGTCCTATGAGTCGTCTCTGTACTCTCAGGTCCTAGGAGTCGGTAGTTAGTGCTTTAATGTTTGATCTGAGATTTTGGCAATGAATGCCTCGAGGTTTTATGTTGCTTATATAGATTCAATAGAGCAACTGTTGTATGTAATCCTCAAGAAGAGAAGGTACATGGTATGTACTTGTTGGACCAGAATGTATATATAATATTTTGGCTCTTGTCATAAGAGTTTCTTGGAAATGGATCTCCTTGTAAATGGTTTTAATTTTTAGTGATTTTCAGTAATTCGCTGCTAATGTTTTCTTCCGAAGTTAATTACGCTGTGACGATCTGATTTGTCATCGGGTCATCTCAAGTTTAGTGGTATCAGATCTTAAGGTTTGCTGAGTCTGCAGAGACATAGGATTAAGGTCGTTGAGTCTATTCTAGTGTCTTCTAGTTTATCTGATAGTGACTTCTTCTCTTAGGAGAAGAAGTAAAGCTTGAAGATGGTTGGATCACACAAAGAACATGTTGTGAAAAGTAGTGTTGCTGCACCAGGAGGAGGTGCAAGGGATCAAGATAGGGAAGAACCGGTACTTGAACATCCCCAGCTTAACCAAGTTGCACTAGAAAACCCATATTTCCATAATCTATTTGGGTAGTTCATGGCAACTATGACACATATGGCAGATAGGATGCCACTACCTACACCTAGGGCACCAGCTCACAATGAGGGACATTGAGATGGAAAGACTTTTGAACAGCTTCGCCGGGTAGGAGCCACTGATTATGCTGCTATAGTTGACCCAACAGATGCGGACTTGTGGCTGACTGAGCTGGAAAAGGCCTTCAGAATTCTTAATATCCCAGAAGCTGAGAAGGATAGACATGCGGTGTACCTATTAAAGGGGAGTGATGGCCATTGGTGGGCCCTAGAAGAAGGCAAGAGGCCAAGTGTTGAAGTCGGGTGGGAAGAATTCCGACGAGAGTTTGTTAGTAGATATTTCCCCCAGACTTACCTGGATGAGAAGATCTCTCAGTTTGAGCGGATAAGGCAAGGAACAATGAACATTAGTGAGTATGAAGCTAAGTTCATGGAGCTTCTACAGTTCTGTCTGCACATGGCTGCTACAAATGAAGAGATAATTCGGCATTTTGAGAAGGGTTTGAACGCTGATTTAACCACACCAGTGTCTGCTCTACAGAATAGAGAGAGGTTTGCCACCTTTGTGGAGTAAGTTAGGCAGATAGAAAGGTCTGTGATTGAGAAGCATTAGACCCACAATAAGAAAGTACATACCCAGTTCCAAGGATAGAGGTCCGAAAGTTTCAAGAAACTAAGGTTTTCTGCACCAACACCACCACCAAGGTTCAATACCCAGACGCAGTGGACGTCAAGTAGGGGTAGGGGTCATAGTTTTCCTCCCAATAGAGCCCCTAATACAGCATCAACGTCAGTGACTGGACCTTTTAGACCATATCAAGAGAATAGAATCTGTCACCAGTGTAGACAAGTAGGACATCTAGCAAGGGATTGTCCAGTCAGAAACATAATGGTAACCCAACCACCGAGGCAGAGTCAACAAGGTCATTAGAGGAAATAGTTTTCTAGTGGAACACGAGGACATGGACAGGTGTTCCAAGCTAGCTCATCTACATCCAACAATAGGGAGACTGGTTGACAACTAGCAACTTCAAGATTCTATGCAATGAATTAACCAGAAGCAGTGGTCAACTCACGAGTTGTGACAGGTCAGATGGAATTGTTTCATTCTGATATGTATTTATCCTATTTCGTATCTATTTTGATTGATCCGGGTGCTACACATTCCTTTATCACTCGAAAAGTGATTCATGAATGTAATATGACTATCAGTCATAGAGCAGATAACTTGTTATTAGAAACTCCATTAGTTGTATCTATAGTGTTGCGGGGGGTATGTTCTCCCTGTGTTCTTTCTTTTTCAGAACATAGCATTCAGGTGGATCTTATACCACTTGAGATGCATGGGTTTGACATAATCCTTGGGTTGGACACCCTAGAAAAGTATAAGGTTGTCTTGGATTGTGGTTCCAAGCAGGCTATATTCACAAACAATGGTGATACATGGATCTTTCAGGGGGACAGAAAGATTCTTTCAACCTGTTTAGTGTCGACTATGGTAGCTGAGAAGTTGATGAGACAAAGATGTTTCGCATTCTTGGCACATGTGGTAGATACCATAATAGAGAGTCCTAATCTTTCTGACGGTTCGGTTGTTAGGGAGTTTGAGGATGTGTTTCCTGAGGAACTTCCAGGTGTTCCTCCACCTCGAGAGATTGATTTCGAGATTAACCTAATCCCAGATACACAACCAATATCTCAAATACCATATAGAATGGCACCTGCTAAGATGGCAGAACTCAAGAAATATTTACAGGAGTTGCATGAAAAGGGTTTTATTTGACCGAGTACTTCACCATGGGGTACTCCGGTTCTTTTCGATAAAACGAAAGATTGGTCTATGCGGTTATGTATCGACTATAGACAGTTAAAAAAAGTAACCATAAAGAACAAATATCCTCTACCAAGGATAGATGACTTGTTTGACCAGTTGTGTGGTGCAACTATCTTTTATAAAGTAGATCTGAGGTCAGGATACCATCAGTTGTGCATCACGGAGAGTGACATACCTATGTCAGCCTTTAGGACAAGGTATGGTCACTATGAGTTCATAGTTATGTCATTTGGATTAACTAATGCACCAATTGCATTCATGGAACTCATGAACAGAATCTTTTGACCATTCCTTGATCAATTCATAGTAGTCTTTATAGATGATATCATGGTTTACAGTAGAGATGCTCGACAACATGAACAACACCTTCATCAGGCTCTGACTTTACTAAGAGAGCACAAGCTATATGCCAAATTCAGCAAGTGTGAATTCTCGTTATCAAAAGTGTCTTTCCTAGGACACGTAATATCTGCCTTAGGTATCCATGTTGACCCTAGAAAGGTATAATCTATCTTGGAGTGGGAACAGACAAAGACACCAATGGAGATATACAATTTTCTAGGATTGGCAGGCTACTATAGGAGGTTCATTAATAACTTCAGCTTGATAGAATTACCCCTAACCAAGTTGACCAGGAAGGAGGTTCCTTTTATCTGGAATGACAAGTGTCAACATTCCTTTCAGTTGTTGAAAGAAAGGTTGACTAGCGCACCTGTGTTAGTGTTACCTGAGTAGGGAAAGGGGTATATTGTTTTTTGTGATGCATCTAAGAATGGTCTAGGATGTGTGTTGATGTAGGATAATCAAGTGATTTCTATTGCTTCTCGATAGCTTAAGAAACACGAGGAAAATTATCCAACACATGATCTAGAATTACCTACAATAGTTCATGCGTTGAAGATCTGGAGACATTATCTCTATGGAGAGACATTCCAGATTTTTACGGACCATAAGAACCTAAAATATATCTTTTCATAGCATGAGTTGAACATGAGACAACGCCACTGGATGGAGTTAATCAAGGACTACAATTGTACAATTGATTATCATCTAGGAAAGGCTAATGTAGTGGTTGATGCACTAAGTAGAAAATCATCATCGTTGCCAAACATGCACAAAGCATAGTTGAACTCTTTAGTATGCTTTAAATGAGACATGTTTGTATTTTTGAAGCAAAACAATGTACAACTTAAAGTATCCTTGTTAGCCGGACTGTTAGCTGAGGTGCACATAAAACCTACTCTGAAACAACAGATCAAAGAGGCACAACATGCTGATACTGTGATTCAACAAATTAGGTCAGAGTATGGTAGTGAGAAATGGGAGGGTTTTCATGAGTCAGATGATGAGGTAGTCTGTTACAATGATAGGATGGTAGTACATGATGCCAATGACTTAAGGAAGTTAGTCATGGAGGAAGCTCACTCATCTATGTATGCAATGCATCCAGGGAGCACCAAAATGTATCATAACTTGAAAGATATGTATTGGTGGCCTGGTTTGAAGAAAGATGTAGCTGAGTTTGTTATGCGGTGTCCAGTATGTCAGTAGGTTAAAGTTGAACATTATAATCCAGCAGGAACAATGCATCCCTTACCTATACCACAGTGGAAATGGGATCACGTGACCATGCAATTTGTAGTTGGTTTGCCAAGAACAGCTAAAAGTCATGATTCCATTTGGGTGATAGTTGATAGGTTGACTAAGTCAGCACATTTTCTTCCTGTCAAAACATCCTATACTGCTGAAAAGCTTGCACAGATCTATATAGATGAGATAGTGTGTTTGCACAGGGTTCCATCTATAATTTTTTCTGATAGAGGTCCCCAGTTAACGAGTCATTTTTGGGAACGACTACATAAAGCTTTGGGTATGCAGTTAAGGTTTAGTATCGCCTTTCACTAACAGACAGATGGACAATCTGAGAGAACGATATAAACTTTGGAGGATTTTCTTAGGGCATGTGTCCTTCAGTTTGTAGGAAGTTGGGATATACACTTGATCTTAATAGAATTCGCTTACAACAATAATTATCAGCACAATATTGATATGGCACCATATGAAGCATTATATGGTAGACGTTGTAGATCTGCATTATGCTAGTATGAAATAGGGGAATATCAATTTTTGGGTCCTGAAGTAGGACAACAAACAACCGAAAAGATTAAAGTAATACAACAACAGTTAAAGGTTGCATAGGATAGACAGAAGTCATACGCTGATACACGATGAAGGCCTTTAGAATTCCAAGTTGGAGACAGAGTATATCTCAAAGTCTCACCTTGGAAAGGTGTTCTTCGATTTGAAAAGAAGGGTAAGTTAGCAACTAGATTTATGGGGCCTTATCCAATCACTGAACGGATTGGGAAGGTAGCCTATAAGTTGGAGTTGCCACCTGAACTACACATATTGCATCCCGTATTCCATATATCCATGCTGAGGATATGTCACCCTGACACAGAACTAGTTTTGCAACCTGTGGAGGTAGAGTTAAATAATGATATATCCTATGTAGAGGAACCAGTGTTGATTCTTGACCCGAGAATCAAAAAGTTGATAAAGAAAGACATAGTTCTGGTAAAAGCTCTCTGGCATCATCATGGCATTGAAGAAGCTACGTGGGAGCTGGAGGAAGAGATGAGGAGGATGTACCCTTCTCTTTTCTCTTGAAGATTTTGGGGACGAAATCCCTGTTAGGGGTGGATAATTTGTAACATCCCTGACCTGGGTTAAGTCCTAACCCTAGAAGTTTTGCTTAAGTAAGTCATTTAGATTCTTGTCTTTATCTTTTGAAAAGTAATTAAGACTAAAGGAGAGATTATGTTCAATTTTGGTCCTATTTGAATAATGCTGAAACAAAGTTTTACCTATTTTGGACTAAAGTGCAATTTACCCAATTTAAGTGGTTACCTTGCAAATGTTACATGATAAATGTCCCTCAAGTTTTGTAGCATCATAAGAATGATAATGATGCTGAGGTATGGCTTGTGAAAGCCTAAGTTCGTAAAATACCACTTATGTCCCTACTATTTCTTGGTATCATTTGGAGAAAATAAAAAGAATGGGGTGTCTTGTTTGAATTAATTTTGAGGAGAGATAATCTTGATAATAAAATAATCAAGATTTAAGCATAATTGAAACCCTGATTTATTTTGTAGCAAAAATAAATATATCAATTGAAGTGCCCATCAATTGAAAAGGATTTGGTTGAAATACTATAGTGCAAGGACGTCCAAATGCCTTGTGTTGCACTGAAATATCTTAAGTAGGTGAAGAAACCCACTCACATTTGTTAAATAAAAAGTAATGTCCACTAAAAATGGATAATAGTATTATATTAATTAAGGTGCTTAAAGTGGTTGCTTTTAATTCAAGGATAAATGAGAGGATATTGAGGATGAAGGGAGTTGGATTTAGAGGCAAGGAAGGGAGGGGGCATGTAGCAAAGATAATGGATGAAATTCCTCCTACTTTCTCTCTCCTAGAAAATCAATCACATATATTCGATTTTCTCCTTACTTGAAAGGCCATTTTGCAAACCACTTTCTTTCTTTGCTTTGGCCGACGACCAAGGAGCTTAGGAGAAGGAGGAAAACGTTCCCCAAGCTGAAGGTAAGCTCCATGATTATCTTCAACCTTGAATTGATGGTTGAAATCAGATTTCAACATTGAATTTCTTCTCTCGTCCATCCAATGCTCAACCTTGGCCATTCCTTTGCATCCAAAGAGTTGGAAACGAGCCTTGACTAGTTGAAGGAGCTTCATTCACCATTACAGATGTGAATCTTGGAGCTTTTAAGCTACTTTGAAGGTGGGTTATATAACTTGAACCCATAAATGTTGTTATTGATTTCAATTTCTCATCATATGTTGATCTTTAATTTCTTCTTGAATAATTGCTGAATTTTTCATATATATGGCAATAGAAATTGGAGGTCTGAAGCTTGATGATGATGACATCATCTTAGCACACACCTCAAGAAATATCATGAGCAAACAATTTCATTTTGTATTGGTCAAACGGTTTTAAACCGTTTTAGACCAAACGGTTTCAAACTGTTTGGTGACCAAACAGTTTAAACTGTTTTAGACCAAATGGTTTCAAACTGTTTGGTGACCAAACGGTTTCAAAACCGATTGGAGGGCAATCGGTTTCAAACCGTTAAATAATAAATGGTTTCAATAGGTTCAAGGATTGATTGGTCTCATGACCTAATAACTTCAAACAAATCAAATTCAATTAATTTCATAACCCTAGCTCAATTGGGTTCAAAGCCCAAAGTCAATTGAGATCATAACCCTAAATTTAGGGTTAAACGGTTTCAAGCTGATATGACCAAACGGTCTCAGACCGTTTGAGGACTAAACGGTCTCAAACCGTTTGGGGTTAAAATAATATTCAAATCAAACAGTCTCAAACCGTTTGGGGTTAAATAATATTCAAATCAAACAGTCTCAAACCATTTGGGGTTAAATAATATTCAGATCAAATGGTCTCAAACCGTTTAGGGTTAAACGTTTTCAAAAATTGACTTGATCAAATGGTTTCACAAAGATTGAAGATCAAAGGAGATTAGATCGTTTGAAGGTCAAGCACCTCAAGACCCTTTGAAGGTCAAGCACCTCAAGACCGTTTGGAGGACAAGCACCTCAAGACCGTTTGAAGGTACAAAAAGGTTCAAGACCATTTGGAGATATAATTGAACCAAGACCGTTTAAGGTCTAACGGTCTTCTAGACCATTTGAGGGTCCAAGACCGTTTGGGGTCCAAGACCATTTGAGGGTCCAAGATTGTTTGAAGGTCAAGTGACCTCAAGACCATTTGAAGGTCTAATTGGTTCAAATAATGTAATTACTAACAACCCCATAAGTGGTTGGAGGGTATCTCAAGGATGATTTCAATGGAAGTACCTCTAAAATATTTAAGTGATTAGTATAATTAGAGTAATTATCACTCAATGCCTATGAAAGTGAGAGATTCAATACACTATGATAATCATAGGTGTATGTACTTAGTGAGAGGTTAAGTCAACCTAATAAGGTATGATGATGATTTTGTGTGCTCCTAAGTACATGGAACATTAATAAGTATGATTTTAATACTTAAATAATGCTATGTGCTCCAAGATATATGGAAGCACTGATATAGGGTTTGGATTAGTAAGGTAATCATAAAACCCTAATCAATGGAGAATGGAAACCCTAACCAATAAATAAAATTACAATTCATAAGTTCATTTGAATACTTATGAAGGTATTATGTAATTCTAAACATGTGGATCAATGAGTTAGGTTTTGGATACTAATTGTAATATCAATGCATTCTCCAAAATTCATGGAGTTTTGAATTAGGGTATTGATCTCAGATAATGTAATCATGAAACCCTAATCAAGAAAGATGAGAAACCCTAATCATGGGTAATGGGTTGAGAAATCCTAATTGATATGAAATAGAAAACCCTAACCCAAATTTTGGATAATGGGATTAAGAAACCCTAATATAGGGTGATGTTGTGTGAAACCCTAATATGGGATAATGTTATGTGAAACCCTAATATAGGGTGATGTTATGTGAAACCCTAATATATGGTGATGTTGTGTGAAACCCTAATATGGGATAATGTTATGTGAAACCCTAATATAGGGTGATGTTATGTGAAACCCTAATTGATAAAGATGGGAAGTCCTAACCCTAATAAGGGAATAGTGATGTTATTCTTTTATTGCATAATGTCGATATGAAATTGATATGGTTGTTATCAAGTGTACTAACCATGCAAGTATCATGAGATAATAAGCATAATCAGGTATGAGCTATGACGGTAATGGGCCTTGTGAGCCATTATTTTATTTGTTGCCTAGTGAGAGGTGACAACAAGAAGTTGAATATGCCTGGTGAGCTATGTGAGATGCTTGTGTAACAAAGTATCCTAAATACCTTGGTCAGATGACCTGAAGGTAATAGTTATCTAATAAGTGATAACCATGTTTAGTGATGAACTAAGGGTTTGAATACCCAGATCCATCAAATGTGATGATGGTGCTATTGAGGGATGTGAATTCCCAGCAATGAGAGACAAGGGATTGAGATGCCAATGCTTTATAAAGTTTTGAAAAGTACTTGAAAGAAGTATTGTTTCTTTATAGCAATTATCATAATAATTCTTGTTTGAAAACTGACTGATGCTAAAAGAATATGGTAATATATTTAAATAATCAAGTGGAAAATTATCATGTAGAGCCCTGGCCATAGATCCATCATCGTCAGTAGCTGGTGATGGTGAAATGGGTTTTCCTATTGGTTAATCTGGAGCGTATATTATTGAATATACGGGGTGCTCCTATCCAAAAATAGGAGGAATAGAGTGAAACTTTGGTTGTAGACTCAAGATATGTGTAAGGGCATGGTGAACAAGCCCATGGCTCAGTGTGATGGAGCATGAATGCATTCATGGCTCAGAGAGAACGGTGAACTGGCTCATGGCTCATATTTACTAGCGTCGGGACCTGTACCAAGGAAGGCTAGAGAATGGGTAGCCATGTGAGCTAACCCTATGACTGAGGTCACTTAAGCAGGAGACTGCGGTCCTGCTTGTGGTCTCGCACTGATCGAGACGGATGAGATCAAGGAGTCTGGCTCTTCATTTGATCTTGTATGGCACTGACTTTGGGTTTCGCAACCGAATGTTGGATTTGAGCGGTACAACTCACTTCCTCAGGGAATAAGTATGATTGTAAAATGTAATCAGCCATGTAGAATATTTGTTTAAGGATGAAATACGGAAATCAATGGTTGATGTCACATTACTTATTGTATCCAAAATGGATAGATATTATACATGTTCTTCATATTCCTTATTAAAATGAATAGATGGCTTACTACTTTATCATTTATAGTTGTAACGCTTTAAAAGATGATATTGCTTTATTCTGCTTAATAGTGACTAAATCATGTTGTTCAATAGAGATTCCTCTGTTCAATTAATTACTATTTATTCGCAATAATAATGTTTCTGGCAGAGAGTTATATCTCTCACTGGGACAATTTCAATTGTCTCACCCCTGTGGGATCCAACATTTTTAGGTGGACGAGGACAAGGAGGTAGAAACCCTACAGCAGGGGAAGGACAACAACATCAGGGATAGCAGTGACATCTCAGGTGGAGATATTGATTGTCGTGTCTTGTAAATATGAGTCATATGAGTCGTCTTTGTACTCTTAGGTCCTAGGAGTCAGTAGTTAGTGCTTTAATGTTTGATCTAAGATTTTGGCAATGAATGCCTCAAGGTTTTATTTTTCTTATGTAGATTTAACAGAGCAATTGTTGTATGTAATCCTCGAGAAGAGAAGGTACATAGTATGTACTTATTGGACCAGAATGTATATATAATATTTTGTCTCTTGTCATAAGAGTTTCTTGGAAATGGATCTCCTTGTAAATGGTTTTATTTTTTAGTGATTTTTAGTAATCTACTGCTAATGTTTTCTTCCGAAGTTAATTACGTTGTGACGCTCTGATTTGTTGTTAGGTCGTCTCAAGTTTAGTGGTATCAGAGCTTAAGGTTCGTTGAGTCTACAGAGTTATAGGATTAAGGTCATTGAGTCTGTTCTAGTGTCTTCTAGTTTATCTGATAGTGACTTCTTCTCTCAGGAGAAGAAGTAAAGCTTGAAGATGTTTGGCTCACACAAAGAACATGTTGCTGAAAGCAGTGTTGCTGCACCAGGAGGAGGTGCAAGGGATCAGGATAGGAAAGAACCAGTACCTGAACATCCCCAGCTTAACTAAGTTGTACTAGAAAACCCAGCTTTCCATACTCTGTTTGGGCAGTTCATGGAAACTATGACACATATGGTGGATAGGATTCCACCACCTACACCTAGGGCACCAGCTCTGTTATGAGCCACTCTTAAATTAACTAGTAAATACAATGATTGGTGCATAATTAAGTAATTGAGATAAGTTAAGTGCTCATGTGGTGGTTAGTGCATCATCAAGTTGATTAAGTTGAATTAAATATATAAGATACAATTGGTGCTTAATTAAGATAATTAAGTAAAGTTAAGTGATCATAGATGCGATTAGAGTTTTGATTAGCTGAGACAAGCTAAATAGCAAAATTTCTTTCTTTGAGTGTGTAGATAATTTCACGTTTGACTTTTTGCAAAAAGAATCACCTCAATCGGATATCCGAGGTGAAAGTTATAACAATTTCTAAAACTAGGGCTAGCTTTGCAATTTTCCCAATTTTCTTTTAGCCTTTTATTTCACCTTTCCCTTTCACGCTTAATTCTTCTTCTTTATCCCTACTTCCCGATAGAACAGGGAAACCGCCTAGGGCGGCGCCCGAGCGGCAGATAGGAAAGGAGATCTGGGGCGATCTCGAGCCCCAAAGCTCCGGCCAGCCTGACCTATGTCTGCCACCTTCATCTCCTTCTTCTCTTCATCCTCTTTCCCTTCCTTTCACCTCCGCACCAAGTAGCGCCGTCCGATCTGCATCCTACTGTGCGGCGCCCGACCTTCGGAGTTGCGGCCGCAGCTGCAGTGGCTGGCCACGAGCCCATGGAGCAACAAACTCCAAACTTCTGGTGGCTAGGATTTCGACCATGAATCTAGGACCAGAAGTTGCGGCTCCTTGCCTTGATTGCGCCACCTGCGCTTCAGTTTAGCAGGGGCGGCGCCCCATGTCATAGCAGCAGCAACTGTGGTATGGAGCATTGACTAGGAGGCCGTTTGGATGCGAGTAGAAGCCCAAGCAACATCCATGAGCTCGCCTATGAGACGGGGATCCAAATCCGTAGCCCTAGCTACGAGCAGTGACCCAGCCAGCGACCTCTTGAACCTGTACGTGAGAAGAACTCCTATTTGCAGTAGCAGGTTCAGCTAGGGGCAGTCTTGCCCGAGAAATACCACGAAAAACGCAGCCTTTAGTCCGGCTATGGTGCCATGGAATTCGGTTTTGAGGTCTTTGCAGGAATCCGAAACCCTAGCTTTGATTCAACTCTTAACCGAGCCTTCCGTCAAGCTGAGCTAGGCGTAAGCTGCTGTTGCAGCTAGACCGTGAACAGAACAAATCCAAAGAATGAAGACGATCCAATTTGCCTGGAATTAGGCCCTGGACGCACCTCTGGACGAATCTGAACAGACCAAATCGTTGTGAGTAGAATTTCATTCATCTATCATTAATAAACTCAGGCGTTTGAATAAATCTAGTTATGTGCGCGAATTACGCTGATAACAGTTATCAGGCGTAGGGTAGCGTTTGGCGTCGCCCGACTTTTTATTTCATAAACTGCTTCTAGACGCTGTTATATGATTAAATTTAGCATTTGATCAGTGTGGATTGAATCGGTTGATTTATATGGTTCATTGGAACCTAAATTGCTTATTTGAATGTTGAAATTAGAAATTCATATCTGAAAATGGTATGGTTTGGGTATGAACCCAGATAACAGGTATTTCTGATAAATTATCTGATGTACGATTTCAAAGTTGATATGAATAAATAAAAATATGCAATAAAACCCTAATTGCATATATCTTTTGACGTTAATATGTGTAAATTGATATTTACATGAAATGGCACATTTCTCTGAATTATTCCAGAAATTCTCAAGTATTGTTATTAAATTGTGTTGTGATAGGTAATTAACTTTTAATTGAGTTAAGTGATGCACAAACCAAGATTTGGGTTAATGTGCACATTTTTCGAGAATTTTAGAGAATTGACAAATGTTGAGTATGATTCTTGTATGTGAAGTAAATTTCTTTAATTTGTGCAATAAGATGTTCAATTGCGTAAATTCTCTATGTATGTGCCAAATTGAAATAAGTTGGGTTATTTATGCATTTCTAATTTGCCTGAATGCATGGTATGAGAATTTCTCAGAAATTACAATGATTTGAAATATATTGCTCTGTCGGTTTAGAATGACAGTGTATTGTGATCTGATATGAAATCAGTAAATGTGATATTCCTGTTTAAATGTTTATATGTTAATCAGTCAATAGACTTAGGCACCCCAACACCGTAGAACCCCATTGCGCGGTCTGTACCTTTGGGGTGAAACGATCGATCTAGCCTTGTGCCTAGATGGTCGGCGACCAGTGTTCAACAATAATCCGTGCGTGTGTCACGGTGGCACTGGAGTAATATAGGGGTTATTCAACAATAATCTGTGCATGTGTCACGGTGGTAACCCAGACCCTCTGACTGTGCACTACAGGTTGCGGGAGGAGTCTAGAGCACTCAGAGTTAGTGCAGTGAGGCCCTTGAGTGCCTAGGAACTGCAGTGAGGCCCTTGAGAGCCTGAGAGTGTAGACAGGCCCTTGTGCGCCTGAGGCCCTTGTGCGCCTGAGAGTCCTGTGCAGACCAGGACGGACAGTCAGACTTAGCATTTCCCGGGTGTGTCGCTAAGTCTCGTACGGTGGGATCGTAGTTCGCTACAGATCTTCATATGTAGAGTGCGCTGCATATGTTTGGGGCATAATAAAATAAATATGTAATCATATAGGATCACAGTAAATTCATATATCCGAACTTTTGTGCCAAATCATTATATCTGTTTATTGGTTTAAATTATCTGTTGTTGCATAGAAATGTGATTATATTCTGTAATCTGCTATGTCATTAGAACTGCCCTGTTTGTACTGTATTTATGTTTATTTAAATTTTATAAACATGATGAGTTGTTTAGTGATAGCTAAATGAAATGCTATTCACTGAGCGAGTAGGCTCATACCTCTACTCAAAACATTTTCAGGTCATCATCAGCAGCAGGAAAACTAAAGGATCCTTTCATCCTAACGCTTAGATTGTAGAAGGTATACGTAGTTAGTAGTTAGAGGTCTCTTAGTCCTTTCCCCTCGATCCTTGGGACATGGTGTGGGTGAGAGAGAGAATGTATGGTGAATGTGTAAAAGGTGTAAATTAACTGTTATGTTTTACTTTCTGTTAAACAATGTTACATGTTGTAAACTCTGTTTATGTTCTCTAGCCAGTTTAATTGAAATGCTTCCGCAATAGTTTATTATGTTTAGTTTACAGCTATAATCTGGATATCATTACGAGGTTTTAAAAAGAAAAAAGTTCTCAGTGATTTATTTATGTAATAATCCCTCCGTCGCGCCCTAATCTCGGGATTAGTGGTCAGTGTGAGATCGGGGTGTGACATCTTAGTATCAGAGCGAGGTTGAGTACATGGTTGCTCTAAGTCAAGTTCAGGGGACGACAAGAGACCAATAGGATTAGGACTTAGGTGTCTTCCTTCTAACTGTAATTTTATAACAGGAAATGTTCTGTTATAGTATTACAGACGGCAGGAAGATGATGTGGTCATGAGGATCAAGTTGAGAACTTAAGTTGAGTCATCTGGGATCATTAGAATCGAAAGATAGAATCATAAGTGAGATAAAAAGGAAATGATGTGTCTTTAGCTCTGGGAGGTCTGAGTATTTAGATACCCTGGCCAGGTGTCTGAATACTTAGATTGACCAGTATCAAGCTACTCTGTCTATTCTTCTCTGAATACCTTGGCCAGGTATGCAGAGGAAGGATAGGCTAGAGAGAAACCCTAGAAACCTTAGGGTTAAGAATTTAGAAATTAATATTGGAATAAGAGATCAAATATAGGATGTGATACGATTCTTGATTTATATTGTTTATTTGATTGAAAATCACTAGAAATGTTTTTATATGCATGCAATTAGATTTTCAGTTTGTAAAGTAAATATGATACTTTTATGTTGTTGTGTGTCATGAAATGATTTATTTATTATTTAAACTCTTTGTATTAAGTAGACTAGAAGTTATGTTTAAATGAGTTTTCCCTAAGTGGATATTCTTTTCGCATGTTTGAGATTAATAGGAGTTGGTTAATCCTGAGTAGCTCTTGGCTTCAGGACTACAGGTTTGGCCTGGTCCGGCTGGCAGGATGCGATACTGGGATTTAATGACTCCTATTAACAATATTATAAAAGTAGACTCTGGATGATTTAGACTCGTATCATAGTGAGAATGTATATACACTGAGATGTTGAAATATAATGGAAAGATTAGAACAGCTAAGAAGTAGCTGGAACTGATATCAGAAGCCTAATGTTGGAGTCTCATTTGAGCAATCCTTAATTGGAAATAAAAGGAAACGATACCAGGTTCATATTAAATTCAATGATTAGTATTATATGAACTCTGAATATGAGAATATGGAAAAGAAATGAGAAAAGTATGTAATGGCTAGGACGTAAGAATCGACCATGGAATGGATCATGTAATAGAGTAAAATACGTTTATGTATTTCAAAGCAAATAGAAAATAGAAGAAAAGAGTTAAGTATACACTAAGTACATAGAAACAAAGAGCCTTATGTAAATCATAAGACCAGGACAAGAAATTTAGTTGAATTAAGAGAAATGTTAGAAAGGATGACCTTGATTAAGGAATGAGGATTACATGACATAATTGAGAGTATGGCATGTATATCTTTATTATAAAGTTTAGTGCATTCATACATACTACCTTTGGATTCTAAGTCTCTATAGACTAACAAACTAGCTTTTAAAATAAAGAACAAGCGTGTAATTTAGAAAATGAATGCATCATATATGTTGCATAACTACCAAGGTAGAGACGTCTAAGTGAATGAAATAATGACACACAATATGATGATCAAACCATAGCAAGGTAAATTGATAATGTAATGTATCTGAATGCCCAAGTAAGAGAAAGGAAATTCCAATGATAAGATAAGGAAGGCTTTAGTAAAATTTATGAGATTCAAGTTTGAATTTCAAACTAAAGAAGCAAAGTCACATTACAATAACGCTATGTTATTGATAAAGACGAAACCCTAGAATGTTTAGAGTTGTAGTAGTTCAAGGGATATCAATAGTGATTTGACCTTGAGTACTAGCATCCCTATAAAATAAGATCATGAGATTTGTTCCATGAAAGGTAAGCTAGAATTAATAAAATCTAGGATTTAAAGGTAGATAAACAATATGAAAATGACTTGGAGAAAAGAGTAAGATATAAATTTGAAATGTAACAAGTGTGTTTTGAATAAAAAGAGAAATACGAAATAAGTGAAGTGTGTTATGAAATAATGTTTTTACAGTAATAAAAAGAAGTAAGTAGTGGAGAATGAGGAGTATTACCTGATACATGATCTAAAGTTAGCTGATGTAGTTCATGCTCTTAAGACATGACATCACTATCTTTATGATGTGATGATAGATTATCACATTGGAAAGGTAAATGTGGTGGTTGATGCTTTGAGCATAAAGTCAAGTTCAACAGTTGATGCATTCTCTATGGCATGTTTCAAGAGAGACATGCTAGTAGAAATGCAGAAGTTGAACTTTGACTTAGGGGTGACAGAGCAGAGTGGTTTGATTGCACAGATGCAAGTCAAGCCTACTTTTATGATTAGATCAAGGAACTACAGCAGGGTGACAGTGAATTACATCAGATCATGCATGACATGACAGGGGGAAAGAGACCAGAGTTTAGACTTCCAGATGATGATGTGTTGTATCAGCATGACAGGTTGCATGTACCTCGAGATAATTATTTGAAAGAATAGATTCTTGAGGAAGCACATGCACCGATGTATGCTATGCATCCATGTAACACTAGGATGTACAAGAATCTCAAGGAGTTGTACTGGTGACCTGATATGACAAAGGATGTAGCTGAGTATGTGACTAGGTGCAGTGTGTGTCATCAGGTTAAGGCTGAGCACCAGGAACCTACAGGTACTTTGCAATCTTTTCCTATACCAGTATGGAAATGGGAACATATCACAATGGATTTTTGTGGTAGGGTTACCCAGGACACCTAGAGGTTATGACTCGATATGAATGATTGTGGATAGACTAATTTAGTCTGCTCACTTTCTTCATATTAAGTCAACCTTTGATGTCTCGAAACTTGACTAAGATATACATGGATGAAATAGTTAGGTTTCCTGGTATTCCAGTTTCAATCATATCAGATTGAGATCCTAAGTTCACATCCAGGTTTTGGGACCAGTTGCATCATGCTTTGGGCACAAAGTTAAGATTCAGTACAGCTTTTCACCACAGACGGATGGTCAGTCAGAGAGGACCATTCTAGTCTTGGTATGGCTCAGTATGAAGATCTGTATGGAAGAAAGTATAGATCATTCATATGTCAGTATGAGGTAGGTGAAAAGTAGATCCCTGGACCAAAGATAGTGGATTTGACCACCAAGAAGATAGCATTAATTAGAGAACAGTTAAAAGCTACACAGGACAGACAGAAGAGCTATGTTGAGAAGAGGCATTGACCTCTTGAGTTTGAGGTTGGTGATGAAGTGTATCTGAAGGTTTCACCATGGAAAGGAATGTTGAGATTTGGTAAGAGAAGCAAACTGACTCTTAGGTTTATGGACCCATATCCTATCATTGAGAGGATTGGACCTATAGCCTATAAGTTGGATTTGCCATCTGAGTTGGCCAATCTACATGATGTATTTCATGTATCGATGTTAAAGAAGTGTTACCCTGGTACAGAGGAGATTCTGAACCCAGAACCTATCCAGCTCAGACTTAATGTGTCCTATGTTGAGGGACCAGTACAGATAGTTGATCAGAGAATCAAGAAGCTCAAGAATCGTGAGATACCATTAGTGAAGGTTTTGTGGAGGAATCATAACTAGAGGAAGCCACGTGGGAGCTTGAGTCAGATATGCATAATAAGTTTTCTTTTCTCTTTAAGGAATTTCGGGACGAAATTCTTATAAGGGAGAGAGATTGTTATGAGCCACTCTTAAATTAACTAGTAAATACAATGATTGGTGCATAATTAAGTAATTGAGATAAGTTAAGTGCTCATGTGGTGGTTAGTGCATCATCAAGTTGATTAAGTTGAATTAAATATATAAGATACAATTGGTGCTTAATTAAGATAATTAAGTAAAGTTAAGTGATCATAGATGCGATTAGAGTTTTGATTAGCTGAGACAAGCTAAATAGCAAAATTTCTTTCTTTTAGGGTGTAGAGAATTTCATGTTTGACTTTTTGCAAAAAGAATCACCTCAATCGGATATCCGAGGTGAAAGTTATAACAATTTCTAAAAACTAGGGATAGCTTTGCAATTTTCCCAATTTTCTTTTAGCCTTTTATTTCACCTTTCCCTTTCACGCTTAATTCTTCTTCTTTATCCCTACTTCCCGATAGAATAGGGAAACCGCCTAGGGCGGCGCCCGAGCGGCAGATAGGAAAGGAGATCTGGGGCGATCTCGAGCCCCAAAGCTCCGGCCAGCCTGACCTATGTCTGCCACCTTCATCTCATTCTTCTCTTCTTCCTCTTTCCCTTCCTTTCACCTCCGCACCAAGTAGCGCCGGCCGATCTGCATCCTGCTATGTGGCGCCCGACCTTCGGAGTTGCGGCCGCAGCTGCAGTGGCTGGCCACGAGCCCATGGAGCAACAAACTCCAAACTTCTGGTGGCTAGGACTTCGACCGTGAATCTAGGACCAGAAGTTGCGGCTCCTTGCCTTGATTGCACCACCTGTGCTTCTGTTTAGCAGGGGCGGTGCCCCATGTCATAGCAGCAGCAACTGCGGTATGGAGCATTGACTAGGAGGTCGTTTGGATGTGAGTAGAAGCCCAAGCAACGTCCATGAGCTCGCCTATGAGACGGGGATCCAAATCCGTAGCCCTAGCTACAAGCAGTGACCCAGCCAGTGACCTCTTGAACCTGTACGTGAGAAGAACTCCTATTTGCAGTAGCAGGTTCAGCTAGGGGCAGTCTTGCCCGAGAAATACCACGAAAAACGCAGCCTTTAGTCCGGCTATGGTGCCATGGAATTCGGTTTTGAGGTCTTTGTAGGAATCCAAAACCCTAGCTTTGATTCAACTCTTAACCGAGCCTTCCGTCAAGCTGAGCTTAGGCGTAAGCTGCTGTTGCAGCTAGACTGTGAACAGAACAAATCCAAAGAATGAAGACGATCCAATTTGCCCAGAATCAGGCCCTGGACGCACCTCCGGACGAATCTGAACAGACCAAATCGGTGTGAGTAGAATTTCATTCATCTATCATTAATAAACTCAGGCGTTTGAATATTTCCAGTTATGTGCGCGAATTACGTTGATAACAGTTATCAGGCGTAGGGCAGCGTTTGGCGTCGCCCGGATTTTTATTTCATAAACTTCTTCTAGACGCTGTTATATGATTAAATTTAGCATTTGATCAGTGTGGATTGAATCGGTTGATTTATATGGTTCATTGGAACCTAAATTGCTTATTTGAATGTTGAAATTAGAAATTCATATCTGAAAATGGTATGGTTTGGGTATGAACCCAGACAATAGGGATTTCTGATAAATTATCCGATGTACGATTTCAAAGTTGATATGAATAAATAAAAATATGCAATAAAACCCTAATTGCATATATCTTTTGACGTTAATATGTGTAAATTGATATTTACATGAAATGGCACATTTCTCTGAATTATTCCAGAAATTCTCAAGTATTGTTATTAAATTGTGTTGTGATAGGTAATTAACTTTTAATTGAGTTAAGTGATGCACAAACCAAGATTTGGGTTAATGTGCATGTTTTTCGAGAATTTTAGAGAATTGACAAATGTTGAGTATGATTCTCGTATGTGAAGTAAATTTCTTTAATTTGTGCAATAAGATGTTCAATTGCGTAAATTCGCTATGTATGTGCCAAATTGAAATAAGTTGGGTTATTTATGCATTTCTAATTTGCCTGAATGCATGGTATGAGAATTTCTCAGAAATTACAATGATTTGAAATATATTGCTCTGTCGGTTTAGAGTGACAGTGTATTGTGATCTGATATGAAATCAGTAAATGTGATATTCATGTTTAAATGTTTATATGTTAATCAGTCAATAGACTTAGGTGCCCCAACACCGTAGAACCCTATTGCGCGGTCTGTACCTTTGGGGTGAAACGATCGATCTAGCCTTGTGCCTAGATGGTCGGCGACCAGTGTTCAACAATAATCCGTGCGTGTGTCACGGTGGCACTGGAGTAATATAGGGGTTATTCAACAATAATCCGTGCGTGTGTCACGGTGGTAACCCATACCCTCCGAATGTGCACTACATGTTGCGGGAGGAGTCTAGAGCACTCAGAGTTAGTGCAGTGAGGCCCTTGAGTGCCTAGGAACTGCAGTGAGGCCCTTGAGAGCCTGAGAGTGCAGACAGGCCCTTGTGCGCCTGAGGCCCTTGTGCGCCTGAGAGTCCTGTGCAGACCAGGACGGACAGTCAGACTTAGCATTTCCCAGGTGTGTCGCTAAGTCTTGTACGGTGGGATCGTAGTTCGCTACAGATCTTCATATGTAGAGTGCGCTGCATATGTTTGGGGCATAATAAAATAAATATGTAATCATATAGGATCACAGTAAATTAATATATCCGAACTTTTGTGCCAAATCATTATATCTGTTTATTGGTTTAAATTATCTGTTGTTGCATAGAAATGTGATTATATTCTGTAATCTGCTATGTCATTAGAACTGCCCTTTTTGTACTGTATTTATGTTTATTTAAATTTTATAAACCTGATGAGTTGTTTAGTGATAGCTAAATGAAATGCTATTCACTGAGCGAGTAGGCTCATACCTCTACTCAAAACATTTTCAGGTCATCATCAGCAGCAGGAAAACTAAAGGATCCTTTCATCCTAACGATTAGATTGTAGAAGGTATACGTAGTTAGTAGTTAGAGGTCTCTTAGTCCTTTCCCCTCGATCCTTGGGACATGGTGTGGGTGAGAGAGAGAATGTATGGTGAATGTGTAAAAGGTGTAAATTAACTGTTATGTTTTACTTTCTGTTAAACAATGTTACATGTTGTAAACTCTGTTTATGTTCTCTAGCCAGTTTAATTGAAATGCTTCTGCAATAGTTTATTATGTTTAGTTTACAACTATAATACGGATATCATTACGAGGTTCTTAAAAGAAAAAAGTTCTCAGTGATTTATTTACGTAATAATCCCTCCGTCGTGCCCTAATCTCGGGATTAGTGGTCAGTGTGAGATCGGGGTGTGACAAGCTCACAATGAGGGACATGGAGCTGGAAAGACTTTTGAACGGCTTCGACGGGTAGGAGCCACTAATTATGCTGGTACATCTGACACAACATATGCAGACTTGTGGCTGACTAAGCTGGAAAAGTCCTTCAAAATTCTTAATATCCCAAAAGCTGAGAAGGTTATACATGCGGTGTACCTATTAAAGGGGAGTGTTGGTCATTGGTGGGCCATAGAAGAAGGAAAGAGGCCAGGTGTTGAAGTCGGGTGGGAAGAATTCCGATGAGAGTGTGTTAGTAGATATTTCCCCGAGACTTACCTGGATGAGAAGATATCTCAATTTGAGCGGATAAGGCAAGGACCAATGAACATTAGTGAGTATGAAGCTAAGTTCATGGAGCTTCTACGGTTCTGTCCGCACATGGCTGCTACAGATGAAGAGAGAATTCGACATTTTGAGAAGGGTTTGAATGCTGATTTAACCACACCAGTGTCTGCTCTAGAGAATAGAGAGAGGTTTTCCACCTTTGTGGAGTCAGTTAGGTGGATAGAAAGGTCCGTGACTGAGAAGCGTCCGGCCTATAGTAAGAAAGTATATACCTAGTTCCAAGGACAGAGGTCTAAAAGTTTCAAGAAACCAATGTTTTCTGCACCAACACCACCACCAAGGTTCAATACCCAGACGTCGTGGACGTCAAGTAGGGGTAGGGGTCGTAGTTTTCCTCCCAATAGAGCCCCCAGTACAACATCAACATCAGTGACTGGACCTTTTAGACCATATCAAGAGAATAGAATATATCACCAGTGTCGACAAGTAGGACATCTAGTAAGGGATTGTCCAGCCGGAAACACAATGGTAACCCAACCACCGAGGCAGAGTCAACAAGGTCATCAGAGGAAACCATTTTCTAGTGGAACACGAGGACGTGGACAGGCATTCCAAGCTGGCTCATCTACATCCAACAATAGGGCGAGTGGTCGACAACCAGCAATGGCAAGATTCTATGCAATGAATCAGCCAGAAGCAGTGGTCAACTCACGAGTTGTGACAGGTCAGATGGAATTGTTCCATTCTGATATGTCTTTATCCTGCTTTGTATCTATTTTGATTGATCATGGTGCTACACATTCCTTTATCACTCGAAAAGTGATTCATGACTATAATATGAATGTCAGTCATAGAGCAGATAACTTGTTATTAGAAACTCCATTAGTTGGATATGCAGTGTTACACGGGGTATGTTCTCCCTATGTTCTTTCTTTTTTAGAAAATAGCATTCAGGTGGATCTTATACTACTTGAGATGCATTGGTTCGACATACTCCTTGGGATGGACACCCTAGAAAAGTATAAGGTTGTCTTGGATTGTGGTTCCAACCAGGCTATGTTCACAGACAATGGTGATACATGGATCTTTTAGGGGGACAGAAAGATTCTTCCAACCTGTCTAGCGTTGACTATGGTAGATGAGAAGTTGATGAGGCAAGGATGTTTTGCATTCTTGGCACATGTGGTAGATACCAGAATAGAGAGTCCTAATCTTTCTGACGTTCCAGTTGTTAGGGAGTTTGAGGATGTGTTTCCTGAGGAACTTATAGGTGTTCCTCCACCTCGAGAGATTGATTTTGAGATTAACCTAATCCTGGATACACAACCATAGCTCAAACATCATATATAATGGCACATGCTGAGATGGCAGAACTCAAGAAACAATTACAGGAGTTGCTTGAAAAGGGTTTTATTCGATCAAGTACTTCACCATGGGGTGGTCCGGTTATTTTCGTTAAAAAAAAGATAGGTCTATGCGGTTATGCATCAACTATAGACAATTAAACAAAGTAACCATAGAGAACCAATATCCTCTGTCAAGATTAGATGACTTGTTTGACTAGTTGTGTGGTGCAACTATCTTTTCTAAAGTAGATCTGAGGTCAGTATACCATCAGTTGCACATCAAGGAGAGTGGCATACCTAAGTCAGCCTTTAGGACAAGGTATGGTCACTATGAGTTCATAGTTATCTCGTTTGGACTAAGTAATGCAACAACTGCATTCATGGAACTCGTGAACAGAATCTTCCGACCATTCCTTGATCAATTCATAGTAGTCTTTATAGATGATATCCTGGTTTATAGTAGAGATGCTCGACAGCATGAGAAACACCTTCGTCAGGCTCTGACTTTACTAAGTGATCACAAGCTATATGCCAAATTCAGTAAGTGTGAATTATGGTTATCAGAAGCATCTTTCCTAGGACACATAATATCTGCCTCCGATATCCATGTTGACCCTAAAAAGGTAGAATCTATATTAGAGTGGGAACAGCCAAAGACACCAATGGAGATACGCAATTTTCTAGGATTGGCAGGCTACTATAGGAGGTTCATTAAGAACTTCAACTCTATAGCATTACCCCTAACTAAGTTAACTAGGAAGGAGGTTCCTTTTATCTGGAATGACAAGTGTCAACATTCCTTTCAGTTGTTGAAAGAAAGGTTGACTAGTGCACCTGTGTTACTGTTACCTGAGCAGGGACAGGGGTGTATTGTTTTCTGTGATGTTTCTAAGAATGGTCTAGGATGTGTGTTGATGTAGGATAATCAAGTGATTTCTTTTGATTCTCTACAGCTTAAGAAACACGAGGAAAATTATCCAACACATGATCTAGAATTAGTTGTAGTAGTTCATGCGTTGAAGATCTGGAGACATTATCTCTATGGAGAGACATTCCAGATTTTTACAGACCATAAGAACCTAAAATATATCTTTTCACATCATGAGTTGAACATTAGACAACGCCGTTGGATGGATTTAATCAAGGACTACGATTGTATAATTGATTATCATCCAAGAAAGGCTAATGTAGTGGTTGATGCACTAAGTAGAAAATCATCATCGTTGCCAAACATGGACAAAGAACAGTTGAACTCTTTTGTATGCTTTAAACGAGACATGTTTGTATCTTTGAGGCAAAACAATGTACAACTTAAAGTATCCTTGTTAGCCGTACTGTTAGCTGAGATGCACATAAAACCTACTCTGAAACAACAGAAAGAGGCACAACAGGCTGATATTTTGATTCAACAAATTAGTCAGAGTATGGTAGTGAGAAATGGGAGGGATTTCATGAGTCAGATGATGAGGTAGTCTGTTACAATGATAGGATGGTAGTACTTGATGCCAATGACTTAAGGAAGTTAGTTATGGAGGAAGCTCACTCATCTATGTATGCAATGCATCCAGGGATCACCAAAATGTATCATAACTTGAAAGATATGTATTGGTGGCCTGGTTTGAAGAAAGATGTAGCTGAGTTTGTTATGTGGTGTCCAGTATGTCAGTAGGTTAAAGATGAACATCAGAAGCCCACAGGAACAATGCAACCCTTACCTATACCACAGTGGAAATGGGATCACATGATCATGGAATTTGTGGTTGGTTTGCCAAGAACAGCCAAAAGTCATGATTCCATTTGGGTGATAGTTGATAGGTTGACTAAGTCAGTACATTTTCTTCCTATAAAAACAACCTATACTACTGAAAGGATTGCACATATCTATATAGATGAGATAGTGTGTTTGCACGGGGTTCCAACTACAATTGTTTCTGATAGAGGTCCCCAGTTGACGAGTCATTTTTAGGAATGACTACATAAAGATTTGGGTACGTAGTTAAGGTTTAGTATCACCTTTCACCCACAAACAGATGGACAATTTGAGATAACTATACAAACTTTGTAGGATTTTCTTAGGGAATGTGTCCTTCAATTTGTAAGAAGTTGGGATATACACTTGAGCTTAATAGAATTCACTTACAACAATAGTTATCAGCACAGTATTGATATGGTACCATATGAAGCATTATATGGTAGACGTTGTAGATCTTCATTATGTTGGTATGAAATAGGGGAATATCAATTTTTGGGTCCTGAAGTAGTACAACAAACAACCGAAAAGATTAAAGTAATACAACAACAGTTAAAGGTTGCACAGGATAGACAGAAGTCATACACTGATAAACGGAGAAGACCTTTAGAATTCCAAGTTGGAGACATAGTATATCTCAAAGTCTCACCTTGGGAAGATGTTCTTAGATTTGGAAAGAAGGGCAAGTTAGCTCCTAGATTTATGGGGCCTTATCCAATCACTGAACGGATTGGGAAGGTAGCCTATAAGTTGGAGTTGCCACCTGAACTACACAGATTGTATCCAGTATTCCATATATCCATGCTGAGGAAGTGTCACCCTGACACAGAATTAGTTTTCCAACCTGTGGAGGTAGAGTTAAATAATGATATATCATATGTAGAGGGACCAGCGTTGATTCTTGACTCGAGAATCAAAAAGTTGAAAAAGAAAGACATAGTTCTGGTAAAATTTCTCTAGAATCATCGTGGCGTTGAAGAAGCTACATGGGATCTGGAGGAAGAGATGAGGAGGAAGTACCCTTCTCTTTTCTCTTGATGATTTCGGGGTCGAAATCCTTGTTAGGGGTGGATAATTTGTAACATCCCTGACCTGGGTTAAGGCCTAACCCTAGAAGTTTTTCTTAAGTAAGTCATTTAGATTCTTGTCTTTATCTTTTGAAAAGTAATTAAGACTAAAGGAGAGCTTATGTTTCAATTTTGGTCCTATTTGAATAATGTTGAAATAATGTTTTACATGTTTTGGACTAAATTGCAATTTACACAATTTAAGGGGTTACCTTGCCAATATTACATGATAAATGTTCCTCAAGTGTTATCGCATCATAAGAATGATAATGATGCTGAGGTATGGCTTGTGAAAGCCTAAGTTCCAAAAATGAGCTTGTTTGAATAATGTTTGTGCATTGAATGCTAGTTTTGGTGTAATTTGCAAATTACCCAAAACCTAGTGTTGGATATGTAAAATACCACTTCAAGAATGTCCCTACTATTTCTTGGTATCATTTGGAGAAAATAAAAAGAATGGGGTGTCTTGTTTGAATTACTTTTGAGGAGAGATAATCTTGACAATAAAATAATCAAGATTTAAGCATAATTGAAACCCTAATTTATTTTGTAGCAAAAATAAATATATCAATTGAAGTGTCCATCAATTGAAAAGTCTTTGGTTGAAATCCTATAATTGAAAAGTCTTTGGTTGAAATCCTATAGTGCAAGGATGTCCAAATTCCATGAGTTGCACTGAAATATCCTAAGTACGTGAAGAAACCCACTCACATTTGTTAATTAAAAAGTAATGTCCACTGAAAATGGATAATAGTATTATATTAATTAAGGTGCTTCAAGTGGTTGCTTTCAATTCAAGGATAAATGAGAGGATATTGAGGATGAAGGGAGTTTTCTTCGAAGGAAAGGAAGGGAGGGGCATGTGGAAAAGATAATGGATGAAATTCCTCCTACTTTCTCTCTCTTAGAAAATAAATCACATATATTCGATTTTCTCCTTACTTGAAAGGCCATTTTGCAAACCACTTTCTTTCTTTGCTTTGGCTAACGACCAAGGAGCTTAGGAGAAGGAGGAAAACGTTCCCCAAGCTGAAGGTAAGCTCCATGATTATCTTCAACCTTGAATTAATGGTTGAAATTGGATTTCAACATTGAATTTCTTCTCTCCTCCATCGAATGCTCAACCTTGGCCATTCCTTTGTATTCAAAGAGTTGGAAATAAGCCTTGACTAGTTGAAGGAGCTTCATTCACCATTAGAGACGTGAAACTTTGAGCTTTGAATCTACTTTGAAGGTGGGTTATATAACTTGAACCCATAAATGTTGTTATTGATTCCAATTTCTCATCATATGTTGATCTTTAATTTCTTATTGAATAATTGTTGAATTTTTCATATATATGGCAATAGAAATCAGAGGTCTGAAGCTTTATGATGATGACATCATCTTAGCACACACCTCCAGAAATATCATGAGCAAACAGTTTCACTTTGTATTGGTCAAACGATTTTAAACCGTTTTAGACCAAACGGTTTCAAACCGTTTGGTGACGAAACGGTTTCAAAACCGATTGGAGGGAAAATGGTTTCAAACCATTAAAGACTAAATGGTTTCAATAGGTTCAAAATTGATTAGTCACATGACCTAATAACTTCAAACAAATCAAATTAAATTAAATTCAGAACCCTAGCTCAATTGGGTTCAAAGCCCTAAGTCAATTGAGATCATAACCCTAAATTTAGGGTTAAACAGTTTCAAGCTGATATGACCAAATGGTATCAGAACGTTTGAGGACTAAACGGTCTCAAACTGTTTGGGGTTAAAACAATATTCAAATCAAACAGTCTCAAACCATTTGGGGTTAAATAATATTCAGATCAAACAGTCTCAAATCGTTTAGGGTTAAACATTTTCAAAAATTGACTTGATCAAACTGTTTCAAAATGATTGAAGATCAAAGGAGATCAGACCGTTTGAAGGTCAAGCACCTCAAGACCATTTGGAGGACAAGCACCTCAACACCATTTTGAGGTACAAAAGGTTCAAGACCGTTTGGAGATTCAATTGAACCAAGACCGCATGGTGAACAGACCCATGGCTCACTGTGATGGAGCATGAATGCGTTCATGGCTCAGAGAGCATGGTGAATTGGCCCGTTGCTCAGATTTACTAGCATCAGGACCTGTACCAAGGCGGGCTAGAGAATGGATATCCATGTGAGCTAACCCTGTGACTGAGGTCACTTAAGTAAGAGACTACAGTCCTACTTGTGGTATCGCACTGACTGAGACAAATGAGATCGAGGAGTCTGGCTCTTCCTTTGATCTTATATGGCACCGGCTTTGGGTTTCACAACCGAAGGTTGGATTTTAGCGGTACGACTCACTTCCTCAGGGCATAAGTATGATTGTAAAATGTAATCAGCCGTGCAGCATATTTGTTTATGGATGAAATACAAAAATCAATGGTTGATGTCACATTGCTTATTGTATCCAAAATAGATAGATATTATACATGTTCTTAATATTCCTTATTAAAATGCATAGATGGCTTATTGCTTTATCATTTATAGCTGTAATGCTTTAAAAGATTATATTGCTTTATTATGCTTAATAGTGACTAAATCATGTTGTTCAATAGAGATTCCTCTGTTCAGTTTATTACTATTTATTCACAATAATAACGTTTCTGGCAGAGAGTTATATCTCTCGCTGGGACAATATCAATTGTCTCACCCCCGTGGGATCCAACATTTTAGTCGTGTCTTGTAGTGACATCTCAGGTGGAGATACTGACTGTCGTGTCTTATAAATATGAGTCATGTGAGTCGTCTCTATACTCTCAGGTCCTAGGAGTCGGTAGTTAGTTCTTTAATGTTTGATCTAAGATTTTGGCAATAAATGCCTTGAGGTTTTATGTTGCTTATGTAGACTTAATAGAGCAACTGTTGTATGTAATCCTCGAGAAGAGAAGGTACATGGTATGTACTTGTTGGACCAGAATGTATATATAATATTTTGGCTCTTGTCATAAGAGTTTCCTGGAAATGGATCTCCTTGTAAATGGTTTTAATTTTTAGTGATTTTCAGTAATCCGCTGCTAATGTTTTCTTCTGAAGTTAATTATGTTGTGACGGTCTAATTTATCATCAGGTTGACATGATTTTACCATGCGTATAACGCAAGTGCACGCATCAATGTAGTATAGGCCCTTGTGAGGCCCGAGTCAAACTCAGGGACACTGAATTATCAGTAGACTACTACTAACTACTCGTAATCAGCTAGACCAATAAAAAGGTTATGAGAGTTGTTGTGCAATAAAAGAAAATAAAATAAAACAAAGCAATCGATTAAATGTTTAGTTTAATCAATTCAGATGGAGATCTTTAGGGTTGCGGTTTCACCGCGGATTTTCATTGTATGAATTTCGACATAGTTAAACAGGTTCATCTCTCAATCCGGGTAGTGGCCTGTAGTCAGAATTGTCCACTGTCGTGGCACAATTCACTACCTATGTCTAGGTCAGTTCCACTGTCTTAGTAACCTATACCCTAAACTAGGTGCATTAGAATCGACCTCTGGGTTTCCACCACTAACCTTACATCACCTTGTTCAAGGGATTTGTTAATTAATGTGAATTCCGTCTCTTTTCAACCGTTAATTCTTCTTTCAAAGTAATTAAAGCCATTAGATTATCATTATGGTGATCAAGCATAACAATATAATTGAGAAAACAAAATCATACCACGGATTTAAGAGATAAATTATGAATTACTATGATAAAAATGTCATACAAGGCTTCCCCGGGCTACTCCCGGTCCTAAAGATAAAGGGGATTAGCCCCGCATGTTCATCTCAGAGGAAGACATGGTTGAAGAAAGGGGAAACATGGAGAAAAATGTGAATAAGTGATGAAACCCCTGAATAGAGAAGATCTAATCGCTCCTTGGTGTAGAATGCATGATCTACAGCCTTTCGGTGGTGGAAAACGTCTTCTTCGGCTTCCAGAATGGCTGGGGCATGTTTCTGGGATCCGTTCTTCTCTCCACACCTTCTCGGGACATGTGCAGCGGCTAATGACATGATACCCTACTCTTGGCAACCGTCATTAGGTATAATCACCGAGTTAGGTTGCAAAAATATCACAACTGTTGGATTAGAGCCGATCTGAAACAAACTCTGATCTGACAGTGTCGATACCATCGACACGGGTCGATGGTATCGACCCCTCACGATATCGGCAAGCCTTCTTTTCTTTTCGTCATTGCGCCTGATGCTGACTCGATACCATCGACGCGGGTCGATGGGACACCCTTAGGCGTCAGTTTTATCCCTTTTCCGTTGTTGAATCTACACGTGTCGATAGTATCGACTTTGGGGTCGATAGTATCGACTGACTAGTCGATGGCAACCTAATGGTAAGTCACTCCCATCGACTTCCCGGTCGATGCTATCGACTCTGTGCTCCTCCTTGTGGCTTCCTGCATATGGCTGTGTCGGTAGTATCGACAGCCGTCGATGGTATCGACTGTTGTAGATATGTGTTTTTCCTGAAATTGCAAAACAAAACCACATAAACTGAGATAAAACCTAATATTGTAATCATTTATTCTCAAAACAATAAAATAAGAGAGATTTGACACTGAGAAGGATCATAGACTAAAGTAAGTGAATTATGCGATATTAACCACCAAAATGACCAATAATCGCATAAAACGCGAGTAAAACAAGTCTATAAATGCGACTCAAAATCATCGCATCAAACTCCCCTGAGCTTGAACATTGCTCGTCCTCGAGCAACAAAACTCTAGAATAGAATTGCGAGGGTCAACTAGAGAACATATTATCACAACAAACATCACCATATGATCCCCGCCAGACATTCACATTCTGGCCCTCACTAACCACGGAATGATAATTACCCTAAAGGCAACAATAATCATCCATAAAAGATATCTACCTTAAAATTTATGAACACTATCATATAAGGCAGTTAACATAATAAAATTCTCCGGTCCAGACTCGGTGCATCTTGTGATCTTCTTTTCTACATTTCTCGCCCTAACTACCATCTACATGGAAGCAGCTCTCCTGGTATTAACGAGTGAGGAGAAAATCACGGTGGCCTACCAAATCGAGCAACGGGTGGATGAAATGGGTGGCTAGCGGAAGAAATGGAAACATTATACAGTTTTAACATGCACAAATAACAAAAATGACCTAAATGATGCATATGCAAGTGAAAATGCCCTAATGTCTACATTCGGGTGGAATGATGCATGCACTATCATTCCGTATCGAGGTGAGATGGAATATCTAAGAGAACTACTTCATGTACTTATTCTTCTTAAAATGCAGTGAGAACATGTTCCTTTCTCCCTCTCATTCTACTTGCTTCTCAATACTTTTTTTTCTTTTTCAAAACTTCTTTTTTTTTCAACTTTATTCTTTTTTCAAGCCCTTATTTTCATAGCTGACAACTAATTATTTGTCGGGCTCACTTATTGCTGCATAACTTATACATTTGAAGCATTCAGAAGGTATGGAACAAGTTCATCACCTTTTATGTTTCAGAAGACATAAGATGCATGATGTACTAAATGCACAAAAGATGTGAATGCAGCTACAACATGACAGTTATGCAACTAAAGGACACCCACCTAAGGATAATGTGCATGTATAACTATTCTATCTTTTTTCATTTTCATACATAATATGCAAAAATAGTTGCAATGCAAAACCTACCTACATGGGATGCAATCAAAGAGATTAAAACCGTAATGTACTTCCAGTTCTTATGGTGGAATATGAAAACAATGGGGTGGATAGATCACAAGACTAATTGACTGAACCTTTGGAAATTATTATGTATCCCTCCTTACTCACCTGTGTAGTAATTAAGAGGTTTCTCTCTCTTATTTCAAATTAAAGTCTCATTATCATTTGGTCAGTTTAGGCTCAAACAACCAACTCCATCCACTTTTCATGAATCCTAGGAATGTACAGTTGTGATTTCCTATTTTAGAGTTGACAAACCCAATAATTTCCTTGAGTTATGTGCTCAAAGTTAAACAACACAAGCTTGCAAAACCACTAAAAATTTTAAATTTTCCCCTGATTCCCATGTACAAGCAATGAGATGACACATGATTTTAGAAATCCACAATTACACTAGATAGAATGTGGATCCTACAAACAAACTAAAAACTAAGAGAAATAAATGACAAAAGACACAACAATAAAAACTAAAAACTGGGAAAAATAAAGGATAGAGTTGTTCCAATTCCCCCCTAAGCTTGAATTCGACTATGTCCTCATAGTAAAAAACAACCTTAAAAGGTGGAATAGTGATATCGATCATTCTTCAGGTGAAGGCGGGTACTGTGGAGCTGTGGGGTCCCAAGATGGGTATTGCCCTTGAAAGCTCAGATCATACTAGGGCATTGGTGGAGGTTGTGGATACCCCCCAAATAATTTTGGCTCCAGTAATTGTCGTAGAAGGGATGCTGCTGCATCTCCATCCTGTACAACTTGTCGTGGATGTTTTGTTGGTTGTCGAGGAGGAGGCGCTCATTCTCAAAAATGGCCCTCTGGTTATCTAACAACCGGTTTGTTGTATCCTGAATACCGGCATAGGAAGTTGTATGTTGTTGTTGTGTCTGATGAATCTCCTGCAGCATCGAGTACATCCCTTGCATGGAGTAGGCATCCTCTCCTGGATGAGAGGGCAGAGGTGGCGGAGGCTGTGAAGATGAAGATGCACCCGGATGCATGCGGGGACGCTTCCGGGGTGCTACTCGTGCCCGAAGAGGAGTGAAGGACTCCTCTTCCTCTTCATGCTCGTCGCCTTTGTCATTGTTGTCATCATCACCACCGTCTTCATCGAAGTCGTCAATGGCAATGACAGGCCATCGGAAATGTTGAGCACCCTCAATGTTGAAGACGGTGTCTGGAAGTGAACACTCTTGATATGCTTGATTGACATGGCAATGTGCATATGCCAAGCCATCATGGAGCAGGAGGAGGCTGGAGCGGTGTAGATGTTGTAGGTTGACCTTGCTCCTGTTGGAAAGGGGAGTAAGCTGGGAGAAATTTAACCCAAGATAGAGGGCCAGTGGTGTGATGAGCCCTCCAAAGTGGATTGGAGCCTTCCACGTACTCCTCTTTATAGCCAACATGTACGTCAAGAAGAATGTGCCCCAATTGCACTCCTCGCGCTTCAGCAATTTGTGCAGGAAAAACAAATCCGTCTCTTGAAACTTGCTGAGTGACAGGTCGCTGCGAGCGAACAGCGTGGTGCAGAGCATGCGGTGAAGAATCCGCACAAACGGATGCTCAAAATCAGCCACCGCAGCATTGTGGTAGCTGACAGATTTGCCCAGGGGCGCAGTCACGAGTTGGGCGAATATATCATCGTAGTCCGTCCTATTGTATGGCCGCCGGTGCTGGTAGTCATTATGAAACCAGTTCTAAATTTAATTGAACTGGGCGAGAGTGAGGGTGTAGTCACTATTGTAGAGTCTGAACGACACCCGCCCTTTTCTCCACTCTCTGTCGGTGGCGATCATGTCATTGGGCACCACATTGATGTCCAATGATGCCATGAACTCCGCCATGAGTTCCTTGTACATTGGCCACTCGCCGAAGAAAGGATGGCCATCGACGTGGTACTGCAGCTCGTCGGGCCTCCTAGATGTGTGTCTCGCCTGCCCCTCCAAGACGTAGGTGAGGTTGGCCTCGAACCCCAGATCACGGACCATTGTCTGATCAACATAGCATGTGGGATCGATCTTTCTCTTCATCAATTCCTCATAGACCTTCTGGACCTCCACGGAAAGGTGGACAATCCTTGGGTGAGGAATAGATGAAGTTGGTGGAGGAATGAACTCAGGGATCTCCATAGGATCCGCCCATGAAGAAGATGCACCGGCTGTACGCACCATCGTCGCTGAGAAAGAAGGAATAGAAGATGGAGCTTGGTGAAGGTCGGAGAAGACAATCTCTGCTCGGTGAAGGCTCAGGGAAGATCACGCTCCTTGGATGCTCGTAACTGGGCTCCGGTCGCACAACAAAACACACGGCACATGTGGAGGGCAAAGGCTCTGAAGGTGTGACGTCATATGACAACCATCCTGCCCTTTTATAACCGTGGCCGTCACTGCTGTGCACCCATCGATACCATCGGCATGAGTCAATGGTATCGACACCTGTAGCATAATCCAGTCTTCCGCTAGTATCGACGGTTGTCGATAGCCTGATGTGGGGGCCCGGATCGATGATGCGTCGATACTATCGACACAAGTTGATAGTATCGACCCATCCCACGGATCGACTCTCTTGATGCAGTGATCGCCGTTGATTTCCTCTTGAGGATCGGTGACATGTCACGTCGATACCATCGACTGGGGTCGATAGTATCGACTCTTCTTAGGGCACACACCCTCGCAAGGCCCGACCGCCGCTTTCTGCCTATAACCAGGTCGATACCATCGACAGGCCCGTCGATGGTATCGACTTCACTGAGACACATTTCGTCTGAATATCTTTCGGGATCTCGCGAGTATCGACGTCCATGTCGATACTATCGACCCCATTTTGGTGAGCAACTTGATGTTAGGTCGATACTATCGATGAGGCCGTCGATCGTATCGACTCAGAGAGATCTTTGCAGCCGCCTAACTGTGCCCCTGTCGATACCATCGACACAAGGGTCGATACTATCGACCCTGCCTCAGTCCTGCGCATTGAACAAATGATCAAGGTATCTTTTTTACACTAAAAACAAAATCGAATCAAACTAATGTACAATTGTAAAAGAAACTAAATGAAACTACCAATGGCTGAGTTGCCTCCCAACAAGCACCCTTATTTAACGTCTTAGGCTAGACGAAATCATGCTCTTCAGGCATCCGTAAGCACAATGAGTTTGACCTCATGCACTTTCCTCGTGTAATCCTCACCAAAGTACAACTTTAATCATTGTCCAGTAACCAAAAGTGTTGTCTCACCATCACGCACCATGATTGCGTCGTGTGGTCTGACCTCCTCCACAGTGAAAGGTCCACTCCATCAGGATTTCAATTTCCCAAGATGCATCTTCAACCTTGAATTGAACAAGAGCACACGATCTCCCTTCTTGAAGACACACATCTGAATGTGCCGATCGTGAATCAGCTTTGTTCCCTCCTTGTAAATCTACGAGCTTTCATATGCATTCATCCTCAGCTCGTCAAGTTCATTCAGCTCCAACTAACATTTCTTTCCTGCCTCATCATAGTTCAAATTCAGCTTCCTCAGCGCCCAATGCGCCTTATGATGAAATTCCACCGGCAAATGGCAGGCCCAACCGTAAGCCAACCTAAAAGTCATAGTGCCTATAGGTGTCTTAAATGCCGTCCTATACGCCCACAAAGCGTCCGGTAACAAGGTACTCCAGTTCTTCCTCGTCGAAGCCACAGTGCTCTCCAAGATCTTCTTAATCTCTCTATTGGAGACTTCCACTTGCCCCTGTGTCTGCGGGTGGTACGGGGTACCAATGTTGTGCTTTACCCCGTACTTTCTCAACAATGCCACAAACTTCTGATTTTGGAAATGTGTACCTCCATCACTAATAATCATTCTAGGTACACCAAACCTGTAGAAAATGTATTCTTTGATAAACCTGCACACTACAGTGGCATCATTAATCCTAGTGGGTATTGCCTCTACCCACTTCGATACATAGTCAACAGATAATAGAATGTACAAGTTAGAGTTGGAGGACACAAAGGGTCCCATAAAATCAATACCCCACAGATCGAATACCTCGACCTCTTGAAATACATTGAGGGGCATCTCCTGTCACTTTGAGATGTTACCTGCCCGTTGGTAGGAATCACATTGCCGCATATAGTCATATGCGTCCCAGAACAAAGTAGGCCAGTAAAGGCCTCTCTCAAGTACCTGGGCCACGGTTCTAGAACTAGCATGGTGGTCACCAGTCGGTAGAGTATGGCAATGATGAAGGACACTTTCATATTCCACCTCCGGTACGCACCTGCGCAACACACCTTCCCTACACTGCTTCAACAGAATGGGGTCATCCCAGAAATAATATCGCAAAGAATGGAGAAAATTCTTTTTCTCTTGATATGTCCAATCATCTGGGATAATTTTGCAGGCAAGATAACTAACAATATAAGAAAACCAAGGATCTTTAGATTTCACAGATAGACGTTGTTCATCAGGAAACGTCTCGGTAATGGGTATATGCACATCCTTCTCATCTACCCTTTCCAACCAAGACAAATGGTCCGCGACCACATTTTCTATTCACGCCTTATCTTTGATTTCAATGTCAAATTCTTGTAACAGTAAGATCCACCTAATCAATCTAGGTTTGGCATTTTATTTTCCATCAAATACTTTATGGCGGTGTGGTTCGTCCATACCATGACTTTAGATCCAACAAGATATTGCCGAAATTTTTCAAAAGTGAAAACAACGGCGAGAAGCTCTTTTTCAGTTGTCATGTAATTCAGTTGTGCTTCATTTAAATTTTTGGACGCATAGAAAATCACAGTGGGTTTATTGTCCACACGTTGTCCTAAAACAGCCCCTACTGCGAAATCCGACGCATCACACATCAATTCAAATGGTTTTGTCCAGTCCGGTGTTTGCACAACCGGAGCAGAAATTAACTTTTCTTTAAGCACATCAAAAGCATGTAAATATTTTTCATTAAAATCAAAGACAACATCCTTCTCCAACAACTCAGATAATGGTTTAATGATTTTTGAGAAATCTTTTATAAAGCGGCGATAAAACCCGGCGTGACCTAAAAAACTTCGTACCCCTTTTACCGAATTCGGTGGGGGCAATTTAGAAATAACTTCAATCTTCACCGGATCTACCTCCAACCCCTTGCTCGACACTTTATGTCCAAGCACGATCCCTTCGCTAACCATCATATGGCATTTCTCCCAATTGAGAACCAAATGTGTGTCCTCACATCGTTGCAAAACCTTATCCAAATTGTATAAACATTCATCAAAAGATGCACCATAGACGGAGAAATCGTCCATAAAGACTTCCAAACATCGTTCAACCATATCGGATAAAATGGTGAGCATGCAACGCTGAAAGGTTGCTGGTGTGTTACACAATCCAAAGGGCATATGGCAGTATGCAAATGTTCCATAAGGACAAGTGAAGGTGGACTTCTCTTGGTCCTTAGGATCAATGGAAATCTGATTGTAGCCCAAATAACCATCGAGAAAACAAAAATGAGATCGACCTACCATCGCTCTAAAATCTAATCAATGAATGGCAGTGGAAAATGATCCTTAAGCGTAGAAACATTCAATCTATAGTAGTCTATACATACACGCCACCCAGTTACCAGATGGGTCATGACTGGCTCATTTAACAAATTATGTGTAACCGTAATTCCCCCCTTTTTAGGGACTAACTGTGTAGGACTCACCCATGTCGAGTCGGATATAGCATAGATGATACCTACAGAAAGGAGCTTGAACACCTCTTTCTTGACGACCTCCATCATGCTAGGATTTAGTCGGCGTTGTGGCTGAATTACAGGTTTGGCTCCCTCCTCGAGCCGGATCTAGTGCTGGCACAATGTAGGGGAAATCCCCTTGATGTCCGCAACTGACCACCCGAATGCACCTCGGTGGTTCTTCAGCATGATCAGCAGTTGATCCTCCTCCTCAACACTCAGATATGCCAAAATAATCACTGGCAGCTTCTCACCCTCAGCTAGAAATGCATATTTCAAATGAGGTGGCAGTGGCTTCAATTCTAAATCTGGCGGGCTGATCAAGGATGACTGAAGCGGTGGTGGGAGTTCTCCAAGGTATTCATAGTACCTAGCGTAGAAACACGGCAACACCTGAAGCATCTTGGCACATTCTTATAGTGACTTTCTTCTCATCTAATCATGTGTTATATTAACCAGGCAGGCTTCAAGAGGCAGTTCTGGATATGCATTAAAAACAGAACTTGCTATGGACTCATCTTTAGTAGAAGGAGGGATGTCCTCCTCTTCATCATTGGGAAAACTCACAGCCTTGCTAAGAGACACAACCTTGGTCTGCTCCATGATGTCTACAGCCAGTGTCCCTTTTTCCACTTTAGTCATTACATGAGCCATATCTAGAAACACCTTCCCTAGGCAGAGAGAAATATTATGATCTAAGTGCTTCACCATGCAACATTGCTCCTTAGCTTTTGGTTTTGTTGTGCTGGAGGGCATGACCATCTCAAACCGATCATCAGCGATACCCAAGGTCAAACGACATCTCCCCATCTCAATTATCATGTCAGCAGTGGCTTGGAAGGGTCGTCCAAGGAGTAACTCATTACCCTGCTCATCCTGCATTTCCATTATGACAAAGTCTGTTGGAAATACAAACCGATCAACTTTCACCAACACATCTTCACAAATACCATACGGTTTCACCATGAAATTATCCGCCAACTATATTGTCATATTGCTTGGCCTTGATTCTTTCAGTCCCAGCTTCTTGAATGCAGATAGAGGCATTAGGTTTATACTTGCTCCGGAATCACACAGTGTTTCGCCAAATTTCACTTTACCAATGTAGCATGAAATGTTGAAGCAGCCCGGATCTTGCCTTTTAGGTGGCAATGTGCCCATGATGAAAGCACTCACCTGTTCCTTAATAACCACAACCTTGGTATCTGGGATTTTCCTCTTCTTTGTAATGATGTCTTTAAGAAACTTGCCGTAAGAGGGAATTTGCTCTATTACTTCTAAAAGAGGAATGTTGAACGAAAGCTTTTTAAAGCTATCTAGAAACTTCTTGAACTGAGCATCCACTTTCTTGGCCTTCACGCTATTGGGATATGGGATCGGGACATTTTGTGCCCTTTGATGTGGCAGCACATATGGCATCCTCTTCTGTGTCTCCTCCTCAACAACTGGTTCTGCTGTGACATCATCTACTGTATCCTCTATCGGCTCTGTGATAGGAGTTGGAACCTCCTCTGTGGCCTCACCTGCATTTTCTGACTGGGGTTTTCTTGGTTCATTGGCCCTGAGGTTTAAAATCTTCTTACCGCTCCTTAGCAAGATTGCCTTAGCCTGTTGGTTTCCTCCTGGAATGTTTGTATTACCCGGAAAGCCTTACTGTGTTGGCTTCTTCAGATTTGCTATCTCAGCTGCCATTTGCGCCAAGGATGTCTCTATCGTCCTCATCTGAGCCCCATGGCTTTGTAGGGTCTGCCCGAATTGATTCATGAATTCTCCTTGTTGCTTTATCTGCTGGCCAAACGTGCTCATAAGTTCTTGATTATGCTTTATTACTTGATTGAGCAACTCATTACTCTTATCCTCCGCCGCCAGTTGGCATTTTGCGTCGGGGTCCTGCAAGAAATTATTTGGGTCCTTCCAGGAAAATTTCTTGTCTTTCCTCCATGAATAATCGTTGTTTCTATACCCCTGCTACTGGCGCATGAATTTTACTTGAGCCTCATCATTTGATTCTGCGTCTTCTTTAGCAAGCAATTTCTTTGCTAGAAGGTCCATCTTCTCATTTAGCTCTTTGATGGCCTTTGACTCCCCCGCAACCCGAAAATGCTCTACGGCGTCTCTGTCGCCCCAGGATTTCTTCTTTGCCATATTCTTCAAAATTTCCCAGCACCTCGTGCCCTTGTTGTTTAAGAAGAACCCTGGACCTGCTGAATCCAGATTACTTCTATCATGCTCATTGAGAGCAAAATAGAAAACTTTGACCTGCTTCTCCTTGTCAAGCCCATGATGTGGGCACCTCCGCAGCATGATCTGAAACCGTTCCCAGGTCTCGGAGTAAGTCTCTCCCGGTTTCTGACTAAAATTATGAATTTTTCTGATCATATCATTTGTCTTCTCGGGCGGAAAGAATCTTTCAAAGAACACTTCCACCATGTGGTTCCATGATTCCACATACTCATCATTAAGATTATGTAGCCATTCTCATGCATTTCCCACCAGAGACCTGGGAAACAGCTTCAAGTACAACGTCTCCTGTGGAAACCTGTCTATCTTGATCATATCACAGTTCTCCATGAATTGTCTTATATGAGTCACCGGATCTTCATTTTTAAGTCCGTGAAACGCATTTGATTTGATCAAATTTATTAATGCAGGATCAATTTTATAAGTTGGAATATTGACTGCCTGTTTCTTTATTGGCCCCTTTGATGCAGATGCAGAAGATGCCTTGATCTTCTCCCATACCGTCTGCTCTTCTGCCATGGCTTCTGGTTCAAAATCCGAATCTATATCTTCCAGTTGGGGTTGAACGTTGTTCTCCTCGTCGTCTGGTCCCGATAGTGGAACCTCTGGTGATTGCTACGTGTAGTCAGTGCTACGCGTCCTCACCATGCACCAGTACCTGCAAAATGATAATTTCAGTTCAGTACCGTGCTAGACAATTACGATAATATGAAAGATAAAACTATGAATTTCAAAAATGCTTACGAAATAATAAATAAAAAAATAAAAAGTGGCTTAGAATGGCCGCTTGCAGTACTCGTAGTGCCGACAACTACCGTGTCCCTAGCAACGGTGCCAAAAACTTGGCACGATTTTATCGTGCGTATAACGCAAGTACATGCGTCAATGTAGTATAGGCCCTTGTGAGGCCTGATTCGAACTCAGGGACACTAAATTATCGGTAGACTACTACTAACTACTCACAATCAGCTAGACCAATAAAAAGGTTATGAGAGTTGTTGTGCAATAAAAGAAAATAAAATAAAACAAAGCAATCAATTAAATGTTTAGTTTAATCAATTCAGATGGAGATCTTTAGGGTTGTGGTTTCACCACGGATTTTCATTGTATGAATTTCTACATAGTTAAACAGGTTCATCTCTCAATCCGGGTAGTGGCCTGTAGTCAGAATTGTCCACTGTCATGGTACAATTCACTACCTATGTCTAGGTCAGTTCCACCGTCGTAGTAACCTATACCCTAAACTAGGTGCATTAGAATCGACCTCTGGGTTTCCACCATTAACCTTACATCACCTTGTTCAAGGGATTTGTTAATTAATGTGAATTTCGTCTTTTTCAACCGTTAATTCTTCTTTCAAAGTAATTAAAGGCATTAGATTATCATTATGGTGATCAAGCATAACAATGTAATTGAGAAAATGAAATCATACCATGGATTTAAGAGATAAATTATGAATTACGATGATAAAAATATCATACAATGCTTCCCCGGGTGATCGGCCTAAATCGCGCGTCCTAAAATTGGAGGCGTATTGAGGTAGTCGAGCCTTCGCATTTATAACCCGAATCCTTCTAGGCCCCCGCAACTTTGTTTACGGGGTCGAAGTAGTCATACGGGGTCGAACACAGGGACAAGGTGGGTTGTGTTGATGACTCTGAATCGACACTCTACACTCCGGTGGATATAAAGAGATATTGAAGTTCCCCGAAGGGAACAACTAGATGTCATGATTAAATCAAAGAAAACTATCTCCAACTGGAGTTACAAGAAAGATTAAGATTTTGTCATTTAGCAGTTTTTAGGAATTTTCATGCAACAGAAAATAGAAAGGTAAACTGCAGTTTAAGGCGTAATGCAAGGGATAAGACTTTTAGAAAGACAAGCGGTAGCAGTAACACCCTGCACCCCTCCTCTCAGAGCGGGTGCCTCTAACCAAGCTTCAACACCCCTCTCGAGGTTGCTGGACTCAAGTTAGAGTGGAATGATACTAAAACAACTCCGTTCCGGGCACTCTCGTACTCCAGAATCGGACCGAACACTAGAGCCACAACCCAACTCTCGAAGTAGTTGCGACGGGAAAGACGATTCGGTAGCTAAGAGAAACATGATCCAAAACATGCAAGCTAGAGTTCAGATATCCAACACAGTAGTTACCCAATCATAAGGCACTAAGCATTAAACAAATAGCAATTTAGCATTTCTATTTCCATCAGCAATAAGGGTCTTAATACAATGCATAAACTAAGAATTTAAATAACAGAGTTAAAGATAGATGTCGCCTTCTTGATGTAGAAGGGCGACAGACTACTACTACTCCCAGCCCGATACCGTCCAGGGACCTATCCCGGTACAGCCGTGTCGGGCGGCACGAACTCTCAGACGGCACGCCTGACGGACGACTATATCGTTTGAAGACCCTGGCCGATACGCTCATGCCGGGCGGCACACCCTCTCGAGCGGCACGACTGACGGGGAGAGCGTATCGGTTTCGGTATCGTGTCGGCCAAGGATTCATATATACTATTGTCGGGCATTGTTGTCAGGCACTCGTGTCGCGTATCTATGTCGGCCGATATCGGCCCTCAGTGTCGTCCGGTACAGTCCTAGGTGAACCGATCCCCTCCCTCTTGGGATGAGGAAGAGCTCACCTAGTGTCGTCCGGTACGAGAACTGGGGCACGATACGGTTGCTCTCGTACTTCTCTCGCAGATCGCTCAAGTCCCCAACTGTCCGAACGGTGAACTGGCCAGCCGTCCCGACCTATCCAACCTCCGACGTCTCCGACCTGTCTTTTCGGCTTCCTGTAGCTGCTATTTATATCGGCGGTTGAAGGAGTTATGGTGCTGGAAACGCCACGTAGCCCCCTTATACGCCGGTCGATGGATGTGGACGGCCGATACAGGTATGTCTTCGGCGCGAGGCGCTGGCTATCGGTCACGTGGCTGGCGGCACACCTGCCGGTGGGTGGTCGTGTCGCTCGACGAGTTGGGTAGTCGAGCGGCTTTGGCTCCCTATCGGGTAGAAGGTGTGTCGGCCGGTACGTCCCTTTCGCAAGGCGCCCTTCTCCTCCGATCATTCTTGTGTCGCCCAGCCCCTGTCGGGCTGGGTTGTATCGGGCGTCAGGAAGGTCTAGACGGGTTTAGACTTATTGTGGGCCGGAATCGGCCTTATTGCACAAAAACGAGGAAAACCCTGTAAAAGATAGGAAAAATTGGAATAAGAGCGTTGCTTGGCCAATTATTGCGAAAATGCTAATAAAATAGAGGAAAATAGCAGAAAAGGGTAGTTTTGATAACAGAATAAAGGGCAAAAACATCACAAAATTTGTTGTTATCAACTCTCCCAAACTTAGCTTTTTGATTGTCCTCAATCAATATTTAAACTAAACTTTGTGTTGCTTCTTCTTGCACAGCAAAACTTTAAGGCTAAAGGGTAGCACAAGATTTGCGATGTCTTGGAGGTAATGCTGTCTTAAAGCGAACAAAAGACCTTGCCCTACTTGCCTTATTATTTAAGTAAAATATTTCTTCTCCACAGCTTCAGCGAGACTTTGGTGTATGATTCTGAAGTTAGCTTCCACACCAAACAGCTTTATTTTAAGGGTAGAAATTTGTGTATAGGGTAGGCTAAGGCTTTTTGGGTTTTTCTTCTTGTTTCCCATCAGTCCATCCAGGTAAGGGTCCGTTAACGGGCAAGTGGTCCCTGCAGTCCAAGCCAGTTGGCTTTAGAGCAGTGATTTCACATCCTACGTACCACTGCCCCGGATCTACCATGCCTAAAGATGGGTACTTTTGGAAAACAAGGGTGTATATATATTTTTTTCTTTTCTTTTATTGGGCACAACTCTCATGCTTTTATTCACGCTCATAAGGCTTCTTTCTCTTTTTGGGATTTTTGCTGGGTAAGGGAAAACAAAAGAGATATCTGCTATTTGGGCAGCTTTTTCCTTCTCCATACTCGTCTCTTAGCTGTTTGCGAGATTATTATTTTTCGAAAAAAATTTTGGATGGCAAGGCACAATCTTTTGTTTGTCTGAGACAACATTATCAGAAAGATATGACAGAGCTTGTAACTCGTTAAAATATACAGAAAGTAAACTTTGCAAGAAGTCACAACAGGTTTTTATTATTATTACAGCAACTTTGTACATATGCATAGGGACAGGAAATTTGCAAAGGAAAGATTTTTGTAAATTTTTATATGGCATACATGCGTACATCAGATATACAGGGAGGTATAAGGGCACATCAGGTAAAAGAGAATGAATATCGTAGAAAGCTTGAAGTGATAAAATTTTTATACCTCCCTCACTGGCATACCCCCCCAAACTTACTTTCTACTCTGTCCCAGAGTAGAGAAGAAAGCAAAAGTGAGGTAAAGCTTAGCCAGTGAGGGTTAGCTTTCTGATGTGCTGCAAAATGCTCCTACGAAGTTGCAGCATGCCATTGGGAGGTTGTCTAGTGGGTTCGCTTTGGCGATGTAGCGGTTGAGCTGGAGCGAAACCCTCAAAATTCACTTCTGGCCCCCCCTTTCTTCACATCTCCGCTGTGAGCATAAACAAAGGGACTGATTATCCGTCCCTAGTTTAGTTCCCAGGAGTGTGTAGTCAGGGTGGGCCCTCTCCCTTAAGAGGACAGAACCAGGGTGCCTCGAACTTGTTCGGAGGCCTTGGTTGCCGCACTCGTAGCTAGGTGACTCAATATTGGAGCTACCAAATCAAGAAGAATCTTCCTTTCTATTTTTGTTGTCGTTTCTGCCCGACAGTTGTTGCTGATCCCCGCGTTGTGCTTGCTGGCGCGGTAGGTGGTTTGCTCCATATGAGCCATACCTGTTATTTAAAATTTATTTATTCATCCGTTAGGCAAGAAAGATGAAAAGAAAGAAAACTTTATTAAAACTGAGCGATAAGCGATCGGACGACACGATGTTGTCGCGCGATAAGGCTCGACGCCCGAAACAGGTGTGTTGGGCAATTCGAGGTCACATGAAGCAAAAACATGACATCGTTGTGAGAAGCATGATGCCCGATACGAAACATCGGGAAAACGCTATCGACCGGCGTTAAGCGCGAAAGCATGTTGGGCGATAGAAAATATGCAGGTCATGTAAACCCGATAAGTGGCTCGGTAACAGATACTGGCGTCGGGCAACATGTTTATCGACCGATAAACGTGTCGGTCTTCAAACCTATCGGGCGACAAGCCATGTCGTTTGGTGAGAAAACAACAAGCCGGCCGATATGCCGCACACGATACAAAAATCTGTGTCGGGCGAGAGATAGCGTGTCGGGCGAAAGACGTGTCGGGCTATACCTTTGCTCTCAGGAGCCATCGCCCGATACTAGGGCGAAGGCAAGATGGCCGACACACGAGCAAAAGGGGAGGATCACTGCATGCGTTTTCGGTGGCAAAAAGGGAGAAAATGATAGCTAGCCCGTCACGAAGAAACCTCCACGCTATTTATAGAGAACCCAGCTGGGGGTAAAACGTGCAAAACATGGCGCGCGTCAGGCGTTTTAGTCACGCTATTCTCGAGACGCGAAGTCCCATCGGCCAGTCCAAGGGTCATCCGCTGCCCTTGCGACGCCCGGGGCGAGGCTGCCCGATACAAGCGGTTCTGCGCCCAGCTGGTCGACACGGTAGAAAAGCTGGCGGTCAAAAGGCCAAAACTAAACCTGCGTGAAGTAAAAGGCCATTGCAGGGTAAAACATCATTGGTATAGAGAAGGATCTCCTACCTCAGATGGTATTACTCCTCAATGCTCCGCAAAACACAGCGATGGCCCATAAAACAAAAAGAGTCAGCACACGTGCGCATGTACTGACTCGGGCCTTATTACAGTCCATAATGTTTATAATGTCTGCCTTGCAAGAAAGTAAATAACATCCTATTCTAGGAAAATAAAACACGGGCTGCCTCCCGAGGAGCGCTGCATTTCCTGTCTACAGCTAGACATCTTTCAGCTTCTTCATCTTGATCTATCTTTTAGCTGGTTCGGTGTTAGACGGGATCTTCCCTACAGGATTCTTCATAATTTCGGCGAGCTGCGCTAGCTGCTGGTCGATTGGCACTGATGTGTCTGCATATCTGCCAACTGGACCTGCAACGAGTTCAAAACCCCCGAGTTGGACAGCGCACTTTGCGCTAACTGGTGATTAACGGTGTCCTGTTTCTTGACAAAATCGAACAACTGGCCGATCACTTCGGATTGGTTCACCCCTTTCTCCTGTTCACGGGGCGGGCCTTGGTACTTTCCTGGTGCTTGGAAATTACCTTTTGCTGGCTGGAACTGGCTGATCTTGGTGAATTGGCCTGATCCCCCCCTCTTTTCGAAAGGTTGCACGGGCCTGGCCAGGGTGTTTAGCCGATGCGAGTTCTCGGCCGCGTCTTTGTTGCCATAACTAAATCCAGGGTGGTCTGGTCTTTTGAAGCCCATGTAGGATACATTCTCGATCCTTTCTTCTTCCGAGTCGGAGTCGTTGTCGGTGCCGGGTTTGGTGTAGACGCAGTTGTCTACCCCATGTCCTCCTTCACCGCAGGTAACACATTTCATGACTTTCTCAACTTGCTTCTTCCCTTTTCCGCCATGATCCTTCAGTTGTTTCACATCTGTTGCTATCCTTTGAATCTGAGAAGTTATGTTTTCCAGAGCCTTGGACTCAAGAGAGATTCCTTCCCCTGCCTTCTTCGCCTGCCCTCTATCGGATCTATCATAGTCAACATCGGCCTTCAACTCAGCCATGTTCCTAATGATCTTTTCAGACTTGCTTGGCTTCTTCCCTAAGAAGTCACTTCCTGCTGCCGCATTCAGCGATACCCTTTCATCGGGAGTTAGCCCATTGTAGAAGGTGGAGACCAGGAAACCCTTCTTGAAATTGTGGTGAGGGCAGTCCCTCTGATATTCCAGATATCGTTCCCAGGCGTCGTGGAGGTTTTCATTTGGCTTTTGCGTGAAAGACGTGATTTTTAACTTGTTTCTCATCGTCTTCTCCGTGGGGTAGAACTTTTTTACAAATGCGTCAGCCAGTTCTCCCCATCCATTTAACGCTTGGTGGGGTAGCCCAAGGTACCATGATAGAGCCTTATCCTCCAAAGAGAAGATGAAACCCTTGCAGTAAATGACCTCTTGGGGAACCCCTCGCATCTTTATGGTGTCGCAGATATTTTTGAAAGCATCAAGGTGATGATAAGGGTTGTCGCTCTTAGAACTCCCCCTGAAGCTTTTATTTTGAATCATGGAGATCACAGATGGCTTGAGCTCAAAGTTTGTAGCATTGAACCTTGGGATGATAACGGGGGACCTCGATCTATTGGCCTTGGTAGAAGACAATTCTCTCAGAGTTTTCTCTTCTTCCTCTGAGTCGTCACTGTTGCTGGCGTCTCGGCGTCGCTCCCGGTTATCATGATTCCTCCTGTGTCTCCGACGACGTCTATGCTGATGATGCTCATCCTCATGCCCTGGTGATTCTAGATCTTATTGCCGCTCATGATCACTATACCGGTCGTTGTCTTCCGGTGGAGGCGAAGCTGGCCTCCCTCCTGGGCCTTCGTTTCCAGAAGATGGCTCTACGCGAGGAGGCATGGTTGACAGTCTCGGTGTTCAGTAGATCAGAGTACCTGAAATCCGCATAAAAATCATGTTTAGAAGATTATAATTGGGGTAAAGAATAATGCTTAAAGTAAAAGAAAAAGAAAAAGAAAAAGAAGTGTTGTCAAGCCTATTTCTAAGCTTGAGGCACGGGAGTGTAGTTAGTGGATTTGGATTCGTCAACAGTGCCATTTGCCTTGTCCCCGACAACGGCGCCAGAAAGTTGACCGGCCTAAATCGCGCGTCCTAAAATTGGAGGCGTATTGAGGTAGTCGATCCTTCACATTTATAACCCGAATCCTTCTAGGCCCCCGCAACTTTGTTTACGGGGTCGAAGTAGTCATACGGGGTCGAACACAGGGACAATGTGGGTTGTGTTGACGACTCTGAATCGACACTCTACACTCCGGTGGATATAAAGAGATATTGAAGTTCCCCGAAGGGAACAACCAGATGTCACGATTAAATCAAAGAAAACTATCTCCAACTGGAGTTACAAGAAAGATTAAGATTTTGTCATTTAGCAGTTTTTAGGAATTTTCATGCAACAGAAAATAGAAAGGTAAACTGCAGTTTAAGGCGTAATGCAAGGGATAAGACTTTTAGAAAGACAAGTGGTAGCAGTAACACCCTTCACCCCTCCTCTCAGAGCGGGTGCCTCTAACCAAGCTTCAACACCCCTCTTGAGGTTGTTGGACTCAAGTTAGAGTGGAATGATACTAAAACAACTCCGTTCCGGGCACTCTCGTACTCCAGAATCGAACCGAACACTAGAGCCACAACCCAACTCTCGAAGTAGTTGCGACGGGAAAGACGATTCGGTAGCTAAGCGAAACGCGATCCAAAACATGCAAGCTAGAGTTCAGATATCCAACACAGTAGTTACCCAATCATAAGGCACTAAGCATTAAACAAATAGCAATTTAGCATTTCTATTTCCATCAGCAATAAGGGTCTTAATACAATGCATAAACTAAGAATTTAAATAACAGAGTTAAAGATAGATGTCGCCTTCTTGATGTAGAAGGGCGACAGACTACTACTCCCAGTCCGATACCGTCCAGGGACCTATCCCGGTATAGCCGTGTCGGGCGGCACGAACTCTCGGACGGCACGCCTGACGGTCGACTATATCGTTCGAAGACCCTGGCCGATACGCTCATGTCGGGCGGCACACCCTCTCGAGCGGCACGACTGACGGGGAGAGCGTATCGGTTTCGGTATCGTGTCGGCCAAGGATTCATATATACTACTGTCGGGCATTGTTGTCAGGCACTCGTGTCGCGTATCTACGTCGGCTGATATCGGCCCTCAGTGTCGTCCGGTACAGTCCTAGGTGAACCGATCCCCTCCCTCTCGGGATGAGGAAGAGCTCACCTAGTGTCATCCGGTACGAGCACTGGGGCACGATACGGTTGCTCTCGCACTTCTCTCGCAGATCGCTCAAGTCCCCAACTGTCCGAACGGTGAACTGGCCAGCCGTCCCGACCTATCCAACCTCCGACGTCTCCGACCTGTCTTTTCGGCTTCCTGTAGCTTCTATTTATACCGGCGGTTGAAGGAGTTATGGTGTTGGAAATGCCACGTAGCCCCGTTATACGCCGGTCGATGGATGTGGACGGCCAATACAGGTATGTCTTCGGCATGAGGCGCTGGCTATCGGTCACGTGGCTGGCGGCACACCTGCCGGTGGGTGGTCGTGTCGCTCGACGAGTTGGGTAGTCGAGCGGCTTTGGCTCCCTGTCAGGTAGAAGGTGTGTCGGCCGGTACGTCCCTTTCGCAAGGCGCCCTTCTCCGCCGATCATTCTTGTGTCGCCCAGCCCCTGTCGGGCTGGGTTGTATCGGGCGTCAGGAAGGTCGAGACGGGTTTAGACTTATTATGGGCCGGAATCGGCCTTATTGCACAAAAATGAGGAAAACCCTGTAAAAGATAGGAAAAATTGGAATAAGAGCGTTGCTTGGCCAATTATTGCGAAAATGCTAATAAAATAGAGGAAAACAACAGAAAAGGGTAGTTTTGATAATAGAATAAAGGGCAAAAATGTCACAAAATTTGTTGTTATCACCGGGCTACTCCCGGTCCTAAAGATAAAGGGGATTAGCCCCGCATGTTCATCTCAGAGCAAGACATGGTTGAAGAAAGGGGAAACATGGAGAAAAACATGAATAAGTGATGAAACCCCTGAACGGAGAAGATCCAATCGCTCCTTGGCATAGAATGCGCGATCTACAACCTTTCGGCGGTGGAAAACATATTCTTCGGCTTCCGGAATGGTTGGGGCGTGCTTCTGGGCTCCGTTCTTCTTTCCACACCTTCTCGGGACTTGTGCAGCGGCTAATGATGTGATACCCTACTCTTGGCTGTCGTCATTAGGTATAATCCCTGAGTTAGGTTGCAAAAATATCACAACCGTTGGATTAGAGACGATCTGAAACAAACTCTGATCTGACACTTTCGATACCATCAACGCGGGTCGATGGTATCGACCCCTCGCGATATCGGCAAGCCTTCTTTTCTTTTCGTCGTTGCGCCTGATGCTGACTCGATACCATCGACGCGGGTCGATGGTATCGACACCCTTAGGCGTCGGTTTTATCCCTTTTTCATCGCTGAATCTACACGTGTCGATAGTATCGACTTTGGGGTCGATAGTATCGACTGACTGGTCGCCGGCAACCTGATGGTAAGTCACTACCATAGACTTCCCGGTCGATGGTATCGACTCTGCGCTCCTCCTTGCGGCTGTCTGCCTGTGGCTGTGTCGATAGTATCGACAGTCGTTGATGGTATCGACAGCTGCAGATATGTGTTTTTCCTTAAATTGCAAAACAAAACCACATAAGCCGAGATAAAACCTAATATTGTAATCATTTATGCTCAAAACAATAAAATAAGAGAGATTTGACACTGAGAAGGATCATAGACTAAAGTAAGTGAATTATGCGATATTAACCACCAAAATGACCAATAATCGCATAAAAAGCGAGTAAAACAAGTCTATAAATGCGACTCAAAATCATCGCATCACAGGTCATCTCAGATACCCCTCTAAACTTAGTTGACTTGGTGCTTGCATCAAGTTGAAAACTTGTTTAGAAAATAAACTCTAGGATTTATCCTAGTGATTGTTGTGTGTACAACGATGGGCATCAAGGTGTATATAGAATGGAACCATGGTAATTTGATGTATTTGAGGAGAGTCAGAATACTAGAGAATACATACAATGAGAGTACATACATAGATGCTTATGGCCTAGAAGGGAAATAAGGGTGTTTAATTTTGTAGAGCATAGACCCATTGCACTTTAGTGGTTTTGTCTATCAGTGATTCCTCTTTTTATTGAGCATGAAGCTAATAGCATAATATCTTTTTGTTTTTAGTTTGGTATTTAGAGAATAGGATGAATGGAGTTCCTCATTAGTTTCTTAAAAGAAAAATGATCATAGAAATCGGGTGGCTCGGCTACAGCTTACAAGTCGATGATGCCTAATAAGACACCTTCCAGCCTGTTGGGCCCATGAGAGCTCCAACCTAAGATCAAGAGGCCCATAAGGTCATTGGTCTCTACTACTGCCACTACTTGGAATATATATATATATCCCCAAACACGCAGCCGTCAAAGACACCTATAGCAAGCAACCAAAGACTTGGTAGCTACAAATTGATAGGGCAATTAGCCAAGCAGCCTTCAGGCTAAAGGAAAAAGGCAGCGCCTTGTGGTTATTGGTTGCTTATAGAGATGGGAGAAAAGCAAAGGAAAGGAGGTGAAGAAAAGAAAACTGAAAAAGAAAAGGAAGCAGGTTAGTGCAAAGGCTTCTGGGTTTGTCCTCTTTTGTTCATCTATTATTGTGTACTTTGTGGAATAATACATCTTTTTGGGAAGTACTGGGGTGGTAGAATTGTAGGGATCTCTCCGTATGGTGTGCTATCTTCTTTTTTATCCTTCTTGGTATACTATTTCAAATTTTGGTCAAAACCCAAGAGGAAACATTATATTTTTGCTTCCTATAGTGGATTCTCCTATGGTTAGCCCCGTGGTTTTTCCCTCATACATTGTGAGGGTTTTCCAAGTAAAAATATGGTCTTTTTCTCTTCTTTCTTCTTGCGGTTGTATTCTTGGATTTACATGCTCATCATTGATGCTTCTGCATATATTTCTTTTTTTGTTGCGTCATAGTTGCATAACATACGTGCACACATTTCTCATCAACAAAACTTATCAAGTGGTATCAAAACCAGGTTGGGAAGACCTAGATCCATATGGAGAAGGATGATTATGCAAATATGATTAAGTTGATGAGTATAAATTGCTAGATTTGGAAACCCAAGATGGAGGGTACTCTTTATTGCAAGGATTTGTATGATCCAATAGAGGGATAAAAGCTACGGAATATTTTTGATGCAGATTGGAAGAAACTAAATAGGAAGAGAGTTGGAACAGTTCAAAAGTGGCTCGATATTTTTTTGTTCTATCGCATCTCAAAGGAGACTGATGCCAAAGATCTGTGGAAAAACCCAAGATTTTGTATGAGTGAAAGACTATCTCAAATAAAGCTTTCTTGATCAAGAAGTTGGCAAACTTGAAGTACCAAGATGGTACAAGCATTATTGGGCACATGAATTAATTCTAAAGCCTTGTAAATCAAATGGGGTCCATGAAGATGGTTCTATGATGAACTCCAGACACTACTTATTCTAGATAATTATCTGACAAATGGAAGATGCTCGTTGTGACAGTCATCAATTATGTATAGGAAGGCAAGTTGACACTTGATCAGGTGAAGACTGGTCTACTGAATGAAGAGACACGAGCCTTAGGCGACTGAAGATCAGAGGTGCACTTCTTAGAAATCAAGGGCGCTAATAGTGTGAGGGACTGTGGTATATCTCAGAGCCGTAGTGAGTCCCAGGACTATAAGAAGTCTCAGGGTAGCTCCAAGTAATGAGTAGAGGGTTCTTCCATTGTGGGAAAATAGGTCATTACGAGAACGATTACAAGGTTTAGAAAATATGGCTCTGAAGACAAAGACAAGATGATGATAAGAATAATACAATAGAAAATTAAGATGAAAGGGATGATGATTACAATGTGGTCTTAACAATTCAAGGGTAGTATTTGCATGTTGAGGATGATGATTCAGGGTGGGTGATGGATACTACAGTTTCTTATCATGCTTCACCTAGTAAGGAGTTCTTTACTTTGTACAAGAAGGGAAACTTCAGGAGGGTGAATATGAAAAACTCCAGCTTCTCTATAACTATCGAGATTGGAGACACGGTGTTCATATTTGCGACTCAGTTTGATATATGATTATTTGTTTGATAGACAAGGTTGTCATCTAGATTTTGGTGGTGGAAAGTGCAATATCACAAAGGGGTCTGCGGTTATCATATGGGGCAAATTATGTCAGATAATGCACAATACCTAGCTTAAAGTGCTCAAAGGCGGTGATATACATAAAGTTTCAAATCCCTAGTAAGATTTGTGGCACAGACGACTAGGAAACATAAGTGAGAAATGCTTATAGCTGCTATCAAAGTAGGGGTTGATTTATTTTGGCAAGGAGAAAAGTTGCATCCATATGATTCATGGCAGATGGAAAGCATCAAGGAGTTTTTTTTAAGAAAAGATCAAAGGTGAAGCCAGATGTTCTACTATTAATTCATTTAGATGTTTGTGGTCTATTTGAGGTGGCTTCACTGGGTGGAAATAGGTATTTTGTTACATTCATTAATGATGCATCTAGGAAGGTGTGGGTCTACTTGTTAAAGGCAAGGGATTAGGTTTTCATTGTTTTTAGAAGTTTCATGCCATGGTGGAGCGGGAGACAAAGAAAAAGTTAAAATGTCTTAGCACAAACAATGGAGTACACCTCCAAGGATTTCCAGGATTACTACACACAACATGGGATATGGCATTAAAGAACAGAGCCCAACACACCACATCACAATAGTAACACTGAGAGGATGAACCCTTACCATAGTGGAGAAAACCATATGCATGTTTAATACTACACAATTTCCAAAGACATTCTAGGCGAGGCGTTGAGTATTGCATGCTATCCGATTAGTCAATCTCCTTCAGTTCCTTTGGGATTTGATATACATGAGAAGGTATGGATATTCAAGGATTCTTCTTATGCTCATTTGTGAGTATTTGAGTGCAAGGCCTATTCACACGTTCCAATGGAAAAGAGGCAAAAGTTGGATGATAAAGCGATACCATGTATCTTTCTTATCTATGAAGATCAACAATTTGGCTATAGGGTATGGGATCCTATGAAAAAGACCATGAGCGGACATAGAGATGTGAGTTTTTGTGAGAGTTATATAGTAGCAGAGCCTGAGAGTGATGATATAGAGACTATAGGACCAGGTGACAATTCTTCTGATGATGAGTATGAAGATACTTCAACTTCTTCACAAGTGCAGTTTTTAGATGATGAAGAAGAATAACATGATCACCTGGAGCAGCAGAGTGATAGGACATCGAGTGTTCTAGTTCGAGATGCACATATGAGTGATTCAGACTCACAATTAGAGACATACAGACAAGGGGAGCAAGATCATCACAGGTAGAGTCCTCAGAGAAACAATTGAGGAGGCTTAATAGAGTTTGTCATCCTTCATCCATATCCAACATCTCAGTATATTCTCCTTACTGGTCAGTGGGAGCTAGAGACTTATCATGAAGCACAGACTCATAGAGAGAGAGCATAGTAACATTTAGAAATGTAGGAGGAGATGCCTTCTTTGTAGAAGAATGATATCTATGAGCTCGTGGCATTTTCCATGGGCCAGAGAGCACTAATGAACAAGTGATTTTATAGGATAAAGAGAGATGATAACATTAATGATATCAGATACAAAGCCAGACTAGTTGTTGAGGGTTTTGTTCAAAGAACATGAGTGGATTTTGATGAGATATTCTCCTATTGTGAGATGACATATTTTAGATTGATTCTAGGCTTGGTTGCTAGCCTAGATCTGGATCTTGAGTAAATGCATGTGAAGACGGTGTTTCTTCATGGTGAACTAGATGAGGATATCTACGTGGAGCAGCAGAAGGTTTTTAGGTAAAGGGAAAAGAGCACTTAGTCTGTAGATTGAAGAAGAGTTTGTATGATTTGAAACAAGCACCCTCACAGTGGTACAAGAAGTTTAATTCTTTCATATAGATTCATGAGTACCAGAAGATAAGTGCAGATCAATGTGTTTACATCAGGAGATTTTCCAACACAAAATTCATTATTCTGCTATTCTATGTGGATGACACGTTGATAGTGGATCATGAACTCAGTTTGATTAGAAAACTGAAGATAGAGCTTTTCAAAGTATTTGAGATGAAGTATTTGGGATCAGCACAACATATTTTGAAAATACAGATCACACGTGACAAGAAACAACATAAGTTGTGGTTGTCACAAAAAAGTTGTTGAAAAAATTTGTGAGCAATTCAACATGAGCAAAGCCAAAGTCGTGAGTACTCCACTATCAAGTCACTTCAAGCTAAGTAAGAAGTCATGCTTGTCTACGTATGAGGAGAAGGAGGAGATGGTTAGGATTTCCTATTCTTCTGTTATGGGGAGTTTGATGTACACAATAATGTGCACTCATCCTGGTAATGGTCATGCGGTTGGCGTTGTGACTAGGTTTCTCTCAACCCTTGAAAAAGATCACTGGGAGACGGTCAAGTGGATCTTCAGATACTTACGAGGCACAAGCAACACGTGGTCATTCTGAACCAGTTATGAAGGGCTTCGTTGATGCCGATATGACAGGTGATATTGATCACAAGAAGTCTACCTCTTGGTATATTTTCACTTTTGTAGGGGGAGAGACATATCTTGGAAGTCCAGGTTGCAAAAGAGCATGAGATTTGTGAGAGAGTTGGACATGAATCGCATTGACTGACTATTTTCTGTGATAGTCAGAGTATTATTGACATGAGCAAAACACAATGCATCATGCAGAGATAAAGTACATTGATGTGAGATATCATTGGCTTCATGATGCGATTGATAAAAAATTGTTGACTTTAAAGAAGATCCATACTTAGAAGAAAGCTTCTAACATGACGATCAAGGTGGTGACACGAGACAAGTTAAAACTTTGCAAAGAACTCAGCAGAATATGTTTGAATTGATGATTCGGTGATGACGTCTTCTCCTTGAGTTGGAGGGGGATATTGGTGGGCCCATGGGCGTTCCAGCCCAAGAGCAAGAGACTCATTAGTGTATTGGTCTCTCCTGCTGCCGCTTCTTGGGATTTATATCCCCAATTATGTAGCCGTCAATGACAGGGTAGAAAGCAACCGACGAATTGGCAGCCGCCAATTGAAAGGGCAATTAGCCAAGCAGCCGCCGGGCTAAAGGAAAAAGGCAGCACCTTGTTGTTGTTGGTTGCTCGCGGAGACGGGAGAAAAGCAAAAGAAAGGAGGAGACTAAAAGAAAAGGGAAGAACACAAGGAAGCGGGCAGTGCCGAGACTTTTTTGGGTTTGTCTTCTTAAGACCATCTACTATTATGCATTTTGTGGAAGAGTATATATTTTTAGAAAGTTCTGGGACGGTATAATTGTAGGGATCTCTCCCTATAGTGTGGTATCTTCTTATTTCTTCTTTTTGGTATATTATCAAGGTTTCAGTCAAAACCTGAGAGATAAAATTGTATCTTTACTTCTTATAATAGATTTATCCGTGGTTGGTCCAGTGATTTTTCCTCAAAAGTTGTGAGGGTGTTTCACATAAATATTTGATCTTTTTCTTTTCTATCTTTTTACGGTTCTATTTTTGAGTTTACACGCTCGTCGGTAACGCTTATGTATATATATATTTTTCATTACATTGTGGTTGTATAGTATAGGTACATATTCTCGATCAACAAACCTATCACAGCCCGCAATGACTGGAATGAATCTAAAATTTCTCCTTTCCTGACACTAACTTCAAATGGCAGGCCGGAAGAAAAACCTCAACCAACACTCAAGAAAAGAAAAAGAGTCCAAGTACATTGGCTCAGGGAAGCCAACCAGCGGGTAACGGACACGAGTAGACCAGAAATGGGAGTTGGGAATAATAGGCAGTACTCAAGGAATTGGCCGCCACCCTCACGACTACGATCCTATCCCATGCAACTGCCAGCTATATAAGATGAGCCGTTTTTGGTTGCCCTCCAGGTCCACAGTACTTCCACATCCTCAATTTGTTGATTTGATAATATGGAGGGCTTTATTCTCAACGTACAGAATGTGTTCCCTCTACTGTTGTATCGCTTCAACAAACTCCTTCACTGCCTCCTTTTTTGCAGTTCCCCTGCTTTGCGAAAAGTGGATGGCATGGGGGCACGAGGGGCAACATGGGTTTGCAGGGCGAGCATATCCCAAATCCAGTTCAGCAGTCGCATCATCATCACCAGCTAGCGGCGGCCGCAGCTGATCAGGTCCACCAATGGATGGTGTGCCCATTGGGAGGGATGAAAGGGAGTGCAAATGGAACTGGTACCCCACCAAATTATGAGAAATAACAAAAAAAAAATGAATGAACAAGCAACGAAAGTTGAACTGTTGATGGGGATCTTTCAACAATCCTTCTTGAGAATAAACTACTCCAGCCTCACTTCTCTTCCACTCCTTCTGCCCTTATCCAATCATATGCTATACACAACGGCAACATAAGTGAGGAATATAATAAAAAACCACTAATAACAGCAAGGGGAATTATGAAATCCAAGGAATATGTGCTCCTACATTACCTGACGCTACGTTACCAAACAAGACATCTTCATGTAGAGTTCAGATTTCTTGCTGGTCCTATGTGAACATAGAATAGACTGTCTTTGTTTATTTTTTGACATATGTGCAGTGTAATTAAATTTTTTGATTAAGATTAAATGGATGTGACATATATCTTTGATCTGGTAGATGTAAGTTACTTTGTATTCACACATGACTAACAAATTCTAAACCCTTTTTCTAACATGGTTGTTGCGTAATTTTTGTCTCATACGCGTATAAATAGACTTGGAGCACATGTATTGGCACCGGAATGGGTGTTGAACAGGAGAAGACGAAGCTAATTCGTACTGGCTATGAAAAAAAGATATATTATGGGGTACGTGCATGGTTGCTTAGTCACCACCTCGGCCACAAACTAAACAATCACGACATCACAAGATTTGACAAATCCCAAACAGTAACGTCCATGTTGAGTGCACGTTGAGAGACGAAGTGAACGGAACCGATCTGTCACGGGCACCAACAACTCTTCTTGTCTTTCGCTTTGATTTATATTCTACTCAAAGCACAAAGAGTGCGGGGTAGAACTTTCTATGAAATCTGAAATCATATTATATCATACACAAAGTTCCCATGCCTGTGGATGCCTTCTAGAGCAAACCAGCCATCCGAAACAGGCAACTGTTTGCTTACTAATTGCCAATATAATATATGTGAATGTGTATTCAGGAAGGGGCACGTAGTAGAGATTATATGTTCAAACTAAGCTCTAAAAGAGAACCAATGAGCTCTCCAACACCTAACTTGGCAAAAGCAGATGATGCAAAGACGGTTGGTTGGTACATGGAATATATTAGCAATGCAGATATTATTACTCGGTATCTCTATATATCATACAACCCATCCCATAAACTATACATGGATATAAATTATTCACAAAGCCAACTACCCTCTCTTTACAATGGCATCTCAACGACTTGACAAACAACATACAAACCACACCCTCCTCTCTCTTAAGAAGGAAGATCTTGCCGGAGATGTCGGATTCTGCCTGACGTCCCTAGATAGGAAAAGAAGGCTCTTTTGTCTCGGGGTTTTCTAGAAAGTTATTGAGATTTTTAGATGTTTTTTAATATAATTGATTCGGATTGCAGGATTGAGTTATATAATTATAAAAATTAGTTGTCAAAAAGATATGATGGTGGTGAAAAGAAACAATCAAATATCCCACGGGATTGATATTGAATATTACATTTAGCAAATTTTAATTGGTCAACTATTGAAAAAAAAATCTTATTAAAAGTTCACTTAAAGGATAACTTAGACTTACCATTCACATAAATGATTCACGTCTATTAAACACTCGGTACATGATAAATCGACAAGATGGATGTACAAAATGGGTGAAAAATATGAAAAGTGTGGAATAAATGGGATGAATTCCATCATTAATATGAGAGACATTTTGATCTTGATCGTCAATTGAGTGAACAAAAATGGGCGTAAACAAAAGCCATCTTTGAATCAATTAGATTCAACTCCAGTTAGCATTAGCAATGTCAATCCTAGTAGGGACATTAGTTGGACTCAAACTGAGCCTAGAATATAATTAGGACCTTCGTACTCGCGAGAACCGCATTTTTATTTCTTCCAGCCCAACATTGACGGCCCATCAGGACAAGATGGCAGCAACCGGGGATATAAATCCGTGTGGCCTTGCACGCAAAGGAAAGCATCCGCACAAGGAAGTCGTAAGCCAAAACAAGAGTGTCTTCGCCTTTCTCTATTTGACAATGTTGTTGACGATGGAAAGAAATAAGAAGTAAAGGAATAAAGAAAGAAGAAGATAAAGGAAAGAAGATGGCAACGCTCTGATTCTCTTCTCCATTCTATAATGGGTTCTCCACCACAGTCTATATTCTCATTCTACCTGAGAATTCTCTATGAGAGGGTGGTTTTCCGGAAGGCCTTTTGGTGTGACATACTGATTCGGTAAAATATGTATCTCTTCCTTTTGCTCTGTATTCATCAACTTTTGGGTCAAAACTTGAGACGAACTATGTAATCTGGTGATTAGTAGATTTCTTTGTTGAGCTTTGACCCTGTGATTTTTCTCTCACACATCATGCGGATTTTCCATGTAAATATTAGTGTTTCTCTGTGGTTGCTTTATTGTGTTTATTTTATCTTTGCTTGCGTACAAATTTTTGTTATAATATTGTTCCACTACTAAACACATATTGGATATTGTGTACCTATCCACATGTGTTAATTCTTATGTTGTATCTTGTCCTGCAACAACCTCTTGAAGTGTTGTCAGAGCATTATTGGGTTACATGGACTAGAGTAACAACGCAAATAATATAGTGAAATTGATGACATCTAATTGGTCGACGTGGAAGATTAAGATGGAGGATCTTCTTTATTGCAGTGATCTATATAAACCGGTCAAGGGAGATGCAAGCAAGATTGCAGATACGAAAGATGATGATTGGGAAAATATGGATAAGAAATGCATTGGACTCATCCATCATTGATTTGATGAGTTAGTCTTCCATCACGACGCCAATAAGACCAGTGCCTAGTCTTTGTGGAAGAAGCTTGAGTCATTGTACGAGAGGAAGACATTAGGATACAAAGAATTTCTAGTTAAGAAATGTTTGGATCTAAAGTTTTAAGAAGGAAATAATATTTCTTTACACATAAATTATTTTAAAAGCATGATGAATCAATTAGCGACAATGTATTTGTCGCTTGATGATGAGTTGCGAGTGCTTTGATTTCTTGCTTCTTTAACTGTAAGATCCCTGACATTACTTTACGGTTGAACATGCTTGCTTATCATAATTAGTTGGTTAAAACCATAATTAAACCCTAATATGTGCTTTGATGTCATAACAATCTTAAGTTTCAATTTTGTTCAATTTGGACACTTTTTGAGCAAATTATGCATTTATATGCTTATTTTGGGTTTTTATGCAATTTACCCATATCTAAGGTTTTTCTAAAAATTTGTCACATTTTTGTTGTGTCTCACATTTTTTATATCATGTTTGATGTAGATGTGCTTTGGGTCTTCTTGTCATGCCTTACTTTGAGTGGTGACACCTTGTGTTGAGGTTAGGGTTTGCTCTCATGGATGCCCTAATACATGATTAACTTTGAGTGTTGAACCACCTAGTGTTGGCGGTCGCCAAGGATGGGATCTTTAGTGTTGGAGGACACCAAGGTTTCTATGTGCCCTCTAGTGTTGGTGTTCTCCAAGATCTCTAGAGCCACCTCGGGTTGGCGGCCGATGAGATTTGAATTCATCTTGGTCGCTAACATCACCTAGGGTTGGCGATCATTTGGTTTTCTAACCACTTTGGTCGCTAACCATATTAAGTGGTGAACATTCTTGTTGTGGTTGTCAAGTGTAGATCTATATGGTCAACTTAGTTTCATGTATGAGATGCTTGCATGAGCGAGATGCTTTTACCTTGGACACATGGCAAACTCGGCTAGACACCTTTACCTTCTCATCTCTCTCACCCATAGTCATATATACATCCCTCCTCTCATGTAACCAAACTCTTTGAACCCTCTTATTCTCTTCTTTCTCTTGGAGATCATCCCCTATTTCTTGGTGGTGAAGGAGGAGCTCAAGGTTGAAGAAGGAGCACGATCTTGCTTGCATGTGTACCTAGGGGTGGATATAACCTAGTTGAGGTCGTTTGGTGTTTCCTTGCTTGTTTTTTTGACCTTAGTAAGTGAGATATCCCACTTTTCCTTCATTTTCCTTGTTTTCCTGACCCCTTCTTCCCTCTTCTTGGTCGGATCCATGGTGAAGCTTGGAATAGTGGTTGAAAATACCTTTTTTCTTGGCTTTTCAATCTAGGTTTTGCTTCCTTGTTGGATGAGAAGCTAGTTTGGCAAAGAGGAGTGACCAAAATAGGGTTTCCTTACCCTTTCCTTCAACATACCTTTTTGTTTGGAGTTTCTCCATCTTCTTTGAGGCGATTCATATAGCCTCCTCAATGATCTTGCCCTAAAATGTTATTCCAAGTAGGAGGATGTACCTTTACCTAGGGTTTGTATTTATATGGTGATTCTTGAGTAGTGTATCTTCTTGGGTGAACCTTACACCTTGTTCACAAATCTTGCTTGATACTGGAAGTTTAAGTACTTTTGTGCTTGTGGACAATGATGGTTTTTCACTCTCAAATGATGGTTGCTAATTGGGATTTTGAACTGATCTTTCTCCTTGTGATGCAACTTGATGACCTTTCAAATTTTTTTAGTTACCAACCTATTTTGGACTCTTAGTGGTCAATGAGATTTGGTCTCTTCGTGATCGAAAAGATGTTCCTTATGTGGTCAATGAGTTTGATGCAATGTGGTCGCCATTGTTTTGATTTCTCTAGTTGGTCACTAACAATGTTTACACCATTATTGGTTGCCAATATGTTGAATCCATGATGGTCGCTAAGTTTGATCTCCATGTGGTTCATGAGGTTTGATCTTCATGATTGGTCACCAAGTTTAGAATACATATGATCTCCAAATTTTTTATCTCTATTGGTCTCCAAGTTTTGGACCCTTAGTGGTTGTCGAGGTCTGAACCCTAGCATTCGTTGAAGGAACCCTAACCCTAGCAGTCACCAACATTTCTAACCTTTGGTGGTCGCCAACCTCTTTGACTCTTAGTGGTCGATGACATCTTTGGCCTTTAGTGGTTGATGGAGTTTTTTATCCATGTTGGTTGCTATGATCATGAATCCTATGTGGTCACTAAGGCACCTAACCCTAGCGGCCGCTAAGGTGCCTCTAATCCATGTGGTCACTATGTTTTCCTGATCTAAGTGCTTGATGAAATTTCTTGATCCTATGGTCAATTGTTGAGGTTGACTTTATACTTTCATGCTAGATGGAGATGTTAGACTTAGGGTTTACTCTTAAGTGCTATTTTGTAATCCTAATTCAACTCACCTTGCTAAACCTAACCCTAATATGAATCTGGAATGATGATTAATCATACATAGCTTCCTTATGTGATTAGTATGATGAAGGATGTACATTATCTCTCTTTGTTATTGTAACCCTAATTTGTAGTCATATGAATATCATAGTTCTTAAATGCAATGTTATGTCGAAGTTATGGATCACATGTGTGGTGACGGTTGATGAGCCTTTGGGAAGGCATGGAAAGATAATGGATTTCTTGCATGGAATGATGTGATGGTCTTAATGGCCTTTGGGCATGGTTGAGCCCTTAGTGAGGTGTAATCCTCTTCATGATGTGACAAAGATTTGTTTCTATGATGGTATGGTGATAACTATGGTCTCATGAATGGCAATGAAATAGTACTATGTGATGATAAACATCATATTTTGTACATTTTATATTTTGAGAAGTTACAATCTACCCATGTTTTTGTTTAGGGTTTGTATGTAACTTGATTGATGCAGCCTTAAATCACCCGATTCATATTAACTAATCAAGTAAAACACTAATCATGTAGTACCCTGTGTCATAGATCCATTCCAGTGTCAGGACTTGGTGGATGGTGAAATGAGTATTCCTCTAACGGAAGCTTGGAGTCATATATTGTTGAGTATATGCATGTTTTTAGGGTGTATGCGGTCAGGCCTCGGCATGAGAAGGGTCAAAGATGTATCTCAGATGATCATGACTCGGTATATGTGATATAATTAAGGATAGTTGTTTTTGTATCTGTGGTTTTGGGTTTTGCATACCCTGAGTTACTAGTGTCATGACCTATATACCAAGGGTGGACTAGTTTGTTTTGCAGCTTGACTGTATATGTCATTGTGGATGACTCATACTGACTGAGGGCAGATGAGATATTAGGATTCCATCTTTCCTAGATCCTATATGGAACTAATTTTGATTTAGCAGCAGTCAGTTGGAATTTGAGTGGTAATACTCACACCCCCCATGGCTTAATAAAAGACGTACTCCAGCCATGTAGCATATTAGCTTAGAGTTTAACATGACTCACATTGAATGTTTAACTTTATCTTATCTCTTATATTGCTTAGTTGTTATGTAATGCGTTAAGAGAAATAAAATATATAGAAAGTAGTAGCTTTAACTATTTCTCTGTATACAGTGCTAATCATGATTAATCTGTTTTACTCATTTAGCCTACTTTATATGTTTAATCTGCTAAATTTTCTTAATCTACTTAACTTCCTTAATAATATAACTTGATGTAATCAGTAATTGTTGTTGAGATTTATATCTCTCGCTTGGACGTTGGTATCACCACGTGGGTCACCACATATTTTTAGGTAGTCGTCAGCGACAACGTCAGGATCGTGGTGGTGAGGAAGAACAGCTTGGACAGAAGTAGGGATGAATGGTTGGTCAGTGTTAGTAGTGTCCTATAGTCGCCCTTGTACTCTCAGGTCTGGGAGGAGGATATCTTGTAGATGATATGTATGTTGACTTGAGTTGTTGGAAGTATGCCAATGTATGTATATGACATGTATATGTGGAATCATATCTTTTGTAATAGGTTGTGGCTTCAGCCACTGGACATACATGTAAATACCTGATATGGTATGTGTTGATATGCAAGTTGGTGGACCTTTATGTAAATGTCACTAAACATTATGGTAATGCTTAAATTGATTTTAATATATCCACTTTTCTGATTATGTGGTTGTTTAGCAGTTGATCGTGTGTTTTGTTTTGAGTAATCTCATTTACCGTGATGGGCATCACAATTAATCTTGGTATCTAAGCTTTAGGTTCGTTTAGTCTACATGGACATAGGACATAAGTTTTGTGTTTGTTCTTACATAATCAAACATATCCAATTATAGCATATGCTTATGCAAATATGTCTAGAAAACATGAAGAACAAGCTAAGAGTAGTTACATCGTGCCAGGATGGGGTGGTTGGAGGCAGGCACATAATGATAGAGTGCCTAATATGGGGTTGGAGCATACCATGATGCATCAGTCTGACCCTACAACCATGACCAATCTAGCCTTTCACTCCATGTTTGGACAGCTTGTGCCTACGATTACACACTTAGCAGATAGAGCGCCTATTCCTCAAGCTAGGGTAATCGTACCTAATGTAGAATACCAGGGATCTGTCAAGAAATTGGAGAGGTTGAGACGTGTTGGGGGTTTTAGGTATGTGGGTATGGTCGACACGGCCGATTATGTGTGGTTAACAGAGCTTGAGAAGGTGTTTAAGATCTTGAACATCCTGGAAGAGGACAAGGTCAAGCACACTATTTATCTATTGAAGGGAAGTACTGGCCATTGGTGTGTCATAGAATAAGAGAAGAGGCTAGGAGTTGTGATAATTTGGGAAGAGTTTCGGTGAGAGATCGTGAGCCGTTACTTCCCTAAGACACACCAAGATGAAAAGACATCACAGTTTCATAAGTTGCATCAAATTTCGATATCCATTAACGAGTACAAGGAAAAGTTTATGGAGCTCCTAAGGTTATGCCCTCATATGGAGGAAATAGAGAAGGAGAGGATCCATAGGTTTGAGAAGGGTATGAGATCAGATTTGTCTACAACAACTAGTGCTTTGGAGAACAAAGAGAGGTTCTCTACCTTTATAGAGTCTGTGAGGAGGATTGAGATGTCTGCTATCATAAAGCATGAATCCAATGCTAAGAAGAGTCCATCTCAATTCCAAGGACAATTATGTAGTGGCTTTAAGAAGCCAAGGTACTTGTCACCGTAGTCACAACAAAGATTAGCTTTTTCTAAGCCAAGATCAGGTGTGTTGTCAATGTGGTCCCCAAGCAAGGGTAGAGGTCGCAACTTTCTACCAGTGGGAGCACACATCACATCGTCTTTCTCAGTGACATGTCCATCTAGGCTGTGGTTTTAATCAAGTACTTGCCACAATTGTTTACAAGTAGGGCATCTGGGGTGGTCTTCCCTGTGAAGGATGAAGAAGTAACTCATCAGCTGAGGTAGATTGAGAGAGATTTCAGTAGCAATAGTTGTTATGATCGTATCTAAGCCTAATCAGTAAGTTAGGGTTTATGTGGATGATTACATGCTTTACTAGATTGATAATTACTTAAACATGATTAATGATGATATCTCAATCATGATATGTTAAACCTAATGAGAACCCCAAGTATGCTATCTCTTTGTATAATTAGGGTTTGAGAAAATATAAACCCTAGTCGGCTAAAATTAGGGTTTTCACCAAGTAGGCCCGTGTTGGGGAGGAATGAGAGAGGTATGCAAAGGAGAGTGAAAATGGTAGTTGAAGGCTAGGATAGCATGACTGTGGTGGGTAGCACGGTCACAGTGGGTCATTGGTGGCACGGGCATTCTAGGCCACACTGCCATTTTGAAAGAATTGAATTATTGACCAACTTTTATACCAAATATGATGAAACCAATGCACCACGGCTGTGGTAGGAAGAACTACCATGTTGGGTCCATCTTATCATGGTTGTGGCAACTTGCATGGTCATTCTGGAGCATTTACTCTTCAACTAACATTTCTGCAAAATTCTAGATAGCAGTGCACTATTCGATTTTTATTTATTTAATGGAAGCTTGTAATGATATCAAATTTTAACTAAATCTTTGTAACTCAATTATACACAACATGTTAGATTCTCATAATTTTTGGAGAAGGTTTGATCTCTATCTTGATTGGCGGGCAAGGAAAGAGACGACAAGAAGGAATATTCAGCAAAACATGACACAGATGAGAAGACAGACAAGCCGTGATCCACCTCAAGAAAATACCGTAGAATCAAACAGACACACAGGAAGACAAACATCTGCCAAGGAAAACACACACTGAGCCACCATTATACCGGAGGAGGACACTGTGATCATCACCAGAACGGGAGAGACGGCGATGCCGAGTCTATCCTTCTGCTTTGGGCAATATACTACGAAGGCTGGTAACTCCAAGCAGGTTTGCTGTGTTGCGAACTGATCGCAAGGAGGGGGTCAGTAGGCATTCACCTCATAAATCAGAAGGTATATACATCATCAGAACTAATACGCCCAGGTACTAGGAAGAGAGGGAAACAACACCACCAGAAGATTGATCAACAGACGAAGGAGGGTGAAACCAACCCCTTCGTCACCAATGCCACAGTTTAGATGATTTGTGCCTCCTGGAATGTCTAAGGGATAGGGAAACTAGACATTCAAAATTCCATCAGACATTATAATAACTACCTCAAAATTGACATCCTTGCTATTGTGGAACCACGCATTAGCAGACCATCGGCTGACTGAATCATAAGCAAGGTGAACTTTGATGAATCACACTGTGTGGAAGCCATAGGTTTCTCCGGAGGGATTTGGATTCTGTGGCAGCGGCGGGTAGGCAGTGTGGAGGTACTGGCAATGCACTATCAGTTCTTCCACTATCTTATTAACAAAAATCATTTGATTACCTTTGTCTATGCGAGCCTGCAACAACATAGGAGGAGATTACTCTGGAGTCATCTGAGTACTCTTGCAGAGGCTTCATCCCTGTCGTTGTTGGTCTTAGGGGATTTCAACGCCACTTTGACAGTAGATGAGAAAAGTGGAAGCGACAGAGTACAGCTGTCGAGCTTCCGTGAATTTGCTGAGGCCCTAGCGCTGGCGGGTTTCGAGGATATGGGGGCATCTGGACCAAAGATGACCTTCAAGCGGGGCTGCCTTCAGGAACGTCTCGACTGAGCTGTATCCAACCGGGAATGGATAGACGCATTCCCCAACACGACTGTAGATGTCTTGCCAAGGGCGGCGTCGGATCATGCTCCCATCCTGATCAGAACAAATCACCGACGGGGTACATCAACCCATCACCTCAAAACAACCACGACATGGTCGGGTCACAAACCCTTTCCCAACTTTCTCCAACAAGCATGAAATCCCGAACATGACTTTACTACAGCTGCCGAGAACTTCATGGTTGTTGCGCACAATTGGGCCCGAGACGAACATAACAAGGAGAGGAAGCATAAAGACGCATTACAAGCTACAATGATCCGAAAGCAGATTGAATTGAGCAACAGTTATACTACAGAGCTAGATAATCAAATTGGGGCCATCCAATGTGAATATATGGATATTCTTGCTAAAGAAGAGGCAGAATGGCAGCAGAAGGCGAGATGTGATTAGATTAAGCTGGGAGATTCCAATACAGCCTACTTCTAAGCTCTAGTAAAGGCAAAAAGAAGGAGGAATATAATCACTAAACTGAGAGACGAAAACGGGAGATGGGTGGAGAACGAAGTTGAACTATGTAACTTAATCAAGAACCACTTCCAGGAGTTATTCATGAACGACCATCCTACCACCACCTGTGCTACTCTGATACATTATCCAGGCTTCTTTCCGCAGTGGTCGCCTAAGACAAACACCCCGGAACAATGCAATCATCTCTGGCCCATCGCTCTGAACAACGTCTGTATGAAACTGCTATCAAAGATCATAGTGGAGAGGCTCAAACCCTTTCTAAGTGATTGGATTTATGGAAATCAAACCAGCTTCATCCCAGAAAGACAGATCTCAGATAATACAATACTACTCCAAGAGGTGGTCCACTCTATGGGTACTCGCAGATTTGGGCAGCAATGCATGATCATCAGATTGGACCTCGCGAAAGCATAAGATAGGATGAGATGGGACTTCATAATTGATACTCTGAGGAGAACCCCTATCCCGCCAAACCTTATCATTGTCATCGTGAATATAATTACAAGTGGGGATATATCCATCTCTTGGAAGGGAACGACATTGCAGCCATTCAAAGTGTCAAGAAGAGTCCGGCAAGGGGATCCACTATCCCCTTATCTATTCGTAATGTGCCTAGAACGCCTGAGTCAAGGCATTGGATTATTAGAATGAAATAGTAACTGGAAGCCTCTACTAATCACCTGGCGAGGACCTAAAATGACACATCTGTGCTTTGCCGATTACATCACCCTTTTTAGAGAAGCGTCACTAAAGCAGGCACGGGTGATTATAAAATGTATCCAGTGTTTTGGCGAGGTATCAGGCCAGATGTTTCCCCGGAGAAATCCTCAGTCCACTTCTCAAAAAACACAGACAGAAGGCTACAAAGAAGAATCAGTCATGCACTCCGGATGACATAAACTGAGGATATGGGTAGACATCTTGGCATTCCCATCCTACAAAAACGACCAAACAAATCAGTATACATCAACCTCCTACACTCCATGGACCAAAGGATCAACTCATGGACAACTCGCACCCTCTCGATGGCAGGTAGAATTACTCTTGCCTATTCCGTCTTAAATTCCATTCCAACATACATCATGCAGACGAGCCAATTACCAACCTTGGTATGCGATAGCATCGACAAAACCATCCGCAACTTCATTTGGGGAAGGTCCAATGACAATTGAAGTATTAGTCTATTTTCTTGGAGGAAGATGATTGCACCTAGACATGCTAGAGGGCTGAATATCAAGCCAACGTGACTTCAAAATGAAGCCCTGCTATCAAGGAACATATGAGAGTTCACAACATCCAGAAGTTGTACATGGAGAGAGGTTATGGAGAGGAAATATATGCACTGTAGTAACCAAGGCAGAGCTAGAGGGTCACGACTATGGAAATTTATAATTGACAAGAAAGGAACTATAACAAATAAACTGGCTAAATCAGTGGTGAATGGTAAATCCACATCCGTCTAGACTGATAACTGGGTTGAATCCTTAACCCCTCCTTCTCTCAAACCAAATTGAGTTGTGCCTCAAGACCTACAGGACCTGACAGTTAGTTCCATGGCCCCAGACGGAGAGTGGGATATCAGTTTCATCAGACATTGGTTTACTGAGGAGTCGACGAGGAGAATTTTAAACATGCTTCCTCCTATCCCAAACGGGGAAGAGGATGTGTGGTGTCATATGGATGATACGCATGGTCGGTTCATAACCCAGAATTACTACAAAATGCTGCTCAACAATTCATGCATTTGCACATCGGGCAACCGATCGACGATTTGGAAGCTCTCAGCTCCAAAAAGCACCAAAACTTTTATCTGGAAATGCCTACATTATGGTCTTATGATGAATGCCAACAGAGGTAGACGAGGCCTCACTGAAGAGGATAAATGTCTGAGGTGCGGGTAGGCTAGCGAGTCCATCCTTCACAATCTCAAAGTCTGTCATTTTGCTCAACAGGTGTGGCAAGGCATTACAAACACAAACAACATTACCTTTGAACCAGGACAGTCCATGGTGGAGTGGTTCTCAAACAACCTTAAGCATAAGGCCGGTGGATATATCAGATCCTCGTGGTTCGCTGCTACGTCAGAGTCACTATGGCTACAGCGGAACGACCTAGTGTTCAATGGCTCACAAAGCCCATATACCCAGACTATCAGAACCATCTCCTCCAGAGTCAGATGCATTATACTTGCCCATCAACATCAACCTATAACCATGCCTCAAAGTCATTCGGCTGCTTGGACCCCTCCTCCAACAAATACCATCAATGTTAACGTGGATGGTTCATTTCTGAAACGTACCAATCAAGCAGCCACTAGTTATATTGCAAGGAATGTGTAACACGAATGGATCACAGCCGGAGCATAAGAATCCAGTGGCCAACAAAGCCTTGATATTGAACTTCAAGCCATTTATCGAGGCATGAAGTTGTTATCCACATGCTGGAGAACATTTGGGTGGAACCAGACAACAAGTTGGCATGTTCAATCTTCAACTCAAGAGTCACCAACATGCCCAAGTATAAAAAATACACTACTAGACTAGAAGCACTCAAGGCTCTGAAGCCGGAGATCTAGATCCACTTCATTAGAAGAGGCACTAATGCATTGGTTGACTCCCTAGTCAAATGGGCGGTTAGAAATGTAACAGGTTCGATTGTATGGACGCATTGCCCCGAATTCATCCCAACAGAGATTTGGAATGAACAAGGAGTGAATAGTACCCATATTATTCCAAAATGTTTGCCTACAACCTGAGAGTAGGATGAATAAGAGATCTTAGAGGTAACAAAAAATTTAAACGAATTACAGTAACTTTTATATGACAGAAAAATTTGATGTAATAAGAAAAAGTTTAGTGAGGGGTCAATGTGCAATTCACCCAAGCAGCTTAATTTCTCTATATGGTCAACCTAACACACTAGGAGTTCTCATAATTCATAATTCATTCTAGATAATGAAATCCTAGAGAGAGAGGGAGAGTTAGGGTTTGAGAGGAGGAAGTGGTGGAATTGTTGATCTAGGGTTTCTCTATCCGAGATATGATGATATCAAGTAAGTTTAGCTTCTTTGCATAGCCTTTAATGGTGAATCTTCTCTCACATGTCAAGATTCCTTCCCTCCTCTGATTTGATCTGAAATGGTATCAAAACTTCCCCTTTTCTCACTCTTTCTTCATAATCCCTCATTTCTAGGGTTTCTGAGTTGAAAGGAAGAAGAATCGGGTGAATTGCTAGGGATTTGATATGAGATCGAAATTTTCAGAGATGATCTGTCTTGTTAAGGTGTTTTCACACCTTAGGGTGAGTGGGAACTTCCTTTAAATAGTATATTGCACGAAAATTGGTTAAATCGTCTATAATCTTTAATTTCTTAGTATGCGACTACAAACCCTGAATTGTCTGTTTGATCTAAGTTGCTGTAAAATGATATGAAATGGATTTTTGGGATGAATTTCATATGATAAAATCATATTATAAATTTATGCAATACATCATAATGAGAATTGCATAAGTATTCACAAAGCATATAAGAGTAAACTAAAATATAGGGAATTTGTCTATGACTGAAATTGTTGTATAATTAAATAGAGAAATTTGTCTATCTAGATCCCCTTAGTTATGAATGATTGTTTATTTTAATGCATAGTACATATATGTCAGATACTATCTTGGATTTCATTTAAGGTGAATAGTGTTTGTTTGATATCTCAATAAAGAGGGTGAAACCCTAGATGTGAGGAAAGTTGGATATATGCAAATAGATATCGTGAAATCCATTTCAAGGGATTTTCTTGACATGATAGACTTTATTTATTCAAATTTATTCTTGATGCATGATATCTCAGTGAATGGCATGGAAACCCAAATTCAGCTCAGTTCCAAGGTTTCATACATATATTGATTGTATATGATTTGTTGAAAGTAGTCTTTATTTAGTGAATGTTTGTCGTATGAAATCCTTACGAGAAGCATGTGATAAGTGAATGAGGTAAATGAAACCCTAAGGATAGGTTGTTCAATGAATCAAGTATTGTGATTACCATGTTCTCAGTATGAGATTTTGTGAGGCTTAACAGTTCAGTTGTGGTAAATGTTATCAAATGGTCTATGAAATGAATGGTTTACAGTGCTAAACTAAGATATGTAATGTGATGATTGAATTGTGAATGTAAAGAGTGGATTAGACATGTAGATTTCCTGAACATCGTAGAATCCTCACAGGATGAGGCATGTATTGTGAGTAGGAAATAGTTTCCCGATTGGAGGTAGTCAAGATCAAGGTAAGCCGGAGTGCACTAGTAGGGTGTGGGGGTCTTGACTAGTAGGGAAGAATCGTTACAATTATGTGGTACCCAACACCAACCGGGGATGCCAGTGGTACCTGTGTTACATGTTGTAGTGATCAGTGGTCAGTAGGTCCACTGATACACAATAAGCCTGAGGGCTTTGACTCACCACCTGAGTACCCAGGTTGAGAGGTGGAGTCTGAGATATATGTCTTCTCCCATTAGTTGCCAAGAGGTAGACATGCCAAGGCCCATTGTAGATGGGGACTTACTTGAGAGATAGGCTTAGGAACCCGAGCATGCTTCTAAGCATTGTACAGTGAGATCGTAGCTTGCTGCGATTCTTTCACATGTTGTAGTACACCTCATGTGGGTTCGGGGCATAATAAGATAAATGAGAGGTTACACAAGTGTGTGCAAATATTCAATTATTCTTTGTATGATTGTGAATTATTAGTCTTTTTTATGATCAATCAAGCATGTTCATATATATTGATTCACTCTTGTAGATATCTAGAGTATCCTGCCATATTTATTATTGTGAATGATTAGTCTCTTTATAGCTTACTGCTATTATAATTGATATCATTTGCTCAAAAGTATATTTGTATTTATATCAGTGCTTTAGACAATTTCTTTGAAGTACTCATTCACTGAACGAGTAGGCTCACCCCTCTACTCACAATTTTTAGGGAAACCACGTGGACTTGAAGAAGGTCAAAGCATCAGAGTAGATCTACCACATGAGTTAAGTATGAGATTAGTTTAGTTTAGTCGGTCCCTGTCATTCTAGGTCCTAGTACAGATGTGAGAGAGTTGTAAGTGATGTTTTGCATCTTTGTTTCCTTAATAATAGAGTGTGTATCTGATTATAATGTCATATGTATATGGAAGTGTGAGAAATAGAATGAATGTGTATCGTTTATGTTGAGATCATATTAAAGTAATCAAAGTTTGATTCTCTTGTCAAGTTGTTTATGTGATTGGATGTGAGAAAACAAAGAGTTTGAAATAAATGGAAAAAGAAAAATAATCAGGAGTGAACTTTGTATTAAGTATAATCCTCAAAGTTATGCCATAATCTCATGATTAGTGGTAATCGTGGGATGCGGGTGTGACATCTTTTGGTATCAGAGCTTAGGATGAGTTGTCAAGGACCATTAGGATAGAAAGTCAGAGTTATAAGTGTGACAGATAGGTGGTGATGTGTCTTTAGCTCTGGGAGGTTTGAGTATTTAGATACCCTGGCCCGGTATCTGAATACTTAGATTGACTAGTATCAAGCTACTCTATCTATTCTTCTCTGGATGCCCTGTCCAGGTATGTAGAGGAAGGATGGTATAGAGAGAAACCCTAGAAATCTTAGGGCTAGGAGACCAAAAAGTAATGAAGGAGTAATAGATTAAACATAGAATGTGATACAACTCTTGCTTTATACTACTTCTATGATTGGAGATCAATAGAAATGCTCTTATATGTATGAATTCAGATTATCAATTTGTAGAATATATATGGTTCTTTTATATTGTTGTGTATCATGAAGTGATTCAATTATTGTTTATATTCTTTGTATCGAGTAGACCAGAATATATGTTTAAATGAGTTTTCCCTAAGTGGATATTCTTTCCACATGTTTGAGATTAATAGAGTTGGTTGATCTTGAGTAGCTCTTAGCTTCAGGACTGTAGGTTCGGCCTGGTTCAGCTGGTAGGGTGTGTTACTGGGATCTAATGACTCCTATTGAAAATATAGTAAGAGTAGACTCTGGATAAATTAGACCCACATAATAGTGAGAATGTACATACACTAAGATGTTGAAACATATGTGAAAGATTAGAATAGCTAAGAATCAGTTGGAACTGATATCTGAGATCCAACTTTGGGGCCTCATATGAGAAACCCTTAACTGGGAATAAAGGAACACGACATAAGGTTCATATTAAGTTTAATGATTAGTATTATATGAACTCTAAATATGAAATGTGGAAAAGATATGAGAAAAGTATGTAAGGAACAAGATAGTAAGAATCAATTATGAGGAATGGATCATATAATCGAGTAAAATGCTTTTATGTACTTCAAAGCAAAGGGAAAATAGAATAAAATAGTTAAGTAGACAATAAGTACATATAAGTGAAGAGTCTTCAGAAGAGTTAAAGTAAAGAGAATTAGATGAACATGTAAATCATAAGAATAGGATAAGAAACTAAGTTGAAACAATGACAAATGTTGGAAATGATGAGCTTGATTAAGGAACGAGGATTACATGATATAATTAAGATCATGACGTATATACCTTTATAATGAAGATTAATACATTCATTCTTACTATCTTTGGGTTCTAAGTCTCTATAGAACAACAAACTAATTTCTAAAAAGAAGAACAAAAGTGTAGCTAAACAAATGAATAAGTCATACAAAGGTAGACTACATTCAGGAAGGAAAAACTTGATTGGAAGAGAAACTATGTTTCACCCATGCATGAGCCGTTTGATTTAAAATGAAGTATATGTAATGTATTAAACATGAGGTGAAAATAGTAGAGAGATAATTGATTTAGAATTTCAACTTCACATTAGTAGAAGGATAAAAAGAAATATATGCAACATGGTATGCATGATCATACACATAAAAGAAGCAACATGATCATAAGAGAAAACTAGAAGTTAAAGATGACAGGTGGAAGAATAGTATATGGTAATAGGATTATGGATAGTAAGGAAGGGTTTGAAGCATGATGGAGTAATATAGATTATAAAAGAAATGTAATAAGGGAATGTTTGAAGATAAGAATTCTAGATTGCGGCATTCAAGCAAGTGCTGATTAGTCAAGTATCCTTGTTGATAACTAATTAAACCTATATACGAGAAACGTAATAAGGGAATGTTTGAAGATAAGAATTCTAAGTCTCATAATCATCTTCTCTTTCAAATCCTCCTTAATGAGAGCAATGTGGGATGAAGTGATACGAAAATGAATCATATATGATGCATAGCCACCATGTTAGAGACATCTAGTGAATGTAACAATGATACACAATATGATGATGAAACCCTAACAGGGTAAATTGAGAATGTAATCTATCTGAATGGGCAAGTAAGAGAAAGGAAATTCAAGTGATGAGATAAGGAAGACTTTAGTAAAACTTGTGAGATCCAAATTTTGGATTTCAAATTAAGGGAGTAAAGTCATATCATAATAACATCATGTTACTGATGATGACCGAACCCTAGAATGTCTAGAGTTGTAGTAGTTCAAGGGATATCACTAGTTATTTGACCTTGAATACTAGCATCTCTATAAAACAAGATCATGAGATTTGCACTATGATAAGTAAACTAGCACTGATAGTAATCCAGGGTTTAAAAGTAGCTAATCTGAAAGGTTGATAAACAATATGGAAATGATTTAGAGCAAAGGGTAAGAAATAAATTTGAAATGTAACAAGTGCATTTTGAACAAAAGGAGAAATACAACATGTGTAAAGTGTGATATGAAATTAATTCTTGCAGTGATGTCAAGAATGATGAATAATCTATTCTTACCTTGTATGTTTCAATTTTAAGGATGTTTATTCTATATGATCAAAATGAGAACGATAAGTAACAAGAAGTAAATAGTAATGAATGAGGAGATAAGAGAAAACAATGGCTTTCATTAATACATGAATTTGTTTTTAGAAGTGTAATTTGTTGAAGGTATAATGAGGGATGTAAATTGGTTTTACATGTGATTTCAGTTGTACATGTGCAAGAAATATGTTAATTATAGGTTTCTGATCGTTGTAGTCATTCATACCGGTAATCCATCTTAGTATTGTACATATGTGGTATGGTGATATGGGTTGAATGATGATGGAACAATTGGAGGGTTACCCTGAATAAGGTAGTCTTACCTATTCACTCATATGAATAGAAGGTGTGATAACCATATTGTATTAATATGTAACCCTAATGAGGTATAGCTTATTATACCCAAATTTAATATAACTAAGTGATGGTAATTGGGTATGAATAGTCCTTGAATGACTAATACAATCATGGAGTACTCTGTTACTGTTGTTGAAACCTTAGTATGCTATAACCCGATGGTTACACCTTGAATTATGTGTGGGTTCATACTTGAAAATAGTATGGAATGTGATGGTGATGCTTCACCTTATGCATCCATGATCCAATGGGGATGATGTGAGTAGTATTGTACAATTGTTGTTGAATCTAGTTTTCCAACTCAAGACTGTTTTGCTATTTGAGTAACATAATAGTAAAATTCAAAACAACATGGTGAACTCTCTTTTGTGACATCGAGGTAATACATAACAATAGTACATATTGAGCCATATGAATTGAGATAGTGGATCAGATTATCAATGTTGAGGTAACACCTCAAGAGTATGAAGATTTTGAAATGGTTGTTTCTCTCTCTATCCTATGATTGATTGTGGCATTGAGAATTTGTTTGATATCATTGGGAATTGTTTCAAACATGTTGTGATAAGAAAAGAAATAAAGGAATTAATGTTGAAAACTGCATTCAAGTAAGAAATACAAGAATATAATGGCATGTAAGATTTCAGAAGCTTAAAATAAACCTTGAATGTACTTTGCTTGCATATTTATGTTTCGGGGGCGAAACCTTTTTAAGGGGGAGAAAATTATTATGACCGTATCTGAGCCTAATCAGTAAGTTAGGGTTTATGTGGATGATTACATGATTTACTAGATTGATAATTACTTAAACATGATTAATGATGATATCTCAATCATGATATGTTAAACCTAATGAGAAACGCAAGTATGTTATCTCTTTGTATAATAAGGGTTTGAGAAAATATAAACTCTAGTCGGCTGAAATTAGGGTTTTCACCAAGTAGGACCATGTTGGAGAGGAATGAGAGAGGTATGCAAAGGAGAGTGAAAATGGTAGTTGAAGACTAGGATAGCACGACTGTGGTGGGTAGCACGGCCATGGTGGGTCATTGGTGGCACGGGAATTATAGGCCACACTGTCGTTTTGAAAGAATTGAATTATTGACCAAATTTTGTACCAAATCTGATGAAACCAATGCACCACATATGTGGTAGTAAGAACGGCCATGTTGGGTCCATCTTATCATGGCCGTGGCAGCTTGCATGGTCATTCTGGAGCATTTACTCTTCAACTGACATTTCTATATAATTTTGGATAGCAGTGCACTATTCGGTTTTTATTTATTTAATGGAAGATTGGAATGATCTAAAATTTTAACTGAAGCTTTGAAAATCAATTATATACAACATGATAAATTCTCATAATTTTTGGAGAATATTTGATCTCTAAAATAAATAAATTATAGTAACTTTTTTATGACAGAAAAATCTGCTGAAATAAGAAAAAGTTTAGTGAGGGGTCAATGTGCAATTCACCCAAGCAACGTAATTTCTCTATATGGTCAACCTAATACACTAGGAGCTCTCATAATTCATAATTCATTCCAAAGAAATGAAATCCTAGAGAGTGAGGGAGAGTTAGGGTTTGAGAGGAGGAAGTGGTGGAATTCTTGATCTAGGTTTCTCTATCTGAGATATGATGAAATCAAGTAAGTTTAGCTTCTTTGCATAGACTTTCATGGTGAATCTTCTCTCACATGTCAATATTCCATCCCTCCTCTGATTTGATCGAAAATGTTATAAAAATTTCTCCTTTTCTCACTCTTTCTTCATAATCCCTCATTTCTAGGGTTTCCGAGTTGAAAGGAAGAAGAATCAGGTGAATTGCTAGGGATTTGATATGGGATCAAGATTTTCAGGGATGATCTATGTTGTTAAGGTGTTTTCACAACTTAGGGTGAGTGGGAACTGAAAAACACTAGAGGGGGGTGAATAGAGTTTTTAAATAATTTTAACAATTTATTGAACTCAAACAACCACAATTGAAATTAGAAGAAGGAGACAGGTGTTTAGAGTGGTTCCAACTTTAGCAAATACTAAAGTTGTCAGTCCACTACCCGGTTGCTTACCCAACTGGGGTTTTGAAAGTATTTATTTTATTACCTTCTCAAGGATTTATACAAAATACAATACTTTCCTTTACACCCTTTGAACAGCCTTCACTTGAAGTAGGTGCACCAACTTTGAGGTAGCCTTCTTGAAGTAACTCCAAGCTCCCCCTTGAAGTAGCCTTCCTCTCTAGAAGTAACCTCCTGTTGCACCAGCCTTCTGAAGTAGCTCAAAGTCACCTTCTTCGCTAAGAAGAACTCCACCCTCTCCAATCAGCAGCCTCCAACCTAGGAGTATCAAGGAGAGTACAAACGGTAATAAAGAACAAGAAAGGAAAAAGGAAATTACAACTTATCCTTTGTAGCCCAAGGCTTGATTTGCCTAGATCAAGCGTATAGATCTCCTAACCAAGTGTATGGACTTGTGATTGCAGTGGTTAGGAGATACTAGCCTATAGGACACGAATTATGAGCTAAGGAAGGAAGTAGCCAATTGTCACAAAGATCAAATTGCTCACAAACAGATTGCTCAAAGTATGCTCAAGGATTTCTCAAGTGTAGCAAGTGTATTTTAGTGTACTATGGCTTGTCCTATTTATAGGAATGGCCTAAGGATGCTTAAGGACATTCTAGACAACTTCTAGGGGTTTCTAAGTGCTTAACTAGTTGTTAGGTACAAGTTTGTTGCTTTAACAACGGCTAATTAATTAATTCTGCAGTTGCTGTCGGAGACCATCTCGGTCGAGGAATGGTCGACCGAGACACCTACTCGGTCGAACTTTTGTCGACCGACAGGCTCTCTGGAACAAGTGATTTGCAAAGTCTATCTCCAACTTCCAACTACCTTGTCAGTTGTGTCTAACGGCTACTTTGGATCTTTCTCGGTCGAGAAGATTGTCGACCGAGAGTGTCTCGGTCGAGGAGTTTGTCGACCGAGATTGATCCTGTTTCAATGTTTCAATTTAGTCACTAATTATATGTATGAGTGTGCAAATGTGATCCTATTTGAAGGGAATGACTTATCTAAATGTGGTGTTTAGATAGGGAGAATCTAACGCTTAATTTACATGCAATCTAAGTACATGTACATTATATATTTGTACAAGTTTTTACAAAGCGATTACATTGCATGAAAACATAAACATGTAAGCATATGGATTTCCCTAGTTGCTTTGTCATCCACCTTAATCCTGCACACTCATGTAGCTTGTTAGATCAATAAGAATGAAATGTTTGTCATAATCAAAACAAAGGGATTTATAGATGTCCATTTAGCCAACAATCTCCCCCTTTTTGAAGATGACAAACATTTCCAAAAATATAAATAAAGGAAATATAAACCATATGAGTTTCATACCTTTAGATTACCTTTTGTAGCGTTTCCTCTTGGTTATAAAATGTGTGCTTATTATTCCCTTTGAATTATGGAACATGAAATCCAATTCACTAGGGAATATAGCAACTTCCAATGTAAAGCCAAGAGTTTATTTATGAAACTCATTGATTGAGTGTTTCTAAGTTTTAGTTTTATATATATTTCTCCCCCTTTGTCATTTCAAAAAGATATCCATTTAGAAATAAAAACTCCCCCTTAATTAGATGTCCCATCAAATCTAATGAAAAAGATGTCCATTTAAAAGCCAAAATATCATGATGCAAGTAAGAGTTTTTGTTTAAGTAGCACAAATATCAAAGAAAACATCTTCCAAAGGAGTGATAAGCAGTTGCTTCCTAATTTTGTTAAATTCATCTAGTGGAAGCTCTTTTGTAAAAATATCAGCCAATTGATCTTTCGTATCAACATGATGAAGGGAAACATGATTCTTGGAGATATCATCCCTTAAAAAGTGATGACGGATTTCAATATGTTTAGCTCGACTGTGTAAAATAGGATTGTGTGCTAAGTTTATGGCGCTCGTGTTGTCACAAAAAATAGGCATAGATGAAAGAGTAAAACCATAATCGTTTAATACGTGTTGCATATAAAGCACTTGAGCACAACAAGACCCAGCTGTCATATATTCATCTTCAGTTGTAGATAGGGAAACTGTATTTTGTTTCTTGCTAAACCAAGATACTAAAGCTCTCCCTAACAAGAAACAACCACCACTAGTAATCTTGCGATCAAGGCGACAACCAGCATAATCCGCATCAGTATAAGCTTTAAAATCCAAGGATTGTCCTTTTGGATACCATAAACCAAAACAAGTAGTGCCGGCTAGGTAACGAAGAATTCATTTAACTGCTAGAAAATGAGAGTGCATAGGTTGTGATTGAAATCGATCACAAAGACCAACGGGAAACATAATGTCCGGTCTAGAAGCAGTTAAGTAAAGCAAACTACCAATCATGGCTCTATATAAGGAATCATCAATAGGTTCCCCATTTTCATCCTTATCAATTTTAATAGAAGTAGCCATAGGAGTAGTAGCATGTTTTCACTGATCCATCCCAAAACGTTTTAAGAGTTCTTTAGTATATTTTTCTTGGCTTATGAATATTCTGGCAAGTGTTTGCTTAATTTGAAAACCAAGAAAGAAAGTTAGTTCACCCATGAGGCTCATTTCAAATTCTTTTTGCATAATGTCACTAAATTGTGTGCACAATGAATCATTAGAAGCTCCAAAAATAATGTCATCAACATATATTTGCACAACTAGGAAATCAGATGTATACGTTTTGAAAAATAAAGTAGAATCTGAATTTCCAATAGAAAAACTATTATCAAAAAGATATGTCTTGAGCCTTTCATACCAATTTCTAGGTGCTTGTTTTAAACCATAAAGTGCTTTCTTAAGTTTATAAACATAGTCACCTTTTTCCGGTATTTCAAAACCAGGTGGTTGGGCAACATATACTTCTTCTTGAATGATGCCATTTAGAAATGCACTTTTTACATCCATTTGGTAGAGTTTGATGTTTTTATGTGCAGCAATAGCTAGTAACATTCTAATAGCTTCAAGTCTAGCTACCGGTGCATACGTTTCATCAAAATCTATTCCTTCTTGTTGATTATATCCTTGTGCTACTAATCGAGCTTTATTCCTTATTACTTCTCCTGCCTAATTTAGCTTGTTCCTAAAAACCCATTTAGTTCCTATTATGGTTTTATCTTGTGGTTTAGGAACTAAATCCCATACATCATTTTTAGTGAATTGATTCAATTCTTCTTGCATGGCTATTATCCAATAGTCATCTTTAAGAGATTCAGATATCTTTTTAGGTTCAATGTTAGAAACAAAAGCCATGTTTGCAACATCTTTGAAGGAAGACCGAGTTTTGACTTTATCATTAGGATCTCCAGTAATTAATTCTTGAGGATGATCTTTAATAAGCCTAGATGTAGGTTGTGGTTCAGCTTGGTGATTATTTGTAGTACCTTTCTCACTATCATTTGGTATGTTTAATTTTTCGAATTGATTAGTGAGATCTATGATTTCTAGATTTTCAGATTTGGACTCTTCATGAAAAGAAACATGAATAGATTCCTCAACTTTTCTAGATATAGTGTTATATACTCTAAAAGCTTTGCTAGAAGTGGAATATCCCAAAAAGAATGCTTTGTGTGATTTTGAGTCAAACTTATCTCTATCTTCTTTGGTATTTAAAATATAGCATGTGAAGCCAAAGGTATGAAAATAGTCAACTCTAGGTTTCTTAGAATGTATTATTTCATATGGAGTTTTCTTTAAATGAGAGTGAACAGTTACTCTATTTAGCACATAGCATGCAGTGTTTACAGCTTCAGCCCAAAAGGTTTTGGGTGTGTTGTGTTCAAGCATCATAGTTCTAGCCATTTCTTGTAGTGATCGATTTTTCCTTTCAACTATACCATTTTGTTGTGGGGTGCATGGAGCAGAAAAATTATGAGTGTACCCTTGAGATGTACAAAATTCTTCAAATGTATGATTTTCAAATTCTCCACCATGATAACTTCTAATGGTACATATTTTGCTTTGTAATAGATTTTCAATCTTGGAACAAAATTGTATAAAAACATGAATAGTATCATTTTTAGTTGCAATAAAATGTACCCATGTGTATCTACTATAATCATCAACAATAACAAAACAGTATCTTTTACCACCAATAGATTGTGTCCTCATGGGTCCAAATAAATCCATATGAATTAATTCTAAGGACCTACTGGTGCTAAGTACATGTTTTGGTTTAAAAGAGGTTTTGGTTTGCTTTCCCATTGTGCATGGTTCACAGTTTTCAACTTGATCAAAAGATAAAGTAGGCAATCCAAGAACAAGATCATATTTCACTATCTTTTTATTAACATGTGAACTAGCATGTCCTAGCTTTTTATGCCATACTTGTAAGGTATTTTCATTTGCAAGCAAGCATTTTCCCACTACTGATTTCATAGAGTTAGGTTTAAGGATATAAATATTTCCAACTCTATTTCCTTCATAAACAACATTTGTAGTGTTTTCTATCAATAACTTGCAGCAAGTTTTGTTAAATAACACATCATAACCACTATCACATAATTGACTAACACTTATCAAATTATGGTGCAAACCATCAACGAGTAGAACATTCTTTATTTTGAGGTTTGTACCAACATTACCTATTCCAACGATTTTGCCCTTACCATTGTCTCTAAAGGTGATTGTTCCACTTTTCTTTTCTTCAAAGGTTTGAAATGCATCCTTGTTCCCGGTCATATGTTTGGAACATCCACTGTCAACCACCCATTCCTGCATTAAAATGTAGATTTTGGTACCCATGTGATGGTCCGATATGGTTAGAATCATTTAAGTACAGATTTGTATATGAGTTCTGAATCAGAAATCCAATCGGTCGACAATTGTTCGACCGACATCTGTCTCGGTCGACAAATTGTCGATCGAGAAGATTACTGTATTACAAACAAAGAAACACAGAAATTTAACTCGGTTGACCAATTTTCGACCGAAATAATTGCTGTAAATTTTGATATGTTCCAGACATCCGATCGGTCGACAATACTTCGACCGATTAAAGGTTCGGTCGACAATACTTCGACCGACTAAGTTTCTGTTTCAGTTCAATAATGCAGAAAATTAACAATATGCATGAAATCTTTTGTTTAGTTGAGATAAGACAATATAAATAGCAAGATGGAGCGTTTGGCCATATCTCAACTAAATTCCATTTGATTCTACTAAGTTTGAAGTTTTGGGACCCAAACTAATTCGGAATCCTTAGTCTTATAAGGGCATGAAAAAGAATAGTGTCCAAGACGTAAACAAAAATGGCAAGTAATAGAATCAACTTCATTTCTCTTTCTAGCCATTGTGTTCTTGGGTACAAACATAGTTTGAGTTCTTTTGGGTTGATTTTTCTTTGAAACATATCCCAAACCTTTTCTTCCGTTGAAAACAGTACCAATGCTTAGAATGTTATCAAGTATATCTTTTCTTCTTAACTCATAAAGTTCTCTTTGCAGCTGAGCAATGTCATTCATCTTCTTGTGTAAATCTTTTCTTGCTTGATCTAAATCAGATAGCAATGAATCTTTTTCTTTTACAACATTATCATAGTCTAGATGGTTACACAAAATAGGTTGAGTCTGAAAATCTTGTAGTTTAGCTAACAATTCAGTCTTTTCTTTAGAAAGAAGATCAACATTTGTTTCTAAAGTGAGTAGCTTTCTAGTGCAATCATCTAAAGATGTTTTTAGAGACAAATTCTCAAGATCAATGTTGTTCTTTTCAGAAGAAAGATTATCTAATTTAGCAATTAGCTCATCATTTGATTTGATAACCTTCTTTAGTTTCTTCTTGACATCAACATACTTATCATGAATTTCTTGTAGACTAGAGACTAGTAACTAACTCTTCTTTAGGAAGATCAAGTAGGCTTACCTCTTGAGAGTCTTCATCATCTTCTCTTGCCATTAGACAATCCACCGTTTCTTCTCCGCTTTCACTATCACTTGACTCGTCCCATGCAGCTTTATAGGCTTTTTCTCCCTTCTTCTTGTATGAGCTTTTCTTTACTTTCTTTGCTTTAGGACATTCATTTTTGAAATGTCCTTTCTTCCCACATTCAAAACACCTAGGAGGGGTAGAAGAAGAACTGGAAATTTTGTTAGATTTAAATCTTTTGTATTTCTTACCATTGACTATCAAGGCTTCTTCTCCTTCTTCTTCACTTGACTCCTCACTTTCTTGTGTGACGACCTTTGAAGCTTTTAGAGCCACATCCTTCTTCTTTCCTTGCTGAAGTTCACGTGCTCTTCTTTCTTCCTCTTCTAGGGTTGCTTCATGAGCTTCTAAGTTGCCAATAAGTTGCTCCATTTTCAGTCGAGTGAGGTCGTTTGCTTCTTCAATGGCTGTCACCTTTGGCTTATATTTTGGAGGAAGTGAACGAAGGATCTTTGATACCTGATCTTCTTCAAGGACAGGTTTTCCTAGGGCACTTAAACCATTAACAATAGTAGAGAATTTTGCAAACATTTCACTAATTGATTCATCAGGATCCATACGAAAGTGTTCAAACTTTTGTTTAAACATGCTAATTTGGGAATTTTTGACTTGGACTGTTCCTTCATAGGTTATGGATAGTCTATGCCAAATATCATAGGTTGTGTCACAATTATATATTCTATTAAATTCTCCTACTGATATAGAACAATATAAAATGCTTACAGCTTTTGCATTCATTTGAGCTAGCTTTACTGTATTTGCATCCCATTCTGCAAATTGAGTTCGAGGGAGCTCATATGGGGTTGACACCATTCTCCATAAGTCCCAATTGATGCCTTGGAAGTAGAACTGCATCCTTCTCTTCCAATATTGGTAGTTTGTTCCATCGAACGCTGGAGGCCTAGCAACAAGTGTCCCTTTGAGGTTAAGGTTGTTGAGCACTCCATCACCCATTTCTTCAAGACCTGGTTAGGGTTCCTTGAAGCCCGCTCTGATACCAATTGAAAAACACTAGAGGGGGGGTCAATAGAGTTTTTAAATAATTTTAACAATTTATTGAACTCAAACAACCACAATTGAAATTAGAAGAAGGAGACAGGTGTTTAGAGTGGTTCCAACTTTAGCAAATACTAAAGTTGTCAGTCCACTACCCGGTTTCTTACCCAACCGGGGTTTTGAAAGTATTTATTTTATTACCTTCTCAAGGATTTATACAAAATACAATACTTTCCTTTACACCCTTTGAACAGCCTTCACTTGAAGTAGGTGCACCAACTTTGAGGTAGCCTTCTTGAAGTAACTCCAAGCTCCCCCTTGAAGTAGCCTTCCTCTCTAGAAGTAACCTCCCGTTGCACCAGCCTTCTGAAGTAGCTCAAAGTCACCTTCTTTGCCAAGAAGAACTCCACCCTCTCCAATCAGCAACCTCCAACCTAGGAGTAGCAAGGAGAGTACAAACGGTAATAAAGAACAAGAAAGGAAAAAGGAAATTACAACTTATCCTTTGTAGCCCAAGGCTTGATTTGCCTAGATCAAGCGTATAGATCTCCTAACCAAGTGTATGGACTTGTGATTGCAGTGGGTAGGAGATACTAGCCTATAGGACACGAATTATGAGCTAAGGAAGGAAGTAGCCAATTGTCACAAAGATCAAATTGCTCACAAACAGATTGCTCAAAGTATGCTCAAGGATTTCTCAAGTGTAGCAAGTGTATTTTAGTGTCCTATGGCTTGTCCTATTTATAGGAATGGCCTAAGTATGCTTAAGGACGTTCTAGAAAACTTCTAGGGGTTTCTAAGTGCTTAACTAGCTGTTAGGTACAAGTTTGTTGCTTTAACAACGACTAATTAATTAATTCTGCAGTTGCTATCAGAGACCATCTCGGTCGAGGAATGGTCGACCGAGACACCTACTCGGTCGAACTTTTGTCAACCGACAGGCTCTCTGGAACAAGTGATTTGCAACGTCTATCTCCAACTGCCAACTACCTTGTCAGTTGTGTCTAACGGCTACTTTGGATCTTTCTCGATCGAGAAGATTGTCGACCGAGAGTGTCTCGGTCGAGGAGTTTGTCGACCGAGATTGATCCTGTTTCAATGTTTCAATTTAGTCACTAATTATATGTATGAGTGTGCAAATGTGATCCTATTTGAAGGGAATGACTTATCTAAATGTGGTGTTTAGCTAGGGAGAATCTAACGCTTGATTTACATGCAATCTAAGTACTTGTACATTATGTATTTGTACAAGTTTTTACAAAGAGATTACATTGCATGAAAACATAAACATGTAAGCATATGGATTTCCCTAGTTGCTTTGTCATCCACCTTAATCCTGCACACTCATGTAGCTCGTTAGATCAATAAGAATGAAATGTTTGTCATAATCAAAACAAAGGGATTTATAGATGTCCATTTAGCCAACAGGAACTTCCTTTAAACAGTACATTGTATGAAAATTGGTTAAATCATCTATAATCTTTAATTGCTTAGTATGCGACTACAAACCCTGAATTGTCTGTTTGATCTAAGTTGTTGCAAAATGATGTGAAATGGATTCTTCCTCTATTTGTATAAATTTCAGATGATAAAATCATATTAGAAATGTATACAATACATCCTAATGAGAATTCCCTAAGTATTCACAAAGGTTATAAGAGTAAACTGAAATATAGGGAATTTGTCTATGACTGAATTTGTTGTATAATTAAATAAAGAAATTTGTCTGTCTAGATCCCCTTAGTTATGAATGATTGTTTATTTGAATGCATAGTACATATATGTCAGATACTATCTTGGATTTATTTTAAGGTGATTAGTGTTTGTTTGATATCTCAATAAAGAGGGTGAAACCCTAGATGCGAGGAAAGTTGGATATTTGCAAATAGATATCGTGAAATCCATTTGAAGGGATTTTCTTGACATGATAGACTTTATTTATTCAATTTTATTCTTGATGCATGATATCTCAGTGAATGGCATGGAAACCCAAATTCAGCTCCGTTCTAAGGTTTCATACATATATTGATTGTATATGATTTATTGAAAGCAGTATTTATCCAGTGAATGTTTATGCCGCATGAAATCCTTACGAGAAGCATCTGATAAGTGAATGAGGTAAATGAAACCCTAAGGATAGAGTTTTCAATGAATCAAGTATTCTGACTACCATGTTCTTAGTATGAGACGTGGCGATGCTTAACAGTTCAATTGTGGTAAATGTTATCAGATGGTCTATGAAACGAATGGTTTATAGAGATAAACTAAGATATGTAATGTGATGATTGAATTGTGAATGTAAAGAGTGAATTATACATGTAGATGCCCTGAACACCGTAGAATCCTCACAGGATGAGGCCTGTGTGGTGAGGAGGAAACGGTTTCCCGACTAGAGGTAGTCCAGATCGAGGTAAGCCGGAGCGCACCAGTAGGGTGCGGGGGTCTTGACCAGTAGGACAGACTCCTTACAATTGTGTGGTACCCAACACCAACTGGGGATGTCGGTGGTACCTGTGTTACATGTTGTAGTGATCAGTGGTCAGTAGGTCCACTGATGCATAATAAGCTTGAGGGCTTTGACTCACCGTATAAGTACCCAGGTTGAGAGGTGGAGTCTGAGATATCTGGCCACTCCCATTAATTATCCGCCAAGAGGCAGAAGTGCCGAGGCCCACTGCAGACGGGGTCTTACTTGAGAGATAGGCTTAGGAACCCGGGTATGCTTCTATGCCTTGTACGGTGAGATCGTAGCTTGCTGCAATTCTTTCACATGTTGTGGTACACCTCATTATGATGTAGGGCATAATAAGATAAATGAAGGGGTTAAACAAGTGTGTGCAGTTATTCAATTATTCTTTGTATGATTCTGAATTATTAGTCATGTTTATGATCAATCAAGCATGTTCATATATATTGATTCACTCTTATAGATATCTAGAGTATCCTGTCATATTTATTATTGTGAATGATTAGTCTCTTTAAAGCTTACTTCTATTATAATTGATATCAATTGCTTAAAAGTATATCTTTAATTATATCAGTGCTTTAGACTGTTTCTTTGAAGTACTCATTCACTGAGCGAGTAGGCTCACCCCTCTACTCACTATTTTTAGGGAAACCACGTGGACTTGAAGAAGGTCAAAGCATCATAGTAGATCTACCACATGAGTTATGTATGAGATTAGTTTAGTTCAGTTGGTCCCTATCACTCTAGGTCCTAGTATATATTTGAGAGAGTTGTAAGTGATGTTTTTCATCTTTGTTTCCTTAATAATAGTGTGTGTATCTAATTATCATGTCATATGTATATGGAAGTGTGAGAAATATAATGAATGTATGGATGTGTACCGTTTATGTTGAGATCATATTAAAGTAATCAAAGTTTGATTCTCTTACAAAGTTGTTTATGTGATTGGATGCGAGAAAACAAAGAGCTGAAATAAAAGGAAAAAGAACAATAATCAGGAGTGAACTTTGTATTAAGTATAATCCTCAAAGTTATGCCCTAATCTCGTAATTAGTGGTAATCATGGGATGTGAGTGTGACAATAGTAGTAGTACAATAATGGTGGTGGTAGAGAATGTGATTAGGTATCATAGCTAGGATCTTCTGTACCAACTGTTAGGGCTCATGGATGACAATAGGAGACGTTTTGATTTTATTCTATGAGTCAGTCAGGGGGAGTGGTCAATCCACGGGTCATGCTAAGTGATGAATTCATATTCATATAAGTTCCAGTCACCAATTTTTGCCCAATTTTGCCTCAAATATCTCATATACCCCCTGAATCTGCTCTTATATAATTTTTCGCTATTTCAGATGATTATTTAGTGTTTTAATCAAATCCACTGGTTTTCATGGCCGGATAAAGCACTGTGCTAAGTGCACCAGCTTAGGATAAAGCACTACCCAAGAATCTTCTGATAATATGGACCCTATTTTTATTACCAGTCCCTTCATCAGAGAGCATCCTCATTAGTTAGAAGATTAATCAACACATGCCCTTCGACCCATGGTAATATCCCTTTTACGGGGTGGGTTTGTTCCCGGGCTCAGCGTTCGTGACAACCATCCCGACTGCAACAATGGCCACGATCGAGATGAAAATGACAATGGTTATGACCATGATGCCAAAAAGTGTTTCTACTGCTACATCATCACCATCATCACAACCGCAATGCCTAAAGCTACCTCGACTAAAACATTAAAATATATCTCGACCGCGACCTAAAAGATGTTGTGACCAATGCAAGGCCAAGAAGTGTAGCCACTGATACTACGGTCACGACCGAGACAATAGTCTCAACCTCTATAGTTAAGTTGGTGCTCACCAAATCTGATCCTATAAATAGATGACCCCCTCCTACATTAGAGAGATCCCTTCCTCTTCATTACACTGCCAGGCTGCTGGTCCGCACCCAGCCAAGGAAGAAGATCATTTCGACCATCATCATTGACGCCTCTGTGGTGTCCTTGTTGTGCCGCCTCCTCTGCTCCATCAAGATTTACTCTCTAGCCACGAAAGAGGTTGGAGTTTAGATCTGCATCAACCATCACCCATCCACCTACCACTCCATCTCCTATGAGCAAGAGAACAATAAGGGAAGAAAGAAGGAAGGAGAAGATCATCCTCACCTACCTTTGGTTCTCTTCCACTCCTCCTCCATATTTGCCCCGTCATTGAGTAGAAGATCATTTCTCCACCGAGCCACAACCATTTTCTTCACCATAACCATGGTGAAATCTTCCCTCTCTCTTATTCTTTTTGCTTCTATCATGAGGAGCAAGTAGTCCATATCACTGGGGTGCGGGGACTAGCCTTGTTCTCCGTGCTTACATGTTCATTTTATAACATTCCATGACTTGTATATAACTTTCTATCTTGTTGTTAATCTTTTAATGCATGCTTTATGGATTCATCACTTGCCTTGCATGATCTACTATATTCTTCTATTGCAAGAATTTCAATACTTAGGATTTGAGTATCGATTAACATGGTTGATGCTTGGACAAGAACTTGTAAAGGGATATCTTCGGAGTGGTAAGTGTGTGATTTGTGGGTAACCAAACATCGAGCTCATGGAGATGCTTACGCAATCTCTATTTCCTAATGGATGGTTTTGCTTACTCCATTTGGGTAATTGTATCTTGCATGGATGTGTTTGTATGTGTAGCGATGATGAAACCCAATTCCACCCCAATGATTCCCATCATTAATCTAAACTTAGCTTTTAATCTTGCTCTTTTAATTTCCTTGCAATTAGTTTAACTAAACCCAAATCAACTCTTTGTTCTAAATATTAGTCTTAGTTGGACCAGAGTTAACTAGAAAGATTCTTAAAAGTGGTGTCCCTTGGGATTCAATCCTTAACTATACTATGATAAGACTCATCCACTTGCGGGAGGTACTATTGCATAAGGTTTGGGTAAAAACCTAGGGATTTCATCCCCAAGTGAATTTGTTAGTGCAGTAAAAACCATGTCACTAGGTCAAATGGAACTTTTTCATTCTAACTTATATGCTTCTTCTTATGTATATGTTTGGGTTGACATGAGTGTGACACACTCTTTTATCACCAAAGCGGTGATAAGTAGTTGTAATTTGCCTGTTTATAGTAGATCTAATAGTCTTCGGTTAGAAATCCCACTTGTTGATTCTAGTGAGTTGCGGGAGGTGTGTCCAACCTACATTATTTCTTTTTTGAGACGCAACATTCAAGTGGATCTTATGGCACTTTACGTGCATGGATTTGATGCGATCCTAAGGATAGACACCTTGCAGAAGTACAATGTTGTTTTGGATTGTAGTTCCAATGTGGTGAGGTTCTATGATGGAGTGTTTCTTGGATCTTACAATGAGATAGGAAGATTCTTCCTATGTCTTTGGTGTCGGTAATGATAACAGAGTGATTGATGAGACAAGGATGTGAGGCTTTCCCAGAACATGTTATTGATACTAAGGTGAGGAGTCCTAGTATTCAGGAGGTACCTATAGTGTGTGAGTTTGATGATGTCTTTCTTGAAAAGTGTCATGGTGTTCCCCCTCCTAGTGATATTGATTTTGAAATCAATCTTGTTCCTGTAACACAACCCAGAGAACAAGCACCTTATAGGATGGCATCGGAAAAGATGCAAGAGTTGAAGAAATAGTTCCAGGAGTTGAAGAAGTAGTTCCAGGAGTTGTTGGAGAAGGGTTTCATCAGACTGAGCACTTCCCCTTAAGATATTCCCATGTTGTTTGTAAAGAAGAAGGATGGTTCCATGAGGCTTTATATAGATTATCGACAGTTGAACAAGGTCACTAATAAAGAACAAGTATATGTTGTTGAGTATTAATGGTCTATTTGACCAATTGAGAGGTGCTACAGTGTTTTCAAAGAAAAATCTACAGCCATGATACCACCAATTCAGGATCAAGGCATATATCCAAGTCTACTTTTAGGATTAGGTTTGGTCACTACGAGTTTCTAGTTATGCCATTTGGGTTAACCAATGCACTGCCATATTTCATGGATCTGATGAATAGGGTCTTCAAACAATCTTTGGATCAGTTTGTGGTAGTGTTTATGGAGGACATCTTGATATACTCCAAGGATATCTAGCATCATGAGCAACATCTACACTAGACACTGATGTTATTAAGGTAGAATAGGTTTTTTAGCAAGTGTGAGTTTTAGTAGACTGATGTATCTTTTATGGGCCACGTCATATATGCTAAGGGTGTTTGTGTATAACCTAAGAAGGTGTAGTCAGTGTTGGAGAGGGAGCAGCCCAAGACACTGACTGAGATTGACAGCTACCTGGGTTTGGTAGGTTACTATAAAGGATTCATTGAGAATTTTAGTTTTGTAGTATTTCCCCTAACGAAGTTGATAAGAAAAGGTGCTCTTTTTGTCTGGGATAACAAGTGTCAACATGCTTTCTAGTTGTTGAACAAAAAGTTGATGAGTTCTCCAGTGTTAGTTCTATTAGATCAATGAAAAGGTTACATCATCTCATGTGATGCTTAGAGAAATGGTTTGGGATGTGCGTTGATGCAAGACAAGAATGTGATTTCTTTTGCTTTGTGACATCCTAAGAAACATGAGGAGAACTACCTCACACATGATATGGAGCTAGAAGTTGTGCTTCATGCTCTGAAGATCTGGAAGCAATATTTGTGTGGACAGAAGTGTCAGATCTTCATCAACCACACAAACCTTCAGTATATCTTCTCGAAGCAGGAGTTGAACATGAGGTAGAGGAGATGGATGGAGATGATTAAGGACTATGATTTTATGATAGACTACCATCCAGGGAAGGAAAATGTGCTAGTTGATGCTTTGAACAAGAAGTCTATTGGTATGTATGCCCAAAATCAATCATATGATATTTGTAATGGCATAAATGTAAAATGATTTGATTACTAATAAAAGGCAAGCTTCCAATTTATTATGTTTAGTTCAATTATGAGATATTGATGTAAAATTATAAATGTCTATAGAATAATATTACTCGATGATGTATGTCTTCATGTACGTGACTTGGAAGAATAAGATCATACGAATAATAAGAGTACACTCACGTATATATATACACACACACACACACACACACATATATATATATATATATATATATATATATATATATATATATATATATATTTGTGTGTATATATATATATATATATGGACACACACACACACACACACATATATATATATATTCTCATTATGACCTAAATCGGTTGTTATTGTGGAAGGTTGATAGACAACAATAACACATAAGATCAGAGTGTGAGTTGGTTGATGACTGAATCTCATTAGTCATAATATGGCAATATCAAACCAAGCACACATATACATGTTAGAGAACAGTGTACTGGACAAACCCACCATGATACTGGCACATGGAAACCACTACCATGGTAGTCATAGTCAGCTCTCATAGTAATGGTGGTGTTTGTGGTTCTTAGACCTAAAATCACTACACTCATCACATGTTGTTTGGTATGCTTTGACATCATCAAATGTAGTCTTGGAACATGGGTTGTTATAACGGTGATGATTGGGTGAATTTGACACATGGGGAATGATTGTGAGTGAAAGAGATGGGATTTGTCCCTCCTATAGGAGTGTGATATACTAGGTCTCTTGATTAGCAAGACTGAGAAATGCATGGCCATGCATATGTGAGTCAATATGTGATATTGATCTTACATATATCTCAGACAGTTTGCTCTGGTTCAAGAAACATGATTGAATGTTGAAGTGGGTGACTATTCCATTCCTCGAGTTCAATCTGGATATCAGAGACAAAGGAATTATACAAACACTATAACACCAAGAACTGGTTGTAGGTTGAAGTTGTTCCCCAACTTTCCATTCACTTGGGTAGCACTCATGTGCAACTAGGCACCACTCTTTGCTTGTGATGTCATAAGTTAGTTATGGACATACACTGCCAATGTGATATGGGACTTATAGGTCCACGCACATAGGTCTTAACCTAGAAGAGGAGTTTGATTATGATTAATGATTGGATTGATTACTAAAGTGTATGTTATTCAATTCACACAACAAATCAACTGACTAGATTGCCAAATGATCGGTTCAGTTGTCAAGCCAGTCGTTTGGAGTGTCAGGCTGATTGTATTGTACATTGGCTAGAATTCAGCCTGACTCGGGCTGCAAGACGCCCATCTCACTTGAGCGACAATATTGTCTCATGTGGTGTGATGAAACCATATTATCTGCACCAAATGACCTATTCAGGGGTTCAATTCAATTGCATCTAGGATTGGTGCTGACGTTATGTTATGCATTATTTGGAATTGAATTGTCAAAACATGTACAAAATTGGGAAAGTACCTGACGACAATCTGGAGTGTGCCAGATGACCTTCTGGCATGCAAGCTGACTATCTGGTGTGCTAGATGACTAGTTTGACTGGCACGTGATGTAAAATTTCCAACATTGTTACAAAAATTCAAGAACTTATGGTCCTTCTACTCCCACACAGATAGGGAACCCTAACCTAAACCCATCCTATATATAGAGGGGTACTCACAGCTTCTAGAGAGCAACACAAATAATTGAGAATCAATTTCTCTTACAATTGTTGTCCTCTCTATTTGTGGTAACCAAGAGGGCCCAAGCAAGTCCTACCCGACTAGGGAGGGATAGCTACAAGAGAGAACAATTGAGGACCATTGTTGTGGGAGAGCAAGTTTGTGACTAGTACACCAACAGGAGGGACAACTCCTTCATGTCCATTCTAGAAGAATGACATGAGTTCTAATCTCTATGTGGACTTCTCTAGAGGTGAGGTGGCCTTTTCTCATCTCTAAGGAGGATAATGTCAACCAACAGTCTATCACAAAAGGAGTTGAGGCAGATGGCGATGATCAAGGCTACAGTCTGTGGTGCAGGCCAGGAGGCACAGAAGTCAGTCAAGTCTTAGTGCAACTAGAAGACACTTGTGCATCTATAATGATGAGGAGAAGGTGTTGGACTTGTCTAGGACCAGGTATATCGTCGAAACCATCCTTCCCGTCTTATAGTTATTGACATGATCTATTGGTTTATGAGGGATATGGTAGATAAAATTTTTGTTTGTGTTGCCTATTGTGTAGTTGTATTTCCCTACAAAGTCATCTTTGTCAACATATGCAGACAATGCATAGTTACATGCTTTGGTATGTCACAAGTGGGACATGTTGGTGTCTCTTTGGCACTATAATGTTCAATTGAAGGTTTCCTTATTAGCAGGGTTGTTGGCATAGTTGCAGGAGAAACCTACATTGATACAACAAAGCATAGACATGCAAAAGGTTGATAATGTGATACAAAATATCAGTCTAGAGTTTGGTAGTAAGAAGTATGAAGGATTTCATGATTCAGAGGATGGGATAGTTTATTTTCATAATAGGACGGTTGTTCCAGATGGTAAGGGCCTGAGGAAGCTCATTCCTGGATGTATGTGATGCATCGTGGAATTACCAATATGTTATATAATCTAAAGGATCTATATTGGTGGCTAGGTCTAAAGCATGATGTGGAAGAGCTTGTTGATAGGTTTCTAGTCTATCAGTAGTTCAAGTAAGAGCATCAGATTCCTACAGGAATGTTACAGCCTTTACTAATATTGTAGTCGAAATGGGATCATATTACCATGGACTTTGTGGTTGGACTTCCTAGGACAAGAAAATGTCATGATTCCATATGGGTGATAGTTGATAGGTTGACCAAGTCAGGTCACTTCTTTCTAGTCAATACAACATACATAGTAGAGAAGTTAGCACAACTCTATGTGGATGTGTCGTACATAACAGAGAATTTAGTACAACTTTCCACCCATAGACAGATGGTCAGTCTGAGAGGACCATTCAAACTTTAGAGAATGTTTTGAGAGCATGTGTCTTGTAGTTTCTTAGCAAGTGGGATGTAAGCCTAAGTTTAATAGAGTTTGCCTACAACAAAAGTTATTGGAGAAGCATAGACATGGCACCATATGAAGTGTTGTATAGGAGGTGTTATCAATCACCTCTTTATTGGTATGTGATAGGTAAGTTTCAACTTTTGGGTCCTGAGCTAGTACAATAGACTATAGGAAAGATCAACGTGATACAACAGTAGCTGAAAGTAGCCCAATATAGATAGAAATCATACGTCGATAACCTCATAGACCGTCGTAGAGTTCCCAAGGTGGATATTGGGTGTACCTTAAGGTTTCCCCATAGAAGGGTATCCTGAGTTTTAGTAAGAAGGGTAAGTTGGATCCTAGGTATATGGGACCATACCCTATTGTGGCACATGTTGGGATGTGGCCTACAAGTTCAAGTTACCAACAAAGTTGCACATATTGCATAATGTCTTCCATGTCTCCAAGTTGAGGAAGTGTCATCTTGATACGAAGAAGTGTTCCAACTAGTAGAAGTTGAGTTGTTGGAGGATGTGTCGTATGTTGAGGGTCCTATGTTGATCTTGGATAGGAGAGTGAAGAAGTTGAAGAAGAAGGATATAGTCTTAGTGAAGGTTTTTTGGCACCACCTTGTCCTGGGGGAATCCATGTGGGAGTTATAGGATGATATGCGTAGGAAGTATCTATCTTTGTTCGCATAGGATTTTGGAGGTGAATTCCTTATTTGGGGTTTATGGTTGTAAGACCCCTGACCTTGCTTTATGGTTGAATATGACTGATTATCATAATTAGATGTTTAAAACTTAAATTAAGCCCTAAGATGTGCTTTTATATCATGTGACAAGCTTAAGTTTCAAATTTGGTCATGTTGGGACACTGTTAGAGCAAGTTATACATTTATATGCTTGTTTTGGGCTTTAACACAATTTACCCATATCTAGGGTTTATCTTGCAATTTTTCACATTCTTGTTGTACCTCACATGTTTTAACATCATGTTTGATGTAGATGTTCTTTAGGGGCCTTGTCACACCTTGGTTTGAGTGGTGACACCTTTTGTTGAGGTTACAGTTTGCTCTCATGGATGCCCTAAGACATGATTGACTTTAATTGTTGGGCCACCTAGTGTCCACATTCGCCAAGGATGGTATATTTAGTGTTGGTGGATGGTATATTTAGTGTAGGTGGTCGCCAAGATTTTTATGTGCCTTATAGTTTTGGTGGTCATCAAGATATCAAGAGTCGCCTAGGGTTGGCAGTCGATGAGATTTGAATTCATCTTGGTCTCCAACATTACCTAGGGTTGGCGATCTTTTGGTTTTTTGATCACCTTAGTCGCCAAAAACGCTAAATGGTCGATGAACTTTATTATTTTGGTTGTCAAGTGATGATCTGTATGGTCAACTTAGTTGCATGTATGAGATGCTTGCATGGGTGAGATGCTTTGACCTTAGACACATGGAAAACTTGACTAGACACCTCTACCTTCTCCTTTGCAACGACCCTGCCTCCCGGTAACACCCAATTAAGGGAGACCAAGAGGTCAGAGTCGTTATCCCAATAAATTGGATCAAAGGTTCAACAATTAATCAATAATAATAATGAAATTTTATCAACTAAACTGAAATCTGGTATAAAATAAACTTTGCATACTTTTTCAAAAAATTTAGAAGTCTACTTCTATCCACAGCTTGGATCTATTCTATCTAATCCTCCTTGTACTTTATTTCTTATTTTCACAATGTGTCACTTTACTTTTTGTTCATTCCAAGGTTGTACCTAAAATGCTGACAAACAAAACATCGGTCAGCATATAAGAATATGCCGATATGTGGGGACAACCAAAATTTCACAAATATGGCTAACAATCTAATTATCACAATCAAGGTAATTAAAAAGCCAATTTAAATTTTCAATGTGTCATTCTCCACCGCTTTTTCCCTAACCCTGGAATACCCCCTCTAGGGTTTCTCTTTTGCCATTGACTTAAGGCCACCTTCTCAATCCCGAGCTTGGTGCCTGGGGTCACCTCTTATGGTGCCCATTAGTCATGCAACATAGACCACCTTCTCATTCCCGAGCTTGGTGTCTGGGGTCACCTCTCATGGTGCCCATTGGTCTTCCCTCCTAGGCTTGACCTTTTTGCATCATCCATCAGGGTGGCATGTAGGTGCGAGAATACACACTTATTTTACAATTGTGATAATCATAGTTACTTTATAATTTGCAAGTATGAACATCCAAACTGATAGGTTGCATTCAATGCGATTAACCATGTGGAAAACCTTCGGGAAAACTAATGTGATTAACCATAATTAACCACATACCTGATTTGAAGATTTTACAGGCATTAAGCAATTCCAACCAAGAAAGCAATCCAAACAAGCAATTCAACAATCACATAATTCCTGAAAATAATGCATAACATCCAAGTGTCATTGTTTTATCCAAAACATTCTCAAGATCGACTTCGATTCCACCTTATGATTTCTAGGCCAACTTTAGGGTTTTATCCTTCATTATGCATTTATCACTTTTAATGCTCTTTTAATTCACAAACCCTAATTTCAACATCATGGGCACAATTGAATGTCAATTAAGTCTATTATGCCTCTTTTCATTAAAACTACCATCTTTAACCTTTTAAGTCATGACACGATCATTAACGTCAATTATCATGTTCAGGTTCCTTTCAATTGACATATCAACAAAGAATTATAGTTTGATTCTCAAAGGAACCCTAATTACTATGTTTCACATCTTCTAATTTAGCAAACCCCAAATTCACATTAATTCCACTTTTATACACTAGAAAATCCTAATTACCAAATTAAGGGTATTTATCCACAATTATTATAGTAACACTATTTTCATGCCTTCTAGATTGATTCTCATATTTAGATTCATTAAATCTCATAACTACCTAAATTAGGGTTTTTAATCCTTTTTAAAGCACTTTAAAAATCATGAAACCCTAATTACACAAGTTAAGAACAAATATCTCTTATGAGATCTCTTTCATCATATTTATGCAATTAAGTCAGACTTTGATTACTAGTATCCACTAAGTCTATCAAATATATCCATAACTAAGATTTAAGGCTTATATCTCTTTAAAGCATCACAGTTAACAACTTTAGGTACTTTCCAAATTAAAAGCAGAAATAGACTTTGATTATATTTTTATTGCATTCCTCGTGTTTTTCTGAGCAAGATTAATATATAATTTGTCTTCATTAGATCTACCAATCTATATATATTAATTTTGTAAGATTAATTACCTGGACACCAATAGCAGTGCGCCACATCAGTCCAACCGGCCCTTTTCTTCTTTTTCACGCAGACACGGTGAAATGTCTGTGGTATCCCCACCTCTTAGTTCTCGGCGTGTGGTCTCTCCAGGGGCTTGATGGTAAAATCCATCAACCTCTCATCTCCTACCTCACGAGGTCATGTGCGACAAGTAGGGATGACGCCCGGTCAACTCTAGGGTTGACCTTGCGATCTCGTCGCTCAACCTTTGAAGGAACGTCGCGTTCCTCTCTGCTAGATCCAGACGAACCTACCCATGCAGACAATTTCTCAACAGTGCACCAATTGGATGGAATCGGAAGGACCTCCATCTACGGTGGCACTAGAGGTTGCACAGAGGAAATTCAGGGAAGGGATAGCAAATCACAGTCAGAGAAAGGGTTCTGGGAGTCGTGCGAGGTCTTGCGATCATGAGGGAGATCTCAAAGGGGAACTCTATCCCATACATAAATGTATGGCTATAGAGGGTGACCAATGAGAGTCCTGACAATTTGGGGATTCTTCTAAAAAACCCCAAAATAGGTAAAACTTAGGGTAGGGGTGGTCGCACAGATCTCACGAATCCATCTAGCTAGTTTCCAAGTTTGCTCGCACACTCAGCTGCGAGAGATCCGCTTTGGAAAAGGCTACTATCTGTTCTCAACTTTCCTGATCTGTCCCGAGGTAGGTGATGTACAGACACCCTTGGATCCGTGATCCTCCGGACCACACGGGCATCCAACGGCTGACATTTCTCCCCTATTTCTTATTTCTTTTAAAACGAAGGAAAAAGGGTATTTAACAATGGAATCTTATGAAAATCATATCTCTCTCCTCATTTAATATTTTTCGGTCAAATTTTAGAGGAAACTCTATCTTGGCATTATCTACTCGTATATTAAATTTTAACCCAAATTCAAAAGAAAAAGTGTGTTCTATTCATATGCAAGTTATTTATTAATAAAACCAAATTTAGTGATATTTCCTCTTTCTTTTTCCATTATCTTATCATCTTGGATTCCTTAGACCTCAACGAACCCTAAAGGCACGAAATCCCATCTTGGGGAAATATTCCTTTGCCTTTTCTCTTATCCTTTATCTCTTTCTTACTTATTTATTTATTAAAAGATTTCTTTTCAAGGATTTCTCTTTATCTTTTATTTCCTTTTCCCTTTTTTTCTATTTCTTCCATTAGAAATCACATATAAACGAAATTTACTCCTTTGTGGCCATTAATGCCACCTTCTAGAGATTTCCATGTATTTCTCCATTATCTTGTATCTTTTTCTAATATTTGAACTTTTCCTCCTTTCTTCTCTTTTTTTATTCAATAATGGATTAATCTAATAATAGGAATCACGAAATTCCTTTCAAAAGGGATATTTGCAAAGTAATCCACTGTTTGAAGCAAAGCATACAACCTTTTCAATTAAGTCCAAATTCACAAAATCATTATTTTTCAATTATGAAAACAAATGCAAAATTGGGGTTGTAACATCCTTCCCCTCTTATAAGAATTTTGTCCTCAAAATTCCATCAAGCAAACTAACAATTCAGGATAAGACTTTTCCATGCCCGTCATGGCCCCTATGTGGCTTTACCTTATCCATGGTGCTTCCAAAGAACCTTTATCATCACATATTCTTTTCTCTGAGCTCTTTCACCTTGGCATCTATAATCCTCACAGGTGACTCAGGACATTTCAGCCTCCCTTGGGGCTCACTAGGTTCATTGCTCAGCACATGACTCGGGTACCTCACATAGTACTCTATATTTGACATATGGAACTCATCATATGTTACTTTATCCTTAGGGGTAAGGTCAAACATAACCTTCCCCACCAATCCATCTCAAATTTACACATGTATCGGGGACTCAGCTTTCTTAGCTATAGCTGAGAGGGGTTGAATTTTCATATCACATATTCTTCCACAGTGAACTGCATGCTAGTCTACTTTACATTAGCTCACGACTCATGTCGTCCTTGGGCTCACTTTTCTAGCCATTGCATGATCAAAGCAACTTCATCTACACACACTGTGGTTCTTTCTTGACCTTCGCGAGGTCCCTTTACCAACATCATCTTAATGAAGTGGTGACCGACACAACCTCCCTTACAGAGCTTCTTTACATTCTGATACTGGATATGGTGGTTATCATCACATCTTATAGAGGACAAGAACTGTCTCTATGTATCACATATGCTCTCATCAGACCCTCTAGTCTGGATGATACTAACCATTAGTTGGGGGTGATAAACTGTACTAACATCGAGTTCTTCATGTATCTACTTCCACCTTATGGAAGTGTATCTTTGGGTTATACTCAAGAACTTTTGAATTCACATCATGGTGTAGTTGAACCATCTCTCTTACTTGTAGTTCAACCAGATCTGTCTCCTGACAGTATTCTTCCTTTCTCATGTCATCTAGGTAAGGCGATCTACCATGACCCATATTGCATCTTGACCTTCCTTGGTCTAGGGGAGACTTACCACAACACCCATAGTGATGAACTCCCATTCCCTCTTGGGGACTCTTTATCCTCTATAGCAATACACTGGGTTACTAGGGTTCATCCTACACCTCGTGGCTTGCATGGCGACAAGCCACGCGCAACTTCATCTTAAGCATCCAAAGTAATACTGTCACTTACTATCTACATAGTACCACAGTGTATGGTGATCTTAAAATCATGATCTCCTATATGTCATGATTCCTCAAGATTGATTCCTCAGAAACCCTAAACCGCTCTAATCGGGGTTTCAACACCTTCTCTTCCAAAGAAGTGTATCTAAGGTTCAACCATCCTTTAATTGCATCAAGGCCTAGGCTGGCTAACCAAACAACTACTAATTTGTTCAACAGATCTCGTTACATCTGAGTGTTAGCCAAACATTTCTTCTTTATCAAACTTAGGGCTAACCTAACAGCCTCTTCTAGCCTCTAGGCAACTGCATTTCAACCAGAGCATCCATTACCACTTCACATCCTTAGGTGTTAGGTAATGTTGAAGACATACACCTCCATGTATTCTACTTATTATCTCATCTCAACTCTAAGTCTATCTTCATCAAGAGAACTTTGAGCTCATCCTCTTGGTTATCAAACTCAACCATATATAACTTGCAAATTCCACACAGCTCATGATAAAACATCCTCATAAGTTGCCTATCTTAGTTCTCTTGATGTTTGTAACCCATCCTTGTATCATTCACTCCACAAGGGTATGTTATCATCTCTGTCCTCATACCTCCTAGCAACGATCCAACTCACTTCATCTTTATCCTTGGTGTATGGCATGCGTATTGTCCTATCTCTCACTCCCATAACAAGAGGAAATAAACATTTGGTTGTAGTCCAAATACAGAGTTCTTCCCATTCTAAGAGTAGAGATGGTACATCCCACCTTGTCAGTACACCTTCAAATCTAAGTTGAAACGTGCAACATATGTCTCTACATCACAATCATCTCAATATCAAAGTTACTTCCATGGAAAACTGGTCTCGAACCCACTTGGGTCACCACACAATCCTTGGTCATCTCCTATAGGTTTGTAGGGTGCCAGAACTTTTGGGGTCATCCCTCTTCCCTTATGCATCCAGAGAGTGCCCTCGTCATCTGCCCTTCGGGTCCCATGAGTTCATGAAGGTGATCAATCTCCTAACCCATGGCCCTTAGACAATGATAGTTGTTACCTCCCGACCCTATGGTCATGTGCAACTAGGGAATTAGGCAACTCCTACTTCCATCAGTCTTATCCCTACCTGACCCTAGGATACACTTATGATTCTAATATAGTACATGTCCAACTTAGAACCTTACCCAAGCCTTCATCATCTCTCTCTGCATTCTTGTGTTGACTTTCATCCTTTCATAGGGGTCATGACGACCTGCCTACCTTGGTCAGGCCCCATACCGATTACCTCCATGGTAACACATCCACATGCACTTAGAGATGGTTATCTATGGGTCTACAGGTTCATTCTCATACCATGTACTTTTCACTTAGCTTCTCAAGATCCTATGAGACCTCTTTAGGTTACCTCAAAACTAGCAGAAATTGGTATACACCCTACAAAAGGGTCCCTCTCCCAGGATGGGAGGAAAGTATCTCTTTATAGAAACAAAGGTCACAAATGTCCTTATGTCTAGGGTTTACATCCACATGAGCATTCTTAGCCTTAGCAAGCTACTAAGGCACAAGCAGACCACCTACTAAACCATGCTAGGTCATACTTGTTCTCATTCCTCAACATTGGACCAAGAACATACCTTCCATGTCACCAACTTAGATGTGAGGGGTTCATCAAACATACCTTCGAATTAAGGGGTTTCCCTTTCCTCTAAACATGAGGAGTATCATGCTCGAATCTATAAAACTCAAATCTCATCATGAGCATCAGGTACACCACTTCCCTTGTTAGGCCTAGGAACCCTAGGTTCACTTTTTAGATGTCCAACTGCATGCTCAACCTTTTGACCATGAACCAAGTATGTACAAGGTATAATGTGCACGTCCTATTATCATTCCACTTGAACAACACTTCAGAGTGGAGTCCTCCTCAGGGACAACCAACAAGGTATAAGGCCTCACAACCTGTTACTAAACCTCTTCAGGGTCTAAGGAACTCTTCTTCCTAACTCAGAAGGTAAACACATAGGCATACCATAGGCACATAGGTACCAGTAGCCTCATCCTCTCTCTAGGGTTTGGTTCCTCTAAAGGCAACCAAGATATCATCAGTCTCTAGGGATCAAGCATGAGGCAACCGCTACCATCCACTTAGGTCACATCATCCTCAACTCCCCATTGTTCCTCATATCTCAGAGTCTAAGCTTCCAACCTTCTTTCTTAGGTTCTGCTCTCTCTCTCTCTAGAGCTAACCCTACAAATAGCCTTACTACTAGAGGTCCTCTCTCCATGAACGATCAAGCTCACAAGCATACCCCTACATGGGTGAAGCCTATGTTCAAACTTATGTTCGCTCAAGATTATCCATAGCTCCTCATAAGCTATCCATCGTACTCTCTTATCCAGGGTTTCAACCTACTGCCCGCACTACTGATGTAATCTGGGTGCATACTATGCCATGCTCATATAAGCCCATAGGGTTTCTATAAGTTCTTCACTAACCTCATCATTGAAGGAGCTATCCTTCACTTTAACATGCACGACCCTTTCCAGGGTTGGGTTGCCAAAGGTACTAGGTCATCCAACCTCTCATGGCTCATATGGGCCTCCAAAGGCATGTCCACCCACACACCTGGTCTACCATGACATATAACTCATCGTGTCATCTCTCTCTAACCACCACTTAGGGTTAGGGTTAGCATCATCCTCAAAGTATGTGACAGGTCTCTACTTATAATGGAGGTCTCTACCTCCAAGACTAACTCTCTCTACTCATCCTCCTGACAAGAAGGTCTAGCCTCATGTCTCTCCTGAGGGCATGACAACATATGTCATACGACCTAAGCATGTATCTATTCTTCAGTTTATGCTTAAACTATTAAGATTGTGTCCATGACATCTTATTTACATGCTTTTCATTAATTTGGTGGAGGATTCCTTAAACCTTATCAACTTTACCCGTACCTCAAAAGGGTGAGGAAGAGAGAGAGAAAAACCCTAAACCTTATAATCATTAATAACATTTGAGTTGAGAAGGGACGAACAAGATGAGAGAGTCATAAAGGTATCTTATTTCGAGTCAAATCCTGAGACATTGGCCAGGCAGTCAAACAAATCTGGGAGTCCTCGTATTCCGACTAGCGGTGCGGAGGAAAATATTGCTAGCCCCCAGACGTGATCCTTTTCTAGACACCTCTGTCTTTCAGAAAATCCTCTAATAACTCCCTCAGTTCTATGGAATTTGTAAAATATAATAATTATTAAAGATTAAATGAGCAACCTAGACTCTGATACCAAATGTAACGACCCCGCCTCCCGGTAACCCCCAATTAAGGGAGACCAAGAGGTCAGAGCTGTTATCCCAATAAACTGGATCAAAGGTTCAACAATTAATCAATAATAATTATGAAATTTTACCAACTAAACTGAAATCTGGTATGAAATAAAACTTTGCATACCTTTTCAAAAAAATTGGAAGTCTACTTCTATCCATAGCTTGAATCTATTCTATCTAATCCTCCTTGCACTTTCTTTCTTATTTTCACAATTTGTCACTTTGTTGTATGTTCATTTCAAGGTTGTACCTAAAACATCGAGAAACAAAAAGTCGGTCAGCATATAAGAATATGCCGGTATGTGGGGACAACCACAATTTCACAAATATGGCTAACAATCTAATTATCACAATCAAGGTAATTAACAAGCCAGTTTATGTTTTCAATGTGTCATTCTCCACTGCTTTTGCCCTAACCCTGGAATACCCCATCTAGGGTTTCTCTTTTTCCATTGACTTAAGGCCACCTTCTCAATCCCGAGCTTGGTGCCTGGGGTCACCTCTCATGGTGCCCATTAGTCATGCAACATAGACCACCTTCTCATTCCTGAGCTTGGTGTCTAGGGTCACCTCTCATGGTGTCCATTGGTCTTCTTTCCTGGGCTTGACCTTTTTGCATCATCCATCAGGGTGGCATGTAGGTGCGAGAATACACACTTATTTTACAATTTTGATAATCATAGTGACTTTATAGTTTGCAAGTATGAACATCCAAACTGATAGGTTGCATTCAATGCGATTAACCATCCGGAAAACCTTCGGGAAAACTAATGTGATTAACCATACATACCTGATTTCAAAATTTCACAGGCATTAAGCAATTCCAACCAAGAAAGCAATCCAAACAAGCAATTCAACAATCACATAATTCCTGAAAATAATGCACAACATCCAAGTGTCATTGTTTTATCCAAAACATTCTCAAGATCGACTTGGATACCACCTTATGATTTCTAGGCCAACTTTAGGGTTTTATTAGGGTTTTTGCCTTCATTATGCATTTATCACTTTTAATGCTCTTTTAATTCACAAACCCTAATTTCAACATCATGGGCACAATTGAATGTCAATTAAGTCTATTATGCCTCTTTTCACCAAAACTACCATCTTTAACCTTTTAAGTCATGACACGGTCATTAAGGCCAATTATCATGTTCAGGTTCCTTTGAATAGACATCTCAACAAAGAATTATAGTTTGATTCTCAAAGGAACCCTAATTACTATGTTTCACATCTTCTAATTTAGCAAACCCTAAATTCACATTAATTCCACTTTTATACACTAGAAAATCCTAATTACCAAATTATGGGTATTTTTCCACAATTATTATAGTAACACTATTTTCATGCCTTCTAGATTGATTCTCATATTTAGATTCTTTAAATCTCATAACTACCTAAATTAGGGTTTTTAATCCTTTTTAAAGCACTTTTAAAATCATGAAAGCCTAATTACACAAGCTATGAACAAATATCTCTTATCAGATCTATTTCATCATATTTATGCAATTAAGTCAGACTTTGATTACTAGTATCCACTAAGTCTATCAAATATATCCATAACTAAGATTTATGGCTTAGATCTCTTTAAAGCATCAAAGTTATCAACTTTAGGTACTTTTCACATTCAAAGCAGAAATAGACTCTGATTATATTTTTATTGCATTCCTCATGTTTTTCTGAGAAAAATTCATATAGAATTTGTCTTCATTAGATCTACCAATCTATATACATGAATTTCGTAAGATTAATTACCTGGAAACCAATAGAAGCACGCCACATCAGCCCAACCGGCCCTTTTCTTCTTTTTCACACAGACACGGTGAAATGTCTATGGTATCCCCACCTCTTATTTCTCAGCACGTGGTCTCACCCTGGGCTTGATGGTAAAATCCATCAACCTCTCGTCTCCTACCTCGCGAGGTCCTGCGCGACAAGCAGGGTTGACGCCTGGTCAACTCTAGGGTTGACCTTGCAATATCATCGCTCAACCTTCAAAGGAACGTCGCGTTCCTCTCTGCTAGCTCCGGACGAACCTACCCATGCGGCCAATTTCTCAGCAGCGCACCGATTGGATTGAACCGGAAGGACCTCTGTCGGTGGTGGTACTAGAGGTTGCACAGAGGAAATTTGGGAAAGGGATAGAAAATCAGATTCAGAGAAAGGGTTCTGGGAGTCGTGCAAGGTCTTGCGATCATGAGAGAGATCTCAAAGGGGAACTCTATCCCATATATATGTATGGCTATAGAGGGTGGCCAATGAGAGTCCCAACGATTTGGGGATTCTTCTAAAAACCCCCAAAATAGGTAAAACTTAGGGTACAGGTGGCCGCACAGATCTCATGAATCCATCTAGCTAGTTTCCAAGTTTTCTCGCACACTCAGCTATGAGAGATCCACTTTGGAAAGGGATGCTCTATGTTCTCGACTTTTATAACACCCTCCCTAGGGTAACATACATAACCAGCAGAATCACAGCCTAATCCCCAACATTATCCATAATGTGGGGTACTTGACATTTCAGGGAGGGATTGTCACAATCATGATATACATTGCAAAAGTATAGTTTACATAAACCAGCACAGGATCAAGATTACAATTTCTCATTCTCAAATCCTTAATAAGGTTCACATAAACAAATCTAACCAAAGAAAAGATCTAAAATATAGTTGGCACCCCACTGATGCTTTTCTCCTTAAATGGCCTTCTAGCTCCTGAGCTTGCTCCTACCTACGGGCATCACGCCCCCAACCATGAAATAAAACCAACGGTAAGTGCATTCAACATATGATAACATTAGTAAAACTTGAACTGAAATAAACATACATTTGAACATTTAAAAGACATGCATTCCCTTTTAGATCAATTTCATTTATCTTAACCTATATAAGTGTCCTCGGGTTTGCAAAAAGGTGCCTCTTCTCTTATGCACCGAAGTGCCTCTTAGGTTGCACCGAGGTGCCTCTTCTCTTATGCACTGAAGTGCCTCTTCTCTTATGAGGAAATTATATAAGTTTCATTTTTATCATTCTCTTTCTCTTAATGCTCTTATCTCTACTTTAAACTTTATTGGTAACAATTATCATTATGGTTCATGAAGGTGATATCATACATCATAAGCAACTCAAAACATATTAATCTTACTGACTTTAACAATTAGAAACAGTAAATAACATAAACATGACATTCATTTAAATTCATACATGCATATTAATTCGAAACAAGATAATTATATGTTCAATTGCATGGACCACTTACTTTTTCACTTAGAGAGTGAATTCTCTCTCTTCCTAGGTTGGATAAAACCCTAATCACATCCTGGGTCAGAGAAACCCTAATTATCCAGTTTGCAACAAATCTCACATTATTATACATTTTATTCACCAAACAAACCCTAATTTCCATTTCCTATAAAACCAACATTGGGCGATTCAAAATCAGACTCTGAAAACCACATATTCAGATTCCTCTCGAAAAACCATTATCACAACATATTTTTTCTCATTTGTCTGAGCATCGAGCGATTTATTATGAATTTATGAATTTGCACCAATCAAAATTTGAATAAATGTCATATGGGCAAATGAGAGCCCGCCATACAGGCGCGGGTCTCGCCTAGGTGGATAAGCGGTCAACAAAAGCCAAAATCTTGAAAACCCAGAAATACCCTTGCGACTGAAACACATCGTTAAATTGGCGGGGGTATTACGGTCATTGTGGGGCCTAGATTCTTCACCCCCCTGTCCCCCTTTAGCCATGGCGTCGAGCGCAGGCTCTGGAGACCAGTTCTCCAGCCCAACCTGTCACAGATGATCACTACCAGGTAGATAAGGTCCTTGGTGGTTCCCTCGTGTCAAGACGAAGACAACGAGCCATTGCTCGAGTCCAAGGGGTGCCGAGACACCAGGCGGCATATGTGCTGCCTTGGCTGGGCCGTCAGGAGTTCAGACCCCTCCAAACCAGTAGAAATAAGGGAACAAAAAACAACTGAGCGGGAGTCATTACTGGAGTTCGTCAAAGCCAAAGGCGCATACACAAGGCAAAAGGGTCTTGGTGATATGATGCACACCAGAAACCAGCGAGAAATAGGGGAAACGATCTGTCATGAAGGCCAAGACACAACAGGCGGCAAAACACCCAAAAGTGGTCGAGAATCATTCCAGGAGGCTCAACGAGGTGGAAGGAAGCGAAACCAAGGTCAGGGGTGTACCAAGGTGCCATGGCGTCAACCCGGCGATGAGCACCTTGAACCCTTCTATAGGGTGTTGCGTTTTAGGCAACCATGCAGCAAACTGAAGATGCGAGAGAGAAGGTAGAAGGTCTAGGATGCTCACCGCGTGCATAATTGAGCTGAGGTGGTCCGAGGAGGACAGGAGAACTCATGGTTGTCGGAAAAGGTACCTCGAGTAGGTTAGGGAGTTCGAGAGCGCCACGAGTCAAATTGGAGGTGGAGGAGAGAAAGACGGAGGCCGACGGTCCTTTTGGTAGCCTAGTCGGGCAGTGGGGAAGCCAATGGGGGCTGCTGTGCAAAATGGCGAGGAGAGTAGCGTGAACCCTAATGGGTGTTTCATGTATATAGCATGAGAGCCCACGAGCAAGGGCTTGTTTGGTGTGCGAGAGAGTGACGAATCCTAGGGAGAAGAAATCACGAGAAGAGAGTGATTGGAGAGAGAAAAATCGATAACGAAGTAAATCATCATGTCAGCGTCTCTCTTGCCTAAAAAGGTGAAGGAGGAAGATGACTTCTGAGCCGTCTGCTCCTTGATGGACGGCTGGCGATGCGCGCGTATATGGAAATAAGAATGAAGCGTGTGACAGGGAAATAAATCCCGCAACCATAGGGAAATCGAAGATATTAAATGTAAATCAAATCAATTACTAAACTTTCCCATTTTAGTTGGAGGGTCAAACAAAGTCCAAACAAGTCCAAATTTGGACCATTGACTAATTAAATGGTCTAGAATATTCCTAAACACTCAAATTTCAGTTTCCTCAACATTAAGTCTATGTTTTCTATTTTTGTTGTTTATCTTAACTTAAATGGACAAATTAAATAATTAATCGATATAAAAGTTTCTGTTGTGATTCCTTGTTCCAAATTACTAGATAGACATTATCAACTCCTTAAAATTCATTCAACACCTCTTTATTTCCCTTTTATACACTTTCTTTGGAGGAGAGAGAAAATAAGGGGAATATTACTTCCCTCCTTTGTTTTTGTAAAAAAAAGGGAAAGTGGCTTAATGATTCCAACAGAGTATATTTTCTCATATTTTCAAAATAAATGAATAAGGGGCATAATATTATTTCTTTTTGGCAAATTCCAAGAAGAAGAGAGAGAAAATGAACATTAGGGGTTTCATTTTGAAGTATATAAAAAGGAAAAGCATACTTATTGACCAAGTCTCTTATATTTTGAATTTCTTGCTTCTTTTCTTCCTCTTTCTGTTTCTCTTTCTCTTTCTCTTTCTCTCCCATTACTTTTAGATTTATTTGATAAAAGAAAAGGGAAAGACATATTATCATTATTGTACCTATTTGCAACACATTAATGTAAAAGAAATTTATTTGGAGCCCTTTCTTATTTCTCTTTGTAATAAAATTCTAGAAATAAAACTAATTTGGACAAATTGCATTAAGGCTCTTAATAAAATATTATTTATAGAAAACTACATAAAAGGTTTTATTTTACTCCTAAAAATAGGGATGCTACATTACTACCCACCTTAATTAAATTTCGTCCTTGAAATTTCGTTAGGCTACCCACCTTAGAAATTTTCATATCTTTAACATAAAACATTGATATACTCTCATTACCATGTAAAGCCATAGTTCCATACATTGCATGAAAGATAAAGTTCTGAAAAGAAAAGAACTATACTACTAGACTGTACTCAGTCTTATCATCCTCACTATCATCTACCATAGCAAAGATTCTAGCATGCCTGTTTTCCTTAGGTGCTTTGTTAGGCTCCTTCTGGAATTTGGGGCAGTTAGGCCTTATGTGGCCCATTTCACCACATGCATAGAAAACACCCGTTCCAAACTTGCATTCACCTAGGTGATATTTGGAACATTTAGCACATTGGGTCTTTGCATTCTGGTTTGCCTGCTGGTTTGGAACAGCTTCATCCGGTGCCTTCCTTTTCTCGTCATTGTGGTGGTTGGAGTTGTGGTTGTTGTTGTGACTCTCCTTCTTCCAAGCTCTTCATGGATGATCCTCTAACTCTAGGGCAGCATCTAGGGCACTCTGGAGTGTATGGTGTCCACGTCCCGACAAGGCAAAGCTAAGGTCTGGCTTGAGACCGCGAATGAACTTCTTGGTTTTGCGACTTTCATCATAGTCATAGTCGTACTTCTGTAGGATCTAAAACTTCATCGCATATTGGGTGATCGTCATGTCACCATGTTGACGTAGGTTCCGAAATTCTTCCTCCTTCTTCTTGATCATGGCCTCAGATATGTAGTGGTTTTTGAAGGCTTCATAAAAATCCTCCCATGTGAATGGAGGAGCATCAGCTTCATGAGAACCTAGTAGGTTCTCCCACCAAGTCCTAGTAGCACCCTTCAGCATATGCATCCCAAAATGGACCTTGGAGTGGTTGGGGCAGTCTAAGTCACGAAATTAATGTTCCATGTGCTGCATCCAACTCTCAGCTTTTCCCACCACATCCACCTCTTCCTCCCCAACAAAGGAGTCAGGCTTGATCTACAAAAAGTCGACTAGGGAAAGCTCGGGGATGACCCTAGGGTTGTCCATTTGTCCTTCTCCTCTTCCCATGGCAGTGGCTAGGGCTCTAACAAGGACATCAAAGGGAACCATGGGGGTTTCTTGATGTGGAGATCCTCATTGTTCTCCCATGCTAACAGATTCACCTTCATCTCCATCCATGGCTACCGTTCTGTTCTCACCTTTCTTCTTAGGAGCCATTACTGTGAAAAAGACATAAACTACAAGAGATCATGAGAAAAGCCTGGTGGCCAACCATATTTGGGCTCTGATACCATTATTGTAACACCCCTCCCTGGGGTTACATACATAACCAGCAGAATCACAGCCTAATCCCCAACATTATCCATAATGTGGGGTACTTGGCATTTCAGGGAGGGATTGTCACAATCATGATATACATTGCAAAAATATAGTTTACATAAACCATCACATGATCAAGATTACAATTTCTCATTCTCAAATCCTTAATAAGGTTCACATAAACAAATCTAACCAAAGAAAAGATCTAAACTATAGTTGGCACCCCATCGATGCTTTTCTCCTTAGATGGCCTTCTAGTTCCTGAGCTTGCTCCTACATGCGGGCATCACGCCCCCAACCATGCAATAAAATGAACGGTAAGTGGATTGAAATATTATAACATTAGTAAAACTTGAACTGAAATAAACATATATTTGAACATTTAAAAGACATGCATTCCCTTTTAGATCAATTTCATTTATCTTAACCTATATAAGTGTCATCAGGTTTGCACAAATGTGCCTCTTCTCTTATGCACCGAAGTGCCTCTTAGCTTGCACTAAGATGCCTCTTCTCTTATGCATCGAAGTGCCTCTTCTCTTATGAGTAAATTATATAAGTTTCATTTTTATCATTCTCTTTCTCTTAATGCTCTTATCTCTACTTTAAACTTTATTGGTAACAATTATCATTATGGTTCATGAAGGTGATATCATACATCATAAGCAACTCAGAATATATTAATCTTACTGACTTTAACAATTAGAAACATTAAATAACATAAACATGACATTCATTTAAATTCATACATGCATAATAATTCAAAACAAGATAATTATATGTTCAATTGCATGGACCACTTACTTTTTCACTTGGAGAGTGAATTCTCTCTCTTCCTAGGTTGGGTAAAACCCTAATCACATCCTGGGTCAGAGAAACCCTAATTATCCTGTTTGCAACAAATCTCACATTATTATACATTTTATTCACCAAACAAACCCTAATTTCCATTTCCTATAAAACCAACGTTGGGCAATTCAAAATCAGACTCTAAAAACCACATGTTCGGATTCCTCTCGAAAAACCATTTTCAAAACATATTTTTGCTCATTTTTCTGAGCATCGAGCGATTTATTATGAATTTATGAATTTGGACCAATCAGAATTTGAATAAATGCCATATGGGCCAATGAGAGCCCGCCATATAGGCGCGGGTCTCGCCCAGGTGGATAAGCGGTAAAAAAAAGCCAAAATCTTAAAAACCCAGAAATACCCTTACGACTGAAACACATTGTTAAATTGGCGGGGGTATTATGGTCATTGCGGGGCCTAGATTCTTCACCCCCCGTTCCCCTTTAGCCATGGAGTCAAGCGTCGGCTCTGGAGACCATTTCTCCAGCCACAACCTGTCGCAGACGATCGCTAGTAGGTAGATAAGGTCATTGGTGGTTCCCTCGTGTCAAGCCGAAGACAACGAGCCATTGCTCGAGTCCAAGGGGTGCCGAGACACCAGGCGGCATATGTGCTGCCTTGGTTGGGCCGTCAGGAGTTCAGACCCCTCCAAACCAGTAGAAACAAGGGAACCAAAAGCAACTTAACGGGAGTCATTACTGGAGTTTGTCAAAGCCAAAGGCACATACACAAGGCAAAAGGGTCTTGGCGGTATGATGCACACCAGAAAGCGGCGAGAAACAAGGGAAACGATCTGTCGTGAAGGCCAAGACACAGCAGGCGGAAAAGCACCCAAAAGTGGTCGAGAATCATTTCAGGAGGCTCAACGAGGTCGAAGGAAGAGAAACCAAGGTCAGGGGTGTACCAAGGTGCCATGGCGTCAACCCAGCGACGAGCACCTTGAACCCTTCTACAGGGTGTTGCATTTCAGGCAACCACACAGCAAACCGAAGATGCGAGAGAGAAGGTAGAAGGTCTAGGATGCTCACCGCACACGTAATTGAGCCGAGGTGGTCTGAATAGGCCAGGCGAACTCGCGGTTGTTGGAGATGGTACCTTGAGTAGGTCATGGAGTTTGAGAGTGCCACGAGTCAAATTGGAGGTGGAGGAGAGAGTGACGGAGGCCGACGGTCCTTTTGGTAGCCTGCTCGGGCAGTGGGGAAGCCAATGGGGGCTGCTGCGCAAAATGGCGGGGAGAGTAGTGTGAGCCCTAATGGGTGTTTCATGTATATAGCATGAGAGCCCACGAGCAAGGACTTGTTTGGTGCGCAAGACAGCGATGAATCCTGGGGAGTAGAAATCGCAAGAAGAGAGTAATTGGAGAGAGAAAAATCGATCATGAAGTAAATCACTGTGTCGGTGTCTCTCTTGCCTAAAAAGGCGAAGGAGGAAGATGACTTCTGAGCTATGTGCTCCTTGATGGACGACTGGCGATGTGTGCATATATGGAAAGAAGAATGAAGCATGTGATAGGGAAATAAATCCTGAAACCACAGGGAAATCGAAGATATTAAATGTAAATCTAATCAAATCAATTACAAAACTATCCCATTTTAGTTGGAGGGTCAAACAAAGTCCAAATGAGTCCAAATTTGGACCATTGACTAATTAAATGGTCTAGAATATTCCTAGACACTCAAATTTCAGTTTCCTCAATGTTAAGTCTATGTTTTCTATTTTTGTTGTTTATCTTAACTTAAATGCACAAATTAAATAATTAATCGATATAAATGTTTCTTTTGTGATTCCTTGTTCCAAATTACTAGATAGACATTATAAACTCCTTAAAAGTCATTCAACACCTCTTTCTTGCCCTTTTATACACTTTCTTTGGAGGAGAGAGAAAACAAGGGGAATATTACTTCTCTCCTTTGTTTTTGTAAAAAAAAAGGGGAAAGTGGCTTAATGATTCCAACAGAGTATATTTTCTCATATTTTCAAAATAAATGAATAAGGGGCATAATTTTATTTCTTTTTGGCAAATTCCAAGAAGAGGAGAGAGAAAATGAACATTAGGGGTTTCATTTTGAAATATATAAAAAGGAAAAGCATACTTATTGCCCAAGTCTCTTATGTTTCGAATTTCTTGCTTCTTTTCATCCTCTTTCTCTTTCTCTTTCTCTTTCTCTCCCATTACTTTTAGATTTATTTGATAAAAGAAAAGGGAAAGACATATTATCATTATTGTACCTATTTGCAACACATTAATGTAAAAGAAATTTATTTGGAGCCCTTTTTTATTTCTCTTTGTATTAAAATTCTAGAAATAAAACTGATTTGGACAATTTGCATTAAGGCTCTTAACAAAATATTATTTATAGAAAACTAAATAAAAGGTTTTATTTTACTCCTAAAAATAGGGATGTTACAACTTTCCTGATCTGTCCCAAGGTAGGTGATGTACAACCACCCTTGGATCCGTCATCCTCCGGACTACACGAGCATCCAACGGCTGACATTGCTCCCCTATTTCTTATTTCTTTTAAAATGAAGGAAAAAGGGTATTTAACAATGTAATCTTGTGAAAATTGTATTTTTCTCGTCATTTAATATTTTTCACTCATATTTTAGAGGAAACTCTATCTTAGCATTACCTACTCATATATTAAATTTGAAACCAAATTCCAAAGAAAAAGGGTGTTCCCTTCATATGCAAGTTATTTATTAATACAGCCAAATTAAGTGATATTTCCTCTTTCTTTTGCCATTATCCTATCATCTTGGATTCCTTGGACCTCAAGGAACCCTAAAGGCACGGAATCCCATCTTGGGGAAATATTCCTTTGCCTTTTCTCTTATCCTTTATCCCTTTCTTACTTATTTATTTATTAAAAGATTTCTTTTCAAGGATTTCTCTTTATCTTTTATTTCCTTTTTCCTTTTTTTCTATTTCTTCCATTAGAAATCACATATAAACGAAATTTACTCCTTTGTGGCCATTAATGCCACCTTCTAGAGGTTTCCATGTATTTCTCCATTATCTTGTATCTTTTTCTAATATTTGGACTTTTCCTCCTTTCTTCTCTTTTTTTATCCATTAATGGATTAATCTAATAAAAGTAATCACGAAATTCCCATCAAAAGGGATATTTGCAAAGTAATCCATTGTTTGAAGCAAAGCATACAACCTTTTCAATTAAGTCCAAATTCACAAAAATCATTATATTTCAATTATGAAAACATATGCCAAATTGGGGTTGTAACATCCTCTCTCTCACCCATATCCCTATATACCACCCTCCTATCATGCAAACAAACCCTTTGAGTCTTCTTTCTCTCTTCTTGCTCTTGTAACTCATCCCCTCTTTGTTTGTGGTGAAGGAAGAGCTCAAGGTTGAAGAAGGAGGCCGATCTTGCTTGCATGTGTACCTAGGGTTGGATCTACCTAGTTGAGGTCGTTTGGTGCTTCCTCGCTTGGTTTCTTGACCTTGATAAGTGAGATCTCCATCTTTTCCTTTGTTTTCCTATTTTCCTACCACCTTCTTCCATCTTCTTGGTGGAATCAATGGTGAAGCTTAGACTAGTGGTTGAAAATACCTTCTTTCTTGCCTTTTCAACCTAGGGTTTGCTTCCTTGTTGGAAGAGAAGCTAGCTCGACTGAGAGGAGTTCCCAAGCTAGGGATTCTTCCCCCTTTCCTTCTAGCTAAATTTCTTTTTGGAGTTTCTCCATCTTCTTTGAGGTGAGTTATAAAACTTTCTCCACGATTATTGTTTACTCTTACCTTGCATGTACATGATCTTTCCCTAAATTGTTGTTCCAAGTAGGAAGATGTATCTTTACCTAGGGTTTGTATATATATGGTGCTTCTTTAGTAGTGTATCTTCTTGGGTGAACCTTAAACCTTGTGCTGAATATTTCTTGATAATGGAAATTTTAGTACTTACATGCTTGTGTAAAATGTGGTTTCTCTCTCTTAGATGATGGTTGCTAATTGGGGTTTTGAACTTATCTTTCTCCTTATGAAACAACTTGATGACCTTTTAGATTATTAGTAGTTACCAACATGTTTTTGACTCATAGTGTTTGATGAGATTTTGGTCTCTTCGTGGTTGCCAAGATTTTCCTTATGTGGTCTATGAGCTTGATGCTATGTGGTCCCCATTGTTTTGATTTCTCAAGTTGGTTGCTAAGAATGTTTACACCATTAGTGGTTGCCAAGATGTTGAATACATGATGGTCTCTTAGTCTAATCTCCATATGGTCAATGATGTTTGATCTCCATGATTGGTTGCCAAGTTTTAAATGCATACGATCGCCAAATTTTGTATCTCCACCGGTCAAAAGGCTTTGGACCCTTAGTGGTCATTGAGGTTGGAACCCTAGAAGTCATTGAAGGAACCCTAACCCTAGTGGTTGCCAACATTTCTGGCATTTTGTGGTCTCGAACCTATTTGACTCTTAGCGATTGGTGACATCTCTCACCTTTAGTGGTCGATGAAGTTTATGATCCATGTTGGTCATTATGACCTTAAATCCTATGTGGTCAGTAAGGAATCTAACCCTAGTTGTCACTAAGGTACCTTTAACCTATGTGGTCGCTATGTTTTCCTGATCTAAGTTGTTGATGAAATTTCCTGATCCTATGGTGAATGGTTGAGGTTTACTTTATGATTTCATGCTTGATGGAGATGCTAGACTTAGGGTTTGCCCTGGAGTGTTGTTTTCTAACCCTAATTCAACTTACCTTGCTAGACATAACCCTAATATGAATTGAGAATGATGATTAAGCATACATAGCCTCCTTATGTGACTAGTATGATGAAGGATGTACTTTCTCTTTTTGTGTTGTTGTAACCCTAATTTGTTGTCATATGAATATCATAGTTCTTAAATGCAATGTTATGTTTAACTTATGGATCACATGTGTGGTGATGGTTGAAGAGCATTTGGTGAGGCTTGGAAAGATAATGATTTTCTTACAGGGAATGATGTGATGGTCTTCATGACCTTTGGGCATGTTTGAACCCTAAGTTAGGCGTAATCGACTTCATGATGTGACAAGGATTTGTATCCTGTAATGGTATTGTAATGACCTATTTTCAAATTAGTCATCTAATCATGGTATACTTGGATAATTCTATGCTTGACTGGATTGATCATTGTTTAAAGCTTGATTAATGATGGTAGCTTAATTTTGGTGTTTTAAGTCAAAAGGGAATCTTTTATCATACTTTAATTCACATAATTAGGGTTTAAGAATTCAAGACCCTAATCGGATAAAGTTAGGGTTTTGATGGCATATGAATACATAATTTGATAAGTATAGTGGTGTACTAAATAATTTTTAGAATTTTATATAAAACATTGATTTAGTTGATATTTGGATATGATTTGGATAACTCAAATGTGATAAATCTAGAAAATATAATAATTTTTTAATATTTCTATGATATGTTTGTCAATCAAGTTTTCCTAGGACAAACTCAAACTCAGTCTATCATGTAATCTCGCTAAAATATAGTAGTGTGGTAATTAATTTTTATCTTTTTACATCCAGTTGATGTCAAATTTTAATTGTAATTCTTAAAATCCATTATAGACATCATGTTAAATTTGAGTAATTTTTGGATTATGTATGATCTCTACAGAGAGGGGAGTCGGTCGAGTTTGTAACTCAACCAACCATGCTTTAGACTATAATATAGTTGTGTAGTATTTGTTTTTTTATTATTGGTAACTCTTAATGATCTAAAATTTTAAATAAAGCTCTTAAGCTCTAGGATAAACAAAATGTTAATTTCTCATAATTTTTGGAGGAAGTTTGACCTCTGAAGTAAATGATTTATGGTAACATTGTAATGACAAAAAATTCAACTGAAATAAGAGAAAGTATAATGAGGGGCCAATGTGAAAATTACCCAAGCACCTCAATTGTACTATATGATCAACCTAACACACTAGGATCTCTCATAATTTGTGATTCAATATAGAGTAATGAAACCCTAGAGATATAGGGAGAGTTAGGGTTTGAGAGGAGGAAGTGGTTGAATTGTTGATCTACGGTTTTGCTATCTGAGATATGATGAAATCAAGTAAGTTTAGCTTTTTTGCATGGCCTTTCATGATGATGATTCTCTCACATGTCAAGATTATATCCCTCCTCTATTTTTATTTGAAATCACATCAAATAATCCCCTTTTATCATTCTTTCTCTTCTAATCTCCATTTCTAGGTTTTCCAAGTTGAGAGGAAGAAGAAATGGATTCAGTTGCTAGAGTTTGAATGGATTTCTAGAAATTCAAAATTTGACCTACAATTCCAGATCTCTATCCCCCCTTCAAGCTCACTGTCACTCTTGCAAGCACGGGAGCCACCACAGGAGATGGGCCTATGTTGTATTTTGGAGCTTGTCCTCCTTCATTTTTTTCCCTCACCAGCACACATCCAGTAAGGGCGAAAGGGGACGGTCGAGTACCTGGTAACCGCAACTGACGCCCGACTATGTCTACTCCACCCTGACTGTCACTACGAGGCTGGGTGATCATCTATGGCTTCGGTCTCTCAAAATAATCGACGTTGTTTCACGCAACCTCCTTCTCGTCTGCTCCGGCGTGAGCCGCACTTCTAGCTACCGCCATGGACCTCAACGCCAGCAAGGAAAAACGTCCACCCACTACTTCTGATCTTCGTCTTCTACCTAGGCAAGGTCCACCTCATCGACTTCTTGTATAGTTCATAGATCCAAGACAAGAAGCAAAGCATATCCTCATAGTTATGGGCTTCCTTCTTCCTCCCTCGCTTCTTTGCTCGTGTGTGTCAGTAATCGTGGAGAGCTTGTGCTGGAGGATGAATTGTTCTTTATGTGTGGGTGACAGTTTGCTTAGAAGGAGGGATTATTCTTACTGTCTCAATAGACGAGGTGTATGTAGGCATGACTTCATGATTGACCCATGATCATGGACGTGGTGGTAATCTTTCGCGACCTGAATTTCTATCCTCACGTTCCAGTTGGACAAACAATATTCAGGTAATGGTAGGGCCACAAAGTATCCACGTTACTAATCTGTGGCCTAAATGGTATGGAGGTGTGTGTGATGCCTGAAGGCATTGACTTAGAGGCATGTACATATCTAAAACCTTGGTTCCAATAATAGCATTAACTCTGTTCCAAAAACACTAAAAATAAAAGTAATTGTATCGCCATATTCAAACCTAGATATCTTCTACTAGGAACATTGAAATATTATGAAACTTTACCCATAGCTTTATCATAACTCAAGCTGCATTCCAACCAATTTGGTGTCAAAACTCAACTATTTTACTTGTCCATAAAATACTTCAACTAGACATAAGATTAGGGATCTTAGTCATGATACCAATATCGATATCATCCTTATTTTACCGAAACACTTGAAGCTCTTCAAAAATAACTCAAACACAATCTTGTGTCATCATACACTTAAGGGTTCCAAAAGTTCATTCCATCACATCCTACATACCTTACAAGAAATTTCATCCTCAAAATTAAGCCAAAAAAAGTCCAGTCTATCACATCATATACATCTTAAAAGAAACTTTCGTCCTCAAAATTAAGCCAATCTCATACTCTAAGGGTAACAACCAAAAGGTCTCAAGCCACATGTATGGATCCACTTTAAATGCAACATATCCAAAACAGAGCCCCCCCAATCATATCCAAACCACTATTAGGAGGTTTTTAAAACATCTAGGGTGAATCACCCCACCAAAAAAAAAGGATTGAAACAAGGGTTTAGAAACTCTAGTTATGTCATGACATATCTCATAGGTTAGGGTTGCATCCTTATCTTTACCCATGCATTAGGGTTCCCACATCATATTACCATGTTCTAAAGGAGTTAACTAAAGTTAGCCCATTATATCAAGGTGTCATCAACATTTTATTGAGCTAATTGTTGAACATGTTCAACATTAACATATGCCTTTTAGAAGGGAGTTAACTATAGTTAACCCACTTTATCCATCTAGATCATATCAAGGTGTCATAATCATTATGTTGTACTAAATGTAAGACTATATTTTTCATCTTTATTAATCACTAAGATTAACACCTCATGTAACATGTTTCATCCATATGATCTTATTTCATTTCTCATAATAAATTGCAACATTTACTAGTGATTTCATCACAAGATCAACCAACAATTTCACATTATCATCATTATTCATGTATATGGTTAACCATTTATGCATTGAGATTTATTAAACCATCTCTAGGTATTTCATAATGACATGTTTATATATCATGTCTAGAGATTAGATCACATCCTTACATATGTTATATCATGGTAGTGCTTAAGCAAACTTATACAAGTAGTCAGTCAAACATATATCAAAACTTTATCTAGTCCAATTAAGGTTCTCCTAACCCTTATAATGAGGGTACTTCCATGCTCAGTCTCTCTGAGCTCACTCAACTCAATGAGTATCACATATGCATATAATTTATCTTCCCTCTCTTTGTCTAGGGTTCTCGGATTACCTCATTGGCACTAGTGATAGCCTTACAAGCTCTAGTCACATAAGCACAAAATAAAACATGCTATGACATACTCTTCATAGATCTCTTTCCATGACATATGCTTACCCAAAACTCTCTTATATATGCACCACTAGAGTCCTATAACGAACCACCAACCTGAAATGAGGCTTCCCAAAAACTAACACATATTTACCTCCTCTAGGGTCTTGGGACTCACTCTCCCTCACCCAGATGATAGGTTCTCATACTCATATTCACATATGCACATATAACCAGCCCCTTTCTGACTCTAGGGTTTGGTCTTACCAAGGACATCTAGGGTTCAAAAAAAGTTTAGGAATCATGCACAAAGCAACTCAACTCAATCACTCAGGAGTATTCTAGTTTAGGACATATCATATCACAAATTTCTCATCATTCTCATATCTTGGAGTTTAGGTTCTCTAACCTTCTCCCAATGGGTCTAACTCTCTTTGGAGTTAACCCTAAAACTAGTACCAACACTAGAGGTCCTCCCTTGCAAAAGAGCTTGAGGCTCATGTTGACTCTCATCTTGTTGTAACTTAACACATCTTATCTTATCTTATAAAAACATACATACATCATCAAAGCCTATCTCAAATCCTCAAATTGAACTTTATTCCTTAACGACAATATTGATCATCATAAACCATCTTATATACTCTATATAAGACTTACATCATCATCAAATCTTATTTCATCTATTCCATCTATCACATATTCCAGCAAGGCTCTAGACATCTAATCTAGAACTACTCTATCTTCTAGACTGATGTCATTCACTTTCATGTAGGTTGCATGACCACCTCCTACTCGTACATGTGTAGGGCCACATTTTTATAATACATATATAATAAAATATTATATAGTTTTTCTCCGATAAAACATGCGTCAGAGAAAACTATCAAGGTTCGATCCGGTTGGAATCAAAAACTAAATCTAGAAAATGAGTGCCCCACACAAAATAGAGAGTACTATGTCATGGAAACTAGTGAAAAGGGTGAGAACATGGTGTAGGCTGGTGTAGCTACTCTAGATAATGATCTCCATATGTCTAGGGTTTCTCTTCCCTTGATGTACGTCATTTCTAAATAATGCAACGTCCCATACCGCTGCACGATAAGAAAAGAACAACATCTAAGGACTTGCTATACAACAAACACAAGTCTAGACCTAGTTCAAAGACATCTAGGTGCTAACCTAAAGGCTAGGTCAGATCTAATCTCTATAAGACGACTAATCTAACCCTAAAGTGTTAAGTTCAAGGTTTTTTTTGAGTTGTAAAATGAGAAAATATCAGGTTTTGCTATTATTCATGCTCTAATACCACCTGTGATGTCCTCAGATTTTCTAAAACATAATCTAACGTGTGATGTCCAAATTGAAACCGTCACCTCAACGAGAATCCCAATTTGAGCACCACACACTTGACTAAGAAGAAGAAAATCAAGGGAGTTAGAAGGAAACAATCAGTAGCAAATGCACATGAACAATAATAAAACCATACAACACATGTTCACCATTCAACATATAATTACATAATGAATTGTTACAACATTTGATATTACATATTGAGCAACAAATTTATATATATACATGTACTACCACTAAACAACAAGATCTTAAGACAACAGGTCCACCTATACATTAGCTCACCACACAACTCTCAACTATCATGGATCTTCAAGAGCATAACCACACCTAAAAAAAAGATTACATGTAGTACACATCAACACAATATTCAAGAATATTGTACTGAGTACGCCTACGTGTCTTTTATATACCTCTCATTATATCTTAGCAATAAGATAAAATTAATACTTGGTAGCAATAAACAAATACAAGAAAAGCATATAGTTGCGTAAAAGATGTTCATTAACAAAAGAGAAAACTTATATTTTAAGTACATTTCCATCATATATCTCGTACATCTGTCACCAAGGGATTTGGTATTTTTAGGCCTTAAGATCTACTACCAAAGAGTTTTAGATCATTATGCATGTAATCTACTACCAAAGAGTTTGAGATCACTAATGCATTAAGGCCTTTATGATCTACTACCAAAGAGTTTGAGATCATTATACATGTGATCTACTACCTAGGAGTTTGAGATCACTTTCCAAGCATTGTACTACCAAAGAGTTTAGTGATATCATATGATGGATCACATATCTTATGTTTCATGTGTTCATAGACATAAGTATGGTAAACTAAGCAAGATATCATACAAGAACAATCATTTCATCTAATATCATATGCCAAGTATTTTACTACACATATAACACAAGCATATAGTATAATAAGCCAAGTAAGAGGTAATGGCATGCCTTGATCATAGATATACTAAACCATAATCATGATGTCATCTATATCCTTGGTTAACCCTGATTAAGATAAGATCACATACTATCATCAGGTTCACATCATCTTCCATCTCATCTTAACCCTAATCGTGTTCATTAGGGTTTGCTTAGTTCGTTAGGATGTGTGCATCATTACTTGCATTCTTATCTTAGAATTATCTTACTGATGTCATTTTTTAGATTATAGTTCATTGTCTGAACATTGGGTTCCATATCCTTTTTGTGCACATATTAACCCTAGTTTATATATATTATTCAAATTAGGGTTACAGCCAATGTATTAAGGGTCATCTTCATATAATAGGGATTTCATGCATTTAACTGATCTAAAAATTAAATCTGATGTTCCATATACTGATATGAGCTTACTCTGTAAATTTCATCATTTATTGAGCATGTATGTATTTATTACATTTATATTTAAGGTTATTAGCACTAAATAACCATATGAAGCAAATTACATGATTTCGTGCATTAACATCATAATATCAGACCTAGAAAGTATTATAAACATAAATATAGATTTACTGGTATTTTCTCATAATTTTAGAGCATCGTTTGATATTTATTATCCATCATATGAGCATTTCACATCTTTCATGATATCACTATTATTAGTGCATCAAAATCCTGAAATTATGATTGTACAATGTTCTACTCATTTTTATGAGAATTTAGATATTTTATTAAAATTTTCTGATCACTGTGCTATTTTCTACGAATGATCTAAGAACTGGCTATTTACTAAATTATTTACATGATTGGGCCATTTAGATCTCGACACATGGCCACTGGGAGGCGCTACTCCTTCTCCTAGCTTGTGTTGGGCCGGATAGACTCTTGAATGAGCCACCCGATTTCGGCTTATTGAAGGCTAGGTCTAGTTGGACCTGTCTCGTTTCCCTTCTTTCATTCTCCCGTTTCTCTTTGCGTCGGCATTCTCTCCTGTTCATCTGCTTCACGAGCCTACCGCCTGGCCGCCGCCGTGAGGGTTAGTCCCGACATTGATAGTTTCTCCTTGCATGATGGGAGATCTCACCGCCACAGCCACCACCACCCAACCTTCCCCCAGTGAGGAATCAACCACTTCCAAACCTCCTGGGCCACTGCTGAGATTCCAGATCTCTGTCCCCCATTTCAAGCTCGCCGCCGCTCTTGCAAGCACGGGCGCCGCCGTAGGAGATGGACTTGCGTTGAGTTCTGGAGCTTGTCCTCCTCCTTCATTTTTTTCCCTCACCAGCACACATCAAGCAAGGGCGAAAGGGGACGGTCGAGTACCTGAGAACCGCAACTGACGCCCGACTGCGTCTGCTCCACCCTGACTGTCACCACGAGGCTGGCTGTTCGTCTGTGGCTTTGGTCTCTCAAAAAAATTGACGATGTTTCACGCAACCTCCTTCTCGTCTGTGAGGAAAAACGGCCGCCCACTTCTTCTGATCTCCATCTTCTACTCAGGCGAGGTCCACCTCGTCGACTTCTTGCATAGTTCATAGATCCAAGACAAGCAACGAAGCATATCCTCATAGTTTTGGGCTTCCTTCTTCCTCCCTTGCTTCTTCGCTCGTGTGTTAGTAATCGTGGAGAGGTTGTGTTGGAGGATGAATTGTTCTCTCACTGTGGGTGACGGTTTGCTCATAAGGAGTGATTATTCTTAGAAAAAAAAACCCAAATAGGACACTTTTCTAAAAAAAACATTCCCAACTTATTTCCCAAACTAGCACACTTTCAGACTAAAACGCCACACTAGTTGGCGTTTTACTGTCTCGGAAATCAAAAGCGCTACTTTATCTGGCGTTTTCAGGCTGGCGGAGACAGAAGCGTCACTTTATTTGGCGTTTTACGATTGCCGGGGTGAAAAGCGCCACATAATCTGGCGTTTACAGGAAAGCGCCACATAGGTTGGCGTTTTAGTGTAAAGCAACACATAATGTGGCGTTTTATTATTTGGCGTTGTATCTGTCCTTAGCTCTTGCTCGATTCAACCAGCACCACTTGCTTTGGGAGCGTCACTCTCGTACTGTATGTGGCCGCCGACGGGGACTCCTCTCGCCTTCCCATAGCCTCACTATGCTGCCGCTGATCACGGTTCGGTCTTGGTACGCATACCAACCAAGGTTCCCCTTCCCAATCCCCACCTCAGTCCACCGTAATGCCTCCTTAGCAACCCACGATCCAATTGTCGCCCCGTCGTCGTCCATACCCGTCAGCTCATTGCCTGAAAAGGCGACTCCCACGTCTCTTCCATGCGAGCTGCTGGTTAGGCCTCCTCTTGTGACGGCATCTTCGCTGCCTGCAGCGTCTTCGTCATCCGCGCCAAGAAAACTGTTATTGATGTCGGGCACTATGAAGACCCATTTCACCTTCCGGCTGCTGCTGCGCATGAACGGTTCGTGTTCCCCAGCGAGCGCAGGCAACTGGGCTTGTGCGGTGCCCTTCGCGTCAGCACATGGGGATGTTCGGGCGGCTGTGACAGCTTCGGGTGATGATGCTGTCGCAGGGAGAGGGAAAAGAGTGTTGGGCGGTGACGTGACAGTTGGTACCGCCAAGGCGACTCCCGCCACTTTGGCCGCTGGTGGGGAGGACGCCTGCCAGAGCCAGACAACGGCGGTCGTGGCGACGGCTACAAACGCGGCCCAGAACGGACCGACGGCTAAGGCGAGGCCAAACGGAAGGAAGACCGCAGCCTCAAGCTGCGGCAAGGACTTCGGCGAAAGCATCTGGCCGAGCAGGTCCATCGTCTGCGTGCCTCGAGTCCTTGAATGTATAATGCAGCAAATACAACGTCAAATAATAAAACGCCACATTATCTGGCGCTTTAGAGTAAAACGCCAACCTTTGTGGCGCTTTCCTGTAAACGCCAGGTTATGTGGCGCTTTTCACCCCGGCAATCGTAAAACGCCAAATAAAGTGGCGCTTCTGTCTCCCCAGCCTGAAAATGCCAAATAAAGTGGCGCTTTTGATTTCCGAGACAGTAAAACGCCAACTAGTGTGACGTTTTAGTATGAAAGTATGCTAGTTTGGGAAATAAGTTGAGTGGGTGCTATTTCGGTAATTTTTTTAGAAAAGTGTGCTATTTGTTTTTTTTTCCTTATTCTTACCCTCTCACCGGACGAGGTGTATGGAGGCACGACTTCGCCATTGACCCACGATCATGGACGTGGTCCCCTAGGATTTGCTGGTCCTAACTTAACAAGGAGCAGGCTGCTAAAATTCCAACCCTACCATTCAATGGGCAGGGACACGTGTATGTTGATGGGAGGAGTAGGCTGCTCCTACTAAAATAAGGAATAGCAAATCCAATCTCGACGTGGTGGTAAACTTTTGCCACCTGAACTGCTACCCTCACGTTCCAATTGGACAAATGGAATTCAGGCCATGGTAGGGCCAGAAAGCATCCACGTTACTAATCTATGGCCTAAATGGTATGGAGGTGTGTATGACACCTGAAATCATTGACTTAGAGGCATGTACGTATCTAAAACCTTGGTTCCAATAATACCATTAACTTTGCTCCGAAAACACCAAAAACAAAAGTAATTGTCTCACCATATTCAAACCTAGATATCTTCTACTAGGAACATTGAAATATTATGAAACTTTACCCATAGCTTTATCATAATGCGAGTTGCATTCCAACCAATTTGATGTCAAAACTCAACTATTTGACTTGCCCATCAAATACTTCAAAAAGACATAAGATTAGGGATCTTAGTCATGATACCAATATCGATATCATCCCTATTTTACCAAACACTTGAAGCTCTTCAAAAATAACTCAAACACAATTACTTATGTCATCATACACTTAAGGATTCCAAAAGTTCAGTCCATCACATAAAGCTAGAACTTGTATATAATGTTGAAAATGTGATGAAATGCTGAAGTATAAGCTCTAATACTTACATTGAAGATGATAAGCCTTACTAATATGATCTAATCCTAAAAAATCTATTTTAGTATAATTTATGGAATAATGAACAGCCCTCACATGAATGTGGGTCCTTTTATACAAGGTACATAACAATGAATCGTGAAGGATGATTAGATATTATGGTGTAAGAAGATGTAACCTAAACCATTCTTGTAAGATAAAGTGAGTAGTATAATATAGAATGATCATTGTTGATTATAATAATGACATTAGAAGTGAATGACATGGTACACTTATCTAAAAATAAGAAATGATATGAAGAAAATGTTCTGAATGGTGATGGCAAGTTAAAGATGAAACTCATGAAGTTTCTATGATGAAGTATTTAATATTTTATTTTAATTACATGTGAATTAACCCAAATTGAATGAAATATAATAAAATTGGACTTTGATGGATGCTAATGAGAAGAGAAACATTGTATATCAAGTGAATTAAGAATGATTGGTTTAAATAATGTAATGAATATGACATGAAAGGAGTTGAGATTAATGAAAGTGAAATGAACGAAAAATATAAGAATTAGTAGAAGAATCTAAGAACATAACTCAAACCCTAAAACGATGAGTTAGATGATGCTAATGACTAACAATATCAAATGAGGGGTTAAGGAATTAACATAAATGTAGTTGAATTCAATTATAAGATGAGGTTCAAACATCTGAGTTGATTTACAAGAATGTATTCTTTGATTGTGATTATTTGATAAAATATTTTACTCTAAGAATGGACTATTTCAATGGACTTCAAATGATGTTCAACATGTTTTGATGAGTAACCCTAACTGAAGAATGTGAAATAAAAGTAGAAGAGAACAAAGTGTGTTATTCATGTATATGCATGAAATTTATTTACATGCATTGAAATTGGATGGAATAAGTATATGTTGTACGATAAATCTATTCTGAGTATGATGCATGATACAAGATATCTATATGTTGTTACCATTGCTAGTTCTAATGCCTCTGTGAATATTTGTTAAGAATTGTGATACAAAATTAACTTATAAGAAATATGTTGAAATTGAATTCAGTATGCACTGCTTAGATTTGAGAAACCCTGATGAGGGTAAATGCTGCATAATGAGATTATGTCTTGGGTTGAAAGCCCACTTATGATGATAAAACCCTGATGGGGTAAATGTTGCACAATGAGGTTATGTCTCGGGCTGAAAGCCTACTGATTATGATAAAACTCTGATGGGGTAAATGTTAGACAATAAGATTATGTCTCGGGCTGAAAGCCCACTACTGATGATTGCTATGAGATGATGTAGAAGATAGGAATAATCATGTGTTGCAATATACAAATTTATTATGCTTCTTGCTTTAATCATTGTCTTTCTTGATAAACTTAATGTGTTTCATGTTATTCTAGTTACGTGAGAATACATACATATGATATATCACATTTTTAATTCTTTCAAGATGAGCAAAAGAGATTAAAAACAAGTGAAATGATGAAACATCTAGTTAGGTGCATTTAACACCATGAGTATTTTCCCGAAGAACCACAATGGGGAAACAAAATGGATCTCTTTGTTGTATTCGAGGAATTATGAGAAGGATTTTTGAAGTGTGGATTGAGACCTTAAAAGTTAGAGCACCACGATTTAGCACTGAGACATCTACAGTGGCTCTGGCCCTAAATCCTTATTGTGGAAGTCTATGTCTATGAGGAATAGACTCTGATCAAATGAAATATCTGACATGTGATAATATGTGAAATGTTGTGATATGTGATATATTGTTTTGTTGGTTCCTATCTTGTATACTCAAGATGAGGATGTGAGCCTCTTTAGGCAACCCTGAGGTGTCCACTGTCTATTGTTGATATCTTAGGGTGGTCGGCTAAACCTTGAGATAGTGACAGTGAGTCACTGACACGAGAATAAGGTGTGGTAACTTTTACTTAGTGAGGTACACGCCAAGTAGTTTCAGAGCAAATGAATAAAAGATATCAAGTCGTGTAGAACATGATTTGAATGTTTGATTCATTCTTTGCACTATTAGATGATGATTTACCATTTATTGATTATGTTTCTTGTAGTGGAAATTAATCATTTAGTTATAGAGATTATTTGTACATAATATGATTTCTCTTATTGACACATAGCAAATATTGGTATTTCAATATCCACTATGGATATGATTTAGATTGCTTGCTATTTGATAAGCACTATTTGGTAGACATGTCTTATGTGTAATTCAACTTTAGGACTGCAAGATGTGTTCCTGGTCCGGTTGGTGAAATGTCACAAAGATGATTATTATTATGTATCTATGCAAAATGCTTAGATCTTGACTTACTACTCATTCCAAAGGATTGTTAATCTAAACTATGAAGTATCTATTGATTTGTTCTTGTACATGCTCTAAAAGATGTTAAAAAGTTATGATTGGTTTAAGTGATTACCTTATCTGTTTGATTATATTACCTTTGTCAACTAGATTTGACTCATGCTAGAACTATCTGCTAGACTTTTCAATATCTACAAGTTTCTTTTTAGTTCATTATACTTAATCTGATGTTGATACATGTACCTAACTTAAGTGGGAGGTATCTATTCAAAGGGCTCTATATGAGTCCCATGAGGTGTTTCAAATGTTTTTAAGTATAATGCTATCCAACAGAGAGGTCATGACAAAGAATATATAAATAGCATAATATAGATAGATTAGAATGTCCTTGTACACTCTCTTTCCTGGGATGGATAGTATGCAAAGTTATTGATTCATGTACATGTATCTATTATAAACTGAACTGCTCATGAGCCATAAGATTTGATTTTGGAATTGATAGAGTTAAATATGATTTGTGATATCTTATTGTGAGGTCCTCGATGTGACACTAGTCTGTGAAAATTGTGAAGAGAGAAAAAGACAAAAAAATTATTTGTGTTTTTGTATATTTTGTTTTTTCTTAGTCAACAATGAAGTTTTTTGTTTAATAATTGAGGGTTAATTTTAGGGTTTCTCACTAATGGTTGGAATTTATACTGATCAAAAGAGAGGTCACGACAACATGGTATCAGAGCCAAGGTTAGATGAGTCTATAGGGACAATAGGATCTAGGACTAAATGATAATGTGGATGTTGAATATAACCTGAATGATGTGCATACTAACTGAACTCAGTATCCAAATACTCTGGCCAAGTATTTGGATATTGAGATATGCTAGTATGGAGCTTCCAACTTACTTCTTTTGGATTCCCTGACCAAGTATCCAGATGAACATAGTTTGGTAAGTATGATAAGAAGCATGATGAAAAAAAGAATGGTGATAAATTGGTGAAAGAGAAAAGGATTTTGTAATTCAATATGAAACCTAAGGCAAGCAAGAAATTTCAAATAAAAAATGAAAGCCTAATGTGTTGGTATGTATTCCCAGAGAGCTGAGCATATGATGATTGCAATGCCATAATTTGTAATTGATTTGATTAATAAATAAAGTCAAGCTTCCAATTTATTCTATTTAATTCAATTATGAGATAATGATGTAACATTATAAATGTCTAGAGAATAATATTACTCAATGATGTATGTCTTCAAGTACGTAACTTGGAGAAATGAGATCATACGAATGTTAAGAGTACATATATATTATCATTTTGTCCCCGATCATTAGTTATTGTGGAAGCTTGATAGACAAGACCGGGACATAAGATCAGAGTGTGAGTTGGTTGATAATTGAATCTCATTAGTCATAATATGGCTATATCAAATCAAGCACAAAGACTCATATTGGAGAACAATGTATCGGACATGCCCACTATGAGGCTGACACATGGAAACCATTACTATGGTAGTCATAGTCAGCTCTCACAGTGATGGTAGTGTTTGTGGTTCTTAGACCTAAAATCATTACACTTATCACATGTCATTCGGTATGCTTTGGCATCATCAAACGCAATCTTAAAAGATGGGTTGATATAAAGGTGATGATTGGGTGACTGTGACAAATGGGGACTGATTGTGAGTGATAGTGATGGGATTTGTCCCTCCTGTGGGAGTATGATATCCTAGACCTCTTGATTAGCGAGATTGAGAAATGCATGGCCATGCACATGTGAGTCAATATGTGATATTCAGCTTACATATATCTCAAGAAGTCTGATCTGATTCAAAAACAAGATTGAATGTTGAAGAGGGTGACTACTCCATGCCTCAAGTTAAATCGGGGTATCTGAGACAAAGAAATTATACAAACACTATATCACCAAGCACATATTGTAGATTGAAGTTGTTCCCCTACTTTCCATTTACTTGGGTAGTATTGATGTTCGACAAGGCACCGTTCATTGCTTGTAATGTCATAAATTGTTATGTACATTCACTGTCAACGTAATATGGGACCTATAGGGTCACACACATAGGTATTGACCTTGAATAGGAGTTTAATCTTGAATTATGATCGAATTTATTACTAAAGAATTTATCTATTCAATTCATGCAACGCATAAGATGGCTACACTCCCAGATGATCGGCTCACTCAATGAGACAGTCGTTTGGAGTGCTAAATGATTGGCTCAAGTGTTAAGACGGCCATTTGGATTATCAGACTGATTGGAATTGAAATGGATAAGTTACAATCAAACTGAGCTATGAACTGACAGTTTCATTCAGTTGAACTAACCGAAATGTCCTGGCTCACCAGACCACCGTCTGGGTGAGAAAAATGACCGTATCACATGAGCGAGATCACACAATTAGTCAGAAATTTGTTTGCATCAAGAAATTAGTGTTGATGCCATGTTGTGCATTAATAGGATTCAAATTGCCAATTTTGTATGTGATTGGGAAACATGTGAAACGACAGTATCGATGTGCAAGACAATTGGATCGCATGCCAGGAAACCGTCTGGGTTTCTAGATGACCATTTCGGTTGTCACAAGTTGTGAAAATTCAAGATCTTCATATCCCTTCCACTCCCACATAAATTGGGAACCCTGACCCAAACTCCTCCTATAAATAGAAGGGTATGGGGGCCTTCCCAGAGCACAACACAGACAATTGAGAATCAATTTCTCAGACAATTGTTTTCATCTCTAGTTTTGGTAACCAAGAGAGCCCAAGCAAGTCCTATCAGACTAAGGAGGGATACAAACATGAGAGAACAAATGAGGATCATTGTTGTGGGAGAGCAAGTTGGTGACTAGTACACCAATGGGAGGGACAACTCCTTCCGGTCCATTCTAGCTGGATGACAAGAGTTCTAGGCGGTCTCTGACTTCTCTATAGGTGAGGTGGCCTTTCCCCCATCGCTAAGGAGGACAATGTCAACTGGAAGTCTGTGGCGAGAGGAGTTGTTGTAGAAGATGACATTCGAGGTTGCAGTCCTTGTTGCAGATCAGGTGGCACAATAGTAAGATGAGTCCTAGTGCAACTAGAAGAAGGTTGCACATCTATAATGACAAGGAGATGTCACTGGACTTGCTCTAGGACCAAGTATATCATCAAAACCATCCTTCTAATTTTATAGTAATTGATGTGATCCACTGGTTTAAGGGGAATATGGTAGATAAATTTTTTGTCTTAGATGCATGTTCTATAGCCATATTTTCTTATAGTAGTATTAGAGCCATGTCAATCTACTATATTTGGAATAATTGATATGATCGTATTTTTGGTTTTATCATTCTATTATTTCATGAGATGTGAATAATTTCATATCCAATCAAATACCATGATAATCCCATACTAATATATATGATATATATGCAATTTACATGTGTCACCCTAAAAGTGGTTCTGATGGTGGATGTGTAGCATGGTTATGGCCAATAACCCATGTCATCTGTACATGGTTGTATGGTTGGTTAATCTTTTTATCTCAGTCTACATACTGAGCCTCTATCTTATCTTCCCAATGTAAAGTTAATTATTTTCTACTCTTGCTTTCCTCAAATGTAACTCAAGGTTTCTCAATAAATATGTAAAAGTAGGATAGTTTACTTTCCTGATATGGCAAAGAAGAAGGACATTCTAACGAAGAAGAGCTGACCGACTGGAGGATCGAGGAGGACTAGAAGGATGAGCTGAACTGACTGACCGGTAGACCCAACTGATCAGCTGGAGGAGCCAGTATATGATGGATAGAAGAACCATATGACCAGTGAGACGACCAAATGACCGGCCAGGAGGCAAGCCGATCGGTTCAAGGGTTGAATTGGTAAACCTATATTGGCAAGCATAGATCTTCATCAACAACATGTTGTTACATGTGATGTAGACGTAGGATGTGGTAATTCCTTGTGGATCTAATGAATTACATTAGGCTGGCCATAACCATCACTTTCTTTATTGCATGTTTTTATTGTGTAATATAGCATGTATATGATACACACTAGATATGTGGTGATTGGATAAAGTGTATGTAGACTCCCTCAAATAAAAAATATATTAAGTCTTAGATGCTTTCCAACAACAATACCATTGAAAAGCTTGATTGACTAAGCGTAGGTTATGCCTTCCAGTGGTGTGTCATCTATCTTGTGGAAGTGTGATGGTAGATATGTAGGTTCTGCCTTTGTAGGGTGCATATCTATCATGTTGGTTGTTGGGTCAGGCTTAAACTAGTGATTCTTAGAGCGTCTAAGACTAGAAGCATGCATATGAGTATGGCAAGAAGTTGTGCATATCTTCTATCTAGAATTTCATATGATTCAATTGGCAAAGGTTGCCTACCTTGATAATTGAATCTATTTTACATTGTTGGTTGGGCCACATTGAATTATCTTGGATCTGGTCTACCAGAATATTATACGCTAAAATATTCCAAATTGATATGTGAGGGCTATAAATTTGAAATAAAATAGTGGGAGCGATAATAATTAAAGACCTATATAATATCGTCAAAATTTTCAAATCAAATCAAAAGTTTTTGACAAATGCAAATTTTCTTTTATAGAATCAAATGATGAACAAATCCTTATTGCGGTCGGTCCTTTAAGAAGGACAAACTTGACAGGACAAATTTCCACGACTGGTTTTGGACTTTGAGAAGGGTTCTCAATGAAGAGTGCAAGCTCTACGTCCTTGATAAACTAGTTCCAGAAATACATTCTCCTGATGCACCTAGGCCACAGGTGGATGCTTATTGGAAGCATGCCAACGATGCCTTAGAGATAAAGCACATTATGCTTAGATGCACGAACTATGAGTCGCATGAGCAGTGCAAGGACATGAGTGTTCTTGAGATGGTAACACAACTTAATACAGTGATGCTTGGTCTTACAAAGTAAGAAAGGGACAACATCATAAAGGTGCTACTTGAGTCTAAGATGAAAGAGGGAACCTTAGTAGAAGAACATGTGCTCAGTATGATTAGACATGTGTATCATCTTGAAGAATTGGGATTCACCTTGAGCCAAGAGTTGGCCATAAATATGATTCTAAAGACATTTCTAGAATCATAGAGCCACTTTATTGCATGTAACCATGTGAATAATATGTCTATACTGATGTCAGACTTTCTTTCCATGTTGACTCATGCACTACTACAGAAATAGCATTCAGTGTCGCTTTTCTGGGCGTCGGTTATTAAGGAAAACTGACGCCTTATATTAAAGGCGTCGGTTATTTAGAAGAACCGACGTCTATATTCAAAGACCAGCCAAACACGGGTACCGCTTTGTATACAGCGTCGGTTGTTTATACAAAACCGACGCATTATTTCATCTAATTTTCGAGCGAAAAAAATAATGTCACTTTCGGCGTCGAGTCTGTAGTTAAAACACCGACGCTTATGTGCGATGGAAATTTGCGCGAAAAGTATCCTTTTCCGCGTCGGTCGTCCTTTAATAACCGACGCTGAATGTGGTTCCCGCCAAACATTTTCACGAAAATATCATCCAAATGGACGTCGGATGTTGCGAACGACCGACGGTAAATATGTTTAGGCGTCGGTTGTTGTAAACAACCGACGCTATTGGGGAACTTCATAACCTCCGATCGCCCGACTCTTCCCCTCATTGCTACCCTATTTCCCTATTGCGGCGATTTCTCCGGCGATTTCTCTGCTGCTGGTACTAGTTTTTCTCCGGCGCTTCTCTCCGGTGCCCCATCTCCGGCGTCCCCTCTCCGGCGCCCCTCTCCGACGCGTTTCTTCTCTGGCACCCCTGCGCCGCCGCCACGCCTGACAACCGGCGCCCCTGCTCCAACTGCCTGCGCCGCCGCACGCCTGACAACCGGCGCCGCCGCAACGCCTGGTGCCCACCTGCCTGCCACGCCTGAGAACCGGCGCCGCCGTACCCCCTTCTCCTTCTCCTTCTCCTCCGCCTGGCCGCTGCCTGCCTGCCGCCGCCTGGCCGCCTGCCTGCCTGCCGCCGCCTGGCCGCCTGCCTGCCTGCTGCGGCTGACGCTCCTGCTCGTCGGAGTCACTGCCGCTGGTTCTGGAGCTCGTCGGCCGCCACCCACGTACTCAACCAGCTCGACCTCACCCTACTCTTCTTGCCCAGGTACCTGCAGACCTACCCAGGCGCGAAATTGGTTCTTTATGTGCTGACCTAATCTGTTGCCTAATCTGCTTGCACGAAATTGGCTCCCTACTCTGCTTGCTTAATGTGCCTAATCTGCTTTAAGTGGTCCTAATATCATAACATGATAGTTTTATTATATGATTTGTGGCACTTTAGGGTGTATATACATGCAAATTATATAAGTGATAGATGTTGGATGTTTGTCAAGGTTTCTTGAAGATTGAATAAGTGATAGATGCTGGATGTTTATTTATTTCATCTATCCATGTTGCCTATAGTTTATAACATTGCATTGTGAATTATTGCATGTTTGAAACTATGAAATTCTTGATTTATTAGATGATATTCAAGAAAACCCTAGTTTGATGAGCATGTTGTTAATCATGTTAATTATGATTCTTCTATATATTCTGATGTCATTATATAATTATGTGATCCCAACATATTAAATTGAATTAGAATGATTTCATGAATTATAGGGTTTATATAAGAATGACAACACATGTATTTGTTGGCCTAGAAACCCGTCCAAGATTTACTCAGTAGGAGTAAATCTTGGATAGTCCCCAGTTTGGGACTGTTCTTGAACACCTAATCTCACTTAGGATGTAAGTGTATAATGTGTATTGGGTTTTCGATAGCATTTCCCCGTTTGTTCTCTAAGTACATATGTACTTAGAGAACAACGGGGAAATGCTGCCAAAATTTTCTTGAAAACCAAATACACATTATACACTTACATCCTAAGTGAGATTAGGTGTTCAAGGATGGGATAGGTGGTACACATTTATTATATATAAGATTGACATCAAATGTGTTTGTTGGCCTAGAAACCCGTCCAAGATTGACTAATATATACTTGTTTCCTAATATATACTTGTTTAAAAGGTTAACTGATGTTATACAACTTTTTCTGAAAATATATAACATCGTTATATGTACTTACACTTTGTTAATACTAATATTGTGCAGTCTCTGTCTTCCCATAACAATGACTATGAATTGGGCCTCTATGTCAATGTTAACGTTCCCTATTGAAGAACAATTGGACATCATCCTAGATGATCGTTCCTTAAACCAATTGGTCATACCCAAACATTGGCGTTTTCTAAAAGGAAGACACTACATGCCTGGTAAAGTGACCCTAACTTTTGGAAATTATTCACATGTAATCGAGGTTGAGTATGATTTGGCGGGAAATCTTGTATCAAAATCCGGTTGGCGTGATTGGATTGGAGAGTGACACACGGAGTATGGCCACACGGAGTGACAATTCTTCATTCAAAAAGAAGTCAATATTTTGGGATCTTCCTTATTGGAGTTCTTTGTCAGTCAGGCATTGTATCGATGTAATGCACGTTGAGAAAAATGTCTGTGATAGCATCATTGGTACTCTATTAAATATACCAGGTAAGACTAAAGATGGGATAAAATCCAGACTGGACCTACGTGAAATGGGAATAAGGTCAGAATTAACAGAATTACGTGAAATGGGTAATAAAAGAACATACTTACCTCCCGCTTGTTACACATTGTCTAGAAAGGAGAAGAAAACTTTTTGTGAATGCTTGGTAAATGTTAAGGTGCCACATGGTTACTCATCCAACATCCGTAGATTGGTATCAATGAAAGATCTGAAGTTGATAGGTCTTAAATCTCATGATTGTCACACTCTAATGCAACAAATATTGCCCGTGGCAATTCGATCTATATTGCCGAAGCATGTAAGGTTTGCAATTACCAGACTTTGTTTCTTTTTCAACAGTCTATGCAGCAAAGTTATTGACCCTGATACTCTCGATAATTTGCAAAGAGAAGTGGTTGTTACCCTATGTCAGCTTGAGATGTATTTCCCTCCTTCGTTCTTTGATATCATGGTACATCTTGTTGTCCACTTGACTAGGGAAGTGAAAATCTTGGGACCGGTTTTCTTGCATTGGATGTATCCCTTTGAACGATACATGAGCATTTTCAAAGGTGATGTTCGAAACCGTTATCGTCCTGAAGGGAGTATTATTGAAGGTTATGTGGCGAGAGAGGTTATGGATTTCTGCAATGACTTTCTCAGTGGTAATGACACTCCTGATAATGACACGAATATTGAGGAGGGCAAAGGAATTTTGGGATCACGGGTGAAAGTAATCAGCCGTGAGCAGTTGGAACAAGCTCACTTGTATATTTTACATAATATGGACGAAGTGAGTGTTTATATCGAGGAACATAGCAATTTCATAAAGAGACAACATCCTCGAGCAAGTTCAATGTGGCTTGCTAGAGAGCATAATAAGACTTTTACTAAGTGGTTTGAAGATAAAGTCTTACATCAACTATCTCAAACACCAAATGATATTACAGAAACTATCAAATGTCTCGCCTTTAAACCAAAACCGAATGTTATGTCTTATGAAGGGTTTGACATTAATGGATTCACATATTACACAAAGCGCCAAGATGATAAGAGTGTCGTCCAAAATAGTGGGGTCACTCTTCAAGCGTCAACTATGTACTTTGCAAGTGCAAAGGATAAGAGTCCACGTGAAGCTAAAATGTCATATTACGGTGTCATTGAAGACATTTGGGAGTTTGACTACATAGATTTCAATATTCCGCTCTTTAAATGTAATTGGGTTGATAACACCAAAGGAGTTATAGTGGATGAATTGGGTTTCACTTTGGTGAACTTTGAAATGATTGGCGAGAAGGCTGAACCATTCATATTGGCATCACAGGCAAAACAAATATTCTATATCGATGATCCTGCAAATGATAAATGGTCGGTTGTTCTTCATGGTAAAAGACAGTTCATTGAAGATCCTATAGATGAAGAAGAGTACTATGATAAGTATGATGACTCCAGTCCATTCTCAGTTGGGTTGCCAACTCCAAAAAATATTGAAGCTAATGATGACTTATATGTGCGCGGAGATCACAATGAAGGATTGTTAATTGATAAAAGATCACAATTTTAGAGACATGTATGTTTATACAAATGGTAAATGTTTTCCTTTTTCTAGTTTATACAAATGCTAAATGTTTTCCTTTTTCTAGTTAATACAAATGCTAAATGTTTGCCTTTTTAATGACATTTTCAGATGCGCGGAGGCGGCTGCAAAAATGGTAAAATACAAACGTTTAGAGTAATGTTTGCTTTTTTAATACAAATGCTAATTTAGTGTGTTTATTTTTGTCAAATTTTAGGTTGATGATGCACATGTACCCACTGAAGCACTGGAGCAACTTGATGTGCGGAGAGGGACATTCCAACTCAAGATATCGTCTACCGTTTCCTCCTCCTCCGCAGTAATATCCTCATCTCTAAACGTTTCTCGTAGGATTCTGAACCCCTTCCTTCCCTCTACTGCATCGAAGCCATGCTGCAGTTGAACCCTTTCGCCGAGCCCTACCCGGCCAAGTAGGCGTCGCCTGAAGCACCACTGTCGTCGTCGTCTCCACCTCCATCGCAACTTGCTGTGCTAGTCCTGGCAGTTTATCACCCCACATGCCTTCCTCCCCAGTTCCTGCCGCTAGACGACCACACAATGGATCCAAGAGGATATGCAGGAGTTCGCCAAAGACTATAAGCTGAGTATACTCATCCTATAGTCTGTGGCGAACGCCTGCATATCCTCTTGGATTCCATTGTGTGGTCGTCTAGCGGCAGGAACTGGTGAGGAAAGCATGTGGGGTGATAAACTGCCAGGACTAGCATAGCAAGTTGCGATGGAGGTGGAGACGACGACGACGGTGGTACTTCAGGCGACGTCTGTTTGGCCGGGTAGGGCTCGGTGAAAGGGTTCAACTGTGGCATGGCTTCGATGTAGTAGAGGGAAGGAGGGGTTCAGAATCCTACGAGAAACGTTCAGAGATAAGGATATTGCTGCGGAGGAGGCAACGGAAGATGATATCTCGAGTTGGAATGTCCCTCTCCGCACAAGAGTCTGTGAGGGAGATACTGGAGGAGAGTTCTATACCATACACAGGCGAAGAAAGACATCGATACCATACATGAGGTATTATATATAGTCTCATTAGTTAGTATAAAATATATCAATCTTATTTTTATATTATTACTTATATACATCATTCTCTTTGCAGGTGTTTAAAACTGACCACACTATAGGCAAACACTTAAAAAATGTACATGCTCCATATACGAGGGAAGCATTAGATGAAGTAAGAGAAGAATGGGCAATAGTTGTACAAACAGTGGCAACTGTAAGATATAATTGGGATGTTGATAGTGATGATGAATGATACTTTGTAAATGAATGTTTCTGAATGTTAAAACATGTATTTGAATGATTCTATATGTGTGAACGTGACAATTGAATTGATGTCTGAATGTATCTACTTGTGTGAATCTTTTTATGTTAATTTTGCAGGTTTGTGGCCTGTTTGTAGGCTGATATCAATGGATGTCGTAAACCTGCAGTTCAGAAAACTGAACTGCAGGTTCTCATCCTGCTGACCAGCCACAGCAGGCCTGCAAACAGATTTATAAAAAAAAAATAGATATAGGCGTCGGTTATTTACCAATAACCGTCAGCACAGACTTACAGCGTCGGTTTTTTGTTGAACACCGACGCCAAAAGTGTTCGCGCTACAGGAAATGGGAGTCATCTAGGACACTTTTCTACGTCGGTTTTTTAGTATATAACCGACGCAGAAAGCGTCCTAGATGACGCCGTTTTCTGTGGCGCGAACCCTTTTGGCGTCGGTGTTTGATAATAAACCGACGCCTTTATGTTAAATAGGCGTCGGGTTTTTAACCGACGCTGAAGTGTCCAACCTTTTAGCGGCGCCCACATAGGCGTCATTCCGAAACCGACGCCAAAGGGGGTTAAACAACCGACACTAAAAGGCACTTCTGTAGTAGTGATGCTAAACCAAGATTGAAGAAGGACAAGCCCACGATGGTGATCAGTGGAGTCACATCCAAGGATCAAAGCAAGGCCAAGAAGAATTCTGAGGTCCAACCCAAATCCAAATCTTCAATACTCAAAGAGAAAGAAAAGTACAAGAGGAATTCATCCTTTGTACTTGAAAGCATTCAGGAAGAAGAAGATGGGGATGGTGATCTCCACTTGAGGTATACGTGTAATTGATATAAACCTATTTACTTCTTCATCATGGGTACTAGATACCATATGTGGATCTCACATATGTTCTCATATGCAGGATCTGAAAGGAAGTAGGCCTTTGGGAAAAGGCAAGGCGGAACCGTGAGTTGCTAATGGCCAAGAGTTGTGGCCAGTGCAGTTGGAACATATAGTTTATTTCTTCCCATAGGGCTTGTAATAGAGTTAAGAAACTACTATTATGTACCTGCTATAAATAGAAACATCATTTATGTATCTTGTATCGAAAAGTATGGTCGATGTTCTATTTCAAAAGATGGATCTTTTATGGCAATGCCCCAATATCTTATAGTCTTTATTTGTTGGATCTAAAGAAAAATGTTTATAGCGTAAATACTAAAAGCCTAAAACTAAAAACATCAAACAAGATATACCTTTGGCATTGTCGTCTAGGGCACATAAATGAGAATCAAATATCTAGACTCTATAGAGATGGTTATCTGGACTCTTTTGATTTTGAACCAATAGAGACACATGAATCTTGTTTGTTGGGCAAGATAGCTAAGACCCCTTTCACTAGTAACAATAAGAGGGCTAGTGATCTATTAGGACTCATACATACTGATGTGTGTTGACCTTTTAGAACAACCTCTAGAGGTGGGTATCAGTACTTCATTACCTTCACTGATGACTTCAGTAGGTATGGCTATGTTTATTTAATGAAACATACGTCAGAAATTCTTGAAAAGTTTAAGGAGTTTATGAAAGAAGTACAAAACCATATTGGTAAAAGTATAAAGGCACTTCATTCTGATCAAGGTGGAGAATACTTAAACCAAGAGTTTGAGAACCTTCTTAAAGCCATGAGATCATATCCCAATGGACTCCACCTGGAACACCTCAGCATAATGGTGTGTCAGAAAGAAGGAATCACACATTGCTAGATATGGTGCGATCAATGATGAGTTTAGCTGATCTTATGACTACCTTATGGTGTTATGCCCTAGAAACCACCACGTATGCACTAAACCACGTACCATCTAAATCAGTTCAAAAGACACCATATGAGATATGGCATGGGAAATGTCCCAAAGAATCTTTTATGAGGATTTGGAGATGTAAAGCTTATGTTAAAAGAATGTATTCAGATAAACTTGGTCCCAAATCTGATAAATGTTATTTTGTTGGATATCCTAAAGAAATAAGAGGATATTACTTATATTCCCCATCTGACAATAAAATGTTTATTTTAAGAGATGTTGTATTCCTTGAGATGGATTTCATTTCTAAAGGAATTCATGGGAGAAAGTGGAACTCAGAGAGGTTTGAGACCAACAAGAGAGCATAGAACCGATAGATGAACAAAAGGAAACAAGAGAATCACAAAGTGTTGTGGATTCTTAAATTCTCCAAGTAGCACATGAACCTCATAGATCTAATAGGACATGCCTTGAGCCTGAAAGATTTGGATATGTTGTGATTCAAGAAAGTAGTGAATTGGTCATAGATGATGAGACAAACCTATCAAGATGTTATAGAGGGACTAGAATCTGAAAATGGCTTGAATCCATGAGATCTGAGATGGAATCCATGTCCACCAACAAGGTATGGACCTTGGGGATCCACCTGAAAGGGTAAAACCCATAGGGTGCAAGTGGTTCTTCAAGAAGTAGACCAACATGGATGGAAAAGTTCAAACCTATATGGTAAGATTGGTTGCAAAGGGTTCCATACAAGTTCAAGGCGGTTACTATGTTGAAACCTTATCTCCAGTGGCCATGGTTAAATCCATCATGATTATGCTTGCTATTACAACTTATCATGACTATGAGATTTGGCAGATGGATGTTAAAACCGCATTCCTTAATGGGAATCTTCTTGAGGATGTGTATATGAAACAACCTGATGGTTTTATAAATTCAAAGTATGCAAATAAAGTTTGTAAGATACAAAGGTCAATCTATAGATTGAACCAAGCATGTCGGAGTTGGAATCTTCATTTTGATGAGACTGTCAAAGAGTTTGGCTTTATTCAACATGAAGATGAACCCTGTGTGTACAAGAAGGTTAGTGGGAGCATAGTGACATTCCTCATATTATATGTATATGATATATTATTGATGGGGAATGACATTCCTACTTTATAAAAGTTAAATACATGGCTTGGATATATATATTTTATGTGAAAGACTTGGGAGAGGCATCCTACATCTTTGAGATAATGATCTATAGAGATAGATCCAAAAGGCTTCTTGGAAAGTCAAAGCACATACATTGACAAAGTGTTGAAGCGATTTAGTATGTGGAACTCAAAAAGAGGAAACTTCTCCATGCTACATGGATTTACTATCTCTAAGGGTCAAATTCCCAATTCTTGTGAAGAAAGGAAACACATGAGTTTGATTCCATATGCCTCATCAATAGGATCAATCATGTATACAATGTTGTGTACCCGTCTAGACGTCTCGTATGACTTGAGCATGACGAGCATATATAAGTCAGATCTAGGTGATGCTCACTAGAGAGCCATGAAGAACATCCTTAAGTACTTTTAAAGCACTAAGGATCAGTTCTTGGTCTATGGCGGAGAGGAAGAGTTGGTGGTAAGAGGTTACAATAATGCAAGCTTCCAGATTGACAAAGATGATTACAAATCACAATCAAGATTCATGTTTTACCTAAATAATGGAGTTATAAGCTGTAAGAGTTCCAAGTAAGAGACAATTGTTGATTCTACATCAAAGGCTGAGTATATTACTATATCGAATGCAACAAAGTAGGATGTATGGATTAAGAAGTTCATTATAGAACTTGGGGTCATTCCAAGAATCAGCGACACCACCGAGTTGTATTGTGACAAAAATAGATATATTGTACAAGCTAAGGAACCCAGATTGAATCATTGCTCACAACACATACAAAAGGCAGATCCATCTCATATGAGAGATCATACAAAAAGGAGATGTCAAGATTTGCAAAGTACCGATTGAGAACAATATTGATGAACCATTGACAAAGGTACTTTCATAACAAAAGCATGATGGACATGTTAGATCACTTATAATATGATTTGTGGGTGATTGGCTCTTAGTGCAAGTGTGAGTTTGTTGGTATGTATGCCTAGAGACACAATCATATGATGATTGTAATGGCATAATTTGTAATTCATTTGATTAATAAATAAAGGTAAGATTCCAATTTATTATGTTTAATTCAGTTATGAGATAGTGATGTAACATTATAAATGTCTAGAGGATAATATTACTAAATTATGTATATCTTCAAGTACGTGACTTGGAGAAATGAGATCATACAAATGTTAAGAGTATATATATTATCATTTTATCCCTAATCAGTTGTTATTGTGGAAGGTTGATAGAAAACAATGGCACATAATATCAAAGTGTGAGTTGGTTGATGACAAAATCTCATTAGTCATGATATGGCTATATCAAACCAAGCACACAGATACATGTTGAAGAATAATGTATCAGACAGACCCACCATGAGATTGATAGATGGAAACAATTACTATGGTAGTCATAGTTAGCTCTCATAGTGATGGTGGTATTTGTGATTCTTAGACCTGAAATCACTACTCTCATCCCATGTCGTTCAGTATGCTTTGAAATCATCAAATGCAATCCTGAAACATGGGTTGTTATAAAGGTGATGATTGGGTGATTGTGACACATGATGACTGACTGTGAGCGATAGAGATGGGATTTGTCCCACCTACGAAAGTATGATATCCTAGGCCTCTTGATTAGGGAGACTGAGAAATGAATGACCATGCACATGTGAGTCAATATGTGATATTGAGATTACATATATCTCAGACACTTGCTCTGGTTCAAGAAACAAGATTGAATGTTGAAGAGGTGACTACTCCATTCCTCGAGTTCAATCTGGATATCAGAGAGAAAGGAATTATAAAAACATTATAACACCAAGCATAGATTGTAGGTTGAAGTTGTTCCCCAACTTTTCATTTACTTGGGTAGCATTGATGTGAAACTAGGCACCGCTCATTTCTTGTGATGTCATAAATTATTATGAACATTCATTGCCAATGTAATATGGGACCTATAGGGTCAGACACATAGGCATTGACCTAGAAGAGGAGTTTAATCTTGAATGATGATTGAATTGAATACTAAAGCATTTAGGTATTCAAATTAGGAAACACATCAACTGGATGCACTCCCAGATGATCAGCTCACTCAGTGAGATGGCCGTTTGGAGTGCCAAATGATTGGCTCATGTGTTGAGATGGTCATTTGGATTATCAAACTGATTGGAACTGAATTGGCTAAATTCTGCTCAAATTGAGGTGTGAACCGACCAATTCATTTTGTTAAACCCACCAGCTCAGCTCATCTCAGCTCACCAGATGACCATTTTGGTGAGAAAGATTACCATCCCGCATGAGCGAGATTGCTTATTTTGTGGGAAATTTGATTTCATCAATGAATTAGTGTTGACGTCATGTCGTGCATTTATTGGATTCGCATTGCCAATTTTATTTGCAATTGGGAAACATGTGAAATGACCATCTCGATGTGTGAGACAGTCAGTTCGCATGCCAGATGACCATTTTAGTGGTTGAAGGTTGCAAAAATTCAAGATCTTTCAGTCCATTCCACTCCCGCATAAATTGGGAACCCTGACCCAAACCCCTCCTATAAATATAGGGGTATTGTGGGGCTTCCCAGAGAACAACATAGACAATTGAGAATCAATTCATTTGACAATTTTGTCCTTTCTGGTTGTGGTAACTAAGAGAGCTCAAGCAAGTCCTACCTGACTAGGGAGGGATAGCAACATGAGAGAATAATTGAGGATCATTGTTGTGGGAGAGCAAGTTGGTGACTAGTACAGAAATGGGAGGGACAACTCCATCCTGTCTGTTCTAGTAGGATGATAGGAGTTCTAGGAAGTTCGTGTGGACTTTTATAGAGGTGAGGTGGCCTTTTCCAGTCTCTAAGGAGGACAATTTCAACCAGCAGTCTGTGGGGAGAGGATCTGTTGTAGACGGTGATGTTCGAGGCTGCAGTCTGCGGTGAAGATCAGGTGGCATAGCAATTAGACGAGTCCCAATGTGACTAGAAGATGGTTGCGCATCTACAATGACAAGGAGATGTCACTAGACTTACTCCATGACCAAGTATATCCTTGAAACCATCCTTCTCATCTCATAGTAGTTGATGCGATCCACTGGTTTACGGGGAATATGGTAGGTAATTTTTTTTGCTTCCACTATTTGTATAGTATCCATATTTCCCTACATAATGGATTATGAAGACAATCTCTAATGATTTTGAATCTTAGTATGAAATCTAAAATTGTGAGTAAAGGCTGTGAAATAAGAATGATGCACATTAAATGGTCTTCCTTGTAAAGAAAACTAATGAATGTGGATAATAACATCAAATGAGTCACAATATTAGTCCTTGAGATACATGATAAAATTTTAACAGAATGTAAAATTTGATGCGAGCCACAACTTGATAAATGATTTATCACTAATATTTGTGAAGTAAGTGTTTCTAATACTCAAGGAGATATATGATGATGACAAGGTATGCAATATCTATTTAATGCAAAAGAAAAAAGATGTCTTATGAAAGAAAGATAAAATGAAAGTCTTTATAACTTGATGTCAAGAGGTGTGAACGATTAGATTATATGATATTATTTTGGATATTTTCTTGGGTTTTGGGACAAAATCCTAAATGGAGGGGAGAATTTGAAATGATGCATTTTTCAAATTAGTCATCTAATTAGGGTTTACTTGGATGATTGCATGCTTAACCAGATTGATCATTGTTAAAATATTAATGAATGATGGTAGTTTGATTTTTATGTTAAACTTAATGAGAATATTTAGTCATACTTTGATTCACATAATTAGGGTTTATGAATTGAAACCCCTAATCAACCAAAGTTAGGGTTTTGATGGCATTTGAATACATAATCTGATAAGTATAGTGGTGTACTAAATGATTTTTAGTATTTTATATACAACTATGATTTAGTTGAAATTTTTATATGATTTGGATAATAAAATGTGAGAACTCTTGAAAATATCAAAATTTTGAATATTTCTATGATCTGTTTGTTGGTCGAGTTTGCCCGGTACAAACTCAGCTGATTATGTATTCAGATTGAAATACAACAATGTGGTAATTAAATTTTATCTTTTTACTGGTAAGTTCAATTGACCTAAAATTTAAACTAAAGTTTCAAAACTTCAATTTAGACATCTTGTTAAAATTTTAAAATTTTGGATGATTTTTGACCTCTACAGAGAGGGTTTTAATCGAGTTTAACACTCAATCGACCATGTTGCAGACTGCAATATAACAATGTGGTATGTGATTTTTCTTTATTTATTGATAACCATGCATGATCTAAAATTTTGATTGGAGATCTTAAATTCAATTATAAATAACATGTTAATTTAGCATAATTTTTAGAGGGATTTTAGCTCTAAATTAAACAATTTATAGTAACATGTTAATGACAGAACATTAAGCAGAAATAAGAGAGAGTATAGTGAGGGGCCAATGTGAAAATTACCCAAGCACCTCAATTGACCTATATGATAAATCTAACATGCTAGGATCTCTAATATTTTGTGATCCATTCTGGATAAATGAAATCCTAGAGAGAGAGAGAGGCGAACTAAGGTTTTGAGAGGAGAAAGTGGTGGAGATGTTGACCTAAGGTTTTGCTATACAAGGAATTATGAAATCAAGTAAGTTTAGCTTCTTTGCATAGTATTTCATTGTGATTCTTCTCTCACATGTAAAGATTCCATCCCTACTCTTATTTGATTCGAAATCACGTCAAATTTTCCCCTTTTCTCACTCTTTTCTCTTCTAATCTCCATTTCTAGGGATTCTGAGTTGAGAGGAGGAAGAAGTGGATTTAGTTGCTAGAGTTTGAATGTGTTTCTAGAAATTCAGAGTTTCACCTACGTTTTTAAGGTTCTTTCAACCTTAGGTAAGTGTTTTTATCACTCCTAAGCTTTGTATTCATATTGAAATCCTAATTCTATCCGGCTAGAATAATCAGAACCCTTGATTGTATCTGTACGTGATTGGGTGTTGATTTGGAAAGATATTAGGGAATAAACTGCTACTGATTTCAATTATTTCTCATTGATTAAAACTTTCTTAGTTAGTGATAAATTGATTGAGGGTCCATGAATTTTTTTATTAATAGATGAATATGCTATTTCATGTCAATGTTGCCTAAAAATCAGCCCAATTTGCGATATGCTTTGGAATTGAATTGACATGTCTAGAATCGTATTTCAATTGCATTAGAATGAAGGATATAAGTGTATTGTTGAATCTTACTAAGATTGAATATAATATATACATATGGATCAATATGAGGTGGTGATATTCCTTGTTTAGGGTTTGCATTGAGGGGTTTAATCAAATGAGTCAATTAATCAATGCATACTTATGATTGATGAATGAAATATGTGAAAATGGAAACTAGGGTTTTCATGTGTGTGAATAGCTCTAATGAATATCCTTGTGCACCATGATGGAATTACGAAATTATATGATTTTTATGATATATTGAACTAAGGATGACTTCTTGAAAACCCTAGAATTTTAGTATTAAGACGAGTATGAGTGATAAAGCTAGAAACTTATATATAATGTTGAAAATGTGATGAAATGCTGAAGTGTAAGCTATAATACTTCAATTGAAGATTATTAGCCTTACTAATATGATCTAATCCTAAACAATCTATTTAGTATAATTTATGGAATAATGAGTAGCCCTCTTTATACAAGCTACATAACAATGAATCGTGAAGGATGATTAGAGATTATGGTGTAAGAAGATGTAACTAAACCATTCTTTTAAGGTAAAGTGGGTAGTATAATAATGAATGTTCATTGTTGATTATGGGAATGACATTAGAAGTAAATGGCATGGTACACTTGTCTAAAAATAAGAAATGATATGAAGAAAAATGTACTAAATGGTGATGGCAAGTTAAAGATGAAACTACTGAAGTTATTATGATGAAGTCTTCAATCTTTTATTTTAATTACATGTGGCTTAACAAAAATTGAATGACATATACTAAAATTAGACTTTGATGGATTCCAATGAGAAGAGAAATGTTGTATATCAAATGAATTAAGAATGATTGGTTCCAATAATGTAATGAACATGACATGAAAGAAGTTGAGACTAATGAATAGAAATGAAGGAAAAAGATGAGAATTAGTAGAAGAATCTAAGAACCTTACTCGAACCCTAACATGAAGAGTTAAATGATGCTAATGAATAATGATCTCAAATGAGGGATTAAGGGATGCCATAATTGTAGTTGAACTCAATTATAAGATGAGGTTCAAACATCTGAAATTATTTACAAGAATGTATTCTTGGATTGTGATTATTTGATAAAGTAGTTTTACCCTGGGAATGGACTATTTTGACAGACTTCAAATGATATTCAACATGTGTTGATGAGTGACCCTAATTGAAGAATGTGAAATAAAAGAAGGAGAGAACAAAGTGTGTTATGCATGTATATGCATGAAATTTTATTTGCATCCATTGAAATTGGATGGAATTAGTATATGTTGTATGATAAATCTATTCTAAGTATGATGAATGATACAAGATATCTATATGCTTTTACTATTGCTAGTTCTAATGCCTCTGTGAATATGTGTTAAGAATTGTGCCATTGATTGAACTGATAAGAAATGTGTTGAAATTGAATTTAATATGTACTGCTTACATTTAAGAAACCCTAATGAGGGTAAATGTTGCACAATGAGTTTATGTCTCGGGATGAAAACCCATTGATGATGATAAATACCTGATGGGGTAAATGTTAGATAATAAGATTATGTCTCGGGCTGAAAGCCCACTGTTGATGATTGCTATGAGATGATGTAGAAGATAGAAAGAATCATATGTGTTGCAATCTACAAATTTATTATGCTTCTTGCTTTAATCATTGTCTTTCTTGATAAGCTTAATGTGTTTCATGTTATTCTAGTTACGTGAGAATGCACACATATGATATATGATGTTTTTCATTCTTTCAAGATGAGTAAAAGAGATTAATAATGAGTGAAATGATGAAACATCTAGGTAGGTGCCATGAACACCGTGAGTTTCCCCTGAGGACAACACTGGGGAAACAAAATGGATCTCCTTGTAGTAATCAATGAATTATGAGAAGGATTTTCAGAGTGTGGATCGAGAATTTAAAGGTTAGACCACCAGGATTTAGGAGTGAGGCAACTGGAGTGGCACTTTCTTAAATCCTTACTGAAAAAGTCTATGTCCATGAGGAATAGACTCTGATGAAATGAAATATGTAAAATATGAAAATATGTGAAATGTTGTGATATATTGTTTTGATGGTTCCTATCTCATGTACTGGAGATGAGGATGTGAGCCTCTTCAGGAAACCCTAGGGTGGCCAAGGTATGTTGTTGATATCTTAGGGTGGCTGGCTAAACCCTAAAATAGTGACGGTGAGCCATTGACACGAGAATCAGGCGTGGTGACTTCTACTTGATGAGGTACAAGCCAAGTAGTTTTAGGGAAAATGAATAGAAGATGACAAGACGTGTAGAACATGATTTGAATGTTTGATTCATTCCTTGCATTGTTAGCTGATGATTTGCCATTTGTTGATTATGTTTCTTGTAGTAGATAGTAATCATGTTGTTATGGAGATTATCTATACCATAATCTGATTTTTCTTGTTGATGTGTAGCAAATTTTGGGATTTAAATATCCACTCTTGATATGATTTGGATTGCTTGCTATTTGATAAGTATTATTTGGTAGACATGTCTTATGTGTACTTCAGCTTCAGGACTGCAGGATGTGTTCCTAGTCTGGTTGGTGGAATATCGCGAAGATGTTGTTATTATTATGTATTAATTCAAAATGCTTAGATCTTGACTTATTACTCATGCGGAAGAATTGTTAATATGAACTATGAAGTATCCACCATTGTGTTCATAGACATGCTCTAAGAGATGTTAAAAAATTATAATTGGTTTATGTGGCGTACGACTCATGAAAACATGATTAATTAATGCGGAAGCGAATTATTAGCAGTGAAAATTATTGAAAATCACTAAAAATTTAAAAAATTTTGTAAAGAAATCCACAAACGGTAAAACTATATCATAAAGGGACAAAGTAAGTTATTTACATTTTGATTCCTTAGTACAATTTTGTATCATCTCATCTCGAGATTCATAACATTGACTGCCTATTTAACTGTACATGAGCAGTATATAAAATCTCGAGGCATCAAACCAAAAATCTCATATCTAAATCAAACCATCTACTGACTCCTAGGACGTGAGAGTACAGAGACGAGACATAGGACTTTCTCTATATACATGACTTGACAAATAGTGTCTCCACCTGAGGATCACTACTGTCATAGATGTTGTTGCTGCTACTGTTGTGGCTGCTGTTGCTGCTCACCCACTGGAGGGTTTCTTCTTCCTCATTGTCTACCTAAAAAGTTGAATCCCACGGGGGTGAGACAATTGAAAATTGTCCCAGCAAGAGTTATAACTCTCTGCCAGAAGCATTGTTATTACAGATATTAAAATAACACTAGACAATAGAATTATAAATATTCAAAGAGTAGGTAAATCATTGAATAAGATATGCAGAGCAGTATTCTCTATGCAATCATTTCAATTATAACTTGATTAAGCAGCAAGTTATTCACTTAATAAGGAATATGAAGAACATGTATATCATTTATCCAACTATGATATAATCATACTTATGCCCTGAGGAGATGAGGTATACCGCTCATACTCCGACTGACCATTGCGAAATCGAAATCGATACCATACATAGGTCATCAGAAGAGCCGGATTTCTATGACCTCATCTTCCTTAGTCAGTGTGAGGAACAACATGCAGGGCATCTTGTGTCTCTGCCATTTATATAGCTTTCCAGGGTATACTGGCAACTTCGCTATTAGAGTTACAGTGGCATGATGTACTCTCTTCGCAATTGAGAGATTTCTTGTTATCTCACCTCGATTCGGCATTAACATCATCATCGGGAGATTAGTGACACATCATCCCGGCATATACATATAATGAAGGATTGAGAGATTTAATGTTATACTCACATCAATTCCTCCATTAGGGCGTAAGGATATTCGCGCCCATTACCCCCACATACTCAAAAGTATGCTCTACAGGAGTTCCCTTAGGAAAACCTGTTTCACCATCACCTAACTACTGACGATGATGGATCTATGGTCAGGGCTCTACATGATATCATTACACTTGATTATTTAAGTACATTACATCATTCTTTTAGCATCAGGCATGTTTTCAATCATAAACATTATAACAATTTCTATAAAGAATGAGTACCAATTCCATCAAGTTCATTTCACAGCTTAATCAACATTGGGAACTCAATTCCTTATCATCTCATCATCATGATTCAAAAATATGGGTGTTCAAACCCTGAGATCATCAAAATACTTGTTACCACTTTAATAGGTAACTTAATGCCATCAGGTCATCTATCATTGTAAACATGGTAATTATAATGTAGGCATTTCACATGGCTCTTACAGCCTATCAATCTCTTTTGTTACCTTTCGCTATGTAACATAGCATATCATTGCTTGCAAAGCTTATAAAATACTTTCAATAAACAAAGCAGCATAGCTCATACTTGGCTATGTTCAATATCTCATAAAACCTGCATGATTAGTATAGATGATAGTAGATACATCAATTTCTTATCAGCATATTGCATAAAAATTATGACATCATTATTCAAGGGTTACACCACTATACCCTTACTAGGGTTAGGGGTTCCCTTTTCATTTCAATTAGGGTTAATCATCCCCTTTAGCTCAAATAGAATAAATGACTCATCTTTCATTATCCAACCTTAGAGCTCTCATGCTATAGAATATAACCCAGAATTAGGGTTTCACACTTCCATTTACCTTATTAGGATTAAGGGTTTACAATTCACATTGCATCACCCTTGATTAGGGTTTAAGTTCAATAACCCACAATTAGGGTTTACTATTCACATCATATCACCCTTGATTAGGGTTTACTATTCACATCATATCACCCTTGATTAGGGTTTACTATTCACATCATATCACCCTTGATTAGGGTTTACTATTCACCCCAAGTAGGAGTGATCATCAAAGTACCTTGAATTAAGGTTTATCATGTCATCGTTATGAATTAAGGTCATACTATCATCATGTATTAGGATTTCACCTATTAATGCCCTCAAGTAGGGTTATGATTCATCATCCATCATAATTAGGTTTTCATGATCCCACTATGAAGGATCATACCCTAATTAGACATTCAATCATATTAGAAGTCCATTACTTAATTATCATCCATGTAGGCTATCTTCTTTTTCATCTTCAAAAGATGATATATGCTTCAGTCTTAATTAGGTTAAGTCAACTCACTCTTGAGGAAGAATTGACATCATGGGTTATGTCATTGTCACCATGACAATGACCATGACAATGACATAACCCAATTCTAAATACCCATTAAGATGTAATTACTATAATCATCTTTGATTACATCATGTATTAGTCAACTAATGACTTTGTTCTTTAACCACTTTAAGTACCCATGCAGTTTTGGCCTTATAAACCCTAAACGGTCTTGACCAAATCAGACCTCAAACGGTCTTGAGCAACCAATGAAACTGTTTGCTAAAGTACCATCTTGAAACCGTTTAGTAAAGTAGGTGGTGAAGACCGTTTGTCCAAAGTTGACTTTTGAAACTGCATGAACCTAAACGGTTTGGGATCATTTGGTCCCAAACGGTCTTGAGACCGTTTGGTCCCAAACGGTCTTGAGACCGTTTGGTCCAAACCTCCTCAAAACCGCAAGGACCAAAAATAGTCTCAACAAGTCAAATTGAATTAGGGTTTCCAATGTTGGTTCCTTCCACCATTGAATTCATGCAACCAATCATCAATTGGACCAATCACCATACTTCAATTGAGTTGAATAGGTCAACTTTCAACTGATTTGACCCTCAATTGACCCTCAATTAATCATCAATTAGGGTTTGAATCAATTGGATTAGGGTTTAGAAATGTTGATCCTTCAACATAATCAATGTGAGATTGGTAACATTGAAACCATTGAACCTTCATCCAAATTGAACATGACCTGACCCCAAACAGTCTTGAGGTCATTTGGATGACCTCCAAACGGTCTTGAGACCGTTTTCCCAAGTCAACATCAAAATCCAAGTCAACCAATTAGGGTTTGATTCATTGGATTGCTCACCAAATCAGCAATTGATTGCACTTCAACTTAGTACCTTTAGATATCCAAACACCTAACCATAGTCAACCCTAGACCTCCAAACGGTCCTGGGTGACCCCCAAACTGTCTTGGGATCATTTGGATGACCTCCAAACGGTCTTGAGACCGTTTTCCCATCACATCATCATTAACCATGTCATTCAATTAGGGTTTGGATCCTAGGATTGGTCACCAAATCAACAGTTGATTATACTTCAACCTAGTATCTTTGGATCTTCAATTTCTCAACCATACCTAACCCTAGACCTCCAAACGGTCTTGGGTGATCACCAAATGGTCTTGAGACCGTTTGGGTGATCCCCAAATGGTTTTGAAACCGTTTGGGTCAATCAACCCAAAACATGAACTCATTCCAATGCAAAATCAGCACTTAGCCGATTAGGGTTAATACCATATCTTTGGACCTTCAAACACATAACCATATCCAACCCTAGACCTCAAAACGGTCTTCGGTGACCCCCAAACGGGCTTGAGACCATTTGGGTGATCCCCAAATGGTTTTGAAACCGTTTGGGTCAATCAACCCAAGTTTCAAACTCAATCAATGATGAAATCAGCACTCAACCCGATTAGGGTTTAGGTGATTGATTGACCTTCAACTCATGAACCAATTAGAACTAATCAATTATATTTATAGGATCAATAACCAAAATTATTAGCAACAAATTCCCAAACGGTCAACCCTGGTCAAAACCTCCAAACGGTCTGAAACTTTTTGCTCTCATGCGGTTTGGTGAAACCATTTCATCTCAAACGGTTTGAAACCGTTTGCTCCCAAACGGTTTGGGAAACTGTTTGAGCCACTTATGCAAACCGTTTGACCTAATAAATTTTCTTGGGAAACATGTCAATATGATGTCATCATCATCTTCCTTCGTGCATCCAAGAACATCAACCATTTTTCATGGAAATTACAGCATTGCATCAAAAGAGTTCGAAATAGAAGAAAATAACCAACAAATCATAGAGATCTTGATGCAATATCAATGTTTAAGGGTTAAAGTTATGAAACCCACATCAAATCTGATCTCCAAGATCCAAGCTCCACGGATCTAATGGTGGATGGAGTTCCAGCAACTGCCCAAGGTCCGTTCTTGAGCTATTGGATGAAAAAGATGGCTAGAATTGGAAATCGGGTGAAGAAAACCAAGAATCAAGCATTGCTTTAGGGTTTTCACCATGAATCCGAGGTAGAAGATGATCAAAACCTTACCAAAATGTTGTTTTCGTCCTTCCCCTTCTCCTGAGCTCTTCCTTGGTCGGCCAAAGCAAAGTGAGGAAAGAAAAACTAAGGAAACGATCTTTATGTGTATTGGAAAAAGATAAGTATATAGGATATGTATGGAATTTTCAAGGAAAGAGAAAATGGATTATTTTCTTTTAATTCCAAAATAATTTCCATAAAATCCCCCTTCATTTCTTGTCCACGAAGCCATCTTCATTTTCTTGCAAAACTCCATCATTATCCAAGAATTAATCGAAAAGGAACTAAGCACCTTAAAGAGTTTTATATTAATATCCAACCTTTTAGTGGATATTACTTTTTATTATCTTAATGTGAGTGGCTTCCACTCAGCCAAGATCTTTTTGTGCCATAGAAAGGCACAAGATCGTCCAACACTATTGCAAACACATCCTTCAACTTTTTGTTGAAGGGATCCTCAATTAATTTATTTCTTTTTGCATTAAATTAAAATAAAGTTCCATATATGCTTAAATCTTGATTATTTTAATGTCAAGATTCTCTCTCTTCCAAAATAACTCAAATGAGGTGCCCCTCTCATCTTATTTTCTCTTCTTGATGCCAAGAAACATGAGAGACCCTCTAGAGGTGGTATTTTGCATATTGAACCCTAGGTTTTGGGTAAATTGCACATTACACGAAAACTAGGTTTTAATGCACAAGGTTTGCTCTACAAGCTTTATCTTGATACCCAAGCTTGTGGAAACCATACCACTACATCATATTAATTCTTATGATGTCTCAACATCATAGGAACATCTTACCATTTGGAATTTGCAAGTTAACCCCTCAACTTGGGTAATTTGCACTTTAGTCCAAAATTAACAAAAATAATGTTTCAACATCATTCAAAAAGGAATGAAATTGAAAAATAAGTTCCTCAAGAGCCTTAATTAATTTTCAAAAGATAATAGCAAACATCTCATCATCTTTATTAAGCAAAACACCTAGGGTTAGTACATAACCCAGGTCAGGGATGTTACAAATTATCCACCCCTTACAAGGATTTCGTCCCCGAAATCATTAACAAAACATTTTAAGAGAAAATAGTAGGATATTTCCTCCTCATTTCTTCCTCTAGTTCCCATGTAGCTTCTTCAATGCCACGACGATTCTAGAGGACTTTTACAAGGCTAATGTCTTTCTTTTTCAGCTTCTTGATTCTTCTATCAAGAATCAACATAGGTCCTTCTATATAGGATATATCATCATTCAATTCTACTTCCATACGTTGCAGAACTGATTCTGTATCAGGGTGACATTTCCTTAACATGGAAATGTGGAACACTGGGTGTAACTTTTGCAGCTCAGGTGGTAACTCTAACTTATAAGCTACCTTTCCAACCCGTTCAATGATTGGATAAGGCCCCATAAATCTAGGAGCAAACTTTCCTTTCCTTCCAAACCTAAGAACTCCCTTCCAAGGTGAGACCTTGAGGTACACTCTGTCTCCAACCTAGAATTCTAAAGGTCTACGACGCTTATCAGCGTAAGATTTCTGTCTATCCTGTGCAGTCTTTAACTATTGTTGTATTATTTTAATCTTCTCAGTGGTCTGCTGCACAAGATCAGGACCCAAAAGTTGATATTCACCAGTTTCATACCAACATAGGGGAGATCTACAACATCTACCATACAAAGCTTCATAAGGTGCCATGCCAATGTTGTGTTGATAGTTGTTGTTATAGGCAAACTCTATCAAGCTTAGATGTAGATCCCAACTTCCTGTAAACTGGAGGACACATGCCCTAAGCAAGTCCTCCAAGGTCTGTATAGTCCTTTCTGATTGTCCATCGGTCTAAGGATGAAACGTTGTACTAAACCTTAACTGTGTTCCTAAGGCTTTATGAAGTCTCTCCCACAAATGACTCATAAACTGGGGACCTCTATCAGAAACAATGGTAACTGGGACCCCATGCAGCCGCACTATCTCATTTACATATAACTGTACCAACTTCTCAGCAGAATATGTTGTTTTGACAGGTAAGAAATGTGTTGTCTTTGTCAACCTATCAACTATTACCCAGATAGAATCATGACCTTTGGCTGTCCTGGGTAACCCAACCACTAAATCCATGGTCACATGATCCCACTTCCACTGTGGTATAGGCGAAGGCTGCATTATTCCTACGGGCTTCTGGTGTTCAGCCTTAACTTGCTGACACACTGGACACCACATAACAAACTCAGCAACATCCTTCTTTAAACCAGGCCACCAATACATATCTTTCAAGTTATGATACATATTGGTACTTCCTAGATGCATAGCATACATTGAAGAATGAGCTTCTTCCAGGACTAACTTCCTTAAGTTATCGACATCAGGTACTATCATTCTACCATGATAAAAGGCTACCTGATCATCTAAATCATGGAAATGTTCTCGTTTCTCACTACCATATTCTGACCTAATCTGCTGAACTACAACATCAGCTTGTTATACTTCCTTGATCTGTTGTCTTAGAGTAGGTTTTATGTGCATCTCAGCTAACAACCCAGATAAAAATGATACTTTTAACTGTACATTGTCTTGCCTTAAAGAGATAAGCATAGAGCACACCAAAGAATTTAACTGTGCTCTATCTAGGGTTGGTGTTGCTGATTTCCTACTTAAAGCATCAGCAACCACATTGGCCTTTCCCGGATGATAATCAATTGTACAATCATAATCCTTGATTAACTCCATCCATCGGCGTTGCCTCATGTTTAACTCACATTGAGAAAAGATGTACTTTAGGATCTTATGGTCTGTGAAAATTTGGAATGTTTCTCCATAGAGGTAATGTCTCCAGATCTTCAAGGCATGGACTACAACACCTAGTTCTAGATCATGTGTCAGATAATTCTCCTCATGTTTCTTAAGCTGTCGAGAAGCAAAAGAAATCACTTGTTTATCCTACATTAACACACATCCTAGTCCATTCTTAGAGGCATCAAAGAAAACTATATACCCTTTCCCTTGCTCAGGTAGCACCAGCACAGGTGCACTTGTCAGTCTTTCCTTCAACAACTGGAATGATTGCTGGCACTTGTCATTCCAGACAAAAGGAACATCCTTTCTGGTTAACTTAGTCAAGGGTAAATCTATAGAATTGAAGTTCTTAATAAACCTCCTACAATAGCTCGCCAACCCTAAGAAACTGTGAATCTCCGTCGGTGTCTTCGGTTGTTCCCATTGCAGGACAGATTCTACCTTTTTAGGGTCAACACGTATACCTGAAGCAGATATTACGTGTCCAAGAAAAGAAACTTCTGGTAACCAGAACTCACACTTGCTAAATTTAGCATATAACTCATGCTCTCTTAGAAAAGTTAGAGCCTGACGAAGATGTTGTTCATGCTATTGAGCATCTCTATTGTAGATCAAAATGTCATCTATGAAGACGACTACACATTGATCAAGAAAAGGTCAAAAGATTCTATTCATGAGTTCCATAAATGCAGGTGGTGCATTAGTTAATCCAAACGACATAACTGTGAACTCATAGTGGCCATACCTTGTCCTAAAGGCAGACTTAGGTATGTCACCCTCCTTAATACGCAGCTGGTGATATCCCGATCTCAAATCTATCTTTGAGAAGATAGTTGCACCACGCAACTGATCAAAGAGATCACCAATCCTTGGCAAAGGATACTTATTCTTTATTGTTACTTTATTTAACTGTCAGTAGTCAATGCACAACCGCATTGACCCATCCTTTTTCTTAACAAAGAGGACTGAAGCACCCCAGGGTGAAGTGCTCGGTCGGATGAAACCCTTCTCAAGCAACTCTTGCAGTTTTTTCTTGAGTTCTGCCATCTCAGCAGGTGCCATCCTATATGGTGTTTGAGCTATTGGTTGTGTGCTCAAGATTAGATTAATCTCAAAATCAATCTCTTAGGGAAGAGGTACACCTGGAAGTTCTTCAGGAAATATATCTTCAAATTCCCTGACTACAGGAACTTCAGTAGGATTAGAACTCTCCATGGTGGTATCTACCACATGGGCCAAGAATGCAAAGCATCTTTGCCTCATCAGATTCTCAGCTACCATAGCTGACACAAGACAGGTTGGAAGAATCTTTCTATCTCCCTGAAAGATCCATGTGTCACTATCGTCTGTGAACATAGCTTGCTTGGATTCACAATCCAAGACAACCTTATACCTTTATAAGGTATCCATCCCAAGGATTATATCGAACCCATGCATCTCAAGTGGTATAAGATCCACTTGAATGTGATGCTCAGAAAAGAAAAGGATGCAGGGAGAACACACCTCCCGCAACACGACAGATCCCATCAAAGGAGTCTCCAACTTCAAACTCTCTGCCCTATGACCAACTGTCATATTACAGTCAAGAATCACTCTTCGAGTAATAAAGGAATGCGTAGCACCCAGATCAATTAAAACAGATACGATGTAGGATGTAGACATATCAGAATAAAATAGTTTCATCTCACCTGTCACAACCCGAGGGTTGATCACTGCATCAGGTGGATTCATCGCATAGAATCTCGCTGTCGCTTGTGGTTGATTTGGTGCTCGATGACTGGGTGTCGATGATCCAGCTTAGGACACTTGTCCACGTCCTCTAGCGCCACCTGGAAACTGTCTCCTTTGAGAACCTTGCTGACTCTGCCTTTGGGGTTGAGTCACACTTGCCTCTCGGTCTCTGTAATCCTTCATCAGATGTCCCACCTTTCCACATATAAAACAACTTCTGATCCCCTGCTGTGGTGTGGATGGTCCTGTAACCGATATCGATGTTGAGATGCGGGCTCCTTCTGGTGGTAAACTCTGTCCTCTACCCCTATTTGACATCCACTGTGTCTGGGTACTGAATCTAGGTGGTGGTGTAGGCACGGAAAACCTTGGTTTCTTGAAACCCTTAGATGAGGACCCTTGGAACTGGGGATACACCTTCTTGTTCTTGATCTGTCGTTTCTCCGTCACAGACCTCTCTATCCTTCGAACAGACTCCACAAAAGTAGCAAATCTTTCTCTGTTCTCCAGAGCAGATACAGGGGTGGTCAACTCAGCGTTTAATCCCTTCTCAAAATGTCATATCCTTTCTTCATATATGGTTGCCATATGCGGACAAAACTGCAAAAGCTCCATGAACTTAGCCTCGTACTCGCTAATGTTCATTGGTCCCTGTATTAACCTTTCAAGCTGAGAGATTTTCTCATCCATGAACGTCTTAGGAAAGTATCTGTTGAACAAATTATCGTCGAAAAACCTCCCATTCAATCTCCACACCTGGCCTTTTCCCTTCTTCTATAGTCCACCACTGACTAGCACTTCCCTTGAGAAGGTACACAACATGTCTAACCTTCTCAGCTTCTGGGATGTTCAGAATTCTAAATGACTTCTCTAACTCTGTTAACCACATGTCAGCATCTGCTGGGTCAGCTGTCCCAGCATATTCCGTAGCTCCAACTCGGCACATTCGTTCAAACGTCTTGCTGGTTCCTTGTCTTTCATCATGGGCAGGTGCCCTAGATGTAGGTATGGGCATTCTATCAGTCATCGCGTCATGGAAGCTATAAACTGCCCAAACATAGCCTGGAAGGTAGGATTCCCCATGTCAACTTGATTGAACTGGGGTGGTTCAGGCACATGCTCCTCCCATCCTTGGTCTCTTGCACCTCCTCCGGGTGCAGAGACACTACTTTCTATAACATGTTCATCATGTGATCCAAACATCTTTAGTTTTCTCTTCTCCACCTATACGAGCAGAAGACTCTATCAGATAGACTGGAAGACACTAGAACAGACTCAACAACCCTAGTCCTATGTCTCTGTAGACTCAGCGAACCTAGAGCTATGATACCAACACTTGTGGCGTACGACTCATGAAAACAAGATTAATTAATGCGGAAGCGAATTATTAGCAGTGGAAATTATTGAAAATCACTAAAAATTTAAAACTTTTTGTAAAGAAATCCACAAACGGTAAAACTATATCACAAAGGACCAAAGTAAGTTATTTACATTCTGATTCCTCAGTACATTTCTGTATCATCTCATCTCGAGAGTCATAACATTGACTGCCCAGTTAAACTGTACATGAACAGTATATAAAATCTCGAGGCATCAAACCAAAAATCTCATATCTAAATCAAAACATCTACTGACTCCTAGGACCTGAGAGTACAGAGACGACACATAGGACTTTCTCTATATACATGACTTGACAAATAGTGTCTCCACCTGAGGATCACTGTTGTCCTAACTGTTGTTGCTGCTACTGTTGTGGCTGCTGTTGCTGCTCACCCACTGGAGGGTTTCTTCATCCTCGGCGTCTACCTAAAAAGTTGAATCCCACGGGGGTGAGATAATTGAAAATTGTCCCAGTGAGAGTTATAACTCTCCGCCAGAAACATTGTTATTATAGATATTAAAATAACACTGGACAATAGAATTATAAATATTCAACATCAGGTAAATCATTGAATAAGATATGCAGAGCATTATTCTCTATGCAATCATTTCAATTATAAATTGATTAAGCAGCAAGTTATTCAGTTAATAAGGAATATGAAGAACATGTATATCATTTATCCAACTATGATATAATAGACCATGTATCATCAACCATTGATTCTTGTAATTCAACCCTAAGCAAATATGCTACACGGCTGATTACATTTTACAATCATACTTATGCCCTGAGGAGATGAGGTATACCGCTCATACTCCAACCGACCATTCTGAAATCGAAATCGGTACCATACATAGGTCATCAGAAGAGTCAGATTTCTATGACCTCATCTTCCTCAGTCAGTGTGAGGAACAACATGCAAGACATCTTGTGTCTCTGCCATTTATATAACTTTCCAGGGTATACTCCAAACTTCTCTGTTAGAGTTACAGTGGCATGTTGTACTCTCTTCGCAATCGAGATATTTCTTGTTGTCTCACCTCAATTCGGCATTAACATCATCATCGGGAGATTAGTGATACATCATCCCGGCATATACATATAATGAAGGATTGAGAGATTTAATGTTATACTCACGTCAATTCCACCATTAGGGCGTAAGGATATTCACACCCATTACCCCCACATACTCAAAAGTATGCTCTCCAGGAGTTCCCTTAGGAAAACATGTTTCACCATCACCTAACTGCTGACGATGATGGATCTATGGTCAGGGCTCTACATGATATCATTACACTTGATTATTTAAGTACATTACAACATTCTTTTAGCATCAGGCATGTTTTCAATCATAAAAAATTATAAAAATTACTATAAAGAATGAGTACAAATTCCATTAAGTTCATTTCACAGCTTAATCAACATTGGGAACTCAATTCCTTATCATCTCATCATCATGATTCAAAAATATGGTTGTTCAAACCCTGAGATCATCAAAATACTTGTTACCACTTTAACAGGTAACTTAATGCCATCAGGTCATCTATCATTGTAAACATGGTAATTATAATGCAGGTATTTCACATGGCTCTAACATCCTATCAATCTCTTTTGTTACCTTTCACTATGTAACATAGCATATCATTGCTTGCAAAGCTTATAAAATACTTTTAATAAACAAAGCATCATAGCTCATACCTGGGTATGTTCAATATCTCATAAAACCTGCATTATTAGTATAGATGATAACAGATACATCACTTTCATATCAGCATATTGCATAACAATTATGACATCATTATTCAAGACTATACCCTTGCTAGGGTTAGGGTTTCCCTTTTCATTTCAATTAGGGTTAATCATCCCCTTTATCTCAAATAGGATAAATGACTCATCTTTCATTATCCAACCTTAGAGCTCTCATGCTATAGAATATAACCCAGAATTAGGGTTTCACACTTCCATTTACCTTATTAGGAATTAGGGTTTACAATTCACATTGCATCACCCTTGATTAGGGTTTAAGTTCAATAACCCATAATTAAGGTTTACTATTAACATCATATCACCCTCGATTAGGGTTTACTATTCACCCCAAGTAGGAGTGATCATCAAAGTACCTTGAATTAAGGTTTATCATGTCATCATTATGAATTAAGTTCATACTATCATCATGTATTAGGATTTCACCTATTAATGCCCTCAGTTAGGGTTATGATTCATCATCCATCGTAATTAGGGTTTCATGATCCCACTATGAAGGATCATATGCTAATTAGACATTCAATCATATTAGAAGTCCATTACTTAATTATCATCCATGTAGGCAATCTTCTCTTTCATCTTCGAAAGATGATATATGCTTCAGTCTTAATTAGGTTAAGTCAACTCACTCTTGAGGAAGAATTGACATCATGGGTTATGTCATTGTCACCATGACCATTAAGGTTTAATTATTCAAAGGTACTAATCACCTCATCCCATTAAGATGTAATTACTGTAATCATCTTTGATTGCATCATGTATTAGTCAACTAATCACTTTGTCCTTTAACCACTTTGAGTACCCATGTAATTTTGATTAATTATCCACCAAACGGTTTTGGTCTTATAGACCCTAAACGGTCTTGACCAAATCAGACCTCAAACGGTCTTGAGAAACCAATGAAACCGTTTGCTAAAGTACCATCTTGAAACCATTTAGTAAAGTAGGGGGTGAAGACCGTTTGCCCAAAGTTGACTTTTAAAACCGCATGAACTCAATCGGTTTGGAAACCACATGAACCTAAATGGTTTGGGATCGTTTGGTCCCAAATGGTCTTGAGACCGTTTGGTCCCAAACGGTCTTGAGACCGTTTGGTCCAAACCTCCTCAAAACCGCAAGGACCAAAAATAGTCTCAACAAGTCAAATTGAATTAGGGTTTCCAATGTTGGTTCCTTCCACCATTGAATTCATGTAACCAATCATCAATTGGACCAATCATCATACTTCAATTGAGTTGAATAGGTGAACTTTCAACTGATTTGACCCTCAATTGACCCTCAATTAATCATCAATTAGGGTTTGAATCAATTGGATTAGGGTTTAGAAATGTTGATCCTTCAACATAATCAATGTGAGATTGGTATCATTGAAACCATTGAACCTTCATCCAAATTGAACATGACCGGACCCCAAACGGTCGTGAGGTCATTTGGATGACCTCCAAACGGTCTTGAGACCATTTTCTCAAGTCAACATCAAAATCCAAGTCAACCAATTAGGGTTTGATTCATTGGATTGCTCACCAAATCAACAATTGATTGCACTTCAACTTAGTACCTTTAGATCTCCAAACACCTAACCATAGTCAACCCTAGACCTCCAAATGGTCCTGGGTGACCCCCAAATGGTCTTGGGATCGTTTGGATGACCTACAAATGGTCCTGGGTGACCCCCAAATGGTCTTGGGATCGTTTGGATGACCTCCAAACGATCTTGAGACCGTTTGCCCATCACATCATCATTAACCATGTCATTCAATTAGGGTTTGGATCTTAGGATTGGTCACCAAATCAGCAATTGATTATACTTCAACCTAGTATCTTTAGATCTTCAATTTCTCAACCATACCTAACCCTAGACCTACAAACGGTCTTGGGTGATCACCAAATGGTCTTGAGACCATTTGGGTGATCCCCAAACAGTTTTGAAACCGTTTGGGTCAATCAAACCAAAACATCAACTCATTCCAATGCAAAATCAGCACTTAGCCGATTAGGATTAATACCGTATCTTTGGACCTTCAAACACTTAACCATATCCAACCCTAGACCTCCAAACAGTCTTGGGTGACCCCCAAATGGTCTTGATACCGTTTGGGTCAATCAACCCAAGTTTCAAACTCAATCAATGATGAAATCAGCACTCAACCCGATTAGAGTTTAGGTGATTGATTGACCTTCAACTCATGAACCAATTAGAACCAATCAATTATATTTAGTGGATCAATAAACAACATTATTAGCAACAAATTCCCAAAAGGTCAACCCTGGTAAAAACCTCCAAACGGTCTAAAACCGTTTGCTCTCATGCGGTTTGGTGAAACTGTTTCATCTCAAATGGTTTGAAACCGTTTGCTCCCAAACGGTTTGGGAAACCGTTTGAGCCACTTACGCAAACCGTTTGACCTAATAAATTTTCTTGGGAATTGTGTCAATATGATATCATCATCATATTAATTCGTGCATCCAAGAACATCAACCATTTTTCATGGAAATTGCAGCATTGCATCAAAAGAGTTCGAAATAGAAGAAAATAACCAACAAATCATAGAGATCTTGATGCAATATCAATGTTTAAGGGTTAAAGTTATAAAACCCGCCTCAAATCTGATGTCCAAGATACAAGCTCCACGGCTATAATGGTGGATGGAGTTCCAGCAACTGCCCAAGGTCCGTTCTTAAGCTATTGGATGAAAAAGATGGCTAGAATTGGAAATCGAGTGAAGAAAACCAAGAATCAAGCATTGCTTTACGGTTTTCACCATGAATCTGTGGTAGAAGATGATCAAAACCTTACCAACAGGTTGTGTTCATCCTTCCCCTTCTCCTGAGCTCTTCCTTGGTCGGCCAAAGCAAAGTGAGGACAGAAAAACTAAGGAAACGATCCTTATGTGTATTGGAAAAAGATAAGTATATAGGATATGTATGGAATTTTCAAGGAAAGAGAAAATGGATTATTTTCTTTTAATTCCAAAATAATTTCCATCAAATCCCCCTACATTTATTGGCCACTAATCCATCTTCATTTGCTTGCAAAACTCCATCATTATCCAAGAATTAATCGAAAAGGAACTAAGCACCTTAAAGAGTTTTATATTAATATCCAACCTTTTAGTGGATATTACTTTTTATTATCTTAATGTGAGTGGCTTCCGCTCAACCAAGATCTTTTTGTGCCATAGAAAGGCACAAGCTCGTCCAAAACTATTGCAAACACATCATTCAAATTTTGGTTGAAGGGCTCCTCAATTAATTTATTTCTTTTTGCATTAAATTAAAATAAAGTTCCATATATTCTTAAATCCTGATTATTTTAATGTCAAGATTCTCTCTCTTCCAAAATAACTCAAATGAGGCGCCCCTCTAATCTTCTTTGGTCTACTTGATGCCAAGAAACATGAGAGACCCTATAGAGGTGGTATTTTTCATATTGAACCCTAGGTTTTGGGTAAATTGCACATTACACCAAAACTAGATTTTAATGCACAAGGTTTGCTCTACAAGCTTTATCTTGATGCCCAAGCTTGTGGAAACCATACCACTACATCATATTCATTATTATGATGTATCAACATCAGAGGAACATCTTACCATTTGGAATTTTCAAGTTAACCCCTCAACTTGGGTAATTTGCACTTTAGTCCAAAATTAACAAAACAATGTTTCAACATCATTAAAAAAGGACTGAAATTGAAAAATAAGTTCCTCAAGAGCCATAATTACTTTTCAAAAGATAAGAGAAAACATATCATCATCTTTATTATGCAAAACACCTAGGGTTATTACATAACCCAGGTCAGGGATGTTATAGTTTAAGTGATTACCATATATGTTTGATTAGAATACCTTTGTAAACCAGATTTGACTTATGCTAGAACTATCTACTACAACTTCCACTATTTGCAATTTTCTTTTGAGTTCATTATACTTAATCTGATGTTGATGCATGTACCTAGCTTGAGTGGGAGGTATCCACACAATGGTGCTCTATATGAGTCTCATGAGGTTGTTTCAAATGTTTTTAGGTATAATGTTATCCAGTGGAGAGGTTGTGACAAAGAAGATATAAATAACATAATATAGATAGATTAGAATGTTCCTTTATACTCTCTTTCCTAGCATGGGTAGTATACAAAGTTGTTGATTCGTGTACATGTATCTATTATAAATTGAACTGCTCATGAGCAAAAAGATTTGATTTTGGAATTGATAGTGTTGAATATAATTTGTGATATATTATTATGAGGTCCTTGATGTGACACTTGTTTGTGAAAATTGTGAAGAGAGAAAAAGGAAAAAAATTATTTGTGTTTATTGTATATTATATTTATCATCTTAGTCGACAATGAAGCATTTTGTTTAATAACTGGGGATTAGGTTTAGGGTTTCTCTCTAATGGTTGGCATTTATGCTGATCAAAAGAGAGGTCGCGATATGAATAGTAATTGGACATACTCCAGGACAAGGTATGTTTTGCAACCTGTTTCCTAATACACTATTTTTGATGCAATCTGCTAGTTAATAAAAATATTGGTAGAATTTTTATTTTGTTTTTGCTGCCTATCATGCTCTCATATTTCCCTACAATGATACGACAGAGGATGTTCCTAGTGTAGATGGAATCCATGACCAGGAGGGTCCTAAGAAGGGGCATCAACACCAAAAGTTAGATCCAACAGAGTCACAGTTGAGGAGGTCTACTAGAGATAAAAAGGTGTCTATGAGATATTTTGATTCAAAATGGTCTTTAATCATGGAAGAGTGGGAGCTAGAAATGTAACATCCCTGACCTGGGTTATGCTTTAACCCTAGATGTTTTGTTTAAGAAATATAATTATATGCTTGCTTTTATCTTTTGAAAAGTAATTAAGGATCAAGAGGAACTTAAGTTTTAATTTTATTCCTTTTTGAATAATGTTGAAAATATATTTTACTTATTTTGGACTAAAGTGCAAATTACCCAAGTTGAGGGTTTAACTTTCAAATGTTACATGATAAATGTTCCTCAAGTTTTGAAGCATCATAAAAATGAAAATGATGCATAGGTATGGTTTGTGGCAGCCTGAGCACCAAGAAAGAGCTTATTAAACAATGTTTGTGCATTAAAACCCAGTTTTGGAGTAATGTGCAATTTACCCAAAACCTAGGGTTCAATATGCAAAATACCACTTCTAGAGAGTCCCTAATGTTTATTGGTATCAATTAGAGATAAGGAAATTAGAGGGGTGTCTCATTTGAATCTCTTTGGAAGAGAGAGAATCTTGATATTAAAATAATCAAGATTTAAGCATAATTGAAACCCTAATTCAATTTAATGCAAAAATAGATATACTAATGGAAGTGCCCTTCGACCAAACATGAGATGGTTTAATTTGTATAAGTATGGACGTTCTTGTGCCTTGCAATGGCACCGAAATATCTAAAGTGAGTAGAGAGTCCACTCACATTAGTTAAAGAAAAAGTAATATCCACTCAATTTTGGATATTACTATTATATTGATTAAGGTGCTTAATTTGTTTTCTTTAATTCATGGATAAAGAAGAGGATTTTGAAGGATAGGGTGATGGCTTCGTATGCAAGGAAGTGAGCGGGATAAGTAGCGCCAATTTTTGGGATTAAAAGATTTTTATAACACTTTCTCTCTCATGAAATACCCTTACATATATCCCGTTTTCCACCCACATGAAAGACTCTTTTCGACCCTTCTTTCTTTCCTTTCTTTGTCCGTGCACAAGGGATCTTCGGAGAAACAGGAGGACGTGCCCCAACCTATAGGTAAGCTCCATAGTCATCTTCAACCTTGATTTCATGGTGGAAATCAAAATTCAATGCTTATTTTCTTCTTTTCTCCACTCAATGCTCAACCTTGTTCATCCTTTGCATCCAAAGACTTGAGAACGGACCTTGGACATTTGAGAAAGCTTCATTAACCATTGAGTATGTGAAGCTTGAAGCTTGGATTCAACTTTGAAGGCGGGTTATATAACTTGAACCCTTGAATATCATTATTGATTTCATTTCTTCATCATATGTTGATTCCTTTTTCATTCCCGAACTTTCCTTTGATTAATTGATGAAATCATTACAAAGATCACAAAAAAATTTGAAGGTTTGTAGCTTGAAGATGATGATGTCATCTTATCACACACCTCAACAAAAATCATGGGCAAACAGTTTTGAGTTTTGATGACCAAACGGTCTCAAGACCGTTTGGTGATCAAATGGTCTCAAGACCGATTGAGGGCAAACGGTCTCAAGACCGTTTAAGGTTAAACGGTCTCAAGACCATTTGGGGTTAATTGCTAATGTGAATGATGAAGATCCAATGGCTCAAGTTGATTTAATTGTAATAGATTCAAGAATGGGTGATCCATTGATTACCAACTTTAATTGGATTGAATGGTTGAAACCCTAAATCGATTGAGTCAATTTCTATGTTGAATGGCTCAAACGGTCTCAAGACTGTTTGAGGGCAAATGGTCTCAAGACCGTTTGAGGTAAAAGACCATCATGGCTGGATGGATATCCAAGGGTTGAAGATTGATGTACCTTCAATGGTCTCAATGTTGGATGGTTTAATGAGTGCAAACCCTAAAATCAATTGATTGATTGTGGAAACCCTAATTGATCCATTCAGTTTCAAGATGATTTGGACCAAACGGTCTTGAGATTGTTTGAGTCCAAACGGTCTTGAGACCATTTGGGATAAAATGGTCTTCAGGCCATTTGGAGGGCAAACGGTCTCAAACCGTTTGATGTTCAATCAGTTTCAATGATGAGTTGCTCATTTGGTTTCAAACCGTTTGGGGTTAATTATATTTAATTCAAATGGTCTCAAACCATTTAGGGACTTTGAGATCAAGACCGTTTTATGGTCTAACAGTCTTAAGACCGATTGAAGGTTTTGGGACCAAGACCGTTTAAGGTCTAACGGTCTTCAAACCGTTTAAAGGTCAAAGTACTTCAAGACCGTTTAAAGGTCAAAGTACTTCAAGAACGTTTGAGGGTCTAATACCTCAAGACCGTTTGAAGGTCTAATTGATTCAAACCATGTAAGTACAATTAACCCCATGATTGTTGATGATGTTTATCAAAGATAATTACAATGGTTGACCTTTAAGGTACTTAAGAGATTGATACCTTTTGAGTGGTTAACCTTTGATGCTTATGAAAGTAGTAACTCAATACACTATGATAACCATAGATGTATGCACTTGAATGAGGGGTTGACATAATCTAATCAAGTTGAAGTAATCAACATCCAAGAGAGGATGAGAGGGAGAGGAATTCATACATGTATAATAATCATGTAGTGAATAAGACACAACATTTTCAACATGAATAAAATACGTAATTAGGGTATGATCCTTGATAAAGAGATCATGAAACCCTAATTGAGAAGGTTGATGAGCCCTAACCCTAATTTAGGGCAATGCCATGAGAAACTCTAATGCAATAATGTAATGTGAAACCCTAATCAAGGGCGATGTCATTTGAATCCCTAATCAAGGGTGATGTCATGAGAAACTCTAATGCAGTAATGTAATGTGAAACCCTAATCAAGGGTGATGTCATGTGAAACCCTAAATGAAGTGATATGATGTGAGACCCTAATCTTGGGTAATATGATGATAAACCATAACCCTAATTTTGGGTAATGGGATGAGTATCCCTAATTGACATGAATTTGGGAAACCCTAACCCTAATGAGTGAATAGTGATGCTACCATCACATTGCATCATGATGATATGTAATTGATATAACTATTATCATGTGTACTAATCATGCAAGTATCATGAGATGTTGGTCATATCCAGGTATGAACTATGATGTTTTATTATTGAAGTTGTTTTATGGGCCTTGTGAACCATAATATGCTTTGTTGCCTAATAAGAGGTAACAAGAGATTAATGGGCTTTAAGAGCCATGTGAGATGCATGTATTGCAAGTATCATGTTTACCTTGGTCAGATGACCTGAAGGTATTAGTTACCTGATATGTGATAACAAGTGTTCTTTGATGAATTAAGGGTTTGAATACCCATATTCCATAATCATTATGATGAGATGTTGAGGGATGAGAATGCCCCTGATATGATAAGGGATTGAGATCCCCAATATTTTATAAAGCTTCAAAAAGTACTTGATAGAAGTATTACATATTCTTTGTAGCAATTGTTATAATAATTCATGTTTGGAACCTTGATTGATGCTAAAAGAATATGAGAATGTACTTAATAAATCAAGTGAAACTTTATCATGTAGAGCCCTGGACATAGATCCATCATTGTCAGTAGTTGGTGATGGTGAAACAGGTTTTCCTATGGGAATTCCTGGAATGCATATTTTGAATATGTGGGGGTAATGGGCAAAAATATCCTTACACCTCATAGGAATGACTGAGGGCCATATCCTATGTACATGAATGGTTATGGACCATATCCCAATAAGAGTATGGCTATGGGTCATAACTCTACAATACCAGGCATTGGCTACGGGCCATATCCTGAAAAGAGTATATGCTACAGGCTATAACTCTATAGCGAAGATGCCAGTATACACTGGAAAGCTATTAAGCAGAGACACAAGATGTCCTACATATGATCTCGTACTGACCGAGACAGATGAGGTGATGGAGTTTGGCTCTTCCATTGACCTATATATGGTATTGATGCTTTCCGTAATCATGGTCGGTTGGAGCATGAGTGGTATACCTCATCTCCTCAGGGCATAAGTATGATTGTAAAATGTAATCAGCCGTGTAGGGTATTTGCTTAAGAATGAAATACAGAAATCATTGGTTGATATTACATTGCTTATTGTATCTTAAAGTGGATAAATATTATACATGTTCTTCATATTCTTTATTAAAAGAATAGATGATCTACTTCTTATCACTTTATAGTTGTCATACTTTAAGAGATGACATTGCTCTATTTTGCTAAATAATGATTAAATCTTGTTGATTCCATCAAGATTTCCCTGCTCAATTTATTACTGTTTATCTGTAAAAATAATGTTTCTGGTGGAGAGTTATATCTCTCGCTGGGACAATTTTCAATTGTCTCAACCCCGTGGGATTCAATCTTTTTAGGTGGATGAGGACGAGGAGGTAGAAACCCTACAACAGAGGAAAGACAGCAGTCACAGAGACAATAGTAACATCTCAGGTGGAGATATTGATTGTTGTGTCATGTAGATATGAGTCTTATGAGTTGTCTCTGTACTCTCAGGTCCTAGGAGTTAGTAGTTAGTGCTTTTATGATCGATCTGAGATTTTGGCATTGAATGCCTCGAGGATTTATGTTGCTTATGTGTAGATTTAACAGAGCAACTGTTGTATGTAATCCTCAAGAGGAAAAGATACAGAGTATGTACTTTGTGAACCATAATGTATGTGTAAATTAATATTTTGATTCTTGTTATAAGAGTTTCCTGGAAAAGGATCTCTTTATAAATGGTTTTAATTTTTAGTGATTTTTGTTAATCCGTTGTTAATGATCGCTTCCGCATTAATCGTATCTGATATTTGGTATTTGTCATCATAGTTTAGTTGGTATCAGAGCTCTAGGTTTGCTGAGTCTACAGAGACATATGATTAAGGTTGTTGAGTCTGTTCTAGTATCTTCCAGTATATCTGATAGTGTCTTCTGCTCATATAGGAGAAGAAGAACTTAAAGATGTCTGGATCACATGAAGAACATGCTGCTGAGAGTAGCATTGCTGCACCAAGAAGAGGTGCAAGGGATCAGACTAGGGAGGAACTAGAACCTGAACATCCCCAGCTTAACCAAGCTGCACTGGAAAACCTAGCTTTCCATGATCTGTTTGGGCAGTTCATGGCAACCATGACTCATATGGTAGATAGGATTCCACCATCTGCACCTAGGTCACCAGTCCATAATGAATGACAGGGAGCCGACAAGACTTTCGAACGACTTCGCCGGGTTGGAGCCACAGATTATGATGGTACATCTGACCCAGCAGATGCTGATATGTGGCTGCCTGAGCTGGAGAAGGCTTTTAGAATCCTCAATATCCCTGAAGTAGAGAAGGTAAGGCATGCAGTGTACCTTCTTAAAGGGAGTGTTGGCCACTGGTGGACTATAGAAGAGGGCAAGAAGCCAGGTGTTGAAATCAGATGGGAGGAATTCCGATGAGAATTCATCAGTAGATACTTCCCCAAGACGTTTCTAGATGAGAAGATCTCTCAATTTGAGCGGATAAGGAAAGGACCACTGAATATTAGTGAGTATGAAGCTAAGTTCATGGAGCTTCTACGGTTCTGTCCGCACATGGCATCTATTGATGAAGAGAGAATTTGGAATTTTGAGAAGGGGCTAAACGCTGAATTGACCACTCATGTGTCTGCCTTAGAGAACAGGGAGAGGTTCGACACCTTTCTGGAGTCCATGAGACGAATAGAAAGGTCTGTGACTGAGAAGCGTCAGGCCCACAGTAAGAAGGTGTATACACAGTTCCAAGGACAGAAGTCCGAAAGTTTTAAGAAACCAAGATTTTCTGCACCAACAACACCACCAAGGTTCAACACCCAGACACATTGGACATCCAGCAAGGGTAGAGGTCATAGTATACCACCGAATAGAGCCCCCAATACAACATCAATGTCAGCAATAGGACCTTTTAGGCCATATCAGGAGAATAGAACTTGTCACCAGTGCAGACAGGTAAGACATCTAGCTAGGGATTGTCTAGTTGGGAACACAGTGGTAACCCAGCCACTGAGGCAGAGTCAATAAGGCCATCAGAGGTGACGGATTCCAAGTGGCGCTAGAGGACGTGGACAAGAGTCCCAAGCTAGTTCGTCGGAACGAAACAACCGAACACACAGTCAACATCAAGCAACATCGAGGGTCTATGCAATGAATCAACCTGAAGCAGTAGTCAACCCTCGAGTTATGACAGGTCAGATGGAACTATTTCATTCTAATATGTCGTCATCCTGCTTTGTATCTATTTTGATTGATCTGGGTTCTACACATTCTTTTATCACTCAAGAAGTGATTCATGACTGCAATATGACTATTAGTCATAAAGCAGATAGTCTGTTATTAGAAACCCCTTTGATGGGATCTACAGTGTTGCGAGAGGTGTGTTCTCCCCACATTCTTTCCTTTTCTGAATATCGCATTCAAGTGGATCTTATACCACTTGAGATGCACGGGTTCGATATAATTTTTGGGATGGACACCCTAGAAAAGTATAAGGTTGTCTTGGATTGTGAGTCCAAGCAAGTTGTGTTCACAGATGACGGTGACACATGGATCTTTCAGGGAGATATAAAGATTCTTCCAACATGTCTTGTGACATCTATGGTAGCTGAGAAGCTGATGAGGCAAGGATGCTTTGCATTCTTGGCACATGTGGTAGACACCACAATGGAGAGCCCTAATCTTTCTGAAGTTCTGATAGTTAGGGAGTTTGAAGATGTGTTCCCTAAGGAACTTTCAAGTGTTCCTCCGCCCCGAGAGATTGATTTTGAGATTAATCTAATCCCAGGAACGCAACCAATAGCACAAACACCATATAGAATGGCACCTGCTGAGATGGCAGAGCTCAAGAAACAGCTACAGAAGTTGCTCGAGAAAGGTTTTATCTGACCGAGTACTTCACCATGGGGTGCTCTGGTTCTCTTTGTTAAGAAGTAGGACAGATGTGTGCGGTTATGCATTGATTACAAACAGTTGAATAAAGTAACCATAAAAAATAAGTATCCTCTGCCAAGGATCAATGACCTGTTTGATCAGTTGTGTGGTGCAACTATCTTTTCTAAAATAGATCTGAGGTCAGGATATCATCAGTTGCGTATTAAGGAGAGTGGCATACCTAAGTCTGCCTTTAGGATAAGGTATGGTCACTATGAGTTCATAGTTATGTCGTTTGGACTAACTAATGCACCAGCTGCATTCATGGAACTCATGAATAGAATCTTTCGATCTTTCCTTAATCAATTCATAGTAGTTTTTATAGATGACATTCTGGTATATAGTAGAGATGCTCAACAGCATGAGCAGCACCTCCGTCAGGCTTTAACTTTACTAAGAGAGCATAAGTTGTAAGCTAAGTTTAGCAAATGTGAGTTCTGGTTACCATAAGTTTCTTTTCTAGGACATGTAATATCTACCTCAGGTATCTGTGTTGATCCTAAGAAGGTAGAATCTATCCTGCAATTGAAACATCCAAAGACACCGATGGAGATACGTAGTTTCCTAGGATTGGCAGGCTATTACAGGAGGTTCATTAAGAACTTCAGTTCTATAGCTTTACCCCTAACCAAGTTGACCAGGAAGGAGGTTCCTTTTTTATGGAATGACAAGTGTCAACATTCTTTCCAATTGTTGAAAGAAAGATTGACAAGTGCACCTGTTTTGGTGTTACCTGAGCAAGGGAAGGGGTACATAGTTTTCTATGATGCATCTAAGAATGGTCTAGGATGTGTGTTGATGCAGTATAATCAAGTGATTTCTTTTGCCTCTTGACAGCTTAAGAAACACGAGGAGAATTATCTGACACATGATCTAGAGCTAGCTGTTGTGGTTCATGCTTTGAAGATCTGGATAAATTATCTCTATGGAGAAACATTCTAGATTTTCACAGACCATAAGAATCTAAAATATATCTTCTCACAACATGAGTTGAACATGAGACAACGCCGCTGGATGGAGTTAATCAAGGACTATGATTGTACAATTGATTATCATCCATGGAAGGCTAATGTAGTGGCTGATGCACTAAGTAGGAAATCATCATCACCAGCCTTAGATAAAGCACATTTGAACTCCTTAGTGTGCTTTAAAAGAGATATGCTTATCCCCTTGAGGCAAAACAATATACAGCTTAAGGTATCGTTGTTAGCCGGGCTGTTAGCTGAGATGTAAGTGAAACCTACTCTGAGACAACAGATTAAAGAAGCACAACAAGATGATGTTGTGGTTCAGCAGATCAGTTCAGAGTATGGTAGTGAGAAACGGGATGGATTTCATAAGTTAGAGGATCAGGTAGTCTGTTACCATGGTAGGATGGTAGTACCTGATGCCAATGACTTAAGGAAGTTAATCTTATAGGAAGCTCATTCTTTGATGTATGCAATGCATCCAGGGAGCACCAAAATGTATCATAACTTGAAGGATATGTATTGGTGGCCAGGATTGAAGAAGGATGTAGTTGAGTTTGTTATGCGGTGTCTGATGTGTCAGCAAGTTAAAGATGAACATCAAAAGCCCGCAGGAATAATGCAACCTTTACCTATACCGCAGTGGAAATGGGATCATGTGACCATGGACTTTGTGGTTGGTTTGCCTAGAACAACCAAAGGTCATGATTCCATATGGGTGATAGTTAATAGGTTGACTAAGACAGCACACTTCCTTCCTGTTAAAACAACCTACACTACTGAGAAGCTTGCACAGATATATATAGATGAGATAGTGCGGTTGCACGGGGTTCCAGCCACTATTGTTTCTGATAGAGGTCCCCAGTTCATGAGTCATTTTTGGGAATGACTACATAAAGCTTTGTGTATACAATTAAGGTTTAGTACTGCTTTTCACCCACAGACAAATGGGAAATCTGAGAGGACCATACAAACCTTGGAGGATTTGCTTGGGGCATGTGTCCTTCAATTTGTAGGAAGTTGGGATCTACACCTGAGCTTGATAGAATTTGCTTAAAATAATAGCTATCAGCACAGTATTTATATGGCACCATATGAAGCATTATATGGTAGACGTTGTAGATCTCCTTTATGTTGGTATGAAACAGGAGAAAATCAACTTTTGGGTCCCGAGCTTGTGTAGCGGACAACTGAGAAGATTAAAGTAATACAACAACAATTAAAGACTGCACAGGATAGACAGAAGTCGTACGCTGACAAACGGCGAAGACCCTTAGAATTCCAAGTTGGAGACAGAGTATATCTCAAGGTCTCTCCTTGGAAAGGTGTACTTAGATTTGGAAAGAAGGGAAAGTTAGCTCCTAGATTTATGGGGCCTTATCCAATCATTGAACGAATTGGAAAGGTAGCCTATAAATTAGAGTTACCACCTGAGATGCATAAGTTGAATCTAGTGTTCCATATCTCCATGCTGAGAAAGTGTCATCCTGACACAGAGTTAGTTTTACAACCTGTGGAGGTAGAATTAAATGATGATATATCATATGTTGAAGGACCTGTGATGATCCTTGATAAAAGAATTAAAAAGCTGAAAAAGAAAGACACATGTCTTGTGAAAGTTCTTTGGCATCATCGTGGCATTGAAGAAGCTACATGGGAACTAGAGGAAGAGATGAGGAGGAAGTACCCTTCTCTTTTCTCTTGATGATTTCGGGGACGAAATCCCTATTCGGGGTGGATAATTTGTAACATCCCTGACCTGGGTTATATTTTAACCCTAGATGTTTTGTTTAAGAAAGATAATTATATGCTTGCTTTTATCTTTTGAAAAGTAATTAAGGCTCAAGAGGAACTTAAGTTTTAATTTTAGTCCTTTCTGAATAATGTTGAAACAATGTTTTGCTTGTTTTGGACTAAAATGCAAATTACCCAAGTTGAGGGGTTAACTTGCAAATGTTACATGATAAATGTTCATCAAGTGTTGAAGCATCATAAGAATGAAAATGATACAGAGGTATGGTTTGTGGCAGACTGAGCACCAAGAGAGAGCTTATTAAACAATGTTTGTGCATTAAAACCTAGTTTTGGAGTAATGTGCAATTTACCCAAAACCTAGGGTTCAATATGCAAAATACCACTTCTAGAGAGTCCCTAATGTTTCTTGGTATCAATTAGAGACAAGGAAATCAGAGGGGCATCTCATTTGAATCTTTTTGGAAGAGAGAGAATCTTGATATTAAAATAATCAAGATTTAAGCATAATTGAAACCCTAATTCAATTTAATGCAAAAATAGATATATTAATGGAAGTGCACATCAACCAAAAATGAGATGGTTGAATTTGTATAAGTATGGAAGTTCTTGTGTCTTGCAATGGCACCGAAATATCTAAAGTGAGTGGAGAGTCCACTCACATTAGTTAAAGAAAAAGTAATATCCACTCAATTTTGGATATTATTATTATATTGATTAAGGTGCTTAATTTGTTTTCTTTAATTCATGGATAAATAAGAGGATTTTTAAGGATAGAATGATGGCTTCGTATGCAAGGAAATTAGGGGGATAAGTGGCACCAATTTTGGGAATTAAAAGATTTTTATAACACTTTCTCTCTCATGAAATTCCCTTACATATATCCCATTTTCCACCCACATGAAAGACTCTTTTCGACCCTTCTTTCTTTCCTTGCTTTGGCCATGCACAAGGGAGCTTAGGAGAAACAGGAGGACGTGCCCCAACCTGTAGGTAAGCTCCATAGTCATCTTCAACCTTGACTTCATGGTGGAAATCGAAATTCAATGCTTATTTTCTTCTTTTCTCCACTCAATGCTCAACCTTGATCTCCTTTGCATACAAAGATTTGAGAACGGACCTTAGATAGTTGAGAAAGCTTCATTCACCATTGAGGACGTGAATCTTGAATCTTGGATTCAACTTTGAAGGCGAGTTATATAACTTGAACCCTTGAATATCATTATTGATTTCATTTCTTCATCATATGTTGATTCCTTTTTCATTCCCGAACTTTCCTTTGATTAATTGATGAAATCATTACAAAGATCACAGAAAATTTCGAAGTTTTGTAGCTTGAAGATGATGATGTAATCTTAGCACACACCTCAACAAAAATCATGGGCAAACAGTCATGAGTTTTGATGACCAAACGGTCTCAAGACTGTTTGGTGATCAAACAGTCTCAAGACTGATTGAGGGCAAACAGTCTCAAGACCATTTGGGGTTAATTGCTGATGTGAATGATGAGGATCCAATGGCTCAAGTTGATTTACTTTTAATAGATTCAAGAATGGGTGATCCATTGATTACCAACTTTAATTGGATTGAATGGTTGAAACCCTAAATCGATTAAGTCAATTTCTATGTTGAATGGCTCAAACGGTCTCAAGACCGTTTGAGGTCAAATACCATCATGGATGGATGGATATCCAAGGGTTGTAGATTGATGTACCTTCAATGGTCTCAATGTTGGATGGTTTAATGAGTGCAAACCCTAAAATCAATTGATTGATTGTAGAAACCCTAATTGATCCATTCGGTTTCAAGATGATTTGGACCAAACGGTCTTGAGACCATTTGGGATCAAACTGTCTTCAGACCATTTGGAGGGAAAATGGTCTCAAACCGTTTGATGTTCAATCGATTTCAATGATGAGTTGCTCATTCGGTTTCAAACTGTTTGGGGTTAATTATATTTAATTCAAACGGTCTCAAGCCATTTAGGGACTTTGAGATCAAGTCTGTTTGATGGTATAACGGTCTTAAGACCAATTTAAGGTTTTGGGACCAAGACCGTTTAAGGTCTAACAGTCTTCAGACCGTTTAAAGGTCAAAGTACTTCAAGACCGTTTGAAGGTCAAAGTACTTCAAGACCGTTTGAGGGTCTAATACCTCAAGACCGTTTGAAGGTCTAGTTGATTCAAACCATGTAAGTACAATTAACCCCATGATTGTTGATGATGTATATCAAAGATAATTACAATGGTTGTATCTTTAAGGTACTTAAGAGATTAATACCTTTTGAGTGGTTAACCTTTGATGCTTATGAAAGTAGTAACTCAATACACTATGATAACCATAGATGTATGCACTTGAATGAGGGGTTGACCTAATCTAATCAAGTTGAAGTAATCAACATCCTAGAGAGGATGAGAGAGAGAGGAATTCATACATGTATAATAATCATGTAGTGAATAAGCCACAACATTTTCCACATGAATAAAATACGTAATTAGGGTATGATCCTTGATAAAGAGATCATGAAACCCTAATTGAGAAGGTTGATGAGACCTAACCCTAATTTAGGGCAATGCCATGAGAAAATCTAATGCAGTAATGTAATGTGAAACCCTAATCAAGGGTGATGTCGTGTGAAACCCTAATCAAGGGTGATGTCATGAGAAACTCTAATGCAGTAATGTAATGTGAAACCCTAATCAAGGGTGATGTCATGTGAAACCCTAAATGAAGTGATGTGATGTGAGACCCTAATCTTGGGTAATATGATGATAAACCATAACCCTAATTTTGGGTAATGGGATGAGTATCCCTAATTGACATGAATTTGGGAAACCCTAACCCTAATGAGTGAATAGTGATGCTACCATCACATTGCATAGTGCTGATATGTAATTGATATAACTGTTATCATGTGTACTAATCATGCATGTATCATGAGATGTTGGCCATAGCCAGGTATGAACTATGATGTTTTATTATTGAAGTTGTTTTATGGGCCTTGTGAGCCATAATATGCTTTGTTGCCTAATAAGTGGTAACAAGAGATTAATGGGCTTTAAGAGCCATGTGAGATGCTTGTATTGCAAGTATCATGTTTACATTGGTCAGATGACCTGAAGGTATTAGTTACCTGATATGTGATAACAAGTGTTCTTTGATGAATTAAGGGTTTGAACACCCATATTCCATAATCATGATGATGAGATGTTGAGGGATGAGAATGCCCCTGATATGATAAGGGATTGAGATCCCCAATCTTTTATAAAGCTTCAAAAAGTACTTGATAGAAGTATTACATATTCTTTGTAGCAATTATTATAATAATTCATGTTTGGAACCTTGATTGACGCTAAAAGAATATGGTAATGTACTTAATAAATCAAGTGAAACTTTATCATGTAGAGCCCTGGCCATAGATCCATTATCGTCAGTAGTTGGTGATGGTGAAACATGTTTTCCTATGGGAATTCCTGGAATGCATATTTTGAATATGTGGGGGTAATGGGTGAAAATATCCTTACGCCTCATAGGAATGATTGAGGGCCATATCCTATGTATAGGAATGGTTATGGACCATATCCCAATAAGATTATGGCTATGAGTCATAACTCCACAATACCAGGCATTGGCTACGGGCCATATCCTGAAAAGAGTATATGCTACGGGCTATAACTCTATAGCGAAGATGCCAATATACCCTGGAAAGCTATTAAGCAGAGACACAAGATGTCCTGTATATGATCTCATACTGACCGAGACAGATGAGGTGATGGAGTCCGGCTCTTCCATTGACCTATATATGGTACTGATGCTTTCCGTAATCATGGTCGGTTGGAGCATGAGTGGTATACCTCATCTCCTCAGGGCATAAGTATGATTGTAAAATGTAATCAGTCGTGTAGCGTATTTGCTTAACAATGAAATACGGAAATCATTGGTTGATATTACATTACTTATTGTATCCGATTGTGGATAAATATTATACATGTTATTCGTATTCCTTGTTAAAAGAATAGATGATCTACTGCTTATCACTTTATAGTTGTCATACTTTAAGAAATGACATTGCTCTATTATGCTAAATAATGATTAAATCTTGCTGATTCCATAAAGATTTCCCTACTCAGTTTATTACTGTTTATCTACAATAATGTTTTTGGTGGAGAGTTATATCTCTTTCTGGGACAATTTTCAATTGTCTCACCCCCGTGGGATTCAATCTTTTTAGGTGGATGAGGACGAGGAGGTAGAAACCATACAACAGGGGAAAGACAACAGTCACAGGGACAACAATAACATCTCAGGTGGAGATACTGACTGTCGTGTCATGTAGATATGAGTCCTATGAGTTGTCTCTGTATTCTTGATGCGATGATTTTGAGTCGCATTTATAGACCTGTTTGATATGTGTTTTATGCTTTTATTAGTCATTTTTATGGTTAATGTTGCATAATTCATCCATTTTGGTCTTTTCCATTATTTGATGCCAAATCCCCTTTATTTCATTGTTTTGAGCATTAATTATCACATTATTATTATTTGTGTGAATTGATGTGATCTTGTCTTTGAATTTCAGGACAAACGAGTATTTGCTTCCGTCGATACCATCAACGGAAGTTGATACCATCGACATGGTCACAGGTTTCCAGCCGAAAGAAGCAGGAAAAAGTCGATACTATCGACTTTGATGTCGATGGTATCGAGTCACCTTCAGGTTGTTGGCGAAGAAGCAGTCGATAGTATCGACACCAAGTCGATACCATCGACGCACGGAGGTTACAACATCGCAAAACGACAAAACCGACGCCTCAAGGAAGTCGATACTATCGACCTGAGTCGATGGTATCGAGATGATGTCGGGCGCGACAAAGGAAGGGTTCGCTACTGCAGCGGGTCGATACCATCGACTCGCGTCGATGGTATCGACGCCGTCAGATATGCGTTGGATTCAGATTGATCTCAATCGGACGGCTGGAGTTAATTAACGACCTAATTAGGGACTTATACCTAATGACGGCCGCCAGGAGGAAAAATATATCTCATTGGCCATTGCACAAGTGACGAGGAGGAGGAGAAAGGAGAACGGAGGCCAGAAGTTCATACCACTCGATCCAGACGCTGCCGAAGACAGATTTCACCATCGAGAGGCGGGAAAGCACGTGTTCTACGCAAAGGATCAATCGGTTCTTCTCCGTTCAGGGGTTTTCCCATTCAATTCACGTTTTTCATATGATTTCCCCTATTTCTACCATGTACTTGTGTGAGATGAACATGCGGGGCTAATCCCCTCCATCTTTAGGACCGGGAGTAGCCCGGGAATTCAGTGTATGACAGTTTTATAATAGTAATTCATATTTTCTCTCTTAAATCCGTGGCATAACTTCATTTTCTCCATATATTGTTATGCTTGATCACCATAATAATAATCTAATGCCCTTAATCACTTCGACAGAAGGATTAATGGCTGAAAAGAGACGAAACCTACATTAATTGATAAATCCCTTGAACAAGGTGGTGTAAAATTAATGGTGGATACTGAGAGATCGTTCGTAATGCACTTAGTTTAGGGGATAGGTTACTACGACGGTGGAACCGACCTAAACCTAAGTAGGGAATTGCACCACGACAGTGGGAAATTTTGTTTTCAGGCCACTACCCGGATAGAGAGAGAAGATTGAGGCATTATATAAAATCTAATACAATGAAAACCCGCGGTGAAACCGCAACCCTAAAGATATCCTTTCGAATTGATTAAAGTAACCTTTAATCAATTGTTTGCTTTGTTTTATTTTTATTTTCTTTTAATTTTTACAACATACTCCAATTTGTTATTCGGTTTAGCTGATCGCGAATAGTTAGTAGGAGTCTCTGACAATTCTGAGTATCCCTGTGTTTGACTCGGGCCTCACAAAGGCCTATACTACTCGACGCGTACACTTGCATTTTTAGCGCGTAGTAAAATACACGTCAAGTTTTTGACGCCGTTGCCGGGGACAAGATTTTGCTCTTACAGGAATTTGACATTGAAATTAAGGATAAATCTGGGATTGAAAATGTAGTGGCTGATCATTTGTCTAGGTTAGATAGGGTGGATGAAAAAGATTTGCATATACCCATAACCGAGACGTTTCTGGATGAACAGCTGTTAAAAATTAACTCTAAGGAGCCTTAGTTTGCTAAAATTGTAAATTATTTGGCCTGTGGGATCATCCCGGAAGATTGGTCATATCAGGAAAAGAAGAGATTTTTTCATTCTTTAAGATACTATTTTTGGGATGATCCAATTCTTCTTAAGCAATGCAGGGACGATATTTTACGCAGGTGTGTGCCTGAAGTGGAGTACGAGAGTGTTCTCCATCATTGCCATGCATCACCTACGGGAGGACACCACGCCAGCTCGCGAACGACAGCTAAGGTTTTAGAAAGCGACCTTTATTGGCCAACTTTATTTCGGGATGCCTACGATTTTGTGAGGCAATGTGATCCTTGTCAGTGAGCAGGTAATATCTCAAAGCGACAGGAGATGCCCCTGAATGTGTTTCAGGAAGTTGAGGTATTTGATTTGTGGGGCATAGATTTCATGGGACCCTTTGTGTCTTCGAATTCCAATTTATATATTTTGTTAGCAGTTGATTATTTTTCAAAGTGGGTGGAAGCAATCCCCACAAGGACTAATGATTCCAATGTAGTGTGCAGGTTCGTGAAGGAGAATATTTTTTGCAGGTTTGGGATACCCCGAATGATAATCAGTGATGGGGGTACACATTTTAGGAATCATAAGTTCTCGACATTATTGAAGAAATATGGGGTCAAGCACAACATTGGCACCCCATATCATCCGCAGACTCAAGGCCAAGTGGAGGTCTCCAACCGTGAGATTAAGAAGATTCTAGAGCGAACGGTGGCATCCACGAGGAAGAACTCGAGTGGCCTACTACCGGATGCACTGTGGGCATACAGAACGGCCTATAAAACACCTACAGGCACCACACCTTTTAGGTTGGCGTATGGCCGGGCTTGTCACCTACCGGTGGATTTGGAGCACAAGGCCCATTGGGCACTTAGAAGGCTAAATCTAAGTTATGATGAAGCTGGGAGAAAGAGAATGTTTGGATTGAATGAGCAAGATGAGTCACGGATGACAACATATGAGAATGCCCGGATATACAAGGAGCGAACAAAACTGATCCACGATCGCCACATCGAGTTACGCACGTTCAAGAAAGGAGATAGTGTTTTGTTGTTCAACTCCCGACTCAAGTTGCATCCCGGGAAGCTAAAATCCTAGTGGAGTGGACCGTTCGTGGTGGAAGAGGTCAAACCACACGGCGCGATTTTAGTGCGTGATGGTGATACCACGTTCTTGGTGAACGGACAGAGGCTGAAGCTCTATTTTGGTGAGAATTATAAGAGGAAGATGAATGAGGTTAAACTCATTGCACTTTTGGATGAATGAGAGGCCCGGAAGCCGTCTAGCCTAAGACGTTAAATAAGGGCGCTTGTTGGGAGGCAACCCAACCATCGGTACATTAGGATAGTTTAATTATAATCGTAGGTTGCTTTATGTTTGTTCAATTTTTAGTGTAAAGAAGATACCTTGATCCGTTTGTTCATTGTGCAGGATGAGGCAGAGTCGATACCATCGACAAACAAGTCGATGGTATCGACAAGGGTTCAGGTTGACGACTGCAGATTTCGTTCTGAGTCGATACCATCGACGGCCTTGTCGATGGTATCGACACACCTACAGGCAGGTCGCCCAGCAACAGTCGATAGTATCGACAAGGGTGTCGATACCATCGAGATCTCTGGAGAAGTTCAGACCGAGTTGTCTCAGTCAACTCGATACCATCGACGGCCTCGTCGATGGTATCAACATGGTTACAAGTTGAAATGCAAAGTGGCGGTGTCACAATGAAGCCAAGTCGATACTATCGACACCTGTCGATGGTATCGACCATCCATGTCACCGATCCGCGCAAAGAAATCGACGGCGATCGTGGCTTCCACGTCATCGATCCAGGTGCAGAGTCGATACCATCGACCCATGTCGATGGTATCGACACGTCAGCAATCCGTGTTTCAATATCCAGCAATCGACGACCGTCGATACCATGTGAGGGGCGGATAGCATCGACCAGCGTCGATACCATCGACTCGCGTCGATGGTATCGACTAGCTAACAGTGGCGCCGGCCAAGTCTATTTAAGGAGAATAATTACGTCATTTGACGTCACACCTTCAGAGTGATCTCCTCCCTTTGCGCCGAGCACTCCCCTGAGACATCCAAGAGCGAAGAGCAGCATCACCAAGTGACGATCTTCACCGAGCGGAGATTCATATCTCCATTCTTCTCCGAGCTCTCGTCTTCTAATCCCTTTCTCTTCGCCATCATGGTGCGTACCGCTGGAGCTTCTTCCTGGTGTGCTCGTCAGGACGACATTCCTGAGTTCGTGCCACCACCGCCATCATCGGTGGCACATCCTCGACTTGTCCACCCTTCTGCGGAGGTGAAGAAGATCTTCGACGAAATCATGAAGCGCAAGATCGAGCCAACCCGGTATGTGGACCCGGAGATGCTTTGTGATCTTGGCTTCAAGGAGAATCTGGACTATGTGCTGAAAGGACAAGCACACCAAACGAGTCGTGGCCGCAACGAGCTTGAGTGCCATGAGGACGGTCAGCCTTTCTTCGGCGAGTGGCCGACGTACAAGGAACTGGTGGCAGAATTCATGGCGTCCCTTGATGTCAATGTCGTGCCCAACGAGATGTCCGCCAGCGACCGTGAGTGGGAGAAGGGCCGGGTGTCTTTCCGGCTCTACAACCATGACTACACCATCACCCTGGAGCAGTTCAATGACATCTTCAACTGGAACAGCTCCCGGTACAACTACCGGCGGCCGGACAACCGCACTGACTACGCCGCCATCTTTGCTGAGTTGGTGACGGTTCCGCATGGGAGGTCAGTGAGCTACCACAACGTCGCGGTAGCCGACTTCGAGCACCCGTTTGCTCGGGTCTTGCACCGGATGTTGAGCTCCACCATCTTTTCTCGAAGCAATCTTGCTTTAAGAAAATTCCAGGAGCCTGACCTTTTCTTTCTCTACAAGCTCCTGACGAGACAAGAATGCAACTGGGGTGCATTCTTTCTACACCGAGTGTTGGCGGTGAAGAGGAGCACGAGAAAAGCCCCGATTCATTTTGGGGGGCTTGTCACCAGGATAGCCCTCTACTTGGGCTTGAATCTCGATCAGCTGACTCCTCTTTCTACGAGAAGCAAGGTCAACTTGCAACATCTACACCGAGCCAATCTCGTTCTTCTCTGAGCTGGCGTGGCTTTTGCGCATTGCCACGTAAATCAAGAGTACCAGGAGTGCGCGCTACCTGATCCGGTCTTCAATATCGAGGGCGCACAACATTTCAGATGGCCGATCATAGCCATCGACTCCGATGATGAAGAAGGCGGAAACGACGGTGGCGACGACGGACAGGGCGACGAGGCTGAGGAAGAAGAGGCTTTTACACCTCTTCGAGCACGAGTAGCGCCCCGGAAGCGTCCTCGGATGCATCCAGGTGCGTCATCTTCATCACAGCCAACTCCGCCTCCACCACCGCCCTCGCAGCCCAGCGAGGATGCCTATTCCATGCAAGGCATGTACAATATGCTTCAAGACATCCAGCAGACGCAGCATAGCCACACAGCTGCCTATGCCGGTATTCAAGAGACCACCAACCGGCTCTTCGTCAACGAGCAGGCGATCTTCGAGAATGAGCGCCTTCTTTTTGCAAATCAGGAGAACATCCATGATCGGCTGCACAGGATGGAGCAGCAGCAGTAGCCGTTTTACGATCATTACTGGAGCCAAAATTATTTTGGAGGGTATCCACAGCGTCCTCCGATGCCCCAGTATGATCCGACCTTTCAGGGGCAATACCCGTCTTGGGACCCCCACGGCGCCGCAATACCCGCCTCCACCACCACAAGAATGATCTGGTATCACTGTTCCAATCTTTAAGTTTGTTTTTGACTATGAGGCCATAGTCGAATTCAAGCTTAGGGGGGTAGTTGGAACAGCTCTATCTTTTATTGTTTTTGGTTTTTAGCATTATTTCTTTTGTTTTCTTGTTATTTGTTTCTTGCAATTTTAGTTTTTGTAGGATCCACGTGCTATCTAGTGTAATTGTGGATGTCTTTGGAAAGTGTGTCATCTTGTTGTTAGTGCATGGGAAATTCAAGGGAAATTTGAAAATTTTTGTGTCTTTGGATAGCTTGTTTTGTTTTGACCTTGGGCACACATCCTACGAAAATGATTGGTTATGTCAACTTTAAAACAACATTTCATACCTGTACTCCTAATGATTCATGAAAGTGGACGGAAATGGTTGTTTGAGCCTAACCTAACCAAATGGTAATGAGACCTTAATTGGATGTAAGAGAGAGAACCCTCTATACTACTACACAGGTCAGTAAGGAGGGACGCATAATATCTTTCTAAGGTTCAGTCATCTAGTCTTGTGATCGTTCCACTTCATTTTTTTCTATAATCCACCTAAGAATTGGAAGTAAAGTGCAGTTTTAATTCCTTTTGTGTGCATAGCATTCAGATAGGACTTGCATTGGTATTTTCCATATGTTTGCATAAAAAGAAAAAAAATATAGTGATTCAGGCACATTACCTTTAGGTGCATGCCATGTAGTTACATTCATGATTTTCATGCATAAAGTACATCATGTATCTCAATTTTCCCCCAATGGTGAATTAAATTGTTCCATACCTTCTAAATAGTGTAAAAAAAAATTCTGAGTATGAAGAAAATAGCCCAATAAAAGTATCTTTAAGCAATTATGGATATGTGGGATGGAAAAAAATCGGAAAATCTGCAATAGAAAAAAAAAAAGAAAAGAAAAAAGAATTTAGAAGAAAGTGAAATAAGAAGGAGAAAGGAACGTAATATCACTTGCATTTCAGGATAATTGAGTACATGATGTAGCTTGACTAGATATCCATCTCATTTTGAGATGGATGGTTAGTGCATGCATCATTCCACCCAAGTTTAGGCATTAGGGCATTTCTAATGTGCATTTGCATCATATAGGACATTTTTGTTTTATGCAGGTTGAAACTGTACAATACTTCCACGTTCTTCCATGAGCCACCCATCTTCATCCACCCGTTGCTCGGATTGGTAGGCCACCGTGAATTTCTCCTCACTAATGAATATCAGGAGAACTGCTTCCATGTAGATGGTAGTTAGGGCGAGCAACATAGTATAGGCGATCACAGGATGCACCAAGTCTGAACCGACGAATCTTATTATGTTAACTGCCTTATGTGATAGTGTTCATTGGTTTGGAGGTTAATTTCTTTTATTGATGATTGCTGTCGCCTTTAGGGTAATTACCGTTCTGTGGTTAGAAAAGGCCGGTTTGTGAATGTTCAGTGGGAATCATATGGGATGTTGGGTTGGTGTGTTGTTTTTCAGTTGACATTTGCAATTCTATTCTAAGGATTAGTTGCTCGAGGGCGAGCAATGTTCAAGCTTAGGGGAGTTTGATGAGATGATTTTGAGTCGCATTTATAGACCTGTTTGATATGTGTTTTATGCTTTTATTAGTCATTTTTATGGTTAATGTTGCATAATTCATCCATTTTGGTCTTTTCCATTATTTGATGCCAAATCCCCTTTATTTCATTGTTTTGAGCATTAATTATCACATTATTATTATTTGTGTGAATTGATGTGATCTTGTCTTTGAATTTCAGGACAAACGAGTATTTGCTTCCGTCGATACCATCGACGGAAGTCGATACCATCGACATGGTCACAGGTTGCCAGCCGAAAGAAGCAGGAAAAAGTCGATACTATCGACTTTGATGTCGATGGTATCGAGTCACCTTCAGGTTGTTGGCGAAGAAGCAGTCGATAGTATCGACACCAAGTCAATACCATCGACGCACGGAGGCTACAACGTCGCAAAATGACAAAACCGACGCCTAAAGGAAGTCGATACCATCGACCTGAGTCGATGGTATCGAGATGATGTCGGGCGCGACAAAGGAAGGGTTCGCTACTGCAGTGGGTCGATACCATCGACTCGCGTCGATGGTATCGACGTCGTCAGATATGCGTTGGATTCAGATTGATCTCAATCGGACGGCTGGAGTTAATTAACGACCTAATTAGGGACTTATACCTAATGACGGCCGCCAGGAGGAAAAATATATCTCATTGGCCATTGCACAAGTGCCGAGGAGGAGGAGAAAGGAGAACGGAGGCCAGAAGTTCATACCAGTCGATCCGGACGCTGCCGAAGACAGATTTCACCACCGAGAGGCGGGAAAGCACGTGTTCTACGCAAAGGATCAATCAGTTCTTCTCCGTTCAGGGGTTTTTCCATTCAATTCACGTTTTTCATATGATTTCCCCTATTTCTACCATGTACTTGTGTGAGATGAACATGCAGGGCTAATCATCTCCATCTTTAGGACCGGGAGTAGCCCGGGAATTCAGTGTATGATAGTTTTATAATAGTAATTCATATTTTCTCTCTTAAATCTGTGGCATAGCTTCGTTTTCTCCATATATTGTTATGCTTGATCACCATAATAATAATCTAATACCCTTAATCACTTCGATAGAAGGATTAACGGCTGAAAAGAGACGAAACCTACATTAATCGATAAATCCCTTGAACAAGGTGGTGTAAAATTAATGGTGGATACTGAGAGATCGTTCGTAATGCACTTAGTTTAGGGGATAGGTTACTACGACGGTGGAACCGACCTAAACCTAAGTAGGGAATTGCACCACGACAGTGGGAAATTCTGTTTTCAGGCCACTAAAGATATCTTTTCGAATTGATTAAATTAACCTTTAATCGATTGTTTGCTTTGTTTTATTTTTATTTTCTTTTAATTTTTACAACAAACTCCAATTTGTTATTCGGTTTAGCTGATCGCGAATAGTTAGTAGGAGTCTCCAACAATTCCGAGTATCCCTGTGTTCGACTCGGGCCTCACAAAGGCCTATACTACTCGACGCGTACACTTGCGTTTTTAGCGCGTAGTAACATACACGTCAACTCTCATGTCCTAGGAGTTAGTAGTTAGTGCTTTTATGATCGATCTGAGATTTTGGCATTGAATGTCTCGAGGATTTATGTTGCTTATGTGTAGATTTAACAGAGCAACTATTGTATGTAATCCTTGAGAGGAAAAGATACAGAGTATGTACTTTGTGAACCGTAATGTATGTGTAAATTAATATTTTGATTCTTGTTATAAGAGTTTCCTGGAAATGGATCTCTTTGTAAATGGTTTTAATTTTTAGTGATTTTTGTTAATCCGCTGTTAATGATTGCTTCCTCATTAGTCGTATCTGATATTCGGTGTTTGTCATCACAAGAAATCTATAAGGAAGCAAAGTCTCATCAGGAAAATGATATGTGACTACAAGCAATGTAAGATGAGATGAGATCGTCAAAGAAAAAAGATATATATGAGTTATACAAGCTTCTTAAAGGACAAATAGACTTAAACAACAAGTGAGTCTTCAAGCCAAAGAAAGATGAGAATGACAACACTGTGAGAAAGAAAGCCATACTAGTGGTGAACGGCTTTGGGAAAAATAGGGGATGGGTTTTCATAACATTTTCTCTAGTGGTGAAAATGACTTCCAGCTACACTATATTGGACTTAGCCACTAACTTAAACCTAAATATTGAACAACTAGATGTGAAGACAACCTTCCTCCAAATGAGCTAGAGGAAAAGATCTATATGCAGCAATCTGAAGGATTTGCGGTGAAAAGAAAATGGCACATGGTTTGCTTGTTGAACAAAAGTCTCTACGGGTTGAAACAAGCACTCAGGAAGTGGTACAAAAAAAATAATTCTTTTATGCTGAAGCAATATTGACATAAGACAGAGGCAGATCATTGTGTTTACTTCAAGAGATTTTTAGGTGACAATTTTATCATTCTTTTACTTTATGTTGATGATATGTTGGTCGTTAGAAAATATGCTCAGATTCTTGCCATGTTGAAGAAGGAATTGTTTAAATCTTTTGACATGAAAGACTTGGGACCAAACAAACATTTTTGGCATGGACATCGAGCATGACTAGAAAGAAAATAAACTTTAGTTGTCACAGGAGATATATGTTGAGCATATCCTTGATAGGTTCAATATGAAGGGAGCAAATCTAGCTGATACTCCCTTAGACAATCACTTCAAACTAACTAGAAAACAATCTCCTACACGAAGTAGGAAAAGTAAGAGATGGCTCACATACCCTACTCTTCAATAGTAGGAAGTTTGATGTATGCTTTGGTGTGCACTAGGCTTGTTATTGCACATACAGTTGGTGTGAATAGAATTTTTTTATCTAACCTTAGTAAGGAGCATTGGAATAAATGCATACTCAAATATTTTTTAGGTACATCTGGTGCTTATTTATGCTTTGGATGGGCACCACTAGTTCTTATAGGTTTCATCAATGCATATTTAGTAGGTGATTTTGAACACATGAAGTCTACCTCATGTTTTCTGTTCACTTTTGTAGGGGGGCGCTATTAGTTGATAGTCTAAATTGCAAAATTGTGTTTCTTTATCTATTACAAAGGCACAATACATTGCAGCTTGTAAGCATGGAAAGAAATAGTTTGGCTCAAACGTTTATAAGAATTGGGTTTGACGCGGGATGAATATGCTATCTACTGTGACAGTCAGAGTGCCATGGACTTGAGAAAGACTTCTTCTTATCACTCCAGGACAAAGTATATTCATCTGAGATACCGTTACTTGTGTGAAGCTATTAGTGATGACCATTTAAAGTTGAAATAGGTCCACAACAATGATAATCCTTTTGACATACTAATGAAGATAGTTCCTACAAAGATTCTTGATACTTGTAAGGAACTTGTTGGATTAGACTCCAACTGAGGAGTCATGAGGACAATCTCTCCTTTTGGACGGAGGGAGAGATTCATGGGCTAGTGGCCCATTGTTTTTTCTAGCCCAACATGGAATGCCCGTTAGGACAAGATGGCAGCAACAAGGGATATAAATCCATCTTGCCTTCCACACAAAGGCAAATAGTCGCACAAGGTATCCATAAGACAAAACTAGAGTGTCACTGCATTTCTCTATTTGACATTGTTGTTGATGATGGCAATAAATAAGGAATAAGAGAAAGAAAAAAGGGTGGTGATGATATGATTCTCTTCTCCATTGTACATCGGGTTCTCCACAACAATATATATTCTTGTTCCACCGAGTATTCTCTACAAAAGAATGTTTTTCAAAGAGGTATTTTGGTGTGATGACATACCAATTCTGTAAAATATGTATCTCTCTTTTACTCTATATTCCTCAAGTTTTGGGTCAAAATGAGCATGGCATCAACCAGAAAAAGGGAAAAGCAATCCTTTTTGTAAGACCTTAAGGAAGAAGCAAAGGAGATGTGATCCTCCACATTGGAAGACTCCAATCAATGAATGTGATGACATGGAACGTCTAGGGTATCTGTGATTAAGATACCCAACTGGTTGTCAAGGACCTGTCCTGAAGTTCTCCAACTTAGTTATAGCCCTATTCAAAACTCGCTCCAGCGGTAAGAATGCCGATTAGATCATAAAAAACCTTGGTTACCCCTACTCCCACATGGTGGAGGCCGTAGTGTTTGCTGGTGGTATATGGGTGTTGTGCAAACTCAACACCTATCTTGAAATCATCCTTTCTCATAAGTAATTCATTAATTGTAAACTCAATAATTGTTTCTACACTTTCATCTATGTTGGTATGACACGAGGTAGTCGGAAACTACTTGGAATCAACTCCAACTACTGAACCCGACCATCAACATACCTTTGGTGGTAGTCGGTGATTTTTCGACAGAGCTAATAGCAATGACTTCATTGAAGCAATGGAGAATTTCCATCTCTAGGATCTAGGGGTGAACGACAACCACACCACCTTCAGAAGTGGACTCCTCCACAAGCGACTTGATCGGGCCCTAGGAAACAAGCATTGGGTTGAGTTGGTTGTTTCGATTCCTATCCAGGTCCTGGAATGAAACCATTCTGATCATGATGCCTTTCTCATCTCATCACCCACATAGAATTACAAGGCACACCAACACCTATGGACGTCGGCGAGCTAGAGCAGTATAGATGATTTCAAATCCTTCTTACTGTCAAATTGGAATGTTGACGCCCCCTTCCACCATGCCATAGTAGACTTTATGAAGAAAGAAGCCTCCTGGGATTCCAAAATGAAAGAGGACCCAAGGTGAGCAAAGTGTCAAATAAGTAACAAATTTGCTAGAACCAAACACAACTAGCTCTGCACTTTGATATCAACCTAGATTCTAAAACAATTGATCTTCAAAACTCATTCGATTCAATCCTGTAGTGAGAAGAAAAAGGGTAGCAATAGAAGACCCACTGTGATTAGGTAAAGCTTGGCGATAACAACACTAGATGTATCCAAAGCCTAGTCAAAACAAGGAGATGGCACAAGAAGATTGTCTGCATCAAGGATCAAGATGGAGTCTGGATTAACAATGCCCAATAGGTTAAAAATATCATGCTTTCCTTCTTCTCTAATTTGTATTAGGAATCTGATCCCTCACATAGGTGCACAACAAGCCCAGCCTTTATTGGAGCCTTCCCCATGTTGCATGTTGTTGCAATCAATCTCCTTGCCACAACTCCCTCCCAGGTGAAAATCTGGGAAGCCCTCCACTCAATGGCTCCTTTAAAGGCCCCTGGGCTTGATGGGGTAGGCACATCTTTCCTCCAGAATAACTAGCCCCTTGTTAAGGGCCAACTCATCAACTTCCTTACCACGCCTTTTGAGGGCCACACTCGTGCTCCAGATGTGGTGAACTCGTCCCTTGTTCTCATCCCAAAGGTCCCCTCATTGTAGACCTACTCACAACTGTGACCCATTTCTCTCAACAACGTCTACACCAAGCTCCTCTAAAAGGTCATTGCTTCCCGCATCAAGCCATTCCTAAAGGAATGGATCTCCCCTCTACAATCAAGCTTTGTGCCTGGTCGTCGCATTGGGGATAACATTTCTATAGTCCAAGAGATCATCCACTCAATGGAGTCCAAGCAAAACCAAAAATAGTTTCTTGCCTTGAAACTGGACCTTGTGAAGGCATTTTACAAAATGAGTTGGGCGTTCATATAAGAAACTCTTAACCAAACACTGATTCCTCGAAAGCTCATCTCCATCATCATGCAAATTATTTCTTTAGGGATGACCTCAATTCTCTAGAATGGTGAAGACTTTGGCTCCTTCACACCCTCTTGTGACGTTAAGAAGGGTTATCTTATATTACCATACATCTTCGTACTCTATCTAGAAACATTTAGCCAACTTATAGATGCGGAGATCAACAATGACAGAAGGAAACCAGTCACACTTGCACAACAAAAAATCCTTTTCTCACACGTCATCTTTGTCAATGATATCATCCTATTCGGAGAAGCCACGCACCACCAATTCAAGTCTATCCAAGTTTGCCTCATGCGCTTCAGTTGGGCTTCTGTCCAGTTCTTATCACATAGAAAATATAAAAATCTGTCATTTTCTTTTGAATTAATACACCAAAAAATGACTAGAGATAGAATATCCCGAAGCTCATAATCACAGATACCTTAGATCTTGGGAGGAATCTGGGTGTTCCCATCATACATAAGAGGAAAGGAAAGGCTCACTATCAACACCTTCTCAAGAAATTGCAAACCCAAACTCACAACTGGTAGAACAGATTCCTTTTAATTGCGGGTCGAACCACACTGGCCAAATTGGTTATGCTATCACAACCATGCTATGCTATGCAAATGTCTCAACTGTCAATATTCTGCTATGACAAGATAGATCAAATTATTCAACACTTTATATGGAATGGTTCTTCTCCCACTAGGAGGCTAAATCTAGTTTCCTAGGAACATGTTACTCAAACTCAACATAGTAGAGACCTTGGCATCAGACGTGCAAGAGAGTTTAAAATGGACCTACTTATGAAGGAAGCATGGAAACACCTCTAGGATGATTCAACCCCCTAGGTCCAATTAATGAAAGCCAAATACCCCAATCAAGGACCCAGAAAGCCTCTAGGTTCCCATCTATGGTGAATCATCATATCTTCACTTCCTTTTCTTCTGAACAACTCAAGGAAAGTAGCAATCTAAGGATGAGATATGACATCTAGACGGATGCTTGGGTTGGTGATGGATACATATCCACTCTATAAATGCATCGAATTATCTTAGGTGATATCAGAGACCTCAAAGTGGCATGCATAATCAAAGAATACGTCTCTTGGGATATTGACTTTCTCCATCACTGGTTCTCACCGCCCACAGTTTCTGATATTCTCTGCATGCCAGCACCCAAAGCCATTATGGTCCCAACAAGTTAGCTTGGATCCATTCTAATGATGGGAGCTACATAGCAAGTTGCTCTAACCGCATCCTTAGTGACACTTCAAACACAGCTGATCTCGACCATTACCCCACTATGTGGTCTATGCATGTTCCTCCCAGAGTTCAAAGACATCTATGGCTTATTCACGGGGAGATACTCCTCACCAACGTGGTTCCTTACAATAAGAAATTGACCATCTCCAGCACCAAAACAAGATGCAATGCGAATGACGAGAGTATCCTCCACATGATCAAAGATTGCGAGGAATTGAGGAGAACATGGGAGTTATTGATACCTCCAGAAGCCACTGACTTTTACACTAGATTTCATAACGGCCTAGCTAAGCTATAACCTGAAAACCTTGAAGAATTCAGTGGGATGGAACATGCTTTTTGGAGTGTCCTGCAGGATAATCTAGAAAAATAGGAATGCATGCATTTTTTAAAACAAATCCAAACCCCATCAGATCTTAGCCAATTCATGCAGAGCTGAATCCACTACAATTCGTCAAGCTTTCTCATCTCCTACTTCCCAACAAAGTAGGAATCATATCGATCTAGATCCCCAGATCGCCATCTCACTAAATATTTTAGTACTCAACGTTGACAATACAATGGACTCCAAGAATAGTAGCATCTAGACAAGCCTAGTACTGAGGGACCAGGATGGTACATGGAGGGGAGGTGCCACTTCCTTGCTCTGATGGAAAGACCCAATGTGAGGGGAGCTTTCTACTATTTTGGAAGGAATGCTCTACACAAAGCTCAACAACACTTTCGGTTGCGTCATTCTCAGTGACTCCCAAACTAACAGTGCAATATGCTACAGGTCTTGAGGAAAACCCCAGCTAAATATAAACTTCTAATTCTTTTCATATGAGACCTTTGGGATGCATCAGGGGTAGTGAAGGTGATCTGTGTCAGAAGATCATGAACAATTTGGTGGATCTCCTTGCCAAGCACTATCTGAAGCAGCCTGCCTCGTCAGCTCGACTTGATTCCTACCCCTCCGGACTAGAGTGTGCTTATCTAGAGGACTTCAAAAATTTTCTCTTTCAATTCCATGCCATAATAGTTAATTGTGCTACCCAAGGGGCCATGTTGTAATTTAAGACCTATCTAGAGTATTTCCCCCAAAAAAACTTGAGACAAATTATGTAATTTGTTGATTAGTATATTTCTTCGCCAGGTTTTGACCTCGTGTTAACCACTCACATATTGTGGAGGTTCTTCACGTAAATTTTGATATTTTTTGTGGTTGTTTATTTGTGTTTATTTTATTTGTCCTTGTATACGGATCTTGCTTATTATGTTGTTGCGTTGCGTTACACATATTGAATATTATAATATCCAACTGGACTCACTTATTTCAAAAGTCTATGTAGGTGTGAATATTGTGGAATACAAGAGGTCGTAATAATTTCCCATAATTATCATATCCGATCAAAGAAAACATGGCGATTGGCATCCTGTAGAGGTCGGCACACAAACACTTGCATTAACACTCATTAGAACTCATTAACCATGAGAAACTCAGTCCGAGCAGTTTCACTCCATGTAATGTATTACAAGCCAATGATGCCAAAGCCGCAGGTCACGACAATGAATCTGAATTGGCTGGCTGGGAGGAAAAGCTTAACCAACACTAAGGGTCTGACTGGTTTGTTGTAAATTGTCCGGAAAACACTGGAAGTCGAGTTCCGTTTTCAATTTCATGTGACTGGTTTGTTGAAAGTCCGGAAGTTGAATTCCCCAATTTTTCCTGGACTCCCATCCATATATATACGCTTCCGTAAAATGAGTTCCGTGAGAAAGCGGCAGGAAAATGACTTCCCACTCCACCCGCGTCTCGCGTCGCTTATGCGACGACTGGAGGAGGCGGTTCCCCAGAGAAGACCAACTGTTCGACGGTCTTGCCATCCGTCCGTGGCGCCCGACTGACTCTCTCTGTCACCCCCGATACCCTCTCTTCTCCACCACCATCGTCTCTTTCCCGCCACCATCGCCACTCCTCCTTTCTCCTCCATCTTCCCTCCTTTGTCTCCTCCTTCCCCGCCCAGTTCGCCGGCGGGTTCGGGCTCTTGGCGCTGCTGATTCCGTCAGCAACGCGGCGCGGTGGCTCCCATGTGTGCTTGCTGATTTTGAAAATGAAGACCGGAGCCGTCTGAGCAGGTGCCTCATTCTTCTTCCCCCTAAATCTACCTGCTTCTCTGCCTCCTTCTTTCTCCATAGCATCTCATTTTATTTCAGGACAAGGGTATGATCATCACCCAATCTGCTAAACCCGCCTTCCGTTCCAGTCCTTGTAACGCCTACGACACTATCAGTCCGATCCGTAACGCTTAAACCATCAACGGACCTTCCCCCTCTCGCTGCGCCAAAGGTACTATTCATAGCTATTTTTGATCATTTTCTTTACCGGCAACTTAAACAACGATTGTTCTTTGTGAATGAGAATCAATGTTATTCCCATGTGCAAAGGGTTGATCCGATTCTTAAAAATGACAACCATCTATATCTAATCCCTTTCAGTATTAGAGCACATCGCATCAAGCACTCACGCCAAGTTTGGGGGAGTTGCTTTGCGGCGACTACCTCTGGTTTGAACTGAAAAATAATTGTAAATATTGATTTCTTTATTCTAAAAAATGAATACTAGCTGATCCATCGTTATTGATGTACTAGAATAGGTCATTTTAAATAGTTGGTTTGTACATTTTGAATATTGAACTTGCTGTTTCAATATTTGTTAGGCACATTTCACCTGAAGTATAAAAGTAGAAATGATTTTTATTCTTGAATGTTTGTTAGTTCGTCATTGACATTATTACAACAAACTCATTCTAAGAATGTTATTTTATTATTTTTGAACTTAAATATAATGGCATATCTCTTTTGAGTGTAGATGGTTAACTATGCCGACTTCAATGAAGAAGAACAATCATGTATAATCATCATACTCATGATAATGATGATATTACTCAAAGGACGGTCCCAACATCGTATTGAACTCAAACAACCATACACACTTAGGAATAAGCCCATGTCTATCATAATGAAGAGAATTCTCCTTGGAACAGAACAAAGTTGCCTTCAAGAAACAAGAATGAGGAGAGCCACCTTTTTTAGGTTATGAAATATTTTGAGGGGTCGATACCTTTTACGAGATACTATAAATATGTCAGTTGAGGAGCAACTAGCAATGTTTTTAAGCATATTAGGACAGGGTACACTTCAACGTGGAGTTTCTAATTCTTATGATCGAGCACAGGAGACGGTCAGCCGATATTTCAACAAATGTTTATATGCCATAGGCTGTCTTTGTGATGATTATATTAGAACTCCTCCGTCCACGACTCCTCTTGAAATTACATGTCGTCCAAATAAGTTCTATCCTTATTTCAAGGTAAATACCTTAAACTTTTACATTTTATTTATAATTAGTTTAATTATTTATACAAGACCATTGTATATGTAGGATTGTATAGGAGCAATTGATGGTACACATATTACCGCTATAGTACCAAATGACATTGTAGTAAGATTTCGTGGTAGAAAGGATCACCCAACCCAGAATGTCATAGTGGCTTGCACTTTTAATTGCAAAATATGCTATGTTGGGGCTGGCTGGGAAGGATCGGCAAATGATATGATTGTATTGAAAAGTGCACTAGAAGACCCAAGTGGGATTAAAGTTCCAGAAGGTAAATTATAAAAATATCAAAAAATTGAAATTTTAACCTTGTAATCATTAAGATATATTGAACTTTCCTATTGTAGGTAAATATTTCTTAGCAGGTGTTGGATATACCACTATGCCAGGATTTGTTACTCCATACCGTGGTACAAGATATCACCTAAAGGATTTCTCTCGCACCAATGGACCTAGAACACGTGATGAATTGTTTAATCTTCGACATTCTTCTCTACGAAATGCAGTGGAACAGACAATTGGTTTACTTAAGAAAAGATTTAGGTGTCTAAATGTGAGATCATGTTACCCTTTTGAAACACAAGTTGATATGGTGTTGGCTTGTTCAATTTTGCATAACTACATAATGGAAGTGCACCCAACTGGAGATGAATTTGTCACAGGAGAATACCAAGATGAAGGAGTAATATTACAACAAGATCACCCAGCCGAGTCGATTGATGATTCATATGAAAATTACTCTCAAACATGGACTAATAGAGAGATAAGAGATAGGAATCAAGTATGGAGGGACAAGAGGGACAATATCGCTACATTGATGTGGAGTGACTATCAAGATAGAACAAATAATATGTAACCATTTATTTCTAAAATTTAGTAAGATTGATAGGTTGGTTGAGGTTTTCTCAAAGCCTAGACCAGAACCAGAATATTTGGATGGAAATAAGATATCTGAGGAGTTGGATAAAATAAATGAGTTAGGCATATTTGATGATGAAGTCATAATAGATGCCTTGACACATCTTTGTGGCAATACTATAGATGCCAAAGTATTCATGAGTTGCAATCCAAATAGGAGGATGACTTGGCTTCGCAAATTTGTTGAAAAGAGACACAAGACCACTACTGAAGAAGGAGAACATGATAGAGATAATTCAGCTACAACATATTTTATGGATGATTGACTCTTGTTTTAGTTTTTTCCATTATCATGTTGGACTCCAATTTCCTGGAACTGATTTGTATCTTGAAACATAAATTTACACTATCTATGTTGTTCATGCTATCATTTTGGATTTTACCAATTAACTATTTTCATTTCAATATTGATTTTTATTACACTATATCTTGAAACATAAATTTACACTTTCTATATCTAGATTTTGTGCCTACAGTTACAACAAACCAATCAGATGGAAATTAAGTTTCAGGAAAATTGAAGTTTCAAACCAATCATTTGGAAGTCATTTTCCAGGAACTCAATTTCAGTTCTGGGAAAATGAGTTCCAGGAAAACTGCGTTTACACAGAATCAGTGAGAGCCGAGTCCAAGCACATTGCCCCACGGAAGCCAACCTGGTCAGAGAATGGCGAGTCAACCAGCGGGTAACGGAGATGAGTAGAGCAGAGAGAGGAATAGGCAGCACAGCTCCCACGTGACTACGATCCTATCCTATGCCACTGCCAGCTATATATATCAGACGAGCCGTAGTTTGGTCGCTCTCTTCGTCCTTTGTACTTTCCATGTCTTCTTTTTGAGAGGCTGTTTGTTGATTTCGATATTGGATGGCTTAATTCATAATGGACGGAACAGGAGGTGAACAGAATTAGATAGGATGTCGTCCCTCTTCTGCTATAACACTCCAATGAAACTACCTCATAGCCTCCTTAAACTACCTCTTGGTCTCCTTTACACAGTTCCCCAGCTTTGCGAGAAATGGCATGGGCACGAGGAGCAAACACATGGGCTTGCCGGGGCGAGCATATCCCAACCCAGTTCAGCTGAGGATCCAACCAAAAGAAGTGGTGTGCAGTTCAGCAGTCATCATCATCATCAGCTATCGGCCGCCGCTGCTGATCAGGTCCACCAATGGATGGTGAGCGCCCATTGAGAGGGATGAAACAGAGTGCAAATGGAACTCGAACCCCACCGAATTATGAATTGAAAGAATACTGAAACGAAATTGAAAGGGTTGAACAAGCAACGACAGTTGAGCACTTGAATGAGATATTCTAACAATCAATCTGCGAACACACTGCCTCACGCCTCTTCCTCTACCTCCCTTGTCCTTATCCAATCACATAAGCAACATCAATTTAAGTGAGGAAAAAGGAAATCACTAGAAGGCCATTTATCGAGTCCAACGAATATACTCCACATGACATGACGCTAGGTTACCAAACAGCGCCTCTTCCTGTAACATGGATGTCTCCCAATTTTAGTCTCATACGAGCAATTAAGCTAATAGTATGCATTATTAACAAAACAGATATGATGTGGAGTTCCAGTTAGAATAGTAGATATTGGTTGTCCTCCCACATGGCTCAGATTGTCAACCCCATCTCTCACGACAAAAGACATGGAACAGGGGAAGACAAAGCTATATATGTCCACAAGAAAGGAAAAAAAAGATATAGTATGGGTACGTGGTTGTTGCATGGTTGCTTAATCACCATCTCGGGCATACACTAAACTAATGACCAAATCACAAATTTGACAATTCCCAAACAGATACGTCCATGTTGGGTGAGAGACAAAGCGAATGGAACCAATCTGTCACGGGAGCCACCAACTCCTCTAGATTTGTATTCTACTCAAAGCACAAAGGGTGTATGGGTAGTGCTTTCTCTGAAATCTGAAATCATATTGTATCATACGCAAAGTCGCAAACCCTTTCAATGATTTTCGCATTCTCAAGCAAACCAGCCATCCAAAACAGACAACTACTTGCCTACTTGTCAATATAATATATGTGCATGTGTATCGAAGAAGGGCACGTACTAGATAATATATATTCAAGTAAAGCTCGAAAAGAGAACCGATATGCTCGGCAAAAGCAAATGATGCAAAGTTGGTTGGTTGGTATATGGAATATATCAGCAATGCAGTATCTCTATATATATCATAGAAACAATCCAATAAACTATACATGGATATAAATTATTCACAAAGCAACTAACCCTGTCTTTACAATGACAAGCAACAACCCAACTACACCTTCCAGTTGTATAGAAGGAAGACCAATTAATGATACCTTAATAGATTCGTACGAATCATTTCGTTTCATTCACAAATGGTTGGTTCTCTATATATTCCTTGCTCTCATTCTATCTTTTATGCACAAGTGGGGGTGATAGGTAATAATAGGTATAAAACAAAAAAAAGGGGGAAAGAATAATGGAATGGTAGTAGCGAGCTGTGATATAAGAAGGGAGGAGCAATAATCACGAAGCAAAAAGAGAAAAGAAAAAAGCTAGAAACCAGGTTGGACGGCACTCACATGCAAGCTGCTCCTAATGGGCAGGATCCGGGTCCAGGACCAGTTGTCAAGTCGCGGCTGTATCCGTAGATCAAGTCACCACCACCATTCCCATGCATTTTTCCCTATTCCCCATGAATGATGAGGCCGGCAGCCCGCCCACCCAAAAGGGCAGTAAACTCGTTCTTCAGATACGTACAGCGGCGGCGGCTCTGGTCCACCATCACCACCAGGACTAGACCACGTACGTACGTAAAATCTATGGACGGACCTGAGGACCACCATCGCAACACCTATTCCCAAATCACATGGATGAATCTGCGTCCTGGAGCTGACTATACGAACTCAGCGGCTGCCGCCTGCTCCCAGCTCTCCTGTACCTCCGCCTGGGCTCGTTCTTGAGGTGACCGGACTCCTTGAACCTCTCCTTCTCCTCCGGCACCACATCGCAGTCCGGGAACGTGGCCGGGTACCTCCAGACGTCATAGCAGTATGAATAAATCATGTGCTTGACCCGGAACTTCCTCATTGCCTGGCGCCTCCTCGGTGTGAGTATTGCCAGGTCTAACGCCGCAAACTCGTCCTCTGATTCCGGACACCTGACGTCGGAGTCCATGGACGTGACCTGCTCGATCGGGTCAACACGGCACCCGCGGAGGACGAGGTCGGTGAAGTGGGCGGTAAATGGGGAGAACTTGTAATTGACCTTGTACTTCCCTCCCTCCGTGGCCCATGTGGAGCCGTCCCAGATAGTTGCGTAGAGTGACATGGGCTTGGACGGGAAGTCGAGGCCCATGGATGGTGTGCGGACGACCTCGCGGATGGGAGTCTCGTCAACGTAGAAGCTGCGGATGATCAAAGCTGCGGATGACCATCTACTAATACTACCAATCGATCAATGAATGATAGAAATACTCACATGATGTTGTTCTTGGTCCAGATGATGGAGTAGCGATGGTAATTCAGCGTAGGGTCGAACGGCAGGATGTACCTCTCCTCCCTCCCTCTGCTAGTACTGCCGTTCCCATAAACATTCGTCTGCACCTTCCAGTTGCTCCCTCTAACATTCCCCAGGAACTCGAAATCTAGCTCGTCGTGCGTCTTCTCGAACACGTCTCCATTGGACAGCTGCACGGCGTTCAAAGGGGGATTCGTTAGTTAATTAATAGCAACTGAGTTCATAATTAAGTAAGACGGTAACAAATCGCCAGATTTGCACAAGATAAGGGTAGGTGTGGGATGAGGGAGGAAACGTAAGACCAGGGACCGTGTTCACATGCATGCAGCAGCAGGCGTATTTGTCAACTAGAGAATAATTACAGTAGATTTTGTCTCCTTTAATAACAAAGTCAAGTTGCAATAAATAAAGTCACAGCAGCGCTAAATCTCAGTGAACCGTGACTAGCTCGTCGTAGGCTTTCAGTTACTGAATACGGAAGGAAACATCAAAAAGCTTGAGAGGAATTCAAACCAGCACAGTTCCCGAAACGAAGATGTAAAGACATGGCGCATGCACATAAAAGTCGCAAAATCTTGTTTGTCCGTTGGTAAAAACAAAGGACAATATGCCAGCCTTGATCCATCCACCTTTGCTCAATCGGTAGGCAAAGGACAAAGCAAAGATGTGAGAAATTTGCACGAAGCACATGGAACACAAATTCGCACCACGGACATTAGAAGAATCAGAGAGAACAAAAACCTCCAGCCAGCCTTGTGCATCCCCGGCTGGAAGAAAACTCCAAGAGAACTACCGAACAAACAACACGGCGGACAGCGATTTGGTGGTGGTTTGTGGGACGGGACAGACCGACCAGACGGCATAAAACGCCACGTCAATAGAATTCTGGAATTTGTCCAATTGATAATAAAATATATTTGAGGATTTAGAGAATTCTTGGTGAACACGGCCGACCGAAGCGGTGCTAGCTAGGCTGGCGAGAGGACCAGACGGCGGATAAGTGATGATCGGGAATTGGTGGCAGCGATGGATGGGTGCAGGTAATGAATCAACAAGGAAGTAAGGGAGGAGAGCACTCACATAGAAGGCGACGACTACTCCGGCAGTGTAATCCGTGGGGAGCTTGATGTTGGCGCTGAAGAAGCCGTAGCTGTAAGGATCAGAGGAGATGAATCCGGAACCTGAAGGAATATAGGAAGAAAAGATACAGGTAAGTAAATAACCCCAGATGAAACGAGGATAGCGATCAAAGAAAAGAAGCACGGATAAGGATCAAAAGAGACGCGGCCAGCTATATTTGCTTGTATAAGACGGTGGTGATAACACAAAGCAAAAGCATCCTCGACCGATCGATCGAGCGCGCGCGTTATAGTACTGGAACAGACGATTATTCAGCTGACGAACCTGTGTAACGGTCAAGGAGGAGCTTGACGGACTGGCCGTCGGGTGCCTTGACGAGGTTCCCGTCACCGAACAGCTGGGAGAACCCTTCGTCGAAGGACAGAGTCTTCTGATCGCGAAACAGGCTGGTTGCGGCCGAGGAAGGCGTTGCAAGGAGAGCAACGGCGATGGAGAGCAGTATCAGAGCCGCAGAGGCGGAGGAGCGGGGATTGATCCCGCCGCACGCCATGTGATGATGTTCCTCACTGGCTGACTCCGATAGCCCGATTGATCTGTGTATAGACGGCGGCGGCTGTTTCCTTGCCAAAACGGCTTTCCTTCTTCTCGATCAGACGCGCTTTCTAGGCTCCTCTCTCGCTCTACGTTCTGTCTCTCTCCAGCAGTGTCAGGTTGCGTAGGGGAATATAAAGGATGAGTTTCAGAGAGAGGCTCGGCGCGAGAAGGGAGAATGGAAGTGGAATATGAAGAGGAAGAGGAAATCAAATTGGGGGAGTGGGGTCAGTCAGTAGTTGCGGTGGTGGGAGTCTGCACTCTGTACTCTGTAGGTAGGAGGGGGATTGAGATGGAGATGGAGACGGAGACGTAGAGGCGGACTCGGGCAGTTAGTTTTGGAATCGGCGAAATGAGTGGACTCAAAGTATTACTAATTTAATAACTCATGGCACCCGCTTTTTCTGTCAGTTTGTTAATTACTTCATTAAGCCAAAAGGAGTGAGTCAGGCCGAAGAGGGCGGGAGCGGGTCCATTCATTGGCGTTAGGCGTTGAAAGTGGGTGACGGGGGGGAGAGAGAGAGCGGTTAATTATAAATGAACGGTCACACTGTGGATATCATTTATTATTTACTTCTGGCGCTACCTGATAATAAATCTTGATGGTTACTCTGATTTTAATAGCAAAGAAAATGAGACGAATGTTTGTATTCGGTTATTATCGACACTAAATGTAGAGTTTGCACTGAGCCGTGGAAGAAAAATCAATTTAGCATATCTTCACCTAACAGACTTTGAAAAATATTCCTCAAAGTAGCAGCATACTTTGATTTAAAACCTGAAAAATGCCACAAAATTAGCTTATTAATGTAAAATAAAAATATTTGTGGTGGTTTTTAATCTTAAACATGAGATACACCACTTTTGTAGTGTGTTTCACATTAATCCTGTTATTTCGTGGAATATATTTTTCAAGAGGGCTAAATTCTTTTTCCCTTCACTAGTTGCTGTATTGTATTAGATGGTACACCAAGAACGAAATGTATCCGTCGCCTTGCATGTCCTTATATAAGAGGGCTAAATTCTTTTACTTTCACGTATGAAAATTCCTACTGTGGGTATTGTTTTACTTTCAATGATTGCATTTACTTTTTATTGGATTATATAGATGGACCGCACATTCCTAAACCGTATGATTTCGCTTGCCAATTTAACTTTAAGGCGGTCGTCCGTGGGTCGCCGTCGTCTCACCAGCGAAGATGACGACGGACAGGATAGGTACCGGCAAAGCATCTACACTTCCCAGCTGTATGGTCAGTCCTCCTCCTCCTCTCTGTTGCATCCATCTGATGTTGCTGGACAAAGGCTCGATCCAATTTTCAGTAATACGGACACATAAAGGAAGGGCGAATGCGTGCGGATAAAGGAAAAGAGTGTGTGGGTCGAGGTAGGAAGGTACCAAGTAGTGGTGCTTTACTTGGTGGGTACGAAGGTAAGTTATAGTTGTTGACAGCCTCCCACACATCTTTACCCGACTTCACACGTTTCCTTTCCCAACTCCTAACTTTCTCTCTCTCGCCATTCAAAGTAAAACGCATTAAACCCGTGTGCCTTTGTTATCTTTTTCTCTACACCCTTTAGCTTGTCATACCACTACCATTTTAGCTTGTCTTGCGACTATCATATTCCTCCCCATACTGCTAATCCTACTGCAAATATTGCTTCACCACACGTTTCCTTTCCCAACTCTTTCTAGCCATTCAACGCCCACTAGTACTTAACAAGGTAAACCAGAGGATTAAATTAATCCATTAATGGCGTGTGCCTTTGATATCCTTTGATATTCTTTCCCTAACTCACTTTCGCAACTACAAGTACTAACGCACCAACCCATTTGTACTATCATACATTACTAAATAGATAGATAGATAGCACACATATGGTCAGAGAGAGAGAGAGAGAGAGAGGCCGTCGGATGGCGTGACGCATAGGAAGTTAGGAACTGGCAAGAAAATCAGCGCCGTTAGAATTGCTAGCCTACCGGCAGCTGCATATATAAACGGTATGGTCAGTCCTCCCTTTCAGATCAAATTCCGGTGGGTGGACTGGTTTGAGGAAGGGCCGATAATAGAGGGAAAGGTGTAGGGCGGAATAGCAAGCTGGTGGTGCTTTACGTGGGCGGAGGGGAATTCGCAGATGCTAGTACTGGTCCAGGCGGCAGTGCAAGTTTTTTTTAACAAGGAAAATCATATATGGTAATCGATCCCCAGGTTATGGACCGATGATGATTTGTAAACACTAATCCCATCACTTGGTGATTTAGTGCGGTTGGTGGTACTGGCAACATCTACAAGCTAATTATCTGGATTACCTAATCGTAATCTTTTAATTCAGCCTGACGGCATATGAAATCACACTTCTTTCATTATCATCATGCCCTGCCCGTCGTGTCCTCGTCTCTTATGCCAAAAGTGGTGCTCAGTACGTCTACTATCATCGATGGCGACCATTATCAACATTACCATCAACCGCATACGACTCACGATTGTTCTATTTTGCGCATAGCATCTGTCCATCGCTACATCTTAATATCAACATTAATTCTTTCATTCACAAATAGTATATGAGTCATCTTTGCGTGCCCACATATCACTGTCTAAATGCCACACAAGACGGGCGATTCCCATCCAGAGCATCCATTAACAGTTGCTTTACCGGTCCGTATATGTCATGTCATATGTGTCAATTTCTTTGCGGCGAATGCACGCGTGCTGTGGAACCCAGCATCCCACCCGCCCATTCTAGTATCTCGTATAAAACTGTAAACATAACGCAATAAAAGACCAACCAAGAGAAAAAGTTGTTTAGCGTCTCCCACATCTTCACCCGCCTCAGCACTTTCTCTCGCCCTTCAACGCCCACTAGTAACAAAGTAGACCGCATTAATGCAATCTATGAACGGCGCGTGCCTTTGCTATCTTTTCACTACTCTCTTTAGCTTGTCATACCACTATCGTATTCTATACCCCACTTTTGTTAGCTTCTCATACTGCAAGTGTGATGAAGAGGATTTTGACTTAATTCTGCGGATGATATTTCTTTTGAGGTGATGGAGTGAACTTTTGCGTCTTTGAATACCCGATGAGGTAATTTGTATAGAGTGAAGCTTGAGTTACCATAAAGCTATGGTTAAAGGTTCATAATATTTCGATATTCCTAGAGAATGTTACCTAAGAGTGAAAACCATGAAATGATGTGCATTGTTGATGGTTGATGTAGCTAAGTAATGACATTTAACCTAGGTTTTGGATGTTATATCAGTGTCACAGAGATGTATTGCAAAACTTGACCTTTCGTTTGGGGAGTGCCACAGATTGGCTATGTAGAGGCCCAATCCAGCCATCTAGTAGACCATCTGACGACATCAAACTTGTCTCAAACATCCACTTGGACAAGAGATCGCATGGCACCAGTCGCAAGGCAAGCCTTGACCTCATACCACGTCGTGATCGCGGATAGACAATGGAAACTAATCGTACGTTTGATCTCTCCATGATGAAAGCTTGTTGAAGACCTATCACTAGGGGCAAATGAAAGACCCGAGATGTGACACCCCATCACGCTAAACAAAATTACTCAAAACAAAACATACGATCAACTACTTAACAACCACATAACTAGAAAAGTGGGTAAATAAAACCGATTTCAACATTACCATCTTGTTTTGAAACATTTACATAAAGGTCCAACAACTTTCATATCATCACATATCATTTCAGGTATTTACATATATGTCCATTGGCCTCATCCACAACCAGTATACAAAAAGAGATGTTCTGGAATATACATATGCTATATACTTACATTGGCACACTACCAAAACTCGAGTCAAAGTACATATCATCTATTAAACATCCCCTTCCTAGACCTGTGAGTACAGGAACAACTCTAGGACTCTACAAACAACTAACAACCTTTTACTCCTACTATTCTCCAAACTTCTCTTCCTCACCAACACGATCCTGACAACATCATTGGCGATCACCTAAAAAGATGTGGTGACCCACGAGGTGAGACCAACGTCCTAGAGAGAGATATAACTCTCAACCAACACTTATCGATTACAACAGATTATATTATTTAACAAATTAAGCAGTTTAGGTATATTAAGCAAGTTAAACTGATAGGCATAGGAACAAGCATGATTAACAAGATGTGTAAAGGAACATATAGGATATCATTCACTAAGTAGTTAACTACTCCTACTGCATTAGGTAACAACTAGCAGTATAAGAAGACAACAAAGGGTTAAAAACCAATGTGAATCATGTTTAAACCCTAAATAAATATACTACACGGTTGGATTACATCTTTTATTAAGCCCTGAGGAGTTTGAGGTATACCACTCAGACTCCAACTGACCACCGCCAAGTCAAAATTAGTGCCAAACAAGATTTAGGAGAGCTGAACTCCTAAGAAACCATCTGCCCTCGATCAGTACGGGTCAGCCGCAACAATATATATACTCTAGCTGCAAAACAACCTAGTCACTCCTTGGTGTATAGGTCACGAAACTAGTAACCAGCGTATAAAAATCCTATCATTCGAGGTACAACCACAATTCTCCTCAATCACATGTGATAAATTGAATCATACTAAGGTTTGAGTGTAGAAATCCTTAAAACATACATATACCCAATAGTATACGACTTCGAGCTTCCATTAAAGGGATACTCGTTTTACCATCCATCAAATCTTGACACTAGATTGGATCTATGGAACATGGCTGTAACATACTGAAACTTGGACGTATTCCCTTTTTGACCCTTTTCCAAGTTTTTCCTTTCCTTTCTATCCTTTTTTGGCCTTGATGTTTAAATTGTGAAATTTATAGTGGTTTGGTGAACAATTGTTCTATAATTATACCAATGGAAAGCTTTATGTACAAATACCTCAATGAAAGTCTATTAAAGGATCTTATTTAGGTGTTCTAAACCTTAATCTAACTTTTTTATGTGTTTTGAAAACATAAAATGAGCCCAAGTTTCAAATTTAGTTTTATTTGAATGTTGTTTGCGCAAGTTATGCAATTTTAGGTACATTCTGGACTTTTATGCAATATACCCAATTGGGAGGTTTTATTTGCAAATTATCACATGCATTATAATCCTTAGATATTCCCTTACCATTCTCAAAATTTTGAACCATGGGACACCTAGATGCACCTTGGTTTGAAGGTGTTTCTCTTTAAGGGCATTTTAGGGATTACCCTCTTTATAAATGAGCTTATCTTTAAAAGCTATCAACCAATGGGGCTATTTCTTTGATTGGAGGACGATGGGTATGGCCAAGAAGTCTCCATGGGCTTTTAGAACCGACATTTTCTATACAAGAAGACTCTATGAGCTGTCCTCTTACATGGCCATGAAGCCCTAGGCTAAGGACACATGGAAAGTCCCATAGACATCTCATGCTTGCTATGACACCCCGCCATCATATAGACAACGAGATGACATGCAAAAACATGTGGAACCATATATTACCGAAAACACAGGTTAATTAAAACCGATAGCGGAAACATACATACATAACATTTGCAACCAGGCCCTGCAAAAAGTTCAGGTCATATATAGATATATTCAAGATCACCTGCCAGATATGTTCACATCTTAAAGCCACCCACTTTCACAACAATGCATATTAGTTCAACACCTGTTTATACATACATAACAGGCCACGTACGACCAACAACATGATATTCAAAAATTACAGCAGCTAAACATTGTGAAACATCGTCAAACACCTTTGAGGACCTGAGAGTACAAGGATGACTCTAGGACTCTACAACAAAACCACCAAAACAGCAACATACCCATCTCTTGCCTTCTACTGCTCTTCTTGCTGCTTGGCCGCAACCTCACGACCACCAACACGTCTATAGCGATCAACTAAAATGGGTGTAAACCAGCGAGGTGAGACACACAGTCCCAGTGAGAAACATAACTCCCCGCCGCAACTATAAAACCTCCAAGGTTAAAGCAGATAACAACAAATAACAGATAAAAGCTTATAACAAGAGCAACATACTGAACAAATCTATGAATACCATCAAGCTTACCAAGATATCCGGGAGGCATATTACCAAGTATTTCTTTATGGAACATGATTGACAAGATAAGCTTTATAAGAACTTATCACAAGATATAAGGATCGTACACATATCTGCAAGGTGTAACTAGATCAGCTATGTAAGAAAGGCCTCAATCAATGTTCTGTGTTTTGCTCAAAGCAAGATATACTTATTCGGCTGGATTACGTTTTATTATGCCCTCAGGGAGTGAGCCTTCCCTGCTCAAGTCCAACCATTGGCTGCGAAGCCCAATCTGGTGCCATACAAGGTCTAAGGAGATCCGGACTCCATGACCTCACCTTCTCGTGGTCAGTACACGAATCATCAAGCAAGACCGCAGTCTTATGCTTATAGGCCTCAGCCTCTGAGTTTGCTCTACAAGCTACCCATATCTCTAGCTCACCTCATTATAGGTGCTAGTACATACATCCGAACCATGAACGCATCATGCTCATCGTCACATATCCTGAGCCATGGGTATGTTCACCATGCTCCATACATCCGGAGTCTGCAACCACAGTCGCACTCAACCCTCCTATTTTAGGCTAGGGGAAACCTCACATATTCAACAATATGTGCTCCAGGTAATCTCGTAGGATAAACCTGTTTCACCATCACCAATTACTGATGGTAATGGGTCTATGGCCAGGGCAAACTACATGATATGTTCATCTATCATTGATTAGTATATTTTAAGCCAATTGTTGAGGAAAAACAAGGTATAAACATAGCCTTATAGAATTACATCATTATTGTCATCAACGTACTGTCCTAGGACCTCAATCCCTCATGATATCAACCATTGCCTCTCAAGGCATCATAAACATGCGTCAGCATTTTGGGAACGCATCCCTTATTTCATCATCAGAGGATAACACCTCAACTAGGAACTCAACCTTATATCAGCTCCTCAGACATATCAACTTGTTACTTTATTAACAAGGATTATCATCACACTGTGCTAGTCAGAGCACATATATCTCAGAGCTCTTACTAGGCTATGAATCCACATGAAATACCTACATGGTTAGTATATACATATTCACAGAGATTACTGAAGCCATCATGGATTAACAGAATGATCATGCTATCAAGTATAAAGAAGCATCCATGAGTATATCACACAAGCTTCATCATTCATAGTATTATTATCAATCATGGGCATATGTTATGCCTTATACTTGTGACCATATGCATGTGTTATATCAACATGTGAAGCAACATCATAAGTTTCCAAGCTTCCTGGTTCACAACCTATCATTATATCTCATCATCATATTTGCAAGATGCAAGGTGATTACATCATATCACTTTTTTATCATTATTAAAAGAGAACCATCAACTATATACATTCCGGGTTATCAGAACCCTCACTAAAACTCCTGCAACCCTCACTACAAGTATGGCGAGCAGCGCCAACCCTTACCAAAGGGTGTACCGGCTAGGGTTCCAAACCCTAAAGCAACTCACCACCATATCAACCAAACATTGCACATCCTCTAACATGCATCAAGGTTGCACTACTACTCGTGGTGTCGGGCAGCCATCCACAAGGTCATAACGTGCAACACTACCATGGCTATCGGCCAAGGGTCTAACGTGCACCAAGCTAGGGTTAGGGTTAGGTTCCACTATCGGGCTAACCTTCAACATGAGCCATATCGGCCAAAGGGGTTTCGCCCAAGGCACCCCTATCATGCAACCTTCTAGCATCATCTAAGGGTTAACCCTATCGGCCAGGGTAACCATGACGCCCAAGAAAGGTGTCGCGCATAGCCAGCATCATAACAGTCAGCATCCTAGGGTTGGCATGTCGAGCATGAAACCATATTATCCAAGCTTATCAAGGATAACAACCAAGGCCACCTAAAGACAAGGGAGTGCATCGAGCACCCTCTCTACATGGTGTGTCGTCCAAGACTTAACCCTAAGGAGGGTATCAGGCAACATCTCATCAAGGGTATATCTCCCATCTATCAACTCCACCAAGGGTATCGACCAGGGGACCATAACGGGCACTAACTAAGCTTCAACTAGGCATATTGACCAGGGATACAAGGATCACCCAAGCAAGCTTATCTACCAAGGATTACACCTCAAGGACATATCGTGCATTAAGGGTAGACAACTCATGTCGCCTAGAGCAACACTAACTTCCAAGCTTGGGTTGAGGCTTCATATCGACCAAGATGCCCATCCAAGGGTTTAGCAACCATGTCACCCAAACCCTAACTCTAGGGTGGATAAGGGATATCGGGCACCAAGGTAAAACTATCTCAACAAGGTGTATTGTGCAGGGCACTCAACAAAACATAACGCCCAAGCACACGTGGGTATCGGCCAAAGGTACAACCCAAGACAAGAAGGTTATCGGGCAACACCATCCCAAGGTCATATCGTGCAAGACACAAACCAACAAGGTCGTCTTCAACCTCAAGCACAAGGGCACCAAACCCTAGTTGATCAAGAACGTCAGCTCACCTCTCAACAACCAAGAGAGGGGTGTTGCACAACCTCTTTCACAAATCAGGCAACCACAAGGACCAACCTCAACATAGGTCATCAAAATCTCACCTCTCAAATCCATGGTGAGAGGAGGGTATTGTCCAAGAAACTAGAATATAAGCTCACCTCTCAACTTAAATGAGAGAGGGGTATTGCCCACATTACTAGAGCTCAAACTCACTTCTCTAGACCAAGGAGAGAAAGGAGTGTTGCTACCAAAGAAAACCCCAAGTATGGTTCGGCCAACTAGGTGTAAAGGCATATAAACCATCAACAACAACAACAACATCATGCTCATAAAATCCATAAGATCAACAACATGTTCTAGAGCAAGAAACATACATGCATGGCTGATTGTCAACATATATGAAACATGTAACATAGAGAAAGTAGTATAGCTAGGGTTAGATGTTATGTAACCCGCCTCAAGCAAACTCTTCAAGCTCCAAAGCTCCAAGCTTCAAGATCCTAACTCCAAGCTCACCACTTCGGCCACCTCAAGAAAAGGAACAAGAACCATAACAACCATGGCCGAAAGTTAGGCAAGATGGAGAAGAAGATGCTAGAGAGAGAGGGGAGATGCTTACCAAAGGATAAGACCCACCTAGGGTTCGGACACAAAGCTAAAGGAAGAAGAAGGGATCACCACCAAGGGAGAAGGATCGGCCACCAACTTGCTCCAAAGGGTACGTGTATCGTGTACCAAGGAAGAGAGGAGAAACAAAGAGCTAAAGGGTTCCTAAGGAAGAGAAAGGTAAGGCATATATAGATGGGGGTCAAGGTTAGACCAAGGCAAGGTGTCACCTTACCAAGGGACACTTGTCCACACGTTTTACCACCTTGCAAAACTCATGCACATGCCATGCCACTACTCTCCCAAGGGTCGACCACTTGTCCAAGCTATGGTGACACAACCAAGGCAAGAAGGTCAACAAAGGTCAAAGGTCGTCACACTCCATCCATGGCTGATACACCCGTCTTGGGAGACACAAAGCAAGGCCGACACAAGCATCCTTGCCCGATACAGGGCTCAACCAAGCAAAGCAAGACCCAAACAAGGGAGAATAAGGCCTAAAAGAGTTCAACCAAGCCCAAGACAACCCAGGGCACGAAACCAAACCTTCCTCTCAACCCTAGAGGAAGCAGAGAGAGAGAAAGACATCTCTCAAGGTGACACACTTACTCTTCAACCCTATCTTAGGTTATTTTGCAAGTAGCACCTCTACTCTCAACAAAGCACAAGCAAACCCTAATCACCACTAAAGATGATTAGCAAGCAACCAAGCACCATGTTTAGGCAAAAAAAACAAGGTAAGCCTAAAATGAAGGTTAGGGTCCTTACACTTGCCCCCTTCTTTATAAAGCCATATCTACCCCTTCCTACATCCCAATTCAAAAACTCGTCCTCTCCTTCTCTTTCCACCATCTTAGAGCATTGTTCCTACTCTTTTTGGCCACGAATATGATGTCCCAAGGTAAAAGAGAGTGCTTACCTTGGTGAAGAAGGCTCCTAGGGCTCCAAATTTTCTCTATTTATGGTTTCTAAAGCTCCTTCTTTGTGATTTCAACCAAAACTAGTAAGTTTCATCCTTCCCTTCCCTGTTTTCATGTTGTTAGTCTTTCTCTCACCTTCTTATAGGTCGAAACCATGGCATTCTATGGTGAAACCTCACCTAGAGCCTTAAACTCATCTCCATGTTCTTTTGCTAGGGTTTTCACCTCTAAAGTGGAGAAGGTGCTTCTTTGTTGAGATAAGAGCTTTGTCAAAGAAACAAGCCTCTCTAGGTCAGGAACCTTGCTACTTGAACCTGTCCACATTCTTAGAGGAAAATTTTGAACCCCCTTATGAGAACCCATTACACTAAATGAGATTACTCAAAACATAAAACACAATCAATCACCAATTAACCACATACCCAAAAGTATGAGTAAATTAAAACTGATTTCAACACAAGTACCTGCTAAAAAATATATGCATAAGAGTCCAACATCTTTCTTATATCCATACTATGCCAAGAATTTGATATAAATTTTTCTATCGCCTTAGACACAACATATATACACAGGAGAACAATATTTGTATATGCCACACTAACATGCTAACATAATTTTGATTCATTTGAAACACCATATACAAACTTTTCCTGCCCAGACCTGAGAGTACATGGATGACTCTAGGACACACTAGACATATAATCAACTTTCTCAAAGATTCATTATTGTAGTTCCTCTTTACTTCCACAGTTCTGTTATTGTCACTGTTGATTACCTAAAATATGTGGCGAACCACAAGGGTGAGGCCCATATCCCAGCAAGAGATATAACCTCCAAAAATGCTTATTGATTACAACATTTTAAATAATTAAATAGTTTTAAGAAGTTTAATCAGATATAACAAATAGGCTTAGCACCACTGATGATTAAAAAAATACATAAAGGAGATGCTAACAACTATCATCATTAAGCTGACTATTGTCATTTGCCTTGTTAAGCGTATAAGAGATTTAATAGCATATGCATAACTAGCATAAGAAAATTTAGTAGAATATTATCTCTATTAACATGAATAAGTCTAGCATCATAAGCATATTTAACAACATTAGCATGTCTAACAGTTTGAACAGATCAATATAATAAGCAGGGCTAACAACATAAGCACGAGTATTTGCATAAGCATGATTAGCAATATAGACATTTCTAATTACGGATGCATGGCTAGCATGCTAAACATAACTAACAACATGATATAGCTAGCACCATAATTATAATCAGCATTAGAAGTATAGATATCAACATAAGCATGGCTACTATATGTACACATTTACAATCTTAAGCAAATGCACAACATAAGTATATCTACTATCTCTTAATTGCACGAAGCATCATCTTTATGTAAAGAGAACAAACTAGGGTTATCATCCAATATGAATCGTCGTGTATAACCTTAAATAGATATGATATATGGCTATATTACATCTTTTATTATGCCCTGGGGAGTGTGAGTTGTACCACCCAAAGTCCAACCGACCCCTACGAAGGGCTATTTGGTTTCGTACAAGATCTAGGAGTGTCGGTATCCTAAGATCTCTTCCCCTCAATTAGTACGAGTAAAAAGGTAGTGACATATCAATCAAAGCTGCCACTACAACGACATACATTCAAGCAGCTAACCACTAGTTCACCCTTAGTACAAGTCATGATACTAGAAACCAGGGTATACACAACCCTCTAATCTGAGGTACAACCACAGTTGTCCTCAATCACATCAAATGTCTGAGGTATGACCATATCCATCCTCCATAATGTGAATTGTGGATGATAAGGATATATCCTCAACTTGCCACACCCACATACTCAATAGTATTATAAGGACCTTGACCTCCACTTTGGGCTTATCCTATTTGCTTTGCCTAACCCTGGTGTTTAGTTGCTTGCTAATCACCTCAAGTGGTGATTAGGGTTTGTTTGTGCTTTGTTGAGAGTTGGAGGTGCTATTTGCATATAACCTAAGTTTAGGGTTGATGAGCAAGTTTGGATGCTATATCAATGTCCCAGAGGTGAAAGCTTGTTGAAAACCTATCACTAGGGGCAAATGAAAGACTCGAGATGTGACGCCCCATCATGCTAAACAAAATTACTCAAAACAAAACATACGATCAACTACTTAACAACCACATAACTAGAAAAGTAGGTAAATAAAACCGATTTCAACATTACCATCTTATTTTGAAACATTTACATAAAGGTCCAACAACTTTCATATCATAACATATCATATCAGGTATTTACATATATGTCCATTGGACTCATGCACAAGCATTATATAAAAAGAGATGTTCTAGAATATACATATGCTATATACTTACATTGGCACATTGCCAAAACTCGAGTTGAAGTACATATCATCTACTAAACATCCCCTTCCTAGACCTAAGAGTACATGAATGATTGTAGGACTCTACAAACAACTAACAACCTTCTGCTCCTACTATTCTTCAAGCTTCTCTTCCTCACCAACATTATCCTGATGACATCATTAGAGATCACCTAAAAATATGTGGTGACCAATGAGGTGAGACCAACATCCTAGAGAGATATATAACTCTCAACCAACATTTATCGATTACAATAGATTATATTATTTAACAAATTAAGCATTTTAGGTATATTAAGCAAGTTAATCTGATAGGCATAGGAACAAGCATGATTAATAAGATGTATAAAGGAATAGATAGGCTATCATTCACTAAGTAGTTAACTACTCCTACTGCATTAGGTAACAACTAGCAGTATAAGAAAACAAGAAAGGGTTAAAACCAATGTGAATCATGTTTAAACCCTAAATAAATATACTACACGGTTGGATTACATCTTTTATTAAGCCCTGAGGAGTTTGAGGTATACCACTCTGACTCCAACTAACCACCGCCAAGTCAAAATTAGTGCCAAATAAGATCTAGGAGAGTTGAACTCCTAAGATACCATCTACCCTCGATCAGTACGAGTCATCCGCAATAACATATATACTCTAGCTACAAAACAACCTAGTCACTCCTTGGTATATAGGTCACGACACTAGTAACCAGGGTATAAAAATCCTATCATTCGAGGTACAATCACAATTGTCCTCAATCACATGTCATATACTGAATCATGATCATATGAGATACAACATCAACCACTCTCCTACCAAGGTTTGAGCGTAGAAATCCTTAAAACATACATATACTCAATAGTATACGACTCTGAGCTTCCATTAAAGGGATACTTGTTTAACCATCCATCAAATCCTGACACTAGATTGGATCTATGGAACATGGCTGTAACATACTGAAACTTGGACATATTCTCTTTTTGGCCCTTTTCCAAGTTTTCCCTTTCCTTTCTATCCTTTTTTTGGCATTGATGTTTAAATTGTGAAATTTATAGTGGTTTGGTGAACAATTGTTCAATAATTATACCAATAGAAAGTTTTATGTACAAATACCTCAATGAAAGTCTATTGAAGGACCTTATTTAGGTGTTCTAAACCTTAATCTAACTTTTTTATGTGTTTTGAAAACATAAAATGAGCCCAAGTTTCAAATTTAGTTTTATTTGAATGTTGTTTGTGTAAGTTATGAAATTTTAGGTACATTCTGGACTTTTATGCAATATACCCAATTGGGAGGTTTTATTTGCAAATTATCACATGCATTATAATCCTTAGATATTCCCTTACCATTATCAAAATTTTGAACCATGGGGTACCTAGTTGCACCTTGGTTTGAAGGTGTTTCTCTTTAAGGGCATTTTAGGGATTACCTTCTTTATAAATGAGCTTATCTTTAAAAGCTATCAACCAATGGGGTTATTTCTTTGATTGGAGGACGATGGGTATGGCCAAGAAGTCTCCATGGGATTTCAAAACTAACATTTTCTATACAAGAAGTCTCTATGAGTTGTCCTCTTGCATGGCCATGAAGCCCTAGGCTAAGGACATATGGAAAGTCCCATAGACACCTCACACTTGCCCCCTTCTTTATAAATCCATATCTACCCCTTCCCACCTCCCAATTCAAAAACTCTTCCTCTCCTTCTCTTTCCCCCAGCTTAGAGCATTATTCCTACTCTTTTTGGCCACGAAGATGATGTCCCAAGGTAAAAGAGAGTGCTTACCTTGGTGAAGAAGGCTCCTAGGGTTCCAAATTTGCTCTATTTGGGGTTTCTAAAGCTCCTTCTTTGTGATTTCAACCAAAACTAGTAAGTTTCCTCCTTCCCTTCATAGTTTTCATGTTGTTAGTCTTTCTCTCACCTTCTTATAGGTTGGAACCATGGTATTCCATGGTGAAACCTCACCTAGAGCCTTAAACACCTCATCTCCATGTTCTTTTGCTAGGGTTTTCACCTCTAAAGTGGAGAAGGTTCTTCTTTCTTGAGATAAGAGCTTTGTCAAAGAAGCAAGCCTCTATATCTTGGGAACCTTGCTACTTGAACATGTCCACATTTCTAGAGGAAAGTTTAGAACCCCCTTGTGAGAACCCGTTACACTAAACAAGATTACTCAAAACATAAAACACAATCAATCACCAATTAACCACATACCCAAAAATATGGATAAATTAAAACCGATTTCAACGTCAACACCCACTCAGAAACATTTGCATAAGAGCCCAACATCTTTCTTATATCCATACTATGCCAAGAATTTGATACAAAATTTTCTATCGCCTTAGCCACAACATATATACACAGGAGAACAATATTTGTATATGCCACACAACAAACATTAACATGCTAACAAAATTCTGATTCATTTGAAACACCATATACAAACTTTTCCTGCCCAGACCTGAGAGTACAAGGATGACTCTAGGACACACTAGACATATAATCAACTTTCTCAAAGATTCATTATTGTAGTTCCTCTTTACTTCCACAGTTCTGTTGTTGTCATTGTCGATTACCTAAAAAGATATGACGGACCACAAGGGTGAGACCCATATCCCAGCAAGAGATATAACCTCCAACAACGCTTATTGATTACAACATTTTAAATAATTGAATAGTTTTAAGTAGTTTAATCAGATATAACAAATAGGCTTAGCAACATTGATGATTAAAATAATACATAAAGGAGATGCTAACAATTATCATCATTAAGCTGACTATTGTCATTTGCCTTGTTAACCAAATAAGAGATTCAGTAGCATATGCATAACTAGCATAAGCAAGTCTAGTTGCATATTATCTCTATTACCATGAATAAGTCTAGCATCATAAGCATATATAACAAAATTAGCATGTCTAACAATTTGAACAGATCAATATCATAAGCAGAGCTAACAACATAAGCATGAGTATTTGCATAAGCATGATTAGCAATATAGGCATTTCTAATTACAGATGCATGGATAGAATGCTATGTAACTAACAACATGATATAGCTAGCATCATAATTATAATCAACAGTAGCAGTATAGATATCAACATTAGCATGGCTACTGTATGTACACATTTACAATCTTAATCATATCCACAACATAAGTAAATCTACTATCTCTTAATTGCACTAAGCATCATCTTTATGTAAAGAGAAAAAACTAGGGTTATCGTCCAATGTGAAGTGTCATGTATAACCCTAAATAGATATGATAGATGGCTATATTACATCTTTTATTATTCCCTAGGGAGTTTAAGTCATACCACCCAAAGTCCAACTGACCCCTGCAAAGGGCTATTCCGTTACGTATAAGATCTAGGAGTGTCGGTATCCTAAGATATCTTCCCCTTGGTTAGTACAAGTAAAAAGGCAGTGACATATTAGTCAAAGCTACCACTACAACAACATATAGTCAAGCTTCTAACCACTAGTCCTCCCTTGGTACATGTCAGGACACTAGAAACTAGGGTATACACAATCCTCTAATCCGAGGTACAACCACAGTTGTCCTCAATCACATCAAATGTCTGAGGCATGACCATAGCCATCCTCAATATCCTGCTTTGTGGATGACAAGGATATATCCTCAACTTGCCACCCCCACATACTCAACAGTATGCATTCTGAGTTTCCCTTAGGAATACTTGTTTAACCATCCAACAAGTTTTGACACTGAAGATGGATCTATGGTACAGGGCACTACATGATTAGAGTTGCACTTGATTAGTTATGCCATTTGGGTGAATTAAGGCAACATCAAACAAGTGGACATACAAACCCTAATTCACTTCTAGCAAGCATATAAATATCACTACTTCAAAAGATATAAAACACATTAAACATAATTTCTCATCTCATCATCACATGGTACTATTCACTTTCCATTCATGAGACTACACTAGTCATCATACTATCACAATATATAAATCCTTTTCACAATATCACAGGATATCAACCCTTATCAACACAAGAGGATTACACCTCATTCAGGGCTCAACCATGCCCAAAGGTCATTAAGACCATCATACTATTCCCTGCAAGATCATCATTATCTTTGCATGCCTTATAACAAGGCTCAACGACATCACTTACATATAATACATCAAATCAACACAATATTACATTAATGAGCTAGGAGATATTCATAAACAATCATAGAAGGGTTATATTAACATTAAGAACATTACTTTATTAAATCAAAATGCAAGGAATATGGATATGATTAACCCTCATCATATTCATAATGTACATGTTTAGCATAAGAAAGTATCAACCATGTGGCTATGATAACCACCAATTAACATATTAAGGTTATGATCATATTAAGGAGGTTATTTCACCATCATTCCATCATATAAGAATGTTAAACATGAATACTCATATTTATCTATTTGCATTAGAGTTAGGTTCAGAAAGATAAATTATATTAATGTTACTAATCATCACTCATACCCAAACCCTAACTCACGACATCCCCATTGGATCATGGATGCATAAGATGAAGCATCACCGTCACATTCCATACTATTCTCAAGCATGAACCCACACATAAATCCAGGTTTAACCATTGGGTTATAGCATACTAGGGTTTCAACAACAATAAGAGAGTACTCCATGATTGTATTAGTCATTCAAGGACTATTCATACCCAATTACCATCATTTTGTTATATTAAAGCTAGGTATAACAAGCTATACCTCATTTGGGTTACCCATTAATTCATTATGGTCATTATAAATCATAATCATACGAGGTAAAGGGTAATACTACAATTTTAATGCATTAAACTAACAAATTCTCATCATAAGAATCTTAACATTACACTACATGGTTTACCCAAAACAACAGGAATATTGAGGCATCAACTTCTAACCATTAAATGTTAAAAAGGGAAAGCCATTGGTAGTTTACATAAGTAAACATCTTGAACAAACCACCTATGAAGTTATTGAGTTGTTCTCTAGAAAGAGTCAGCATTTTACCCTAGACATCCCTTTATTAACCACATAAAAATTTCCTTTATGAGTAGGGAAAAACCCACAAACGATGGTTTATTTAAAACAAGTCGTTAATAAATGAGCTTCTTAAGTTGATCTCATAAAGGAGACCATATAAATCACTTTACTAGGATCAAAATATTACATTAGGCATCATTCCAATTCATTGGATGAACAATCATTGGATCTTAACCATTGGGTGAAGTTCATATATTAAAGCTATCAATTGGAGTATAGGTCCAACCATTGCATCAAATGACCCAAGAAACCATTGGTTTAAGGTTTAACTGATGCTACATCTACATGCTTAACTCATCATAGGTTATGGGGACCTGATCTACCATCACTAGTGACCATTAAGTCACCATAGGTTGTTAGATCAGAACTATATTCATTATTCACCATCGAATATCAAGTTATTGTCACCATTGATTAATAACATCATTAGGGTACTTAGGTGTTGATAATTAATCTTATAATTAGGCCAACACCTGACCAAAGGGGTGAACGTCATTTGACACCCTTTGTCACCACCATAAGTTTTCATGAAGACCACACCATCAGTTGTTGCAATAGTACCACCATTGAGTCATGTGTATATAGAAGAAATCAACTTTAAACCCTAAAATTGACCATTGGTTGATAGGTGCTTCGCACCATAGGTTGTCAAACCAACCTAATCCAAGTCATATTATACCTTAGGAAGAATGTAAACATCAATACAAGTTCATCTAGAACTGAAATTAGAATAGGGAGCATTATAAAAATCAAAATCCAAGTCAAGCATAGATTTTTAGTGCATGTATCATCATTTTCAAGCAAGAATCTTGGAATATGATAGAACGGCCGTGCCGCCTAGCACGACCGTGTCAGTCTATATTAGCACGGCCGTGCTACACGGCATGACTATTCTACCATATATCAACATGGCCGTTCTACGTGGAACGGCCGTTCTACCTCATCCCAACATGACCGTTCTATGCAGCACAACCATTCTACGATGTAACACGACCGTTCTACGCGGCACGACCAAGATACCTATAACGTCAGTTTTTTAAGAAAACCGACACTATAGGGTATAGTTTTTTTTTAATTTTTTGTAGAAACTGAATAGAACAAAACATAAGAACAAGAATAAGATATGGGAGAGGGGAGCATTGATGCTCAACCGTCACCATTCCAAACCACACATTCATAACAAAAATGATTCATATATTGAGTTGAGTACACATAGTCACATCATAATTTACAAAATGACAGATTGCAAGTCAGAGATGATATTAAATGTCAGATACAAAAGTAAATATGAAAGAGTACTAAAACCACATACATAAATGGAACGTAACTGACATATTTATTCTAATGCTATATTGACTTCATTTAGAAAAGCATCTGACCACTCTTCTCATAATTCATTTAAGTCCTCACGTGTGTAAGGCTGAGTTGTAAAGATCTGTAACACAAAATGCACATGCTAATATTTTATAAAATGACTACAACTCACTTGTAAATTTATGATGTTATTCTTTATTACCTGATCTATAGTCTGAATGTCATTTGATGCTTGTTTGACAATAGCTTGCATATATTTCATTACATAGTAGTCACAAGCCCAGTCATTATTTTGTATAGGACACTAAAAATAACAAATTATGCTTAATGTTAGTAAACTACTATAAACATAAGACTATAAGAGTTGACATATAAGAGTTGAAAATTAATACATATAAGACTAAGAAGTTGTCAAAGTAGCTACCTTGACATTTTTCAAAGTCAATGTCTTTAATTTTGTGGGTATTTTTCCTCCGCCTTCACGAAAAGATTTTATACCCCTATCAATTAAACGATAGTTGGTAAAATAGAAATTCTAAACAGAAATATCATGTTGAAGCATTGACTATATTTATGCTTACGCCATAGCTGGCAATTTCAGTTTGTGACCCCTTGTTGTTTTTCCCATTGGGTCAAGATAATAAAGAGTCATCAATTTTGGGACAATCACCACTAATTACCAATGTCTAGATCTGAGTAAGAATAAAACAAACATTAAAATACATACATTTGTTCATTATTAAAATTATATTGAATAATAATACTTACTGGATGTTAAAAGGAATTAGGATAATTTCCTTTCCCACACTAGCAAAATATTTGAATGCATTAGAGAAGTACTCACTTACTTCCTCAATATGTGTCTCCACCTGACTAGTGACTGAAGGAACTAAGAATCCAACATTCTTTATATCAAAGTTTGTGGCCTCGGTATATAAATGGTTGTTAAACATTTGTAATTATTTTCATATGTAGAAATAAGCTAAAAATGTGTATTGAAATTTTCTATATTGATAGATCCTTACCTTATCCATACTTCTAATATCAAAGTATTCAACCAATCATCCCAGAACAACTCTATAATATCATCAAGAAAATATAATTGTCAAAGTCCCTCCCAGTTGCATCTTCTATTAAATTGATCAACATTTGTAGTCCAGAGCTTTGGTTGGCTAAGTATCGACACAAACATTTACATTTACTTCCCAACTCATCGAATGTGGATTCTGGAATAATAGATGGCTTGGGAATAGGAGGACAACTAGTAGAATTTTTACTTTTTGGTTTGCAAACCTGTTAATTAAATTACATACTTCTATTATAGGAGTTCATATATGCAGTAAAATATGAAAAACATGGTAGAATTCAAGTATACCTTGTCATTGATAACCAAGTGTCTAGGCCAACCCACCATAGCACCCTCTGCTTCTTCAACTATACTATATTCAAGATTAGGTATGGGTAGTGGTTTGTCTCCCATTCCATCATACACAAGATGGCTGGACACACGACAAATGTCATCAGTAATTTGTTGGCAATGCAATGTACCACCAAGGTTGTACACCTTGCCCGCTGCCACAACATTATATTCTGGAACCTCCACTGCAAGTTTACAGTTCATACCAACCTAGATTGAAATAATATAAGTTATATAAGAAGCAGTAGAATAGATACCTGTTACAACTATATATATTATCATATATATATCATACTAATAACACAACATATAGAACAAAAACTTACTACAGATTGTTGTGGTGGGTCATTGGGAGTGCTCCCATGACCTTCTACAACTGTAGCATGGGCTTGTGCCTCATCACTTGAGAGATGCACAGTATGAATAGGTTGAGAAGGTTGAGTAGGCTAAAATGAAGACATTATTTCTTTTACTTTCTGGGCAACTAATGCTTCAACCTCCTCTTGTGTAAGACCTCCTGCACGGCCTCTTTTAAATTACGAAGGGCCAAAATAAGACTTGAATCCTATGCCATCTCCTAATCCCCAAACACGGCCAGGATGCTCCTTCGTACCAAGAGCAACTGACAGTTCATCCATGTGGCCAGTTGGGATGAACTTTCCTTCCTTCCTTTACTCATGGAGATCAATCTATTCATAGTTAATAAAAAATATTAAATCACAATATCAATTAGATATAAATAAATCTAAGTTTGTAGAAGTTACTCTTTACTTAGTTGGGCTAAACCTACCATCTTTTGTGCCACCTACTTAGTTGCAGGGTTGACAATTTCACCTGCTCAATTCTTTTTAGCATCAATCCATGTCAAGTGTCAGGGTGGACGCTCAACTTGAGTTGTACTAGATTTTTCTCCAAAAGAGGATTTCTTATCTTGTAGTTGGCGGTGGAAGGCATAACCACCGGGCCCCAAGCGATGATCATGCAAATTTTTGGCCCGTCTTTCCTTTTGAGCATGGTGGATAGCCTGATCATTTAAAATGAGGTATTGCAATTTAGACTTGGCAAACATGTATAAAAATTCACCTCCTTAATTGTATAAAATTAAAGATTCATACAATACATCACAATCTTTATTACCTGAAACTCTTCCGATCTCCTAGATGCAACAAATCTTTCCCACACCTCAAGATCTATAAAAATATATACATTTGTTGCTATCTTCTTTTGTTTAGGATTATCTATAAATTCCTTTGCGAGATATGTCTTAAAACCCCTCCATCGTACACCACAACGTTGTAGCACTCTTTTCTTGTGATCTTTTTCATTTAGATGAAAAAAACCCTATACATACAAAAGAAGCAATTAATAATGTTGTTTTGAAAAGGAATTAATTCCAAGAAAACTAAATTAGAATCAATAGATAAAAACATATTAAAATAATATCACTTCCACTCACACATATGTCTTTCCATATGAGGTCTTTTTTGGCATTAGGAATATCATGCCAATTTTCTATATCTTTTGCCACCTTACTGTGTACGGTCGCCCCTACATAATGCTTGAAAGAACTAGCATGTTCCCTAACAGGTTCTCCTGTGATATCAAACTAGACTGGCAATTTGTCCCCTTTAGCCCTGAGCTCCTGCACCCTACACATCAGTGTGGGACCTCTACTTTTCTTAGCATCACCACTACCATCCTCATGGTGCTCATGCTCATGCTCAGAATGTTCATCTTCACTCGCCATTTTAGAACATGCAAGTATACATGATAAAAAAAAGTGATAATAAAAGCACAAGTGATAATGTTACAACCCCAATTTTGGGTTCTTTTGGTGAGAAATGTAATTTCTCATATTAAATATATTGGAACAAATAATGATATAAATTGTTTTGAATAAATGGATTTCATTTACAATAGCCTTGATGATTGTGTTGTGGGCTTTATTGGCTATTGGGCCCAATAACAAGGAAATTCAATTAGTAAGTGAATAATTGAGTTTTTGAGAAAAGAAAGATGTAGAAACATCTAGAAGGCAAAAGAACTTAATCAAAAGGTGGATTTCGTGCCACATGGGTTCCTTGGGTTCCAAGGAGTCCAAAGTTGCAAAAATAATGCAATAAGAAAAGAAAAGATCAATTAAGTATTTCTTTATTAAGAAAGAAATTGAAAATAATGATAAAATGTGGAAAATATGGGGAAAGAGGTATAATTGAGTTATCCTTGGTGGATTTTCATATCCCAAGGATTCCTAATGATAAAAGGAATACCAATGAGGAAAATAAAAGAGAAATAAATAAGAAATCCTCAAAAAGAGCTATTTTAATAAGAAATAAACAAGATAATGGGAAATAATGAAGAATAATGCATTTAGATGCATCTAGAAGGGTAATGAGTATCCAATAAAAAGGATTTTGAAATAATAGAGTTTCTTGGGATCCAAGGAGTCCCAATGAAGAAAGAGGAAAGAGAAAATACCTATAAAAGAAAATAAGAATATAATGTGAATACATTATTAATGGATTATGCAGTTTTGCTAAAAAGGAAGTAATTTCTATTAAAAGAAATAGAAATTCGTGCCTATGGATTTAGGAGCAAGAAGAAAGAGATTGGGTGAGAGGAATTTCGAATTCCTAAAATCTAATGAACAAGTACATGAAGAGAGAGAAAAGGATGCTTCTAAAGTAAGGAAAATCCCTTTCCTATAAGGAGAAGCCTTGGTTGCTTTATGGGTAAGAGATCTGGGGCACAAATACCACCCTATATAAAGGGGTAAAGCCCTGGTCGAGATCCAGAGAGAGATCCCACGCAAAACAAACTTTCCTCCTTATTCTTTCTGTGCTAACCCTAACCAAGAGGGTAGGGAGAACCCTGGTGCAAATGGAGGATCAAGGAGTGGCCTGGATGGTGGCTTGATGCTTCCATAAGAGACCTAAGGAAGCTCCACCCTCATCTTCCTACTCTAACCCTACGCAATACCTGCAAAACACCTATTGTAACATCCCTGACCTGGGTTATAACCTAACCCTAGATTTTTTGCCTAAATATGTAATTATATACTTGTGAATACTCCCTGGCATGTAATTAAGTTCCTCAGGAACATTTACTTTCAATTTTGCTCCTTTATATGTAAAGTTGTAGCATTGTTTTGTAGTGCAGGGACCTATGTGCAAATTACCCAGTTAAAGGGGTTAACTTGCAATGTTCACAGGTTAAGATGTTCTTATGATAATAAGACATCATATGAGTAAATATGATGAAGTAAGAAGGATTTTACAAGCTTGGGCATCAAGATGCAGCTTATGGAATGATCCTTGTGCTTAAAAACCCTAATTTGGAGTAAAGTGCAATTTACCCAAATTGAGGGGTGTAATTTGTAAAATTCACCTTCTAGGACATCTTTTATAACTCTTGTCATCATTTAGAGTAAAAATGATGAAAAGGGGACATCAATGAATAATCAGATAAGAAAAATGATCCTTGTGGTAAAAATCACCTAATATGGGTATGGAAACCTTTCATGTATGTACCTTAGTTGAAAGTTGGCTTTCTTTACCCTTAGATCTTGAGATTTCATGAGCTTTGCATAATTTTAGATGAGTTTGGACGTGCCTTGAGCAAGGAGGGACTTAGATGTAAATTCCATACTTTAGAGGTCCTTATGGTGTAAAAAGGCCTAAAGTATATAAGCCCTTTCCTTGTAACAAGTGAACGAACCTTTCATTTCCTTCACTTCTTCTCTACTTTCTCAATCGACCAAGGCTAGCTCTGGAGCAGAGAGGGACGACCAAGGGTTCTAGGTAAGTTTAGATCATCCCTTTTGCTTGAATTCATGGAGGAAACTCGTTTTCAAGGTTGGATTCATGGCTAGCTCACCTAGCTCTATCATTCTAGCCTTTCCTTTCCAACGTTTCCTTGGAGAATTCACCTTGGCCGAACCTGTGGAGCTCAAAGACGCCATTAAAGCTTGGAGCTTGAAAGCTTGGAGCTCAAGGAATGACCTTTAGGCGGGTTTTATAACTCTAAACTCTTTGCTTTATATGCATACTTAGTTCTTGCAAATTAGCATGATACTTCTTCTTCTACCTCCCTTCTTCCTTACACTTTTGCAAGCAAAACGGTGGAATAACCGACCTTAACCAAGGTTGAAGATGATGGGCGTGAATTCCTATGCTACTTTATCAAACGACCTTGGACCCTTTTGGTCCAAACGGTTGCAAACCGTTTAAGGTCAAACGGTTTCAAACCGTTTTCTCTCAAACGGTCTTGCAAGACCGTTTGGATTGAAATGGTCTCAAGACCGTTTGGATTGAAACGGTCTCAAGACCGTTTGGATTGAAACGGTCTCAAGACCGTTTGATAGGGTTGACCAAGGGACGATCGTTTGAGGGTCTGTTGGTAATATGTTGAATTTGATTCCTGCAAAGATTCAAAGATTAATTCTTAACCAATTGAGAGTTGAAGGCACTTCAACATCCTAACCCTAATCGGGTTGAAATTAGTGTTTTAAAGCATAGATCTTGTTGAGTTTTGGGTTGAAGGACCCAAATGGTCTCAAGACCATTTGGGGGTTCTTCCAAACGGTCTCAAGACCGTTTGAGCACAACCCAAGACCGTTTGGAGGTCTAGGGTTGAGATAATCTAATGGTTTGAAGGTCCAATTGCAATAAGTTGATGAATTGATAAAAATGCTGATTTTAGACCTAATTGGAGTTCAACCCTAATCCAACCGACGTGGTTTTTGGTCAAACTTTGGGCAAACGGTATGAAGACCGTTTGGATGATGTCCAAACGATCTCAAGACCGTTTGGGACAAGTTTGGGCCCAATTGGAGGTCAATTGATAGGTTCAACCTTGAATTGATTCACATTGTTGAATATTGATGACTATCCGATTTGAAACCCTAATTGAATTAGAATTAACCCTAATTGGCTTTCAATTGAGGGATATTTTAGTGTCCAATGGATTGAGGCTCATCTCTTGACTCAATTTATAAGTGGTTAACATGGCTTTGGCCAATTGAGGGCTTCAACTTACTTAACCATAAACGTTTGTAACTTTTGAACCTTGTTGGAGGTCCAAACGGTTTGAGCCCATTTAGACCAAACGGTCTCAAGACCGTTTGGATCCAAATGGTCTGGACCAAACGGTCTCAAGACCGTTTGGGCTCAAACGATCTCAAGGTCGTTTGGACCAATCGATCTCAAGATACTTTGATCAAACGGTTTCAAACCGCATGAGCTTCAAACGGTTTGAAAGTCAAAACGGTCAACGCACCCAAACGGTCTCAAGACCGTTTGAGGTCAAATGGTCTCAAGACCGTTTGAGGTCAAACGGTCTCAAGACCGTTTGAGGTCAAACGGTCTCAAGACCGTTTGAGGTCAAAAGGTCTCAAGACCGTTTGACACCAAACGGTCTCAAGACCGTTTGACACCAAACGGTCTCAAGACCGTTTGGTGGTTGAAGGTTGAAACTGTTTGAAGGTGTTCAAGGTGGTTTGTACTTAATCAATTGATGGTGTAATTGGTTCAATGGTGATCTAATCTAAATCCTAATGGTAACCTAGGTCATTAAGGGATTAAGTGATTAATGAGTTGACCCATGAAGGTGATCATGAGGTCAAATTACCAAAATACCCTTGAGGGGTTTAATTGAGCAATACCTTGTTCTAATCAAACCCTAATCACATGATAGTGATGATTTGGCTTATACTAGTCAATGAGGACTTAACCCAACCTGATCTAGAGTGGTGTTATCACCATCTACTAGTAAGAGGAGAGAGAAAGTATCCTAAGAGAGAGAAAGTAACCTTTTATGGTGGAAACTCAATTAAAATGCTTTCAATACCTATGAATGTGCATAATTAGGGTATGATCCACCTATGAGAGATCATGGAAACCCTAATTATGATGTTTAGCGAATCTTAATCTTATTTAAGAGCTTTAATGATGATGTTTCTCATACATGATGATGTTAAGAGCTCAATTCACCTTGGAGTGAATAATAAACCCTCATTCTAGGGTAATGACAAGTAATATGAATAGTAAACCCTGGTTGATGAAAATTGGGGAACTTGATTCTTCTATGAGTGTGAAAGTGTAACCTCTAGAATGAATTGCTTACTGTTATCAGTTGAATTAACCTTGCAGGTTGTCATGAGATGATGATCATATCCAGGTATGGATTATGAACCTATATTCATTAAAAGCATGTTTTAGCTTTATGAATAGTAATATATCATGTTGCCTTGTTAAAGGCAACCTATGAATTAAATGGGATATGAGAGCCACAAATACCATCAAGGTCAAGCTTTAGAGATGACTTGTGATGAAGGTATTGAGAAATGATGATTGATAAGAGTTAGGCTTGTTACATTTAGTATTCTCATTTTATAGCTGTTATGCTAATGTTATTGTTTGAAGAACAATGTTTGATGTTAGAAGAATACTGAATGTACCTAACTAATCAACTATAATGTAGAGCCCTGATCATAGATCCATCATTGTCAGAGACCAAATGATGGTGAAACAGGTTTTCCCAAGGGAACTCCTGGATCACATACTCTTGAGTATGTGGGGGAAATGGATGCGTAAATCCTTACATCCTAGTGTAGGAATTGATACCGTCAATCCTTCACTACAAAACCAAATGGTGAGATGTATCACAAATCTCCCAAAGGAAACACAAACACCGCATCGGTGAGAGATAAACAAGAAATCTTCCGATGACGAAGAGAGTACAGAACGCCACTATAACTCTAAAATAGCGAAGGACCAGTTTACCCTGGTAAGCTATAACAAAAGACGTCCTGCCAGATGTCTAGCAAACAATCCTCTAACTGACCGAGGAAGGTGAGGTCATAAGAATCCGGCTCTTTTAATGACCTATGTATGATACTGATGTGACTTCTTAGCGATCAGTTGGAGTATGAGTGGTATGCCTCATCTCCACAGGGCATAAATATGTTTGAAAAACATAATCAACAACGTAGTATATCTGTTAGGGTTAACTATGAGTTACTTGATTGATGTTACATTGAATAATGTAGATGTTATTCATATTTCAGAAATGCTGAACTCTTGTCTATTACTAAAATGGCTATTGAATACTTTGAAAGCTTTTACTGCTAAAGTTATTCTTTGTTCTGCTTATTAAGCTTCTAGTGGAGAGTTATAACTCTCGCTGGGACAATTATTCGAAATTGTCTCACCCCGTAGACTTCAACTTTTTAGGTGGTCGTCGAAGATGGAGGAACCAGAATACCGGTGATCAATCCCAGCAGCAACAGTACCAGGAGCAGCAGTAAATCTCAGGTAGAGATTCAGCCTGCTATGTGGTGTAGTTAGAGTCAGTCCTATGTGTCCACTGTACTCTCAGGTCTTGGAGTCTTTTGGTTATGAGTTCTTGAGATTTTGTATCTTGATGTGTATAATTACTCAAGAAGTAATTTGACAGTGATGTATACAGTTTAAATCCTTTTTCTATGGAAAGGGTTTGTGGTTTCAGGCTCTTATCTCGAAAAGTTTTAATTTCCCGTGATTTTTGTCTTCTGCTGTTAATCGATTGCTTCCGCTCATGTTTAAATCGTGTTTATATCGTGGTTTGGAGATCGGAGCCCACAATTAAGTGGTATCAGAGCTCCAGGTTCGCCGAGTCTACAGAGGCATAGGACTTAGGAAGTCGAGTCTATCTCTAGTATTCCTTCCTTATCTAATAGAATCTTCTGCTCCTCAGGAGAAGAAGATACATAAGGATGGCTGAGCCACAAGATGAGTACGTGGCAGAGAGTAGTGCTAGTGCACCTCGTGGCGGTGCAAGGGTTCCAGAAATAGAACAGCCTGCACCTGAGCCACTCAGGGAGCCACCCCAGTTTGACCCAGTTGACATGGGTAACCCAGCAGTACAAACGATGTTCGGGCAGTTTATGACTGCCATCACACACATAACCGACAGGATGCCTATGCCTGTACCTAGGGCACCTGCCCAGCCTGAAGGACAAGGTATCGGTAAAATGTTCGAGCGACTTCGTCGTGTCGGAGCTACCGAGTACTTTGGGACTGCCGACCCCGCAGATGCTGATCTGTGGTTAACAGAGTTGGAGAAGGCTTTTAGGATTCTCAATATCCCTGAAGCTGAGAAGGTTAGACACGCTGTCTATCTTCTCAAAGGAAGCGCTAGTCATTGGTGGACAATGGAAGAGCAGAAGAGACCTGGAATGGAGATCTCGTGGGAAGACTTTCGGCGGGAATTTGTTCATAGATATTTCCCAAAGACCTTCCTAGACGAGAAGATCTCTCAGTTTGACATACTGAGGCAGGGCTTGATGAATATTAGCGAGTATGAAGCTAAGTTCATGGAGTTGTTGCGGTTTTGTCCGCACATGGCTGCCACAGAAGAAGAAAGAATTAGGAGATTCGAGAGGGGTTTGAATGCTGACATGACTACCCCTGTCTCTGCTTTAGAAAACCAAGAGAGATTCTCTACCTTCGTTGAGTCAGTCCGAAGGATAGAGAGATCTTTGGTTGAGAAGAGGCAAACTCAGAAAAGATATCCACAGTTCCAGGGTTCTTCATCTAGGGACTTTAAGAAGCCTAGATCCTCTGCACCTAACCCTCCACCACCTAGATCTAGTTCTCAGACTCAGTGGTCTCCAAGTAGAGGTAGAGGATGAAGACAACCACCTCAGGAGACTCAGAGTTCTGCATCAATGTCAGTTACTGGACCACCCAGACCACAACAACTGGAGAGAAGTTGCTACAACTATGGTAAAGTGGGACACTTGATGAAGGACTTCCGATCTAAGCTTGTCAGTGTGACACAGCCTCCGAGACAGAATCAACAAGGATCTCAGAGAATGAAATCTCAAGGAGCAGCTCGAGGACGTGGACAAGCGTCTCAAGCTGGATCATCAGCACCACCTCGACACCAGGCAACATCGAGGTTCTATGCTATGAACCCAACAGAGGCAGTGGTCGATCCACAAGTGGTGACAGGTCAGATGGAACTTTTATATTCTGATATGTCTAAACCTTATGTAGTATCTGTTCTGATTGACCTGGGTGCTACGCACTCTTTCATCACTCGAAGAGTGATTCACAACTGCAATATGACAGTTAGTCATAGGGCAGATAGTTTGTTGTTGGAGACTCCATTGAGAGGGTCTTCTGTTCTGTAGGAGGTATGCTCTCCCTGCATCCTCTTCTTTTCTGATCATCGCATTCAAGTGGACCTTATACCACTTGATATGCAAGGATTTGATGTAATCCTCGGGATGGATACCTTGGAAAGGTATCGAGTTGTCTTGGATTGTGAGTCCAAGTTGGCAGTGTTTGCTGATGAAAGAAACACATGGATCTTTCAAGGAGAAAGAAAGATTCTGCCCACTTGTCTTGTATCGGCTATGGTTGCTGATAAGCTGATGAGGCAAGGATGTTATGCATTCTTGGCCCATGTGGTAGATATTACCAAGGAGAGTCCCAACCCTGTTGAAGTTCCTATAGTCAGGGAATTCGAGGATGTGTTTCCTGAAGAACTCCCTGGTATACCACCACCTCGAGAGATTGATTTTGAAATCAATTTAGTCCCAGATACAAAACCTATAGCCCAGACTCCTTATAGGATGGCGCCTGCCGAGATGGCAGAACTCAAGAAACAGCTTCAAGAGTTACTTGAGAAAGGTTTTATCCGACCGAGCACTTCACCTTGGGGTGCTCCGGTTTTGTTTGTTAAAAAGAAAGATGGATCAATGCGGTTGTGCATTGACTATAGACAACTCAATAAAGTAACAATAAAGAACAAGTACCCTTTGCCGAGGATTGATGATCTTTTTGACCAGTTGCGTGGTGCAACAGTCTTCTCAAAGATAGATTTGAGATCTGGATATCATCAACTCCGCATTAAGGACAGTGACATATCCAAGTCTGCCTTTAGGACAAGATATGGTCACTATGAGTTCACAGTTATGTCATTTGGACTAACCAATGCACCAGCTGCATTCATGGAACTCATGAATAGAGTCTTTCGACCTTTCCTTGATCAGTGTGTTGTCGTTTTCATAGATGACATACTGATTTATAGTAAGGATGCTCAGCAGCATGAGCAGCACCTTCGCCAAGCTTTGACCTTGCTAAGAGAACACAAGCTGTATGCAAAGTTTAGCAAGTGTGAGTTCTGGCTGCCTGAGGTATCTTTTCTTGGGCATGTGATATCTGCCTCGGGAATTCGTGTTGACCCTGCAAAGGTAGAATCTGTTCTACAATGGGGACAACCGAAGACACCGACGGAGATTAGAAGTTTCTTGGGATTAGCTGGTTACTATCGAAGGTTTATTAAGAATTTCAGTTCTGTAGCCTTACCTTTGACCAAGTTAACCCGGAAAGATGTACCTTTTGCCTGGAGTGATAAGTGTCAACAGTCTTTTCAGCTGTTGAAAGAAAGGTTGACAAGTGCACCTGTGCTTGTGCTACCTGAACAAGGAAAAGGATATGTAGTCTTCTGTGATGCCTCCAAGAATGGACTTGGATGTGTGTTGATGCAGGATAAACAGGTGATTTCTTTTGCTTCCCGACAGCTTAAGAAACACGAGGAGAATTATCCGACACACGATCTAGAGTTAGCTGCTGTGGTCCATGCCTTGAAGATCTGGAGACATTATCTCTACGGAGAAACCTTCCAGATTTTCACAGACCACAAAAACCTTAAGTATATCTTCTCTCAACATGAGCTTAACATGAGGCAACGTCGCTGGATGGAGTTAATCAAGGACTATGATTGTACAATTGATTACCATCCGGGCAAGGCCAACGTGGTTGCAGATGCCTTGAGTAGGAAGTCAGCAACATCAACCATGGATAGAGCACAACTAAGTTCCTTAGTATTGAAAACCTCTAGAGGGGGGTGAATAGAGTTTTATAGATAATTTAAAGTAATTTAAACTCAAGCAACCACAAAGAAAGATTGGACAAGGAGACACAAGGTTTAGAGTGGTTCCAACTATAGCAAATACTATAGCCGTCAGTCCACTACCCGGTTGCTTACCCAACCGGGATTTGAAAAGAAATTTATTTTATTACCTCTTCAAGGAATTTACATAAAATACAATCTCTTTTCCTAAACCCTTCAAGCAGCCTTCACCTAGAAGTAATCGCCAACCTTGAAGCAGCCTTCCCTTGAAGTAGATGCACCAACTCCCGTTGCACCAGCCTTCTGAAGTAGCTTCCCTTGCGATAGCCTTCTTGAAGTAGCTTGAAGTCCCCTTCTCCACCTGAGAAGTCAACTCTCTCCAACCCGCAGCCTCCAACCCTAGGAGTAGCAAGGAGAGTACAAAAGATAAACAGGAACAAGAAAGGAAAATAGAAATTACAACTTATCCTTTAAGCCCAAGGCTTGATATGCCTAGATCAAGCGTAAGATCTCCTAACCAAGTATGTGAACTTGTGATTGCTGTGGATAGGAGAATCTAGCCTATAGGACACGAGATTGAGCTAAGAAGAATGTAGTCCAATGATCACAGTGCTCAAATTGCTTGCAAAAGATTTGCTCAAGTATGCTTAAGTGTATTCTCAAGTGTAACAAGTAAGTTCTAGTGTCCTATGGCTTGTCCTATTTATAGGAATGGCCTAAGTATGCTTAAGGACGTTCTAGACAACTTCTAGGGGGTTCCTAGTGCTTAACTAGCCGTTAGGAATAAGTTAGGTGCATTAGCAACGGCTAGTTAATTAATTCTGCAGTTGCTGTCAGAGACCATCTCGGTCGAGGACTTGTCGACCGAGATGCCCAATCGGTCGAGGATTTGTCGACCGACAGGCTCTCTGGATTAACGTTTATTTGCAACTGTCAACTGCTGTGTCTAACGGCTACTTTTGGTCAATCTCAGTCGAGAAGTTTGTCGACCGAGAGTGTCTCGGTCGAGGAGTGTGGTCGACCGAGATTGACTCTGTTTTCAATCTTTCAATTAAGATACTAAGTGTGTGCATGAGTGTGCATTATGTGATCCTATTAGAAGGAGATGACCTAACTAAGTGTGGTGTTTAGCTAGAGAGATCTAACGCTTGATTTACATGAAGTCTAAGTACTTGTACATTATATATTAGTACAAGTTTACAAATGATTACATTGCATGACATTTACAAACATTCAAGCGTATGGATTCCCTAGAACTTTGTCATCACCTAGTTCCTGCACACTTAATTAGCTCGTTAGATTAATAAGAATGAAATGTTTGTCATCATCGAAACAAAGGGATTTATCATAATATCCAATTTATCCAACAAGTATGCTCTAGGAGAGATATGCTTATCTCTTTAAGGCAAAACAATGTACAGTTGAAGGTGTCATTGTTAGCTGGTTTGTTAGCTGAGATGCAGATTAAACCTACCCTAAAAGAGCAGATAAAGGAGGCACAACAAGTAGATGCTGCAGTTCAGCAGTTTAGATCCGCGTATGGTAGTGAGAAGCAAGAAGGTTTTCATGATTCAGATGACCAGGTGGCATGCTATCATGGGAGGATGATAGTACCAGATGTAGATAACCTGAGGAAGATAGTTCTAGAGGAAGCTCATTCTTCAATGTATGCCATGCATCCAGGGAGCACCAAGATGTATCGAAACTTGAAGGATATGTATTGGTGGCCTGGGATGAAGAAGGATGTAGCTGAGTTTGTTCTAAGGTGTTCTGTGTGTCAGCAGGTCAAGGCTGAGCACCAGAAACCTGCAGGAACAATGCAACCCTTACCCATACCACAATGGAAGTGGGACCATGTGACCATGGACTTTGTTGTTGTCCTACCCAGGACAAACAAAGGACATGATTCCATTTGGGTAGTTGTTGATAGGTTGACAAAGACAACACATTTCCTACCTGTCAAAACAACCTATTCTGCTGAAAGGTTATCACAGTTGTATGTACAAGAGATAGTGCGTTTGCACGGAATTCCTGTCACAATAGTTTCTGACAGAGGTCCCCAATTTACAAGTCGCTTTTGGGAGCAGTTACACAGAGCCTTAGGCACCAAACTAAGGTTTAGTACAGCCTTTCACCCACAGACTGATGGACAGTCGGAAAGGACTATACAGACCTTGGAAGACCTGTTGAGAGCATGTGTTCTCCAATTTACCGGGAGTTGGGATCTACATCTGAACTTGATAGAGTTTGCCTATAACAATAGCTATCAACATAGTATTGATATGGCACCCTATGAAGCTTTGTACGGTAGACGTTGTAGATCACCCTTGTGTTGGTATGAGACTGGTGAACACCAGTTGTTAGGTCCTGATCTTGTGCAGCAAACTACAGAGAAGATTAAAGTTATACAACAACAGCTTAAGACTACACAGGATAGGCAGAAGTCGTATGCTGATAAACGTCGTAGACCCCTAGAGTTCCAGGTTGGAGACAGAGTGTATCTCAAGGTCTCACCTTGGAAAGGAGTCCTTCGTTTTGGAAGAAAAGGAAAGTTAGCTCCTAGATTTATGGGACCTTATCCAATTGTTGAGAGAGTTGGAAAGGTGGCCTATAGACTAGAGTTACCTCAAGAGTTGCAGAAGTTACATCCTGTGTTTCACATTTCCATGCTGAGGAAATGTCACCCAGACACCGAGTCAGTTCTACAACCAATGGAAGTAGAATTAAATGATGATATAACATATGAGGAGGGACCAGTGTCAATCCTTGATAACAGAACTAAAAAGTTAAAGAAGAAAGATATAAGCCTCGTGAAAGTCCTCTGGAACCGTCGTGGTGTTGAAGAAGCCACTTGGGAACTAGAGGATGAGATGAGAAGGAAATACCCTGCTCTTTTCTCCTAATACGTTTTATCGATTTCGAGGACGAAATCCTTGTGAAGGGGTGGATAATTTGTAACATCCCTGACCTGGGTTATAACCTAACCCTAGAAGTTTTGCCTAAATATGTAATTATATACTTGTGAATACTCCCTGGCATGTAATTAAGTTCCTCAGGAACATTTACTTTCAATTTTTCTCCTTTATATGTAAAGTTGTAGCATTGTTTTGTAGTGCAGGGACCTATGTGCAAATTACCCAGTTAAAGGGGTTAACTTGCAATGTTCACAGGTTAAGATGTTCTTATGATAATAAGACATCATATGAGTAAATATGATGAAGTAAGAAGGATTTTCCAAGCTTGGGCATCAAGATGCAGCTTATGGAATGATCCTTGTGCTTAAAAACCCTAATTTGGAGTAAAGTGCAATTTACCCAAATTGAGGGGTGTAATTTGTAAAATTAACCTTCTAGGACATCGTTTATAACTCTTGTCATCATTTAGAGTAGAAATGATGAAAAGGGGACATCAATGAATAATCAGATAAGAAAAATGATCCTTGTGGTAAAAATCACCTAATATGGGTATGGAAACCTTTCATGTATGTACCTTAGTTGAAAGTTGGCTTTCTTTACCCTTAGATCTTGAGATTTCATGAGCTTTGCATAATTTTAGATGAGTTTGGACGTGCCTTGAGCAAGGAGGGACTTAGATGTAAATTCCATACTTTAGATGTCCTTATGGTGTAAAAAGGCCTAAAGTATATAAGCCCTTTCCTTGTAACAAGTGAACGAACCTTTCATTTCCTTCACTTCTTCTCTTCTTTCTCAACCGACCAAGGCTAGCTCTGGAGCACAGAGGGACGACCAAGGGTTCTAGGTAAGTTTAGATCATCCCTTTTGCTTGAATTCATGGAGGAAACCCGTTTTCAAGGTTGGATTCATGGCTAGCTCACCTAGCTCTATCTTTCTAGCCTTTCCTTTCCAACGTTTCCTTGGAGAATTCACCTTGGCCGAACCTGTGGAGCTCAAAGACGCCATTAAAGCTTGGAGCTTGAAAGCTTGGAGCTCAAGGAACGACCTTTAGGCGGGTTTTATAACTCTAAACTCTTTGCTTTATATGCATACTTAGTTCTTGCAAATTAGCATGATACTTCTTCTTCTACCTCCCTTCTTCCTTGCACTTTTGCAAGCAAAACGGTGGAATAACCGACCTTAACCAAGGTTGAAGATGATGGGCGTGAATTCCTATGCTACTTTATCAAACGAACTTGGACCCTTTTGGTCCAAACGGTTGCAAACCGTTTAAGGTCAAACGGTTTCAAACTGTTTGCTCTCAAACGGTCTTGCAAGACCGTTTGGATTGAAACGGTCTCAAGACCATTTGATAGGGTTGACCAAGGGACGATCGTTTGAGGGTCTGTTGGTAATATGTTGAATTTCATTCCTGCAAAGAATCAAAGATTAATTCTTAACCAATTGAGAGTTGAAGGCACTTCAACATCCTAACCCTAATCGGGTTGAAATTAGTGTTTTAAAGCATAGATCTTGTTGAGTTTTGGGTTGAAGGACCCAAACGGTCTCAAGACTATTTGGGGGTTCTTCCAAACAGTCTCAAGACCATTTGAGCACAACCCAAGACCGTTTGGAGGTCTAGGGTTGAGATAATCTAATGGTTTGAAGGTCCAATTGCAATAAGTTGATGAATTGATAAAAATGCTGATTTTAGACCTAATTGGAGTTCAACCCTAAACCAACCGACGTGGTTTTTGGTCAAACTTTGGGCAAACGGTATCAAGACCGTTTGGATGATGTCCAAACGATCTCAAGACCGTTTGGGACAAGTTTGGGCCCAATTGGAGGTCAATTGATAGGTTCAACCTTGAATTGATTCACATTGTTGAATATTGATGACTATCCGATTTGAAACCCTAATTGAATTAGAATTAACCCTAATTGGCTTTCAATTGAGGGATATTTTAGTGTCCAATGGATTGAGGCTCATCTCAATTGACTCAATTTATAAGTGGTTAACATGGCTTTGGCCAATTGAGGGCTTCAACTTACTTAACCATAAACGTTTGTAACTTTTAAACCTTGTTGGAGGTCCAAACGGTTTGAGCCCATTTAGACCAAACGGTCTCAAGACCGTTTGGGCTCAAACGATCTCAAGGTCGTTTGGACCAATCGATCTCAAGATACTTTGATCAAACGATTTCAAACCGCATGAGCTTCAAACGGTTTGAAAGTCAAAACGGTCGACGCACCCAAACGGTCTCAAGACCGTTTGAGGTCAAACGGTCTCAAGACCGTTTGGTGGTTGAAGGTTGAAACCGTTTGAAGGTGTTCAAGGTGGTTTGTACTTAATTAATTGATGGTGTAATTGGTTCAATGGTGATCTAATCTAAATCTTAATGGTAACCTAGGTCATTAAGGGATTAAGTGATTAATGAGTTGACCCATGAAGGTGATCATGAGGTCAAATTACCAAAATACCCTTGAGGGGTTTAATTGAGCAATACCTTGTACTAATCAAACCCTAATCACATGATAGTGATGATTTGGCTTATACTAGTCAATGATGACTTAACCCAACCTGATCTAGAGTGGTGTTATCACCATCTACTAGTAAGAGGAGAGAGAAAGTATCCTAAGAGAGAGAAAGTAACCTTTTATGGTGGAAACTCAATTAAAATGCTTTCAATACCTATGAATGTGCATAATTAGGGTATGATCCACCTATGAGAGATCATGGAAACCCTAATTATGATGTTTAGCGAATCTTAATCTTATTTAAGAGCTTTAATGATGATGTTTCTCATACATGATGATGTTAAGAGCTCAATTCACCTTGGAGTGAATAATAAACCCTAATTCTAGGGTAATGACAAGTAATATGAATAGTAAACCCTGGTTGATGAAAATTGGGGAACTTGATTCTTCTATGAGTGTGAAAGTGTAACCTCTAGAATGAATTGCTTACTGTTATCAGTTGAATTAACCTTGCAGGTTGTCATGAGATGATGATCATATCCAGGTATGGATTATGAATCTATATTCATTAAAAGCATGTTTTAGCTTTATGAATAGTAATATATCATGTTGCCTTGTTAAAGGCAACCTATGAATTAAATGGGCTATGAGAGCCACAAATACCATCAAGGTCAAGCTTTAGAGATGACTTGTGATGAAGGTATTGAGAAATGATGATTGATAAGAGTTAGGCTTGTTACATTTAGTATTCTCATTTTATAGCTGTTATGCTAATGTTATTGTTTGAAGAACAATGTTTGATGTTAGAAGAATACTGAATGTACCTAACTAATCAAGTATAATGTAGAGCCCTGATCATAGATCCATCATTGTCAGAGACCAAATGATGGTGAAACAGGTTTTCCCAAGGGAACTCCTGGATCACATACTCTTGAGTATGTGGGGGAAATGGATGCGTAAATCCTTACATCCTAGTGTAGGAATTGATACCGTCAATCCTTCACTATAAAACCAAATGGTGAGATGTATCACAAATCTCCCAAAGGAAACACAAACACCGCATCGGTGAGAGATAAACAAGAAATCTTCCGATGACGAAGAGAGTACAAAACGCCACTGTAACTCTAAAATAGAGAAGGACCAGTTTACCCTGGTAAGCTATAACAAAAGACGTCCTGCCAGATGTCTAGCAAACAATCCTCTAACTGACTGAGGAAGGTGAGGTCATAAGAATCCGGCTCTTTTAATGACCTATGTATGATGCTGGTGTGACTTCTTAGCGATCAGTTGGAGTATGAGTGGTATGCCTCATCTCCACAGGGCATAAATATGTTTGAAAAACATAATCAACAACGTAGTATATCTGTTAGGGTTAACTACGAGTTACTTGATTGATGTTACATTGAATAATGTAGATGTTCTTCATATTTCAGAAATGTTGAACTCTTGTCTATTACTAAAATGGCTATTGAATACTTTGAAAGCTTTTACTGCTTAAGTTATTCTTTGTTCTGCTTATTAAGCTTCTAGTGGAGAGTTATAACTCTCGCTGGGACAATTATTCGAAATTGTCTCACCCCGTAGACTTCAACTTTTTAGGTGGTCATCGAAGACGGAGGAACCGAAATACCGGTGATCAATCCCAGCAGCAACAGTACCAGGAGCAGCAGTAAATCTCAGGTGGAGATTCAGCCTGCTATGTGGTGTAGTTAGAGTCAGTCCTATGTGTCCTCTGTACTCTCAGGTCTTGGAGTCTTTTGGTTATGAGTTCTTGAGATTTTGTATCTTGATGTGTATAATTACTCAAGAAGTAATTTGACAGTGATGTATACAGTTTAAATCCTTTTTCTATGGAAAGGGTTTGTGGTTTTAGGCTCTTATCTCGAAAAGTTTTAATTTCCCGTGATTTTTGTCTTCCACTGTTAATCGATTGCTTCCGCTCATGTTTAAATCGTGTTTATATCATGGTTTGGAGATCGGAGCCCACACCTATAACCTAGCTGCAGATTGTAGCACTAGTCCTCTTAAGATCGTTCGTCTCGGCTGTGGGTCGAGGTGTGGCTCGACGCGTGGGGATGCGGCGGAGGTAGGGAATGAGTTCCGAGGAGGTTCACGCCTTGGAAAGGTGGGAGAAGATCCCGCAGCATGGCTGCAATGTGGTTTGAGCCGCAGACCTTCTGGGCTTGCTCGCGGCCATTGTGGCCACAACTTGGAGAAGCTTTGCATGTTCCAAGGTATGGCAGGGGTAAGAACACCCTCCCTGATGGCCGTCGAGGCCAAGAGAGGCAAGGAAGAGCATGCCAAGGCCGCAGATCAGCGGCTAGGGCAGCTGCGAACCTGTTGCTCGAGGTTGAAGAAGGATATATGTGCTTTGGACGGTCCTACCCTCAGAGTAACAAAGGACTGACAACTTAAGCGAGGGGTAAAAGAGACATTTGGTTATGTTCTCAAGTCAAGCGAGTGCATTGCATGGGAACCTGGCAACGTGGCACTCTCTGATTGGCCAGAGTAAGTGATTTATTGCAAAAATTGTATCTAAATATTGATAGCTCCGATGAGAACATGCAAAATATAAAAATTGCTCAGAAAAATAGAAGCCTGATTCTGATTGCAATTTAAAAAGTATATAAAGATGCTATCTTTAATAGTTTAATCAATGAAAAACCCTCACCTTTGATGATTAAATGAATTAGAAAGGGTTAAATGAGTGTTTAAAGTTGATATTAACCTGTTAATGATGAAAAGGAACATTAAAGTCGAAAAAGATGAACTTTGCATGTAATTAGTTTAATTTAGAGTTTATGTGCATAAATAGGCTTTAATGGGCCTTGAAACCCTAATGTTGGTAATTAGGACTACTAACGGCTTTAATTATTTGATTTCATATATAGAACTGAGTGTTCATGGTTATAAGCTATTTCGAGCATTAAAGTTCCTAATTTGTGGATAAATAACCTTAATATAGAAATTAGGGTTTTTGAATGAATCAAGGTAGAATTAATGATAAATAACATTCATATGAGTATTAGAGCATAATGAACTATGAATTGATGATAAATGAACATAATGATCTTGTCATGGAATAAAAGGATAAAAAATGGTAGTCTTGGTACAAAAGAGAAATAATCGACTTTAATTGGGCTTATGATGTTGAAATTAGGGTTTATGAACTAAGAGAGCATTAAATATGATAAAAGCATTTTGGAGGCAAAAACCCTAATAAAACCCTAAAGTGGTCAAGAAAGCCTAAGGTGGAATCCAAGTCTAGCTTTAGAATGTTCTGGATAAACTGTAACACTTGGATCCCATGCATTAATTTCAGGATATTGTTGATGCTTGTTGCTTGTTCTTTATCCTTATTGCTTGGACAATCAAGTTGCTCTGGATCAGGTATGTGGTTAGTTATGAATAATCGCTTTAGTTTCCCGAGGATTTTCTAGATGGTCAATCACATTGAATGCAAATTATCAGTTTGGATGTTCATACTTGCAAACCATAAAGTCACTATGATTATCACATTAATAATAGAAGTATGTATTATCACACCTACATGCCACCTTGATGGATGATGCCAAAGGTCAGGCCCAGGAGGGTAGACCAATGGGCACCATGAGTGGTGACCCCAGGCACCAAGCTCGGGAATGAGAAGGTGGCCTATGATATTGCATGACTAGTGGGCACCATGAGTGGTGACCCCCAGGCACCAAGATCGGGATTGAGAAGGTGGCCTTAAGTCATTGGAAAAAGAAACCCTAAGGTGGGTATGCCAGGGTAGGGCAAAAGCGGTGGAGAATGTCATACTGAAAAGTGTAAATTTGGCTTTTTAATTAACTTGATTGTGATAATTAGATTGTTATCCATATGTGCAAACTTTTGGTGGGTCCCCACATACCAGTATATTTCGATATGCTGACCGACATTTTGTTTGTCGGCATTTTAGGTACAACCCTGAAATGAACAAACAGTAAAGTGGCACATTGTGAAAATAAAACATAAAGTGCAAGGAGGATTAGATAGAGTAGATTCAAGCTTGGATAGATAGATTCCCAAAGTTTTAAAAGGTATGCAAAGTTTTAATTTTCTACCAGATTTCAATTTAGTTAGTAGAATTTCCTAATTATTATTGATTATTTGTCGAACCTTTGATCCGGGTTATTGGATAACGGCTCTGACCTCTCAGTCTCCCTTAATTGGGGGTTACCAGAAGGCGGGGTCATTACAGATAAGGTATACATGATATATGATGTATATTTAAAATATTACTTGCTTGAATGATAATAAAATAAATAATTCAAAGAATACATGCCTCTAGTATTGGTTGAGTTTTTAGTCAAGTAAAATTCCTTCAGTATGGTCTTGACATTTATAATATTCATTGGTGTTATCTTCAACATTTACACTTGGCAAACGAACTGAGAATGGACTGGAATCATCATACTTTTCATAGTATTCTTCTTCATTTATAGGATCTACAGTAAACTGTCTTTTCCATGAAGAACGACAGACTAATTTTTATTTGCCAGGTCATCAATATAGAATACTTGTTTTGCTTGGTTTGCCACGATGAATGGATCATCTTTCTCATCAATCTTTTCAAAATTCACCAATTTGAAACCCAACTCATTCACTAAAACTCCTTGTTGTTGTCAACCCAATTACACCTAAAGATAGAAACTCTAAAATTTGTATAGTCCAATTCCCATATGTCCTCAATGACGCCATAATATGACATCTCAGCTTCGCGTGGTCTTTTATCTTTGGCACTAGAAAAATACAACGAACAAGCTTGAACAGTGACCCCACTGTTTTGGACCACACTACTTTCATCTTGACGCTTTGTGTAGTATAAAAATCCATTTGTCATAACCTTCATATGACATGACATCCATTTTTGGCTTAAAGGCGAGCCATTTTATGTTCTCAGCAACATTATTCAGTGATTCAGATAGTTGAGTAAATACTTTCTCTTCAAACCACCTAATAAATGTTCGATTATGCTCTCTTGAAAGCCACATTGAACTGGATCGCGGATGATTTCTCTTGATAAGATCATTGTGTTCTGTTATGTAGCTACTAACTTCATCGATGTTGTGTAAAATATACAAATGTGCTTGTTCCCACAACTCATGACTGATTCCTTTCACTCATCCTCCCAGAGTTCCTTTGCCACAATAAGATTCAGTGTGATGGGAATTTTTTAGATCGCTAGAAGTTTCATTGCAATTCAAAAAATCATTGCAAAAGTCCATCACCTCCCTAGCCACGTAACCCTCAACAATACTCCCTTCAGGACGATAACGATTTCGAACATCACCTTTAAAAACACTCACATAGCGTTCAAATGGATACATCCAGTGTAAGAAAATTGGACCCAACATCTTCACCTCCCTTGTAATATGTACTACAAGATGAACCATGATATCAAAAAATGAAGGAGGAAAGTACATTTCAAGCTGACACATGGTAACAATTACATCTTTCTGTAATTTATTGAGAGTATCAGGATGTATCACTTTGTTGCATATTTCATTGAAGAAGAAACAGAGTCTAGTAATTGCAAACCTTACATGCTTCGACAATATAGATCAAATAGCCACAAGTAAAATTTGTTGCATTAAGGTGTGACAATCGTGAGATTTGAGACCTATCAACTTCAGATCCTTCATTGATACCAATCTACGAATATTAGAAGAGTATCTTTGTGGAACCTTAATATTATACAAGCACTCACAGAAAGTCTTTTTCTCCTTCTATGACAAAGTGTAACAAGCTGGTGGTAAATATGTGCAGCGACCCATGATCTCCACTGATAATTCTTTTCTTATACCCATTAATTCTAAATCTTTTCTAGATTTGATGCCATCTTTAGTCTTTCCTGGTATGTTCAATAGCATACCAATGATGCTATCACAAATATTTTTTTCAACATGCATGACGTCAATGCAATGTCTAATTGCCAAAGATCTCCAATAAGGAAGATCGCAGAATATTGACCTCTTCTTGTATAGAGATTTGTCACATGCGAGTGTACGACTACTTGAACTCTTTCCAAATTCATTAACGATATGTTTCACCCTATCATATACAACATTTCTTAGTATAGGTTTATGAGCACTTTGTTCCTCAGTTGACCCATTAAAGGTTTTGTGTTGCCTTCGATAAGGATGTACTGGTGGGAGAAATCTCCGATGACCAAGATATACGATTTTACCACCATGTTTCAGTCTGATTGAATCAATATTTTCCCCACAAACAGGACATGCTTTGTATCCTTTTATGCTATATCCAAAAAAATTTCCATAAGCTGGAAAGTCATTAATCGTGCAAAACAACATAGCATGCAAACTGAAGATCACTTTACATGAAGCATCATATGTCATAATACCTTCTTCCCATAGTTTCATTAGGTCATCTATTAGAGGTTGAAGGTAAACATCAATATCATTTCCAGGTTGCTTGGGCCCTGATATCAATATTGACAACATGACATACTTATTTTTCATACACAACCAAGGAGGAAGATTGTATATAACAATCATAACAGGCCACGTGCTATGTTGGCTGCTTAATGTACCATAGGGATTCATTCCATCTGTATAGAGTCCAAGTCTTAAGTTTCTTTGTTCTTTACCAAATTGAGGGTGTAATAAATCAATTTTCTTCCATTGTGGTGAATCAGATTCATGTCGTAGGATGCCATCATCATTGGCCTTTAAATCCCCATCCCAAGACAAATTTTGCGCATCTTCTGTATTAACAAATAAGCGTTGAAATCATGGTATTATTGGTAGATACCACATCACCTTGATAGGAGAACCATTTTTAGCCTTAGCTGAATTTGTGGTCTTATACCTTGACGCACCACATTTTGGACAATTTATTAAATTACTATAGTCCTTATGAAATAACACACAATCATTTGGACATGCATGAATCTTCTTAGCCTCCATTCCCGTTGGGCACATTATTTTCTTTGCTTGATATATTGAAATTGGAAGCTCGTTGCCTTCAGGAAGAATTTCCTTTAACAAAGACAACAGTGAAGTGAAACTCTTATCGCTCCACCGTTTTTGAGCTTTAAGAGTATATAATCGCATCACAACACTCAACCTTGTGAACTTAGTACAACCCTTATATAAAGGTTTTTCAGCATCATGGACAATGTTTGCAAATAAAGAAGATGGTTCAATGACATTGTCCTGACAACTACGTAGCATCTCATCAACCATATCATCCTGAATCGGGTCATCCTGAATCGGTTCATCATTATCATCATTATCTATATCTTCTATGCCACAACTATTAGTATCGACATTTTCTAATCCATTATTAATTTTCTCTCCATGCCAATACCATTCATTATAACCTTGTATGATCCCATTGCATATGACATGATTCTTAATTTCTTCAGTAGTATCAAATTTCAAATTGTTACCACAATTTCTACATGGACAATAGAACCTATCTGTAGGTAGTTTCCTATGTTCCTCAACAAATCTGATAAATTCATCAACACCTTTGGCAAACTTTAGACTAGAACGGTTCTTGATAGACATCCAACCATTGTTCAGAAAAGCGGTAATCGGTGTACGGGTGGAGAGGGTATCGAATAGAGTATATACGGTATGCGGGAGTATAAGCAGGAGAGTATTCAGTTTTAATCGATTTTGATTTTTTTTAATATTAACCATAAAGATATGTAAATTATATATTGACCATATAATAATGACAATGATAAGTAATTAGAAACATTTATAAGTAATAGACTAATATTGAATTCATAAGTAGTTAGAAACATTTATGAAATTAGAGAAGAAAACTTTGATAAGTAATTAAAAACATTGATATGTCATAGACTGATATCACATTAATAAGTAATTAGAAATGTTGATAAGTAATAGACTAATATTGCATTAATAAGTAATTAGAAACATTGATAAGTCATAGACTAATGTTGCATTAATAAGTAATTAGAAACATTGATAAGTGATAAGACTAATATTGTATTAATAAGTAACTTGAAACATTGATGAAATTAGGGAAAAAACATTGATAAGTCATAGACTAATATTGCATTAAGAAGTAATTAGAAACATTGATGAAATTAAAGAAGAAAACATCAACAATAAGGATCAGTTCAATAAACACTAACTATAAACTTATAGAGAAAACATGAGGAGAAGACCAAATATGTAAATTGGAAGAAGAGAATGTAATAGTAATGACCAATAATAGTATTAGAAAAAATTAATGTAAAAAAAAATTATTACTAGCATTTGATTTTGAAAATCACTGATTAATCGGCCGATTATTCCCTCGATCGGCCGATTAATCGATCCTGGACCAATTATAGGCCGATTATTCATAATCGGAGTGGTAGACCCCCAAAAAGAAATATTCGGCCAATTATTCAACCTAAGCGGCCGATTTTTTGAACAGTGCATCCAACTTCGATCCATTTTCTATATCACATTAAAAATTAATTATAAAACTAAGAATTTAATATTGATACTATAAGATGTAAGTTTTTATTGAGAGGAAGTTAATTACTTTTATACTAAAGTGTACCACCTATCCCATTTTTGAATATTTAATCTCACTAGTAACTGTATAATGTATGTTTAGTTTTGAAGAAAATTTTAGCATCATTTCCCCTAAGTTCTCCAAGTACACCGATGTAAATGGTAAATAACCACTCACATATGTACCCAGAGAACAAATGAGGAAATACTACTAAAATTTTCTTCAAAACTAAACATACATTATACAGTTACATCCTAAGTGAGATTAAATATCCAAAAATAGTCCCAAACCGGGGACTATCCAAAATTTACTCCTATGAGTAAATTTTGAACGGGTTTCTAAGTTGATACATGCATAAATGTATTATTGTCATATTTATATATTAAGTTAAACATCATGCATCGATGATCTCATATATAAACCCTAAAGTGTCAATCTGAGACTACACAATGTCTACCCTCATATTTCTAGAAGGTATATATAATGATTACATATGTGATTGATAACAAAATGTAGATATGAATGAATTCATATTTTTATTATTGGTTGATTTACTAGTCAAATAAAATGGCACATTGGGAGAGTGAGAATATTATACCTCACTTGTAATCTAAAGAAGAAATATATGCAAGTCAACAACAAGTCAATAGCACCTACAACAACACAAATGCACGATTCAATTATGTTATAATGTATTAATTAGGGGTCAGTATATATCAATTTTATAGGAGCAGTAACAAATTCAGAATTGACAAATTTTAATGATTCTACAACTCATTCAACACGGCCATGCTGCCCAGCATGGCCATGCTACCTGGTCATTTGCTTGAAAGTAAGATGTAAATGAAGGAGTGAGGTGGCATAGACAATACCTTGAGAAGAACCGGTCGGTGGGGGAGCTTGTGCGGGAAAAGAACCGGAGAGAGATGTGCATGGCCCTTGCAACGCCTAAGGTGTCATCGTCTTTCAAGGAAGAAAGAACTGGAGAGAGATGCAACGCCTAAGGCATCGTCTTCGTACAAGGAAAATGGCACTGGAGATGATGGTAAGGAGCGTCGTCATCATCGGAGATGGTGGTAATAAGCTTGGGCGTCGTCGTCCAAGGAAAGCGATGCTAGTTTGCCTCTTTTCAGACGAGGAGATGGTTGGGGGAGGTCACCTTTATAGAGGCAGTGCTGCCTTTCTTCGGGCACGGGATCGGGAATGGGGAGTAGCAACAACAGCAAATGGCAACCTAAGCCTTACAATCGGGCTGCTATGTGCAATGTAGAAGACCTATAGCGTCGATTTTTGGTAAAAAACCGACCCTAAAAGTCTATTAAAAAATGGTGCCCGAAATTAACCTATAGCGAAGATTTTTTAGGATAACTGACGCTACAGACCAACATCTATAAGGTCAGTTATATATAAAAACTAACTCTAGAGTTCCAAAGTGGTACCCGTATTTTTTGTTGACCCTATAGCATCGGTTATTTTAAAAAACCGACCCTATAGATCGAGGCGCGAAGCAAAAATTGCACGAATTGTTGCCGCAGGAAACCTATAAGGACGGTTTTTATGATGCAGTAGTCTATTAGGTCGGTTATTCTAGTAAAAACAACGCTATGGGAAGCAACGTTACTGGCCAAAAATGTAGTAGTGTTTAAATCCTAAAAGGAAGTCAATTGCAACCCTAGATTCTTTTTCTAAGAAGATCCCCTCTTTCTTCTTCCTTGGATAGGAAATTCATAGAAGTATAGAGGGAGAACAAGTCTTTTAGAAGGAGGGAAGTGGTGGAGAGAAAATGGCTCGTTTGGGTTCTTAGGGATAAGTATATGCATATTTTAAGATAAAGAAAAAGAAAATGTCGACGTTCTAGTATCTTTCCAAGTGTCCATGGCCCTAAACTATTAAGAATATACAAGCACACACACAAGAAACTCCCCCACTGTCCATATAGACCTTATTAGCTCTCTTTTTTGAATTTCCAAGTCAATCAAATAATTCATTAGTTGATAGCTACTAAAGGTAGCTCATCCATGAAGGGGTAAACCCTAAAATACCCTTGGAGAAAACACCTTCAAAACCAAGGTCTAACCAGGAGCCCCAAGGCTCAAAAAGATCAATAATGATAAGATAACATATAAGAAACATAATTCATGTGAAAAATTTCAAAGAAAACCCCTCGATTTGATAAATTGTAGAAAAGTCCAAAATGTACATAAAATTGCATAACTTGCTCAAACAGTGTCCAAATTGGACCAAATTTGAAATTTAAGCTTGTCTTATAATTTGAAAGCATATCACAATGTTATATTAGGGTTATAAGAATTCAATTATGATAATTAAGCTTATTCAATACTTTAAGCAAGGTTAGGGGTCACACCACTTCTCATATATTTCTTACTACATGCTTAAAACTCATGCTTCTATGTTTTAAATCGATGATCTCCATCTCTATTTACCATGTTCTTCTAGGGCTTCGGTTTCTTGCTGGTTTACCTTCTCTAGCAGCTCTAGTCTAGTTACCTATACATCTCCAACCCTGATCATGGGTCAAATGGTTCTCTCTCTCTCTTCCTATCTCTCTAATATTTTGGACTTTACATTTCCTAATTGGTTCAAATTGAAAAGTTCATATCTTTTAATCCGCTTATCCAAATTTGAAAAATAATATGTTTTGGAATTAGAAAATTAATATCTATCTAATAAAAATATTTTCAAGGTATGATTTCATGGTTTGATGAAGGGTGATTTTTGTAAAATGAATTTAATGCATAAAACCTTAAAAAGTACATCTTAATCATCATAACTTCAAATAAAAACAAAAACATGTTTTCTTGATTAGGAGAACCTAATAAGTTCATTGGTGAGGTTTTCAAAATCTAAATCTTAGTTTTACTAAAAATTTATAAAATTATGGTTTCTATACACTAATGTGCATTATGTACTCTAATACATGTTAATACATTGAAAATAGGCAGAGTGGAACTTGGATTCAATTAAAGTGGTGAAAGTTAGTAATTGATATCAGTAAGAGAGGTATGTGCAATCCCTATTTATGTATGTGCATTCTTACAACCTAAGTTGGGATATTTTCAAAGCAAACCCTATATTCCCTAATGAGGTACTATATGAACCCTATTTCCTCTATTCATGATTCTTTTGTTAAATTGCCTCAAAATTTGTAATGATATTATTTTTCTTGAGTCTTGTACACAAATACCATGTTCAAATGGATATGATGCTTTTACTTGCCATGGTTTCTTTTATAGCATGTAGTTTTTATGGACTATTTAGCTATTGTAGTAGTACTTATGTACAACCACCCATAGATAGGGCAGATGTCAATTTGCCCTGGGGAATGTCTTATTCTCCCCCATAAAAATATGTGTATGTGACTAGGAGTGTATTAATTCTGCCCTCACCTATAGGTTGAGGTCCTATAGGTGCCTCAACCCTACATAGTTAATTTCATCAATATTAATAATGCATGCAAATATTCTATTATTTTCTTATTATGGCAAGCATCTATTTGATTATGTCTCATACCCTTGAAATCTTCATCTTATGATGAAAAGTATCCTTTATTTACATATTTTCTTTTCCTTGATATCCTATTCATATTTTTTGTCACATACTTTCTTTTCCTTTCCCTTTTACTGGTTGTTTTCCCAACCACCCAGGTTTAGATGGAGGTGTTGAACATGACCAAGGAGAACATAGCTTCCAACATGGACCTAGCTCTTGGAGATGTTGCTCGGATATAGATTTGAAGTAGTTTAGACTTTGCTCTACTTAGATCCTTATGTTTTATCATACATGTAAACCCTTATGGGAGATTATGATATACTTTTGTAATCTTTTATGAAAATTGAATGTAGTCATTTGTTTCGTTTTGTTGCTACACTTTAGTTGTTTTGAATACTATTTATTGAAATTTGAAAATTTTACACCTATTCCAACATACCTTTAAGAGTGTTTGGAATGGATGTTTTATTCTTCAAATTTTTTTAGTAGGGAGTGGATCCCCTCTTGGGTCTCACTCCTTATAGAATGGTATCAGAGCCTATGGTAGTTGGAATCTAACTATTTCAACTTTGTCTCCCTAATTAGATCCCTTACCTCATATAGTTCCTCTTTAAGTGACATGTTTATCCTAGAATTGATGTATGCTACATTTGAGATGATCAACGATTGATTTAGGATCATAAGAGTTTCACATTAGAAACATGTTTAGTTAACTATAATGTGATGTTCCTATTAGGTAACTATGAGAACATAAGTTGAAATAGCATGCCTATAGACAATAGTAGCCTTAGGCACCTAAGTTGGATACTCCTGAGAACCTAATATATTGACCTTGTCTTTCTAGTGTAATGACTTATTTGACGATGGATACCCAATATTGACAGTAGTTGGTTTTATGATGTTTGGGTAGTTAGATTTCAAGGATGAAATCCTTTTTGAGGGGATAGAATCCTATAACATACTGAAATCTAGCTACATTGACCCTAGAAGCCCTAAGTCCATGATTAGGAGGATAGTTTGCATGTATCCTTAGTTTTTACCAAACAAGTTATAGTTGTAACCCCACGTGCTTATTGTTATCCTAATGAACATATAATGATCATCTAATGAATAGTTCACATGTTTGAACCCTAATGAATATCTAATGCACATAATATGAGTAACTCACATATAATACTAATAGTGGGTACACATGAGGCTAACCATTTCTTGGACCAATAAACCCTAATGAAATTATGTGCAAGATAATTATCTTGTATTTAATGCATACTAAGAATTTATAGATGAATAATAATGATCATATTGACCAAAACCCTAAGTTGTAATCATCTAACCTTAACCTATACATCCTTAATGATATTCTTGATACATTAGTGACATTAGGTGTCATAATCATATAACATACTTTAATACACATAAATGATACATAATCATCTAATCATAAATTACTAAGGTCATTGATATGAAATGCATATCACCTTGTTCTTTAATACACACCTAATTAATCACCTAATCATTACTTAGCATGTGAATCAAATCATTAATATGTATATGTCCCACCATGATTGCTAAAATACATATAATGACTTCAATATGGATAAGAAGTAATTCATTCACATAAATGTGCATAATCAATAATAAGAAGTGAATAAATATGACAAAATGATTAATGATGACATAAATGTAAAAAAAGGTAATGTGAAAATGTTTAATATAGATATAAGTAATTAATGTGACATTATTTGGATTAATTGTAAAAAATTGGATAAAATGTCTTACTTCATGCAAAACAATATGTTATAATACAATATGTTGATAACAGAGACTAAATCCAAATTATTAAAGATAATAATCAAGTAAATTTAGATAATCGAGCAAACCCATATTGTGCTAAAACTCTTAATGAGATAAATATGATATATATATATGAATTTGTGTATAATAATAAAATATAACTCTTTTGGCAAGTAAATATAACATGACACAATTAAAAGAATAATAAGAATGATATAATATCATAATGAATATAATATTAATAGGCCTAAAATGTTAACTGTGTCATATCTAATAAAAAGAAATCTTAATAGTAGAACCCTTAGTGATCCATGAGAACTTGACCTATGTTGAGTTACTTGAGAAGCTTCTGAACTCCCAAGTTAAGAAGATGAAAAACAAGGAGTTTGAGTAGTGAAATTTTTGGTGGAAGCTTTATGGAAACAACCTGGGAGTTTAGTGTTGGGATGTTGCATACTCACCCTACTCTCTTTTCTTGTGATTTTGAGGACCAAATCCTCTTTAAGGGGTGGAGTGTTGTAACATACTGAAACTTGGACATATTCTCTTTTTGACCCTTTTCCAATATTTTCCTTTCCTTTCAATCCTTTTTTGGCCTTTATGTTTAAATTGTTACATTTATAGTGGTTTGATGAACAATTGTTCTATGATTATATCAATGGAAGGGTTTATGTACAAATATATTAGTGAAATTCTATTAAAGGACCTTGGTTATGTGTTATAAACCTTAATATAACTTTTTTATGTTTTTTGAAATCATAAAACGAGCCTAAGTTTCAAATTTGGTTCGATTAGAACGTTCTTTGTGCAAGTTATGCGATTTTAGGTACATTTTGGATTTTTATGCAATTTACCCAATTGGGAGGTTTCCTTTACAAATTATCACATGCATTATAATCCTTAGATACTCCCTTATCATTCTTAATATTTTAAACCATTGGGCACCTAGTTGCACCTTGGTTTGAAGGTGTTTCTCTTCAAGGGCATTTTAGGGATCACCATCTTTATAAATGAGCTTATCTTCAAAAGATGTCAACCAATGGGGTTATTTATTTGATTGGAGGATGGTGGGGATGGCCTAGAAGTCTCCATGGACTTTTAGAATTGACATTTGATATACAACAAGTCTCTATGAGCTGTCCTCTTGAATGGCCATGAAGCCCTAGGCTAAGGACACATGGAAAGTCCCATAGACACCTCATGCTTGCCCCCTTCTTTATAAAGCCATATCTACCCTTTTCCACCTCCCAATTCAAAAACTCTTGCTCTCCTTATCTTTCGAACAACTTAGAGCATTGTTCCTACTCTGTTTGGCCATGAAGATGCTATCTAAAGGTAAAAGAGAGTGCTTATCTTGGTGAAGAAGGCTCCTAGGGTTCCAAAATTATCCCATTTAGGGTTTCTAAAGGTCCTTCTTTGTGATTTCGACCAAAACTAGTAAGTTTCCTCATTCCCTTCCCTATTTTCATGCTTTTGGTCTTTCTCCAACCTTCTTACAAGTTGTAACCATGGCCTTCCATGGTGAAACCTCACCTAGAGCCTTAAACACCTCATCTCCATGTTCTTTTGCTAGGGGTTTTCACCTCTAAGGTGGAGAATGTGCTTCTTGCTTGAGATAAGGGCGTTGTTACGACCCCATCTTCCGGGAAACCCCAATTAAGGGAGACCGAGAGGTCAAAGCTGCACCCATAATTTCCGGATCAAAGGTTCAACATTTAACCAAGAACAATTATTAAATTTTAACAGACTATACTGGAAAGCTGTAAGAAAATAAACTTTTTCATACCTTTTGAAAATTTGGATCTCTAAACTTCTATCCACATATGAATTTCTACTCTATGAATCCTCCTTGTATTTCAATTCATGTATTTCTCAATATGACGATTTCTTGTTTGTCCTTTGGGCTTTGTACCTAAAACGCTGACAAACAAAATGTCGGTCATATGTGGGGGAAACAATAATCATTCAACTATAATAACAATGTAATCAGCCAATTATCATTTAACAACCAAGATTACGTTTTAAACCATACTACTCAATGCTTACCTATCCACTAACTTTGTGCTATCCCTGCAGTGGACTTGTATGCTACCTCTCTTTTAGGTAGATACTTACCCTCATGGTCCTACCTTACAGGTAGCCAATACTAAGGGTAATAGAGTCGCATGGCACTACCCGAAGGTATCCCAATATCTAACTCAATGTGACTTGATGGACCTACCCCATTGGTAGCCATGTACTAAGTCATCCAATGACCTGATGGACCTAGCCCATAGGTATCCATGTACTAGGTAAACTATTAAGCCACATGGGGGGACCAGGATCTGAGCTAGTAGGCACATATCTTATGCGATAGTCATATCCACATTATAATTTGCATGAATTAAATTCATCCAACAATTAATTCAAGCCACGATATAAACATCGATAAAATCCTCAGAAAACTAAGGCAGGATAATCATAAGCGTAACCACATACCTGATTTGATGATTTCACAAGCATTAAGCAATTCCAACCAAGAAAGCAATCCAAGCAATCAATTCAACAATCACATAATTCCTTAAAAGAATATGTACTCTATTTATTACACACTTTATCAAGAATCTACTTTATTGACTTGGATTCACTTTCTAGGGTTTCTAATCTGAATTAAAGTTTCATTAATATTCATTAGGGTTTCTTAGATCAATTTCTCAAACTTTATCCCTTTTAGGTCAACAAACCCTAAAATACTCTTTTCTACTTATATAAACCCTAATTGCTCAAATTATCCATTTTAATAGTCTTTTATACCCAAATTGACTTAGGGTCATCATATCTCTATTTATTCATGGGTTTGAACAATTAAAACAATTAAAAGACATATTCACCTAAATTAGGGTTATCATTAGGAATCCTTGGAATACGAAATTCCACCAAGGATAACCCACGTATACCTTTTTCCACTTATTTCCAACATTTTAACATTATTTTCAATTTCTTTCTTACTAAATAAATACTTAATTAATCTTTTCTTTTCTTATTGCTTTCTTTTTGCAACTTTAGACTTCTTGGAACCTAAGGAACCCAAGAGGCACGAAATCCCTTTTTGGATTTTCCTTCTAGAGGTCTCCACATATTTCTTTTCTCAATGATTCAATTATTCATAAACTAATTGAATTTTCTTGTTATTTGGGCCCAATAGCCAATAAAGCCCACAACACAATCATCAAGGCTATTGTAAATGAAATCCATGTATTCAAAACAAATTATATCATCATTTGTTCAAATATCTTTAATATGAGAAATTACATTTCTCACCAAATGAACCCAAAAATTGGGGTTGTAACATCCTTCCCCTCTTAAAGGAATTTTGTCCTCAAAATTCCATCAAGCAAACAAGGAATTCAGGATAAGACTTTTCCATGTCCATCATTGGTCCCTATGTGGCTTTACCGTACTCATGGCGCTTCCAAAGAACCTTTATCATCACATATTCTTTTCTCTGAGTTCTTTCATCCTGGCGTCTATAAACTGCACAGGTAACTCAGGCCATTTCAGCCTCCCTTGGGGCTCACTAAGTTCATTGCTCAACACATGGTCGGGGTACCTCACATAGTACTCTAAATTGGACACATGGAACTCATCACACATTACTTTATCCTGAGGGGTAAAATCAACCATAACCTTCTCCACCAATCCATCTCAAATGGACCCATGTATCAGGGACCCAACTTCCTTAGTTGTAGCTCAGAGGGGTTGGATTTTTCATGTCACATATTTCCCACAGTGAACTGCATGTCAGTCTACTTTGCATCCGCTCACGACTCTTGTCGTCTCTAGGCTCCTTTCAGCCATTGTATGATCAAAGCAACTTCATCTACACACACTGTGGTCCTTTTCTAACCATCACGTGGTCCTTTCACCAACATCACCTTACTGAAGTGGTGACCGACACATCCTCCCTTATAGAGCTTCTTTAAATCCTGATACTGGCTATGGTGTTCATCATCACGTCTTTCATAGGACAAGAACTGTTTCTAGATATCACCCTGAATGAGCACTCATGCTCTCATCAGACCCTTTAGTCTGGATTATACTAACCATTAGATAAGGGTGATAAACTGTTCTAACATCGAGTTCTTCATATACCTACTTCCACCTTTTAGAAGGGAACCTATAGGTCAAACTCAAGAACCTTTGAACTCGCATCATGGTTTAGTTGAATCATCTCTCTCATGAGTAGTTCAACCAAATCTGTCCTTGGATAGAACTCTTTCTTTCTCATGTCATCTGGGTAAGACGATCTACCATACCCCATATTGCATCTCGACCTCCCTAGGTCCAGTGGGGACTTACAACATCCCTAGTGATGAACTCCCTTTCTCTCTGGGAGACTCTTTATCCTTTATATCAATGCACTGGGTAACTGGTGTTCGTCCTTCTCCCTCGGCTTGCATGGCCATATACCACATGCAACTTTATATTGGGCATCTAAAGTACTACTGTCACTTATTATCTTGGTAGTACCACGGTGTATGGTGATCTTCAATCATGATTTACTATATGTCATGATTCTTCGAGATCAAATCCTCAGAAACCCTAAACCACTCTAGTCAGGGTTTCATCACCTTCCTTTACAAAGAAGTGCATTTGAGGTTCTACAACCATCCTTTCATTGCATCAAGGCCTAGGCGGGATAACCAAACAGCCACTAACTTGATCAATAGATTTCGTTACATCTGAGTGTTAGCCGACCACATCTCCTTTCCAAACTTAGGGTTAGCCTAACAACCTCATCTAGCCTCTAGCCAAACTAGGCAGATATATCTCAACCAGAGCATCCATTACCGCTTCACATCCTTACGTATTAGGTAATGTTGATGACGTACACCTTCGTGTATTTCACTTATCATCTCAAACTCGAACTCTAAGTTTATCTTCATTGAAAACACTTTGAGCTCATCTTTCTTGGTGATCAAACTCAACCTTGTATGACTCATATATCATGATAAAAACATCCTCATAAAGTGACTACCTCATTCCTCTCAGTGTTTGCAAACCATCCATGTATCATTCACTTTATTAGGGTATGTTATCTTCTCTGTCCCCATTTCTCATGGCAACGTTCCAACCTACATCATCTCTTATCCTTGGTGTATGGCATGCGTAATGTCCTATCTCTCACCCCCATAACAAGAGGAAATAAGCATTTGGCTGCAGTCCAAATACAGAGTTCTTCCTGTTCGAAGAGTAGAGATGGTACATCCCACCTTGCCAATACACCTTTACATCTAAGTTGCAATGTGCCACATATGTATCTACATCATAGACATCATGATATCAAAGTTACTTCCATCGAAAACTGATCTCGAACCTACTTGGGTTTACACACAACCCTTGGTCATCTCCTCGAGGTCTATAGGGTGTCAGCACTTTTGGGGTCATCCCTCTTCCCTTATGCATCCAGAGAATGCCGTACTCATCTGCCCTTTGGGTCCCATGAGTTCATGAAGGTGATCAATCTCCTAACCCATAGCCCTCAGATAATGATAGTTGTTACCTCCCGACCCAATGGTCATGTACAACTAGGGAATCAGGCAACTCCTACTTCCATCGGTCTTATCCCTACCTGACCCTAGGATAGACTTAGGATTCTCCATTTTTAGTACATGTCCAACTTAGAACCTTGCCCAAGCCTTCATCATCTCTCTTTGTATACATGGGATGACATCCATCCTTTCATAGGGGTCATGGTGACCTGCCTACCTTGGTCAGGCCCCTTACCGGTTACCTCCATGGTAACACATACACATGCACTTAGAGATGGATATCTATGGGTCTACATGTTCATTTTCATACCATGTACTTTTCACTTAGCTTCTCAAGATCCTATGGGACTTCTTTAGGTTACCTTAAACCAACAAAACTGATATACACCCTACCAAAGGGTCCCTCTCCCATGATGGGAGGAAAACTTCACCTTAACAACAAAGGTCACAAACGTCCTTATGTCTAGGGTTTACATCCATATGAGCATGCTTGACCCTAGCAAGCCATTAAGGCACAAGCAGACCACTTGTTAACCTATGCTAGGTCACACTTATTCTCGTCCTCGACATTGGATCAAGATCATACCTTCCTTTGTCATCAACTTAGCTGTGAGGGGTTCATCATACCTTTGACTTAAGGGGCTTCCGTTTTCCTCTATACATGTGGAGTACCATGCTCGAAACTATAGCACCTTAATTCTCATCATGAGCATTAGGTACACCGCTTCCCCTCTTAGGCCTAGGAACCATAGGTTCACTTTCTTGATGTCCAGCTGTCTGCTCAACCTCCTAACCACAAACCAAACATGTATCGGGTATGGCATACACTTCTGGTCATCCTTTTTCCTCAATCAATCACTTTAAAGTTGAGTCCTCCTCAAGGACAATCAACAAGGTACAAGACCTCATAACCTGTTACTAAACCTCTCTAGGGTATATAGAATTTATTCTTCCTTTCTCAGAAGGTAAGCACTTATACCATAACCTCATCCTCTCTCTAGGGTTTGGTTCCTCCCATGGCAACCAAGACATCATCCACCTCTAGGGATCAAGCATGTGGTGACCACTATCATCCACTTAGGTCGCATCATCCTCAACTCCCGACTTCTCCTCGTATCTCAGAGTCTAGGATTCCAACCTTCTTGCTGGGTTTCCTACTCTCTCTCTAGAGCTAACCCTACAACCAACCTCACCATTAGAGGTCCTCTCTTCATGAAGGATCAACCTCGAAAGCATGACCCTACCTAGATGAAGCCTATGTTCAACTTATGTTCGCTCCAAGTTATCCATAATTCTTTATGCTTATTTCATAAGCCATCCTTCCTACTCTCTTGGTCAGGGTCTCAACCTATTTCTCAAACTACTAACATTCCCTAGGTGCATGCTATGCCCTATTCACATAAGCCCATAGGGTTTCTACAGGTCCTTCACTAATATCATCATCGAAGGAGCTATCCTTTACTCTAACATGCACGAACCTTCCCAGGATTGGGTTGCCAAAGGTGCTAGGTCACCCATGGATCATATGGAATCCCAAAGGCATGTCCTTTCAAACACCTGGTCTATCGTGATATCTATTCACCACTTCATATCTCTCTAACCAACACCTAGGGTTAGGGTTATCATCATCCTCAGAGGATGTGCCAGGTCTCTACTTGCAATGGAGATCTCTATCTCCAAGACTAACTTTCTTTCCTTATCCTCCTGATAAGAAGGTCTAGCCTCAGGTCTCTCCTGAGGGCATGACAACTTATGTCATACGACCTAAGCATGTATCTATCCTTTATTTTGTGCTTAATCTATTAAGCTTATGTCCATGCCATCTTATTTACATGCCTTTCATTAATTTGATGGAGGATTCCTTAGACCTTATTAACCTTACCCATACCTCAAGAGGGTGAGGAGAAGAGAGAAAACCCTAATCCTTAAGGTCCTTAATAGAATTTGTGATGAGAAGGGATGAATAAGATGAGAAAGTCCTAAAGGTATCTTATTTCGATTCATACCCTAAGACTTTGGCAGGCCATCACACAGATCCGGGAGTCCTCGTATTCTGATTAGCGGTGTGGAGGAAAATATTGCCAGCCCCCGGTCGTGATCCTTTTCTAGTCACCTCCGTCTTTCGGATAATCCTTTAATAAATCCCTTGGGTTCTATGGAGTTCGTAAAATTTAATAATTATTAATGGTTAAGTGAGGAACCTATGCTCTGTTACCAAATGTTACGACCCCACATTCTGATAACGCCCAATTAAGGGAGACTGAGAGGTCAAAGCCGCACCCATAATTTCTGGATAAAGGTTCGACATTTAACCAAGAACAATTATTAAATTTTAACAGACTATATTGGAAAGTTGTATAAAAACAAACTTTTGCATACCTTTTGAAAATTTGGATCTCTAAACTTCTATCCACATATGAATTTTTACTCTACTAATCCGCGTAATTCAATTCATGTATTTCTCAATATGATGATTTACTGTTTGTCCTTTGGGCTTTGTACCTAAAACGCTGACAAACAAAACGTCGGTCAGCTGAAGCTGGTATGTGGGGGAAACAATAATCATGCAACTATAATAACAATGTAATCAACCAATTATCATTTAACAACCAAGATTACATTTTAAACCATACTACTCAATCCTTACCTATCCCCTAACTCTGTGCTATCCTTTGCAATGGACTTGTATGCTACCTCTCTTTTAGGTAGATTCTTACCCTCATGGTCCTACCTTATAGGTAGCCAATACCTAGGGTAATAGAGTCGCATGGCACTACCCGAAGGTAGCCCAATATCTAACTCAATGTGACTTGATGGACCTACCCCATTGGTAGCCATGTACTAAGTCATCCAATGACCTGATGGACCTACCCCATAGGTAGCCATGTACTAGGTCAACTATTAAGCCACATGGGGGACCATGATCTGAGCTAGTAGGCACATATCTTATGTGATAGTCATATCCACATTATAATTTGCATGAATTAAATTCATCCAACAATTAATTCAAGCCACGAAATAAACATCGATAAAATCCTCAGAAAACTAATACTAGATAATCATAAGCGTAACCACATACCCGATTTGACGATTTCACAAGCATTAAGCAATTCCAACCAAGAAAGCAATCCAAGCAAGCAATTCAACAATCACATAATTCCTGAAAATAATATGTACTCTATTTATTACACACTTTATCAAGAATCTACTTTATTGACTTGGATTCACTTTCTAGGGTTTCTAATCCGAATTAAGGTTTCATTAATATTCATTAGGGTTGCTTGGATCAATTTCACAAACTTTATCCCTTTTAGGTCAACAAACCCTAAAATACTCTTTTCTACTTATATAAACCCTAATTGCTCAAATTATCCATTTTAATAATCTTTTATACCCAAATTGACTTAGGATCATCATATCTCTATTTATTCATGGGTTTGAACAATTAAAACAATTAAAAGACATATTCAGCTAAATTAGGGTTTTCAAGCTCATTAATGCATATTCATGCACGAAACCCTAAATTAAGCCAATTATATAAAAAGATCATCTTTTTAGACCCTATTTTTAGTTTTATTAACAACATGTTAATATTGGCTTGAATTATCCAAAGAATATCATTAAATCCATCTATCATCAAATCTAAGGGTTTTTCATTAATTAAATCATTAAAGACGATAACTTTACGTACTTTTCAAATTTCAAGCACATTTATGCACATACACTCTAAATTAAACTAATTACGTGCAAAGTTCATCCTTTTTATCCTAATGTACCTTTTTACAATTAACAGGTTAATATTAAGTTTAAACATCCATTTAACCCTTCCCAAATCATTAATCATCAAGGATTTGGGGTTTGCATTAATTAAAACATTAAAGATAGCATCTTTACACACTTTTTAAATTGCAATCATAATTAAGCTTCAATAATATTTTTATTGCATTCCTTGAGTTCTCCTGATCAAAATTCATATATAACTTATCTAAATCCGAGATACCAATGATTGATTATGAATTTTGTAAGATTTCACTTACTCTGACCAATCAGAAGCCACCACCTGACTTCCTCCATGCAACGTTACTCGGCTTTGTTGAAAACATAATGATTTGATGAGTTTGCCCTTGGTTAAGAGATAGGTGATGTGCAACACAAAGGGGTAGAAATGTCAAAAACCCATGGTTCTTCTTCCTCCTCGCGAACGCAGCCTGTCCGCTGACTAGGTCTGATCGCGAGGGTTTGCCCTCCCCTCCCAGGGTCCGACGGCTTCCGCCCTTCATCTATCTAGCTTCGTATTGCCCTGCTGCACCTAGAGTGCCACCCAGCTGCGGCTGGGGCGGCCAGAGTTGGCCAACAATGGCGTCCCAAGCAGCGAACCCTGCAGGTCTGCCACAATCTTTAAGCGAGGTTGGGAGCAAAGGAAAAGGAAGCCAACCACCCCAGATCTTTGGGGTAGCTTCATGCCCCCACGAGGTCTCACCACAACTCCTTGTTGCCCCCCCGAGATAGCCCTAGCTTCCTTGGTTAGTGGTTAGGATGAAGAATGAAGAAGGAGAAGAAGAAGAGAGGGATGGCTGCGTGGAACTCCCTTTGAACACAACCCTGAACTCTACCCCTTATATAGGGGAGGGTATCCACGCCCCCAAGATGCTCATACAAGGGGAAACAAGCCCCTTTCCTAATAGGAAGCAATTTCCCTTAACTAAGCAAACTTCTCTCTCTTCAACATCCTTTTAATAAAGAATATCTCTTGGATAATTAGGGATTCGAAATTCCTCTTACTTAATCTCTTTTATACTTTCCTTCTAACCCATAGGCACAAAATTCTATTTCCTTTAATAGAAATTACTTTCTTTTTAACAATACCTCATAATTAATTAATAATGTATCACATTATCCTTTTATTTTGCAAATTTGGTATTTTCTCTTTCTTTTCTCTTTATTGGGGCTCCTTGGACCCCAAGAAAATCTATTATTTCGAAATCCTTTTTATTGGATACTCATTATCCTTCTAGATGCATCTAAATGCATTATTTCTCATTATCATGTGTATTTCTTATTAAAATATCTATTTTTGAGGATTTCTCTTTATTTTTCTTTTATTTTCCTCATTGATATTCCTTTTATCATTAGGAATCCTTGGAATACGAAATTCCACCAAGGATAACCCACTTATACCTTATTCCACTTATTTCCAACATTTTAACATTATTTTCAATTTCTTTCTTACTAAAGAAATACTTAATTAATCTTTTCTTTTCTTATTGCTTTCTTTTTGCAACTTTGGACTCCTTGGAACCTAAGGAACCCAAGAGGCACGAAATCCCTTTTTGGATTTTCCTTCTAGAGGTCTCCACATATTTCTTTTCTCAATTATTCAATTATTCATTTACTAATTGAATTTTCTTGTTATTTGGGCCCAATAGCCAATAAAGCCCACAACACAATCATCAAGGCTATTGTAAACGAATTCCATGTATTCAAAACAAATTATATCATCATTTTTTCAAATATCTTTAATATGAGAAATTACATTTCTCACCAAATGAACCCAAAAATTGGGGTTGTAACAAGCTTTGTTGGAGAAACAAGCCTCTTTAGATCAGGAACCTTGCTGCTTGAACCTATCCACATTCCTTGAGGCAGTTTAGAACCCCCTTATCATATATTTCTTACTACATGCTTAAAATTCACGCTTCTATGTCTAAAAATAATGATCTCCATCTCTATTTACCATGTTCTTCTAGGGTTTTGGTTTCTTGCTGTTTTACCTTCTCTAGAAGCTCTAGTTTGGTTAGCAATGCATCTCCAACCCTGATCTTGGGTCAAATGGTGCTCTCTCTCTCTCTCTCTCTCTCTTTGTCTTTCTCTCTCTCAAATATTTCAGACTTGTCATTTCCTAATTGGTTCAAATTGAAAGTTTCATATCTTTTAATCTACTTATCCAAATTTGACAAATAAATATGTTTTGGAATCAGAAAATTAATATCTATCTAATAAAAATATTTTTAAGGTCTTATTTCATGGTTTAATGAAGGGTGATTTTTTTTAAAATGAATTTAATGCATAAAAACTATAAAAAGTACATCTTAAGCAATCATAACTCCAAAATTAACATAAAAATATGTTTTCTTGATCAGGAGAACCTAATAAGTTCATTGGTGAGGTTTTCAAAATCTAAATATGAGTTTTTCTAAAAAGTTATAAAATTAGGGTTTCTATACATTAATGTGCATTATGTACTCTAATACATGTTAATACATTAAAAATAGGCAAAGTGGTACTTGCACTCAATTCAAGAGGTGAGAGATAGTAATTGATATCAGTCAGAGAGGTATGTGTAATCCCTATTTATGTATGTGCATTCTTACACCCTAAGTTCGGATATTTGCAAACAAAACCCTATATTCCCTAATGAGGCACTATATGAACCCTATTTCCTCTATTCATGATTCTTTTGTTAAATTGCCTCAAAATTTGTAATGATATTCTTTTTCTTGAATCTTGTACACCACAACCATGTTCTAATTGATATGATGCTTTTACTTGCCATGATTTCTTTTCTAGCATGTTGATTTTATGGACTATTTATCTATAGTAGTGGTACTTATGTACAAGAACCCATAGATAGGGTATGTGTCAATTCATCCAGGGGAATGTCTTATTCTCCCCTATAAAAATATGTGCAGGAGACTGGGAATGTAATAATTATCCCTTCACCTATAGGTTGAGGTCTGGTAGGTGCCTCAACCCTACATAGTTAATGTAGTCAATATTAATCATGCATGCAAATATTCTACTAATTTCTTGTTATGGAAAGCATGTATTTGATTATGCCCCATACTCTTGAAATCTTCATCTTATGATGAAAACTATCCTTTATTTACGTGTTTTATTTTCCTTGATATCCTATTCATATTTGTTGACACATACTTTGTTTTCCTTTCCCTTTTGCTAGGTGTTTTCCCAACCACCCAGGTTTAGATCGAGGTGTTAAACATGACCAAGGAGAACATACCTTCCAACATGGACCTAGCTCTTGGAGATGTTTCTTGGAGACATATTTAAAGTAGTTTAGACTTCCCTCTACTGAGATCCTTATGTTGTATCATACATGTAAACCCTTATGGGACATTATGATATACTTGTATAATCTTTTGTGAAAATTGAATATAGTCATTTGTTTAGTTCTGCTGCTACACTTTGGTTGTTTTGAATACCATTTATTGAAATTTGAAAATTTTACACCTATTCCAACATACCTTTGAGAGTGTTTGGAATGGATGTTTTATTTTCAAATTTTTAGTAGGTAGTGGATCCCCACTCAGGTTCCACTCCTTACAATAGCACTACATGATTAGGGTATCACTTGATTAGTTAATGCTAATTGGGTGAGTTAAGACCGCATCAATCAAGTTACATACAAACCCTAAAAGAGTTCTACAAAACATAGGTAGGTTGCAACTTCAGAATTATAATTCGTATGAAATATAATGTTTATCACATCATCACATGGTACTATTTCATTGCCATACATGAGATCATACTCATCATCATACCATCATAGGATCAAATCCTTGTCATATCATGAAGAGAATAACACCATTTAGGGAACAAAACCATGTCCAAGGTCATAAGACCATTCACAATGTTCCCTACAAGAACATCATTATCCTTCCATTCCTCATCAAGGCTCATCAACCATCACCATACATGTGATACATAAGTTCAACATGATATTGCATTTAGGAACTATGACGTTCATATGACAACCTACTAGGGTTACAATATCATTAAGAGAGAGAAAATGTATTACTCATCATGCCAATCATGTAAGGAAGCTAAGTGTGATTAACCATCATCACCAAATTGGAGTAGGGTTATGTTCATCAACGTAAGTTGAATTAGGGTTATAAAATAGCACTCAAGGGTAAACCCTAATTATTAATCTCTCCATCAAATCATGCACGCATAAGGTCAACATACAATCATTGACCATAGAGTCAAGAAAAAATAGAGACCATGAAGCAAAAATTTTTGTCAACCAAAAGGTTAGAGATCTCATCGATTGCTATGTATCAGAAACCTCATCGAACGCTTAAGTTTAGAAAACATAGAGACCGCTAGGAATCAGAAAGGCCAGTGACCACTAGGGTTGGAACTTTCATCAACTACTAAGGTCAGAAAAGTTAGCAACTACTACAGTTATGAAACATAGCGACAACTAGGAATCAGAAAGGTCAGTGACCACTAGGGTTGGGACATTCATCGACCACTAGGGTTAGAAAAATCAATGACCACTAGGGTAGGAAACATAGTGAATACTAGGGTTATCCATCTCAGTGACCACTAGGGTTTAGAGACTTTGGTGACCGCTAGGGTTAGGTATCTCAATAACCACATCAGGTGAAATCGTGCAACCATCAAGAGGTATAAATCTTGGTGACTATCATGGTGATACAAATCTCATTGACAACATAGGTTCAAATCTTAGTGACCATCTAAGAACAAGACTTTAGAGACCAAACATAGTTCAAAGCTCAGCGACCGCATAAGTACCAAAACCTTGGCAACCGTCAGGCATTCAAAATCTTGACGACCATGAAGACACCAAAATCTCATCAACCACTAACACCCCAAATAGGTTGGTTGCCACCAAGAATTTGAAAGGTCATCAAGTTGCATCACTAGGAGGAAGATCAGTTCAAAAATCTAATTAGCAACCATCATTTGAGAGAGAAAAAACATCATTTTCCACAATCATGCAAGTGCAAGAACTCCCATTCCCAAGTAAGATTTGTGCACAACGGGTTAGGGTTTTCCCCATGAAGACACATTACTCAAGAATTACCATACAAACACAAACCCTAGGAAAAACATCATATTTCTACTCAGAACAATGTTTTAGGGCAAGATCATGCACATGCAAGATGAGAGTAAGAAATAATCATGAAGAAAGTTCTATGGATTTCCTTTGTGATTATGAAGGAACTCCAAATGGCAAGGTAGCTCAAAGAAAAGGGATAGAAAACCCTAGCTTGAGCACTCATCTCGAACAAGGTATCTCCTTCTCCAACAAGGAAGCAAACCCTATGTCAAGGAAGCAAGAAAGAGATGTTTTTCAAGATCTATAACAAGCTCCACCATCGATCTGACCAAGAAGAAGAGAGAAGAGTATAGGACAGTAAAGAAAATAGAGGAAAAGAGGGAGATCGCACTTACCAAGACCAATAAGCAAAGATAGGAAGCTCTACAATCACAAAGAGAGGGTAGATCTTAACCCTAGATGCACATGCAAGGGGGATCATCCAAGCTGATTCAACTTGAGCTCCTCCTTCTGCACCAAATAAGGGGGGATGAGTTCCAAGCAACAAAGTAAGATGAAGAGAGACATAGGTGTATAAAGAGGTTGTTTGCATGTAAGGAGGGAGGTATATATAGCTTAGGGTGGAAGAGAGAGAAAAGGGTGAAGTGTCAAGCTAAGCATGTCATGTCTCCATGTTCTAAACATTTCATCCATGCAAGAATCCTGTCAAAGAAACCAAGTCAACCAAAAACTAGGAGACCCGCCACCAAGAAAACTCATGGACCATGGTGGGAAGAAAAGCATAGTGACGACATAAGGTTCTTCGCGACCAAGATGGTCAGGAAAACTTAGCGACCACATAGAAAACTCATCAACCATGAAAACTAGGATAAGTCGGAAACCAAAGTGAGTTCAAAATCCTCATATACCATTGACCCTAGACACTCAAGAAAACTTGGCGACTACCAACCTTAGGTGGCTCAATATCCAAGGTCAACCATGATTTAGGGCATCCATGAGAGCAAGCCCTAATCTCAACACACCTCAAACCAAGATGTAACAAGGCTCCCCAAAGAACAAATACCTCAAACATGATATGTAAACATGTCAGGAACAACAAGAATGTGAGAAATTGTAAGAAAAACCCTAGATATGGGTAAATTGCATAACAACCCAAAATAAGCACATATATGCATAACAAGCTCAAACAATGTCCAAACTAGACCAAACTTGAAACTTAATCTTGTCGCATGATATCAAAGCATATATTAAGACTTGATTAAGGTTTTAAGAATATAGTTAAGATAAGAACACATGTTCAACAAAAAAACCAAGGTCAAGGGTCTTATAGGAGAGAAGGAATAATGTCCCATAGACCATGTCGTATCCATTGTTAATAAAAATGCTAAAGGTAGGGGATGTCTATAGAGGAATCCAAAGAGGAAGAGGAGCATATGAAATGGTATCCCTAATCATAGTTTGATCCAATGATGGTGATCACATAGAGAATCATGGGGAGAAGCCCAGTCCAGGCTTTTATTTGTTGATCCATGGTGGTTTCGTTGGCCACTGAGCTCCAACTTTACCAGAGTTGAAGGTGGACTTCAAGGCAACAACAAGAGGTTTCAAGAAAAGTTCTAGAGTACATAATGGAATTGAAGAAGATGCCATGAAGCTTTTAGAAGCTTCAGATAGTATCAAGATTGAGCAGACTGCCTCTTGTGTGCCATTATAGAAGCATCTAATGGCGATAGGCTCTCCAAGCCACAAGGAGGAGGCACCAGTAGCTATCTAGAGAGGTCAGAGGTGTAGTTGTAGTTCAGTCAAAGATAATGGTAGAAGAGTAGTGTGGCAAGGAGAATATGAATGATCGCAATCCATCAGCGGACCAGGTCCAATCACGATGTCACTTCCTAGAACTAAGGAAACACATGTTGTATTTAAAGGATCAGCCACAAGAGCTAACAGGGAAGAACAACCAGTTCCACCCAATGAACTAGGAGGGTCTAGCCATTCCAACATGGAATGAATGGCAACATGGCGGAACTTAAATGATTGAAAAAGGTAAAATACTAGAAATTACATAGATATTAGATAATGAATGAAAATTACATCCGGTCTTAGAAAAATATAAATAAATTGTGGAAATTCTCAAAAAAAGGGATAGGACATTATGGATCCATTATACCAGTGTTTTTATGCTTAAGTCTTAGTGATATTAAGTAATATGTATTATACTAGTTTCATGAGTAATTAACATCAAATGATGGCCTAAAATTATAAGAAACTATCGCTAAATCCATAATCATGTATATAATCCATATGGGGAGCAACATCTTCAACACAAGGACACAATGAGGATAGTCGAATGAGCAGTCCAAATGGTAGCTAAGGAAAACAAATGGGGTCCCCAACTTCCAAGGGAAATTTCCACGACATGGAGACTCATTACTTGACTTGTAATCTGAGGCAAAGAAACAACCTTATATTTGTTCTTCTGTATGACTCCCTGATTTTTTTGCAAGAGAGTATGTTTGTATGGACCCACATGTGGGTTAGAATGGCTCCTATTTCTTGAGAACGATTGAGATTAGGATGCTCCTTGCACCATTATAGGATATTATGTATCTTTGGGGGTCTGGTCCCTCATCTAGTTTACCCAAACATTTATATACTTATAATCCATATGATGTCAAATACAATAATGTTGATCCATGATATCATCTAATTTGCTTGATATATCTATTTAGGGTAGGTAACCCTAAATAAAATACTTTAAGAAAAATAATGGGAGATAAATCCTAAAAAAATAGTGTAAGCGCATATCCGTAGTTGGAAGCTAATATGTAACTAGAGATCAATAATATACATGTGAATCATGTTACATGTTAATGACCCTAAAAGGATGAGAAAGCCCTAACATGTTTAATACATGTAACCTGGGGTTAATATGTGCACAATAAAATTATTTATCTTAATCTGGAATCTAAGATTGGTAACCTAATCCCAAGAAGATATGACAAGTAACAATGTTCATACCCTAATGAACCAAGTTAAACCATAAGATGGACATATCAGGGTTAAGATGATGAGAATCTAAGGATGGTACATGATCTTGACTTTATTAGGAGTTGATTAGGGATAGAGTTGATTCGTTAATATGTGATGATTAGGATTATCTCTCAGTTCAAGGTACACTTTACCTCTTACTTGTCCTACTATATGGTATGGTAGTATTATATGTATCCAAATACTTGGCATATGTTATTGGATGAAATAATTATTTCTTGTATGCTACTATTAGTGTATATTCTTTATGAATTATGTTACTTGGTGTGTTGTGTGTTTTGTTATGTGCTTTAGAATTGTCATGTATTTAGCTTTTACTTTATCCCATATGCCCAACTCTGTTTCTCAAACACTCACTTATCCTATACAAGAGAGTGAATTGTTTTTGTTTTAAACACATATAATCAAGGTTTTCTTATTTTATATGGTATCAGATGCGTTCACCCCCTTAAGCTATCCCATCACCCCCATTGACCTCCTCCACCTCCACCATCTCCATCATCTAACCACCCCACCACCTAGTCACCCTCAACCTTCAGCACCTTCACCTTCACCACACTCATCACCAATTGACCTCCACCACCACCACCTTCTTAGCCCATCGAAATCCAACACCCATCGACCTCCACCACCCATCGACCTCCATCAACTCTTCAGCTTCCATCAACCCATAACCCCCTTCACCCCTTCCATATCCAACCTTCTCATCTTATCGACCTTCACCTCCCCACCCCATCGACCTCTGCCTCATAGACCTCCACCTCCTCACCTATCGACCTCCATTCCATCGACCTTCACACCCATTGACCTCCACCCCTCACCAACCTTCACATTCATTGACCGTCACCCCATCGATGTGTTGGTAAGCTATGCCCATAGAGCCAATCATATGATGATTGACATGTCATAATTACCTAATATGATTTAATTAATAATAACACATATATAAAGGCAAGCTTCCAATTCATCTCTTTCACTCAGTTATGAGATAATGAGGATACATAGTAAATGTCTAGAGAATATATTACTCAATGACATATGTTGTCAAGTTCCTACCCTTGTGATGAGAACATACATATGTTAAGAGTACATATACATATTCTAATTATATCCATGATTAATTGTTATTGTGGAAGGTTGATAGACAACAATAACACACAAGATCATAGTATGATTTGGTTGATGACTAAATCTCATTAGTCATGATATGGCAATATCAAACTAAGCACATAGATACATGTTAGAGAGTAGTGTATTAGACAAACCCACCTTGATAGTGACACATGGTTTTGTGGTCACATTCATCTCTCATAGTGAAGTTGGTGATTGTGATTCTTGGACCTAAAATCACTACACTCGTCACATGTCATTGGGTACACTTTGACATCATCAAACGTAGTCGTGAAACATGGGTTGTTATAGCAGTGATGATTGGGTGAATTTGACACATGGGGATAGACTGTGAGTGATAAATATGGGATTTTCCCCTCCTATTGGAATATGATATCCAACCCACTTGATTAGAGAGACTGAGAAATGCACGTGCATGCACATGTGAATCAATATATGATTTTGAGGTCACATTATCTCAGACAGTATGCTCTTAGTTCAAGAAAAATAGATTGAATGTTGAGAGGATGAATAACCATGCCTCAAGTTCATCCTAGGTATCAAAGACAAGGGAATTATACAATCACTACAACACCTTACACAGATTGTAGGTTGAAGTTGTTCTCCAACTTTCCATTTCTTTTGCGTAGCACTGATGTGTGACTAGGCACCACTCTTTGGATGTGATATCATAAGCTAGTTATGGACATTTACTGCCAACATGACATGGTACCTATAGGGTCACACACATAGAAACTCATCTAGAAGAGGAGTTTGATCATTAACGATGATTGGATTGATTACTAAAATGTTTATGCATTCACTTTACGTAACTGATTGCTTGAATGGCTGACTAGATCTACCAAACAACCATCTCACTGAGTGAGATGACCATTTGGGAATCCAGACAGGCATCTCATGTAGTTGAGATGGCCTCTTGGGGGTCAGGTTAATCGAAGATTGAATTGGTTAAGTTTGACCCTTGAACTGACCAATTCAATATGATTGAACTGACCTACTCATCTCAACTCACCAAAAAACCATCTAGGTGAGTGAGATGAGTGTCTTGTTAGTGTGAGATGGCTTGGTTGGGACGAATGAAAGTTTTGGAGTTTTCTCGAACTCATTTCAATTGCACATACTTGGGGTGCAAGTAAATTAATGTATGACATTAATTAGGAAATGATTTTCCAATTCATATATGACTGGGAAAGCACAAAACGACCATCTCTCTTAGCAAGAAGACCATCTCATGTCCTCAACGACCGTCTTTGTAACATCCCTGACCTGGGTTATGAGTTAACCCTAGGTGTTTTGCCTAAATATGTAATTAAATCTTTGTGATTAACTCTGAGCATATAATTAAGTTTCTCAGAAATGTATATTTCAGTATTTGCTCCTTTTTATTTAAAGTTGTAGCATTGTTTTGATATACAGGGACCTATGTGCAATTTACCCAGTTGAAATGGTTATCTTGCAATTTGCACATGATGAGATGTTCCTCTGATGTTGATACATCATGAGAATCTCTTTGGCAAAGTTTGAGGGATTTCCCAAGCTAGAGCACCAAGGTGCAGCTGTGGAAGCAATCCCAGGGCTTGAAACCCTAATTTGGGGTAAAATGCAATTTACCCAAATTAAGGGATGCAAATTGTGAAATATGTCATCTAATGTATCTTTTTAGACTCTTGCCATCATTTAGAGAAGAAATGATGAGGGAGTCACCTCAATTGAATTATCAAGTTATGAGACATGCCTTGTGATTGAATAATCAGGGTATATGTGTAATATTTCTTTATGTATGTACCTCAGTATTAGCTTGCTCTCCTTTACCTTCTTTTCCTAAGACCTTAAGAGTAAGGTTTGTCCTTAGAATAAAGAGGAAGGGACGATCAAGTGAAGAAGGAGGGACCTAGTTGGAATTATGGACAACTTATGAACTAATGTTGAAAATCCTACCCCATGTATATAAGCTCTCCTTCCCTTAGTTGCAAGGGAATTCACCCTTCGTTCCCTTACTGTTTCATTTCACCAAAGACGACCAAGGACTGCCTTGGAGCTAAGGAGGACGACCAAGGGGTGCAAGGTAGGTTTAAACCCCTCTTCTTGCCTAATTCCATGGTTAGAATTCGAATTCAAGGTCAGCTTCATGGTTAACTCTTGAAACCCTACCTTTCTAGCCGTCTCTTTTCATCCTTCCTTGGAGTTTTCACCTTGGCCAACCTGTGGGAACTCAAGGACGCCATTAGAGCTTGGAGCTTGAAAGCTTGGAGCTCAAGAAGCAAGCTTTAGGCGGGTTTTATAACTCTAAACCCATGCTTTACTATGTGCATCTTTATATGCGTTTTGATGATAGCTCTTAGTGTTTCCCTACTTTTCCCTGCTATTTTGCGAGAAAACCCGTGGGATATCTGTACTGTTCTTGAGCTAGAAGATAAAGGCGTGATTTCCAAGAAAAACCCACCGCTTTTCTTTTCCTTAAACGGTCCTAACAGTTTGCTCTCTCGGACTCAAGACCGCGAGGTGAGCAAACGGTCTCGAGACCGCGACAGGGAAAACGGTCTCAAGACCGTTTGGCCCCATTGACCGAGCATGGACCGTATAAGAAATCTTTTCCTAATTATATAGGCTAATTACCCTCAAAATTTGGGAGATTAACTCCAAAGGAATCGGGAGATATGACATTTTTAAGTCACAACTTTAAATGAATTAATTGCTGATTTTCAAACGGTCTGAAATTGCCTTTTTGGGCAAACGGTCTCAAGACCGTGTAAGGTCGTTGACTAAGCGTTGACCGTATGAGATTACTGTTCAAAATTATGTTAATTAACAACTCACCAAGTTTAATGGTATAATTCCAAACGGGCTAAGAGTTGAAGGGTGAATACTAGGGCTAACCCTAGATGAAATCAGTACTGAAATTATGGTGACCTAATTAGGGTTTTTAGGGTTGATTGACCTAAACGGTCTCAAGACCGTTTGGGGGTCACCAAACGGTCTCAAGACCGCGAGGGCAATCAACCAAGACCGTTTGGAGGTCTGGGGTCAAGATTTGTTGACCAATTGAAGGTACAATTACATCAAATTACATTGCAATTAAATATTGACATGATCATCAACTCAATGGGTCAGACCTTGATGAATCTGCACTAGAATCCAAAATTTGGATGGGCAAACGGTCTCAAGACCATTTGGAACTCATCCAAACGGTCTCAAGACCGAGAGGACAATCACCCAAGACCGTTTGAAGGTCTAGGGTTTAGTAATTTGACCAATTGAGGACCCAATTGCAAATAAGTTATTAATTTAATCAAAATTCTGTTTTGTGGTTCAATCATGGTTCAACCCCTATCAAATCACCTTTGACTTTGATGAAATCTTGGGCAAACGGTCTTAAGACCATGTGGGGTCCACTCACATGACCTCAAGACCGTTTGGGACAAGTTTGGGCCCAATTGGAGCTCAATTGAAGGGTTCAACCTTGTGTTGATGCACACTGTTGAGTGTTGATGGGTGAACATTGATAGACCCTAATTGAATCGATTTCAACCATAATTGGTTAACCATTATGGGTCAATTGAATGACCAAGTGATCAAGCATAATCTTAATTGACTCCATCCATAAGTGGTCAACATAGATTTGACCTTTTGAGGGCTTCAACATCGGTTGACATCATCGATTGCTTTGTTGATTTTGTTGATGGACCAAGCGGCTGAGACCATGTGAGCCTCACGGTCTCAAGACCGTGAGAGGGCTCGCGGTCTCAAGACCGTGAGGGGGCTCACGGTCTCAAGACCGAGAGGAGGCTTGCGGTCTCAAGACCGCGAAGGGCCTCGCGGTCCTGAGGTCAAAGAAGGGCAAACGGTCTTCATGACCCTCGCGGTCTCAACTCAAAATTGGTCTTCGCGGTCTCAACATTAACTTGAACCAATGGGAGGCTTCGCGGTCTTGAACCCTTGAAGAGGCTCGCGGTCTTGAACCCTTAAAGGGGGTTCGCGGTCTTGGAGCTAGAAGGAGGCTCGCGGTCTTGGGAAGTCAAAATGGGCAAACGGTCAACACTTTCAACCGATCTCAATTCAATTAATGATTAATGATTGAAATTAATCAATGTGATTCAAGGTTGACCATATTCAATCATTTGATGATGTAAATGGTTCAATGTTGCTCAAATCAAACCCTAATGACAACCTAGGATATTAAGGGGTTATTTGACTAAGGGTTTTGACCATGATGATGATCAATGGGGTGAATTACCAAAATACCCCTGAAGGGTCAATTGAGTTATACCTTGCTCAATTCAAACCCTAATTATATGAGAATGATGATTTTAGTCATAATGACTCTATCCAACCTGATGTAGTCTAATGTTACCATCAACCATTAGTATGATGAAAGAGAGAGTACTCTAGAGAGAAAAAGTACCCTAGAGAGAGAAAGTAACTCTAATCACATAATGGTGATGCTTTTGGCTATGTTAGCCTATGATGACTCAATCCAACCTGTTTTGGAGTGATGTTGACATCACCTAGCATTATGATGAGAGAGAAAGTACTTCTAGAGAGAGAAGGTACTTCTAGAGAGAGAAAGTACCCTTTTTAAGTAGAAACTCAAGTAAAGCATCTCCAATGCACATAAGTGAGCATAATTAGGGTATGGTCCACCTGGGTGAGGTCATAGTAAACCCTAATTCAAGGGTAATGACATGTAATGTGAATAGTAAACCCTAATTCAAGGGTAATGACATGTAATGTGAATAGTAAACCCTAATTCAAGGGAAATGGCATGCTTTTGAGCATTAAACTCTATTTGATTTGAATTAAAGATTTAACTCTTATGACAAGAGTAGGAAGTACATTCCTTATTGTTGTATTACCTTTATCAGATGTATTAACCATGCAGGTTCTGATATGAAGGTAATCATATCCGGGTATGGATGTTGATGTTATATTCATTAAGGGCATGTTGTTAGCTTTATGAATAAGTAAAGTAATCTGATGCCTTGCCAGTGGCATCCTATGCTGATAATGGGCTATGAGAGCCATGAATACCATCAAGGTCATGCCTTAGAGATGACTTGTGATGAGGATAATGAGAAATGATGATTGATATGAGTTAGGCCTGTTACATTTAGTATTCTTCTTTTATAGCTGTTATGCTATTGTTATTGTTTGCAGAACAATGTATGCTGTCAAAGAATACTGAATGTACCTAACTAATCAAGTATAATGTAGAGCCCTGATCATAGATCCATCATTGTCAGAAATTAAGTGATGGTGAAATAGGTTTTCCTCAGGGAACTCCTGGAGCACATACTTTTGAGTATGTGGGGTACATGGATGTGTAGAACCTTACATCCTAGTGTAGGAAAGTGATGTAGATGTGGAATCCATCCATCCTTCACTATAGTTCCATACCGTATCAGTGGTAGGTAAACATGAAACCTCCTGATGATGAAGAAAGTACAGATATCCGTATCAGTGGTAGGTAAATATGAAACCTCCTGATGACGAAGAGAGTACAGAACGCCATTGTGACTCTAGAATAGCGAAGGACCAGTTTACCCTGGTGAGCTATAGTAGTAGAGACACGAGATGTCCTACAAGTGATCCTCTTACTGACTGAGGAAGGTGAAGGTCATGAGAATCCGGCTCTCTTAATGACCTATGTATGATACTGATGCGGCTTCTCAGCGATCAGTTGGAGTATGAGTGGTAAGCCTCATCTCCACAGGGCATAATGTTGTTTGTAAAACATAATCAACCATATAGTATAACTTGTTAGAGATAACTCCAAGTTAGTTGATTGATGTTACATTGCAATAGTGTTTATATTCTCCATATCTCCTAAATGGTTGAGATCTTGTTATACCTGCAACTGTTACAGAATGCTTTGAAGGCTTTACTGTTTAAAATATTCTTTGATGTTATAATAAAGCTTCTGGCGAAGAGTTATAACTCTCGCTGGGACAATTATGTATAATTGTCTCACCCCGTAGGCTTCAACTTTTTAGGTGGACGTCGGAGACGAAGGAACCAGCCTACAGGTGATCAGTCTCAGCAGCAGCATCAGGGGCAGCAGTAATCTCAGGTGGAGATTGTCCTGCCCTATGGTGTAGTTAGAGTCAGTCCTATGTGTCCTCTGTACTCTCAGGTCTTGGAGTCTTTTTGTATATGTGATCTTGAGATTTTGTATCCTGATGTATATAATTACTCAAGAAGTAATTATCCTGAGATGTAAACAGTTTACCTCACTTTATGAAAGAGGCTTCTATGGATTCAAGTTCTTGTCACGAAAAGTTTTAATTTCCCGTGATTTTTGTCTTCCGCTGATTATCGATTCGCTTCCGCTAAGTTTTAATCGTGTTTATGTTATGGTTTGGAGATCAGAGCCCACAACTAGTGGTATCAGAGCTCCAGGTTCAGTTGAGTCTACAGAGGCATAGGACTTAGGATGTCGAGTCTACCTTTAGTAATCCTTCCTTATCTAATAGAATCTTCTGCTCCTCAGGAGAAGAAGATACATAAGAATGCCGGAACATCGTGATGAGCACGTGGCAGAGAGTAGTGCTAGTGCACCTCGAGGCGGTGCAAGAGTTCCGAGAATAGAACAACCTGCACCTGAGTCGCCAAGAGAGCCACCCCAGTTCGACCCAGCTGACATGAGTGATCCAGCTGTACAGACGATGTTCGGGCAGTTCATGACTGCCATGACACATATAGCCGATAGGATACCCATTCCTGCACCTAGGGCACCTGTCCAGCCTGAAGCACAAGGTATCGGTAAGACGTTCGAATGACTTCGTCGTGTCGGAGCTACCGAGTACTTCGGAACTGCCGACCCTGCAGATGCTGACTTATGGTTGACAGAGTTGGAGAAGGCTTTCAGGATTCTTATGATTCCGGAAGCTGAGAAGGTTAGACATGCTGTCTATCTTCTCAAATGCAGTGCTGGTCACTGGTGGAACATGGAAGAGCAGAAGAGACCTGGAGTAGAGTTCTCATGGGAAGAGTTTCGTCAGGAATTTATCAATAGATATTTTCCAAAGACCTTCCTAGATGAGAAGATCTCTCAGTTTGAGAAACTAAGGCAGGGTATGATGAACATTAGTGAGTACGAAGCTAAGTTCATGGAGTTGTTGCGGTTCTGTCCGCACATGGCTGCTACGGATGAGGAAAGAATCAGAAGATTCGAGAAGGGTTTGAATTCTGATATGTCAACCCCTGTGTCTGCCTTAGAAAATAGAGAGAGATTCTCTACCTTCGTTGAGTCAGTCCGAAGGATAGAGAGATCTGTGGTTGAGAAAAGACAAACCCATAAAAGATATCCACAGTTCCAGGGTTCTTCATCTAGGGATTCCAAGAAACCTAGATTCTCTGCACCTAACCCTCCACCACCCAGATCGAGTTTTCAAACTCAATGGACACCAAGCAGAGGTAGAGGGCGGAGTCAACCGCTTCAAGGGACACACAGTTCTGCATCAGTTTCAGTTACTGGACCACCCAGACCACAGCAACAGGAGAAGAGTTGCTACAACTGTGGTAAGGTGGGACACTTGATGAAGGATTGCCGTTCTAGGCCTGTCGATGTGACACAACAAACCCCGAGACAGAATCAACAAGGATCTCAGAATAGACAACATCAAGGAGCAACTCGAGGATGTGGACAAGCGTCTCAAGCTGGATCATCAGCACCACCTCAACACCAGGCGACTGCGAGGTTCTATGCTATGAACCCACCTGAGGCAGTGGTCAATCCACGGGTAGTGGCAGGTCAGATGAAACTTTTATATTCTGATATGTCTACATCCTGTATTGTATCCGTTCTGATTGATCCGGGTGCTACACACTCTTTCATCACTCGTGAAATGATTCGTAACTGCAATGTGACTGTTAGTCATAGAGCAGATAGTTTGTTGTTAGAGACTCCGTTGAGTGGGTCTGCCGTTTTGCAGGAGGTATGTTCTCCCTGCATCCTTTTCTTTTCTGACCATCGCATTCAAGTGGATCTTATACCACTTGATATGCAGGGATTTGATATAATCCTCGGGATGGATACCTTGGAAAGGTATAGAGTTGTCTTGGATTGTGAGTCCAAGTTGGCTGTGTTTGCTGATGAAAGCAACACATGGATCTTTCAAGGTAAAAGAAAGATTCTGCCCACCTGTCTTGTGTCAGCTATGGTTGCTGATAAGCTGTTGAGGCAAGGATGTTATGCCTTCTTAGCCCATGTGGTAGATGTTACCAAGGAAAGTTCTAATCCTGCTGAAGTTCCTATAGTCAGGGAATTTGAAGATGTGTTTCCTGAAGAACTTCCTGGTATACCACCACCTCCGGAGATTGATTTTGAAATTAATCTGATCCCAGATACAAAACCCATAGCTCAAACTCCGTATAGGATGGCGCCTGCCGAGATGGCAGAACTCAAGAAACAGCTTCAATAGTTACTTGAGAGAGGTTTTATCCGACCGAGTACTTCACCTTGGGGTGCTCCGGTCTTGTTTGTTAAAAAGAAAGATGGGTCAATGCGGTTATGCATCGACTACAGACAACTTAATAAAGTGACAATAAAGAATAAGTATCCTCTGCCAAGGATTGATGATATCTTTGACTAGTTGCGTGGTGCAACAGTCTTTTCAAAGATAGACTTGAGGTCTGGATATCATCAACTCCGTATTAAGGATAGTGACATATCCAAGTCTGCCTTTAGGACAAGATATGGTCACTATGAGTTCACGGTTATGTCGTTTGGACTAACCAATGCACCAGCTGCATTTATGGAACTCATGAATAGAGTTTTTCGATCTTTCCTTGATCAGTGTGTTGTCGTCTTCATAGATGACATACTGATTTATAGTAAGGATGCCCAGCAGCATGAGCAACATCTTCGCCAAGTTTTGACCTTGCTAAGAGAACATAAGCTGTACGCTAAGTTTAGCAAGTGTGAGTTCTGGCTGCCGGAGGTATCTTTTCTTGGACATGTAATATCCGCCTCGGGAATTCGTGTTGTCCCTACAAAGGTAGAATCTGTTCTACAATGGGAACAACCGAAGACACCGACGGAGATTCGAAGTTTCTTGGGGTTAGCTGGCTATTATCGAAGGTTCATAAAGAACTTTAGTTCTATAGCTTTACCTTTAACCAAGTTAACCCGGAAAGATGTTCCTTTTTCTTGGAGTGATAAGTGTCAACAATCTTTCCAGTTGCTGAAGGAGAGGTTGACAAGTGCACCTGTATTAGTGCTGCCTGAACAAGGAAAAGGATATGTAGTTTTCTGTGATGCTTCCAAAAATGGACTAGGATGTGTGTTGATGCAGGATAAACAAGTGATTTCTTTTGCTTCCCGACAGCTTAAGAAACACGAAGAGAATTATCCAACACACGATTTGGAGTTAGCTGCTGTGGTTCATGCCTTGAAGATCTGGAGGCATTATCTCTACGGAGAGACATTCCAAATTTTCACAGACCATAAAAACCTTAAGTATATCTTCTCTCAGCATGAGCTCAACATGAGGCAACGTCGCTGGATGGAGTTAATCAAGGACTACGACTGTACAATTGATTACCACCCAGGCAAGGCCAATGTTGTTGCAGATGCCTTGAGTAGGAAATCAGCAACATCAACCATGAATAGAGCACAACTAAACTCTTTAGTATGCTCTAGAAGAGATATGCTTATCTCTTTAAGGCAAGACAATGTACAGTTGAAGGTGTCATTGCTAGCCAGTTTGTTAGCTGAGATGCATATTAAACCTACCCTAAGAGAGCAGATTAAAGAAGCACAGCTAGATGATGCTGTAGTTCAACATATAAGATCTGAGTATGGAAATGAGAAGCAAGATGGTTTTCATGACTCAAAAGATCAAGTAGCTTGTTATAATGGAAGAATGATAGTGCCGGATGTGGACAACTTGAGGAAGTTAGTCCTGGAAGAAGCCCATTCTTCCATGTATGCTATGCATCCAGGGAGCACCAAGATGTATCGGAATTTGAAGGATTTGTATTGGTGGCCTGGGATGAAGAAGGACGTTGCAGAGTTTGTTCTGAGGTGTCCTGTGTGTCAGCAAGTTAAAGCTGAACACCAGAAGCCTGCAGGAACAACGCAACCTTTACCCATATCATAGTGGAAGTGGGACCATGTGACCATGGACTTTGTTGTTGGCCTACCCAGGACACGCAAAGGACATGATTCCATTTGGGTAATTGTTGATAGGTTGACTAAGACAACACATTTCTTACCTGTCAAAACAACCTATTCTGCTGAAAGGTTATCAGAGTTGTATGTTCAAGAGATAGTGCGTTTGCATAGAGTTCCTGTCACAATAGTTTCAGACAGAGGTCCTCAGTTTACAAGTCATTTTTGGGAACAGTTGCACAGAGCCTTAGGCACCAAGCTAAGATTTAGTACGGCCTTTCATCCACAGACTGATGGACAGTCGGAAAGGACCATACAAACCTTAGAAGACCTGTTGCGAGCATGTGTTCTCCAGTTCACCGGAAGTTGGGATCTACACCTAAGCTTGATAGAGTTTGCCTATAACAATAGCTATCAGCATAGTATTGATATGGCACCTTATGAAGCCTTATATGGTAGACGCTGTAGATCACCTTTGTGTTGGTTTGAAACTGGTGAGCACCAGTTGTTAGGTCCTGACCTGGTGCAGCAAACCACGGAAAAGATTAAAGTTATACAACATAAGATTAAGACTGCTCAGGATAGGCAGAAATCTTACGCTGACAAACGTCGTAGACCCTTAGAGTTCCAGGTTGGAGACAAAGTGTATCTTAAGGTCTCACCTTGGAAAGGGGTCCTTTGTTTTGGGAGGAAAGGGAAGTTAGCTCCCAAATATATGGGGCCTTATCCAATCATTGAACGGATTGGAAAGGTAGCGTATAGACTAGAGATTCCCCCAGAATTACAGAGGTTACATCCTGTGTTTCACATTTCTATGTTGAAGAAATGTCACCCAGACACCGAGTCAGTTCTACAACCTATGGAGGTAGAATTGAATGATGACATATCCTATGAGGAGGGACCAGTGTCAATCCTTGATAAACGAATTAAAAAGCTAAAGAAGAAAGATATAAGTCTTGTGAAAGTCCTCTGGAACCATCGTGGTATTGAAGAAGCCACTTGGGAGTTAGAGGATGAGATGAGAAGGAAGTATCCTGTCCTTTTCTCTTAGTATGTTTTATCGATTTCGGGGACGAAATCCTTGTAAGGGGTGGATAATTTGTAACATCCCTGACCTGGGTTATGAGTTAACCCTAGGTGTTTTGCCTAAATATGTAATTAAATCTTTGTGATTAACTCTGAGCATATAATTAAGTTTCTCAGAAACATATATTTCAGTATTTGCTCCTTTTTATTTAAAGTTGTAGCATTGTTTTGATATACAGGGACCTATGTGCAATTTACCCAGTTGAAAGGGTTAGCTTGCAATTTGCACATGATGAGATGTTCCTCTGATGTTGATACATCATGAGAATCTCTTTGGCAAAGTTTGAGGGATTTCCCAAGCTAGAGCACCGAGGTGCAGCTGTGGAAGCAATCCCAGGGCTTGAAACCCTAATTTGGGGTAAAATGCAATTTACCCAAATTAAGGGATGAAAATTGTGAAATATGTCATCTAATGTATCTTTTTAGACTCTTGCCATCATTTAGAGAAGAAATGATGAGGGAGTCACCTCAATTGAATTATCAAGTTATGAGACATGCCTTGTGATTGAATAATCAGGGTATATGTGTAATATTTCTTTATGTATGTACCTCAGTATTAGCTTGCTCTCCTTTACCTTCTTTTCCTAAGACCTTAAGAGAAGGTTTGTCCTTAGAATAAAGAGGAAGGGACGATCAAGTGAAGAAGGAGGGACCTAGTTGGAATTATGGACAACTTATGAACTAATGTTGAAAATCCTACCCCATGTATATAAGCTCTCCTTCCCTTAGTTGCAAGGGAATTCACCCTTCGTTCCCTTACTGTTTCATTTCACCAAAGACGACCAAGGACTGCCTTGGAGCTAAGGAGGACGACCAAGGGGTGCAAGGTAGGTTTAAACCCCTCTTCTTGCCTAATTCCATGGTTAGAATTCGAATTCAAGGTCAGCTTCATGGTTAACTCTTGAAACCCTACCTTTCTAGCCGTCTCTTTTCATCCTTCCTTGGAGTTTTCACCTTGGCCAACCTGTGGGAACTCAAGGACGCCATTAGAGCTTGGAGCTTGAAAGCTTGGAGCTCAAGAAGCAAGCTTTAGGCGGGTTTTATAACTCTAAACCCATGCTTTACTATGTGCATCTTTATATGCGTTTTGATGATAGCTCTTAGTGTTTCCCTACTTTTCCCTGCTATTTTGCAAGCAAACCCGTGGGATATCTGTACTGTTCTTGAGCTAGAAGATGAAGGCGTGATTTCCAAGAAAAACCCACCGCTTTTCTTTTCCTTAAACGGTCCTAACAGTTTTCTCTCTCGGACTCAAGACCGCGAGGTGAGCAAACGGTCTCGAGACCGCGACAGGGCAAACGGTCTCAAGACCGTTTGGCCCCGTTGACCGAGCGTGGACCGTATAAGAAATCTGTTCCTAATTATATAGGATAATTACCCTCAAAATTTGGGAGACTAACTCCAAAGGAATCGGGAGATATGACCTTTTTAAGTCACAACTTTAAATGAATTAATTGCTGATTTTCAAACGGTCTGAAATTGCCTTTTTGGGCAAACGGTCTCAAGACCGTGTAAGGTCGTTGACTAAGCGTTGACCGTATGATATTACTGTTCAAAATTATGTTAAGTAACAACTCACCAAGTTTGATAGTCTAATTCCAAACGGGCTAAGAGTTGAAGGGTGAATACTAGGGCTAACCCTAGATGAAATCAGTACTGAAATTATGGTGACCTAATTAGGGTTTTTAGGGTTGATTGACCTAAACGGTCTCAAGACCATTTGGGGGTCACCAAACGGTCTCAAGACCGCGAGGGCAATCAACCAAGACCGTTTGGAGGTCTGGGGTCAAGATTTGTTGACCAATTGAAGGTACAATTACATCAAATTACATTGCAATTAAATATTGACATGATCATCAACTCAATGGGTCAGACCTTGATGAATCTGCACTAGAATCCAAAATTGGATGGGCAAACGGTCTCAAGACCATTTGGAACTCATCCAAACGGTCTCAAGACCGAGAGGACAATCACCCAAGACCGTTTGAAGGTCTAGGGTTGAGTAATTTGACCAATTGAGGACCCAATTGCAAATAAGTTATTAATTTAATCAAAATTCTGTTTTGTGGTTCAATCATGGTTCAACCCCTATCAAATCACCTTTGACTTTGATGAAATCTTGGGCAAACGGTCTTAAGACCATGTGGGGTCCACTCACATGACCTCAAGACCGTTTGGGCCAAGTTTGGGCCCAATTGGAGCTCAATTGAAGGGTTCAACCTTGTGTTGATGCACACTGTTGAGTGTTGATGGGTGAACATTGATAGACCCTAATTGAATCGATTTCAACCATAATTGGTTAACCATTATGGGTCAATTGAATGACCAAGTGATCAAGCATAATCTTAATTGACTCCATCCATAAGTGGTCAACATAGATTTGACCTTTTGAGGGCTTCAACATCAGTTGACATCATCGATTGCTTTGTTGATTTTGTTGATGGACCAAGCGGCTGAGACCATGTGAGCCTCGCGGTCTCAAGACCGTGAGAGGGCTCGCGGTCTCAAGACCGTGAGGGGGCTCACAGTCTCAAGACCGAGAGGAGGCTCGCGGTCTCAAGACCGCGAAGGGCCTCGCGGTCCTGAGGTCAAAGAAGGGCAAACGGTCTTCATGACCCTCGCGGTCTCAACTCAAAATTGGTCTTCGCGGTCTCAACATTAACTTGAACCAATGGGAGGCTTCGCGGTCTTGAACCCTTGAAGAGGCTCGCGGTCTTGAACCCTTAAAGGGGGCTCGCGGTCTTGGAGCTAGAAGTAGGCTCGCGGTCTTGGGAAGTCAAAATGGGCAAACGGTCAACACTTTCAACCGATCTCAATTCAATTAATGATTAATGATTGAAATTAATCAATGTGATTCAAGGTTGACCACATTCAATCATTTGATGATGTAAATGGTTCAATGTTGCTCAAATCAAACCCTAATGACAACCTAGGATATTAAGGGGTTATTTGACTAAGGTTTTTGACCATGATGATGATCAATGGGGTGAATTACCAAAATACCCCTGAAGGGTCAATTGAGTTATACCTTGCTCAATTCAAACCCTAATTATATGAGAATGATGATTTTAGTCATAATGACTCTATCCAACCTGGTCTAGTCTAATGTTACCATCAACCATTAGTATGATGAAAGAGAGAGTACTCTAGAGAGAAAAAGTACCCTAGAGAGAGAAAGTAACTCTAATCACATAATGGTGATGCTTTTGGCTATGTTAGCCTATGATGACTCAATCCAACCTGTTTTGGAGTGATGTTGACATCACCTAGCATTATGATGAGAGAGAAAGTACTTCTAGAGAGAGAAGGTACTTCTAGAGAGAGAAAGTACCCTTTTAAGTAGAAACTCAAGTAAAGCATCTCCAATGCACATAAGTGAGCATAATTAGGGTATGGTCCACCTGGGTGAGGTCATAGTAAACCCTAATTCAAGGGTAATGACATGTAATGTGAATAGTAAACCCTAATTCAAGGGTAATGACATGTAATGTGAATAGTAAACCCTAATTCAAGGGAAATGGCATGCTTTTGAGCATTAAACTCTATTTGATTTGAATTAAAGATTTAACTCTTATGACAAGAGTAGGAAGTACATTCCTTATTGTTGTATTACCTTTATCAGATGTATTAACCATGCAGGTTCTGATATGAAGGTAATCATATCCGGGTATGGATGTTGATGTTATATTCATTAAGGGCATGTTGTTAGCCTTATGAATAAGTAAAGTAATCTGATGCCTTGCCAGTGGCATTCTATGCTGATAATGGGCTATGAGAGCCATGAATACCATCAAGGTCATGCCTTAGAGATGACTTGTGATGAGGATAATGAGAAATGATGATTGATATGAGTTAGGCCTGTTACATTTAGTATTCTTCTTTTATAGCTGTTATGCTATTGTTATTGTTTGCAGAACAATGTATGCTGTTAAAGAATACTGAATGTACCTAACTAATCAAGTATAATGTAGAGCCCTGATCATAGATCCATCATTGTCAGAAATTAAGTGATGGTGAAATAGGTTTTCCTCAGGGAACTCCTGGAGCACATACTTTTGAGTATGTGGGGTACATGGATGTGTAGAACCTTACATCCTAGTGTAGGAAAGTGATGTAGATGTGGAATCCATCCATCCTTCACTATAGTTCCATACCGTATCAGTGGTAGGTAAACATGAAACCTCCTGATGACGAAGAAAGCACAGATATCCGTATCAGTGGTAGGTAAATATGAAACCTCCTGATGACGAAGAGAGTACAGAACGCCACTGTGACTCTAGAATAGCGAAGGACCAGTTTACCCTGGTGAGCTATAGTAGTAGAGACACGAGATGTCCTACAAGTAATCCTCTTACCGACTGAGGAAGGTGAAGGTCATGAGAATCCGGCTCTCTTAATGACCTATGTATGATACTGATGCGGCTTCTCAGCGATCAGTTGGAGTATGAGTGGTAAGCCTCATCTCCACAGGGCATAATGTTGTTTGTAAAACATAATCAACCATATAGTATAACTTGTTAGAGATAACTCCAAGTTCGTTGATTGATGTTACATTGCAATAGTGTTTATATTCTCCATATCTCCTAAATGGTTGAGATCTTGTTATACCTGCAACTGTTACAGAATGCTTTGAAGGCTTTACTGTTTAAAATATTCTTTGATGTTATAATAAAGCTTCTGGCGAAGAGTTATAACTCTCGCTGGGACAATTATGTATAATTGTCTCACCCCGTAGGCTTCAACTTTTTAGGTGGACGTCGGAGACGAAGGAACCAGCCTACAGGTGATCAGTCTCAGCAGCAGCATCAGGGTCAGCAGTAATCTCAGGTGGAGATTGTCCTGCCCTATGGTGTAGTTAGAGTCAGTCCTATGTGTCCTCTGTACTCTCAGGTCTTGGAGTCTTTTTGTATAAGTGATCTTGAGATTTTGTATCCTGATGTATATAATTACTCAAGAAGTAATTATCCTGAGATGTAAACAGTTTACCTCACTTTATGAAAGAGGCTTCTATGGATTCAAGTTCTTGTCATGAAAAGTTTTAATTTCCCGTGATTTTTGTCTTCCGCTGATTACCGATTCGCTTCCGCTAAGTTTTAATCGTGTTTATGTTATGGTTTGGAGATCAGAGCCCACAGTCTTACTTAGTGAAACAATCATCTCACATGCAAGACAACTATTTCATATGATGCAAGCCGTGAAACTTCCATAATTGTTGTGAAAATTCAAGATGTTCCGGTCCTTTCCACTCCCGCTTTAGTCCCACATTGGTTGGGGACTAGGAACCTTGACCCTAACCCCTCCTATATATAAAGTTGTATTGGGGGCTTCACATAGTACAACATTGACAACTGAGAATTAGTTCCTTTGACTACTGTTTTCCTCTCTAGTTGTGGTAACCAAGAGAGCCTGGGCTAGTCCTACCTGAAAAGGAGGGATAGATGACATGATTTTACCATGCGTATAACACAAGTGCACACATCAGAGTAATATAGGCCTTTGTGAGGCCTGAGTCAAACACATGGACACTGAATTGTTGGCAGACTACTTACTAACTACTCACGATCAGCTAGACTAATTAAAAGGTTTAATAGTTGATTGAAAACTAAAAGAAAAATAAAAGAAAACAACACAATCGATTAAATGTTTGGTTTAATCAATTTAAATGGGAATATTTAGGATTGCGGTTTCACCACGGGTTCTCGTTGTATTTATTTCTACATAGTTAATCAAATTTGTCTCTCATTCCAGGTAGTGGCTTGTAGTCAGAATTGTTCACTGTTGGAATACAATTCACTACCTAAATCTAGGTCGGTTCCACTGTTGTAGTAACCTATACCCTAAACTAGGTGCATGAAGACCAAACTCTGGGTTTCCACCATTAACCGTACATCACCTTGTTCAAGGGATTTATTAATTAATGTGAATTTTGTATCTTTTCAATCATTAATTCTTCTTTCAAAGTAATGAAAGGCATTAGATTATCATTAGGGTGATCAAGCATAATGATATAATAGAGAAAACAAAATCATACCATAGATTTAAGAGACAAAATATGGCTTACAATGATAAAAATGTCATATAATGATTACCCAGGCTACTCCCGGTCCTAAAGACAAAGGGGATTAGCCTCGCATGTTCATCTCAACAAAAGACATGATGAGAGAAAGGGAAAACATGGAGAAACATGAATGAAAGTGATGTAAACCCCTGAACGGAGGAGATCCAGGCATTCCTTGATGTAGAGTGCGCGATCTACAACCTTCCGATGGTGGAAAACGTCTTCTGCGGATTTCGGAACGATCAGGGCATGATTCTGGGCTCCGTTCTTCTCTCCACCTCTCCTCAAGAGTTGTGTAGCGGCTAATGACGTGATCCCCTACTTAGGGTCGCAAAAATTAGGTATATGGGCCACTTTTGGTCGTTAAAAGATCACCACCATCCGATTAAGATCAATCTGAAACAAAACCTATTCTGACGGCGTCGATACCATCGACACGGGTCGATGGTATTGACTCGTCATAATATCAGCAAGCTTTCTTTTTTCTCTGACGTTCCGCCTGATGAAGACTCGATACCATCGATGCGGGTCGATGGTATCGACACCTTCAAGCGCCGATTTTATCACCAATCTGACGCTGAAGCTAGGCAATGTCGATAATATCGACTTTGTGTCGATAGTATTGACTGATTGATTGATGGATCGCTATAGGTATTTCGCTACTATCGACTATGCTTGGCTCCTTGCAGCTGTCCACCTGTGACTGTGTCGATACTATCGACAGATGTCAATGGTATCGACAACTATATATATCCATTCTTCCTGAAATTTCAAGATAAATCCGAATCAGCTATGCTAAAATGCATCAATATGATCAAAAATATAAAATATGAGAGATTTGATTCAAAATGAGATTATAGACTAAAGAGAATGAATCATGTGATACTAACCACAAAAGTGACTAATAAACACATAAAACACATGTAAAACTAGTCTATATGAGCGACTCAAAATCCTCACATCAAACTCCCCTAAGCTTAAACATTGCTCGTCCTCAAGCAACAAAACTATAGAATACAATTGCGAGGGTCAACTAAAGAACATATTCTCACAACAGACCTTGCCATATGATCTCCGCCAGACATTCACATACCGGCCCTCACTAACCATAGAATGATAATTACCCTCTAGGCGACAATGATCATCCATAAGAGATATTCACCCCAAGATTGATGAACACTATCAAATAAGGCAGTTAATATAATAAAATCCTCTGGTTCAGGCTTGGTGCATCTTTGTGATCTCCTATCTACGTTTCTCATTCCCTAACTACCATCTAAATGGAAGCAGATCTCCTGATATTAATGAATGAGGAGATAATCATAGGTGGCCTACCGATTAGAGCAGCGGGTGGATGGAATAGGTGGCTGTGGAAGAAATGGAAGCACATAACAGTCAATCATGCAACACAAAAATTAATACCCTATCATGATGCAAAATGCAAGTGAAGATGTTCTAATGCTACAATTTAGGTGGAATGATGCATGCACTATCATTCTATCCCAACGAGAGACAAAATATCTACAAAACTACACATGTGCTTGTTCTTCTTATTCAACATCTAAACAAATTCCTTTCTCCCTCTGATCTTCATATTTTCTCAAGCCCTTATCTTGCTTACTAGAACAAGATGAAATTTTCAATAGCTTTTTCTTGGGCTTATTCACATATCTATTATTATTATTTTTTTAAACTTTTTAGAGAGTATGAAATCAGTCCTTTATTTGCAGAAGAAGCAAGACACATCATTGTTCAAGATGATTAAAAACATGCAAAATGCAACTAAAATGACATTGACATGCACTCAAAAAATTTTGAATGCAGGATTATAATGCAACATTTTTTTTCAATGCAACAAATGTACACACTAATCTACAATGCAATCCTATCTACATGTCATGCATTCAAGAGATGACAAACTGTATAGTGCTCCCAATTCTTATGGTGGAGTGTAGATGAGATGAAGTGGAATGATCACAAGATTAATTGACAGAACCATCAAAAGAAATTATATGTCCCTCCTTACTGACATGTGTAAAATCAAGAAGTTTCTCTCTCTTATTTCAGATTAAAGTCTCATTACCATTTGTTCAGTTTAGGCTCAACATCACATTCTGTCCACTTTTCTTGAATCATAGGTATGTACAGTTGTGGTCTTATGTTTTAAAGTTGACAAACCCAATTATTTTCATAAGTCATATGCTCAAGTTTAAAAAAAGCAAGCTTGCAAATTCATTAAAAATTTTCAAATTGACCCATGACTCCCATGTGACAAACAAAGAGATGACACATTAAATTAGACATCCACAGATACACTAGATAGAATGTGGATCCTAAAAACTTAAGAAAATTGCTAGAATAAAAGAAAAGGCAATAAATGATAAAAAAAACTAAAAATAAAAGATAGAAAAAGATAGAAGCTATTCCATCTCCCCCCAAGCTTGAATTCAACTATGGCCACATAGTAAAAAACAATCTTAATAGGTGGAACAGTGATACCATTCATTGTTCAGGTGGTGGGTACTGCAGGGCGGTAGAATCCCATGATGGATACTGCCCCTGGAAACTTAGATCATACAGGGGCATGGGCGGAGGTTGCAGATATCCCCCGAAGTAATTCTGGCGCCAGTAATGTTCGTAGAATGGTTGTTGCTGCATCTCCATGCTATGCAACATGTCATGAATATTTTCCTATATACCGGCGAAAGAGGCGGTGTGCTGCTGCTGGGTCTGCTAGATCTCTTGCATTATGGAGTACATTCCCTACATGGAGTAGACATCCTCTCCTTGTTCAGAGGGATGAGGCGGCGGAGGCTGCGAAGATGATGATGCACCCGGGTGGAAGTGTGTACGCATCCGCGGTGCCACTTGTGCACGAAGAGGAGTGAAAGCCTCCTCATGCTTGTCGCCTTCATAATTGTCATTGTCGTCGCTGACTTCTTCTTCGTCAGAGTCATCGATGGCAATTATGGGCCACCAAAAATGCTGAGCTCCCTAGATGTGGAAGATGGGATCTGGAAGCGTGCACTCCTGGTTGACATGGCAATGTGCATAGGCCACGCCATCACGAAGTGTAAGAAGATTGGAGTGGTGTAGGTGATGCAGATTGACTTTATTCCTATTGGACAACAGAGTGAGTTGGGAAAAGTCCAACCCAAGATATAGAGAGAGTGGCATGATAAGCCCCCCAAAGTGGATAGGAGCTCGTCTAGTACTCCTCCGCACGGCCAGCACACACGTCAAGAAAAATGTGCCCCAGTTAAGCTCTTCTTTGTTTAACAGCTTATACAGAAAGAACAAGTCTGTCTTCCTGAAACTTACTGAGCAAAAGATCGCCTCAAGAAAAAAGAGTAGTGCACAACATGTGATGCAGAATTCGCACAAATGGATGCTCGAAATCGACGATGGCTACGTTATGATAACTGACGGACTTGCCTGGAGGCGCGGTCACCAGCTGGGCGAAGATCTCATCATAATCTGTCCGGTTGTCCGGCCTCCTGTGCCGATTTGGGGAATGATACCAGTTGTAGATTGAATTGAACTGTTGGAGGGTGAGGGTGTAGTAGTTGTTGTAGAGTCGGAAAGAAACATGGCCCTTGATCCATTCACGATCAGTGGCGATGAGGTCGTTAGGAAGGACGCATATGTCAAGCGATGCCATAAACTCTGCCACCAGTTCTTTGTACGTCAGCCACTCGCCGAAAAAGGGATGGCCTTCAACATGGTACTGGACCTCGTCAGACCACCTGCCTGTATGCTTTGCTTGCCCCTGAAGGACATAGGCGAGGTTGGCCTCGAACCCACGGTCACGGATCATGGCCCGATCAACATATTAGGTTGGCTCAATTTTCCGCTTGAGGAGCTCCTCGTATGTTTTCCTTAAGTCTGTCAAGGGATGAATGACCCTCGAGCGAGGAATGGAGCCGGGTGGTGGAGGAACAAATGTCTCAATCTCCATAGGGACCACCTGTGAGGAATAAGCTCCTTCCTTCTGCACCATCGTCACAGAGAGAAAGGGGAATAAGAAATAGAGCTTGATGAAGGTCGAAGAAGACGATCTCCGCTCGGTGCAAAGCTCGGTGAAGATATCCTGATTCTTGGATGCTCAATGAAAGCCTCCGGTCTCTGAGCAATTCTCCAAGCACAAGTGGAAAGAAGAAGCTCTGAAGGTGTGAAGAGAATTGAGAAACAACCCTTCCTTTAATAACTGATTGTATCACTACTGCTGCACCGTCGATACCATCGACGGGGGTATCGATGATATCGACACCTGGAGGCGCGATCCGCTCTTCGCGACTATCGATAGTTGTCGATTGCTAGATCTGGGGTCCCGGATCAGTGACATGTCGATACTATCAACATGGGTCGATGGTATCGACCCATATCACGGATCGACTTTTGACAATGGCGGGATCCGTTGATTTCTTCTCACAGATCGGTGATGTGTCGCGTCGATATTATCGACTTGTGTGTCAATGGTATCGACTCTGTGTGGTTCGAGTACCCTCGCGAGGCCCAGATGTCGCTTCCTTACTGTTTTTGTGTCGATACATCGATAGGGTTGTCGATGGTATCGAGATCACTAAGACGAATTCTTTTGTAAATCTTCAGGGATCTCATGAGTATCGACTTCGTAGTCGATACTATTGACCGAGAGCTGTCTTTTTCTTCGAAGTCGCTAATGGTAGGTCGATACCATCGACGAGGCCTTCGATGGTATTGACTCAGAAAAATTTCTATAGTCACTTCCCTGTACCACCATCGCTACCATCGACCCTGTAGTCGATGGTATCGACTCTGTCTTAGTACTGCACACTGAACAAACCATTAAGGTATCATTTTTACACTAAAAATGAAATTAAACAAAACTAACTTGCAAATGTAGAAGAAAATGAAGAAACAAAAATTAATACTACCGATGGTTGGGTTTCCTCTCAACAAGCGCCCTTGTTTATTGTCTTAGGCTAGACTTAATCAAGCTCATCATTCATCCTTAAGTGCCACGAGTTTCACCTCATGCACTTTTCTCGTGCAGTCCTTGCCAAAGTAAAGCTTCAACCTTTGACCATTAACTAGAAATGTCATCTCTCCATCGCGCACCAAGATGGCACCATGTCGGCGTACCTCCTACACAATAAAAGGTCCACTCTACCGGGATTTGAATTTCCCGGGATGCAGCTTCAACCTTGAGTTAAACAATAACACACGATCTCCCTTTTTGAAAACACACAGTTGAATGTGCCGATCGTGAATTTGTTTTGTTCTCTCTTTGTAAATCCTCGAATTCTCATAAGCGTTCATCCACAACTCATCTAGCTCATTGAGCTCTAGCATTCACTTCTTCTCTGCCTGATCATAAGTCAAATTAAGCTTCCTTAGTGCCCAGTGCGCCTTGTGTTCCAGCTCTACCGGTAAATGGCAGGCCCACCCATAAACCAACCTAAAAGGTGTAGTGCCTATAGGTGTCTTAAATGCGGTCCTATACGCCCATGTTGCATCTAGTAGTAGTGTACTCCAATTCTTTCTTGTCGAAGCCACTGTGCGCTCCAAAATTTTCTTAATTTCTCTATTTGACACTTCGACTTGCCCTTGTGTCTGCAGGCGGTACGGGGTACCAACATTGTGCTTCACCCCATACTTTCTCAACAATGCAACAAACTTTTGATTCTTGAAGTGGGTGCCTCCATCGCTAATAATCATCCTTGGCACACCAAATCTGCAGAAAATGTGATCTTTTACAAACTTGCACACTACAACAACGTCGTTAGTCCTTGTGGGTATTGCCTCTACCTACTTCGATACATAATCAACAACAAGTAAAATGTATAAATTAGAATTTGAGGACACAAAGGGTCCCATAAAATCGATGCCCCACAGATCAAATACCTCAACTTCTTGAAACACGTTGAGGAGAATCTCTTGCCGCTTGGAAATATTACCTGCTCTTTGACAAGAATCACATCTTCTCACATAGTCGTAGGCATCCCGGAAGAGTGTAGGCCATTAAAGACCACTCTCTAGCACCTTGGCCTCCGTTCTTGAACTCGCATGATGACCACCGGTTGGCAGTGTATGACAGTGACTAAGTACACTATCATATTCTATCTCCAGTACACACATGCGCAAAATGTCATCCCTGCATTGCTTCAACAAGATGGGATCGTCCCAGAAATAATATCTCAAAGAATGGAAAATTTTCTTTTTCTCTTGATAAGTCAAATCATCTGGGATTATTTTACATGCAAGATAATTAACAATATATGAAAACCATGGATCCTTGGATTTTAAAGAAAGGATTTTCTCATCAGGAATTGTCTCGGCAATGGGTATATTAATATCCTTCTCATCTACCCGCTCTAACCTAGACAAGTGGTCCGCGACCACATTCTCAATTCCTTCCTTATCCTTGATTTCAATGTCAAATTCTTGTAATAATAAGATCCACCTAATCAATCTAGGTTTGCCATCTTTCTTTTCCATCAAGTATTTTATGGCGGCATGGTCTGTCCACACCACAACTTTTGACTCTACTAGATATTGCTGAAATTTTTCGAATGCAAAAAAACACGGTGAGAAGTTCCTTTTCAGTTGTGGTGTAGTTAAGTTGTGCCTCATTTAAGGTCTTTGATGCACAGAAAATCACCGCGGGTTTGTTCTCAAAACGCTGCCCAAGAACAACCCCTACTGTAAAATCCGAAGCATCGCACATGAGCTCGAATGGCTTAGTCCAATCCAACATTTGAACAACCAGTGCAGAAATTATCTTTTCCTTAAGTACATTAAAAGCCTGCAAGCATTTTTCATTGAAATCAAACATCACGTCTTTTTCAAGCAATTCAGACAATGGTTTAGCAATTTTCGAGAAATCTTTGATAAAGCGGCGATAAAATCCTGCATGACCAAGAAAACTTCTTACCCCTTTAACTGAATTAGGTGGGGGTAATTTCGAAATAACCTCAATCTTGACTGGATCCACCTCCAACCCCTTGCTAGACACCTTGTGTCCCAGCACAATTCCTTCACTAACCATCATGTGACACTTTTCCCAGTTGAGAACTAAATGTGTGTCCTCACATCTTTGTAAGACTTTATCCAAATTGTAAATGCACTCATCAAACGACACACCATAGATGGAAAAATCGTCCATGAAAACCTCTAAACAGCGCTCAACCATATCAAAAAAATAGCGAGCATGCAACGCTGAAAGGTTGCTGGTGCGTTGCACAAGCCAAAAGGCATACATCGATATGCGAATGTTCCATAAGGACAAGTGAAGGTAGACTTCTCTTGGTCCTTAGGATCAATGGAGATCTGATTGTAGTCGGAGTAGCCATCTAAAAAAACAAAAATGAGATCGACCAGCTAGTCACTCTAAAATTTGATCGATGAACGGAAGAGGAAAATGATCTTTTAACGTAGCGGAGTTCAATCAACGGTAGTCAATGCACACACGCCACCCGGTTACCAATCGGGTCATGACCGGTTCGTTTAACAGGTAATGCATGACGGTGATTCCCCCCTTTTTAGGGACTACTTGTGTGGGACTTACCCACGTCAAATCTAAAATAGCATAAATGGTGCCTGCAGAAAGGAGTTTGATCACCTCCTTCTTGACGACCTTCATTATGCTCGGGTTGAGTCGATGTTGTGGCTGAATTATAGGTTTGGCTCCTTCCTCGAGCCAGATCTTATGCTGGAAAAGTGTAGGGGAAATCCCCTTAATATCTACAACTGACCACCCAAATGTGCCAAGGTGGTTCTTTAGCATGATGATCAACTTCTCTTCTTCATCGGCACTCAGATATGCCGAAATGATCACCAGTAGTCTTTCACCATCATCTAAGAATGTGTACTTCAAATGAGGAGGCAGTGGCTTCAATTCTAACTCTGGTGGACTGATCAATGATGATTGAAGCGGTGGTGGGAGGGGCCCAAGATCTTCATAATGCTTGGAATAATAGCACGGAAGCACTTGAAGCATCTTGACACATTCTTGTAATGAATTGATTCTCATCCAGTCATGCATTATGTTAACAAGGCAAGCTTCAAGGGGTAGTTCTGGATATGCATCAAGGACATAACTTGCTATTGTATCATCTTTAGTAGAAAGAGGAATTTCCTCCTCTTCATCATTTGGAAAACCCACAGCTCTGCAAAGAGAAACAACTTTGGTTTGTTCCATAATATCTACAACCAGTGTCCCCTTATCTACCTTGGTCATTACATGAGCCATATCTAGAAATGGCTTCCCTAGACAAAGAGAAATGTTCTGATCAAAATGTTTCACCATGCGACACTACTCCTTTGCCTTGGATTGTGTTGTACTCGGTGGCATAACCATTTCAAATCTGTCATCCACTATTCCCAATGTCAGACGTCCTCTTCCCATTTCGAGTATCATATTTGCAGTAGCTTGGAAGGGTCTTCCAAGGAGTAGCTCATTCCCTTGGTCATCTTGCATTTCCATTACCACAAAATCTGCTGAAAATACAAACCTATCAACTTTAACCAGTACATCCTCACAAACACCATACGGCTTTAGCACAGAATTATTCACTAATTGAATCGTCATGTTGTTGTGTCTCGATTCTTTAAGTCCCAACTTCTTGAAATTAGAAAGAGGCATCAAATTAATACTTGCCCCGGAGTCACACAATGCTTCGTTGAATTTTACCTTGCCAATGTAGCATGAAATGTTGAAGCAGCCCGGATCTTGTCTTTTTGGTGGCAATGTACCCAAAATGAAGGCACTCACTTTCTCTTTAAGAACCACCACCTCAGTATCAGGAATCTTCCTCTTCTTTGTAATTATATCTTTCAGAAACTTGCCATAAGAGGGTATCTTCTCTATTTCCTCTAACAGCGGAATGTTGACAGAAAGTTTCCTTAAACTATCTAGGAACTTTTTGAACTGAGCGTCCACTTTCTTAGCCTTCAAGCTATTTGGATATGGGACTAGGACAGTCTGTTCCCTCTGATGTGGCGGCACATAGGGTGTCCTCTTTTGGGTCTCTTCCTCATCAATGGGTTCTGGTGTGGCATCCTGTACTGTATCCTCTATCGGCTCTATGATTGTAACCTCCTCTGTGGCCTCACCTATGGTTTCTGGCTGGGGTGTGCTTGGTTCATTGGCCTTAGAGTTTAAAATCTTCTTTCCACTCTGCAACAGAATTGCCTTGGCTTGTTGATTCCCTCCTGGAATGTTGGTATTTCCCGGAAAACCTTATTGTGTTGGCTTTTTCAAGCTTGAAATCTCTGTCACCATATACGCTAAAGATGTCTCGAGTGACCTCATCTGAGCTCCATGACTTTGTAAAGTTTGCCCAAATTGATTCATAAATTCTCCTTGTTGCTTAATCTGTTGGCCAAACGTGCTCATGAGTTCTTGGTTTTGCTTGATTACTTGATTGAGCAACTCATTGGTCTTTTCCTCTATCGACGGTTGTGGTTTGGCATCGGGGTCCTATAGGAAATTTTTTGGGTCCTTCCATGAATTTTTTTTATCTTTCCTCCAAGAATAATCATTGTTTCTGTACCCCTATTACTGGCGCATAAATTTCACTTGTGCCTCATCATCAGATTCTCCGTCTTCCTTTGCTACAAATTTCTTGGCTAATAAGTCCATCTTCTCATTCAGATCCTTGATGGCCTTTGACTCACCAGCGACTCGAGCCTACTCTGGTGTCTCTCTGTCGCCCCAGGATTGCTTTCTAGCCATATTCTTCAGGATTTCCCAACACCTAGTGCCAGTGTTGTTCAAGAAGAAACCAGAACCTACGGAGTCTAGATTGCTCCTATCATGCTCATTTAAAGCAAAGTAGAAGATCTTCACTTATTTTTCTTTATCTAGCCCGTGATGTGGACACTTCCGCAGCATTATCTGGAAGCGCTCCCACGTCTCAGAATATGTCTCGCCAGCCCTTTGACAGAAATTGTGGATCTTTCGTACTAGGTCATTGGTTTTCTTCAGTGGAAAGAATCTCTCAAAGAAAACCTCTATCATTTGATCCCAAGTCTCCACTGTCTCATCATCAAGGTTATGCAGCCATTCACGTGCATTACCTGCAAGAGAGCTGGGAAACAGATTCAGATACAGTGTCTCCTGTGGCAACCTATCTATCTTGATCATATCGCAATTCTCCATGAAAGTGCTGATGTGTGCAACTGGTCTTCATTCTTCAGCCCGTGAAATGCTTGAGACTTGACCAAGTTTATTAGTGTCGGATCAATCCTATAGGTTGGAATGTTAACTGCCTATTTTTTATCGGCCCCTTTGATGCTGATGAGGAAGAAGCCTTTATCTTCTCCCATATTGTTTGTTCCTCATCCATGGCTTCTGGTTCAGAGTCCGAATCTATATCCTCAGGTTGATCTTGAATGTTGTTCTCCTTGTCGTCTGATCCCAACAGTGGAACCTCCGGTGATGGCAGCATGTAGTCTGTGCTATGCGTCTTCACCATGCACTGGTACCTGCAAGGTAATAAATTTGATTCAGTACAGAGCTAGACAATTGCTAAATATGAAAGATAAATGATGAATTTCAAAAATGATAATAATAAAACAAAATGTGGCCTAGAGTGGCCGCTTACAGCACTCATAGTGCTGACAGTTGTCGTGTCCTCGGCAACGGCGCCAAAAACTTGACACGATTTTACCGTGCGTATAACGCAAGTGCACGCGTTAGAGTAATATAGGCCTTTGTGAGGCCCGAGTTGAATATAGGGACACTGAGTTGTCGGTAGACTAGTTACTAACTAATCGCGATCATCTAGACCAATTAAAAGGTTTGAGAGTTGATTGAAAAATAAAAGAAAAATAAAAGAAAACAACGCAATCGATTAAATGTTTGATTTAATCAATTTAAACGGGAATCTTTAGGATTACGGTTTCACCGCGCGTTCTCATTGTATTTATTTCTACATAGTTAATCAAATGTGTCTCTCATTCTGGGTAGTGGCATGTAGTCAGAATTGTTCACTATCGTGATACAATTCACTACCTAAATCTAGGTCGGTTCCACTGTCGTAGTAACCTATACCCTAAACTAGGTGCATGAAGACCAAACTCTGGGTTTCCACCATTAACCGTACATCACATTGTTCAAGGGATTTATTAATTAATGTGAATTTCGTCTCTTTTCAACCATTAATTCTTCTGTCAAAGTAATTAAAGGCATTATATTATCATTAGGGTGATCAAGCATAATGATATAATGGAGAAAATGAAATCATACCATGGATTTAAGATACAAAATATGAATTACTATGATAAAAATGTCATACAACGATTACCCGGGCTACTCCCGGTCTATAGACAAAGGGGATTAGCCCTGCATGTTCATCTCAACGAAAGACATGATGAGAGAAAGGGAAAACATGGAGAAACATGAATGAAAGTGATCTAAACCCCTGAACGGAGGAGATCTGGGCGTTCCTTGACGTAAAGTGCACGATCTACAGCCTTCCGGTGGTGGAAAACGTCTTCTGCGGCTCTTGGAACTATCGAGGTGTGATTCTGGGCTCCGTTCTTCTCTCCACCTCTCCTCGGGACTTATGCAACAACTAATGACGTGATCCCCTGCTTAGGGTCTCCGAAATTAGGTATATGGACCACTTTTGGTCGCTAAAAGATCACCACCGTCCGATTAAGATCGATCTGAAACAAAACCTATTCTAACGGCGTTGATACCATCGATACATGTCGATGGTATCGACCTGTCGTAATATCGACAACTGACGTTCTGCTTGATGAAGACTCGATACCATCGATGCGGGTCGATGGTATCGACACATTTAGGCGTCATTTTTATCACCAATCTGACGCTGAAGCTGGGAAATGTCGATAGTATTGACTGATTGATTGCTGGCTCACTATAGGTATCTCGCTACCATCAACTTCCCAGTCGATGGTATCGACTCTGATTGGCTCCTTGCAGCTGTCTCCCTGTGACTGTGTCAATACTATTGACAGATGTCGATGGTATCGACAACTATATATATCTGTTCTTCCTGAAATTTCAAGATAAAGCCAAATCAACTATGCTAAAACACATTAATATGATCAAAAAGATAAAATATGAGAAATTTGATACAAAATGAGATTATAGACTAAAGCAAATGAATCATGCGATACTAACCACAAAAGTGACTAATAAACACATAAAACACATGTAAAACCTGTCTATATGAGCGACTCAAAATCCTCGCATCAATAGCCCACAGGAGAGAACAATTGAGAAGTTGTTGTTGTGGGAGAGTAGGTTGGTGACTAGTACACCAACGGGGAGGACAACTCCTTCCTGTCCATTCTTAGTGAACGATTGGAGTTCTAGTTGATCTATGTGGACTACTCTAGAGGTAGGAGTCCTTTGGCTACTGCTCGTAGAGTAAATTCAACCTGTAGTCTGTGGTGAGACCACAGGAGCCACTATAGAGGTTGCGCAGACGTTGTTCATGGTGAAGACCAGGAGTTTCACAACCATTGTGTAAGAGAAACATGTTAGAAGTTACAAAGAAGTGCGTTTTGTTGCTAGACTTGCTCCAGTTGCAGGTATAGCTCACTAAAACCATCCTTCCTATTTCATAGTAGTTGACACAATCTTGTTGTATTGGGGAATACATATAGATAATTTTTTGTTTCCACTTCTATAATCTATGCTCATTTCCCAATAGTGGTTTCAGAGACACAAGAATTTACTATGTTTTAGGATAATCCATATGATCATATTTTTGTTTTATCATTTATTTATTGCATGCGATGCAAATATTTAAACTTCTCTCATATGAGTATCCAGTCTAAGACCACATAATCCCAAACTAATATATGTATATATAAGATATGATATTTTTGCAATTTACACACGTCGCCCTAATAGCAGTTTTGATGGTGGATGTATAGTGTGGTTATGGCCAATACCCTTTATCTGTGTGTGGTTGGATGGTTTAGTTCCTTTTATCTTGGTCTATGTACCAAGCGTTTACCTCTTTCATCCGAATGTACAGTTAATGCTTTCTTATATTTTCTCCCCTCGAATATAACTCAAGGTTTCTCTTATTCAATGTAATAAAGTAGCAATAGGATAGTTTCTTTTCATGCAATGACATTGAAGATGTTCATCACTAGTCGAGACGACCAGTTCATGAGATGAGCCAACCATCAAAGGATCATGGAGGACAAAGGACGATGGAACCAGAAAACCACCTAGAGGCCCAATCGACCATTCGGAAGGAGTCTAAACATTGGTTGGAAAGGAGGACCAACCAATCTGCCAAGATGCAAGATGACCGGTTCAAAGGATGAACCGATCTACCCGGATTGGCAAACACATATCTACATCAACTACAAGTTCATACATGTGATGTGATGGTTGATATAGGTGGTAGTAATTTGTTGTGGCTCCAAGGAAAGTATACACGACCATAACCATCACTTTCTGTTTTATATTGCATGTTTACGTTGGGGGATGTAGCATGTATATGATACATACTATATATGTGGTGATTGGATACAATATATGTATATATGATATATATATTATATAAATAAATAAATATATATATATATAAACCCATCAATCAAACATATTAAGTCTAATATGATTTCCAATAGCAATACACAAGAAAAACTTGATCGTCCAAGCATAGATTTACACAAAGCACGGTCCACTGTCTATTTCATGGAAGTGTGATGGTAGGTATGTAGATTTGCACAAAGCATGGTGCCTATCTATTGTATTGGCTATTGGGTCAGGCTTAACTGGTGACCTGGAGAGCCTAGGCCCAGAGACATGCAGATGATCATGGCAAGGTGTTCCACATATCATCTATTTAAGAGTTGCAAATGATGTAATTGGCAAGTTGGCCCACCTAAATAGTCAGATTGTGGGCGATCGACAAAAGCAAACTCATGACTTGATGAAATATGGATCTTGGCTCATTAGAAAATTGTTCGTTGCAATTTTCCAAATTCATACTTGAGGGTTATCAATTTGAAAAAATAATGAGAATGATAATTAATTTAAGACTTAATTGTTATCACTCAAATTTTAATCAAATCAGATAACAAATTTTGAGTTTGACAAAATTGCAAATTGTTTTGTAGAATCAAACAACCACATTGAACAATCACTTGTCTCTACGATCAGTCCTTGAGAAGGACAAACTAATTTAGAACAACTTCTATGACTGGCTCAGGACATTGAGAATTGTTCTCACATAGGAGCACAAGCTCTATGTCCTAGAAATGCCAAAACTAGAGGAACCTGCTCAAAACGCTCCAAGGGATGATAAGGATGCTTACAAGAAGCATATTGAGGATTTCATGGATGTCAAATGTCTAATGCTATGTTCCATGAACTATGAGTTGCAAAGGCAACATGAGAACATGGGGGTGATTGAGATGGTCAAACATCTCAAGAACATGTACCAATATCAAGAAAGACAAGAGAGATATGATGTCTCCAAGGCTCTGTTCAAGTGTACCATGATAGAAGGAGATCCAGTAGGTCCTCATGTACTCTAGCTTATTGAGTATGTGGATAACCTAGCTAGAATAGGATTCCCCTTGGGTCAAGAGTTGGCCACTGACGTGATTCTACAGTCCCTGTTAGAGTCATATAGTCAGTTTGCCATGAACTACAACATGAATGACTTTGATAAACCATTGATGGAGTTGTTGGGAATGTTGAGGATAGTTGAGACAAAAATGAAGAAGGGCAAGCCCAAGTCTGTGATGATGATCAACAAGACAAAGGGGAAGGATAAAGGCAAAGGAAAATCTAAGAAGAGTTCTAAATCTAGCCAAAAGTCTAGGTCTTTAGATCTCAAGGCAAACGGTGGAGTAAAGAAACAAAGAGGTGATTTTCACCACTATCACCATCCTGGACATTGGAAGAGAAATTTCCCACTCTGGTTAGAGGAACTAAAGAAGAAGAAGGATGGAACTGAGGCCTCCACTTCATGTATAAACCACATAAGATAAATTTGATTACTTCTTCATTTTAGCATGTGATACCAAATAGAGATCTGACAAACTGAAGTGCAGGATCTGGCAAGAAGTAAATGCCTTCATGGAAGGATAAGGATGGACAAGGTGGAGTAGGTGTTGAGGAAGCCATAGTCTACATTTAAATTTATCTTAGCCCAATGGGCATGTAATATAGTTATTAGAACTACTATTTCATTATGCGAGAGAAACATTTTATTTATACATCCTGTACAGACAAGGATGATTATCAATAAAGAATTATTAGTGCTTCTAGTTCAAAGGTATGATCTTGCATGCCATTGGCCCTTAAAATCTAGTGATATTTATGCAAAATGATCAAAGAAGAATGTTTACAATGTTTATACCAAAATATTATAATTGATAACTCAAGACTATCATTAGCATTAGTCATATTGTATGAATATGAGAGGTGCATGCCTAGAACACATATTGATGTTGATTTATATTCCCTTGGTTATTGAACCTAAGGAAACATGCAAAGTCTTTCTTACACACAATATGACATGATTTTCTTCACTGGATGTAGTGGGAGGATAAGTCTTCCATTAGACCTCATACATATGATGCATGGCGATCTTTTGGAATGAATGCTATGGATAAATAATTAACACTTCATTTTGATTTACTGGTAATATGATGATATGTACCAAATGAAATGAAAGCATCAATCTCTTAAAAATGTTCAAGGAGATTGTAAAAGAAGTATACCATTGATGAAAGTATTAAGATACTTTGATATGATCAAATGTTGAAATACTTTATATCAATACATTGGGTACCTTCATGAATGAACTGTAATAATGTATCACATGACAATTGGTCTGAACAGGATGATGTGTCAGAATGAATGATTTATACTAGGATGAGCCATGCTATAATTATCAATTAATCTAGTCTTCTTACATCCTCATAAATATATATATATATATGTATCACTAAATAATGTACCATTTGAATGGTTTAAAAGAACATCATATATGATATGATTTGGGAGTGTCCCAATAGGTCTAAAGGATTGAAACCCACCTTGAGAAAGTAGTTTCTTGAGAAGGTTTATCCATAAACCATGATAGTTGAACATTACTAATCCCTTTCCAATAAAAAAATGTTTTGTTAATTGGAGAATTGAATTCCTAAAGAATCAATCAGAGAAAAAGTAGAACTCAAAATGTTTGAGGTCAACAACAAGGGTACAATGAGAACAATGAGAAACACAAGTTGTAGTGGAATCTCAATTTAATCACGTAATACAGAACAAAATATTCTAGTAGAACACATCTGAGATTGGAGGATTGTGAATCCAACAATTTAAATGGGTTGGTCATACATGATGAGCCAACTAGTCAACTATAAGCCTTTTTATGAGCTATATGGAATCCATGTAAGCTAACAAGGTAGGACCTTGATAGAGCCACCTAAAGGGGTAACACATAAAGGGTGCAATAGGGTCTTATGATCAAGACCTACATATATTAACATAAAAAGACAAATTGGTTGAATAAATCAAGTTTAAAATGTTGAACATGATAGAAATTCCTTTACCAATTGTCATGCTTGTTGTTGCAGTTAGAATGGACTATGATATTTTTCATATGAAAATGGAAACTGGATTCTTTAAGGGAATACAATGGAGGATGTGTATGTGACACAACCTAAAAGATTTCATAATTTCATGAATCCATAAACTACAAAGTTCAATCTGGATTGAAACAAGCAACTTAGAAGTGGGATCTTATGACTTGATAAGAGAGCCAAAGAGTTTGACTTGAATCAAGGAAAAAGTTGAAATCTATGTTTGTAAAAGATTTAGTGGGAGCATATATGAATATCCACATATGATGAGGAATAACATCTCAATATTGTGAATGTTGAGAACTGGCATGAAAAACTCCTTTAGCAATGAAGGATAAGGTGAAACATCTTATGAGATAAGGATCAAGACCTATGAGATAGTTCTTGAATGTTTCACAATGGAAGTTTGAGCACATACAATAGAAATATGTTGAAGGAGTTCAACATGAATGCATTCAATGAGAGAGAATTCAGATTAGTCTCTCACAAACCCTATATTCCTACTCTTGTGAAGAATGGAAGTATCATTAATTAGATTCCATGGGCCATCCCAGTAGTGGATCTATCATGTAAGCTATAAACAAGCTTATCTTATATAATCTTGTATGTATTAGACATGACAAGATGATATAAATTCCAATAAGGGTTATTGGAAAGTCATTAAAGATATCCATTCTTACTTGAGAAGTGACTAAGGATAGATTGCTAGTCAATGATGACAACAATAAAAAGGAAGAGTTAGACGTATAGGGTTACATTGATGCAAGCTTCCATAAATGACAAAAGTGATCACAAAATTAAAATATGTTTGATTTAAAAGAATAAGTGATGATTAGTTGGAAAGGTTCCGAACTAATAGCCATTAATGCTAATCTATAATAGAAGCTGAGTATACTTGTGTTGTGAACACAATGTGATACTGTATGGATCTAAAAGGTTCATATGACGAACTTCTAGTTATTCCAACCATTGATGATTCAGTAGAGATATTGTGACAATAACGAAGCTAATTGTTAGGCAAGGAATATGAGATACCATATTACATCAGTTTCATCTCATTGTGAAGAGATAAGAAACATGCAATATACTGACCATAAGCAAAGTGTTGCTGACCCAGTAAATAGACAGCAAAAGCATGTTGGACATGTTTAGATCACTAAGGATAAGATCCGTTGGTGATTGGATCTAAGAGAAAGTGGGAGTCTATTGATAAGGTATGCCCATAGAGCCAATCATATGAAGATTGGCATGGCATAATTACCTAGAAGGATTTGATTAATAATAATACATATATAAAGGCAAGCTTCCAATTCATCAGTTTCACTCATTGATGAGATAATGAGGATACATAGTGAATGTCTAGAAAATTATATTACTCAATGATGTATGTTGTCAAGTTCCTACCCTTGTGATGAGATCATATAGATGTCAAGAGTACAATACATATTCTCATTATGACCATGATCGGTTGTTATGGTGGAAGGTTGATAGACAACAATAACATACAAGATCAGAGTGTGACTTGGTTTATGATTAAATTTCATTAGTCATGATACATAAATATCAAACCAAGCACACATATACATATTAGAGAACAATGTATTAGACAGACCCACCTTGAGAATGAGAATGGCTTTGTGGTCACAGTCATCTCTCATAGTGAAGGTGGTGATTGTGATTCTTAGACTTGAAATCACTACACTCATCACATGTCATTGGGTACACTTTGACATCATCAAACTCATACCTAAAACATGGGTTGTTATAACAGTGATGATTGGGTGACTTTGACACATGGGGATAGACTGTTTGTGATAGATATGGGATTTTTCCCTCCTATTAGAGTATGATATCCATGCCACTTGAATAGAGAGGCTGAGAAACACATGCACATGCACATGTGAATCAATATATGATATTGAGCTCACATTATCTCAGACAGTCTGCTCTTGTTTCAAGAAACATGGATTGAATGCTGAGAGGATGACAAACCATGCTTCAAGTCCATCCTAGAAATCAGAGAAAAGAAATTATACAATCACTGCAACACCTTGCACATATTATAATTTGAAGTTGTTCTCCAGCTTTCCATTTCACTTGCGTAGCACTGATGTGCGACTAGGCACCACTTTTTGGTTGTGATGTCATAAGCTAGTTATGGACATTCACTGCCAATGTGACATGGTACTTATAGGGTCACACACATAGGAACTCATCTAGAAGAGGATTTTGATCTTGGACGATGACTGGATTGATTACTAAAATGTTTAGGTATTCAACTCACACAACTGATTACTTGAATGGCTGACTAGGTCTGGCAAATGACCATCTCACAGTGTGAGATGGTCGTTTGTCCTTGAACCAACCAGTTCAATATGATTGAACCGACCAACTCATCTCAACTCACCAGACGACCATCTGGGTGAGTGAGATGAGTGTGTCGATGGTGTGAGATGGCTTGGTTGGGACGTGATGGAGCATCCACTTGTGTGGAGTTGCGTGCACCACTAAAAATCCTAGAGATAGTAAGTCTCTAAGCTTAACCTTGCATGTGCTATAATAAGATCTCCACCCACGTATGCTAAGGTACACACAAGTCTTATCGTAGTATATTTGAGGGTGAAGTCCACGAGACAACGGTCTTGTTAAGGATTTAACAAGATGGAAAATGTTATAATTCTATTTATCTACTTAAGAGTTGATATTTAGATCAAAGAGTTGGGTTGATGATTAAACTAAAATAGAAAAGTAGATTAAATGGAAAGAAAGTAATGTTAAGGTTGTAAACAATATTTGGAAACCACTAGGATGTGATCAAGTTTCACCACCACTTCACATGGATCATAACATGCAACATAATAACATGGCTTGCAAAAAAAGGGTCTAATCAGTTAGTATCTTTGTAGACTTAGCTTTCTTTTGAATAGCTAACTACGAGAAATGTGGAAGTATTGCAATGCCAACCATCCCCGAATGAATGGTCACTTACTTTGCATCACTTCCTTCACAAAATGTGTTCCTCGATCTGTCAAAGTTGTACTTCCATACGCCAATTGATTCCATTTCATAGTATGAAAGTACAACACTAGAGGTGAGTTTACTCCACTCTTTGAAAAGTGTTCCTAGATACTAAAATAGATATATGGTGACTACATACATCAAGAACCAACATATAACCGATAATCAAATCTAAAAGCACAAACGTAGACAATTCACACTAGTAGATAATAGATAACACAGGTTGGTGATCAAGCAACTAGTATTCATTAAACAATTGATGTTGAACTGAAAAGATAGTGTTTCTCTATTGCAAACTCATGAATTACAATTCATGAAATGAAAACATGGGTAGCGGGGCTACTCCCCACAACCTAGTGTATGGAAATACTCACTCATGGAAAGGACAAAGAAGGAGGTAGGAAGAGAGAAAGAAAACATCATCTCCATGTAGGAAGGAGGAAGGTTGACCCCTTGGAGTAGAGAGAAACTATCTTCACTCTGTGTAGTTGCCTTAGTGATGAATCCTTCACTTCCCACCTTCTTTTTTGATTAGAGAGAAAGTAGCTTGAGGATGGAGTGTGGATCTTAGACTCGTAGCCTTGGGGCAATGGATGAAGGTTGAAATAGCTCTGGAACAATTGGTGCAGCCTTTGGGTGTCTAAGAATCTCATGAATGAGGATCCCTTCGGTCCTATTTATAGGATTCTAGAAGATCTTGAATGATCTTGGGTTATTTGGATCCTCACGATTTGGAGACCATTTGGACTTCATATGGTCTTGGGACCATTTGGGTTCCATACAGTCTTGGGACCATTTGGACTTCATACAGTCTTGTGACCATTTGGACTTTATACGATCTTGGGACAGTTTGGGTTCCATACAGTATTGGGACCGTTTGGACTTCATACAATCTTGGGATCATTTGGGTTCCATACAGTCTTGGGACGGTTTGGGTTCATACACTCTTGGGACCATTTGGCTTCATACGGTCTTGGGACCTTTTAGCTTCATACGGTCTTGGGACAGTTTGGCTTTCATTCCGTCTTGGGACCGGTTAGGCTTCACACGATCTTGGGATCATTTAGCTTCATACGGTCTTGGGACCGGTTGACCTTCATATGGTATTGGGACTGGTTGACCTTCATACGGTCTTAGGACCGTTTGGCCTTCATACGGTCTTAGAACCGTTTGGGCTAGTAACGGTTTGGAGACCGTTTGAGCTCTTCACAGTTTTTTTGTGTTTTTCTATAAGAAGAATGGGGAAAATATCAGTTTATTGGTATATTCATAATAAAGCGGAAAGTTAATTATTCTAACTAATTTATCCTAGAGTTTTATCGAGGCTTCTACTTGCACTAACTCTTTCAGGTATCAGGAGTTGCACGGACCTTAGGTTTCTTCTGTGTCGTGTGACTCGCATTGGGACCACCTTTTCCTTGATCGCATTCAGTGCATGTCTTTGATTCTAAGTAGTTTTATACTTCTTTGATATTCCTACCGGAAGCTAGTATAGGTATGAGGGTTGGCTGAAGGCTACTGTGTAACTCCCCCTTCGAAGGGGTGAGGGTTGTCTAAGCTTTTTAGGATCTCACTACCGGGCGTGACACATCTGCCTTTATAAGGGAAGCTGAATGTATCGACCGGGAAAGACCTTTGTGCGCTTTCATATATTCAGAAACCTTAGGATCTTACTACTAGACGCGAAACATCTACCTTTGTGAGGGAAATTGAATGTACCGGCCGAGCAAGACCTTTATTGGCACCTTATATAGGTCCTTATGCATGGCACAACTCTCATGTTTTTATTCAACACTCAGGCTTTTATTCATGTGCTCACCGACTTAGGAGTTGGGTGTTTTAGGGGTTTTATTTGGGCTACCAAGCCTCTTTTTTTTTTGAAAAGAAGAAAATTGTTCCTTAGAATTTCTCGACATGCATTTGTTTTGGTTTCGTACTTGGTGATTCACTTGCGAGGTTACTTGATTTGGATTTCACCTGGTTCCCTTCCGTCCTTGAGAGTGTTTGCTTGTTTCGGCCACAATTTTGACCTGTGGAGAGTCTGATAGAATTGAAGCAAAAGCATGAATACTGAGTGTGGGAGTGATTTATTAATTCACCATTACATGCCTAAATGCTACTTATGTAAGTGCTTCTGGGGACTACTTTGTCTCTAATTTAGCTAGGGGTGTCCCCTTCCCAAAATGAATGTTTTCTTATGTACAACAACTATTCTATCAAAGAAATTATCAGAAAAGCTAATTGTAAAAAAAAGGAAAATTTGTGCGAAAGAACGAAGGTAAATGAAAAGGTACAAAAAGAAGGTTTGAAAATGATACCTCGACCCTTGCCCAGTGTACTCCCCTCCTAACTTATCACTCACTCTATCCTCAGAGTGTCAAGGTGATAGGTTGAGAATTATATGGGCAACAGTGTTAAATTTCTGTTAAACCCTTGTTTGCCCCATAGGAACAGAGAAGATTTGCTACGAACATCCCTCATAAAGCATGGTAATCCATGTCCTTCATGTACTCCACACGTTTACCAAGAATAGTGAGGGTATACATCCAGGAAAGGACGTAGAAACCACATTCGTTTGATTCCCTGATATGCTAGGGATATCTATGGCAGAAGGTTGGTTGGTGGAAATTTTCTTTGTTGTATGCCTTTGTGTATTTTCCCAGAAGATCGTGTAGTTGTTTGGAACAATATTTTTCCACTTCCTACATGGGAGTCTTTGCTGTAACAACATACTCTCTCTGGTTTGGATCAAACTGTCGATCAGAACTATTGTAGATGATTGTAGTTCTATTGTGTAAGTTTGTTGCCATCAACATACAATGCTCAGAGTGAAGGAATGGAAATAGGATGAACTTTGGAGTTGTATGTTGAAGATATGAAATAAGGGCTTCAGTTGTTCCAAAGTTCTTTGACCCGAGTAAATCATCCTTCATGTATGCTGAAGCCAGGTAAACTGTAGGTAAGTCCCGTGCTAGAAGAAATTGGTAAGCAACCATCATGCTCACGGATAATGAACCCTTTACTTGTACAGTTTAATGGAGTGCGTCTGCCATAATGAGAATATTCCTTTCAAGGAAAACATGCTCATCATTCTCTACATATAGCTAGACATGATGAGTCTGAGTTCATTGTCTGAAAGACTCTTGCATGCAACAAGGTCAAATTTTGGGAACGTTGGTTATATAGCAGATAGAGGCACCATATCTTTTGATGATTTGTTGATGGTGGCTCCTGTTAACAGATCGATGTCCCCCCTTATCTTCCACCATATTGAAAGTGTAAGGGCCCCATTGGCATTTTTTGGGACCTTGGCGGTTTGTTGTTGTTGTTTCTCCAACTCCTATAGTATTTGTCTGAAAGGTTGCTTTTGTGGACGTTGGATAGCAGAGAATAAGTAACGAGGTACATCGGCATGTGCCATTGTTGGGTCCTCAAAGAACTGTCTGTCACAGATGAGCTCCATGGTGTAACGTCCCCTTAGAGAATGCATATCTTCTGTGGCTAGCTCAGAAAAGGGGATATATCTATTGAGTGCTTCTATGAATCTTATTGTACTGAAAGTGTAGTCCCCTGAACCTTGTAGCATTTGGACTACTGGATTGATGATTTAGAACCAAGGTTGGTTCTAACCATGTTGAAGAGATGGGCAGGCGGCCCATATTATTTTGAGAAGCCAGAAAGGAATGCATCTTGCTTCTCTGGCTTATGAACCAGAAAAGTTTATCCGTCCGGCCTTGAGCTCACTAGCGCATAAATTGTACACCTTGGCATCACGGGCCTCAGTGTCGACAATCATTAGTAGCCAGTGGCCGGAAACTTTAAAAGGCACTGTGATGTAGCGTGCCTTCCTGACGATACCCGTTTGCAGCCGCTCGATGGACTTTGCCTGTAAGTCCATGTTTAATAAGCATAAAGCTAGAGCAGGTGAAGCATTGAAAACTGGCTGCAATTTCTTTGGGCTTCGAAATTCTTATATAGTGTTAGCAAGGAGGACACAGAAGATAGCCATCTTCACTACCGATTGTGGTCGTAGGAGAATATAGAAATCTTCACGTGTCAACTTGCACTTTGTCTTTGTATTATTATAGATGATGTCCCCCCCATCCTTGGCATCATCTACAATAGTGTTCAGGATGAAGATGTCCTAAACATCTAAAGTAGAGATGGCTGCCCTATCCAAGTCGTGCATCTTGTGAGGTAGAGGTGGCAGCGGGGGAAGGTCTTATGGTGGAGGAAGTGAAGTCTACTCATTGTTGTCCACATATTGTGGCAGATCTTCATCTTTGTCAGAGTCAGAGTCGATTCTGTCATCGGTGTCTAGACTCACTCTGTCTTTAGAAACTTCCTTCTCTGGGGGGATGAGTGCAGCTTGATCTGGGGCAAAGTGTTGATGAATGGCTGTTGTGAGTGGGCTAATGTTGGTTTCCATGATGCATTGTTGAAACTCAATAAAATCTGCATCTTTGGCAGCATCCCCCAGAGAGACCATAGCTGAAAAGTTAAAGAATTGATCCCCATATGACATTGTGAAGTAATCATTATTATCAGGGGCATTGTGATCTTTGCTTCCACCCTCCTGGTGGTCTCCACCCTCTCCTCTCTTTGTAGTATCTGCCCCTAGGCTGGTGCCCTCCCCAGCATTACCCAGGTCATCAAGTTGGTCATCTGAGGAGGAGTTGTCTACGTTGGAGTCAGTCGAGGAGTCAGAATCCTCCTCATCGTCTTCGTTGTCATCATCATCGTCATCTTCCGCCTTGTTGTTTTTCTTTTTAGTTGCTACTTTTTTGCATTGCCTATGGGTGGCTTGTAATTCGTCAAGTTCCACTTGCACATGCTCATGGGTTTCGAGTAGTGCATCGTGGATATCTTTGAGATCTGCATATCTTGCTTCGATGGAGAGGAGTTGTGTTGATAGTTTGGTTACTTGTGTTTGTAGATGATTGAGTTCATTGTTTGAGTGCTCCTCTTGGCGGCGGATGAGTTGTGTGAGGTTTCTATCAATGGCATCCAAATGCACACTCAGTGTAGTTTGTTGCTGTTGAAGCTTGTGAAGGGTCTCAGGCAAAGGTTAAGTTTGCTTGGTTACCCTGTCAACTTGCTGAGCCAACGCCTCTTGCTGGATGTTCGCCCCAAGTATCAACGTTGGCAGGTTTTGTAAGCGGTCATCAACACGGTTGACTTGCTGGGCCGCTGTTTCCTACCATTTTTGAATGCTTGTGAGGAAGCCTGGTAAGGCGTGAGTCTGCTCATCAAGCTTGGATACCTGTGTAGCAAGTCCCTGCACACAAGAAAAAATGATTGTAAGATGTTAGAAGGGTCAGTGAGGAGGTTTCCAATAGCGTCAAATTGTCGTCCGAATTCCTCACTGACTTGTAAAAAAGGGACCCCAGTGGTGAAAGGGTGTGGTGGCTGGGGTATGGGTGGAAAGGTGGTGGTTCCGTGTGAGAGAGATACCATTGGCATATCTGGGAATTGCATGGTGACTATATAAGGACTATATCGGGGTGGTGGCGGATGAGTGAGGTGGTGACATTCTAGATATGGGCGGTGGGACTGAGAATTCCGGGGGGAAGGTGGTGGATGTGAAGGTGAGATCGGGCATTGTGGTGAAAATTGGGAAGCCTGTGGGGAAAGGGACTGAGACAAGGGATGTGGGGAAAGGGATTGTGGTGGATATGATTCTGGAAAAAGGTGGAAGAGTGGTAGATGGCGGAATGGTGGAAGGTGGGAATGTGGTGGGGGTGGTTGTAGAGGTGAACCCAACATCAAAATCCAAGATGAAGGGTTCTGGTGTTGGATTCATGATGTTTTCTACACTGTGGTGTTCTACCTCTGGGTTAATCTTCGATGTGGGCATCCCCGACTACTATTGTTTTTGTGCGCCTAGTTTGGATGATCATGTTACTGGTATTTTCTTTGGCCTTGTCACTAGGGTAGTGACACTATGCTCTGTCTGCCCTACTTTTTCTTGTTTCTCCTTTTCTTTTACTGAGGTGAGAAGGTTAGCAAGCTCCTCTTCAGTGAAGAGAAGCTTGTCTTTATCATAATCAACCAGCTCTGGAAGCAGTAGCAACATCATGGATGCTTTAACAGTTGGGCAGAAGACGTAATGGAGTCTGGCATCCTTCTCCTTTATAATATAGGTGTTTTTTAGGACCTGCTCGTTTGTTAGAGTGTCACCCTTGATCAAAGTACATTTTGGAAGTGGTCCATCCATCTTAAGATATTTTAGAATTGATGTTACATGACCATCCATGCATATTTCCTTTCTGAAGGCATAAGATGCGTGTTTGTGTATCAAATGCCATCTGATGTTGACCGGTTGCCCCTTTAGCATGGACCACAGTGTGAAGAGGTCCAAAATGATAATGTTCCCACTCTCTGTCCTAGGGAATAGAGTGCCTAATATTATTTTGTGTAGAGTTCACACCAGGCTGAAATGAATGTTAGAGGCTTTGTAAGTCTTTGGTTCATAATTGGGAATTCCCATCAACGACCTCCATAAGGTATGCTTGTTGAACTGAGGGTGGTCTAGACTTGCTGCCTTAGCCTTTTTTAGCTGATCTTGGTTGTTGATGAAGATTTCATTCAATAGGTTCTCGGTCAAAACAACCTTTCTCCTAAAAAGTGAGGTTACTAGCTTGCGGTCGCCTCCGTCCTTTGGTTTGTCCATTGCATTCAAGGGTTCTTTGGTGAGGTAAGTGAATAACTCCAGTGTGGGCTCGAAATAGGAATTATCTACAATGAAGCAGAGTTTGGAGAGATTTTCATTATCGAGCGGGGCAAGAACTCTATCATAGATCTCCATTTTCTTCAGTACGTTTGAGCAAACGTACTTGGTTGGTCGCAAGATTTTTTTTCCAGCTTACAATTTTTGAATGTAGAGATCAGCTGGTGTTGTGATTGCTGTGGTGGTGGCAGCAGGAGTGGCATGTTCTTCCAGGATTTGTTCTCTTGTAGTTGAGGGCTAGACTTGATTCCGTGCCCATATTTTGGTGGGTCTTTCTATAGTGGCCTCCTGGGCCTTCCTTTTGCCCTTTGACTTTGTAGGTGCGGATTCCTCCTCAGAATTTGGTGCGTAGTCTGAACCTTCATCGGTTGAGGAAAGATCTTCAATTTCTTCAACCGGATCTTCTGCTAAACATTTGTTGACTCGCTTAAGGTCAATGACCTTGGGAAAGTCAACTGGAGCTTTGCCTATTTTTTTTTGCACAGGTCAAGGATGTGCTGGAGCTTATTCTGACGCTCCATCAATTGCTCCCTAGTCCAGAGGTGGGTGTCAACAACTTCTTTTGTAGGTGATGCCATTCTAAAAACTGAACAAGAAATTATATATGTTAGAAAAGATTGAAATTTTAGTAAAAATGGAATTGAAAGGATTTCAGTATTGTGTAAGCTTCATGGTTTTGAAATAAAAACTGTTAAAAATGAAATCTTTAAGGGTGAAATGGGTCCAAACGGTTTCATGACCATTTGAGTCCAAACGGTTTCATGAACAGTCGAGTCGAAACTATTTGGAAGGCGAAACTGTGAGGAAGATGAAGCAGCGACAGTGATGAACAGATTAACGGAAGAAAAAATGACGCCAACAATGAAGGCAACATCGACGGTGATAGCAGTGTCAACGAAGAACATATTAATGACAGCAAAAATGATGCCAATAACGAAGGCAACAACGGCGGTGATAGTGGTGGCAGTAATGGTGATAGCAGCGATGATGAAGAGAGCCGAGCACACGCCATGTTTGATAGTGATGTGATGAGCATCATCTACCTTGACGATCATGGTGATGGCTTCTATGGAGAGAGTGAAGGAGGGGAAGACGATGTGTCTTCCATGAGCATGAACGGAGACGGTGAAAGCAGGACCAGAAATGAGAGAGAGGAAGCAGTATCAGAAGCGAGAGTGTTTAGCAGAGATGGTAACAGGGCTTGGGTCGCGCGAGAGAAGAGAAATTGGGAGGAATGGAACAGAAAGATTCTAGAATCGAATAAATGAAAGAGGAGGGGTTCAAGTAGTATTTATAGGAAAAGGAGGGGCGGTTGTACAAATTCTCATTAAGCAAATGGTCTTGTGACCGTTTGGGTCCGAACAGTTTTAAGACCATGAGGACCAAATAGTTTCAAGACCATTTGGGTCCAAACGATATTGAGACCATGATGACCAAACGGTTTCGAGACCGTTTGGATCCAAATGGTTTTGAGACCATTTGAATCTAAATGGTTTTGAGACTGTGAGGACCAAACAGTTTCAAAACTATTAGGATAAGACTATTTTAGTTACTGATTTTTATATTTTTATATTTGTTTTGGTTGCTTATTTTTATATTTTCTGATCAAAGAAGATAGTTCTAAGAAAAAAAACCAAATAAGAGACTAGAAAATTAATAAGACTAAGTAAAGTAAAATAGAAAGGTGATACTCAGTTCTTGGGTTGCCTCCCAAGTAGAACTTTGGTCTTACGTCGCTAGCTCGATGAAGTTCTGACTTGATTAGTTTAAAGTTGTGGGGTCCTAAATATTGATTATTTGTCTTGGAGTTTTATCGGCTGGAGTATAGTATTTCTTCAGTCTTTAGCCATTAACAGTCCTTTCTTCTCCATTGTCATCAAAGATGATGACACCTCCAGTTGGATAGATATGCTTGATAGTGAAGGGCCTAGACCATTTTGTGCGGAGTTTCCCAAGAAACATTTTGAGTTTGGAGTTGAAAAGAAGGACCTTGTCTCTAACAATGATATCTTTCCTTTTTAGGTGCCATCATGCCACATCTTAGTTTTCTCTTTGTAGATCTTGGTACTTTGGTAGGCAGTCATTCTTAGTTCCTCTATCTCTTATAATTGAAGTTGTCTGTATTCATCAACACTTTTGAAATCAAAATTCAATTGTTTGATAGCCCACCGTGCTTTGTGTTCTAATTCAACTGGGATATGGCACGAATTTCCATACACCAAACAAAATGGCATTGTTCCTATTGGTGTTTTGTAAGCAGTACAATATGCCCAGAGAGCATCAAGAAGTTTGGTGGACCAATCTGTGCAGTTTCTGTTGATAATTTTCTCTAAGATAGATTTCAATTGTCTGTTTGAGACTTCAACTTGGCCTCTAGTCTGTGGATGATAAGGCATAGCGACCTTATGTTTTACTCTGTATCTTCGCAAAAGAGCTTCAAAGCTTCTTTCTATGAAATATGACCCTCCATCAGATATGACTATTCTAGGGACTCTAAATCTAGGAAAGATGATATCCTTGAACAACTTAATAACCGGCTTCAAGTCACAAGATACAATGGATATAGCTTCTACCCATTTGGATACATAATCCACATCAACCAAAATATAGGAGAATCCATATGATGGGGGAAATGGACCCATATAGTCCACTCCCCATACATCAAAAAGTTCGATCTCCTACCATAGTGTTAGTGGCATTTCATTTCATTTCGATATCCTTTCAGACAGCTGACATTTGCTGCAAGATTGTACAAATTCATGGGCATCCTTTGCTATTGTCGGCCAGAAGAAACCTGACTATAGGACTTTAAGAGCGGTCTTCTTTGAACTCATGTGCCCCCCAGTGGGGCCAGAATGACAATTTTCTAAGACTGGGATAATTTCTTCTTTAGGGAGACAATGATGAAATAATCCATCTGTGCATAAGCGGAAAAGGTATCGTTCATCCCAAAAGTATTGCTTGACATCATGAAGAAATTTCTTTCTGTCGTAGTAGGAAGAAACAGGGTGGAAAATTCCTATAGCTAGATAATTTACTATATCGACATACCAAGAAAATCCGGTGATGACTTTCATGAGTTGATCGTTGGGTAGAGAATCTCGGATAGGTATATTGTCATTGTTCTGAGGCTCAATGTGACATAAGTGGTCGGCGACAACATTTTCTACCCCACTTTTATCTTTTATTTCCATATCAAATTCTTGAAGCATCAACACCTAGCGAATAAGTCTGGGTTTTGTGTCTTATTTCTGAATCAAATATTTTATTGCAGAGTGATCTGTGTATACTATGACTTTTGATTCGATCAGATAAGAACAAAATTTTTCAAAAGCATAGATGACTGCCAAGAACTCTTTTTATGTAGTTGTATAGTTCTTTTGGGATTTGACAAGCATTTTTGATGCATAATATATCACATAGGGTCTCTTATCTATTCTCTACCCTAGTACTACTCCTATAGCGTAGTCACTGGCATCACACATTATCTCGAAGGGTTGTGACCAGTCAGGGGCTCTTAGTATAGGTGTAGATATCAAGGCATTCTTTAGAGTCATGAAGCTACATAAGCATTCTTGATCAAAATTGAAATCCGCATCTTTAGTCAATTAGTGAGCCATGGGCTTTGCTATTTTTGAAAAATCTTGGATGAATCTTCGGTCAAATATGGCTTGGCCCAAGAAGGCTTGTAATCCTCTAATGTCTTTTGGTGGTGAAAACTTTAAAATGACGTCTATTTTTTCTTTGTATACTTCAATCCCTTATTCACTCACCCGATGCCTGAGGACAACACCTTCTATCACCACAAAGTGACATGTTTCCCAATTAAGGATTAGATTTGTTTCCTCACATCTTTGCAACACTTTATTGAGATTAAGCAGATAATTATCGAAAGAGTCTCCATAGACTGAGAAGTCATCCATAAATACCTCCATGATAGATTCAGTTAAACCTGCAAATATAGCGGACATGCACCTCTGGAATGTAGCGGGTACATTACATAGCCCAAAGGGCATTCTTCTGAAGGCATAGGTTCTGAAAGGGCAGGTAAAAGTTGTATTTTCTTGATCTTTAGGGTGTATCGGAATTTGATAAAACCCTGAGTAGCCATTGAGATAACAAAAGAATTTTTGGTGAGCTAAACGTTCAATAACTTCATCAAGAAAAGGTAAGGGGAAGTGATCTTTCCTTGTTGCCTTGTTTAATTTTCTATAGTCGATGCATATTCTCCACCCGGTAATAGTCCAGGTGGGCACCAGTTCATTTTTATCATTCAAAACAACAATGGTTCCCCCCTTTTTAGGGACCACTTGAACTGGACTTACGCATTGAGAGTCAAAAATTGGGTAGATAATACCAACTTTTAACAGTTTCAGAACCTCAACGTGAACTACCTCTTTGAGATTCGGGTTCAGCTTCCTCTGGTGCTCCCGCGATGGTTTAAATTCTTCCACCATAGGTAATCTGTGCATGCATAAATATGGATTTATCCTGATTAGGTCGGTCATCTTATATCCAATAGCTTTCTTGTGCTTAATTCAACAAGGATTCTTTCTTCCTGGTCATCTACCAAAGTGGAACTGATAACGACCAGACATAGTTTTTCTTCATCTAGAAAGACATGTTTGAGTCCGGCTGGTAGGACTTTCATCTCAGGTGCCTTGAGCACTTCAGTAGTCTCCATAGTGGTGACATATTTCAACTCCTCAAAAGTAGCTTCTGGAACATCTTTGGAATGTTCTAGGTATTGCAGACATTGTTCAACCAGTTTGTTGGTTGAAAATTCGGCTTCTAGATTCGTTAAGACGTCTTCCAGAGCATCATAAGGTTCAGGAGTTGCTTGCTTTACCTGGGACATTTTATCTATTGCCTCAAGAAGAAAAACTTCTTTGGGGATGCTAGGACTTTTAAGGTTGTCAAAGACTCTAAATTGAATAGTTTCTTTCCCCAGCCTTAAGGTAATTGTGCCAGCTTTAACATCAATTAGTGCTCTGGCTGTCGCAAGAAAAGGTCTGCCGAATATTATTAGATACCTCAGATCTTCTTTTATGTCCATGAAAACAAAGTCACAAGGAACATACAAGTCTCTTCCTACTCTCACTGGGATATCTTCAATAATACCCAAAGGTGTAGTAATGGTACTATCTGCCAGCTGGATTGTCATTGTTGTGGGTAGCAAATCAATAAAGCCCAATCTTTTGCACATAGAAAAGGGCATGATAGATATGCTGGCCCCCAAATCAGCTAATCCTTTCTTGCAAGAGGTATTTCCTATAGAACATTGGATGCCGAAGGAGCCATGATCCTTTTATTTTTTCGGCATTTTGTTGAGAATGATGTCATAAGTAGTTTGAGCTAATTTGACGGTCTCATGTTCTTCAGTCATATATTTCTTTGATAGTAAAGTCTTCAGGTATTTGGACCAAGATGGGATTTCAAAAAGAGCATCCAGGAATGGAATATCAACATATAGCTTCTTCATAGCTTCCTTGAATTTCTGGAATCTAGAATCCAATTTGATTTCCCTGAATCTGCCTGGATAGGGTATCCTAGGCTTGTATGGTGGAACTTTTGGTTCCTTGGGAACTTTTTCTTTTTCTTTCTCCTTGTCAACCTCTTGATTTGTTCTTTCAGTTGGGATGATTTCAACTGTATCTTTGTCTTTTTAAATGACTTTGGTAGCTTCAGTAAGAACACGACCAGATCTTGTGGTAACCACATTCAGTTGTTCTGGTCTATGTTGATCATGTCTCGGGTTTATTTCTAGCTAACCAACAAAAGTACCCACTGGGGGTTTTAACTGAGCTGTAATTTGTGCCAATTGGGTTTCTATAGCTTTTTGTTGAGCTTGATGGTTGGCAAGAATGGTCTGTTGAGATTGTAGCATTTGCCTTATCAGAGAAAATTCATCTCTTGGTGGAGGTGGAGTATTCTTTTGTTGATATTGTGTAATTTGTTGTTGTCCTTGAGGTTGTTGCTATTGAGGAGCTGTCAACTCTAGTTGTTGAATATGAGATTGTTGCAACTGAGGTTGTTGCAATTGAGGGTGCAACGGAGGGTGAGTGTATTGATAATATGAATAGGAATTTCTTGGGTGGACAAATCTTTGAAACCCACCTCTATAGTTTCCTTGGTTTCGGTTAAAATTACTCTAGAATCTAGGTGGTGATCTATTAGAGGATCCACTTCATGTTTGGTGATGTAGGTTGGCAGTCCCTGTAGGATTCCCATACTAAAATCCGGGGTGATTTCTCAATTGATATGGGTTATAGTAAGCTTGACCCGGTATGGTATGGATGGAATTAACTTGCTCTGGCAGCTGATCCTCGGGTTGTTCAATGATTGGTTGATATTGTGGCTGAGGTGTTTGCATATTCATCATCACATTGTATAAAAGTCCACATGATAATGTGGGGTGATCTGATGCACGACAAGCTTCACAAGTCTCTGTAGATGCTTTGACTTGTTGAACTTGTGATTTCTTCTTTCTGTCATATTCTCCAAACGATGTTTCAAGGGCTTGTTGTTTATAAACTATGGTTTTCAAAGCTTCAACAATGGCTTTCATTTCTATAGATTCTTCAGCCTTACATACTTTTAGGACTTCTCCTGTGGACGACCTTCCCCAATTAGATTGGTTCTCAGCTCCAAGCATAATGATCATCCAGGTGTTCTCATAATTTTGTCTCATGAAATTTCCTCCAGACGAGGAATCTAAAAACTTCTTTATTTCATCACTTACCCCTCTGTAGAATGTTTCTATGAGCTAGTTTTGTGAGATTTTGTGATGTGGGCATTTTCTCATAAGTTTCTTAAATCTTTCCCATGATTCTGCTAGTGATTCTCCTGGAAGTTGGGAAAACTGGTTGATCTGTCCTCTAACCTGGTAAGTCAATGAGGGGGGAAAGAACTTTTCCAAAAACTTTTCTTCCAAAGGAGCCCAGGTGGTGATTGGCTCTCCATCTAAAGAATTATACCAACTCAGTGCCCTTGTGGACAAGGTGAAGTTGAAAAGTTGAAGCATAATTGCATCATATGTAGCTCCAGCTTGTGGTACTATTCGGTAGAGTGCCTTAAATCGCTTCAGATGATCCATGCAATCATCTCCAGTGTTTCCAGAGAACGAGATACCTTGCATGATTTGGATCCATTGTGTTTGGATTTCAAAGTTGGGAGCATTAATGAGTGGTGGCTGGACTGGGTGATTGTCCTCTGAATTTTTAGGAACAAAATAATCTCAAAGATGTTTGTTCCTGATCAATAACTGAGAAGCTGCTGTGACTGCCTCATTTTCAGCTTGGATGCAAGCTTGCTCTTTAGCTCAAACTTCAGCCTGGATTTGAGCACGTGTATCAATGATGAGTTGTGCTCTCTGAGCTGCTATGGCTGCATTGACTCTTTCCAGCACCAAAGCGGCCTAGCATTGTTCTTCAGCCATCTGTCTGGCTCGTTGGCAGTTGAGTCTGATGCGTCGGTGGAAGCTTCATTCTACCTCAAAGTTGTACTCTGGTTCATGGGAGAATCTGATGTTTTGCAAAGGTTGCATACATATTTTCTACCCAAGTAGAAGAAAAATCACACTATAGACGATGTGGAGAAATTATGAGATCAAAAAGATATATGAAGTAATTATCAAGGTAAAGTGTAAAATCCTAATCAACTAGAAAGTTGAAAAATGGAATAAAAACGTTCCGTTGTCCCCGACAACGACGCCAATTTTTGATGGAGCCTGCACTCACGTGGAGTTGCTTGCACCACTAAAAATCCTAGAGATAGTAAGTCTCTAAGTTTAACCTTGTGTGTTCTATAATAAGTTCTCCACCCACGTACGCTAAGGTACACGAAAGTCTTATCGTAGTATAGTTGAGGGTCGAATCCATGAGACAACGATCTTGTTAAGGATTTAATAAGATGGAAAATGTTATAATTATATTTATCTACTTAAGAGTTGATATTTAGATCGAAGAGTTGGGTTGATGATTAAAATAAAATACAAAAGTAGATTAAATGGTAGGAAAGTAAAGTTAAGGTTGTAAACAATATTTGGAAACCACTAGGATGTGATCAAGTTTCACCACTGCTACACATGGATCATAACATGCAACATAATAACATGGCTTGCAAAAAAGGGGTCTAATCAGTTAGTATCTTTGTAGATGTAGTTTTCTTTCAAATAGCTAACTATGAGAAACATGGAAGTATTGCAATGCCAGCCATCCCCGAACGAATGGTCACTTACTTTGCATCACTTCCTTCACAAAGGGCATGTTTGTTTAGGTGCATTCAACCGTATTGGATTGGATTAAATGATCCAGCAACACAAATATTAGATTTGCTTTACAGTAATGGAGAAATAACCGTTCTCCTGCATTTTCTATTATCAAGCAATTGCTGGATAAGGTCATCCATTTCAAAAGCGTTGGGCGCCGATATCCCGTAGGTTACTGAAATGTTTTGCTCTGTGACAGCGCACGGAAAGCATACCCTTGCTCCCTGTCCGTCACACACAGTAGGGATAAACCAAACCTAAGACTCAAAGCTGCAACGGTTTTCAAAACCAGAAAACGTTTATTCCGGGATCAGGTGAATCCAGCATTCTCTCAAAATCCACCCAGATCCTACAAAGCAAACGTGCCCAAAGTGTGTTCCTTGACCTGTCAAAGTTGTACTTCCATACGTCAACTGATTCCATTTCTTAGTATGAAAGTACAGCGCTAGAGGTGAGTTTACTCCACTCTTTGAAAAGCGTTCCTAGATACTGAAATAGATATATGGTGACTACATACATCAAGAACCAACATACAATCGATAATCGAATCTAAAAGCACAAACGTAGACAATTCACACTAGTAGATAATAGATAACACATGTTGGTGATCAAGCAACTAGTATTCATTAAACGATTGATGTTGAATTGAAAAGATAGTGTTTCTCTATTGCAAACTCATGAATTACAATGCATGAAATGAAAACATGGGTAGCGGGGCTACTCCCTGCACCCTAGTGTATGGAACTACTCGCTCATGGCAAGCACAAAGAAGGAGGTAGGAAGAGAGAAAGAAAACATCATCTCCATGTAGGTAGGAGGAAGGTTGACCCCTTGGAGTAGAGAGCAACTATCTTCACTCTACGTAGTTGCCTTAGTGATGAATCCTTCACTTCCCACATACGGTCTTGGGACCATTTGGGTTCATACTATCTTGGGACCATTTGGCTTCATACGGTCTTGGGACCGTTTGACTTCATACGGTCTTTAGACCGTTTGGCTTTCATTCGGTCTTGGGACTGGTTAGCCTTCACATGGTCTTGGGACCGTTTGGCTTCATAAGGTTTTGGGACCGTTTGGCCTTCATACGGTCTTAGGATTGTTTGGGCCCTTAACGGTTTGGAGACCATTTGATCTCTTCACGATTTTTTTGTTTTTTTCTGTAAAAAGAACACGGAAAATATCAGTTTATTGGTATATTCACAATAAAGTGTAAAGTTAATTATTCTATCTAATTTATCTAAGAAAGAGTATGGAAAACTAAGAAAAAACTAGTAAGATAACATCACAAAATGGGAGGTTATCAGGACAAATGAAAGTTTTAGAGTTTTCTCAAACTCTTTCAATAGCACATACTTGGGGTGCAAGTAAATTAATGTATGACATTAATTAGGAAACGATTTACAATTCATATCTGACTGAGAAAGTGCAAAACAACCATCTCTCTTAGTGAGATGACCATCTCACATCCCAGATGACCATCTCACTTAGAGAAATGAATGTCTCACATGTGAGACGAACGTCTTGGCTTATGATACGATTGTTTCGGCTGATTCAAGTTGTGAAACTTCCAGAATTGTTGTGAAAATTCAAGATCTTCCAGTCCTTTCTACTCCCACTTTAGTCCCGCATTGGCTGCGGGTAGGGAACCTTGACCCTAACCCCTCTTATATATAGAGGGGTACTGGGGGCTTCTCAGAGTACAACATAGATAACTAAAAATCAATTCATCTAACAACTATTGTCCTCTCTGGTTGTGGTAACCAAGAGAGCCTGGGAAATTCCTACCTGAAAAAGAGGGATATCCAACGGGAGAGAACAACAAAGAAGTTGTTGTTGTGGGAGAGCATGTTGGTGACTAATACATCAATAGGGAGGATAACTCATTCGTGTCCATTCTTAGTGAACGATTGGAGTTCTACTTGGTCCGTGTGGACTACTGTACAGGTAGGAGTCCTTTGGCTATTTGTCGAAGACCATAGTTGTCCGTGTAGAGGTTGCACATATGTTATTCATGGTGAAGATCAAGAGTTGCACAACCATTGTCCAAGAGAAACTTCCCAGTAGTTGCAAAGAAGCGAGTTTTGTTGCTAGACTTGCTCCAGGAGTAGGTATAACTCTTTAAAACCATCCTTCCTATTTCATAGTAGTTGATGTGATATTGTAGTATTGTTAAATACATATAGATAAATTTTTGTTTATGCTACTATACTCTGTGCTCGTATTTCCCAACATGATGTCCATCCCATTGACCTCCACCCCATTGACCCATCTTCAAACTAATTCCAAAATAGCAAGTTGAAGAACTAAATGTAACAACTTTTTTTTTCTACCTATGCCGCATGGTGGAGTAAATCTCACACCATGGAAACACATGTCTTTCCTTCTCTCTGCCCCTATGTGAGTTTCTAGATCTAATTATCCAGATCTACTACTTCTATCTACTACCCCTATATAGGTTTCTTGGATCTACTTTGATATGTTCCTACTTTCTACTTCTCATATGCATGTTTTTAAGATATGCTAATCTACTACTGCCATCCACTACCCTTGTGACAATTTTTGAGATCTATTGATCCAAATCTACTATTTTTGTTGTTGCCATCAAACAAGCACCTTTGGTCAGAACTGTTTGAACCATATGTTAAATCCCAAGGGCACTATTCCCACATTTTTATTGTTATGTCGACCCCTCATGCTGCTACAACTGATGAATAAGCCAAGTAAGCCTATGCACAACGGTCTAAAGATGATTATTACATTATGACATGGATGGTGGATAGTGTCAAACTGAAGATCAACCAATCTTTCCTTTTCCTTTAAAATGCCAAAGCTATGTGGGATCAACTATACAATGTGTATTCGTCATGAAAACCCAAAAAAGGTCCTTGAGATCTTCAAGAATCCAGAAAAAAACTAGTATTCCACTAATGAATCTTTTGAAGACTACTACAGCCAATGTGGGACACTCTGGAATGAATATGAAGTATACCATACCCTCTCTTTGAAAATCAAACAAGTTAGAGGCAACACAATGAACTTCAATTAGTTTAATTCTTGACTAGTCTCCCTTTATCCTTTGCTGGTGTTGTTGACTAGTTCTTATCTAGTTATCCCTTACATACACTAAGGGATGTTCTCAAGAGAATTTAATGACTCCCTTCCACGTATTCCCTATCTTCTACTTATTCTGATTATTTAGTTCTTGTTGTCCACTCCTATGACTTGGGTCAAGGATGTGGACGTGGTCACGATCGCATTGGTTGTGCTTCTAGTACCCCTAGACATGGACCTCCTTATGGACGTAGATGAGGTCAATATAAACTTTCTACTAATAAGCTCTTCTAAAACTTCTATGGGTCTAGAACCACACTAAAGACCGTTGTTGTAAAAAGTATGGTGAACCTACTTGGGCAAACTAGGTCTCCTTTGTTGCTTCTAAAAATTCGACTGTTGCTACCTCTAGTTCATCCATGTCTACGGTTGACTGGATCTACTTGAAGTTTGATAAACTCTTTCAGGCTTGTCTAACCTCATCAACCATTTCCCTAAAGGAGGTTCTTCTACTTTATTTGCATGCCCTATTATTTAGGGTAAAAATAAATTGGTCATTGACTTAGGCACATCCGATCATATTTCTTACAGTTTTGATTTTTTTACTACTTTATTTAAGACTACTAGAGTCCCTCCTATAACTATTGCTGATGGAACTCAATTTGATGTCCATGGGATTGGAACTATATCTCTCTTTAAATTTTGTACCCTGAAAATATGCCTTATATGTTCAAATATTTCGTCTTAATATACTATATGTCAGTAAAACTATTAAGAGCCTTCAATGATCAATCACTTTTGATCAAGAGGGTTGTGTGTTTCAAGATCTCTAAACTAGGAAGATGGATGGTTCAGTCCATGAAGGACCAGGTGAACTGTATTACCGAGATGTGATGCAATCTACTACAACTCTACAATCTACTACTATGACTAGTTTGTAGTGGCACTATTTCCCAGGGCATGCTTCTGCAACAAAGTTGTGATGTTTATTTCCTGATATTTTTGAAAAACATTTTATGTATGACACTTTCCAGTTTGGCAAACAAACTCGGGCTACTTTTCATAAAAATAAAGAAAGTGGTTTTAAACATATGTTTGATATTGTTCATGTCGATATTTGGGGTCCTTGTTCTGTTCCTAGTTTGTCTGACTATCACTATTTTATGACATTTATTGAGGAATATTGCAAGGCAACTTGGTCATTTCTCCTGAAGGCTCGTAGTACTATTTTGCAAACTATCACAACCTTCTTTTATTGAGATACAAATCCAATTCAAAACTATTTTTAAAATCTTAAGAATTGATAATGCCTTAGAATATATGTAAAAAATTATTGATCCACTTTGTAGTTCTCAGGGTACCATTCATTAGACTTCCTACTCTTACACACCAAAACAAAATGGTTTTAAAGAAAGGAAGAATCGTCATCTACTTGAAGTAGCACACACAATTCTCCTTCACTATAATGTTCCCAAACATTTTTGGTCTGAAGTTGTTTCTACAACATGCTACTTAATTAATCGTATGCCTTATTCTGTGTTGCATAATCAAGACCCTATATCTCTATCCTGATGTGTATTTGTTTTCTATTCCATCGAACACCTTTAGAAGCACCTATTTTGTTAAGAATCTCTACCTTGGGATATCTAAAGTTGACCCCTTCTCCACTAAGTGCGTCTTTCGAGGATATTCAAAAGCTCAAAAAGAATATCAATGTTATGATCATATCAATAAAAAATGGTTTGGGAGTGTGGATGTTGTCTTTTTTGAACACATGTTTTACTACTCTGACGATGGTCTACCTTATCTAGTAATCTGTTGGATCCTACTCCTCTTCCTGAGGTGGTTGAACATGATCATACTAACGTAGTTGAAGAGGTGCACATGAGAAGACCCAAGGTTATAGTCCCCTCTCTAGTCCCTCAACAACCAATTTCTCCCTCATCTATAGATCACAACTCCTCTGAAGTATTCTCTGACCTACATCTTCCTATTAGAGAAAGGAAAGGTGCTCATTCTTGCACTCAATATCCAATTAGTAATTTGTACTCTTCCACTAATCTTCATGCTAAATTTTCCTATTTTATTTCTGCTCTTTCTTCTATTTTTGTACCAAATAATGTTTCAAAATATCTTAAGCATCTTGCTTGGCGTCAAGCCATGGAAACTGAAACCACTGTCCTTCAAGATCACAAGACTTGGGATCTTGTTGATCATCCTAAAAATTAATTGATTGTCAGTTGTTGTTGCATCTTTACTGTCAAATATTGGCTAAATGGTTTGATTGAACGACTGAAGGCCCGAATGGTATCCCTTATGAAGTCCAAATGGTCCCAAGACCGTACGAAGTCCAAACGGTCCCAAGACCGTATGGAACCCAAATGGTCCCAAGACCATATGAAGTCCAAATGGTCTCCAAACCGTGCGGATCCAAATAACCCAAGATCGTTCAAGATCTTCTGGTAGCCTATAAATAGGACCGAAGGGGTCCTCATTCAGGAAATTCTTATATGCCCAAAGGCTCACATTCAGACCATTTTGTTTTTACTGAAAAGATCAATTCTAGGCTTATTCTTATAATTTATGTGGACAATATTATTATATCTACTAGTGATAGTAAATATATTGCATCTACCAAAAGATATTAAGAACAACACTTTGTGACTAAAGATCTTGGTAAACTCTACCACTTCTTGGGAATTGAAGTTTCTAGATCTTCTTTTGGTGTCTATCTTTCATAGTGCATATATGTTCTAGATCTACTGATAGAAATTGGCATGCTTGGTACTAAACTTGCTAATACAACTCTAGATTCTAATACCAATTGCAATGATGAATCTTTAACACCCTATCCTGATAATCACCAATATAGAAGATTGGTTGGTAAGGTTATTTATCTTACTATCACTAGAGTTGATATTACAGTTGTTGTTGGACTTATCAGTAGGTACTTGGATAATCCTCAAAAATTCCAATGGGATGTTGTCTGTCATATCCTTAAATATTTGAAAGATTTTCCAGGGAAAGGATTACTATATCGAAGACATGAGCACTTCAAAATCACTACATATTCTAATTCTGACTATGTCAGTAGTAGATGTGATAGGAAATCTACATGTAGCTACTATACCTTTGTTGGGGGAAATATATTTATATCAAAAAGTAAGAAATAGATTGTGGTTGCTCGGTCTAGTGTTGACACAGAATATAGAGCTATGGATCATACTTCTTTTGAATTCCTGTGGGTCCAAGAATTCCTCAAGGAATTCAATATCTCTAATTCTTCTCCTATTCCCATGTACTGCGACACGTTTCATGAGCACACCATGCATTTAGAGGTGGATTGCCATTTTGTTCATGAATTTGTTCTCTCTAGTCGCATCGATAATCCTTATCTTTGGATGGAAGATCTGGTTGCTGAAATCTTTATCAAAATACTTCCCGAGACTCACTTTGCTACACTAATGGACAAGTTGGGCATGTTTTACATCTATTCTCCAGCTTAAGGGGCAGTATTAGTGTACACACTTTATGTTTTAGGTTGTGTTGTGTGTTTTGTTATGTGCTTTAGACTTGTCTTGTCTTTATCTTTTCATTTATCTCATATTGTATAACTCTATCTCTTAGACACTCTCTTATCCTATGAAAGAGAGTACATTGTATTATTTAAAATACATCAAATAAAGCTTTTCCTATTTTATAGCTATATTGAATTATTTTCTTTATATATAGTCTTGAACACATGAAACATAACATATTTGTCTCATTATATCTAAGAACTTCAACTCTTTGGTAGTAAAGTGTTGGAAAGTAAAGTACTCCGACTCTTTGGTGGTAAAGTACTTGCAAGTGATCCAACCCGTTGGTAGTATATCACACTTTGACTCTTTGGTAGTAAATTACTTATAAGTGATCCAACTCTTTGGTTGTATATCACATTTTATAATGATCCAACTCTTTGGTAGTTGATCATAAGGCCTTAATACATTCAACTCTTAGAGAGTAAATGATTGGATGATATAATGGAAAATGTGCCTAAAATATATGTATATAAACATCTTTGTTTGAGTATGCTTTTGTTATCTTTTATTACTAGAAAGTTATAGTTTTATCTTATTGCCAAGTCATAGTATCATAGAGGTATATGAATCACGTAGCAAACTCAACACAAAAGTTTAGTATATCGTGCTGATGTGTACCACTTGTAATATCTTCTTTAGGTTGTTGACATACGATCTTGAAGACCTTGATAGTTGGGAGTTGTGTGGAGACCAAATGTACCAATGGACCTATTGTCTAAGGATCATATTGTAGTGGTAGCATGTCCATATGTAAAACTTTACTATTTAATGTGTAATATCAAATATTATAACAATTCATTTTGTAATTATATGTTGAATGGTGAGATTATGATTGTGATTTGTTTATTGTTCATGTGCATGTGCTACTTTTATTTTCTCTGACTCCCTTAATTTTCTTCTTCTTATCCTAGTGTGTGGTGTTTGAATTGAGATTCTTACTGAGGTGAGGGTTTCAATTTGGATGTCACACACGTGGTAGAGGTGTTGAAAATCCGGGGACATCACAGGTGGTATTAGAGAATGAATAATAGAAAAGCTTGACATTTTTTTAATATGCAACTTGAAACTAATAAAAATCTAGAACTTAGAAACCTTTAGGGTCTGATTAGTCAACTTTTAGAGACTAGATCTGACGTAGCCTCTTAATTTGAACCTAGATGTCTGACAACTAGGTCCACACTGGTGTTTGTTGTATAGCAAGTCCTTCAGTGGTGTTCTTTCCTTATAATGTAGTGGTATGGTATATTGCATTATCTAAGGATGATGTACATCATGGGAAGAGAAACCTTTGACATATGATGCATCTATGGTTTGGGTAGCATCTAGGTTAGTCATCTTCACTTTTCTGATTTCAATGTAAATGCATGTCGTTTTGATCTTTGGTAAATTAACTCCGATTCCCTATCAGATATCATTTTCTTGATGTGTGATGTGAGTGAATTAAAATACTTTGATTTGGTTTATTCCTAAATGATATTTGTAAATTTCTTTATCTCATAAAATACATAACTAATTTTCTATTTATGAAAAAATTATGCTAAAATATGTCCTAAAATTAAAAAAATAAGATCTATCCAATATTGTAGTTTTCATCACCTAAATCAACTAGTAGTAAGAGTCAATATTTTAGGGTTTATAATATACACTTAAATTAATAATTTATATACCTAATGTGTTAGGTGAAAGTGCATAATCTAGATCTAGATGCTGACCTTATACAAGAATTGTTGAGGTATGTTGCATCCCTTTAAGTCTTTGTTGAGAAATAGTTTTATTTCCTCTCTCAGAAATATTAGTGAATTGATTTTTCTCGCAAAATACATAACTAATAATCAGGTTATCAGAAAATTATGTAAAAATATGCTCTAAAATTAGAAAAATAATATCTATCCAATATTTTGTCTTCCTCACCTAAATCAGCTGGTAGTAAGTCTCAATATTTTAAAGTTTATATATGCACTTAAATTAATAACTCATACACCTAATATTTTAGTTGAAACTGCATAGTTTGGATCTCGGGTTTGGACCCTGACCTCTTACAAGAATCAATGAGATATGTTGCATTCCTCTAAGTTTATGTAGAGAAATAGTTCTTTTTCCTCTCTCTTTTCACTTAATTTGAAGGATATTTGTGAAATCTCTCCTTTGTGATTTATTGAAATTCTTTTGAAACTTTGTTATTGAAATTTGTTATATATTGACACTTCTCTATTGATATTACACTTTGGAATCTAAGATTTCTACTCTTATTCATGCTATTTCTAGTTGAACCCTAATTGGTTTGAGCGATATTGTGCTATTGGTACACTGAAACCCTAATTTGCTCATGATGGGCTTTTTTGGTATGATATTCCATTTTTAGTTGGACAACCTTACTTTATCAATACCATGACTAAACTTCACTTGTTTCTACGTTGCATGCTTATTGATTCTGTAATACTAGGGTTTTATAATATGCTTTGGTTTTTGTGTTATTTTCCTTTTAGGTTTTGGGATGGAGGTCATGTACCCCATACCTGGGTTTTACGCTCGCCTTTATATAGTTGGAAGTCAAGTCAAGTACCATGCTCTATCAGGTGTAGGGTTATGTGCTCTAGCCAACATTATTTTGCTATATTGCACTGGTACTATTCTTATCTTACCTATACGTTGTTTATTCATTAATGTAAACGGGTCATGTGTTCTAATTTCTCTATGAATGCCCTTGAGATATACTTTATTTTAATTTCATGGCAAGTACATCTATTTATTTACATCTAATTAGAATATTTTCTTTTGATATCCACTTGGATGGTTCTTTTCCCTCTTTTTCTAGGAAGCCTTGTTATATTTGTTGTCCTTTTTCCCCATATAATTGCTCAATCACTATTTATATGCACATATTGGCATTGTTATGCTAACAACATCCACTTTGTTTTCTCTTGTGGGGTATGTTTCCAACCCCTTAGGTAGAGATCAAGTAGGAGTTGACTAAAGTTGATCAAGACTTATACAGGAGTAGCTTATCTTTCTTGGCATGTAGATTGAAGTTGTTGATTTACCCTCTCTTGGTCCTGTGCTATAGATTAGTTTCTTTAATGTACACCCTGCATGGTGAAGAATAAAATTAGACATGAATATCGTAATAGATAGATTTTTATCTTATACTACTATACTTTATGTTGAATGATATAATACCTACGTGAATTTAGTTTATCATCCTTTGTGAAAAATTATTCTCAAATTTGGTATTGAATAATGTTCTATTATTTCAGATCGAGTAAGTGAGTGGCTTCCCTCTCGGGTCCCACTCCTTACAAGAGATGTTTTGATACGAGAAAGATTCAACTTTTTGAAAAATAAAATCAAGGAGATTTTTAAGTATCTAGATTGCATGATAGTTGATCCATATATTGCAATGATCATTGAAGGAAAAAACCTGATGGATAGAGAATATATAGTTTATTTAATCATGTTCGCTCCTATGTAGATATGCAGTTTAAGAACACGTATCTAATTAAGAAAGTAGGTACTTAGATACAATAGTTAATGGAGAAATTTAGTTCAAAATAGTATAAACTAAGAAACTCTACCTTCTTACCATTTTTGTAGTCCAACGACATTGAGAAAGTGGTCATCCTAGAGATTAGTAAGGCAACTAAAAGTAAATAGATAGACAAGTGGCTCTCTAGCTTCAGGATAGTTGAAAGTGTTGGTATATATGCCCATAGAGTGAACCATTGATGATTATGTGGGGCATCATGCACTTAATTTGATAATATTAATAAAGATAATTCTGATTATCATGCCTGTCTCAGTTATGAGATAATGACACAAGCATAATAGATTTTTGAAGAATGATGTTATTCAATTACATATGTATTCAAGTTAAGGACATGAAGAATGAGATCATATTTATAATAAGAGTACATAAATTCTAGTTATGTCCTTAGTCGGATATTATTGTGGAAGCAAAATAGACAATAATACCTAAGACTAGAATGTGTGTTGACTGATGACAAAATCTCATTAGTCATGATATTGGTATCAAGTCAAACACATAGGTACATGTTAGAGAAAAGTGTACCAGACAAACTGACCTTGAGAGTGATACATGAAAAGTATGAAATGGTAGTCAGAATCGTCTCTCGAAGTGATAGTGGTGATTGTGGTTCTAGACCTAAAGTCACTACACTCATCACATGTTGTTCGATGAACTTTGACACCATCCAAAGTGATCCTGAATAATGGTTGTCATAAAGGTGATGTTTGGGATGTTGTGACACATGGGAATTGATTTTGAGTGATATATGGGATTTGTCCCTCCTATTGAGAGTTCAATATCCCAGGCCTTTGATAAGGGAGATTGAAAAATGCATGGCCATGCTCGTGTGAGTCAATATATGATATGTGAAATCATTGTATCTCAATAATGTTCTCTAGTTCAGGAAACATAATTTAATTATTTAGAGCATGACGATTCCATGCCTCAAATTCAACCTATATATCAGAGATAAAGAATTTATACGATCATGTTAACATTTATCACGAATTGTAGGTTGAATTTGTGTTCCAACTTTCCAATTACTTTGGTAGAAATGATGTGTTTCTAGATACTGCTCACTGCTTGTGTAGCCATAAGGTTTATGGACTTTATTGCCAATGTAATATGGGAACTATAGGGTTGCATACATAGGATGCAATTGGAATAGGAGTTTACTATGGATAAGATTTAACTTGGTTACTAAAAGTGTTTTGGTAATCAACTTAGACAACACTGGTTGTCATTCGATTGACTGGAGTGTCTAGTTGATCGAATCCACTATTGGCTAAAGATGGAACCAACCAGTCAACTGGTTGGAGTGTCCAACTGACTGACTAGATGACCAGTTTGACTGGGTAAAAAAATGCAAAATGACCAGTTCTACTGGGTTAAATGATCAATGATATGCATAATGACGTGCATTAATCAATGGATTAAAATAGGTTGTGTTTTTATACCATTGACTACAAGTCAATAGACCGACTAGACAATCTAGTTGGTCTATTGGATGTGCCAGTCTACTAATTGGCCATTCCCAACAGTTGTCAAATCATGACATCTAACCTTTCATATCCCCTAGGATTTTGGAAAATCTAGCCTATCCACTCCTATATGAGGAGGGGGTGCCCAAGGCGCAAGCCACACAATAGACACAAAATCTTAAGAGGAATTCAAGAGATTTCCTCAAGACTGATAATCTCATAGTTCTAGTAATTATAAGAGAGCCTAACAGCCTTACCTAAAAAGGAGAGACAAAAGAGGAAAGGTAGTTGGTGCTAGCATGCTGACAAATGAAAAGACAACTCCTTCTCGTCAGCTTTGAAGGTGCGATGTGGAGTTCCTAGTGCTCTATGTGGACTATATAGAGGCATGGAAGCTATTGTTGCCATGCTAGGAGGAAGCCATCGACCTCCGTCTGTGTGATACACCACGAGTATTCTAAAGATTGATGTCCGTGTACTAGTTTAGAAGGGAGCACATGTCTCTGTAAGAATAGTCAATGGATTTTTTCCAAGACAAGATATGTCTTGCGCCCTCTTTCCAGTACACTTTTGTTGATGTGATATGCTAGTTAAGGAAAATATGGTCAAAAAATGTTTGTTTCCTCTACCTGCTCTCTCCTCATAATGTCATACAGTGGTATCACAACAAGGATAATTTATAGTGTATTGAGGTTTAAATTGATATGATGAAGTGTTGTTAATTTTGTTGCATAAGATGCAAACATTTAAATGTGTAATGTGCCTATTTGATTAAATACCACATATACTAGGGTATATATATATATATATATATATATATATATATATATATATATATATATATATATATATATGCAATCCATAATTGTTGAGATAAAATTGTTTTGATCATAAATGTATACTTGGTTATGGAAAATACCCCTTGGATGCTTGTGTGATTGGATGGTTTATTTCCTATCTTATAAATTTGGTTTACATACCAAGTTTTCCTCTTTCTTCTCTAGATGTAATTAATGCTTAACCCCCTATGATATCCTTAAATGTAACTTGATGTATTCTCATTACACAATGTAATATATAAATAAGATTAGAATTAGTTTTGTTTTGGAAAGAAGAAGGCATTCTGATCAGGCAAGTCGACTGACTAAAAGTTGAGTCAATTAACAAGAGGATAGTAGGAACCAGTCGATCGAATGAAGGCCCAACTGATTAACTAGAAGAGTGCATCACTTGATGTAGGACCCAATCGATCGACCGACAGAGACCACCCGATGATAGGAGGACGAACTAGTCGACTGAATGGTCCAGTTGATTTACCGACCTATTTCCAGCACAAGAATTTCCAATACATGTAGATACATATGATGTATGACCTTAGGTGGATGATAATTCTTTGTTGCTGCAAAGAATTGCATTAGTATGGCCATAACCATCTCTCATATATTTGTGGCTATATATTTCATTTGTGGAAATAGTATGTATATTATACATATTATGAGTATGTGGTGATTGGATATGTATATGTATTTATAAATAAAATCATTAAATAAATATTAAGACTTAGATTCTTTAGATGAGAAAAACACATGAAAATATTGATCAACCAAGCATGGGCACGCGGAAGCCCGGTGCACCATCTATCTCATGGAAGTGTCATGGTAGTTATGTGGGCCTGCAAAGCATGGTGCATTTTTACCATTTGTCTTTTAGATAAGGATTACCTAGGTGACCTATAAGATTAAGTGCCTAGAAGCATACTGATGAGCATCTATCCAAGAATTGGATTGGTTGCAATTGAAAAATGTTTCCTACTTTTAAAATTGGTTATGGATCGCGACAGTTGGTGGGTTACAATTCAATTATCTTGGATCTCATCTCACTAGAGGATTGTACATTGCAATCTTCCAAATTAATAGTGAGGGTTATTAATTTGAACAAAATAGTGGAAGTGATAATTAATTAAAAGACTAACTAAAATCATCAATATTTTCAAAAATAAAATGAAAAGTGTTTCGACATATGCAAATTTTCTATAATAGAAAACTGGAAAACACCAACACATTATCATTGTGATCGGTCCTTAGGAAGGACAAACTGAAGGGGCCCGACTTCCATAACTAGCTTGAGATTTTCAGAATGGTTCTCACTCATGAGGACAAGATCTATGTCTTATAGACACGAATGTCAGAGGAACCCTTTCCCATCACGTCTAGGGCTGAGGTGAATGCTTATTGGAAGCATGCCAATGATACCACATACATAAAGAACCTTATGCTATGTTGTATGAATTATGAGTTGCATAAGCATCATGAAAACATGGACATTCTCAAGATGGTAACACATCTTTAGAAAATGTACCAGAATCATGCAAAGCAATAAAGATACAATGTCTTTGAGGTGCTCTTTGAGTGCAAGATGATAGATGGAGATCTAGTGAAACCCCAAGTGCTAAATATAATTGGTCATGTGGAAGATCTAGAGAGACATATATTTCCTTTGAGCCAAGAGTTGGCCAATGGTATGATTCTACAATTGTTTCTTGAATCATATATCCAGTTTATCGAGTACTATTACTTAAAAATTATGGCTAAATGATTATCTAAATTGCTTGGCATATTGATAAACACTAAAGCATGAATGAAGAAGAGAAAACCAAAAATCGTGATAGTGATTAGTGAAAGAGAGTCCAAGGGTAAAGGAAAAGCGAAGAAAAGTTTCGAGGCTAATCTGAAATCCAAGTCTTCTACACTCTAGATAAGGGGAAGGGTAAGTGCAAAAGGAATATGTTGTTTTCATTGAAAGGAACTTAGGAAGATGAACTAAGAGATAGAGATATCTACTTCAGGTATATACACTAATCAAATGAATATCACTACTTTGTCATCTTAGTATTGTATACTGGATGGGTATATCATATATGATATACTATTTAGAATCTGAGAAGAAGTAAGCATTTAAAGAAAGGATGAGGTGGAACTCATAGAGAAAGAGTTGATGTCACTATAGCTAGAACCTATCAACTTATCTTTGTTTAAAGGGCATGTTATACAATCAAGGAAATGGTATTACATATCTGCCATTAAATAGAAATAACACTTCTTTATCTTGTTGGACAAGAGTGAAATTCATGAATGATGGATGTTTTACTTTAAAGATAGGATCTTTTATGGCAATGCTCAAATGTCTCATGATTTATATAGATTAGTTTTAGAGACAAACATATATGACATGAATACCAGAAGGGATAAAACTAAATAACTCAAATAAAACGTACCTTTGACATTGTCATCCATAGCACCTAAATGAGAAACACATTTTTGGATTCCATAAAGATGGTTGTATGATTCAAAATCAATAAAGACATGCAAGTCTTATTTATTGTGCAAGATGCCAAAAGTTTCTTTCACTAGAAATAGTGGGAAAGAAAGTGATTTATTAGGACTCATACATAATAATGTATGTGGACCTTTAGAATGAATTCTATAGTTGGTTACTAGTATTAAAGTACTTCAATATGATCTATGTGGAGAATACTTGAACCAAGAGTTTGAGGACCTTCTGTGAGAACATGGTATTGTACCACAATGGACTTTTGAAAGAAGGTATCATACCCTATTGAAAATGGTGTGACTAATGAGTCAAGATCATATTCTAACTCCCTTCTTGTGAATCTACTTTAGAAACCACATTGTGTACACCAAACCATGTTCCGTCTAAATCGGTTCAAAAGACAACATATGAGATATGGAATGGGAAGTGTCCCAATATGTATTTTATGAAGATTTGGGGAGTGATGCTTATGAGATAAAATAGTTTCTTGAAAGCTTGGTGCCAAATCAAATAAATGTTATTTTTTGGATATCCCAAGTTATACTACTTTTACACTCCATTAAACAACAAAGTGTTTGTTGCCAAGACTACTTTGTTCCTCCCTACAATGGAATTGATTTCAAAGGATATAGTGGGAGAGAAGTAAAACTTGAACAATATTGACACCAACAAGAAAACATTTATCTTGTAGTGGTAAAGAAGGGATTATGCGAGTCACAATATGTTATTGAATCTCAAGTTCTTCATGTAACACATAAACCTCGTATATCTAGTATGACACACCTTGGGACTAAAATATTTGGATATCTTGTGACTCAAGAAGGTGATAAGTTGGTCATAGATGAGGAGACAACAACCTACCTAGATGCTACTGAGGGACCAGAGTCTAAAAAATGGCTTCAGGTCATGAGATTTAAGATGGATTTTGCATACACCAACAAGGTATGGGCCTTGGTGGATTTACCTGAAGAGGTAAAACCCATAGGGTGCAAGTCGGTCATCGATAAGAAGACCAACATGGATGAATCAATTCAGATCATACTTGCCATTGCAGTTTATCTACAATGGTCAATCTTTGGATTGAAGGAAGCATATCAGAGCTAGGATATTTGATTTGATAAGACAGTCAAAGAGTTTGGATTCATTCAAAATTAAGATGAAACATTTGAATACAAGAAGGTTAGTGGGAGAATAATTGCATTCCTCATATTGTATGTAGAAATGACATCCCTGCCCTATGAATGAAAAAGAACTGATTGGGAAATACCTTCTTTGAGAAGGATTTAGGTAAAACATCCTATGAGATAGGAATTAAGATCAATAGGGATAGATCTAGAAGGCTATTTCACCCAATGCCGAGTGTAAACATTGATACAACACTGAAAGGGTTCAACATGCAAGACTCAAAGAGCTCATGTCCCATGGAATTAGTCTCTCTAGAGCCCAATATCCTGGTTCTTATGAAGTACATGAGCGCATGAGTAATATGTCATATGCGTTTCCAATTAGATCTATCATGTATACAATGTTATGCACTCATATTGACATATCATATGCTTGGGCATGACAAGTGGATATTAGTCAAATACCAATGAAGTTCACTAGACTTCCATAAAGAACATCCTTAAGTAGAACTAAGGATCCATTCCTTGATTATGGTGATAAGGAAGAGTTGGGTGTAAAAGGTGAGAACTATTCAAGTTTCCGAACTGACAAAGACATCAATTGCAATTTGTGTTTTGCCTTAACAACAAAACTATAAGATAGAAAGGTTATAAGAAAGAGAAAGTTGATGTTGATAACAATACAAGCCGAGTACATTGCTATTTTGAAACAACACTGGTATTATATGGATCAAGAAGTTCATTGGTGAACTTCGGGTGGTTCAGACCAAAAATGCAAGAGAGATGTTGTGGAAACAATGGACCTATTGGATAGTATAACAAATGCAGATCACATACTACAATGCTTCAAGCTCATACAAAATATCATACCATGAGAAGGTGTGAAGATTTGCACCAACTAGAAGCAAATGTTGCTAACCTGCTAGCAAAAACACTTACGCAGAAGAAAAATTATGGTCATGGTGAATCACTTGGAATTGGATTCATGGGTGATTGAATCTAAGTGCAAGTGGGAGTCTATTGGTATATATGCAAACATTGTGAATCATTTGATGATTGTATGAGACATCATGTACTTGATTCTATCATAGTAATAAAGGTAATTCCATCAGTTATGTATGTCTCAATTATGAGATAATGCCACAAGTGCAATATATTTCTAAGGAATGATGTTACTTTATGACATATGTCTTCAGGTTAAGGACCTAAAGAATGAGATCATATGTATAATAAGAGTACATACATTCTTGTAATGTCCCTTGTCAGATATTATTGTGGTAGAAAAATAGACAAAAATAATACATAAGTCATGAATGTGTGTTGACTAATGATAAAGTATTATTATTCACGATATTGGATATCAAGTCAAGCACAAATGTACATGTTAGAGAATGGTGTATCAGATAGACCTACCTTGAGAGTGATATACAAAAACTATGAAATGGTAGTCAAAATCATCTCTCAAAGTGATAGTGGTGATTAGGGTTCTCAGATCGGAAGTCACTACTGTGGCATACAACTCACAAAAACATAATTAACTAATGAAGAAGCATTCACTAAGCAGCGGATTACCGAAAATCACTAAAAATTAAAACCTTTTTACCAAGAGGTCCATCAAATGAAAACTTTCTCACATAGAACAAAAGTAACCCATTTACATTCTAATTTAAAGGTACATGTCCTACATCATCTCTTTCTGAAAATTACAAGCATCAACTGCTCTTGTTAAACTAAACACAAGCAGTGTAAAATCTCGAGGCACTGAGCCAAAATCTTGAAAGCACTAACTACTACTCCGAGGACCTGAGAGTACAGAGATGACACATAGGACTCTATATACATCTACACAAGGCATAACAACCAGTGTCTCCACCTGAGACTTCACTATTGTCCCTGTTGCTGCTACTGTTGTCCTTCACCTATTGAAGAGTTCTTGTCTCCTCGTCCGCATCCACCAAAAAATGTGGTTCCAATGGGGTGAGACAATTGTAAATTGCCCCAACGAGAGATATAACTCTCTGCCAGAAACATTGTTATTGCAGCTAAAGAATATAAATATGAACAGAGGAATCATATTTGTTTGATAGTAGTTTAATCAATGATTAACATATTAGAACATTATTATTATTAAAAGCATTGCAGCTATAACTTGATAGAGTAATATGTCACTTATCCATTAAGGAATATGAATAACATGTATAACATTTATTCACTAAAGAATCATTTCCACTGCATTAACTCTCTTTAGGCTTAGATCATATATCTAATGCCTGGCACTGTCATTGTGGGGTCATGGCTTGTAGCCATACTCTTTTCATAAAGTATTGGGATTTTAATCCCTCAACTCATCAAATAAATTTCCACTTCTTAACAAGTTCATCATCATGATTATAGAATCTGGGCATTTGAACCCTTAACTCATCATAGGATACTTGTTACCACTTATTAGGTAACTTGAGATCTTCAGGTCATCTGACCAAGGACATTATGATTCTTACTACACAAAGCATTGCACATAGAACACAAATCTCAATGATTCTTGTTACACAAAGCCTTGAACATAGTACACAAAGCTCATATCACCTCTTATTACCCCCTCAAAGCAATAAGGCATATTATGTCTTATAAAACTCATAAACAAGCTCAATAATTAAAACATCATATGACACACAGGGCTCATAAATTTTCAGATTACTTCTCACTAGGCAATCAAAACATATGAAGGCTTATAAAGCCTATAAAACATTCTCAAAATACAGAGCATCATAGCCCATACATAGCTATACTCCTCATCTCATCATTCCTGCATGATTAGTATTCATGATAACAATTATAATGCTTTCATATCTGCACCATACAACACGAAGTAACACCAATATTCCCTCTTTAGGGTTCATAGTTTCTCTTTTATATCAGCACCCTCCATTAGGGTTTTCCATAACTAACCACTTAGGTTCTTAAGATCATATTATTAATGATCATACCTATTTCATTGCTTCTCACAGCTAGAAGCCAATATTGATATCATAAGTATTCAAACATACTTATTTATACTCACCATTCATCATTGAATGTATTATCAACACAAGGTATGAGTTTCTCTCTCATCTTTATCAAAATATGATTGTATCATAGTCTATTGATTTGGATTAACCTTTTCATAAGGCATGTTAGCCTACATTCATCAAGGTGCATTACATCTCAATGTAACAAATGACATGACACATTTCATGTGTCACTTATCCAATTATATTGGATTTACAGTACATCAAGGTATTTTAGTATTGAGGTGTTGGATGTGATATCTATCCTATCTTGATGTATCACTTACCTCAACACCTTTATCTTACTAGAACTCATCCACTTAGCTTGTATTAGGGTATTCCCCATCCTAATACTTTATGCACCAGTTCATCACATTCATCATGTAGGGTAATGGTCATATGTCACCTATTTAGAATATACAACCATTGCCACTAATATGGACTCACCCTTGAGTTAGAACTATTAATGTAAGGATATCCATTATCAACCCCTGTAGGTGTTACATTTGTCAATACATTAATCACTATTTCATTGATAGGAATAGGATTTCCACAATTATAGTTTGAGGTTCACATAGAATCTTTCATATGTTAAATGGATTTCACATAGTATTGCACTTCATTAAAGTTTCACATAACATTCTTCCATATTACGGTTTCACCTAGTATTATGTGAAATTAGGATTTCACAACACATCACTCAATGATAGGGCTTCACATAGCATTAGTAGCACTACCCTTTATTAGGGTTTCATGCACCTTTATCCCATTTTAGGGATTAAGGTTTACCATTCACATCCAAGTAGGGTTTCTCATACCTCATTACCCAAATTAGGGTTAGGATGTACAATTCCAATTAAATTAGGGTTTCTTACATTGTTACACTAAGTTAAGGTTACATCATCACCCTAGATTATGCTTTCACTGAGCTTAGCCCTAAATTAGGGTTTCAAATAGCCTTGCCCTAAATTAGGGTCAAGGTATATCAATCTTTTCAATGAGGATTTCATGATCTCATTATTATGGATCAAACCCTGATTACATATTTATTCATAATGAGAGAATTAGGGCTTTATTAAGTAAGAAATAATCTCTCCCATTCTCTCTCCCTCTCATCCTCTCTAGGATGTTAATTACTCCAAGATTGATCTAGGTTAACTCTTCACTTAAGTACACATAGTTAGGGTTAACCTTCATAATCATCATTGGTCTATATCATTAATAATCAAAAAACTAATTGACCTTTGATCATATTAGGTGTCCAAATGGTTTAACCAAATTGAACCTCAAAAGGTCTTGGTCACTTAGACCTCAAATGGTCTGGGTCACTTAAGTTCAAAGGGTTTGAAACCGTTTAGCAAAGTTGATTCTTGAAACCGTTTAGACAACACATCTTGAAATCGAATGAACTTGAGTCTCCAAATGGTTTGAGACCGTTTGGTCTCAAACGATCTTGAGACCATTTGGTCCCAAATGGTCTTGAGACCGTTTGGACTCAAACAGTCTTAATACTATTTGGTCCAAACCCTCTCAAAACCGAATGGACCAAAAAGGATGTTCAACACTTCAACAATTCAAGGTTCCAATCCATGGACCAACTATCAATTGGACCACTAATGTATCTTTCAATTGAACCAATGAATCACCATTCAATTAGACCTTCAATTAGGGTTTTAAACCCAATTGAACTAAGGTTGATAATCAAGAAATCATCACTTAGGGTTTTGAAACTAAGGAACCATCAATGGTTGACATTGTGGAACCAATTCAATTGATATCAGTGAACCATCATCATTACATGATATGACCTGACCTCAAACAGTCTTGAATGGCCCCCAAACGGTCTTGTGATCATTTGGATGATCTCCAAACGGTATTGAGACTATTTTCCCATCTCATCATCAAAATTCATGACATCCAATTAGGGTTTGGATCATTGAATTGATTATCAAATCAGCAATTGATTGCACTTCAATTTAGTATCTTTGGATCTTCAAATACCCAACCATACTCAACCTTAGACCTCCAAACGGTCTTGGTTGACCTACAAATGGTCTTGAGACCGTTTTGGTGATTCCCAAATGGTTTTTAAACCGTTTGGGTCAATCAAACCAAAACCTTAACTTAATCAATTGCAAAATCAGTACTTAGTCGATTAGGGTTTCTATTTGAAAGATTGTCCATATGATGAACTAATAAATTGAAGCCATTGGATCATTATCCAACACATACTAGAGTTTAGACCTCAAACGGTTAACCCTCCCAAATGGTCAACGCCTTCATGCGGTTTGGGACTCAAATCACCAAATGGTTTTGAAACCGTTTGGTCTCCAAACGGTTTGTTGAAACCGTTTGGACAAACAAGTTGAAACCGTTTGCCTTGGATAGTTGGAGAGGTCTGTGCTTATGATGATGTAATCATCATCAAGCTCCAAACTCACAAAATCTGTTGGGATTTCCATGGTGATTGCATCAATCAACCAAATCAATTATCGTGAATGAAGAAAGGATCATTATTTGATAAGGAATTGAATGCAATAACAAAGTTAAGGGTTCAAGTTATAAAACCCACCTCTAATTGATCTCCAAAGCTTCAAGCTCACGTCACAAATAGTGGATGCAACTCCTTTCACTATTCCAAGGGTCGTCCTCAAGCTTTGAGTGAAAAGGAATGGTTAGAATTGAAGAGGGGATCGAGATATGAAGAATTCATACATTGATTTTCAATTTTCACCATGGATTCAAGGTGAAAGGAGATCAAGAAGCTTACCAACAGGTTGGGGGTCGTCCTCCTGATCCTCCAAAGCTCCTTGGTCGTTTTCCAAGCAAGGAGAAGAAGTGGGGTCGAAAAAGCCTTTGTTTTGGCTTGTAAAAGCTCTTTTTATAAAAAATCAATGAGAGAGAAAATGCTTTATAAAAATTCATTTAATTCCAAAATTGTTGCCACCACTTCCCCATTGGTTTCTTTCATGCAAAGGAATCTCTATCCCCACCTAGCTCCCTTCCATTATCCATGAATTAAGGGAAAAGAAATTAAGCACCTTAACCCTTATAATAGTAATATCCATTTTTGAGTGGAAATTCTTTTTCTTATAATAAGGTGAGTGGAATCTTCACCTCCTTAGGATATTCCGTGGTCCTTGCAAAGCTCAAGGACGTCCAAACACATCTGAATCCAACCATTTTAATTTTGTTTGAAGGGCACTTCAATTAATATATTTATTTTTGCACTAAATTGAATTAGGGTTTCAATTAGGCTTAAATCTTGATTATTTTAATATCAAGATTTTCTCTCCTCCAAGTTAATTCAAATGAGGTGCCCCTCTCATTTTCTTTGCTCTACATGATGCCAAGAAACATTAGGGACCTTATTGAAGTTGTAATTTGAATATTGAACCCTAGGTTTTGGGTGAATTGCATATTACACCGAAACTAGGTTTTAATGCATAAACATTGCTTTATCAGCTTTTTCTTAGTAGTCAGGTTACTACAAGGCATACCTCTGCATCATCTTCATTCTCATGATGCTTCAACACATGAGGAACATATTTTCATGCACAATTTGCAATTTAACCCCTCAACTTGGGTGATTTTCACTTTAGTCCAAATCAAGTAAAACATTATTTCAACATTATTAAAAAAAGACTAAAATTGAAATATAAGTTCCTCTTGAGCCCTAATTACTTTTCACAAGATAGGATTAAGCATATAATTATCTTTATTAATAAAAACACATAGGGTTAAAGCATAACACATGTCAAGGATGTTACAAGTTATAAACCCCTAACAAGGATTTCGTCCCCGAAATCCCAAGAAAAAGGAGGGACAAATTTATTCATTTATCATACCCTCAAGTCTCCACATAATATCTTAATATCATGGAGATATCATGGATCTGTAATCCACACAAAGTTCCTTTCATTAATTCAACCTTATCAATGTTTATGTTTATTCATAGCATAAACCCCTAACATATGATGTCCATTTTATTGAAAGGAAGAAACATAAAAGAACATACATCTATCATCACCCAAGAATATTTTCCAAAAGAGAAACATATATATCTAACATAGGTAATTCAATCAGCAATCCTTTATTTGTTTGGGAAAATTCACTTAGCGCTTTAATTGGGAAAGTTCACTGAGCAATTTATTTGGGAAAATTCACTAAGAAAGTTCACTGAGAAAGTTCACTAAGCAATTTATTTGGGAAAATTCACTAAGAAAGTTCACTGAGAAAGTTCAGTGAGCAATTTATTTGGGAAAATTCACTAAGAAAGTTCATTGAGAAAGTTCACTGAGCAATTTATTTGGGAAAATTCACTAAGAAAGTTCACAGAGCAATTTATTTGGGAAAATTCACTAAAAAAGTTCACTGAGCAATTTATTTGGGAAAATTCACTAAGAAAGTTCACTGAGAAAGTTCACTGAGCAATTTATTTGGGAAAATTCACTTAGCTTTTCCTATTTAATTTCATTATACTCTATAGATTGTTTCAGAATGACTACTTGATCAGAGTAATAAAAAAGATAATGATCTAAGAGCTTCATACTTGCCTTATCTTCCAATAATCATATACTTGGCCAGGGTATACAAGTGTTGAGATTAGGAAGTATGCACTTTATTTGCTATCATATTCCTCACTTTTCATATCATTATACACACATGATTTTTCATTCTTGAATTTTCTTCAGGCATCACTTCTAAATCTCATCTTTTAACACACAGATAAGGGAGATCATAAAGCATTTTAAAGAACACTGAGTAAGATGTAAGTTCTCATATCCATTGTGTCCTAATAGGACTAGTCAAAGGAAGCTAAAAAACAACTACTTTCTTATTTTTAACACATAGAATCATGATATGAAATATCAAAACAAAACTATTTCATCTGACCTGTCTGGGACGTCTGTCCACATCCTCTATTGTTACTAGAAAATTGACTTCTTTGTGAGCCTTGCTGACTCTGCACTTGAGGTTGAGTCATCATCGAATTCCCATCTAGACAATCCTTTTCTAGATGTCCCGGTTGTCTACATTGATAACAGATCCTAGGTGTAAAATGTCTATGAGATCCAGTAACCGATGTTGATGCTATGTCGGAGGCTCTACTTGGAGCATTACTACGATCCCTACCCCTACTTGACGTCCATTGTGTGTGGGTATGGAATCTCGATGATACTGCCGATGCAGAAAATCTTGGCTTCTTAAAACTTTCAGATCTTTGTCCTTGAAACTGAGTGTATACCTTCTTACCACTGGTCTGTCATTTCTCGATTTAGACCTTTCTATCCTTCTTACTGACTCCACAAAAGTGGAAAACCTATCCCTGTTCTCAAAAGCAGACACAAGAGTGGTTAGTTCAGCGTTCAACCCCTTCTCAAAATGCCGAATTCTTTCCTCATCATTAACTACCATATGTGGACAAACCACAACAACTCCATGAACTTAGCTTCATACTCGCTAACGTTCATTTGTCCTTGTTTGATCCTCTCAAATTGAGAGATCTTCTCATCTAGATACGTTTTCGGGAAGTATCTACTGACGAACTCTCGTCGGAATACCTCCCATCTAATTTCTTCACCTGGTCTCTTATCTTCCTCTATTATCCACCAATGACCAGCACTTCCTTTTAGGAGGTACACAACATGTCTTACCTTTTCAACTTCAGGAATATCAAGGATCCTGAAAGCCTTTTCCAGCTCTGTCAGCCACAAATCAACATCTGTTGGATCAGATGTACCAGCATAATCTATGGCTCTAACCCGGCGAAGTCTCTCAAAAGTCTTGTCGGCTCCATAACCCTCATGATGGGCTGGTGCCCTAGGTGCAGGTGGTGGCATCCTGTCTGCCATATGTGTCATGGTTGTCAGGAGTTTCTCAAATAAAGCATGGAGGGCTGGGTTTTCTATCATAGCTGGGTCAATCTGGGGCTGTTCAGGTACCAACCCTTCCCTATTCTGGTCTCTTCCACCTTTTCCTGGTGCAGCAGCACTTCTCTTAGCAGCATGTTCTTCATGTGATCCAGACATCTTCAAGTTCTTCTTCTCCTATGTGAGCAGAAGATACTATCAAATAAACTGGAAGACACTTAGAATAGACTTTACAACCTTAGTCCTATGTCTCTGTAGACTCAACGAACCTAGAGCTCTGATACCACTTAATTGTGGCATACAACTCACAAAAACATAATTAACTAATGCGGAAGCGTTCATTAAGCAGCGGATTACCGAAAATCACTAAAAATTAAAACCTTTTTACCAAGAGGTCTATCAAATGAAAACATTCTCACATAGAACAAAAGTAACACATTTACATTCTGGTTTAATGGTACATGTCCTGCATCATCTCTTTCTGAAAATTACAAGCATCAACTGCTCTTGTTAAACTAAACACAAGCAGTGTAAAATCTTGAGGCACTGAGCCAAAATCTCAAAAGCACTAGCTACTACTCTGAGGACTTGAGAGTACATAGATGACACATAGGACTCTATATACATCTACACAAGGCATAACAGCCAGTGTCTCCACCTGAGACTTCACTGCTGTCCCTGTTGTTGCTGCTACTGTCCTTCACCTATTGAAGGGTTCCTGCCTCCTCGTCTGCGTCCACCTAAAAATGTGGTTCCCACGGGGTGAGACAAGTGTAAATTGCCCCAGCAAGAGATACAACTCTCCGTTAGAAATATTGTTATTGCAGCTAAAGAAGATAAATATGAATAGAGGAATCATATTTGTTTGACAGCAGTTAAATCAATGTCCAACTGATTAGAACATTATTATTATTAAAAGCATTGCAGCTATAACTTGATAGAGCAATATGTCACTTAACCATTAAGGAATATGAAGAACATGTATAACATTTATTCACTACAGAATCATTTCCACGACATTAACTCTCTTCAGGCTTAGATCATATATCTAATGCATGGCACTATCATTGTGGGGTCATGGCTTGTAGCCATACTCTTTTCACAAAGTATTGGGATCTTAATCCCTCAACTCATCAAATACATTTCCACTTCTTGACAAGTTCATCATCATGATTATAGAATCTGGGTATTTGAACCCTTAACTCATCATAGGATATTTGTTACCACTTATTAGGTAACTTAATATTTTCAGGACATCTGACCAAGGACATTATGATTCTTACTACATAAATCATTGCACATAGAACACAAAGCTCAATGATTCTTGTTACACAAAGCATTGCACATAGTACACAAAGCTCATATCACCTCTTATACCCCCTCAAAGCAATAAGGCATATATGGCTTATAAAAGTCATAAAAAAGCTCAATAATTAAAACTTCATATGACACATAGGGTTCATAAATTTTCAGATTACTTCTCACTAGGCAAATAAAACATATGAAGGCTTATAAAGCCTATAAAACATTCTCAAAATACAGAGCATCATAGCCCATACCTGGCTATACTCCTCATCTCATCATTCCTACATGATTAATATTAATGATAACAATTATAATGCTTTCATATCAACACCATACAACACTAAGTAATACCACTATTCCCTCTTTAGGGTTCATGGTTTCTCTTTTATATTAGCACCCTCCATTAGGGTTTTCCATAACTAACCACTTATGCTCTTAAGATCATATTATTAATGATCAACCCTATTTCATTGCTTCTCACGGCTAGAAGCCAATATTGATATCATAAGTTTTCAAAAATACTTATTTATTCTCATCATTCATCATTGAATGTATTATTAACACATGGTATGTGTTTCTCTCTCATCTTTATCAGAATATGATTGTATCATAGTCTATTTATTTGGATTAACCTTTTCATAAGGCATGTTAGCCTACATTTATCAAGGTGCATTACATCTCAATGTAACAAATGACATGACACATTTCATGTGTCACTTATCCAATTATATTGGATTTAAAGCACATCAAGTTATTTTAGTATTGGGGTGTTGGATGTGATATCTATCCTATCTTGATGTATCACTTACCTCAACACCTTTATCTTACTAGAACTCATCCACTTAGCTTGTATTAGGGTATTCCCCATCCTAATACTTTATGCACTAGTTCATCACATTCATCATGTAGGGTAATGGTCATATGTCACCTATTTAGAATATACAACCATTGCCACTAATATGGACTCATCCTTGAGTTAGAACTATTAATGTAAGGATATCCATTATCAACCCCTCTAGGTGTTACATTTGTCAATACATTAATCACTATTCCATTAATAGGAATAGGATTTCCAAAATTATAGTTTGAGGTTCACATAGCATCTTTCATATGTTATATGGATTTCACATAGTATTGCTCTTCATTAAAGTTTCACATAGCATTCTTCTATATTAGGGTTTCACCTAGTATTATGTGAAATTAGGATTTCACAACACATCACTCACTGATAGGGCTTCACATAGCATTAGTAGCACTACCCTTTATTAGGGTATCATGCACCTTTAACCTATTTTAGGGATTAAGGTTTACCATTCACATAAAAGTAGGGTTTCTCATACCTCATTACCCAAATTAGGGTTAGGATGTACAATTACCATTAAATTAGGGTTTCTTACATTGTTACACTAAGTTAAGGTTACATCATCACCCTAGATTATGCTTTCAATGAGCTTAGCCCTAAATTAGGGTTTCACATAGACTTGCCATAAATTAGGGTCAAGGTATATCAATCTTTTCAATGAGGATTTCATGATCTCATTATTATGGATCAAACCCTAATTACATATTTATTCATAATGAGAGAATTAGGACTCTATTAAGTAAGCAATCATCTCTCGCATTATCTCTCCCTCTCACCCTCTCTATGATGTTAATTACTCCAAGATTGATCTAGGTTAACTCTTCACTTAAGTACACATAGTTAGGGTTAATCTTCATAATCATCATTGGTCTATATCATTAATAATAAAAAATCTAATTGACCTTTGATCATATTAGGTGTCCAAATGGATTAACCAATTTGAACCTCAAAAGGTCTTGGTCACTTAGACCTCAAACAGTTTGGGTCACTTAAGTTCAAACGGTTTGAAACCGTTTAGCAAAGTTGATTCTTGAAACCATTTAGACAACACATCTTGAAACCGAATGAACTTGAGTCTCCAAAGGGTTTGAGACCGTTTGGTCTCAAACGGTCTTGAGACCATTTGGACTAAAATGGTGTTAAGACCATTTGGTCCAAACCCTCTCAAAATCGAATGGATCATTATATTTCTTAATGAAAACACCTAGGTTTAAAGCATAACCCAGGTCAGGGATGTTACAACTACAGTCATCACATATCGTTCAATGAACTTTGACACCATCTGACATGATCGTGACAAAGGGTTTCCATAAAGGTGGTGATCGGGTACATTGTGATAAATATACATTGATAGTGAGTGTTGCATATGAGTAATGTCCCTCCTATTGAGAGTTTGATATCTCAGGTCTTTGATAAGGGAGACTAAGAAATGCATGGCCATTATTGTGTGAGTCAATATATGATATGTGAACTCATTGTATCTCAATAGTCTACTCTAGTTCAAGAAATATAGATTAAGTATTAAGAAGATGATGATTCCATGCCTTAGATTCAATATGGATACCATATACAAAGAAACTATACGATCATGTTAACAATGATCACAAAATGTAGGTTGAAGTTGTTCTCCAACTTTCCAATCACTTGGATAACAGTGATGTGTTGCTAGATATTTCTCATTGCTTGTGTAGTCATAATAATCATGGAGTTACTACTAATATGATATGGGACCTATAGGGTCACACACATAGGATGCACTTAGAATCAGAGATTACTCATGGATAAGATTTAACTTGGTTACTAAATGTGCTTAGGTAATCAACTTAGACAACACTAGTTTTTTGTCAGTTGACAGAAGTGTCCAGTAGACCGATTGGCATCCCAATAAATCAACTAGAATATCTAGTTGAGTGGCTAGACTTTTAGCTGATGAAACCACCCAATCAACCAGTTGGAGTGTCCAACCCGCCGATTGGATGACTGTTTTTGATCGGGTCAAACAAAAGATGCAAAATGATCAGTTTGATTAGGTCAAACAATTCATGATATGTGTAATGACGTGCATCAATAATCACATTAAAGGAGAGTGTTATTGCACCATTGACTACAAATCAATCGATCGAGTGGACAATCCAGTCGATGGACTAGGGGTGCTAGTTGAGGAATTGGATGGTCTTGTCAATTGACTGGCCATGAACAATAGCCGTCGAACGATGATATCTGAGCTTTACTATCCCCTAGATTTTTAGAAACCCTAGCCCATCCACTCCTATATAAGGCAGATAGGGTGGACAAGGCTCAAGTCAAACAAGAGGCCCAAATTCAAAAGAGGAAGTCAAGAGATCGTATCAAGACTCTTCATCTCAAACTTCTAGTAATGTGCGAGAGAGCGTAGTAGTCGTACCTAAACATGAAGAGACAATTAGGGGAAAGGTAGTCGACACTAGCACGTTGATAACTAGAAGGACAACTTCTTCTTGTCAGATTTGAAAGTGCAATGTGGAGTTCCCATGGTCCATGTGGACTATGTAGAGGCATGGAAGCTGTTTTTGCCACTCTATACCGTCAACCACTATCTCTGAGCTACACTGGGAGGACACCAACAATTGTCGTCTACATGCTACTTTTGAAGGGAGAGCACATCTTTGCAAGAATAGTTGTTAGAATTACTTTAGGACAAGGATCTTCTTGCACCCTCTTTCACATTACATCATTCTTATGTGATTCTCTGGTCAACAAAAATATCAGGAGAAATCTTTCAATTCCACTGCCTACTCTATCCCCATATTTCCCTACAAAAAGGACAACTTGAACGATGGGTATAGGAGTTTTTATAGTATCAAATTAGGATCCAAGAGTCCTAAAATGATTTTTAGAATAGGGTCGACAATATGTTGCATTCTCACGAGTCCAACCAAATGGAGGAACATAGTATTCCACCAAATGACAGCTAGTAGAATGTAGATTTTGTCAGCCACAAGCTAAAAAAAGGGAAAATATTATTGAAGTTTGTGGATTTTTTGAGAATGTTTTGAAGATATTTCATGGACGAAAGAAGTTCTGATTATATGTATGTGAGTCTTATCATAAAAAATAGAGGTAAGATAAAAGCATATAACTTGATCATTCTAAGTAGTCCTTTTATCAAAATATGTGGTTTCTTATAAAGGTAATGTCTATTTAATATCCCTTGGGATTTCAAAAATAAATATCATATTCTAGGTAACCAAATTGGATAATTTGGTGAAAAAAGAATGTAAAAATCTCAACTAAATGACATAGTATACTTAAATCAAGATAAAAATACATCATATATGTCAGTTGATGGAGAAGCAACCGACCCTATTTGGCCTTCTAATGGTATTAGACAAGGGGATGCCATTTCCAAGTCCTTTTTGTGATGCTTATGCAAGGTTTCTCTGAAATGATGAAAAAGAAGGTCATTGATACAATTATTTTTTCAATTCATGAATCTATGAATCAAGGTTAGTCACATATGCTTTTTGCCGATGATCTCATGGTCTTTTATAAAGCTGATGTAGTGAGCGTGTCTAATATTATTTTCTCTTTTTGATAAGTTTGGAAAAGATTTGAGTCTTATAATTATTCAATTAAAGAGTTTAGTTCTATGTAGAAAGAAATCTGATGCTAACTCTAGGTGCCATATTTTGGGCATTAAGGAAGGTAACATGGACTCTTTGAGCTTGTTTACCACTACTTGTAGGTAAATTAGCAAAAAAAAATTTGCACCATTCACATTGATAGAATAAAAAAAGACTAGAAAGTTGGACGGAAAAACTTATGTCTCTAGCTAGAAGGGTGGAACTCATAATATCTATGTTATCAACAATGCATCTGTACTGTATATATTCTTTTCCTATCCCAATCTCTATATTTGATGAAATTAATAAAAACTATTGTCATTTTTATTGGGCTCAAATGGATACCAAAAGGAGTCCCCATCTTATCAAATGGTAGAAGGTTAACACTCCTAAGAACAAGGATGGTTTAGGGTTGAGAAAAAGTAAGAATTTATTGAAATCTTGTCTTATTATAAATGCCTAGTACGTAGCCAATAAAAAGATTTTCTTTTGGGATAACTGGATCAACAAGATAAACTTAAAGAAATGCACATTTTAGGTCATTGAAGAATCTTCTAACTACTCATGGTTGCTCAAAAATTTACTAAGGACCAGTGATATTCTTTTGGCTCTTATTGATTTTAATGTATGTACATGCAATCTATTCAAACTCTGGCAAGATCCATGGTGTAAGACCATGTGTTTGGAGGAAATCATTGGAAAGGATATGATTATTTGTCTTAGCTACCCTTTATATTGCTTTATTAATGCCATCATAAGGCTAGTATCAAGTTGGTATGGGAAAAAATCAAAGATGAAGGTATTAAGGATGAGGCCTTTATGTGGATTTGGTGATGCAAAAGTCATATAAATTAACTGATTCATTTAGGGAAAGATAAAAATGAAAAATTACCTAACTCAGTCTATATAAGGAGAATATGAATTTGTATGGATTTGATTTGTTTTTATTGTATGGGAAGCTGAGTAGATACACATGACCCGTGCTTTGAATTTTAATACACAAAAGGTTTATGATGTTTAGCTACACATAATGATTGTATTATTTTTATCCCTGAGAGATGGAATGACATGATAAGGTTAAATGAAAGGAAAGCAAAAATCACATGTTACTTGATTATGTACTATAGTTGGTTGGAAAGAAATTATCTAGTTCATATGAATAGAATTTCAAATGTGGAAAGTATTTGGAAGGTCATTCAGAATGATCTTGATGTACTAGTTTGAACGGATGCTCTTTAATCACCTTCTACAGTTTTATCTTGTTCTAGATGACTCTCATGGATATAATGTGTGATTCTATGAATTATCTTATATGTTTATCTATTAAAGTTTCTTTTAAATAGATGTTGGTTTTCTACTACTTTGGAAACTTTATGGATGAGAGTTGGTTTTTGGGTCTTTGCTTCCTGGATTGGATGCTGATATCTATTTTTGATATCGAAATTTGTTCTAATATAAATATTTACCCTAATTTGCATTCTTTGTTAAAGGTACATCTCTACTTGAAATTTTATATTTTATGCTCTCTACTGATCTAATGGTGGCGTGTTGAAGGCTTGCTAAGTCTTATGTGAAGAGAAGATTTTGTTGTATGCTTGAAATTTTAACTCTAGAGTAAATATAAGGTTTTCTCTAGAGTTCGAGAATGATTTATCCAATTGTTCTAAAACTTTTATATTTTTATGTTTGGTTCATGGAGATCTTGTTTCTCAATCTTTAAGAGTTCATTTCCTATTCTCAATCTATTCTGATGTGGTGATGTGTTGAAGGCTTGATCAATCTATGAGGGAAGGGGTTTATACTATATGTTTGATGCTCTTTTATACTCTAGAATGAACCTGAGGACTATATTCCATGTTTCACTAGAGTTCTGGAATGCAAGTCCCTATTGTGCAGGAACTTCGCTAAAATGATGCTAAGTTCTTGAAAATCTTAATGAATGAGTTTGCTAGCCCGATGTGCCTATGATTATTCGTTATTATTTCAGATCTTAAGGCTCTGTAAATTTGTAATTTTTTAATTTCACGCTTTTTTGAATTTGAAATACAAAAATACAAAAATAAAGAAAGGATTTTTGGCTGACCAAAAAAAGAGAGGGATGAAATAGGTACAAAATTATTGAAATATGCCGAATAAATGAGATGAACTCCATCATTAGCCATAAAAAATATTTGTCAGGGTTGGATGTAGTATGTATTGTCTTCTAATTTTGTTAATTACAAAGTGAACATTGTATCCCAATATATGGTATATAAAAATGTGGGAGATATTATATACAATATTTTGTATTTAAACCAATACTTAATATTTATTCTAATAAGATAGGCATGCAAAAATAAGAAAGGGTAGGATTTAATTTTGTGCTTTGATTTTTTAAAATTATAGAATTTCTCATGGAGAGATTTCTATACAGTATTGTCATATAATTTTCTTATTACATGGTGGTCCTTGTATTCTAAAATATAATACTCAAAAAATAGTGGAGGTATTCTATGCAATCTTTTTAAATATTTTTTTTCTTCAAATTCCTTTTTTATTTTAATAAGGCAGCCATCGAAAGTATAGGAGAGTTGGTTGTAATTTTAACTTTCAATTTTTTTAAATTATACATTGGTCATTTTTATTCTATTATGTGTTTGAAAATACGGGCACATAGTATAGTAGTAGAAACAAGAAAAACGTATCTATACGTATTCTTATAATAGGAAGATTGTGTCAACTACTATGAAGTAGGAAGGATGGTTTTAGCGAGTTGTACCTAGTCATGGAGCAAGACCAACAATAAAACTCACTTCTTTACAATTGTTGACTGGTTTCTCTTGGTCGGTGGTTGTGTAGCTCCTGGTCTTCACCATGAGCATCTATCTGCGCAACCTCAGTAGAGACTCTGAAGGTCTCCCCATGGACTGTAGGTTGATTTTGCTTTTCGATCAGCAGCCAAAGGACTCCTTCCTATAGATTAGTCCACACATACCAAATAGAACTCATGTCGTTCACCAAGAACATACAGGAAGGAGTTGGCCCTCCCTTTGGTGTACTAGTGACCAACCTACTCTCCCACCAACAATGATCACTAGTTGTTTCTCTCCTGTATCTATCTCTCCCTATTGGGTAGGACTTGTCTGGACTCTATTGGTTACCACAACCAGAGAGTACAATAGTTGTTAAAGGAACTAGTTATCAATTCTCTATGTTGTGTCTTGGGAAGCCCCCAGTACCCTTCCTTTTATAGGCGGGGTTTGGGCCAGGGTTCCAATCTATACATGATTGTATGGGAGTGGAAGGGACTGGAAGAACTTAAACTTTCACAACATGTGATACGCCAAATGGTTGTCTGGTACACCCATACAGTGGTCTGATGTGGGAGACAATCATTTCACACTACTAGATGGTCATCTGGAAGTTTTTTGATTGGATATGAATTTGACTATCGATTCCAATTAATATCACTTATTAATTTACTTGCACCCCAAGTAATGTGTAATCAAAACTATTCGGGAAACATATTGCACTTAAGTTTGGCCCAACTGAGTTGTCTCACATATCTGAGACGCCTATCTCACTCACCCAGACGGTCATCTAGTGAGTCTAAAATGAGCATTCCGTTCCAAGTACATTGAACCGGTCAGTTCAATGGTAGAACTTAGCCAATTTAAACTATGATCATCCTGACAACCCAAATGGCCATCTCAACAATTTAGACACCCGTATGGCTGCCCAAATAGCTATCTCACTTAGTGAGATGGTTGTTTGGGAGACCACTCACCCAATTAGTGGATCTATTGTATGAATTTAATACCTAAACACTTTATTAATCAATCCAATTGCAATTAAAGATCAAAATCCTATTCTAGACGAGTTCCTATATGTGTGACCCTATAGGTCCCATATCATATTGGAAATGAATGCCCATAACTAGCTTATGACATCATAAGCAAGGAGCAGTGCCTAGTCACACATCAGTGCTACCCAAGTGAATGGAAAGTTGGAGAACAACTTCAACCTACAGTAGGTGTAAGGTGTTGTAGTGATTGTATAATTCATTTGTCTTTGATATGCATGATGAACTTGAGGCATGGAAGGTCATCCTCATAATGTTCAATTCATATTCCTAAAACTAAGAGCAAACTATTTGAGAGAGTGTGACCTCAATATCATATTTTGATTCACATGTGCAAGCACATCCATTTCTCAATCTCGGAGGGAGAAATCCCATGTCTATCACTCACATTCTATCCCCATGTGTCAAAGTTACCCAACCATCACCTTTATAACAACCCATGTTTCAGGACTATGTTTGATGATGTCAAAACATACCCAATGACATGTGATGAGTGTAATGATTTTAGTCTAAGAATCAAAACCATCACTCTCACTATGAGAGATGACAATGACCACCATAATCAAGTGTCACTCTCAAGGTGGGTCTGTCTGATACACTGTTCCCTAACATGTGTCTATGTGGTTTCTTTGATATTTCCATATCATGAAGAATGAGATTTTGTCATCAACCAATCCACGCTCTAGTCTTAAGTGTCACTTATGTCTATCTACCTTCCATAGTAACAATTGACTAGGGACATTATAAGAATGCACATACTCTTAGCATTCGTATGATCTCATTTCTTCCAAGTCTGATACTTGAAGACATATGTTGTTGAGTATCGTCATTATATAGACATTAACTCTGTATCCTCTTTATCTCATAACTGAGTGAAACAATGAATTGGAAGCTTTCTTTAATAAGTGTTAATCAAATTCTCTATGGTATACACCATGTCAATCATCATATGATTAGCTCTATGGGTATACCTTACCAACAAACTCCCACCTACACATAGAGCCAATCACCCAAAAATCATATTATTGGTGATCTAAACATGTCCAACATGATTCTGCTGCACTAGTGCCTATTCAGCGGGTTAGCATTACTTTTCTTATAGTCGGTTTATTACATGTTTCCTTATCTCTTTGATGTACAATTTCTCATATGATACATGACTATGGTAATATGGTATCTGATATTTCTTGCCTCACAATTAGCTCCATTATTGTCATGGTATCACTACTGAGTAATCAATAGTTGGAACATCTATAAGTCCATCATATGAACCTTTAGATCCATAAACTATCACTATGTGTTCATAACACAAGTATACCCAGATTCTATTGTAGAATAATTAATAGATATTAGTTTGTAACCCTTTCCAACTAATCAACTGTAAGGAGTGAGACCCGAGAGGGGGATCCACTCCCTACTAAAAACAATTGAAGAATAAAACATCCATTATGAACATACTCAAAGGTATGTTGTAATAGGTGTAAAATTTTAAAATTTCAATAAATGGTATTCAAAACAACCAAAATGTAGCAGTAGAAATAAACAAATGACGATATTCAATTTTCACAAAAGATTGCAAAAGTACATCATAATATCCCATAAGGGTTTACATGTATGATACACCATAAGGAACTAAGTAGAGAGAAGTTTAAACTACTTCAAATCTGCCTCCAAGCAACATATGCAATTGTTAGGTCCATGTTAGAAGCTATATTCTCCTTGGTCATGTTCAAGACCTCGATCTAAACCTGGGTGGTTGGGAAAACACCTAGAAAAAGGGAAAGGAAAATGAAGTATGTGTCAACAAATATGAATAGGATATCAAGGAAAAGAAGACATGTAAATAAAGTCTAGTTTTCATCATAAGATGAAGATTTAAAGAGTATGAGGTATAATCAAAATAGATGCTTGCCATAACATTAAAATAGTAAAGGAATTGCATGCATAATTAATATTGAATACATTAACTAAGTAGGTTTGAGGCACCTACCGAACCTCAACCTATAGGTGAGGGGAGAATTAATACATTCCCAATCACCTATACATATTTTTATGGGGGAGAATAAGACATTCCCCAGGGTGAATTAATACATGCCCTATCTATGGGTGGTTGTACATAAGTACCACTACTATAGCTAAATAGACCATAAAATCAACATGCAAGAAAATAAATCATGGCAAGTGAAAGAATCATATATTTGAAACATGGAAGTGGGGTACATGACCCAAGAAAAAGAATATTGTTACTCATTTTGAGGCAATTTAACAAAAGAATCATGAATAGAGGAAATAGGGTTCATATAGTGCCTCATTAGGTAAATATAGGGTTTGGTTTGCAAATATCCCAACATAGGGTGTAAGAATGCACGTACCTCTCCTACTAATATTAATTACTAACTTTCACCACTTTAATTGAGTCCAAGTTCCACTTTGCCTATTTTCAATGTATTAACATGTATTAGAGTACATAATGCACATTAATGTATAGAAACCCTAATTTTATAACATTTTAGAAAAACTCAGATTTAGACTCTAAGAACCTCATTAATGAACTTATTATGTTCTCTTAATCAAGAAAACATATTTTTATGTTAACTTTGTAGTTATGATGATTAAGATGAAATTTTTATGGATTTTCTGCATTATATTCATTTTAAAAAAATCACCCTTCGTCAAGTATCAAAATCATACCTTGAAAATATTTTTATTTGATGGAGATTAATTTTAAAATTCCAAAACATATTCATTTGTCAAATTTGGATAACCAGATTAAAAGATGTGAAATTTTCAATTTGAACCAATCAGGAAATGACAAGTCAGAAATCTTCGAGCGAGAGAGAGGAAGAGTAAGGGAGAGGGAGAAAATACCATTTGACCCAAAATCAGGGTTGTATATGCATAGGTAACCAAACTATATCTTCTAGAGAAGGTAAAACTGCAAGAAACCAAAACCCTAGAAGAACATGGTAAATAGAGATGGAGATCATTGATTTCAAACATAGAAACATGACATGTAGTAAGCAATATATGAGAAGGGGGTTAACAAAAATCACCTCTAGGAAGGTTGGCAGGTTCAAAAATCAAGGATACCAAGCTAGAGAGGTTGGTTTCCCAAACAAAGCTCCTATCTTGAGCAAGAAGTTCCTTCTCCACTTTAGAGGTGAAAAACCCTAGCAAAAGAACATGGAGATGAGGTGTTTAAGGGCTCTAGGTGGGGTTTCTCCATGGAAGGCCAAGGTTCCGATCTGTAAGAAGGTGGGAGGAAGACAAATGACATGAAAATAGGAAAGGAAAGGAGGAAACTTACTTTTTTTGGTCAAAATCACCAAGAAGGAGCTTTAGAAACCCTAAATACAATAAATTTGGAACCCTAGGAGCCTGCTTCACCAAGGTAAGCACTCTCTTTTACCTTGGGTTATAACCTTCATGGCCAAACAAAGTAGGAATGATGCTCTAAGATGGGGGAAAGAAAAGGATAGAAAGAGCTTTCGAATTGGGAGGTGAGAAGGGGTAGACATGGCTTTATAAGGAAGGGGGCAAGCATGAGGTGTCTATGTGACTCTCCATGTGTCCTTAGCCTAGGGCTTCATGGCCATGCAAGAGGACAAATCATAAAGAATTCTTGTATATCAAATGTTGGACCTAAAAGACCATGGAGACTTCTAGGCCATCCCCACTGTCCTCCAATCAAAGAAATAACCCCATTGGTTGATAGCTTTTAAAGATAAGATCATTTATAAAGAGGGTAATCCCTAAAATGCCCTTGGAGAGAAACACCTTCAAAACAAGGTGCAACTAGGTGCCCCATGGTTCAAAATATCGAGAATGGTAAGGGAATATCTAAGGATTATAATGCACATTATAATTTGCAAAGAAAACCTCCCAATTGGCTAAATTGTATAACAGTCCAGAATGTACCTAAAATTGCATAACTTGCACAAACAACATCCAAATCAAACCAAATTTGAAAAGTAGCTAATTTTATGATTTCAACACACATCACAAATTATATTAATATTTAGAGCACTGAATTATGGTATTTAAGCTTGTCAATACATTAAACAAGGTTTGTGGCCTTACACTTCTAGTACAAATTTATTTACCAATGTTCCACTTTAGTTGTGATTTTTCTTTTTAGATCCTTAAATAAGCTTTCATTGAGGTATTTGTGCATAAACCCTTCCATTGGTATAATATAGAACAATTGTTCAACCAACAACTATAAATTTCACAATTTAAACATCCAGGACAAAAAGGATAGAAAGGAAAGGAAAAGCTTGGAAAAGGGCCAAAATGAGAATATGTCCAAGTTTCAGTATGTAACATCAACACTTCTCTCAAACAAATTTTAATTTGTGATCACTTTTGTCATTATGGAAGCTTGCATCAGTGTAATACTTTACACTCAACTCTTCCTTTTATTGCTGTCCTTAGATACTTCTCACGTACTAATGGATGAATTTCCCATAACCCTTATTCGATTTAATATCATCTTGTCATGTCCAATACATACAAAATTATATTGGATAACTACATTTATAGAATTCATGATAGATCCACTACTGTACTAGCCTATGGAATCTTCAAAATGTTATTTCCATTCTTCACAAGAATTGGAATATATGGTTCATGAGAGACTAATCTAGATTATCTCTTATTGAATCCATTTGTGTTGAACTCTTTCAACACATTTCTATTGTACATGTTCAAACTTCCATTGTGAAACATTCAAAAACTATCTCATAGGTCTTGATCCTTATCTGATAAGATGTTTCACTTTATCCTTCATTGCTGAAAGTGTTTTCCAAGTGGAATATTCATATATGCCCCCACTAACTCTTTTGTAATCACAAATTTCATCTTTTATCTTGATTCAAGTCAAACTTTTGACTATCTTGTCAATTTAAAAGATCCCATCTCTGAAATGCTTGTTTCAATCCCAGATTGAACCTTGTAATTTATAAACTTTATTTGCATTTATGAAGTTATGAAACCTTTAAGATTGTGTCACATACACATCCTCTAAAGTATTCCCTTAAGTAATATGGTTTCTATCATCATATGCTAAACCTATTGATCTATTTTAACTACAACAACAAGCATGACAATTGATAAATGATTTTCTATCATGTACAACAACTTGAACTTTGACTTGAAATTATTATTCAACAAATCTATCCTTTTATGTTATCCATGCAGGTCTTTGCCATAAGACCCTATTGCACCCATTAACTACTATTCCTTTAGGTGGAGCTTTTTTCAAGGCCCTACCTTTTTAGCTTACATGGATTCCATCTTACTCAGAAATATCTTCTAGTCAACTAGGTGGCTCATCATGTATGACCAACCCAAATCGAATTGTTGGATCCACAATTCTCCAATCATAAATGTGTTCTACTAGAACTATTTTGTTTTTTGTTACATGGTGAGCCTGAGATGCCAAATGAACTTGTGATTCTCTTAGTTCTCATTGTACGTCTTTGTTGACATCCAACATTTTAAGTTTTACTTTTATTCCCATTGATTTTTTAGTAACTAAGTTATCATATCAAAGAAACATTTTTGTTATTGGATTGGGATTAATATTATCATTCAACAATTATGGTTTGTAGATAAATATTTTCAAGAAATTACTTTCTTAATGTATATTTCAATCCCTGTGATGTATTAAGACATTCCCAAATCATATCACATATGATGTCTCATAAACCACTCAGATAATGCTTTATTTAGTGATGGATATATATATATATATATATATATATATATATATATATATATATATATATATATATATATATTCATGAGGATACTAGAAGACTAGATTAATTAATAACTATATCATGATTTATCATGGTATAATTTTTTCATTCTAACACATCATCATGCTCATATCGATTTCACTTGTGATACATTATCATAGTCCTTTCCAGAAGCTTCTCAAGATATTGATGTAAAAGTATTTCAACACTTGATCTCATCAAAGTTTCTTAATACTTTCATCAACGTTATACTTCATACATAATCTTCATGAACACTTGAAGAGATTCATGTTTTGTCTTTACTGAGTACATATCTTTATATTACTAGTAAATGAAATGAGGTATAAGCAATTATCTATAGCTTTCATATGTAAGATCTTCATACATCATATGTATGCGGTCTATTAAAAGCTAATCCTCCCACTACATGTAGTGGAGGACGTCATGTAACATTTGTGCGTAAATAAGATTTGCATGTTTCCTTAAGTTCAATAACTAAGGGAATCTAGATCAACATTAATATTTATTATAGGCATGAACCTCTCATATTCATACAAGATGACTAATGCTAATGATAGTCTTGAGTTATCAATTATAATCCTTCAGTATAAACATTATAAACATTCATCTTTGGATCATTTCACATAAATATCGCAAGATGTTTTAGGGCCAATGCCATGAAAGATCATATCTTTGAAATAGAAGCACTAATAATTATTTATTGATAATCATCCTTGCCCACACAAGATGCATAAAGAAAAATTTTCTATTATATTAGAATAATGAAATAGAAATTCTAATAGCTCTATTACATGTCCATTGGGCTAAAATAAATTTAAATGTAGACTATGGATTCTCTAACACTTGCTCCTCCTTGTCTATCTTTGTCCTTCTATGAGGGATTTTACTTCTTGTCAGATCTTACACATCAATATGTCAGATATCATATCTGGTATCATATACCAAGATGAAGAAGTAATCAAATTTATCTTATATTGTTTATACCTAAAGTGGAGGCCTCATTATGATACATAGGGTAGAAAGTAATTGTTGTAGATGCGTGTGACACCCCGCCATCACATAGACAATGATATGACATACAAAAATGTGTGGAACCATATATTACCGAAAACACAGGTTAATTAAAACTGATTGTGGAAACATACATTCAGAACATTTGCAACCATGCCCTGCAAGAAGTTCAGGTCATATATAGATATATTCAAGTTCACCTGCCATATATGTTCACATCTTAAAGCCACCCACTGTCACAACAATGCATATTAGTTCAACACCTATTTATACATACATAACATGCCACGTACGACCAGTAGTAGGATATACAAAAATTATAGCAACTAGACATCGTGAAACATTATCAAACACCTTCGAGGACCTGAGAGTATAGGGATGACTCTAGGACTCTACAAAAAAACCACCAAAACAGTAGCATGCCCATCTCTTGCCTTCTACTGCTCTTCTTGCTGCTCAGCCGCAACCTCATGGCCACCACCATGTCTATAGCGATCACCTAAAAAGGGTGTAAACCAGCGGGGTGAGACACATAGTCCCAGCGAGAAACATAACTCCCCGCCACAACTATAAAACCTCCAAGGTTAAAGCAGATAACAACAAATAACTGATAAAAGTGTATAACAAGAGCAACATACTGAACAAAGATATGAATACCATCAAGCTTACCAAGGTATCCGGGAGGCATATTACCAAGTATTTCTTTATGGAACATGATTGACAAGATAATATTTATAAGAACTTATCACAAGATATAAGGGTCATACATGTATCTGCAAGGTGTAACTAGATCAGCTATGTAAGCAATGCCTCAATCAATGTTCTGTGTTTTTCTCAAAGCAAGATATATTTATTCGGCTGGATTACATTTTATTATGCCCTGGGGGAGTGAGACTTCCCTGCTCAAGTCCAACCATTGGCTGTGAAGCCCAATCTAGTGCCATACAAGGTCTAAGGCGATCCGGACTCCATGACATCACCTTCTCGTGGTCAGTACGTGAATCATCAAGCAAGACCACAGTCTTATGCTTATAGGCCTCATCCTCTGGGTTTTCTCCGCAAGCTACCCATATCTCTAGCTCACCTCATCATAGGTGCTAGTACATACATCTAAGACATGAATGCATCATGCTCATCATCACATATCTTGAGCCATGGGTATGTTCACCATGCTTCATACATCCTGAGTCTGCAACCACAGTCGCACTCAACCCTCCTATTTTAGGCTAGGGGAAACCTCACATATTCAACAATATACGCTCCAAGTAATCCCATAGGATAAACCAGTTTCACCATCACCAATTACTGACGGTAATGGGTCTATGTTCAGGACAAACTACATGATATGTTCATCTATCATTGATTAGTATATTTTAAGCCAATTGTTGAGGCAAAAGAAGGTATAAACACAGCCTTATAGAATTACATCATTATTGCCATCAACATACTGTCCTGGGACCTTAATCCCTCATGATATCAACCATTGCCTCTCAAGGCATCATAAACATGTGTCAACATTCTAGGAACACATCCCTTATATCGTCATCAGAGGATAACACCTCAACTAGGCACTCAACCTTATATCAGGTCCTCAGACCTATCAACTTGTTACTTTATTAACAAGGATTATCATCACACTGTGCTACTCAGAACACATATATCTTAGAGCTCTTACTAGGCTATGAATCCACATGAAATATCTGCATGGTTAGTATATACATATTCGCAGAGATTACTGAAGCCATCATGGATTAACAAAATGATCATGCTATCAAGTATAAAGAAGCATCCATGAGTATATAACACAAGCTTCGTCATTCATAGTATTATTATCAATCATGGGAATATGTTATGCCTTATACTTGTGACCATATGCATGTGTTATATCAACATGTGAAGCAACATCATAAGTTTCTAAGCTTCTTGGTTCACAACCTATCATTATATCTCATCATCATATTTGTAAGATGCAAGGTGATTAAATCATATCAATTGTTTATCATTATTAAAAGATAACCATCAACTATATACATTCCAGGTTATCAGAACCCTCACCAAAACTTCTACAACCCTCACTACAAGTATGGCGAGCAGCACCAACCCTTACCAAAGGGTGTACCGGCTAGGGTTCCAAACCCTAAAGCAACTCACCACCATATCAACCAAACACTGCACATCCTCTAACATGCATCAAGGTTCCACTAATACTCATGGTGTCGGGAAGCCATCCATGAGGTCATAACGTGCAGCACTGCCATGGCTATCGGCCAAGGCTCTAACGTGCACCAAGCTAGGGTTAGGGTTAGGTTCCACTATCGGGCTACCCTTCAACATGAGCCATATCAGCCAAAGGGGTGTCACCCAAGGCACCCCTATCGTGCAACCTTCTAGCATCATCTGAGGGTTAACCCTATCGGCCAAGGTAACAATGACACCCAAGAAAGGTGTCGTGCATAGCCAACATCATAATGGTCAGCATCCTAGGGTTGGCATGTCAGGCATGAAACCATATTATCCAAGCTTATCAAGGATAACGGCCAAGGCCACCTAAAGACAAGGGAGTGCATCGAGCACCCTCTCTACATGGTGTGTCATCCAAGACTTAACCCTAAGGAGGGTATCGGGCAACATTTCATCAAGGGTATATCACCCATATATCAATTCCACCAAGGGTATCGACCAGGGGACCATAACAGGAACTAACTAAGCTTCAACTAGGCATATTGGTCAGGGATACAAGGATCACCCAACCAAGCTTATCTACCAAGGATTATACTTCAAGGACATATCAGGCATTAAGGGTAGACAACTCATGTCGCCTAGAGCAACACTAACACATAAGATTGGGTTGAGGCTTCATATCGACCAAGATTCCCATCCAAGGGTTTAGCAACCATGTCGCCCAAACCCTAACTCTAGGGTGGATAAGGGATATCGGGCACCAAGGTAAAACTATCTCAACAAGGTGTATCATGCAGGGCACTCAACAAAACATAATGCCCAAGGACATGTGGGTATCGGCCAAAGGTATAACCCAAGACAAGAAGGTTATCGGAAGCACCATCCCAAGGTCATATCGTGCAAGACACAACCCAACAAGGTCGTCTTCAACCTCAAGCACAAGGGCACCAAACCCTAGTTGATCAAGAAGGTCGGCTCACCTCTCAACAACCAAGAGAGAGGGGTGTTGCACAACCTCTTTCACAAATTGGGCAACCACAAGGACCAACATCAACATAGTTCATCAAAAGTTCACCTCTCAAATCCATGGTGAGAGGAGGGTATTGTCTAAGCAACTAGAATATAGGCTCACCTCTCAACTTAAATGAGAGAGGGGTATTGCCCACATTAGTAGAGCTCAAACTCACTTCTCTAGACCAAGGAGAGAAATGAGTGTTGCTACCAAAGAAAACCCCAACTATGGTTCGGCCAATTAGGTGTAAAGGCATATAACCCATCAACAACAACAACAACATGCTCATAAAATCCATAAGATCAACAACATGTTCTAGAGCAAAAACATACATGCATGGACGATTGTCAACATATATGAAACATGCAACATAGAGAAAGTAGTATAGCTATGGTTAGAAGTTATGTAACCCACCTCAAGCAAACTGCTCAAGCTCCAAAGCTCCAAGCTTCAAGCTCCTAGCTCCAAGCTCACCACTTCGGCCACCTCAAGAAAAGGAACAAGAACCATAACCACCATGGCCAAAAATTATAAAAGATGGAGAAGAAGATGCTAGGGAGAGAGGGAAGATGCTTATCAAAGGACAAGACCCACCTAGGGTTCGGCCACCAAGCTAAAGGAAGAAGAAGGGATCACCACCAAGGGAGAAGGATTGGCCACCAACTTGCTCCAAAGGGTAGCTGTATCATGCACTAAGGAAGAGAGGAGCAACAACGAGCTAAAGGGTTCCTAAGGAAGATAAAGGCAAGGCATATATATAGATGGGGGTCAAGGTTAGACCAAGGCAAGGTGTCACCTTACCAAGGGACACTTGTCCACATATTTTACCACCTTGAAAAAGTCATGCACATGCCATGCCACTACTCTCCCAAGGGTCGACCACTTGTCCAAGCTATGGTGACACAACCAAGGCAAGAAGGTCAAAAAAGGTCAAAGGCCGTCACATTCCATCCATGGCCAATACACCCCTCATGGGCGACACAAAGCAAGGCCGAAACAAGCATCCTTGCCCGATACAGGGCTCAACCAAGCACGGAAAGGCCCAAATAAGGGAGAACAAGGCCCAAAAGAGCTCAACCAAGCCCAAGACAACCCAAGGCACGAACCCAAACCTTCCTCTCAACCCTAGAGGAAGAAAAGAGAGAGAAATACATCTCTCAAGGTGACAAACTTTCTCTTCAACCCTATCTTAGGTTATTTTGCAAATAGCACCTCTACTCTCAACAAAGCACAAGCAAACCCAAATCACCACTAAAGATGATTAGCAAGAAACCAAGCACCAGGTTTAGGCAAAACAAAAAGGGTAAGCCCAAAACGAAGGTCAGGGTCCTTACAAGCCATAAACCTCTACAAAAGGATTTTGTCCCCGAAATCCAAAAAAAAAAATGTGGGATACTTCCTCCTCATCTCTTCCTCAAGCTCCCACGTGGCTTCCTCAACACCACGATGATGCCACAGAACTTTCACAAGAACCAGGTCCTTCCTCTTCAGCTTCTTTACTCTTCTTTCAAGGATCGACACCATACCCTCCTCGTAGGTCACGTCTTCATCAAGCTCAACCTCAACTGGTTGTATCACTGTCCCTGTGTCTGGATGACTTTTCTTCAGCATACTGACATGAAACACTGGATGCAACCTGCGCAACTCTGGCGGAAACTCTAACTTGTAAGCTACCTTGCCAACATGTGCTATTATCGGGTATGACCCCATATACCTGGGTGCCAGTTTGCCCTTCCGGCCAAACTTTAGCATGCCTTTCCAAGGTGAGACCTTGAGATACACTTTGTCTCCCACTTGGAATTCTAGAGGTCGTCGACAATTGTCTGCATAAGACTTCTATCTGTCCTGTGTTGTTTTCAACTTTTGCTGTATCACTCTGATATTTTCTTTTGTCTGTTGTACTAACTTAGGATCCAAAAGTTGATTTTCACCGGACTCATACTAGCATAAAGGGGATCTGCACTTCCTTCCATATAGAGCCTCATAAGGAGCCATCTCAATACTCTGTTGATAACTATTGTTATAAGTGAAATCTATCAAACTGAGATGAATGTCCCAACTGCCTAGGAATTGTAAAACACAAGCTCGAAGAAGATCTTCCAAAGTCTGAATAGTCCTTTCAGATTGTCCATCCGTCGGGGGTGGAAAGCGGTACTGAACCTCAACTGCGTTTCCAATGCTTTAAGCAACTGTTCCTAGAAACGACTTGTGAACTGAGGACCTCTGTCGGAAACTATTGTTGTTGGTACACAATGCAAATGCACTATCTCATTCACATACACCCGAGCAAGCTTCTCTGCGGTATACATTGTTTTTACTGGAATGAAATGAGTAGATTTTTTCAACCTATCCACTATTATCCAAATGGAATAATGATTCGTAGCTATCTTTGGTAGACCAACTACAAAATCCATGGTTATATGATCCCATTTCCATTGTGGTATCATCATGGGTTGCAACATACCTGCCGGCTTTTGATGCTCAGCTTTAACTTGCTGACTTACTGCATACTTAGCCACAAACTCAGCTACATCCTTCTTTAAGCCAGACCACCAATACAGGTCCTTTAGGTTATGATACATCTTGGTGACTCCTGGATGCATAACATACATCGACGTGTGTGCTTCCTCGAGCACTAGATTTCTTAGATTATCACCATTGGGGATCACCATCCTACCATGATAGAAAACTAATCCATCCTCAGACTCATGGAACCCATCATGCTTTTTACTACCAAGCTCTGACTTGATTAGCTGCACTGTATCATCAGTCTGTTGTGCGTCTTTGATCTGTTGTCTCAGTGTAGGCTTGACTTGCATCTGTGCCAGCAGTCCTGCCAACAAGGAAACTTCCAACTGCACATTCATCTTCCGCAAGGAGACAAACATATCCCGCCTATGGCATACCAAGGAACTCAATTGTGCCTTCTTTTTGGAGAGAGAAGAAGACTTTCTGCTAAGCACATCAGCTACCACATTTGCCTTACCAGGATGATACTCAATTGTGCAATCATAATCATTGATTATCTCCATCCAACAACATTGTCACATATTTAGCTCACTCTGGGAAAAGATATACTTCAAGTTTTTATGATCCGTAAAGATCTGACACACTTCCCCATAAAGATAGTGTCTCCAAATCTTTAGCGCATGGACCACCGCTACAACCTCCAAATCATGTGTCGGATAGTTCTCCTCATGTTTCTTAAGTTGTCATGAAGCAAAAGAAACCACATGATCTCCATGCATCAACACACAACCTAAGCCTTTCTTGGAAGCATCACAGAAAACAACATAGCCCTTCCCAGGCTCTGACAACACTAGCACTTGAGCACTAGTCAGCTTCTCCTTCAAACTTTTGAAAGCTTGCTAACAATGATCATCCCAAACAAAAGGTACATCCTTCCTGGTCAGCTTTGTCATCGGCAACGTGATCGCACTAAAGTCCTTGATAAACCTCTGGTAGTATCCGGACAAACCCAGAAAGCTACGAACTTCTATCGGCATCTTTGGTTGCTCCCAGTCTTCCACTGACTCCACCTTCATAGGGTCCACTTGGACTCCTTCTGCACATATCACATGACCTATGAAGGTCACTTCCTTCAGCCAGAACTCACATTTGTTGAACTACGCATACAACCGATGTTGGCAAAGAAGAGTCAACGCTTGTTGAAGATGTCGCTCATGCTCCTTACTATCCCGACTATAGATCAAAATGTCATCTATAAAGACTACAACAAAGTGATCTAGGAACAGACTAAACACTCAGTTCATCAGGTCCATGAAAGCAACAGGTACATTGGTTAGCCCAAACGGCATAACCACAAACTCAAAGTGACCATACCTCGTCCTAAATGCTGACTTTGGTATGTCATCTGCCTTCATCCTCAACTGATGATATCCAGACCGTAGATCGATCGTTGAGAACACTATAGCACCATGCAACTAGTCGAATAGATCATCTATCCTCGGAAACGGGTACTTATTCTTGATCGTGAATTTGTTCAACTACTGATAATCTATGCATAGCCGCATCGACCCTTCCTTCTTCTTAACGAACAACATAGGAGCACCCCAAGGTGACGTGCTCGGTCGGATGAAACCTTTCTCCAACAACTCCTGTAACTACTTTTTCAACTCTACCATCTTTGCTGCAACCATCCTATATGGTGTCTATGCAACTGGTTGTGTTCATGGTATCGACTGATCTCAAAATCAATCTCTCGAGGTGGGGGAACACTAGTAAACTCATCAGGAAACACATCCGTGAACTCTCGGACAATCGTTACCTCCTCGAGGCTAGGACCTTTCGCCTTAGTATCCACAATGTGAGCTAAGAATGCTCTATAACCTTTCCGTAGCAACTTTTCTGCCACCATTGTTGATACTAGACATGTCGGAAGAATCTTCCTATCTCCTTGGAAGATCCACTTCTCTCCATTTTCATCAAACACCACCTGTTTGGAACCACAATCCAATACAACCTTATACTTCTCTAAGGTATCCATCCCAAGGATCACATCGAATCCATGCATATCAAGTGGTATAAGATCCACTTGTATATTGTGTCCCGAAAAAGATAAGACACAAGATGGACACTCCTCTCGAACCATCGATGAACCATCAAGAGGGGTTTCTAACAATAGGCTATTTTTCTTACAACTAACAGGTAAAGGACAGCTATCAAGCAGACTATGTGTGATAAAAGAGTGCGTAGCACCCGAGCCAACCAAAATAGATATAAAGCAACAAGATGACAAATCAGAATGAAATAACTCCATCTGACTTGTCACCACTCGCGGGTTGACTATCACCTCCGGCTGACTCATAACATAGAATCGAGCCGTTTCTTGTTGTCCACATCCTCTGCTTCCTTGAGTAGACGATCCCTCTTGCGACGCTTGACTGCGTCCTCGCCCTCTACTAGCACTGGGCTACTGTTTGTCAGACCCTTGTTGATTCTGCCTCATCTATTGTGTTACCTCAACGTCTCTTCTTGGGCAATTTGACTTTAAATGCCCAGTTTGTCCATAGTGGTAACATGACCTGCCTTCTATTTACGGTCTAGATGGCTTGGTTACTGCCACAGAAGTTATACTATGCACCTTCGACGGTGAAGAAACATGACCTCTTCCCTTACTCGGAGACCACTGTGACGGTTCACTAGAACCTCTCATCATGGAAGGTGTTGAAAACCTTGACTTCTTGAAGCCACCAGATCTCTGTTCCTGGAATTGAGAAGGCATTTTCTTGGTCATGGACTCCCTTTTCTCCTTAACAGATCGTTCAATCCTGTGGACGGACTCCACAAACTTGGCAAACTACTCCCGATTCTCTAAAGTAATAGTAGGTGTCGACAGTTCAGCACTCAAACCTTTCTCAATCCGCCTGATGCACTCATCATCTATCACTGCCATGTGAGGACAAAACCTCAGCAAGTCCATGAACTTGGCTTCATACTCGGTGATGCTCATCGATCCTTGGCACAGTCTCTCAAACTGGTTTATCTTCTCATCTAGATACGTCTTCAGAAAATATCTGCTGACAAACTCTTGTCGGAAGATCTCCCAACCGATCTCCTCACCGAGTCACTTCTCCTCCTCGATGGCCCACCAGTGGCCAGCATTGCCCTTCAGAAGGTAGACAACGTGCTTAACTTTATCTGCTTCGGGGATGTCGAGGATCCAGAAGGCCTTCTCAAGACCTGTCAGCCATAGATCTGCATCCGCTGGATCAGCCGTCCCAGCATAATCCGAAGCTCTGACTCGGGGAAGCTGCTCAAAGGTCTTCCTAATACCCGATGCTTCACCATGGGGAGCCTATGCTCTTGGCTGAGGCACTGGCAACCTTTCCACCATGTGATTCATCGTAGCCATCATCTGCCCCATAAGCTGTTGGTAGGTAGGGTTTTCAAGAATGGCTGGGTCAAGTTGGGGGACCTCAGGCACCCGATCATCATGTGTGTGCCCTCCTACTCCATCAACTGATGCAGCATCGCTACTCTCGACACATGTTCTTCATGGTTTCTAGACATCTTTAAGCTTTATCTTCTGCTGAGGGCAGAAGGTTATTGTAAGAAAATTTGGAAAACTCACAAGAATAGACGCAAACCTAGTCCTAGATCCCTGTAGAATCAGCGAACCTAGAGCTCTGATACCAAACCAACTATGACACCCTACCATCACATAGACAATGAGATGACACGTGAAAACATGTGGAACCATATATTACTGAAAACACGGGTTATTTAAAACCGATTGCGGAAATATACGTTCAGAACATTTGCAACTAGGCCCTTCAAGAAGTTCAGGTCATATATAGATATATTCAAGATCACCTGCCAGATATGTTCACATCTTAAAGCCACCCACTATTGCAACAGTGCATATTAGTTCAACACATGTTTATACATACATAACATGCCACATACGACCAACATCGGGATATACTAAAATTACACCAGCTAAACATTGTGAAACATCGTCAAACACCTCTGAGGACCTGAGAGTACAGGGATGACTCTAGGACTCTACAAAAAAACCACCAAAACAGCAGTATGCCCATCTCTTGCCTTCTACTGCTCTTCTTGCTGCTCGGTCACAACCTCACGACCACCACCACGTCTATAGAGATCGCCTAAAAAGAGTGTAAACCAATGGGGCGAGACACATAGTCCCAGTGAGAAACATAACTCCCCGCCGCAACTATAAAACCTCCAAGGTTAAAGTAGATAACAACAAATAACTGATAAAAGTGTATAACAAGAGCAGCATACTGAACAAAGCTATGAATACCATCAAGCTTACCGAGATATCCGGGAGGCATTTTACCAAGTATTTCTTTATGGAACATGATTGACAAGATAAGCTTTATAAGAACTTCTCACAAGATATAAGGATCGTACATGTATCTGCAAGGTGTAACTAGATCAACTATGTAAGCAAGTCCTCAATCAATGTTCCATGTTTTGCTCAAAGCAAGATATACTTATTCGGTTGGATTATGTTTTATTATGCCCTGAGGGAGTGAGCCTTCCCTGCTCAAGTCTAACCATTGGCTGCGAAGCCCAATCTGGTGCCATACAAGGTCTAAGGAGATCTGGACTCCATGACCTCACCTTCTCGTGGTCAGTACATGAATCATCAAGCAAGACCGCAGTCTTATGCTTATAGGCCTCAGCCTCTGGGTTTGCTCCGCAAGCTACCCATATATCTAGCTCACCTCATCATAGGTGCTAGTACATACATCCGAGCCATGAACGCATCATGTTCATCATCACATATCCTGAGCCATGGTTATGTTCACCATGCTTCATACATCCAGAGTCTGCAACCACAGTCACACTCAACCCTCCTATTTTAGGCTAGGGGAAACCTCGCATATTCAACAATATGCGCTCTAGGTAATCCTGCAGGATAAACCTGTTTCACCATCACCAATTACTGACGGTAATGGGTCTATGGACAGGGCAAACTACATGATATGTTCATCTATCATTGATTAGTATATTTTAAGCCAATTGTTGAGGAAAAACAAGGTATAAACATAGCCTTATACAATTACATCATTTTTGCCATCAACATACTGTCCTAGGACCTCAATCCGTCATGATATCAACCATTGCCTCTCAAGGCATCATAAACATGTGTCATCATTCTGGGAACGCATCCCTTATTTCGTCATCAGAGGATAACACCTCAACTAGGCACTCAGCCTTATATCAGGTCCTCAAACCTATCAACTTGTTACTTTATTAAAAAGGATTATCATCACACTGTGCTAGTCAGAGCAAATATATCTCAGAGCTCTTACCAGGCTATGAATCCACATGAAATACCTGCATGGTTAGTATATACATATTCGTAGAGATTACTGAAGCCATCATGGATTAACAAAATGATCATGCTATCAAGTATAAAGAAGCATACATGAGTATATCACACAAGCTTCATCATTCATAGTATTATTATCAATCATGGGCATATGTTATGCCTTATACTTGTGATCATATGCATGTGTTATATCAACATGTGAAGCAACATCATAAGTTTCCAACCTTCCTGGTTCACAACCTATCATTATATCTCATCATCATATTTGCAAGATGCAAGGTCATTACATCATATCACTTGTTTATCATTATTAAAAGTAAACCATAAACTATATACATTCTGGGATATCAGAACCCTCACCAAAACTTCTGCAACCCTCACTACATGTATGGTGAGAAGCTCCAACCCTTACCAAAGGGCGTACCGGCTAGGGTTCGAAACCCTAAAGCAACTCATCACCATATCAACCAAACACTACACATCCTCTAACATGAACCAAGGTTCCACTAATACTCATGGTGTCAGGAAGCCATCCACGAGGTCATAACGTGCATCACTACCATGTCTATCATCCAAGGGTCTAATGTGGACCAAGCTAGGGTTAGGGTTAGGTTCCACTATCGGGCTAACCTTCAACATGAGCCATATCGGCCAAAGGGGTGTCGCCCAAGGCACCCCTATCGTGCAACCTTATAGCATCATCTGAGGGTTAACCTTATCGGATAGGGTTACCATGACGCCCAAGAAAGGTGGCGTGCATAGCCAGCATCATAATGGTCAACATCCTACGGTTGGCATGTCGGGCATGAAACCATATTATCCAAGCTTATCAAGGATAACGGCCAAGGCCACCTAAAGACAAGGGAGTCCATTGAGCACCCTCTCTACATGGTGTGTCGTCGAAGACTTAACCCTAAGGAGGGTATCGGGCGCAAGGGTATATCACCCATCTATCAACTCCACCAAGGGTATTGACTAGGGGACCATAACGGGCACTAACTAAGCTTCAACTAGACATATCGGCCAGGGATACAAGGATCACACAAGCAAGCTTATCTACCAAGGATTACACTTCAAGGACGTATCAGACATTAAGGGTAGACAACTCATGTCCCCTAGAGCAACACTAACGCCCAAGCTTGGGTTGAGGCTTCATATCGACCAAGATGCCCATCCAAGGGTTAGCAACCATGTCTCCCAAACCCTAACTCTAGGGTGGATAAGGGACATCGGGCACCAAGGTAAAACTATCTCAACAAGGTGTATCGTGCAGGGAACTCAACAAAACATAACGCCCAAGCACACATGGGTATCAGCCAAAGGTACAACCCAAGACAAGAAGGTTATCAGGCAACACCATCCCAAGGTCATATCGTGCAAGACACAACCCAACAAGGTCATCTTAAACCTCAAGCACAAGGGCACCAAACCCTAGTTGATCAGGAAGGTCGGCTCACCTCTCAACAACCAAGAGAGAGGGGTGTTGCACAACCTCTTTCACAAATCGGGAAACCACAAGGACCAACCTCAACATAGGTCATCAAAAGCTCACCTCTCAAATCCATGGTGAGAGGAGGGTATTGTCCAAGCAACTAGAATATAAGCTCACCTCTCAACTTAAACGATAGAGGGGTATTACCCACATTACTAGAGCTCAAACTCACTTCTCTAGACCAAGGAGAGAAAGGAGTGTTTCTACCAAAGAAAACCCCAACTATGGTTCAGCCAACTAGGTGTAAAGGCATATAACTGATCGACAACAACAACAACATCATGCTCATAAAATCCATAAGATCAACAACATGTTCTAGAGCAAGAAACATACATGCATGGCCGATTGTCAACATATATGAAACATGCAACTTAGAGAAAGTAGTATAGCTAGGGTTAGAAGTTATGTAACCCATCTCAAGCAAACTCCTCAAGATCTAAAGCTCCAAGCTTCAAGCTCCTAGCTCCAAGCTCACCACTTCGGCCACCTCAAGAAAAGGAACAAGAACCATAACCACCATGGCTGAAAAGTAGGCAAGATGGAGAAGAAGATGCTAGGGAGAGAGGGAAGATGCTTACCAAAGGACAAGACCCACCTAGGGTTCAGCCACCTAGCTAAAGAAAGAAGAAGGGATCACCACCAAGGGAGACGGATCGGCTACCAACTTGCTCCAAAGGGTAGGTGTATCGTGCACCAAGGAAGAGAGGATCAACAAAGAGCTAAAGGGTTCCTAAGGAAGAGAAATGCAAGGCATATATATAGATGGGGTTCAAGGTTAGACCAAGGCAAGGTGTAACCTTACTAAGGGACACTTGTCCACACATTTTACCACCTTACAAAAGTCATTCACATGCCATGCCACTACTCTCCCAAGGGTCAGCCACTTGTTAAAGCTATGATAACACAACTAAGGCAAGAAGGTCAAAAAAGGTCAAAGGCCGTCACACTCCATCCATGGCCGATACACCCCTCATGGGCGACACAAAGCAAGGCCGACGCAAGCATCCTTACCCGATACAGGGCTCAACCAAGAAAAGCAAGGCCCAAACAAGGGAGAATAAGGCCTAAAAGAGCTCAACCAAGCCCAAGACAACCCAAGGCACGAACCCAAACCTTCCTCTCAACCCTAGAGCAAGAAAAGAGAGAGGAAGACATCTCTCAAGGTGAAAAACTTGCTCTTCAACCCTATATTAGGTTATTTTGCAAGTAGCACCTCCACTCTCAACAAAGCACAAGAAAACCCTAATCACCACTAAAGATGATTAGCTAGCAACCAAGCACCAGGTTTAGGCAAAACAAATAGGGTAAGCCCAAAATGAAGGTCAGGGTCCTTATAATGTGGCAGTGAAAGGAAAGGATGCAGCCATAGCCATGACTTTGATCGACGAAACAAGTAGGTGGAGTGGAGGCACTACGCTTAGGGCTAGTTTGGTTGGGTGTAGTAGGGTGCAGTTGTGTGAGTTCGCAATATAAAAATGTACATTAAACACACACTTTGTCATCCGGCTACACCCTACCAAACAAGCCCTTACCATTGAAGTGCATTCTATCACTGAAGCAGAGATAAGAGCAATTGAATTCGCTTTATAGATTTATTCCAGTAGGAACTCGAATCATGTCACTATCATCACTGATAGTTATAAGACCATGAAAGCTATTGAAGGCATTGCAAATCACTGCCCAATGTTCTATCCTTGTTTGAATTTTGTCAATGATATGCTCAACAAAATGCCTGATACATGCATCCTCAAAGTCCCAAGACAAAATACATATATTGTCGATGCTTTGCCTAAACATCACCTCAAAAACCATAAGGAGGGTTGCACTTACACGACCCCTCCCCTCGACCCTGTGGGTCGCTCCTTCCTTCTCCCCTTCTGTAATGGTAGGAGTCCTACCAAATATACTTTTTCAGTAGACAATGTATCAAACTTTTTCTTAAGACCTGCACGACGAGAGCGGGATGAATAAAAGAGCCTCCTAACTTCCTTAAAAAAAGTGGAGGCCTCATTTTCTTCCTTCTTCTTGTTTAGTACCTCAAACCAGAGTGGGGAATGGATAGTCTTAATCTTAATATCTTATCTTGGAATGCAAGGGGACTTAAACTTAAGGCCTCTGTAGTATGGGATAAAAGAAGGGAGTTTAACTCCCATATTATTCTCCTAAATGAAACTAAGGTGAGATAGAAGAAGATGGTCAAGCTTGCCAATAGATTTTTCCCTAATTTCAATTGGGTTTCTAATCACTTCTCTCATGTACATGAAAGAGTGGTTATTTTTTGGAAGGAAGATGATTGCAATGTAAGGAAGGTTCATGAGTATGACCAGTTTGTTCATGTTGGAATTACTCAGGCCAGTAGGAGTTTCTTTCTTATGGCTACCTATGGTCACAATCCTAATGGTGATAGAGAACGTCTGTGGCATGATATTGGATTATTAAGTCTAGTATGTCTTCTCCCTGGGTTATTCTTGGCGATTTCAATGCAATAAGGAAGGAAGATAAAAGGATGGGGAGGGACCCTCCCACAAAGAAATCTATGGAAGATTTTAATAATTGCATGCTCAGTTATGGGCTTTTTGAACTTGAATTGAATGGTCCTTTATTTTCTTGGGATAACCATCAATGTGGGGATAACTTTGTCATGTCTTATACTTATAGGATTCTCTATAATACCAGGTTCATGATTGACTTTTCTGATTGCAGAGGTATTCTACATTCTAACTTCATCAGTGACCACAAAATTTCAACTCTTTACATAGGTTAGAGGGGTAAGGTGGTCTCACCTTTTAGGTTTGTTAATGCATGGACAGAGAAATATAGCTTCAAAGATATTATTAGAAAGAGTTGGTCTAGTGTCAAATTTGTGTTTCCCATCTTCAAAGTTTACAAAAAGTTCAAAAGACTGAGGTATGAGTTATCAAAATGGAACAAGACTTTAGTAGGGAATCTTACTGATGTAGACAAAAGGAAAGAGTTCTTAGCTATTGAAGCACAAACTAAGCTTGTCTGTGGTCCTTCTCATACTGATTTGTAAGGTGAAGCTTGTGCTAAAAGGAAAGAGGCATTCTTAGCCAAAAAACATGAAAAATCCCTTTTAAAGAAGAAGTCCAGAGTGAAGTGGCTTGGATAAGGAGATTCTAATTCAAAGTTCTTCTATGCTTTGTTCAAAGTTAGAGGAAATATGAATCACATACAAGCTTTAACTATTGATGGGGCTATCTATATGTATAGCACTGCCATTAAGAAGCATATTGTGGACTATTATTTTAGCATCTTCAACAACTATCATAGAGCTAACTTGGACATTCTCAATTGGCTTACTTACCCTAGATTGGATGATGTTCATAAAATGTCTCTTGAGAGATGCTTTTGTGTGAAGGAAGTTATTGATGTTATATAAAATTTGAACACTGAGAAGTTTCCTAGACTCGATAGGTTCCATGGCCATTTTTTCAAGACCTGTTGGAGCATCATTTGTCTTGATATCGTTAAAGATGTTAATGGGGTTTTCCATTCTAGAAGAATGCTCAGAGAAGCCAATTGTAGGTTCATCACTCTAATTCCTAAAGCTAAGGGGTCCAATGACCTCAAGAACCTTAGGTCTATTGCTCCGTGTAACGTTTTTTATAAGGTCATCTCTAAGCTTCTCACTAATAGATTACAAAGTGTCTTGCCTTCTGTTGTTAGAAGTAGTCAATGTGCCTTTATGAAGGGTAGGTCAATCAAAGATGATGTACTTTTGTCCAATGAGCTTATACATGATTTCAATAAGAAAGGAGGGAAGCCTAAGTTTTGTCACAAAATTGATATCTCTAAATCCTATGATTCGGTGTCTTGGGAGGCCATCTTTCATATCCTTCATCTCATGAGCTTGCCTCACAATTGGATCATCTGGTCGAAAGAGATCTTCAATACAATATCCTATGAGATTCTCATCAATGGTGAGGCTGTTGAGGCATTCAAGTCTAGTAATGGGGTTGGGCAGGGAGATCCCCTGGCTACCTATATCTTTGTGTTAGTAATGTAGGTGGTTTCGCTTATTTTTGACAGGGAAGTCAATGTGGAAAAGCTTAAACCTTTAAGAGCCTCATCCAATTTTGTTGTGTCTCATTTGTACTTCATTGATGACCTTATGGTTTTATCTGAAGCAGATGAAGAAAGTGCTTGTGCCATTAAAAGGGTTCTTGATTATCTATTTGCTGTAACTGTCTTAAAAGTCAATTAAAAAAGTGTGGCTTTATATGGGCAGGGTGCTAATACAGATCGTTTGGGTGCTATTTTGGGAATTAATGAAGGATCTTTTCTACAGAAGTATCTTGGTGTTCCTCTTGTTATTGGTAGACTCACCAAGTCTCAGTGTAGCCCTCTTTTGGATAGGATTAAAAGTAGATTAGAAGGTTGGAAAGCTAAGCAACTATCTATGGCGGTTACATTTGAACTTGTTCAATCCACTCTTACAACCATGTTTCATTACTAGACTATTGCCTTTCCTATCCCTTGTGCTATTTGTGATGAGATTGAATGGTTGTGTCAAAATTTTATATGGGGCAAGACTGAGAGTAGGAATTCCATTCATTTTGTTAATGGAGTGAGGTTGTTAAGCCTAAACAAGAAGGTGGGTTAGGAATAAGGAGCATTAGAGATGTTATTAAAACTTCTATGTTCTTGAATGGTCGGGATATTGCCAAGAAGAAAGATATCATCTGGATCAAATGGGTCCATGAAAAGTATGTACACAAGCATTCCTTTTGGTCTCTTCCTATAAATGACTCCTTCTCTTGGTTTTTCAGAAGAGTTATTGTAGAGAGGGGATGTCTAAGAAATTTCATTACTTTTGTCATTGGTGATGGTAATTGCACTGCTATATGGAATTATCCATTGGTTTATAACTCAAAATTCCTTATTGAGGTCCTAGGGTGATAGAGTGTTAGTCAACTTGATTTCCCAGGTGATGCTAAAGTAAGTTGTCTCATTAGAAATGGCAATTGGTTTCTTGAGAATATGAGGCTTCACAATAAACTAGTGGATCTTCTTAACTCTATTCCAAAGACCAAGAACAGTAGTCATGGTATCTTATTCGATGGTAAATCTGAAGTGAACTTTAGAGTTATTTGGGATTGTCTTATGCCCAAGAATGAGTCGATTCCTTTTTTCTAGTGGCTTTGGAGCAATGGAAGTCCCTGTATTTTTAAAGTTTTAGGCTGGAAGATTGGGCACCGCAGACTTCCCACCTCCTGATTTGTTAAACATCTTGGATTCAGCATGGATTCTATGTGTTTCTTGTACAGGAGAGAGGAAGAGGGGAGGGAACACTTTCTTTTCAAATGTTCTTATTCTATGGACATCTATAGAAGGGCATGTGAGCATTTAACCTTTCAGATTACAACATCAGTCGAGGATGTTTGCAAGCTTAAAGGCAGGAAGATTCATTTGCTATATCTTTTTATATTCTATTGGATTCGGAAGGAGATGAATGGCCAAGTTCATAGGGGAGTTTCTAAGGATGTTTCTCAACTTTGGAAGCTCATTCTTAACAATTTTGATATGTTTCTGAGCAGCTAATTGGGTACTCTTGTATTTTTTTGTACATATTTTCTTCTCCTTGTTTCTACTTGAAAATTCTCTTAGGGAAGGTTATTCCCTAAGGTGGTACTTCTTTCTTGTACATTCTCAAAATTACAAAAAAGCAATAGATGAGATGGGTTCACATTAAAAAAAAAACCCAGAGTGGGGAATTTCTCTTCCAATGGTCAGGCTAGTGACAATCACCTCTTTTCTTTTCTCCACCTTCTACCTTGAGATATGAAGACTTGGGCTTATGGATAGCTTTAGAACCTTTCTTAGATTTTCCTTTACCTTTAGAGTTTCCCTTTGTCTTGCTGATCATCATAAAAAACTTGGGTTAGTCTTTCTTCATTTGTCTCTCAGTTGTTCTCAACATGCCCAATAACTCTGTCAATAGTTTATCAAAGTCATTCATGTTTTAGTTCATGATAAACTACCTGTATGACTCTGAAAAGGACTGTAGAATCATTTCAGTGGCCAACTCTTGACCCAAAGGGAATCCCAGTCTATCTAGGTTCTCCACATACCCAATCATTTTGAGCACATGAGGACTTAGTTGGTCACCTTCTACCATGGTACATTTTAATAATGCCTTGGAGACATCATATCTCTCATGTCTTGCCTGATCTTGAAACATGTTTGTGAGATGTGTGACCATCTCTGTTACATTCATGTTCTCATGCTTCTTCTACAATTCATAGTTCATGGAGCATAACATCAGACACTTGACATCCATGGCGTCTTCATTATGCTTCCTGTAAGCATCCCTGTCAGCCCTTGGTGCATTTTGAAGCGGTTCCTCTGGTTGTGGCGTTTCTAAGACATAGAGTTTGCACTCATGTGTGAGAATGATTCTCAACATCCTAAATCAGTCATGGAAGTTTTTCATAGTAAGTTTGTCCTTCTCAAGGACCTATCATAGAGAAAAGTGATTGCTTGTTCTTGCCATTTGGTTCTACAAAAGAATTTATAATTTTGTCAAAAAATCATATTGACTTGGTATGATTAAAATTTGGATGATAATCATTAGGCCTTTAATTAATTATATCACAATTTTTTTCAAATTGATAACCCTCAAGTATCAATTTGGAAAATTGCAGAAAACAATTTTCTAATGAGCCAAGATCCATATTTTGTCAAATCATGAGTCGGTTTTTTGTTGATTATCCACAACTTGATTATCTAGGTAGGCCATCATGCCAATTGCATCACATGCAACTCTTGGATAGATGATATACACAACTCCTTGCAATGATCATCTACATGCTTTTGCACTTGTGCGCTCCAAGTCACTAGTTAAGCCTAACCCAATAGCCAAAATGATAGATACACACCATGCTTCTTCTAAAGCTACATATCTACCATCACACTTCTATGAGATAGAAGGTGCACCATATTTTATGTAAATCTATGATTGGTCAATCAACCTTTTCATGTGTATTGCTATTAGAAAGCATCTTAGACTTAATATGTTTTATTAAGGGATTTATATATATCAAATATATATACCTATATTGTATCCAATCATGATATATATAGTATGTATCATATACATGCTATAACCCACAAGGTAAACATGCAATATAAAACAAAAAGAGATGGTTATGGCAATGTCTACTTGTAATTCCTTGGAGCCACAAGGAATAACTACCACCTAGGTTAATCATCACATCACATGCATGAACCTATTGTCGGTGTCGACATGTGCTTGCCAATCTGGGTAGATCAGTTCAACCCTTGAACTGGTCATCTCGCCTATTGGCCAATCGGTTGGTCACCACAGACGAATGGTTGGACTCCTATCCAATTGATGTTTGGAATCCTTCCAAACGGTCAGTTGGGCCCACCAAGCGGTTGTGTGGTTTCGTCATTCTGTCCTCCATGGTCCTCCAAACGGTCGGCTCATCTCACCGAGCAATGATCATCTTCCTCATTTTTGCAAGAAAAGAAACTATCCTATTGATACTTTATTACATTGATAAAGAGAAGCCTCGAGTTATATTCAAAGGGAAAAAAGGTAGGAAATAATTAATTTTACATTGGAAAGAGGGAGGTAGAGGCTCAATATGAAGACTAACATAAACAACAACAAAAACCAAACCATCAAACCACACAAAGATTCAAGGTTTAGGCCATAACCATGCTACACATCCACCTTCAAAACCGCTTTTAGGGAGACATATATATTGCATATATATATATATATATATATATATATATATATATATATATATATTAGTTTGGGATTATGCGGTCTTTAATCGGATACACATATGAGAGAAATTTAAATATTCACATCGTATACAATAAATAATTGATAAAACCAAAATCCAATCAATTGATTATCCTAAAACATAGTAAGTTGACCTTGCTTTGATACCACTATTGGGAAATACAGGCACAAAGTATAGAAGTAGATTAAAAAAAACAATCTTTATGTATTCCCATAACAACAAGATCGCGTCAACTATTATGAAATATGAAGGATGGTTTTAGCAAGTTATACTTAGTCCTGGAGCAAGTCTAACCACAAAACTCACTTCTTAGCAACTGCTGACTAGTTACTTTTGGACGATGGCTTTGCAACTCTTGGTTTTCACCATGAACAACTATCAGCGCAACCTCTACAATGATTCGGGTGGTCTCACCACAGACTATAGGTTGACTCAGCTCTCCAAACAACAACCAAATGACTCCTTCCTTTAGAATAGTCCATACGGACCAACTAGAACTCTTGTCGTTCACCAAGAATAGACAGGAAGGAGTCGTCCCTCCCATTGGTGTACTAGTCACCAACTTTCTCTCCCACCAACAATGATCACCAGTTGTTTCTCTCCCATAGCTATCCCTCCCTATTGGGTAGGACTTGCTTGGGCTCTCTTGGTTACCACAACTAGAAAGGATAATAGTGGTTAGAGGAACTCATTCTCAGTTGTCTGTGTTGCATTTTGGGAAGCCCCTAGTACCACTCCTTTTATAGGTAGGGTTTGGGCTAGGGTTCCCAATATGTACGAGATTATGTGGAAGTAGAAGGGACTAGAAAAACTTGAACTTTCACAACATGCAAGATGCCAAAGGCTCATCTATCTCACCCAAACAATCATATGGTGTATGAGATAGTTGCCCCACACTGCCAGATGATTGTTTGATAGTTTCCTAATTGGATATGAATTTGGCAATTTCAATTCCAATTAATATCACATATTAATTTACTTGCACCCCAAGTAATGTACAATCAAAACTATTCAAGAAATATATCGAACCTTCGTTCGGACCAACCGTTCTATCTCATACATGCGATATTTCTATCTCACTCACCCAGACGGTCGTCTAGTGAGTCTGAGTCTGAGATGAGCCAGTCAGTTTAAGGGCAGAACTTAGACAATTTGAACTCTGATAATCCTGACAACCCAAACGACCATATCAAAATGTGAGATTCCCGTCTGGCTACCCAACCGGCCATCTCACTCAATGAGATGCTAATTTGACAGACCAGTTAGCCAATCATTCGATTTGTTGTGTGAATTGAATACTGAAACACTTTAGTACTCAATTCAATTGTCATTCAAGATCAAACTCATATTCTAGATGAGTACCAGTATGTTCAACCCTATAGGTTGCATATCACATTGATAATGAATATCCATAACTAGCTTATGACATCACAAGCAAGGAGTGGTGCCTAGTCGCACATCAATACTACCCAAGTGAATGGAAAGTTTGAGAACAACTTCAACCTACAATCTGTGTAAGATGTTGGAGTGATTGTATAATTCATTTGTCTCTTATATCCAAGATGAACTCGAGGCATGGAAGGTCATCCTCTTAACATTCAATCCATGATCCTTGAACCAAGAGTAGTTTGTCTGAGAGAATGTAACCTCAATATCATATATTGATTCACATGTGCAAGCGCATGTGTTTCTCAGTCTTGCTTATCAAGTGGACATGATATCATACTACAGTAGGAGGTACAAATTACATATCTATCACTCACAATATATCCCAATGTGTTAAAGTCACCCAACCATCACCTTTATAACAACCCATGTGTCAGGACTGCGTTTGATGATGTCAAAGTGTACCCAATGACATATGATGAGTGTAGTAATTTTAGGTCTAGGAATCACAACCACCACCTTCACTATGAGAGATGATTGTGACCACCACAACCATGTGTCACTCTTAAGGTGGGTCTGTATGATACACTATTCCCTAACATGTATATGTATGCTAGGTTTGATATTGCCATATCATGGAGAATGAGATGTTGCAATCAACCAATCCATACTCTAGTCTTAAGTGTCACTGGCGTCTATCTACCATCCATAATAACAACCAAGTAGGGACATTATAAGAATGTACATACTCTTAGCATTCATATGATTCTATTTCTTCCAAGTCTAATACTTGAAGACATACGTTATTGAGTATTGTCATTATGTAGACATTCACTCTGTATCCTCATTATCTCATAACTGAATGAAACATATGAATTGGAAGCTTACCTTTATAAGTATTAATCTATAATTAATGGTATATGCCATTTCAATTATCAAATGATTGTCTCTATGGGCATACCTTACCAACATTATGGCCATTTGAAAGGTTGTGGGAGGAGTTGGATATCTGTTTTTTACCTTTAGTATTTTAAATTAAAAAGTTACTTTTATCGTACTATGTATGAAAAATCATGAAAAAGGTGTGTGCATCTTTCATCTATGACTTATTGACTTACAAATTGAGCCTTGCGTTATTTATAGGGTTGTGTGTACCTCTATAGTGGGTGATGACTACTACTAGTCTTGACGCTGCATTATGACATATTTTTGCAGTTTTAAGTGGCACAGCCAAGGTTGGAGGATGCATGTCCAACTTGACATTGACAAGGATATGTGTGGTATCGTTGCCAAAATCGGGGAGCAACCATCATTCCTTATATATATTTATTTTCTTGTTTGTGATCATCTTCTCCTCAACATTGTGTTTGCTATGATATTAGTCAAAACAAAGTGTGATGTATGTTTTTTACTTATGGCCTACCTCAGTCACAATATAATTTTCTATCAATTTCAATCTTATATTACTTTTAATTAGATAAGATGAGGAGGCGTAGTGTGTTTACTGCTTCAATGTAATATCATATTTTCAATCTTTTACAATGCATAGATATACCTAGTACAAAGGGATGACTTCATTTTCATAGAGAGGCATGTGAGAATGGAAATGTAAGAGTTGGACATAGGGTTGAACTTGGTAGTTATAATTGAAATTAGGTAAATAAGCAAACTCATATATTGATATGGAAAATGCTACACAACATTCCACTTATAATATGTTCCATATTCTATTTCCACTCCCAAATTTTTGCTCCCAGTAAAAATGCATCATTTTTTGTAGACTATAGTAACCAATAAAGAGAAGAGAGTGAGGAACTGGATGGAAAGTACGAGAGAAAATTATTTCTCTTATAATTTTTAAACTGCAATGAAACTTCACAAAATAAAAATTATTGGACTCCTTAAAAAAATACTAACAAGACCAATGTTGACATATATTTGAAAAAATAATATAAAAATATGAAAATGAATATAATTATGTACATATGTTTATATATCTACAAAAACTGATTATTACCCAAAAATATATATATACAATATTTAGTTTTCTATTAAAAATGAAAAATACGTACAATATCTTTAAGCATTTTTTTTCTAAATCAATATTGCATCGAGGGACAATAATTATTTTAGAGTAACAAACTAACTCAAAGTCATTGCTTAACATATAAAGACATTAAAAATAAGTACTATTAAAAAAATATAAAACTATACTCATTTGATACTTTTTTAAAATATAATGAGATGAAGATTTAATATTATAACAAAATAAGTACTATAGCAAGAATAGGAACAACATGCAATATTTATTTTTGAATTAGTTTATTATTTAGAAAATGAGTTCTACTCCAATATACATTAGTCATTTTATGTTTGATACTAATTTCTCGAAAATATATCAACATTGGTCTTGTTAGATTGTATTTCATAAGAATTCTAGTGGTTTTTATTTTATAAAAAAATATTTTGATTAGCAAGTTATAAATAAAATTAAATTCTTTTTTCTATTTTTTCTAAGCTCTTTTCTCCCTCCTATTTTTTTTTCTCTTTCCTGACACAATGTACCTCATGCCTATTTATTGGAGATAGTGGACCACAACGCATAACCCCACTTGAACATATTTTTATACCCTATTTTCTCTCCCAAATAATGGGAGCCAATGAGAATCCATTTTTTTAGTGAACTGCAGTATGCAATGTAGAGAGGAAAGAGATGAAGTGGGCAATGTGTAGGAAAAAGAAAAAGAAGAGAAAGAAAATTGTTTCTCTTATAGAAAAAATATATGAAAAGATATTATTATATACATATATATATGTATATATACACAAAGAATAAGTATTATCCAAAAAAATATATACAACACTTATTTTTTGAATAAACAATATTGAAAAATGTAAGTATTGTTTTGTATGTATGTATATATGTCTGCAAAAAGTGAGTATTATCTAAAAACATATATACAATATTTATATATGTGTAATTTTTTTAAAATATGTAGAATCTCATAAAAATATATTTTTTCTCTACAATCAATGTTGAATTGGGGGATAATACTCATTTTCGAAGAGCATAATAATTCAAGAATGAGCATTGCATCATGTTTGGCATATTACTCATTTTTTATGTCATTATTTTTTAGAATTCATATTGTGCTTTATTTTATTGGCTCAATACTTTTCTTAAAATATAAGGAATTAAAAATGAGTACTATCAACTATATTTTAGGACTCATTCTAATACTTATTTCAAACTATAATGGTATGAAAAGTGAGTACCATACCAAAATGAGTATTATATAAAGAACAAAAATGACAATACTTATTTTTGAATTAGTGTGTTATTTAGAAAATGAGTACTACCTCAATATACAATACTCATTTTTATATTCTGTGTTAATTTGTCAAAAATATGTCAACATTGTTTTTTTTATTTGATTCTTTATAAGGAATTCAATGGTCACTAGCACATAAATGATATATAACGTCACATTTGATGGCGTAAGTTAAACATAAAATACTGACGCCATAAACCAAAGACGTCGGCTAAATACTACAACTGTCACCAATATGTGAAGTCCGACTGATTTACAAAAGACACGGGCACCACTTTTACTATAACATCAGTTTATTTGCCAAAAAATTGATGTCTAAAATTACCCACGAAATACAATTTTCTAGGAAAAAATTGCGTCCAAAATTTTCAATATGGCGTCGGTTGTACAAAAGCCAATGACACAAGTTTCGCGCCATGGCCCCACAAAAAACTTTATTCCTTTTTAGTTGTCAATTCTTTGTCAGCAACTGACGACGAATCACCCTTCGTGAAACAAAATTTATTCCCTCATTATTCGTCGATTTTCACAAAGAACCGAAGACTAGGTGTTTTCATGTGTTGTCCCCGTAAAAATATTTCCCACCAATTTGCTTCTTCGACTTCAGTTTGTGTTAGGTAACCGACAACTATGGTAACAAATTTTTTTGTTGCGTTATGTGAATAGACGTTGGTTGTATACCTAGAAACCGAGGACTAAAACCCTAATTGGATGTAAATTTTTCTTTTGTTTAAAATTGCACTTAGTTGTCAGTTTTTCACATGCGACCGGCGCCTATTGGTATTAGGCATCAGTTTTGACAAACAACCGATGACCAAAGGTAACTTAATACCAGCTGTGCAAAATAGACTCTTCCTCTTCTCTATTTTATCATGATTTCATTAGGGCGATTCTGCTGCCGACGATCGTCTTCCTCCTCCGTTGGCTTGCCGATTACTCACCACCGCCATAGATGCATTATTGGCTTGCCTCCACTGAGGAGCTACTATGGAGTTGTTGTTGTTGAGGAGCCCCTAGTGAAGAGCTCTGTTGGGAGGACGCACGCCGCCACTAGTGAGCTGCTCTGCTGGGAGGACGTCGTCACCGATGAGGAGCTCTATGCCACCGTAGGGTGAGCCACTCTGTTGTGAGGATGCTGCTGTCGGTAAGGAGCTCTATGCTCACTACTGTCAGAGCTAGGGTCTGGCTTGAGGATGCTGGAGCTCACCGATTGCTTGTGCTTCTTCTTCCCCTTGTTCTAGGTAGGTTTGATATCCCCAAACAACTCCCCCTATATTGCAATAAATATTTATGCATGTAATTTAATCCATGAATTGAATTTGACAAATGTTTGAACTATATTTAAACTTGATAATAATGAAATGTGACCTAATGTGCATGTTACTATATTTGAGACCTAATATTGTACACATTTCACCCTAATCTTGTATTAACTATATTATTCAAATATTGTGATCAGTCTATCTAAGATATTAAAACCCTAATGTTAGATCTCTAATTTTGGAGTGATGTGTCACCCTAACATCCACATGAATCCATATTTTATGATGTCGATTGACAATGATAATGCATGAGATAGTTTGAAATTATGAAATCAATTATGAATCTCTCCCTCCCTAGGTCATGACTAATTTATGTGTAATGATTATCTTGATGAGGAACATCCATGGACATTGGGGATGTTAAAATCAATCTTATAGAATATGGTACCTAGATTAAATGATGTTACATAAAACCTAGGATATGAACGATAAAACTAGGATTGTAGGTATAGGAATGACAACATACATGTATTTTGTTGGCCTAGAAACCCGTCTGTGATCTACTCATTAGAAGTAAATCTTGGATAGTCCCCGATTTGAGACAGTTCTTGAATACTTAATCTCACTTAGGATGTAAGTGTATAATGTATATTTAGTTTTTATGATGTTTTGTCAGCACTTCCTCGTTTGTTCTTGTTGGTGGGCATTTCCCCATGTACATCGGTGTACTTAGAGAACTGTGGGGAAATGCTACCGAAATTTTCTTGAAAACTGAATACACATTATACAATTACTAGTGAGATTAGGTGTTCATGAATGGGATAGGTGGTACACATTTGTTATATATAATTTCCTAATCTTTTAACCCTAAACCCTAATCTTGGAACGATATACCCTAATATATACTTGTTTTCTCTTTGATAATAGAATGGATAGATCATGGATTTCCATTCCATGTCACTGCACCCCAGAGTTTATTGTTGGTCTTGAATAGTTTATTATATTTGGTGAAGATCATAGGAAACAACTTGGAGATAGGTTATATTGTCCATGCAGGCATTGCAGTAACAACTTAAAAGTCAGCACTGGTGATAAAATTAAAAGTCGTGTCATGTGCAATGGGATTGTACAAGGCTTTACATAATGGTACTAGAATGGAGAGATTTCAAACTTGAAATAAGTAGATGTTGATAGCAATGCTTGTGTGGAAGAAGAAATTGGCACCAATGACTTAGATGTGAACGAATCGGTTCCAATAGACATCGTTGATGAGATGTTAGATAGTTGTGGGGTAGAGCACACTGATCCACCTCCCATGTTTAGGAACATTGTGCATGATGTGGAGAGACTGTTATACACAAGTTGTACTTAATTTATGAAGCTTAGCACTGTGTTGAGATTTTATAAGCTGAATGTTAACAATAGATGGAGTGACAAAAGCTTCACGTCATTGTTATCTTTGTTGAAAGAAATTCTTCCTAAAGGAAATGAGCTTTCAATGTCAACATACGAGTTAAAGAAATTATTGTGCCCTGTGGGAATGGAGGATAAGAAGATACACACATGGCCGAATGATTATGTATTATTTTAAAAGGACTATGTGGATCTGAAAGATTGTCCAAAATGCGGGGCATCAAGGTATAAAATGACGACTTCGGGGAAGTCCAAAACTGACTCTCCTGCCAAGGTGATGTGGTATCTACCTATAATACTACAGTTTCAAAGCTTGTTTGCCAATCTGATAGATGCTAAGAATTGGAGGTGGCATGCAAAGGTTAAGAAAAATAATGATGGGATCCTACAACATGTTTCTGATTCCCCACAGTGGAAGAAGATTGATTTATTGTACCCTAAATTTGGTGAAGAAGTCAGAAATCTAAGACTTGGGCTTTATACTGATGGGATGAATCCATATAGGACATTGAGCAGCCAACATAGCACTTGGCCTATTATTCTTGTTATATACAATCTTCCTCCCTGGTTGTGAATGAAAAATAAATATGTTATGTTGTCATTGTTGATATCGGCCCGTAAACAACCTGGAAGTGACATTGACATTTATCTCGAACCTCTGATTGATGACTTAAAGAAATTCTGAGGTGAAGGTGTGATGACCTATGATGCTTCATGTAGAGAGACATTTCATTTGCATGCTATGTTGTTTTGCACTATTCATGACTTTTCAATATATGGGAATTTGTCTGGATACAATGTAAAAGGATCAAAAGCGTGTCCTATATGTGAAGATAAAATTGATTCAATATGACTAAAACATGGAACCAAGACTATATATCTTAGTCATCGAAGGTTTCTTCCAAAATTCCATCCATACCGAAGGTTGCATAAAGCATTTAATGGATGCAATGAGGAACGGAGTGCGCCTAAACGTATATCAGGGGAGGTTGTTTATGATAGAGTAAAAGACTTTGTCAATGAATTTGGTAAGAGATAACAATGTGCCATGCCCACACAAAGTGACAAATCTTGATTAAAAAAGAAATCAATATTTTGGGATATTCCTTATTGGATTTCCTTGACAGTTAGGCATTGTATCAATGTCATGCATGTTGAGAAAAATGTATGTGCTAGCGTCATTGGTACTCTGTTGAATATACTAAGTAAGATTAAAGATGGGATCAAATCCTAAATGAACGCTTGAAATGGGAATAAGGACATAATTAACGGAAGTAGTTAGTACTGATCGGAGAACATATTTACCTCCTGCTTGTTACATGTTGTCTAGAAAGGAGAAGAGAGTTTTTGTGAGTGTTTGGTTAATGTTAAGGTACCACAGAGTTACTCTTCCAACATCTGTAGATTGGTATTAATGAAAGATCAAAAGCTGATAGGTTTCAAATCTCATGATTTTCACACTCTAATGCAACAGATATTGCCTGTGGCCATTTGATCTATACTGCCAAAGCATGTAAGGTTTGCAATCACCAGACATTGTTTCTTATTCAATAATCTATGTAGAAAAGTTATTGATCCTGAGAATCTCGATAAGTTGCAAAGAGAAGTGGTTGTTACCCTATGTCAGCTTGAGATGTATTTTCCTGTTTCATTCTATGATATCATGGTACAACTTGTTGTCTACTTGACTAGGGAAAAGAAAATGTTGGGACCAGTTTTATTGCATTAGATGTGTCCTTTTGAATGATACATGAGCATTTTTAAAGGTGATGTTGGAAAAAACTCACTTGTATATTTTATACAACATCAACGAAGTGGGTGTTTATATCACGGAACATACCAATTTCATCAAGAAACAATATCCTCGAGCCAATTCAAAATGGCTTGCTAAAGAGCATAACAAGACATTTATTAAGTGGTTTGAAGATAAAGTCTTACATCAACTATCTCAAACACCAAATAATATTGTTGAAAATATCAAATGCCTCACCTTTAAACCAAAAATGAATTTTATGCCTTATGAAGGGTTTGGCGTAAATGGGTTATCATATTACACAAAGCGCCAAGATGATAAGAGCGTCGTCCAAAATAGTGGGGTCACCCTTCAAGCGTCTTCATTGTTTTTTTCTAGTGCAAAAGATAAGAGTCCACATGAAGCTAAAATGTCATATTATGGTGAAATTGAAGACATATGGGAGTTTGACTACATAGATTTTAAAATTCTGCTCTTTAAGTATAATTGGGTTGATAACACCAAAGGAGTTATAGTGGATGAATTGGGTTTTACATTAGTGCATTTTGAAAAGATTGGCGAGAAGGGTGAACCATTCATATTGGAATCATAGGAGAAATAAGTATTTTTATATTGATGATCCTGCAAATGAAAAATGGTCGGTTGTTCTTCATGTTAAAAGACAATTCATTGAAGATCATATAGATGAAGAAGACGACTACTATGAAAAGTATGATGACTCAAGTCCATTCTCAGTTGGGCTACCAACACCAAATATTGAAGCTAATGATGACTTATATGTGCGTGGAGATCACACCGAAGGAATGTTGATTGAAAAAGATCTCAATATTAGAGGATTGTTTTTATTTTTTAAATATTAAATGTTAAGTGTTAAAAAAAATTGTATGTTAAATGTTAAATGTTTGATTATTTTTTGTATGACACTTTCAGATGGTTGACCATGAGTATGATAATCGTGATGATTATTACCATGAGGGTGAGGTGCCACCTCACAATGTAAGTTTTGCAATATATCCTATATCTAGTTATATATATGTCCATTTATAAGTTATATCCTATTTGTATTTTTTGTCAATTTTTAGGTTGATGATGTACCCCCTAAAAACCTAGTGGCACTTGATGAGCAAAAAAAAAATTCAAAAAAATCAGGGGCATCCCTATGATGAACAAGTTACTACAACAAAGGGGAAATGAACCAAAATTGGTTGTGGGTTTTGATCATGCAAGAAATCCAGTTGGGGTCAACCGCAGCTTGTTTATTTCATATCTTGGGGTTCTTACTCATAGCCATTGTGGTGTAAATGCAGAATCTTGGCATATAGTTTCTAAAGGGAAGAAATACTTAGTATGGAAAGAACTATGTGTGAGATATTATCATTTGCAATTCTATTTTTAAAGTTATTTACAATTCTATTTTTTAAAATACTCTATTAAATATATAAAAATTTGCAGAGTATATTTGAACTGGATGAAAGCTTACTTTGTAAATAGGTGAAGAGACACTGTGGGAGGGTCCTAAGGAAATATATGACAAATCTCAACTGACAATACATACGAGATACTGATAGGAGGAAGAAGTCAGCCCTTGAGAAATGGAACTACCAGGACCCGACTAAGTGGAAGGCATTTTTTTCCAGTATAAATACTGATGAATTCAAGGTATTAAGCATCATTGCCAATTTAAGTAATATAAATTCTTATGAATATGCCTATTCACGATTAACCTTGATTGTTACTAAGTAATTCAATGTGATTACTAACAAGGCTATGAGCGATGCTCAAAGAGAAAGGCATGCACTGAATGTGCATGACCACACGATGGGTCCAGGTGGCTATGCAACTCTTCGCCAAAACTATAGACATCTTTCGTTCAACATCCTACTGCTCCTAATACTGAGACTGGTGAGTTCTCTACTATTACTTCCGCACCTCTACATCACCATGATGTGTGGATAGCTGGGAGGCAAAACAAAAAAGGAGATATAACCAACCCCACAACTAATGAGGCGGCTGCAAAAATGGTAAAATTCAAACCTCAAAGCAATTAGTATTGATGATTGTTATGTTTACTTACCAATTTCTATTGATGATGATTAGCGGGAGCTTCACGAGCAGAGGAAGAAAGGCTCGTTCATACCTGAGGGCACAAGGGATGAATTGACAGTTGCTCTCAGTAACCCAGAGCATCCTGGACATGTTAGGGTTGTAGGGGCTGGAGTGGGCCTAAGAGCGTTCTTTAGTCCATCACAACGCAAACATGTCCAAAAAGGGTGAATTTCAAAAGTTGATGTATCCTATTCTTTTTTTCAGAATGTTATTGGAAAGGGAATTCAAGAATCAAAAAGAGTTTCTTTTGGCCATGTATAGGTAGATGAAATAGTTGATAAGAGAGTCCAAGAAGCATTGAACAAGTGGCAAGCATCTCTGCCTTCCACTCTGACAGTACATGTGATGTGCCGCTCTTTTCATACAATAGAGGTGATTGGGAGTGATCATGTAGAGGTGATTGAGAGTGATCCTGTAGATCCACCACCTAGCACGTCCGTTGTATGTATTTTAGTGACATAGTAGCTAGTCTTTTCAAGATGATATGTTTATTTATGTATATAACATACTCTATGTAAATTTATAGGGGTTGAAGTCATGTCATCTAAAATTAAAAGAATTCATCATTGCAGAGGGTGAGGCTTACCCACACTTTCCAGGGCACACAATTCATGGCACTCCAGTATATGATGGTACAGTTCGTGTGAGCTCGAGGCTTGTGTTCTCTACTTGGAGGCAACATCCATTGCCATATGCCCACCCAGATTCTAACACACTTGGTGAAATAGAAGGTGGAGTGATCTTGTGGCCCGAAACAAATGTCATATATACTGATCATGTATGGTAAATTTACATTACGTTAAGAAAGTATGTATGTATATGCATCACAAGTGATATGTAATTATATATACTGGCCAAAGGGAAGAAACCCGCTACAACTTGTCCTCCTCCACCTCCACCTCTTCCTAAAGTACCTGGTTGGCTTGTAAAAGACCTATACAACTCGTTAGGTCCTCAATATAGGGGTATGGCAATATGGAAAGGCGAGCATCCCGAAAATTGTCCTATAATTGTTTCTATTAAGGAGGGGGTTGTAGGCCAAACATACGATAACAACATATTTATACAAGATATTTTGGAGTTTTTTACATATGCTCGGCTGAATACATCTATGATAGAACTATGGATATGGTAAGATCTTATTTATATATCTATATACCTTATTTTATATACAATGATCTATTTTCTTATATATTAATGCATAACGCTATTTATGTTTTACAGCCATTTACAAAAGGTATGTACATAATTTTCATTTACCCATGTGGGATTTCTAATTCCATCCTTGATCAGTCGTGTACATAAAGACCCTTCATTAGTTACCTTATATTGCTATATCACTTTTAAATATTTTGGTAAAGTAAAGAAGAGCGTGATAATAACTCCATTCAATGTTGAGTAAGTTTACTTTGCTTATATTTAGACTTAAGAAAATTACATTTTATTGTGGATTTTGAGTTATATATTTTTAACTTTCTTATCTCTAGTGGTAAGCATTGGGAGTTACTGGTTGTTGTCCCCAAGACATTGATTGTTTATTATCTAGACCCTGAGGGGAAGGAATTTGACAGTTCGGGACACCAAATGAAAAGGCCATTATTCATGTGAGAATTTTTTTTATATTTATATCTGTTAACATATATTATAACATTACTATTTATTAATGCAATTTTATATGTTACATTAACGTCTGGGGCTTTAAAAGATTTCAAAAAAGCTGGAGGAGACATGGGAAAGTAAAAGAAATCATTAGTCTGAAAGAATGTGAAAGTAGCTTCCTGACTCCAATGCGTATATTATTTATGTGAACTATGCTTATTTTTATTTATTGACATTTTGTATGATAAAATTTATAGTGTGTTGTACAAGACAACGGTTGGGCATGCACATACTACGTGATGTAGTATATGGACCTAATTGTCAGATATGCTGCAGAAGAAATTGAAAACATACAACATGTATTATATAGTCTTGATCATCATATAAAAGTATAGTCTCATTACATAATATGAAAATATCAAACTTATTAATTATATATATACACCATTCTCTTTGTAGGTATTTAAAACTAGGAACTTTACTACAGGGGAAAGTTATTAGATGTACGTGATCCCTATACGATATAATAATTAGATGACATAAGAGAACAATGAGCAAAAGTCTTTGAAAGGGATGCAATTTTTCATTATAATTGTGATAGTAATGATGATAAAGAATGACATTTCTAAACTTTGATGTCATAATTATTAAAGTATTTGATGACATTTCTAAACTTTAAAAGACAAGCTTATATGTACATGTGTTAATGACTTTTTTGAATTGTCTTATTAAAATTTGATCTATATACATGTGTGTGAATGTGAAGATGAATGAATGAATGCGCTTCTACATGTGTGTGAATGTGAAAATGGTTGATTGAATGGAACTGCAGATTTGTACATGTGTATGAATGTGAAAATAGTTGAATGAATAGAACTGCAAGTTTCTACATGTGTGTGAATCATGTGGATGAATTAATTGTATTTCTACATGTGTGTGAATCACATGATGTATATATAATCTTGATCATCATGTATTATTGTAGGTTTGTGGCCTGTTGTTATCTAAAATCAAATGATGTTGTAAACATATAGTTCAGAATCGAACTGTAGGTTTCGCATCCTGCTGACCAGTCGAACAGCAGGCCTGCAATCTGATAATAAAAAAACAATACATCGTCGTCGGTTATTTAAAAAAACTGTCACCGAATGTCAACGACGTCGGTTAAATATAGGAAACCGACAAGTATGTTCTAACCCGGGCTAATTTTTTTTGCTCGAGCATGGAGATAAGCGTCGGTTACATATTAAAAAATCGATGACTACACCAATTTTTTTTCGTGATATGGTGATAGACATCGGTTTTCTAAGACATAAGCGACGCCTATGGTCCTAATGATGTCGTTTCTTTTTTCGGTTACAATCGAGGCCGAATCTATGTCGTCGATCTGGAACCGATGTATGATTCTACCTTTAGTGTCACCCACTTGAGTGTCGCTTGAAAACCGACGTTAAAAGTCCATTTTAATCGATGTTAAAGGTGGTATATGTACCAATAGTTTTTATTTGATCAAAAAATTCATTTCAATTTCAATGTTACAAATAAAATATGTCTCTCGTTTTTTTTAAGGCTCTTTTCTCCCTCTTATTTTTCTTTCTCTTTTTTATCATATGACACCTCACTATGGTTACAGTTGGGATTTTGAAACCAGATATATTATTAGCTTTATGTTAGTTAGTTAATTAACGGTCGGATGTTCCATTCAATGATGTTAGGCGTTGAAAGCTTGATGGGAAGAGAGAGAGAGATATGGTCGATGCCCCCCCCCCAAAAAAAAAGTAATATTGGTATTTTATAGCAAAGAAAGTTTGGCCGTTTTGGAATTCGTATCAACTCACCTATATGTTAATAGTTTGTGTAGCGTTACTTTTGGCCGTTTTGTGGGGTACAGCTCGAGCGGAGAAAGATAGATATCCGTCACAGCTCGAGCGGAGAAAGATAGATATCCGTCCCGTTTCTTTCCGGATGATGGACTGAGAGAGAGAGAGAGAGAGATGGAACGGTGGTCGTAGGCCCATTCCTAACACGTCTGATTGCGCTCCTCACTGTATGGCGGTGGTTCTTGGGTCACCGTTGAATGCACTCACCCACGGTGATGGCCGTGTCGACGGACAGGATAGGAACAAGCTAGTAAGGCCGTGCACCATCCGAAGACCTAGCCTATCAGCAGCTGTATGGATAACGGAATGGTCGGTCCTCTCTGTTACCTCCATCTGTTGCGGGAAAACCTTAGGTAAAGGAAAAGGCGTGAGCACAGAGGAAAATGTGTCGTTCGGGATAGGAAGGAAGGTGGTGATGCTTTACGTGGGAGGCGTGTATTCGCAATTCGTGGTGGTGGTGGTGGAGGTTTTGTTGCAAGAGAAATTATGGCAAACCAAGGTAGTGGACAGATGGAGATTTTTAAACACCGATTATCAGCAACAACTACAAGCTAATTAGTCGGGTTGCTTATTGGTAATCAATAATTATTTTGAATGGGTGCAGCTGAAATTTCACTTTCCCTGTCGTCAGTGGCCATCATCATTGCCATTCAACAAACCGTGTAGGAATCCTGTTAAGTATCAATACCCTTTCATTCCGTGACTCTTTGCAGGCCCACGTATCACTGTCTCAACGATAGACGTGAAGGCTGGCTGATTCGATCCGGAAGACTTCTTAACCGTTGTTTTATTGTATGTGTCAATCTCATATGTGTGTGTTTCTACGGAATACCACCCCACCCACTCAACCCGAATGTATCTCACTCTCGCTTTAGCTATAACTAGTCGTAGAAAACAAGAAGAAAGATAAAGGCATGTTTGGTAGGGTGTAGTTGCAGGGGATGACGTTGATTTGTTGTGTTTTTAAAATTAAAATTATTTGGTAGGATGTATTAGGATGTAATTATGTGAATTCAATCAGTATTTTTAAAACCAAACCAGACCGGCCGGTCCGACCGGTCCGGAAGCCTAAAAAACCGATTATGTGTCTTTTTCCCGTCCAACTGGTCAGAAATACGGTCCAACCGGTCCAACCAGCCGGTTGAACCAAACCAGATTGAACCAGTGGTTCAAAGAGAAGAAAAAACACAAGATATAATACATACAAGAAATTACATATATGTATATATATGGGATTAAGAAAGAAAGATTTCTCCCCCCCTCCCATAACCTCTGGCGGAGGCCGAACGCCCGGGAGGGTGATAAATCAAGATATACTTCTCCGTGTAGTTTCGAACACGGGTCCCTTCATTGGGGACCTGCGGAATTCGCCAACCAGGCTATTCTCTTGCCAACATATTTTCTATGCAAATATATACATACATACATACATACTTACATACATACATACATATATTTACATATATCGGAATCAGGTAAATATATTCCGACGCCCCCCCTAAAAAATATTAGGGGGTCAAGATTACATGTAGGCCCAACGCCATACACTCAGATCAGCATTACAACTCACGTGATCAAACTATGCGTAGTCTACCTCTAATGTATTTACAAATTTTTACAGCAATGCTTGTGACATTCGTGGATTTTCCTTGGTATCTACTAGCATTTCTCTCCTCCCAGATATGGTAGCATAGGGCAGCAAATAAGAGATTTTTCTTCACATCTTTTCTGCATCTGGTAAGCATCCTTCTTGGATCATCATTGAGTTGAATTTGAAGACTGGAATCTTTGCATAAATGCTCCCAAAGGTCCTTTGTGAATTTACATTTCCCCACAAGATGATTATGAGTTTCCTCCTTATCTCCACATAGCAGACATACAGTAGATATATCATAATTACAGCCCTTTATTCTATCAAAAGTAGAAAGAATATGGTGCAGAAATTTATATACACACATGCTCCATTTGGGCACATACATATCCATCCATATTTGTTCTCTCACTGGGTCCTTCACGCCTCTGGTACAGGACAACTCCCACAAGCTTGTCTTCTTGTCTATGAGCTGCCAACCACCAAAATTATTAGCAACAAACAAGTGTTTAATTTGTGGCCATATTTCTCTCATGACATTGATGGATCTAGAGTACCCTTCTCTTATTTTCAGAATAAAATCCAGCCCTCTAGGATATCTATCTCGCATCCATTTACCCCATGTAGATGTGCCTTCTTGGTATGCAATTAGTCTTCTCATGGAACCCTATCTAGCAATATCTCTAAGAGTCATCAAATTCAGTCCTCCTTCGTCTTTAGAAAACGCTAGCCTGGAGTACTTCATAGGATGATGCTCACTTCTCCAAAGAAAGTTAGCAATCTTCATGTCAATTCTATCCAGAACAAAACCAGAAATTTCACCTTGTTGTACCCAAAAAATGAGAAAACCCTCAATATCAGCTTTGACCAAGGTTTTGCGCCCAGCCATGGAAGTCTTTTGTGTAGGACATCTATTTATCATCTCCTCCACTTTATCAATACAGTCAATAAAATCTTTGACGTGAAGGTTGCCACCTGTAAGCGGAAACCCCAAGTATTTGGTTGGAAACTCGCGTCTTTCAACTCCCATTGCCTGCGTGAGTCTGTCATCCACCTGATGGCAATTCTTTGACAAGAAGATATGTGTTTTATTTACATTAACACACAACCCCATTTGCTTCCCAAAATCTTCCAGAAAGCCTTTTAGATTCTCTAGGTAGTGCTGTTTGGCTTCAATGAACACCAGAACATCATCGGCAAAAATCAAATGCGTCATTACCTTTGTGCCGTGGACAGTGTAAACCTTTATATCCTTCTTTTCTTCAGATCTATACATCTTCCTTGTAAAATACTCCATGACAATCACAAAAGAAGAGGGGATAAAGGATCACCCTCGCACAGCCCATTGCTTCCTCTAAAAAGACCAACATATGTGACATTCACCAAAACAGAGTAGCTAGTAGTCCCAACGCATTGTTTCATCCAGCCAATCCATTGATCATTGAATCCCATCTGTTATATATATGTATACATTTATATGTATGTATGTATATATGTATGTATGTATGTATGTATTTACATAGAAAATATGCATATAAGGTAGAATGCATATATATATATGTATATATGTAAAATATATGTATATTTATGTATATGCATATATATTTATGTACGTATGTATGTGTAAATCTACATAATAATATATATGTATGCATATATATTTATATATATACATATATATTCAATGTATATATATATATATATTGATAATATATATAGATATATATACAATGTGTATATATTCAAATATATATATATATATATATATATATATATATATATATATATTGATATAATATTTATATGTACGAATGTATACATCTATACAACAATATATATGTATACATATATATACAATGTATGTATATTCAAATATATTTATTAATTGAAATATATATTGATACAATATATATATATATTGATACAATATATATATATATATATATATATATATATATATATATTGATTCAATATATATATATATATATGGATTATCTTTAATACCCGTGTGGGTAGCTACCCGCGTACCCTTCCTGATTTTTTTTAAATCGCAATTGTAGAGGAGCATTTTATCTAGCTCCCCAAAAAATTTGATCCAAAAATAATATCATTTGCCCCCCCAAAATAAAAAACCCGTACATATATTTATTGACTGTATATTTTCTACGCAGTTACTCTTTTGCTCTCAAAGTTACTCCAGTGTACCGTATAGTTACTCTTTTGATTCATAAGAGTTACTCTAACATACCATATAGTTACTCGTTTGACCCGAGTTACGACAGCGGGTAGCGAAAATTCTGGCTACCCACGCGGGTAACGAATATTCTGACTACCCGCGTGGGTAACGAATGAACAACTTCTATATATATATATATATATATATATATATATATATATATATATATATATATATATATATATATATATATATATATATATATATATATATATATATATATATATATATATATATCGAGCAATGGCTCACCACCAATCGTCCCCGAGCCAGTTCGTGGAAGAAGCATACAAAGCTAGTCGAAGGGACCTAGAGCTCAAGACAAAGGGAAGGAAGCTTCTACCAAGGAGACACTGACCTCTAACCGCAAGGTCATGCTGATTGAGACAGCTACCAGGGGTGAAGTCTCCATTTAGGGAGGTGAGGAGGAGGTGTTCGACACTATGCCTGAGAGGGATAGAGAGGGAGCAGAGGAAGTAAACACCAACGTCGGTCTGGTAGTGACAGATGGTGGAGGAAGGGTGCCTAATCTCATAGGAGTTTCCAGTGGTCCTATCATAGCGGGAGCTGCATTATCTGCAAACACGTTTGATACCTTGGCGAATTTGGGCAAAGACAAGATGACAGAGGTGGAGACCAATGTCAGAAGCAGGAGCCCCAGGGCTACACGCAACACAAACAAGAAGAAGAAGAACAAGAGAGGCTCCAGGGAAGGGAGATGCTCCAAGTAGAGTTAAAGGTGTCTGTCATCACATGGAATGCGTGAGGAGCCTCTCTTGCCGAGAAGCAAAGGAGGTTGAGGAGTGTCATAGCTAAAGGACAAGTCACCTTGGTTTTCTACTATGAAACTAGAATAAGAAGAGTGGTAGCTGACCGCATCGTCTCCCTCTTTCCCACGGGTTGGGCTTCCATATCTTATCTGGAGCTCGGAGATGGCGCGCACATCGCGGTGGGGTGGAACTCGCAGGTCTGGGATGTTGAGCCTATCAACATTTCAGACCAGGTGGTCACTTTGAGATGCTACAACTGTAGAGGGATGGCTTTCATAGCATTGGGGGTGTATGGAGAAAACCTAGAGGTGGATAGGAAGAGGATGTGGGATAACCTCAGAGCGACGACGCAAGATGAAGAGCCCTGGCTTGTCTGGGGAGATTTCAATAATATTTGGAGAGCACATGAGAAGTATGGTGGTCTTCCAGTTCACGATCGGGTGATGGAAGCTTTCAATAGTACCATGGATGAAGCTGGCTTGGTGGAGCTGAGCACAGTCAGAGGATGCACATCATGGTCGAATAAGCAGGAGGAGCATCGACACATATCCAGTGTGCTTAATAGAGGCCTCATCAACATGGCTTGGTTGAAGGTATGACCTAATACCTTCATCAAGTATGGGGATGACTCACTCAGTGACCACTGCTGGATGAAAATTGACCTCGTGAACATGCCATCTATTATCAAACCTTTCCGGTTTTGCAATTGGTGGTGTGATTGGAATGGGTTCAAGAATGTAGCCAAGGAAGCCTGGGATATGCACTCTGAAGGCAACCCTTTGTTTGTGGTTATGAAGAAGATACAAAATGCAAAGAAGAGACTGAAACAGTGGTCCAAGGAGGTCATTAATCTGAAAAATAGAACGACAACTACTAAAGAGAAGTTCGAAGAAGCTGCGGTGGAAGCAAGAGAAGAACCAGATAATGAGGATAAGGCTAAGGTGTGGAAGCAAGATGAAATCAATCTTAAAAGGCTTCTTAAGGCCGAGGAAGTGTTGTTGTGGCAACGTAGTAGAATGCAATGGATTAACGATGGTGATCTTAATACTAAACTGTATCATTCTGTTGTCCGCAAAAAGGAGATGAAGGAAATTGTACATCAACTCATTAATGAGAAAGGTGAAGTTTCTTAGAACAGAGAAGACATATCAGCTCACATCATTAACTTCTTAGAGAAGTTATACAACAAAGAAACAAACTACAACAGTAGCATTGATGATTCCATCTACCCATAGGTGTGGTTACTACAGAAATGAATGAAGACCTGTGCAAGGAGGTGATTATGGAGGAGGTGAAGCATGCCTTGTTCTCCATCAACCTAGACAAGGCACCAGGGCCAGATGGAATGAATAGAAAATTTTACCAGGCAATGTGGGATCATATTAAAGAAGATCTGGTGAAGGCGATGAGGTGATTACAGTAGGGTGGCAACATGGTCCGAGCTACAAATCACACGTTCATAAAACTTATTCCTAAGGTGGAGGGGCCATGGACGATCAACGATTATAGACCCATATCTTGTTGCTCCATGGTGTACAAGATATGGTCTAAAGTACTAGCTTGCAGACTCAAGAAGTGGATTCCGAAGCTAGTGTCTGAAGAACAGTGCACATTTATTCAGGGGCACAAGATTGCAGATTGCTCTCTACTCATAGTTGAGTTTCTCACTGACTTCAACGAGAAGAATTCAAATGCCAAAGCTTGTATAAAGATCGACCTGACAAAGGCGTATGGCCATATAAGGTGGGACACCCTGTGGAAGATTATGATGGCTATGGGGTACAACGGTAGATGGGTGGATATGAACAAACAGTGCATCACAACGACTTCTTTCTCTATTTTGCTTAACAGGAGACCAGTGGGCTTGTTTAGAGCCTCTAACGGTCTTAGGCAGGGAGACCCCCTCTCCCCCCTCATCTTCACCCTGGCCATGGAAGGCCTAACTACCATGATCAAGGCTTTCGAGGAAAGACAAATCATTAGACCCTAAAAGATCAGGGGAACTAAAGTGGAAACCCACCTCATCTTTGCAGATGGTGTGATGCTATTCTCCATAGGACATGCAAGGAGGCAAAAAAAAACAAGAAGCTGCTTCAGAGATTTGGGCGGTCTATAGAGATTTACATAAGTTACATTAAGTCACACATATACCTCTCGAGATCCTGCAATCCCAGAAGGGGCAGACTAAAGACAAAAATAGGGCTGTAAGATGGCCAACTGCCTACCAGGTACTTAGGCGTTCCTATCACTAGTAGCAGAGGCTACTCAAATGGCTTACATCTGTGTCTTGATAAAGTGAGATAGAAGATTGCAGGCTGGATGGGGATACACACGTTGATGGCGGGGAGGCTCTTGCTCACAAAGTTAGTAATCCAGGCCTTAGTGAGATTCTGGAGTGAAATTTGCATCTTTCCTAATCCAACTACCAACAACATTACAAGACTGATCACGAGCTTCATTTGGAGTGGGAAAGCAAGGGGTATCACATGGGATACCATGACTAAATCCTACAAAGCAGGTGGCCTGAATCTGACTAAGGTGGAAGACCTTGCTTCCCAGGGGACCAACAGAGACTCTATAGATTCCTCACTAATCGTGATGGGGTCTGGGTGAACTGGATGAAGGCTAGATATGGGGACTTGCCTATCTCCCAACCCCACTCATCTAGGACCTAGGACGCCATGGTCAGTGTGTGGAATCAGTCGGGGAACCTATACAGTGTGGATGGCGACGAGTGTTACTTGCTTGTCAGCCATCAAAAAATGTGGTTCCGTACAGATACGGGGGCTCAGGTACCCTGGTTCAACCTACTGTGGGGCAAAGGCCATGTTCCTAAGTTGAGTGTGGCATGCTATAAGGTTGTTATTGGGAAGCACCTTATGAAGGACATACTAGTAAGGTGGGGGATTCCTTTTAATTCGAAATGCTCTTTCTGTGACGAGGAGGAGACATGTCAGGATATTTTCTTTAAATGTGCCAAGACCAAGCATGTATGGGCACTTATGTGGCTGAAGAATGGGCGGGGCCATCTTGGTTCTGCCAACATGGACGACATGATGGAACATATGAGGAGCAAAGCAAGGAACAGGCATGAGGAATGGTTTTTTGGTCTTTGTTGTACTAACATATGCGTTAACATTTGGAAAGTACGCAACCTAGTAGTTCATGGGCGTGCTAATACTAGTGATATTTTCCACTTTGTTAAAATAGATTTAGACATAGCTGTCAAGGCCAAGAGAGGCATGTGTAAGGGACTAAGTCCCACTGCCAGGTTATACTGGGGTTTTTTGTAGAGTACACCCCGTATACACACACCTTTTTGTAAGATGTACAGTGTATCTTTTCTACCAACTTTTTTGGAAATATATTTACTAATTAAAAAAAAAACCTGGAGAGATGTCCATGATTGTAAATAAAATGATCTATTGGGCTTCAAAATGTAGAAATGAAGAGTAGTTAGAAGCATGTGATTTACTACATATTGTATACAAATTTGACTCAATTAGCCTTCATAGGTGATACATGTTAGGAAAAGGAATTCATTCATGAGGAAAGAGAAGAGATTACTACAAACCAGATGATAGTGGAATGTGATTATTTGTTACTATTTTTGTATTTTTTTTCTTGTTTTATTGTCTAGATAAATAAGAAGTAAGGGTAATGAGGGAGAGGAGGGACATGTGATTGTGTTAATGATGTTTGAAGAGGGAGGTTGCAAAAACATGAGTGGAGGGTGTTGTAAAGCATGCTATAAATTTAGATTCATAACAAAAGAAAGTATATTAATGAAGGACAATCATCAAGAGAAAAAGGCCCTGAAAATATTAGCTACTTATGAGGGATAAGACTTGATAAATGGAGGTTCACTTCTTCAATATAATATTTTAGAAAGGATAGGTAAATTTTTTACTACCAAAACTTTAGTAATGTGATTTATCATTTCAACTAAATACATGAATAGTTCTCTCTTATCCTCATGCTTATGCCTAAATCATCCCCCCAAAACCCTGTCCATGCTCCTATTGAATTGCTCCTGGGCCTTCAAACTTTCTTATGTACTATTGTAGACAAATGTTGTTTTTTATTCCATTTCATCTCAACATCATCTTGATTCTATTTTAGCCCATCATTGTCACAAATCCATTTCAAGTACGTCCTGATCTATGCTCCCAAGAAAAGCATTAGCAAATTCTCACAGATTTTACCTTAGATCTTGATCATGCAGTGAAGCTCTCCATGCACTTTCTGATTGTTCTAGAATCCCCACATGTGAGTGAATCCATGTCCTTTCCAAATTCTCACACAATCCCTGCCCCTAAGGAGAACCATCTACAAGTGCTTTTAAGATCTATCATGACCCCCTCCTCTAAGTGAAGCACCACCATTGTGTTGGTATGTATTCTTATAAAGAATCATTCGATGACTGTATAGGGAATCATGTACTTGATTTGATAATGGTAATAAAGGTAATTTTGTCCACTATGCTTCTTTCAGTTATGAGATAATGAAACAAGCATAATATATGTCTAAATAATGATGTAACTCGATGACATATGTCTTGAAGTTGATGAACTGAACAATGAGATCATATGTATGATAAGAGTGCATCATTATTTTTATATAAGAAAGATAGACGATAATAATACATAAGACTAGAATGTGTGTTTCCTAATGACAAAGTCACATTCAGTCATGATATTGGTACGCGATAGAGAACAATATACCAGTCAAACCCACCTTTAGAGTGATACATGGATACCATATAATGGTTGTCAAAATCAACTCTCAAAGTGATAGTGGTGGTTGTGGTTCTTAGACCTAAAGTCACTATGATCTTGACATGTCATTTGATGAACTTCAACACCATCCAATGCGAAACTGAATAAAGGTTGCCATAAAGGTGGTGATTGGGTATGTTATGACACATGGGGATTGACTATGAGTGATCTAAATGGGATTTTTCCCTCCTATGAGGTTTGATATCTTGGACTCATGATAAGAGAGACTAAGAATGCATTGTCATGCTCATATGAGTCAATATATAATATGTGAACTCACTGTATGTCAACAGTCTACTCTAGTTCAAGAAACAAAGATTGGGTATTAAAAGGATGACGATTTAATACCTCAAATTCAATCTGGAAATTAGAGACAAAGAAACTATATGAGTATTGTAATACCGATCAAGGATTGTAGGTTGAAGTTGGTCTGCATGTTTTCAATTACTTGGGTAGTAATGATGTGTTTCTTGATATGCTCATTGCTTGTGATAACATAAGTTGGTCACGGACATCACTGCAAACATAATATGAGACCTATAAGGTCACACGTTGTAACACCCTAAAATGTGAATCTTATAAAATGACCCTAATTTAAAACCCTAATTTGTTTTGTTTCAAAAGATCATAGAAACATTTAATAATTTGATGACGGTTCCCAAATATTTTACTAAAAGTAAATTGGATAAATTTTGCACTAAATTGAAGTTCAATATCATCAATTTAGCCCTATCTAGTAAATAAGTGACATTTAGGGTTTGATATGAAATTTACCCAAATTTGCATCCCCAAATTCATTTTAAGTAATCGTATATGTTTAATTAAACAATTATGCTAAAAAGAGAAATATTAGCAAGTCATGTTGGTCAAATCAGGAAACTAACTATATTTTTGGGTTCCTCGTCTCCCAGTTAACTAACACACAAAATTTGAGAAGATTTAGAATTTCCTAGCTACTCCAATTTGAACTAGGAAAGAATTAACGTAAGGTCAATAAATAACCCTAATCTTATATCAATCTTATACCTATTGAACTTTGGTCTAACCATTTATATGAGTGTCATGCTGACACATGCATAGTCCGATTAGGACTCTCAGACCCCGCGAGCTTTCCTCTTTTTCACAGCTTCCGGTTGTACCTGGACTCCTATGTCTATGACCTACCCTCCATATGAAGGTCTCTCTTCCTCTCTGCTAAGCCTCTATACGAAGTAATCACTTTTTCACCATGTTCTAAATGCCTTGAATCACCCAATCCCAAGAATGATGGGTTCATGAACTGGAGTCCTCAAACAGTAAGAAGCCATATCCCTCCCCTGTTTCCTATGGCGACTAGGAATCCAGCCCCTCAGGGTCATCTCCTATATAAATGAACCCGCAAAAAGGTTCAACAATCATCAGGAAACCGGTTTTCATTGCCCCTTTTCCGCCTTGCTCGCTTGGGACTACCTGCCCTACTCTAGCTTGCTCCTGCTCCCTCTAACGATTCTTTGCGCCGAATGAGAGGCCTATAGGGTGTGCTGATGCCACAGACAAGTCAAAGGATCCTCAAAACACCTTTCCCCACATTTAGTTCTTCTTGATCAAAAGTATATTTATTTTCCCCTTTTTGTTGTTGTTTGCATCAACTAGCAAATTCTAGACTTTCTTGCCATCATTATTCCTGATTTCTTCACCTGTATCTTCAGTTTTCATCGTTGAAGCAACACTCATACTTGGTTTTCTATGTGTTCCACTCGTGTGCCACTTCCTGGTGTTGGTTGATCTGTTCGTTCATGGCCGAAGAGTGTCATGGTCATCCAGACCACGAAGCAACCCAAAATTGGGATTTCTAACTTTGGAAGAAGAAAGAGGGTTCAACTCCGATCTTCATTTCTCGCAAGAGTCTAGTCTATGCATGATTTGGTACCCCACTGCCATGCTTATTGATTCATATGATTATACTTGCCATGAATACTTTTTATAGAATGTGAATTTATGTTCTATTTAATTTAAAGTAGTGGTACTTATGTACAACCACCCACATAGGGCATGTAAATAATCACCCTGGGGAATGTCTTATTCTCCCCTCACCTAAGGTTAGAGGTTTGGTAGGTGCCTCAACCCTACTTAGTAAGGTAGACATAATTATCTTACAAGCAAATCCTTTTTAATATAATTGTTAATGGCAAGTTTCTTTTGAATATAGCCTCATACTCTTGTTCTGTTCATCTTATGATGAAATATCAACCTTTACTTTCATGTTATTTCCTTATCTTTTGTTCTTGTTCATTATTTGACACATACCTTGTATTTCTCTCTCTTGCTGGGTGCTTTCCCAACTACCCAGGTTTAGATCGAGGTGTTGAACATGACCAAGGAGAACATAGCTTCCAACATGGACCTAACTCTTGGAGATGTTGCTTGGAGACAAGATTGTAGTAGTCTAGACTTCCCTCTATCTATATCCTGATTGTGTGTCTTGATGTAAACCCTAATGGGAGAATTTGATGTATTTTTGTAAACCTTTTATCAAAATTGAATATAGTCAGTTATTTTTTATCCCACTTCTTTCTAATGGTCTTTTGTATACTAACGTTTAATAAAATTGGAAAATTTATGCCCATTCCATCATACCTCTGAGAGTGTTTGGAATGGATGTCAATTCTTCAAAATTTTAGTAAAGGGGTGATTTCACTCCTTTACAACATGGTATTAGAGCCTATGGTAGTCGGAATTTGACTATTTAAGTTTTGTCTCCCTAATAAGAATCCCTGCCTTACATAGTTTCTTTAGGTGACATGGTTGCCCTAGAGTTGATCTATAAATGATGAAAGGTTTATTTAGGACCCTATAGTTCCACATTAGTATCATGATGAATAACACCCTAAACTACTCGTAACTAAAACATGCATAACTTAATGTTGTTTAGGTTTGCCTTTAGGAAACTATTAGGGCATGAAGTTGAAGCAAATGTATCTAGAAAGGATCAGGTTCTGGGGGCTGTCAATATTTTCCTCCATGCCACTTTCTTGGTTTATGAGGACTCCCAAATCCATATGATACCGGCCTGGCCAAAGCTGAAATGGATTGTCCAAAACAGTTTGATTTTAGGCAATAGTGACCTTAAGAATCTATGTTGTATATCTTTGGGAACCCTAAGTTTTAGGTGTATGATGACTTGTTTGAGGATGGATACTAAGATAGTCTCGTTATGTCCCTTGGGGCCACATGCTTGGATAGTTTATCCCTAGAACCTAGACTTTGAAGTTCAGGGTTTTGTGAGGTATCCGAGTGCACAGTGGAAGTGTGATGGATCTTGTACATGGTTTTGTTAGACTCAATCTTTAACCCTAGTGTAGTTTGGCTTGATAGGTCAAACTCTTTAAGGGGTGGATTATAGTTAGTTTTATGATGATGGGTGGTTATATTTCCAGGATGAAATCCTCTTTAGGGGGATGGAGCCCTATGACATCTTGAAATCTATCTACACTATCTTTAGAAACCCTAACCCCATACTTAGGAGGTTGTTGTGCTTAAAACCTTAGTGGGGTCCAAACAAGTTATAGTTATATCCTAACGTTCTAGTTTATATATTAATGAACATATAATGATCATATGAGTAATAATTTATATGTTCAAACCCTAATGAATACCTCATGCGCATAATATGAATAACTCACATATTAATCCTAATAGATACGCATGGTGTTTCCCATGTCATAAACTTATAAACCCTAATGAAATGACAAGTAAGATAATTGTAACCTAATCTTGGACTTAATACATGCTATGAAAAATATAGTGATCATATTAACCTGAACCCTATGTTGTAATCATATAACCTTAACATATACATCCTTAATGCCTTTCATGATACATTAATGACATTAGGTGCAATAATCAGTTAACATACTTTGATACACATAAATGATATATATAATCATCTAATCACATATTAATCAAGTCATCAATTTGAAATGCATTGTATGTTACCTTGTTATCTAATACACACACGATTACTCACTTAATGTGAATCAATTTGTAATATGCCTCACCTTGATCATTAAAATACATGGAATGGCTTCAATACGAATGTGAAGTGATTCAATTCACACAAATGTGTAAATCAATAATATAAATAAATATGATAAAATGATTAATGATGACATTAATGTGAGAAATAAAAGATAATGTGGTAATGAGATAACGTTTAATATAAATATATGTAATTGATGTGACATAATTTGGATTGAATGAAGAATTAATGACAAATTGAATATTTCATGCAAAATAATTCGTTATGACTTAATGTGGTGATAGTATAAGGATAATGAAGTCAAAGTTCAAAATATTAAGGATAATGATCAAGTATATTGAGGGAATTGAGTAACCCATAAATTTTCTAAAATTCTTAGTATGATAAATGATATATATATATATATATATATATATATATATATATATATATATATATATATATATACGATGCTTCATGGATGATAATGAAATATAACTTCCTTGGAAATAAAGAGATTATGACATTACATAATTAAAATAATGGTGATAATGTGATATCATAATGAATATAATGTTAATGAGCCAAAAACAATAAATCTCCTAAAAAGAATATCTAAACAATGGAACCTAGTTGATTCTTGAGAACCTAACCTATGTCAATATGCTTGAGGAGTATATGTTGATGAGTTGTTCGGTAGAAGTTAAGGTTGGAGAAATAACCAGAAGTTTTGTGATGAGATGTTGCACACTCACTCTTCCCTTCTTGCTTGTGATTTCAGGGACGAAATTCTCTTTAAGGGGTGGAGTGTTGTAACATATCGAATTCTGAAATTTTGTCTTTTGACCCTCTTTCCCATATTTTCCTTTCATTTCTATCCTTATTGACCTTTCTATTTAATTAGTGGAATTTATAGTGGTTTAGTGAACATTTATTCACTAATTATACCAATGGAAGGGTTTATGTACAAATACCTCTGTGAAATCTTATTTAAGGATCTAAAATGTAAAATCACCACTTTAGTAGAACAATGGTATATTAATTTGTGCTAGAAATGCAAGGCCCTAAACATTGATTAATGTATTAAACAAGCTTAATTACAATAATTAAGTGTTGTAAACCTTAATCTAATTTTTTTGATGTGATTTGAAAACATAAAATATGCCACATAACTCATTTTAGTGGTAATATGATGATAAGAAGCTTAATTGGATGAATAATTTAATTAATGGGTCGTTAATGGGTCATATGATATATCTCATAAAAAGAAGTATCAAATGTGGAAACAAATTTCAAATTCAAAATCTACATATAAAAATTAGCCTACATGCCAAATTTCATCTAAATTGGACTACCTTGAAATATTAGGATAAGTTTAGGAGAGAGAAAATGTGTAAAACACATAAGTAATGAATAATATGATTATATAACTTCAAAATATGTATATAATGGCAAATTCATATTCAAAACATCAAATAAAAAGTGTGGATGAAGTTTGGTCCAATTTGGATGTTGTTTGTGCAAGTTATACAATTTTAGATACATTCTGAACTTTTATGTAATTTACCCAATTGGGAGGTTTTATTTGCAAATTATCACCTAAACTTTAATCCTTGGATATTAATTTGCCATTCACAAGATTTGGAACCATGGGGAACCTGGTTGCACCTTGGTTTGAAGGTGTTTCTCTCCAAGGGCATTATAGGGATTACCCTCTTTATAAATGTGATTATCCTTAAAAGCTATCAACCAATGGGGTTATTTCTTTGTTTGAAGGATGGTAGGGATGGCCTAGAAGGATCTAGGGACTCTTAGGACCAACATTTGGTATACAAGAAGAGTCTATGGTCTGTTCTCTTATAGGGCCATGAAACCTTAGCCTAAGGACACATGGAAAGTCACATAGACACCTCATGCTTGCCCCCTTTTCTGTAAAGCCATGCCTACCCCTTCCCACATCCCAATCCAAGAAGAAATCCTCTCCTTCTCTTTGTCACAGCTTAGACCATCATCCCTTATATGTTTGTCTATGAAGTTTCTGTCCCAAGGTAAAAGAGGGTGCCTACCTTGGTGAAGAAGGCTCCTAGGGTTCCAAATTTCTCTATTTAGGATTTGTTAAGCTCCTCGGTGATTTTGACCAAAACTAGTAAATTTCCTCCTTTCCTTCCCTATTTTCATGCTTTTAGTATCCCTACCACCTTCTTCCAGGTCATAACAATGACCTTCCATGGTAAAACTCCACCTAGAACACTAAAACATATCATCTCCATGCTCTTTTGCTAGGGTTTGCATCTCTAAAGTTGAGAAGGTGATCTTTGCTCAAGAAAGGAGATTGGCTTGGAGCAACCAGACCTTATAATCCCGGGATACTTTCTATTTTGACCTTCTTAGAATCCTAGATTCAAGTTTTGTTAACCCCCTTCTCATATATTGCTTAGTACATGCTTAAAACGCATGCTTCTATGTTTAAAATCGATGATTTCCATCTCTTTTTAGCATGTTCTTCTAGGGTTTTGGTTTCTTGTTGTTTTACCTTCTCTAGAAGATAAAGTTTGGTTACCTATGAAACTTCAAATCTGATCTTGGGTCAAATGGTGTTTTGTCCCTCTCCCTCTCTCTTCAATTATCTCAGTTTGATGATATGGCAATTTCCTATTGGTCAGTATTGAAAAATTCATATCTTCTAAACTTCTTATCCAAATTTGACAAATAAATATGTTTTGGAATTGGAAAATTAATATATATCTCATAAAAATATGTTCAAGGTCTTATTTCATGGTTTTTCAAAGGGTGATTTTTGTAAAACAAATTTAATGCATAAAATCCATAAAAATTACATCTTAATCATCATAACTCCAAAATTAACATAAAAATATGTTTTCTTGATCAAGAGAACTTAATAAGTTTATTGGAGATGTTTTAAGAGTCTAAATCTGAGTTTTTCTAAAAAGGTCTAAAATTAGGGTTTCCATACATTAATGTGCACTATGTACTCTAATACATGCTAATGCATTGAAAATAGGCAAAGTGGAACTTGGACTCAATTAAAGTGGTGAAAGTTAGTAATTGATATTAGTAAGAAAGGTATGTGCATTTACAACTTAAGTTGGGAATAATTGTGCTTTAACCTAGTTTTTTATAATGAGGCTTTATTAAACCCTATTTCATATACTCTTGAATCTTTTGCTATACTTGCCTCATAAATCAGTTTTGGAACATTATTCTTGGGTCTTGGTACCCCACTGCCATGCTTATTGATTCATATGATTATACTTGCCATGACTACTTTTTCTAGAATGTGGATTTATGCTCTATTTAATTTAAAGTAGCGGTACTTATGTACAACCACCCACATAGGGCATGTAAATAATCGCCCTGGGGAATGTCTTATTCTCCCCATAATATTGTAGGTGACTGGGAATGTCTTATTCTCCCCTCACCTAAGGTTAGAGGTTTGGTAGGTGCCTCAACCCTACTTAGTTAGGTAGACATAAGTATCTTACATGCAAATCCTTTTTAATATAATTTTTAATGGGAAGTTTCTTTTGAAAATAACCTCATACTCTTGTTCTGTTCATTTTATGATGAAATATCAGCCTTTACTATCATGTTATTTCCTTATCTTTTATTCTTGTTCATGTTGACTCAAGGTCAATTAGGTCAATGTTGACTCACGTCTAAATTGACTAAACCCGTGTTTTGATGATGACTAACCATTCCACATATTGGTGTCTAATGCTTCTACTTGAGTGATTTCAGATTAGGTATAGACACACTCCAAATGCCCTAACTTGCGCATCTCAAATTGGAGAAAAAACAAGTCAAAGTCAATACAAGTGCACGTTTTTGTAATATGATGTATATCCATTAGAATCATGTTGTAAATCACTTGTAATGATTGTATGACTTGTAATTAAGCTTAGAAAAATATCAGGAGCACTTAGATCAAATATTAGAACACTTTAGATGCATCTTAGAAAATCAATTATAGGCACTTGGTCGGTCGAGTTTCCCCAGCCTGAAACTCGACCGATCCACCTTGGTCGATTTTCTGAAGATTTCATCGGTCGAGTTGTGCACTCATAGAACTCCACCGATTGGGTAGTAGTCCATTTCCAATTGAAATGGTCGGTCGAGTTTCCTCAGGACAAACTTGACCGATCCTTTGAACATCGGTTTGCCTCCTACTTGATCGGTCGAGTTACACCCATCAGAACTCGACCGATTGCACTGTACGGAAAAGTGCAGAAAAGTGTTTCTAGCCGTTGTGGAGTTGCAACAAGTGAAAATAGATCCATTGCAAGCCACAAAATGGCTAGTTTTCATTCACAAGTGTTCCCAAAGGCTAAGAGGCATCCCCAGCTATAAATAGGACCCCTTGGGCTTCATTCCAAGATTGAGCATTCATTGCAAACTCTTTGTGAGGTTCCTATTCTATAGTTGAGTGCTTCCTACAGCCTCCTCTCTCTCTCTAAGATTAATCACTTGCTACATCCATTAGAGTGAGTAGGATATCTGTAAGAGAACTAGTCCTACATGTATATCTTGTGAGGCTCTCACTTCCACCACCTCCACTTCTCTCATTTGCAATCATGAAGATGAAGGTTCTCTCTCTTGTCCAAGAGAGGTGAAGAAGAACAAGGGAAGGCGTCCCTTGGTGAAGATCAAGGCTAAAGACTTGGAGCTAGAGTGGGTAAGCCCTTGGAGAAGGCAGAAGACTCAAGCTCAAGTGGGTAAGACCTTGGTGGAAGCTTCTCTGAGTGAAGGTGAAGTCAAAGGCGGAAGATCCAAGAAGAGTGGGTAATTCCTGCAAGGCCAAAGACTTGTGCAAGAGTGGGTAAGTCCTTGGAGAAGGCCGAAGACTCTTACAAAGTGGGTAAGTCCTTGGTAAGGTTGAAGACTCTTTGTATTGGATAGGTAAGTCCTTTGTTGGTCATGTATTATAAGTCTTATAAGTGAATATAAGAGTGCAATTGTTGGAAGTCCTAGAGGTTGACCTCTGTAGGCAAGTGGACTGACACACTTCTAGTTTGAAGTATGGAACCACTCTAAATAGCTTGTCTAATTGGTGCATGTTCAATCTCTCTTATCCTTGCTATGCATGATTTAGTTGCACTTAAATTGCCTATTTAGCAACCTTATCTTGTCATATATTTTGAAGGTTTAATGAGTTTTGTTTAAGTGCTTTCAGATCTATTCACCCCCCTCTAGATCATCTAATCACCCATCTAGGATCCAACAAGTGGTATCAGAGCGGGTCTTCTCCAAGCATACTTCAACAAGTAGGAGAAGATGGGTGACTACCTAGGAGGGAGACTCTCGACCAACCTTCCAATCTTTGATGGGAGAAACTTCCTCTATTGGAGAAGAAGACTTCAATTCTACATCCAAGGATCAAGTCTTGAGATGTGGAAAATGGTGAACAACTCATACATTCTACCAAAGACAAATATTGAAGAAAAGGATGAAGCCACCTTGATGAAAGCAACCTTGAATGCTAGAGCAATGCACATCTTATATGCCTCCATGACCCCCACCGAGTTCAACCGGATTTCTTCTTGTGATACGGCTTATGAGGTATGGAGAAAGCTTTGCATCACTTATGAAGGGACAGATCAAGTGAAGGAAAGCAAAGTCTACATGCTCAAAGGGCTGCTTGAGAACTTCAAGATGGGAAAGGAGGAGAGCATAGCCAACATGTACTCAAGGCTCAACACCATCTTGAATGGTCTTGTTGTTCTAGGACATCCTATGTCTAGTGGAGAGATCAACTCAAAGATCCTTAGAACTCTCCCCAAGAGGTGGGAATCCAAGGTGACTTCTATTGAAGAAGCAAGGTCTCTTAGGGATATTCCTATTGAAGAGCTCATTGGAAATCTACAAGCACATGAAGCTACACTTGACAAGAGGGAGGAAGTAGAAAGATAAGAGAAGAAAGAGCTAAAGAGAATGAAGAAGGCTGAAATGAAGGCTTAAATTGAAGCTATCATGGAACAAGTCTCTCCATCCTCTCAAGCTAAAGAAGATGCCATGTACTACAAGGGTAAACCCTTCAAAGGCAAGTCCTCCTCCATCCGGTGCTTCACATGTGGAAAGAAGGGTCACTACAAGGAAGATTGTCCACAAGGAAAAAAGACACATCTTCACAAGAAGGAGAAATGGCACTCAAGCTCAAGTGGCTCCTCCAACTCAAGCTCAAGTGAAGATTCATGTGAAGGATCAAGCTCAAGATGTAGTGATGAAGGAGAATGCCATTTTGCCCTTATAGCATCAACAAGTGAAGACTCAAGTGAGGTAAATCTAAACTCTTTAGATAAAGAATCTTTGATTGCTATTATTCATGATGTTTGTGCCTCTCTTAAGTCTTCTAAAAGAAAAAAGAAAAAGCTTGCTAAAATTGTTGATAATTTGCATGTAGAACTAGATGATCTTGAACATGCTAATTCTTGCTTGCTTGATGATAAAAATGATTGTCTTAGTCAAGTAGATTCTCTTAAACATGAAAATGCTAGTTTGCTTGATAAGATTAGATTTCTAGAAGCTCAACCTCTCATGCCTAGTTCTAATGAAGAGCATACTTTAATTGTTGATTCTCTCATGCATGAGCTTGATACTCTTAAAACTGAAAATGTAGAACTCAAGCTTATTGATGATGCTAGGAGAGAAGAAATCTATGCTTATCAAAGAGAAATAGTGGTGCTTAATTCTGAAAATGCCTCCTTGCTTGCTAAAATCAATGGGCATGAACCTTGTTCTAGTTATACTAATAAAGAGAATGATGTTGCTGCTCTTCATATTGATAGAGATTCTTATTTAACTAAAACTCTTTGCTTAGAAAATGATCTTTTGCATGCTAGAGATAATATCAATCATTTGTCTTCTACTATTACTTCTCTTATGCATGATAATGAAAGTTTGAGATCTTCTTTGCAAAGATTCTTAGTTGGTAAGAAGAGCCTTAATGATTTCCTACACCACTCTACTAAACAAATTGGTAAACATGGTTTGGGGTATGATAGTAGTCAAGGGAACAACAAAGATAAAGGACCTCCAATATTCCATGGAGAATCCTCTAGTTCCAAGACTATGGGCACATGCAACTATTGCAATGAATTAGGTCATTATTCTAATTGTTGTTCTTTTAGGAAAGCACCCAAGAGCAATAGGATTTGGGTTGCTAAACTAATCCCTCAGGACCCAAAAACATGATTGGGGACCATTTCATCTTTCTTCTTGTAGGTACTTGCAAATGGATTGACTTGAGCTATTGAATTGCAAATTGACTTCTCAATCCACATGAAAGAAGAAAGGTGAGATGTGTAGAGGGTGACAACAAGTGGAAAAGGAATGGTAAGAACATAGGTAATGTTTCTCTTTCTTATAGCCTATCCTAACTTGTTTTTGTCAAGTTAGTGTGCACTATACATATGGTTTTTGAGTAAAAAGAGGTTTTTTGTGTTTCTCTTCACACTCTTGCTCAAAAACTATTTCTAATGCTTCTATAGTGCATTACTAACTTGCTTAGACATGTTTGGATATGGTTTGTATTTTTAGCATGCATTTAAATATGTTTTCATGAAATATATATGCTTTTTGACACCTGCTCTGTCGGTCGAGTTCGCCCTATTGAAACTCGACCGATAGGCACCAAGAGTGTTGCCAACAGCTGTCATCGGTCGAGTTGTCAATGCACAGAACTCGGCCGATAACATTGTGCACAAAATACACAGTTGGCTTATTGAATGAGAATTTCCCTCTCAACTAGATTTTCTCAACCAATAGCCTTATTCTTTGGCACTCTCATTTGATACCTTGATATATGCATATTTCCATGTTCTAAATTGCCTATCTTGCTGACAACTCTATCTCTCTAATTGCTCTAAATTGGTATATCTATATCTTGCAATTACTTGCTTTGAGTTTTTTTGCAGGTTTTGATGATGAACTCTTTGGATCTCTTGGTTGTATCTTAAATTGCTTCCGTTTTGCTCTAACTTGCTACATCTATCTAGGTGTATATCTTGTTTTGATACAACCTTGAGGTTCTTAGGGGTAATCATCTTTTGGTAAGGATGCATATCTAGTGAGTTATATCCTTTCATGCTTCTAAAATTGCATATCTCTTTGTTTGGATATATCTCTTCATCTAATCATAGCTTGCTTTATCTTGGGTATCTTTTGGTATCTCTTGCTATGATCTAGATCCTACTAGTAGTCCTAACTTGTGATATCATCTACTAGTAGTTCATATACATGTAGTTCTAACCCTATTTATAATTGGCATCTTTGCTCATCTATATGCTATGCTTATGCATGCTCAAGCTTGTTCCTTGATTTGCATATCTACTATCTTGAGTTGTTTGCATAACATTGTGATGCAGGGTACATAGAACTACATTATATGTAGAAATTGGAGTATTTTTGGATTTTATGTAGCTTTTGCTCCAGTTTCAGTTTTTGGTGCAAGATTAGTGTTTTTCATGTAGAAATGACCTTCTAAGAAAGACTCATCGCTTTGTCATGAGCCCTGATGGTTTTTGATCAAATTCCGTCATCTTGAGGGTCAATATTGCAACTTATTGTTTTTCTGCAGCACTTTATCTTGCATTTTAGGTTGTTCAAGTATATGATTTAACTTGCTTTTCTTTCTATGCTCGGACAAGCCCCTATATGTGCTCTTCGACTCTCCTTATATATTTGTGTTATCTCCTTTATATTTAACAAGTGATGTTTCTTATTTTCTTCATAACCCCACTTTTTGAAATGACAAAGGGGGAGAAAGGTATGTCTTCTTTTAAAAGAGGAAGAAGGCACGTCTTACATGAAGAGGAGAAGCATGTTCATGTAAAGGGAGAAGGTAAAGAAGAGAAGACATATATGTTTAGAACATATATGAGTAGAAGACATAGTTTCTATAAATGTTATGAAAGCTAACCATGCAGGAGAAATAGCATCAATTGAGGGGGAGTATGAAAACTCCATGCGCATCAATTGAGGGGGAGCATATGAACTCAATTCCATTGAAACCCCTAGGTTTCTCCAAAGGTATGAATTTACTTTAAAGCTTTCAATACATTTATGGAATTGTTTGTCATCTTCAAAAAGGGGGAGATTGTTGACTCAAGGTCAATTAGGTCAATGTTGACTCACGTCTAAATTGACTAAACCCGTGTTTTGATGATGACTAACCATTCCACATATTGGTGTCTAATTCTTCTACTTGAGTGATTTGAGATTAGGTATAGACACACTCCAAATGCCCTAACTTGCGCATCTCAAATTGGAGAAAAGACAAGTCAAAGTCAATACAAGTGCATGTTTTTGTAATATGATGTATATCCATTAGAATCATGTTGTAAATCACTTGTAATGATTGTATGACTTGTAATTAAGCTTAGAAAAATATCAGGAACACTTAGATCGAATATTAGAGCACTTTAGATGCATCTTAGAAAATCAATTATAGGCACTTGGTCGGTCAAGTTTCCCCAGCCTAAAACTCGACCGATCCACCTTGGTCGATTTTCTGAAGATTGCATCGGTCGAGTTGTGCACTCACAGAACTCGACCGATTGGGTAGTAGGCCATTTCCAGTTGAAATGGTCGGTCGAGTTTCCTCAGGACAAACTCGACCGATCCTTTGAACATCGGTTTGCCTCCTACTTGATCGGTTGAGTTACACCCATCAGAACTCGACCGATTGCACTGTACGGAAAAGTGCAGAAAAGTGTTTCTAGCCGTTGTGGAGTTGCAACAAGTGAAAATAGATCTGTTGCAAGCCACAAAATGGCTAGTTTTCATTCACAAGTGTTCCCAAAGGCTAAGAGGCATCCCCAGCTATAAATAGGACCCCTTGGGCTTCATTCCAAGGTTGAGCATTCATTACAAACTCTTTGTGAGGTTCCTATTCTATAGTTGAGTGCTTCCTACAGCCTCCTCTCTCTCTAAGCTTAATCACTTGCTACATCCATTAGAGTGAGGAGGATATCTATAAGAGAGCTAGTCCTACATGTATATCTTGTGAGGCTCTCACTTCCACCACATCCACTTCTCTCATTTGCAATCATGAAGATGAAGGTTCTCTCTCATCCAAGAGAGGTGAAGAAGAACAAGGGAAGGCGTTCCTTGGTGAAGATCAAGGCTAAAGACTTGGAGCTAGAGTGGGTAAGCCCTTGGAGAAGGCAGAAGACTCAAGCTCGAGTGGGTAAGACCTTGGTGGAAGCTTCTCCGAGTGAAGGTGAAGTCAAAGGCGGAAGATCCAAGAAGAGTGGGTAATTTCTACAAGGCCAAAGACTTGTGCAAGAGTGGGTAAGTCCTTGGAGAAGGCCGAAGACTCTTGCAAAGTGGGTAAGTCCTTGGTAAGGTTGAAGACTCTTTGTATTGGACATGTAAGTCCTTTGTTGGTCATGTATTGTAAGTCTTATAAGTGAATATAAGAGTGCAATTGTTGGAAGTCCTAGAGGTTGACCTCTCTAGGAAAGTGGACTGACACACTTCTAGTTTGAAGTATGGAACCACTCTAAATATCTTGTCTAATTGGTGCATGTTCACTCTCTCTTATCCTTGCTATGCATGATTTAGTTGCACTCAAATTGGCTATTTAGCAACCTTATCTTGTCATATATTTTGAAGGTTTAATGAGTTTTGTTTAAGTGCTTTCAGATCTATTCACCCCCCCCCCCTCTAGAGCATCTAATCACCCATCTAGGATCCAACAGTTCATTATTTGACACATACCTTGTATTTCTCTCTCTTGCTGGGTGATTTCCCAACCACCCAGGTTTAGATCGAGGTGTTGAACATGACCAAGGAGAACATAGCTTCCAACATGGACCTAGCTCTTGGAGATGTTTCTTTGAGACAAGACTGTAGTAGTCTAGACTTCCCTCTATCTAGGTCCTGATTGTGTGTCTTGATGTAAACCCTAATGGGAGAATTTGATGTATTTTTGTAAACCTTTTATCAAAATTGAATATAGTCAGTTATTTTTTATTCCGCTTCTTTCTAATGGTCTTTTGTATACCAATGTTTAATAAATTTGGAAAATTTATTCCCATTCCATCATACCTCTAAGAGTGTTTGGAATGGATGTCAATTCTTCAAAATTTTAGTAAAGGGGTGATTTCACTCCTTTACAACATGGTATCAGAGCATATGGTAGTTGAAATCTGAGTATTTAAGTTTTGTCTCCCTAATTAGAATCCCTACCTTACATAGTTTCTTTAGGTGACATGGTTGCCATAGAGTTGATCTATAAATGATGAAAGGTTTATTTAGGACCCTATAGTTCCACATTAGTATCATGATGAATAACACCCTAAAATACTCATAAATAAAATATGCATAACTTATTGTTGTTTAGGTTTGCCTTTAGGAAACTATTAGGGCATGAAGTTGAAGCAAAGTTGTATAGAAAGGACCAGGTTCTGGGGGATGGCAATATTTTCCTCCATGCCACTTGCTTGGTTTACGAGGACTCCCAGATCCATATGATACCGGCCTAGCGTAAGCTGAAATGGATTGTCCAAAATAGTTTGATTTTAGGCAATATTGACCTTAGAAATCTATGTTGTATATCTTTGGGAACCCTAAGTTTTAGGTGTATGATGGCTTGTTTGAGGATGGATACCAAGATAGTCTCGTTATGTCCCTTGGGGACACATGCTTGGATAGTTTATCCCTAGAACCTAGACTTTGAAGTTTAGAGTTAAGTGAGGTATCAGCGTGTATAGTGGAAGTGTGATGGATCTTGTACATGGTTTAGTTAGACTCATCCTTTAACCCTAGTGTAGTTTGGCTTGATAGGTTGAACTCTTTAAGGGGTGGATTATAGTTAGTTTGATGATGATGGGTGGTTATATTTCCATGACGAAATCCTCTTTAGGGGGATGGAGCCCTATGACATCTTGAAATCTATCTACACTATCTTTAGAAACTCTAACCCCATACTTAGGAAGTTTTTGTGCTTGAAACCTTAGTGGGCTCCAAACAAGTTATAGTTATAGCCTAACGTTCTTTTTTATATATTAATGAACATATAATGATCATATGAGGAATAATTTATATGTTGAAACCCTAATGAATACCTAATGCACATAATATGAATAACTCACATATTAATCCTAATAGATACATATGGTGTTTCCCATGTCATAAACTAATAAACCCTAATGAAATGACAAGTAAGATAATTGTAACCTAATCTTGGACTTAATACATGCTAAGTAAAATATAGTGATCATAAACTTGAACCCTAAGTTGTAATCATATAACCTTAACATATACATCCTTAACGAATTTTATGATACATTAATGACATTAGGTGCCATAATCAGTTAACATACTTTGATACACATAAATGAGATATATAATCATCTAATCACATATTAATCAAGTCATCAATTTGAAATGCATGGTATGTTACCTTGTTATCTAATACACACACGATTAGTCACTTAATGTGAATCAATTTGTAATATGCCTCACCTTGATCATTAAAATACATGGAATGGCTTCAATATGAATATGAAGTGATTCGATTCACATAAATGTGCAAATCAATAATATAAATAAATTTGAGAAAATGATTAATGATGAAATTAATGTGAGAAATAAAAGATAATATGGTAATGAGATAACGTTTAATATAAATATATGTAATTGATGTGACATAATTTGGATTGAATCAAGACTTAATGACAAATTGAGTATTTCATGCAAAATAATTTGTTATAATTTAATGTGGTGATAGTATAAGGATAATGAAGTCAAAGTTCAAAATATTAAGGATAATGATCAAGTATATTGAGGGAATTGAGTAACCCATAATTTTGCTAAAATTCTTAGTAAGATAAATGATATATATATATATATATATATACACACACGATGTTTCATGGATGATAATGAAATATAACTTCCATGGAAATAAAGTGATTATGTCATGAAATAATTAAAATAATGGTGATAATGTGATATCATAATGAATATAATCTTAATGAGACAAAAACATTAAATTTCCTAAAAAGAATATCTAAACAATGGAACCTATGTGATTCTTGGAACCTAACCTATGTCAATATGCTTGAGGAGTATATGTTGATGAGTTGTTTGGTAGAAGTTAAGGTTGGAGAAATAACCTGAAGTTTTTTGATGAGATGTTGCACACTCACCCTTCCCTTCTTGCTTGTGATTTCAGGGACGAAATCCTCTTTAAGGGGTGGAGTGTTGTAACATACCGAATTCTGAAATCTTGTCTTTTGACCCTCTTTCCCATCTTTTCCTTTCATTTCTATCCTTATTGACCTTTCTATTTAATTAGTGAAATTTATAGTGGTTTAGTGAACATTTATTCACTACTTATACCAATGGAAGGGTTTATGCACAAATACCTCTGTGAAATCTTATTTAAGGATCTAAAATGTAAATCACCACTTTAGTAGAACATGGGTATATTAATTTGTGCTAGAAGTGCAAGGCCCTAAACCTTGATTAATGTATTAAACAATCTTAATTACCATAATTAAGTGCTCTAAACCTTAATCTAATTTTTTTGATGTGATTTGAAAACATAAAATATGCCACATAACTCATTTTAGTGGTAATATGAGGATAAGAAACTTAATTGGATGAATAATTTAGATAATGGGCCGTTAATGGGTCATATGACATATCTCATAAAAAGAAGTATCAAATGTGGAAACAAACTTCAAATTCTAAATCTACATATAAAAATTAGCCTACATGTCAAATTTCATCTAAATTGGACAACCTTGAAATATTAGGATAAGTTTAGGAGAGAGAAAATGCATAAAAGACATAAGTAATGAATAATATGGTTATATAACTTCCAAATATCGAAATAATGTCAAATTCATATTCAACACATCAAATAAAACTTGTGGTTGAAGTTTGGTCCATATTGGATGTTTTTTGTGGAAGTTATGCAATTTTAGATAAATTGTGGACTTTTATGCAATTTACCCAATTGGGAGGTTTTATTTGCAAATTATCACCTTAAGGTTAATCCTTAGATATCACCTTACCATTATTGAGATTTTTAACCATGGGGCACCTTGTTGCACCTTGGTTTGAAGGTGTTTCTCTCCAAGGGCATTATAGGGATTACCCTCTTTATAAATGTGCTTATCCTTAAAATCTATCAACCAATGTGGTTATTTCTTTGTTTGAAGGATGATGGGGATGGCCTATAAGGATATAGGGACTCTTAGGACCGAAATTTGGTATACAAGAAGAGTCTATGGTCTGTTCTCTTGCATGGCCATGAAACCTTAGCCTAAGGACACATGGAAAGTCACAAAAAGCCATGCCTACCCCTTCCTACCTCCCAATCCAAGAAGCAATCCTCTCCTTCTCTTTGTCACATATTATACCATAATCCCTTATATGTTTGGCCACGAAGTTTCTGTCCCAAGGTAAAAGAGGGTGCCTATCTTGGTGAAGAAGGCTCCTAGGGTTCCAAATTTCTCTATTTAGGATTTGTTAAGCTCCTCCTTGGTGATTTCGACCAAAACTAGTAAATTTCCTCCTTTCCTTCCCTATTTTCATGCTGTTAGTATCCCTCCCACCTTCATCCAGGTCATAACAATGACCTTACATTGTAAAACTCCACCTAGAACCCTAAAACATCTCATCTCCATGCTCTTTTGCTAGGGTTTGCATCTCTAAAGTCGGGAAGGTGATCGTTGCTCAAGAAAGGAGATTGGCTTGGAGCAACCAGACCTTCTAATCTTGGGATCCTTTCTTTTTGGACCTTATTAGAATCCTAGAGGCAAGTTTCGTTAACCCCTTCTCATATATTGCTAAGTACATGCTTAAAACTCATGCTTCTATGTTTAAAATTGACGATTTCCATCTCTTTTTAGCATGTTCTTCTAGGGTTTTGGTTTCTTATTGTTTTACCTTCTCTAGAAGCTATAGTTTTGTTACCTATGAAACTTCAAATCTGATCTTGTGTCAAATGGTGTTTTCTCCCTCTCCCCCTCTCTTCAATTATCTTGGTTTGATGATGTGGCAATTTCCTATTGGTCAGTATTGAAAAATTCATATCTTCTAAACTGCTTATCCAAGTTTGACAAATATATATGTTTTACAATTGGAAAATTAATCTCTATCCAATAAAAATATTTTTAAGGTCTGATTTCATGATTTGATGAAGGGTGATTTTTGTAAAATTAATTTAATGCATAAAACGCATAAATATTACGTCTTAATCATCATAACTCCAAAATTAACATAAAAATAAGTTTTCTTGATCAGGAGCACTTAATAAGTTTATTGGAGATGTTTTAAGAGTCTAAATCTAAGTTTTTCTAAAAAGGTCTAAAATTAGGGTTTCTATACATTAATGTGAACTATGTACTCTAATACATGCTAATACATTGAAAATAGGCAAAGTGGAATTTGGACTCAATTAAAGTGGTGAAAGTTAGTAATGATATCAGTAAGAGACGTATGTGCATTTACACCTTAAGTTGGGAATAATTGTGCCTTAACCTATTTTTCTATAATGAGGCTTTATTAAACCCTATTTCATATACGCTTGAATCTTTTGCTATACTTGCCTCATAAATCAGTTTTGGAACATTATTCTTGCGTCTTGGTACCCCACTGCCATGCTTATTGATTCATATGATTATTCTTGCCATGACTACTTTTTCTAGCATGTGGATTTATGTTCTATTTAATTTAAAGTAGCGGTACTTATGTACAACCACCCACAGAGGGCATGTAAATAATCACCCTGGGGAATGTCTTATTCTCCCCGTAATTTTGTAGGTGATTGGGAATGTCTTATTCTCCCCTCACCCAAGGTTAGAGGTTCAGTAGGTGCCTCAACCATAATTATTTTGGTAGACATAATTATCTTACATGCAAATCCTTTTTAATATAATTGTTAATGGCAAGTTTCGTTTGAATATAGCCTCATACTCTTGTTCTGTTCATCTTATGATGAAATATCAACCTTTACTTTCATGTTATTTCCTTATCTTTTGTTCTTGTTCATTATTTGACACATACCTTGTATTTCTCTCTCTTTTTGGGTAATTTCCCAACCACCCAGATTTAGATTGAGGTGTTGAACATGACCAAGGAGAACATAGCTTCCAACATAGACCTAGCGCTTGGAGATGTTGCTTGGAGACAAGATTGTAGTAGTCTAGACTTCCCTCTATCTAGATCCTGATTGTGTGTCTTGATGTAAATCCTAATGGGAGAATTTGATGTATTTTTGTAAACCTTTTAGCAAAATTGAATATAGTCAGTTATTTTTTATTCTGCTTCTTTCTAATGGTCTTTTCTATACCAATGTTTAATAAATTTGGAAATTTATGCCCATTCCATCATACCTCTGAGAGTGTTTGGAATGGATGTCAATTCTTCAAATTTTTAGTAAAGGGGTGATTTCAGTCCTTTACATAAGCCTTGTGGTGTTTTTCCAGTTTTTAGATGATTTCGTATCGTCGTCACACACGCATGTGTACTTCCGTCATTTGACTGCTTTGGGAAAGCGTTGCATCATGGACCCCGTTATCCATACGACGTCAAGCCATTGGGCCAAGTCATCTCCAACTTGGCTGTGTTGGGAGTTTTGTTTGGAATTTTATAAATCATCAAGGAATTTTCTAGATTGGCTGTTAAATGAAAATTCTTATCTTTTTATTGGTACATCCTATGGGGTCATGTTATATAAGAATTTTTCTCAATTTTTCAATATCAACAAGATGGACAAAGTTTCAAAACCTGATTCAACTCCATTTCTCCTTGAATCATCAATGAACTCCAAAACCCTAGAATTAGGTTGAATATTAATTATTAATGAATGATAATTGTTATAACAAGGTAATTAGGGTTTCTTAACCCCAGGATCATGTTTAGGGATTCATAAAGCAACTAGGATCTTCTCTAAGAGAGAGGTAAGTGGTCCATGCACTTTAAACATAATTATTGGTCGATTTTAATTCTATGTGTAAAATGAATGTCATGAATGTATTATTTATTGTTTCAATTGTTAAAATTCAATGATTGTATAAGAAATTGAAAGTCATGCTTTGTTGTCAATATTTATTGTACCATCTTTCGTGAACATTAAGAGTAATGTCAAGAATAATGTTTAAAAGAAATGTAAGAGTTTTAAGAGAAAGATAATGATTAAAATGTAACTTATATAAGGTCCTCACTAAGAGGATCCTCAAAGAAAAACTAAGAGGCACTTCTGTGCATAAGAGAAGAGGCACTCTGGTGCAACCCAAGAGGCACTTCGATGCATAAGAGAAGAGGCACTTCAGTGCAAACATTGAGGATCCTTATATAGGTCAAGATAAAAGACATAATCTAAAAGAAATTGTCACCTTTTCAACGTTTAAAGTTTATTTTTCATCTTATATGTTTTCTTTAAAGATATGATATGTTCAATTCCACTTACCAATTTGTTTGATGCATGGCTAGGGTGCACGATGCCCGCAGGAAAGTGGCAATGTCAAGGATAAAGCTGTCTAAGGACCAAATGAAAAAGGAGCTCAAGAACATCTGAGACCATACCTGGTGGGGTGCCAACTATCCATAGAGTAGTCTTCCTTCATGTTTATGAGACATTTGTTTTAGTTTTAGTGTGAGTTTTATGAGAAAGTGTAGGGTGTTTAAGAGTAGTCATGTTTAGTTTTTTTCATGTATGAGTTATGTTGAGGACATGAGCATGAGAACTATTATTTCATCATGTATTAGTTTATATATGAACTTTATTTTTATGCAATGATAATCATGTTTGTGAAACCCCAATGAGATCTATGTTTCCGCTTAGTGATGTGCATGTTTTAGAAATTGGGGTGTTACAATATGGTATCAGAGGAAAAATATAGTTGGCCACCAGGCTTTTCTCAAAACCTCATATAGTTATGTTCTCTTTTGTAGATGGCTCCCAAGAGGAAATCTAATAAGGGCAAGGAGCATGTAGATGGAGAGGGAATCTCTTCCATCGGGGGAAGTGATCATAGTGCTTTTAGAGGAGTTAACCCTAATGGTAACCCTAATGCACCTCTAGAAGTTCTCATTAAGGCTCTCACTGATTCTATCACTAGTCAACAAGGAAGACCACATCAATTGAGGAACCAGGAGTTGACCTTAGTTGACTTCTTGAAGATCAAGCCTGATTCTTTTGCTGGAGAGGAAGAACTTGATGTGGTGGGAAAAACCGAAAGTTTGTTGTAGAACATGGAGCATTGTTTCCATGACCTAGATTGCCTTAACCCATCAAGGGTTCGTTTTGGGACTCACATGCTCAAAGGTGCTTCTAGGACTTGGTGGGAGAACCTGTTAGGATCTCATGAAGCTAATGCTCCTCCACTCACATGGGAGGAATTCATTGAAGCCTTTAAAAACCATTACATATATGAGTCTATGGTGGAGAAGAAAGAAGAGGAGTTTTGCAACCTTTGTCAATGTGGTGATATGATAATCACCCAATATTCCATGAAGTTCAAAATCTTGCAAAAGTATGGATATGATTATGATGAATGATGTAAGGCAAAAAAGTTCATTAGGGGTCTCAAGGTGGACCTTAGTTTTTCTTAGTCTGGACGAGGACACCATACCATGCAAGGTTCCCTAGATGTTGCCCTTAAACTAGAAGACCACCCAGGAAGAGCATGTAAGAAGAGCAACCACTCCAACAACAACAATCACAATAATGACAAGAAGAGGAAGGCTCCAGCTAAGGTTTTTGCAAATCAACATGTGAAGACTCAATGTGCCAAGTGATCCAAGTATCATCTAGGATATTGCAGGCTTGGAACTGGAGTGTGCTATGCATGTGGTGAAACAGACCACATTAGCCCCAACTACCCCAAGTTTCAAAAGAAAGAGTCCAAAGTCAATGAAGCACCTAGAGAGAAGTGACAGGCTAGAATCTTCACCATGGTGGATGATGATGAAGATGATGAGAATGAATAAGGTATGGTTTAAGTTATTAATCTCTTTCAGGTCATAGTTGTGGTTACTCTCATCTTATGTATGAACATGTGTATAATTATAAGTTAAACCTTTCATGTTAAGGATAAGGAAAACCCTAAGGTGGATAGCACCTTAAGAATTTTGAGGACGAAATTCTTATAAGGTGGGTAGAATTGTAACACCCTAAAATGTGAATCTTATAAAATGACCCTAATTTGAAACCCTAATTTGTTTTGTTTCGAAATTGATGATATAAACATATAATAATGTGATGATGGTTCCTAAATATTTTACTTAAAGTAAATTGGATAACTTTTACAGTAAATTCAAGTTCAATATCATCAATTTAGCCCTCTCTTGTAAATAAGTGACTTTTAGGGTTTAATATGAAATTTACCCAAATTTGCATCCCCAAATTCATTTGAAGTAATCATATATGATTAATTAAGAAATTATGCTAAAAAGAGAAATATAGCAAGTCAAGTTGCTCAAATCAAGAAACTAATTATATTTTTGGGTTCCTTGTGCCCCAATTAAATAACAAATGAAATTTGAGAAGCTTTAGAATTTCCTAGCTACTCCAATTTGAACTAGGAAAGAATTAACCTAAGTTTAATAAATAACTCTAATCTTATATCAATCTTAGACCTACTGAATTTTGGTCCATCCATTTATATTAGTGTCATGTGGACACAGGTAGAGTCTGATTAGGACTCTCAGACCCTATGGGCTTTCCTTTTTTGCCCAGCTTCCCATTGTACTTCGACTCCTATGTCTATGACCTGCCCTCCATGAAGGTCTCTCTTCCTCTCTTCTAAGCCTCTGTATGAAGTAATCACTTTTTCACCATCTTCTAAATGCCCTAAATTGCCCAATCCCAAGAACGATGGGTTCTTGATCTGGAGTCCTCGGACGGTAAGAAGCCTTGTCCCTCCCCTGTTTCCTGTGACGACTAGGAATCCAACCCCTTAGGGCCATCACCTATATAAATGAACCCGCAAAAATGTTCAATGATCATCAGGAAACTGATTTTCATTGCCCCTTTTCCCTCTCACTCGCTCGGGACTACCTGCCCTACTCTAGCTTGCTCCTCCTCCCTCTAATGGTTCTTTGCGCCGAATGAGAGGCCTACAGGTTGTGTTGATTCCACAGACAAGTCATAGGATCCTCATAACACCTTTTGCCCAGCTTCCTATTATACATTGAATCCTATGTCCATGTCCTGCCCCCCATAAAGGTCTCTCTTCCTCTCTGCTAAGCCTCTGTACAAAGTAATCATTTTTTCGCCATCTCCTAAATGCCTTAATCGCCCGATCCCAAGAACAATGGGATTCATGATCTGGAGTCCTCATACGGTAATAAGTCATGTCCCTCCACTATTTCCAATGGCAACTAGGAATACAACCCCTTAGGGCCATGGCCTATATAAACAAACCCGCAAAAATGTTCAATGATCATCAGGAAACCGGTTTTCATTGCCCTTTACCCTCTCGCTCGCTTGTGACTACCCTCCCTACTCCAGCTTGCTCCTGCTCCCTCTAATGGTTCTTTGCACTGGCTGAGATGCCTACAGGGTGTGATGACATCCCAGACAAGCCAGACGATCATCGAAACACCTTTCCTCACCTTCCGTTCTTCCCGATCAAAGATATATTGCTTTTTCCCTCTTTGCTATTGTTTGCGTCGACTAGCAAATTCTCGAATTTCTTGCCATCATTATCCCTGATTTCTTTGCATGTATCTTAGGTTTTCATTATCGAAGCAACACTCATACTTGGTTTTCTATGTGTTCCACTCGTGTGCCACTTCCTGGTCTTGGTTGATCTATTCGTTCATGGCGGAAGAGCGTCCTGGTCATCCAGACCACGAAGCAACCCAAATTTGGGCTTTCTGACTTTGGCAGAAGATGGAGGGCTCAGCTCTGATCTTCATTTCTCGCAAGATTGTAGTCTATGCATGATTTAGGAGCAATGATTTCTTGATGTAGTTTTGATGTTCTTCTCCAGCTCGGAGAAGAACAAGACATGTGGTGTTTTGCCCTCAGTTGATTTAATATCGTTGTCACGCATGTGTACTTCCGTCCTTTGACTCCTTTGGGCAAGCATTGCATCACAACCCCTATTATCCACACGGCGTCAAGCCATTGGGCCAAGTCATCGCCAACTTGGCTGTACTGGGAGTTATGTTTGGATTTTATAAATCATAAAGGAATTTTCATATTGGCTGATACACGAAAATTCATATCTTTTTATTGGTACATCCTATTGGGTCAAGTTATATATAGATTTTGCTCAATTTTTTGAGATCTACAAGATGAAATAAGTTTTAAAACCTGATTCAACTCCATTTTCCCCTAAAACATCAATGAACTACAAAACCCTAGAATTAGGATGAATATTAATTATTAATGAATGATAATTGTTATAACAGGGTAATTAGGGTTTCTTAACCCCAAGATCATGTTTAGGGTTTCATTAAGTAACTAGGATCTTCTCTAAGAGAGAGTTAAGTGGTCCATGCACTTTAAACATGATTATTGGATGGTTTTAATTATATGTGTACAATGAATGTTATGAATGTATTATTTATTGTTTCAATTTTTAAAATTCAATGATAGTATAAGAAACTGAAATTCATACTTTGTTGTCAATATTTATTTTACTATCTTTCATGAAAATTAAGAGTAATGTCAATAATAATGCTTAAATAAAATTTTAGAGTTTTAAGAGAATGATAATGATTAAAATATAACTTATATAAGGTCCTCACTAGGAGGCTCCTCGAAGAAAAACTAAGAGGCACTTCAGTGCAACCCAAGAGGAACTTCAGTGCATAAGAGAAGAGACACTCCGGTGCAAAAATCGAGGATCCTTATATACGTCAAGATAAAAGATATAATCTAAAATCAATTGTCTCTTTTTCAACGTTTAAAGTTTATTTTCCATCTTACATGTTTTCTTTAAAGATATAATATGTTCAATTCCACTTACCAATTTGTTTGATGCATGGCTGGGGGTGTGATTCCCGTAGGAAAGGATCAACGCCAAGGATAAAGCTATCTAAGGACCAACTAAAGAAGGATCTCAAGAACATCTGAGACCATACCTGGTGGGGTGCCAACTATCCATAGAGTAGGTTTTCTTTATGTTTATGAGACATATGTTTTAGTTTTATTGTGAGTTTTATGATAAAGTGTAGGGTGTTTAAATATAATCATGTTTAATTTTGTTAATGTATGAGTTATGTTGAGGACATGAGCATGAGAACTGTTATTTTATCATGTGTTGGTTTATATGTGAACTTTATTTTTATGCAATGATAATCATGTTTGTGACATCCCGATGAGATCTAAGCTTCCTCTTAGTGATGTGTATGTTTTAGAAATTGGGGTGTTACACACGTATAGGGTGCACTTGAAATATGAGTTTACTCATGTATTAGATTGAACTTGGTTACTAAGAGTGTTTAGGTAACCAATTAAACAACACTGGCAATGTCAGCCGACTGACTTGAGTGTCTAGTCAATTGACTGGTGAGCCAATCTATCAACTAGAGTGTTTAATCTATGGACTGGATCTTACTGATCCTGGCTGATGGAACCAATAATTTGACTAGTTTGAGTGTTCAACCAACCGACTGAACTGGGTTCCCAATAGATGGTCAAAATACAAAGTTGACTGACTAGATGTGAAATGAGCCATTTGACTGGGTCAAACAACTAGTTTGACTAGGTCAAATGATTAGTGATATGTGTAACGACATGCATTAATCATCACCTTAAAAGACATTATTGTTGCGTTGGTGACCACAAGCCAATCGACTGACTGGACAGTCCAGATGATGGATTGGAATGCCATTCGACTGACTGGATAATCGAGTTGATTGAGTGATTGTCCGCAGTAGCCATAAAGCCATGAGATTTTCCCTTTCGTATCCCTTGGGTTTTGGAAATTCTAGCCCATCTACTCCTACATAAGGATGGGGGGTGTCAAGGGTCAAGACACAAAGTCTAGAGAGGAAGTCAACAGATTGTCTCAAGATTCGTCATATCATAGTTCTAGAAACTTGTGAGACAACCTAGAACTCTTGGTCAAAAGGAAGAGATAACAAGGGGAAAAGAAGCCAACGTTAGCACATTGACAAATGGAAGGGAAACTCCTTTCTGTCGACTCTCAAAGTATGATGTGGAGTTCCCAATGGTCCACATAGACTACAAAGATATGTAGAACATTTTGTTTCCATATTAGGAGGATGCCTTCAACCGTCATCTATGTGTGCTACACCATAAGGATGCCTACGGTTGTTGTCTATGTGCTACTTGTGAAGAATCCACATATTTCGGTAAAAATAGTCGTTGGACTTGTTCCAGGACAAGTTATGTCTTTCACCCTCTTTCCCAATACACTATTGTTGACATGATCTACCAGTTTAAAAAATATAGACATAAATTTTTTGTTTTTAATGCCTACACTGCTCCCATATTTTTCTACAAAATGAGCTTCACAACTGAGCAGTTTTAGTGATACCCGATACCTAGAAACATAGTTGACAATGAGTGTTGTACAGTAGAGTGTTATATTCCAATAACTCATGTGCCCTCTATATAGTTGTTCTTAAATTGCCTAGAGATATGATGTGGTATATTATAGCACACAAAATTCACCTAGAAGAAAATTCCTATGTTATACCTAATTCAATGTACAATAATCAAGCAGATGTGACTTATTATAGTATAGCTAAGGATTGAACCCAAGAGACAATATGTTTAAGAATTAATTGAATCTTAATCTAATTGAGCTTCACAACTGAGCATTTTTAGTGATACTTGATATATAGCAACACAATTGACACTAAGTGTTGTATAACAAAGTCCTAAATTCCAATAAATCATGTGACCTTTATATAGTTGTGCTCTAATTGCCTAGAGACATATAGCACAAGAAATTTACCTAGGAATAAACTTCTAAGTTTCTACCTAATTCAACATACAATAATAACTACCTACAAGCGAAAAAAATTTTTGTAGTATAGCTAAAGATTGAACCCAAGAGACAATATGTTTAAGAACTAATTGGATTTTGATCTAATTAGATAAAATTAATTAATAAGGTGAGATGGTTGATTTTAAAATGATCAATTAAATTAACAATGTAAGAATTGTAATCAAACTACGAACCCATTGAGTTTTAGCACTAGGATAATAGTTATAAGGACCACATGATGTAAAACCACTGGCTACTTAACTATCACCAACCACAAACGGATGGGTCTTATTGTAATATAGTTAAGGATCCAACTCAAGAGACAATATATTTAACTAATTGGATTTTGAATCTAATTAAGAAAAAATATTTAATAAGGATAGATGGTTGATTTTGATTAACCAAATTAAAACTACTGGAAATAAAATCAAACTATAAATGAAATAAGTTTTAGTACTATGATAAAATTACTAGGACGACATGATTCAATGTCATTGCCTACGATAATAGTTCTAAACATTTCATTAATTATTCACATGAATACCAGTTTGATAACAAGGGATTTTATATCTTTTCGTAGCATGGAATTCACATTGATTGATCTTTTGGTACGGTCAAGGTCTTGTTACCAACATATCCTTAATCTATATTTTCAAACAATGTACTTTTGTGGTCTCATCCGCGGTTCAACGATACCATTTTATGTCTAATCTTACATTTCAAGATTCATACATCTAGCATTATAACAATCATACAAAATAGATGATCATACTATAAAATAAATAGTTATATTAAAGGAGTGGTTGGACTTTTAAAGAGAAGCAAGGAAAAGTAAGCATAAGTAGAAGACATTGAGGAGAAACTATTTTTTGAGAATTGGGATCGGTAGTAATAGTTGTGGGGGCATGCACATACTACATGTTTGCCTTTTTAAATTTTACGATATTGGATTGTATTCAGAACTATATCTAGCAGATTTTGAAAATAAGGTTGATACATAAGATTTTCAGTCATAGTCATTTAGTCTCCTTCAAATAGTGTCGAATGTAGAATTGTAGTCATGTAGGCCAGTAGACCGAATCCAAAAATAAACCACGTGTTTATCAAATAATTAATTAACACGCTTTTTGTTAGTTAGGCTAATGAATCGCTTCTCTAAGCTAAAGTTGAAGGCGGGCTGAATGCCGGCGCTGCCATTTATTGGAAGTTGGGCGTTGAAAAGGTGATGGGACGACAGCTTATTTGAGGTGGGTTAAGCATATATAAATGGACGGTCGCTCTATGGGTCTGGCTTTTCTTTTCAATTGTCTTGTCGAAGACCTGAGATAATGAACAGTACAAACAGTAATAATAAAACAACTGATAGTTACATACGATTAAAACGATACGGATGATTGGGCTCGTTTGCCCAAATATTTAAAGCCGGAGTTCATATCAAGCTGTGTAGATGTTTAGCCTGCGTTTGACACCGGACTAGAACCGATTTATTGTTTGTCGCCTAGTGCCAACCCAGCCAAACAGTCGACGGATTAGGATTGATTTTTGTTTAGTTGGTAATCCGGTTTTGGCTCTGTTTTGGGATAACAGAAACCTGAAAATTGGACCAGACCAGTCTCGCAAGAGGCGGGATTCCATTTCCTAACCCAAGTTTGGCTCAGAACGCGTGAGCCGAGTGAACGCGAGAGCTGACACCCCCTTTCATGGGTACCCCCGACACCCCCCTTTCCCCTCTCCTTCTGCTCTCTTGACGCAACTTCTGACCAGTTCGACCTGCTCCGCTCCCCCTCTTCTACTCTCTTTCGGGAGGAACTATTGCCTCCGTGAGTTAAAGATGTGTCTACGACGTCGAATCGATGGCAACACAGGGACGTAGGGTGAACAGATGGCCAATGAAGCTGATAGATTCGGAATGGGGGTGTGCTGGTTCATCACGCATCGCCGAGCTACGACGCTAGGCTAGACGGCGAGAATCAAAGTTAGGCATCCCGACTTGCCATCTCCAATTAAAGCCCCTTGACGCCCCCTTCTCACTTTATACAAGGCGTCGACCAAACCCCAGTTGTGTTTCTTCGACAATCTCCTCCCCATTCAACTTCACATACTCCACCAATTGTTCTCTGAAGCCGTCACTGTCGAGCCCTTGTATTCCGAAGTCGTCCATCTACTTGAGAGGTATGTTTGCCGAGCATATTTTTCTTTTAGTAGACGGATGTAGTAGTAGGAATTTACACTTATCTTTTTTTTCCTTTACCTTGTCTTCATGTATGTATCGATACTGTCTAGGCGACTGCGTGATCCCCTCTTCTATGTGGATATTCTTCTTACCAGGTATATCTACTCAGCAATACAAAACTATTTTTAGTTTATCTATAATTTTAGCTGTAAGAATAGCCATGTTGAATGGTTGATACAATGAACGATATTGATGTGTTAGATAACCTCATATTGCCATTATCATCTTGTAATGCATGGCTAAGTGCCCTACCTCGTCAGATGAGTTTAATTGCATTCAGTATTATATACAAGACTCATATGTAGTCTTGTTTTGATTTCCAAACCCCTTATACCTACCCAATTTAATGTGCTTGGCTTCACATATGTATGATCTTTTGATAAAAACATTATGTATTATGTTTATTTAACTGGGATCCTTGTTTTTCAACTATGCCATAAAAGGAGACGTTTTATTAGGTAAAGAATTATTAGGTCAAGATTTATTCTCTATGATGGACCAAAATATGTCTATTTTTTCACTTGAATGTCGTCTGATCCATTGAATGTGGTCTGGATGTGTCGTTCAGCTTCATTGAGCCCCAAATAAATTAATATGTCATTATTTAATTCATCTACCATTATACTAAATAAATGAAAATGATTTACCTTGAATGATTGCTTGAATATCAAGTTCAACATAGATTGTTCAACATCATGATTGTGTTGTGAATACTTTCTCTGAATATCATGTCCACCTATCTGTCATCATTTCTTGTTATCCCTAGACTATTACCATACGATGTACAATAATTATACTACACCTACAACCCTATATTAAATTGATTTTAATCTCATGTACAAGTACAATGTCATGACTTACCTCCTATACCTGTAAAATGTCATGACTTACCTCCTATACCTATAAAATGATTTTATCCACATTTTATATGGTATGAGGACCTCATTGTTTAGATAATATGGCACTATAATGTCATATAAGATATTCAATATTTATTATGATTTTTCTGAAACAGACCAGAACATCCATGTATGACCTCTTTAGTAGTATTAAAATCCATACAGAATTTATCTATATTGATATGTCAGATAGCAGAATATTCCTTATAGTACCCTACAAATGACTATTATATTTTATTAGAATCATTAATGCTGATATAAGTCATCGAACCTTATTATGATATTCCATGTTTTAATATGGCATTATATGTCTCCTATAACAAACTGTCAGAAATGCATGATATCCCTACCATATTACCAATTGAAGTTATGTCCCAAAATACTACACATAATAGCAGGGAAACAACTATCATTACACCAAATAAATATAATTTTTATTTCGTTTCATTGATTGTTTCAAAATCATGTACAACATATCCTGTTCAGCAATATGATTATGTTGTGAATACTTTCTGTGTTAATTAATAGGACAACATACCTTAATGTGGTATGTATGACCTTATAGTAACCTAATAAATTTTAATTATTATTAGAATCAATTATGCTGTTGTTAATCATCGAAAATAATTGTGAGATATCCAGTTTTTCCAGGGCATATTTTTTCTAATAAGGAACTATCAAAGTTTCTTGATATCCCTACGATATTATCTTATGCTAGGAACAAAAAAATTGTCTATTTTAACATAAAAGCATCTACCAATAGACCAAATAAATTACAATGAATCTATTTGATTGATTTGCTTCAAGATCATGTTCAACATACTATGTTCACCAATCCAATAGTGTTATAAATACTTTCTATGTTAATAAATAGGTCATTATTTAACTACTCCATCTATTTGTCCTCATTGCTTGTTATCCCTAGACTGTTGCTATATGATTTGCAAAAATTATATTGTATCTACATCCCCTATATGAAATTGATTTTAATCTCCTATACCTATAAAATGTCATGACTTACCTCCTATACCTATAAAATATCATGACTTACCTCCTATACCTGTAAAATGTTTTTATCCATATTTTATTTGGTATGAGGACCTCATTGTTTAGATAATATGACACTGTAATGTCATATAAGATATTCAATATTTATTATGGTTTTTTTGAAACAGACCAGAACATCCATGTATGACCTCTTTAGTAGTATTAAAATTCATAAACAACTTACCTATATTGATATGTCAGATAGCAGGATATTCCTTATATAGTACCCTACTAATGACTGTTATATTTTATTAAAATCGTTAATGCTGATAAAAGTCATCGAACCTTATTATGATATTCCATATTTTAATATGACATTATATGTCTCCTATAACAAACTGTCAGAAATGCTTGATATCCCTATCATATTAGCAATTTAATTTATGCCCAAAAAATACTACACATAATAGAATAAAAACAACTACCATTATATCAAATAAATATAATTTTTATTTCGTTTGATTGATTACTTCAAGATCATGTACAACATACCTTGTTCAGTAATACAATTATGTTGTGAATACTTTCAGAGTTAATTAATAGGTCAACATAACTTAATGTGGTTTGTATGACCTAATTGTACCCTAATACATTTTAATTATTATTAGAATCAATCATCAAAAATAATTGTGAATTATCCAGTTTTTCCAGGGCATATTTTTTCAAATAAGGAATTGTCAATGTTGCTTGATATCCCTACCATATTAGCTTATGCTAGGGACAAAAATTTGTCTATTTTAGCAGAAAACAACTACCAATAGACCAAATAAATTATATTGAATCAATTTGATTGATTTGCTTTAAGATCATGTCCAGTGTACTCTGTTCACCAATCCAATTATGTTGTGAATACTTTCTCTATTAATAAATAGGTCATTATTTAACTACTTCACCTATCTATACTCATTGCATGTTATCCATAGACTATTACCATATGATTTGCAAAAATTATACTGCACCTACAACCCCTATATTAAATTTATTTCAACCTCATATACTTGTAAAATGTCATGACTTACCTCCTATACCTATAAAATGTCATGACTTGCCTCCTATACCAATAAAATGATTTTATCCATGTTTTGTTTAGTATGAGGATCTCATTGTTTAGATAATATGGCACTGTAATGTCTTATAAGATATTTAGTATTTATTATGATTTTTTTGAAACAGACCAAAACATCCATGTATGACCTCTTTAGTAGATTAAAATCCATACACAACTTACTTATATTGATATGTCAGATAGCAAGATATTCCTTATAGTACCCTACTAATGAATGTTATATTTTATTAGAATCATTAATGCTGATGTAAGTACCATTGAACCTTATTATGATATTCCATATTTTAATATGGCCATTATATGTCTCCTATAACAAACTGTCAGAAATGCTTGATATCCCTACCATATTAGCAATTGAATTTATGTCCAAAAAATACTACACATAATAATAGAGAAATAGGTATCGTTATACCAAATAAATAGAATATGAGAGTATTTAACAACTACACCCATTTGTCCTCACTGTTTGTTATCCATGTTATATATGTACATCTATTACTTACCTATATTGCTATGTCACATAGCAGGATACTTACCTTTGGTGTGTTGAAGAAGAGGTAGGCCTACTTTAAAAAAGGAGCGACTTTTGTTGTGCATTCACAATCTCGCATAGTAATGGCTTGTTGTATCATCTATAATTTTATCCTCCATCAAAATGATGGCAATCTATTGATGGAAGAAAACTCATAAGACCCTCATACAACCCCTGCCATCTTGAAAGATCTGAGTTCTCTCCAATAAACAAGCCAGGTATGCTAGGGAGGGAGGCGTTTTGCGTGAAAAACTTGCCAATTCTATGTGGGAAAATCGTTGAATTTCATATTTTAGTAACTTTTGAGACATTGAAACATGTTGTACAACATGTTTGACTTATTCCCTTTTCATATTTGATGCATAAGTAAGATGCTTGGTATACCGCCTACTTCTGAGTGTGTCATTATTTTTGTGACCAATATGTTTTCTTCTAATGGTTACTGAGATGCCTTTCTTCCCATGTGGATTCTGTTGCACCGTGTGAGTGTATATTGATGGAATAGATGCGACAAATGGTCAGTTCAAAGATAACAATCCACACAAACCATATTTTACGTGTGGAAGGGGTCTTGCGGAAAATAGGTGTCATATGATGTTACCCGCACAATGAGTCTAACATACCATGAAAACCCTAACTGCAATTAGGGATGATATGGTAACACAACTATCATATGCACGAAATGAATGGAAGCACTAGTCTTCGTGTTGTGATTTTGTATGTTCCACAAGAGAAGATACCCATAGGTTGGTCACTAAAACTATGACACTTAGTAGAAGACGGAGGTCACTAAAATTACAACACTTAGTAGAATACAAGACTATCTTTGTGAAAAACTTCACATGCCGAATGATAGTGATTCACCAACAGAGGATGAAGGTTACAATATGTCATAGTGTGAAATCCAATGCCTTCCCAATTATGAATTATGTTCTATGTTTAAACTTGAAGATGCATGAATAATTTATTTAACTAAATCCCTACATGGTTGGCTTACTTTCAATTATAATATTATTCGTATTTAGATGTCAACGGACGAATCCAAAGGTAGGAGGTGTTTTTGTGGTGTTCTAGCCGCATTGTGGATTAATACAGAAGACGTCGGGATGTATGACTTCGACATTCTTAGCAAAAGACTGGGAGTAATGTATTACATCTGCTCTACCCAAGAGGTTCATCACGTAGAGGCCCCAAACATAAGTTATTATTGACTATGAAATGGATATATTTTCACTAACACTAATCCAAAATTCATATTACAATATAGGGAAAGAGACCGTTGCAAATACTTTCATTGGGCGGTAAATATCCCACAAACAACTCATTCTTTGAAGGTTGAGATTAAGTTATTGATTGATGAGTGCAAGTTTGTCTATGGTCAAGCAATGAATATGAAGGATTTTGTTGAAATACATCATGATGCCAAAGAGGTTTACAAATCATACCAATACCAATACGATACACTTTATACTAAGGTTAGAAAGTTAGAGGATAGTTATAATCTTCTATTGGGTACACTGTCACCTCCAATGACTCCATGACATTTATGTGCCATTTATATTAGAATGATCAATCTTGCAAAATTTTATTCAAATGCCAGACATGTTGTTGTAATAACCCATGCTTAGCTTATCTACCGCAACTTAATATGGTATGTGTAAATATTATGAAAAAGACTATTACATATTCCTTTCGAATTATTATGTGGTATAAGATATTCAATATTAATTATGGTTTTATCCACATAATTGTGATATACACCCTTACTTCTGAAATATATTACTTACATAATCTATAATATGGTTGCGCATCCAACGAACATTTTTGCTTTATGACGTCCAGAGCACGATCAAATTCTACTTGATGCCATGAGAAGTCATTATGACATGGGAAGATGTGTCCATGGATTTTATACTCGAGAGGCTTGGATGGAGACAGGGACTGACATTCGAAACATAACGGGATGCATTTCATAACTTTGAACCAATTGAAAACCATTTGGAAGAACCTAAAGAAAGACTTTATCAAACAAAATCATTTCCTTTTGGCACATTCATTGCCTCCTCATCCCTTAGCGCAATATGTGATCCCCCCCAGGCGTTGTTGAAAACCTAAACAATGTTGAAAACAACAATTATGCAACTGTGGGATTAGGTGGTGAAGGCAACAAATGAAGTTGCAAACAATTGTTGACCCCCTTAGGGATGTTCAAATATTTTGTTTTATATGCATTTAAAAACATTTGTCATTATGTTCACATTGGCAATATTTGTCATTAAGTTCAATATTTTGCATGTCTGAATATATTTTAATGAATGCATATTTGTGCATACTCATTTCATGCACCTATATTTGGATGTAGTAATAAAATGTGATACCGACTTAGATATGTGTTTTTGACCATTCATTTTGGAACAACCTGTAGATGTCGCACAACAAAAAATTCAATAAAAATTCTATGCGCTACACAAAGTGTAATGATAAGTCGACGAAAGTTATAGTAGACTGGTCAAAAATGGAATGTGATGTAGATGGGATACCCCTAGAGTGGTTCAAGTATATATGTTGTGTCGATGACAACTCAGTCGATTATTCTTCTTCACCGTCACCTTGTAAAAAGCAACAACTTCTGCTAATTTTTGACTGGCCAATGGACGAGGACAAGGAATTAAAAAAAGCAAACGGGTAGCAACACACACCGAGTTTGAAGAATACGACAAGACTTTTCTATATATCTATAGCGAGGGGTCTATGTCGGATGACCAAGTTTGTATGATACTAAAGAGAGGGGACGAATAAAACCCTTCTTCTTCTTATTAGTGTGTGGGTTTTGTTTTTAAAACCACTATACAAGTGAGCAATTGGATGTGCAGATATAGTCATGCATCATGAGATGTTGTGTTGGCCAAAAGAATGCAATTGATACATCTAGTAGAAAGATACTACATTTTTGTCGACAAAGAAGTGGAGTCCAATTAGCATGGTAGGAGTTGTATGGTTCACAGTGGTCATTCAATGAAACACCTTTGTTGGTTGCAAAATTTAGCAGGAATAGGCACAAGATGCAATATGGTTTGGTTTGGCTACTGCTACAGTTGCCGAATTAAATCAGGCTACATCTTGTGACTATTCCAGCTGAATTTAGTAACAAGTGTATGTTTTCATTGCTTGACCAAACTAAACTGAACAAATCATACCGTGCCAAATTAGTCTTCATTTCCTTGTTGACAAAAATATAGTCTTCTATCTACCGACGATTTACATTGCCGTCTTTAGGCCAGCGCAACAATTCCTGAAGCATGACCACTCATTGTATGGTCATCTAATGTCCTTTCTACACAAGTCTATATGAATTTGTCTTTTTTATCAATGTATCACATGTTTATTTCACTACGTACTACACTTAGTACAAACTAATGTATAATTGGAAGGTATGTTTCCTGCAACCATCTTGAATGGTGGACATGTACTAAGATTATTCACACAGTACTTAATTTTAAATACCATTTAGCTATATAATTTCTCATTCTAGATTATCTCCATCATGAATGTTTCTTTACCGACTACACATTTATTTTTCAGTTTAACAAATACAATGAATCAGTTTGTATGGGATGTAGAATGTGGCGCAGCCCTAGGAACAATGTTAGGTCGACAATATTACTTGCACAAACTATGTGGCCCTTCTGCACGGCAGGGTTGTCAAGATGCCATAGCCGAGTTCCATGAGATAACTGGAAGAACTGATATTAGTATGGGTGTATTTATGGCAAGATGGAAAATTTTAAAAATTGTGGATGCAGTTCCAAGGACTTTCTGAAATAGCCCGCAAACTTATCTACCAGGACTACAAAAAGATCCAGTTCACCAACAAGACACATCTCATACTTGCACAATACACACAGAAGATACATGCAGAGTACCTGAGGATGTTGGAAGAAATTGAATAACTTAGTCCAATGAATGTCAGTTTGTATTTGATTGACTATGTTTTCTTTGTTTGCAGTTAACTACACAAAAAATATATTATATATTCGTATGAAATAATTATTTCTCCATCATGAATATGAAATAACCCATGTTGTTGTCCGTTGTTAGTACTTAAATTTATATTACTTTTTCTCAACATTACTTTACATTGTTGTAGGCATAACATCTAAATTTTATTCAAATGTCAAACATATTGTTGTAATAACCCATGTTGTTTTCTGTTGTTAGTACTTACATTTATATTACTTTTTCTCAACATTATTTTACATTGTTGTAGGCATAACATCTAAATTGTTGAGACTCTCTCCAACCACAACACCCTATATCTTCAATAGTCACCATGGCTTGGGGTTGTACCCCAGTGTTACTATTCCCTATTGAAGAATAGTTAGACATCATCCTAGATGATTGTTCCTTAGAACAACTCACTATACCTAAACATTGGAGTTATCTAAATAGAAGATGCCACAAGGATGGTGAAGTATACCTAAATTTTTGAAATTCAACATCTGTTATCGAGGTTAAGTACGATGTTGTCAGAAATCTTATATCCACATCTGGTTGGTGCGAGTGGGTTAGGAAGATGCTATTGGGCCATACTGACAAGCTTTTTATTCATTTGGTTGACCATAATACCATCAATTTTGGATAACCAACATCAACAACAAGACACCTGATCATCTCAAATGATTTTAGTACTTGACAGAGGATATCAAACATTTGGATGAATCTGATGATGAGAACACATACGATGAGGTATATTGCAATTGCTATAAAGTCCCTTTTATTCCTTTTGGCACCGTCAATTTCCCTATCATCATCAGTTCATATTTGTCTAAAGACAACGACAAGATCCATGACACAACAACATCAACAAAAAAACCAAAGTAGGTCCAAGAAATAAATTTACTTTCCTGTCTTATTTTGTGTTTCCACTTTTTGTCTTAAAGTATTCAAACTTCATAGTTATTTTTTGTTGTTAAAACTTCAAGAGAAGACCACCACAATGAAAAGGCCCTCACAATTGCTAATTCTGGACCATGTTGTTGTTGTTTAAGTTGTGTATCTAGTCTAGTTGTGTCTCTCTCTTCCCAGCTATTTTACTTATGTGCATGTTTAGGGGTACAACGACCCCCTTGTTTAGTTAATGTTTTGGACAACAACACCACTGCATGTTCATAACTATATCATTTGCATTCATCCCTTATAGTATTCTAAGAGTGATTACAATATTTTGCATTTGTATTACGAAAATAAACTAAACACGACTTAAGTAAGCCTAGATTTTATAATATTGAAGTTAATTTCTATTGTGTAACAAATATAATATAATCAATTTTTATAATCCAAACATATTTGTATTGAAATCAGTTCACAAAAAACAAATAGTTCAAATCCTGACCTGGTCACCAAACAGAATTAGAGTGAAACCTAACTGGCAACCAAATAGAATAGGACTGAAAATAGACTCAAATCTGACCAGCTGACCAAAATTACACTGGGTTGCCAAACAAAATCAGACTGCATCCTGACTACCCCAACCCAGATCATCAGACTAACCCCGACTAACCCAGTCTAGATTCCAAAATCCTAGTCACATGCCAAATGTAGGCTTATAGTTTATGGTAGCACTACATTTTGCTGCTTGGACGGAGACAACTCGACAGAGGGCAAACTGTAGCCTTCCCATTGCATGCATGTGTTGTTTTTTGTTTCTTTTAAATTGATGGATAGCGTCCAATTAGAGGATGGAACGAAGCTGATGATGTTAGAGATATGGCTGCTACATCCATGTTTATAGCATGGGTTAAGTCCAATGTAGTGTAGTTAGTACATGTGAGAGAAGTAGTTTTGTCTCTAGTGCAAATGGCAAAGAAGTTTTATCCCACATTTCTCACTCTTAAACCTTTTATGTCCTTATATGTAGGATCACATGGGACACTAGTGTCCAAGGGTCCTAGGAGGAGGGTATGCTCACCTCCTTGGTGGGTATGGTGACCACAACACGCACGTGTGCACCACGCCATGCCTGGCCGGGCCGGGTCGGGCACGGGCACATGCTTGTAGATTGTGGATTGTAGATTATGTCTTCTGTTTTCTATCTTCTTTTTGCACTAGGATAAATTTCTTTCTGATTCAGATTTATTAATCCTAACTGGAAAGTGTCTCTTTTATGGAATTTTCTGCAATGTGTACAAGAGCAACTGAGTGGTCGCGTCTTAACATGAATAGGATTATTGGGGCGTGTAAGGTTATAAATATGCCTCCGGTCATTAGGGCTAAAAACATCTTTTGAACACACAACTGTCATCCATTCAAGTACATATTTGCAAACCCTAAATGTGGAGTCTCTCTACAGTCATTGCTTTTGTGGTGCTATGTACAAATCTTCTCCTGGACGTAGCAAGATCATCCTTCCTTTCCTTCCAAGACGCAACCTGTCAGGTAGTGGTTCCTGCGGTTGTTGAGCTGCACTGGTGGTGTGTTGGTTCATCTGTAACATTCGTCGTCAACATGAGTGGGGCGTCTCTTCTTTAGGTTTGTACTGGGGTCAACTGGAAGAATGGTTCCTACCCAGAAGGGTTGTAAGGTGCTGATTTCTTTAAGTATATCACGTTCATTTTTTCAACGAACGGCCTGGTTTGATCCTAACTTTATTTATTTTTGTTCTCCTACATTGGTTTATTCTACATTTTCTTATCTGGATCGGCCTGAACTATTAACCTAAATTGCACCTGTTGCTATTGTATGTAACGACGTAATTCAAAATTAATAATAGTCTTAAAGAAATCAATATGTGTTGTTAGTTAAATATGGTGGGTTCTGGCATGAAAATTGATATGTCTAGTATGCCTGAAATATTTACTGGACCTTATTTTGCTCGTTGGCAAAGTAGGCTGCAAATCTGGCTTAACCTGGTAGGGTATGATCAATATTTAGAAGAAAACAAACCCAAAGTAGATGAAACAGTTCTTGGTAATGCTAATATAATTGCAACCTAGAAGAAGGGTGACAAGACGTGTCGAGGGTAGATTCTATTTGCGTTAAACAACAAATTGTGTGACTCATACTCTAAGATGACTGCTACTACATCTAAGGTTCTGCAGAAAGCATTAGAAAAGAAATACAATAGTGAGAATTAGGAAATTGAAAAATATTGTGTTTTGAAATTTCTTAAGTTTCATATGTCTGGCGATAGATCTATTTTTGATCAAACACATGATTTTCAACTCTTCGTGCAAGATCTCACTGATGCGGGCATGACACTTCCTGAAAACGTTATTGCTATATCAATCATTGAGAAATTTCTAAAATCTTGGGAATCATTTGGCATGACTCTTAAGCACTACAAAGGAGACATGTCAATGAACGATCTCATGATGGATATCAATATTCAGGAAGAGCATCTAAAAGAGAAGACAATCAAAGTATCAACTGATGTTAATATGACTGTTATTTTTACTACTGCTAAGAACAAGGATAAGAAATCTAAGAATTCACTTAAACCTAAGGCCAAGATCCAGAAGAAACCAAAGAACAAACTTTGTAGGACTTGTGGACCGGTTGGCCCTTGGAACAAGGATTGTTCTTCAAAGAAGGCCAATAAAGCTTCCACATCTGCAACTGAGGAGGTTGTGGTCAACATGATGACTGCATCCTTGAACCTTAAAGATGGGTACGTATCAATAAAACCTGACGTTTTTTCTATTTTTGAACCACTATATTGGATTATAGACACTAGGGATAATGTGCATGTGTGTACTGACAAGTCCCTAATTGTGTCTTATCAGGCCTCCAAAGGTCGATCCGTGACTTTGGGTGATTCCAGCACGGTAGAAGTCAAAGGTGAAGGATGGATGGACTTGAAGTTTCCTTCAAGAAAGGTTCTGATGCTTCATAGACTCAGACTCCTTCTATCAATATGACACAATATTATTAGTGGCACAATTTTAGTTAGAAATTGTTTTAGAATATATTATAAATGTAATAAAGCTATTATTACTCGCCTTTGAGATTCTTTATTTTTTGGCAAGGGGTGTGTTTGTGATATAGAGAACGTGTTTAAGATTCTTGTAGAACCCTTTTCAAATTCCATTTTAAATTTGAATGATAATAGTTCTTTATGTTTGAATCTTATATCATCTGATGTTTGGCATGCACATTTGGGACATGTTAATGTTTGCTCAATGAAATGCATGATGAATCTGAATTTGATCCCTAAATATGAAATTATCAATAATAAATGTGAAATTTGTGTGCAAGCTAAATTACCTAGGAAACCTTTTCATTCTATGAATAGGAATTCAGAAATATTAGATTTTAGAGCATACAAATATCTGTAAATTTAATGGTATTTCTACAAGGGGTCAAAAATGTTATTTTATAACTTTTATTGACAATGCTAGTAGATATTGTTATGTCTTTTTACTTAGAAGTAAATATGAGGCATTGGATAAATTTAAATATTATAAGAAAGAAGTTGAAAATCAAACTGGCAAAATACTTAAACGATTAAGGTCTGATAGGGGAGAAGTGTATACCTCGAATTTGTTTTTGGAATTTGCCAATTATATGGTATAGTGCATGAGGTTACTGCTCCATATTCATCACAATCTAATGGGATAACTTAACATAAAAATTGAACCCTTATAGATATGTTGAATTCTTTATTCCAAATCTTAGGTCTACCCAACTTCATGTGGGGGGAAGCTTTCAATACGGCTTGCCATATTTTGAATAGAATTCCCCATAAACATGTAGAGAGTAGTCCATTTGAGTTATGGATAGGAAGAAAATCAAGTCTCAAATACCTTCAAATATGAGGATGTCTTGCTAAGGTACTTGTCCCTGAACACAAAAGGAAGAAATTGGGATAGAAAATGGTTGATGTCATATTCTTGGGGTATGTAGAGACAAGTTATGCCTACAAAGTCTTGATTGTAAAATCTGATATCTCAGGCATTGAGGTCAATACAATTGTGGAATTACATGATGCTATATTATTTGAGGATGTGTTTCCCATGAAATCTGGTGTGCCCACTGAAGTATCTCAAGAGGATTCATTCACCACAATTCCATTCCCAAGTACGTGGAAAAGATGACAAATGTGTGGGGCGATTTAGAACAAGCTATTTTTGAATCTGATGATTCTGAAGAAATAGTTGAACCAAGGAGAAGTAAATGGTCTAGGGCATCCAAGGACTTTGGAAGTGAGTTTTTCACTTACAATGTTGAGGATGATCCTATAACTTTCAAACAAGCTATGGAATCTCCAGAAGCTATGTTTTGGAAAGAAGCTATTAATGATGAAATCCAATCAATTCTCTCGAATGGAACTTGAGAATTGGTGGATTTGCCTCCTGGTTATTCTACAGTTGGTTGCAAATGGATCTTTAAGAAGAAACTTAATGCAAATGGGACAATCAATAAGTATAAGGCTAGGTTAGCTACTAAGGGTTACACATAGAGGGAAGGAATATATAATTTTGATACCTATTCCCCTATTTCCCGTATGACCACAATCTGAGGCTTATAGCATTGGCTTCCATTTATAATCTATGTATCCATCAGATGGATGTGAAGACTGCATTCTTACATGGTGATCTTCAGGATGAGATATATATGGAACAACTTGAGGGATTTGCGGGTCATGGGAATGAGTCCAAAGTGTGTAAACTTGTTAAGTCATTATATGGATTGAAACAAGCCCTTAAGCAATGGCATGGGAAGTTTTATTTTGTGATATCATCGTTTGTTTTTGTTTCTAATGAATTTGATAAGTATCTCTACTATAAAATTCTCAATGATGGATTCATTTTATTATGCTTATATGTCAATGATATCCTTGTTTTTGGTTCTGATATGAAAGTAGTAAATGAGATAACGACATTCTTATGTAGCAAGTTTGAGATGAAAGATATGGTGTCACTGATGTGATTTTAGGACTTAAAATCATAAGGTCTACTGATGGTATAACTCTCTTTCAGTGCTACTATGATGAGAAGACACTTGAGAGGTTTGAGTACACATCACATAAACTTGTTAAAACTCTGTATGATTCATCTAAGGCCTTGTTTAAGAATGGTACTTGGGTTTTAGTGTCTCAATTATAATACTCTCAAATTATCAAAAGTTTGATGTATCTTATGAACTGCACACGTCCAGACATTGTGTTTACCGTGAGCAAGTTAAGTAGATACACAATTTGTCCCGACAAGACCCATTGGGAAGCTCTTGACAAAGTTTTGAGGTATATCAAGGGAACTTGTTCCCTTGGGATGCATTATGGAAAATATCCTTCTGTAGTCAAAGGATATAGTGATGCAAGTTGGATTGCCATCGAATCTAGGAGTAATGGTGTCTCAGGATATGTATTCCTATTGGGTAGCAGAGTTGTTTCCTGGAGGTCTAAGAAATAGACCATATTGTCTCGGTCTACTTTTGAGGCAGAGTTGTGTGCTTTAGATGAAATTGGATTGGAAGCTGAATGGATACAAGGACTTATGTCCAGTTTACCTATGGTAAAGAAGCCGCTTCCTACAATTTCAGTTCACTATGAGAACACTACAACTATTGCCAAGATAAAGAGTCACAAGTATAATAAAAAATAGCGTAGACACATCCAAGTCAAACTCAAATATATAAGGGAGTTAGTGTCTTATGGGGTCGTGGTTGTAGACTACGTCGGTACCAAAGAAAATACAACTGATCCTTTCACTAAAAGTCCTATCTTAGCTTTAGTGAAAAAATCTAGGTTGGGGATGGGACTGAAACCCCTCAGTATTCGCAGGTAGTAGCAACCCAATCCAATAGTTTGGGGATATCACAAATTGGGTTCAATGTGGTAATAACAAGATGTCAGGTTAATTGGATGACACTATGTAGTTACTTTGATACTTCATGGATTTGTGTGTCTATCCCCTAGGAAACCTATTAGTGTCATGACTACAAGTTAGTAAGAGTTTAGTCTCAAAATCATGTCAAGTCTTAGGAAATGATGTTAGCAGTACATCCTTGGAGACTTCAACTAAATGATTGATGTTGTGTAGGCCGCAATAGGAGAATTGGGTTGTTCTTTATTATCAATCATGACATAAAATTTTGTACGCACAACCTTAATGCATTTTTTTCTTTTCTACCATGTCTTTATTGTGTTGTTACCAACCTATACTCTTGCACCCAAGGTTCAGGTTTTGAGACTTTTGTTCACCTAGTTCCTGCGGGGGTCACAGTTGGATAACTCAGGTAGATTCAAATCGAAGGGTATCTTCTTAAAGCACAGTATGGAGGACGGAATGGTAGAGCACACTACACATTGGACTTTGTAGGGGATTGTTAGAGATATGACTGGTACAACCATGTTTGTAGCATGGGTTAAGTCCAATGTAGTGCAACTAGTACATGTGAGAGAGGTAATTTTGTCTCTAGTGCAAATGGAAAAGAAGTTTTATCCCACATCGCTCACTCCTAGAACTTTTGTGGTCCTTATGCACTATAAAAGATGATTTAACTACACTTTTTCTAACTGCATATATTGTATGTGTAGTTAAAAAGTACCTTTCCTTACAAATTATAAAAATGTAAATGAAAAAATATAATTAGTTGTATTAGATATAAAATTAATTACATATCACAATTGTATTTGTAGACTCTTCCCAATTGACCTCCCTCCCCCCGTCACCCTTCCAAATATCAAAACACATCATTTTTTTGAAATTTCCACGCACTACTCCCCTAGCATGGTTTAATGCGTGGCAACTACCATTCACGTTGATAGTGCCATGCACTTTCTCTTCTCCCCCCAAAACCCCCAATATGATCGCCCTCTCTGTGCCTCACCCTCTTCTCCTCCCCGTCACGCTAAGCCTATGTTCTTGACCAAGTTCGATTAGTAGAGGAAAGGGATGCTAGATATACCACTATCATTGTGGAGAGACTGGTCAACCACCACCTTTTCCCGAGGCTTCCCCGATGCCACCTACGTGAGTTCGTGCTGATGGCAAGGAGCTGTGTATGAAGCATAGACTAAAATATGATGTGTCGTGGTAATGGGAGGCGCACTACATCATTGCTCTATAACCTGACACCCAAGAACCTCCCCAAGGAGGCTGTCAAGATGCACAATTGAGAGGACCAAGATGGTATGTAGTCATTAGGACGGTGGAGGGAAGGATTAGCATTTATGATCTTTGTTGATCAGGTCAGCTGGGTGGTTGATTCATTTTCCCTAATCACTTATGTTGTTCCTTAGCTATTACATTTCAACATGGATGGGCACGATTGTTACGACATTGTAGGGTTTTTTTATGATGTAATACAAACAACTACTTGAAGCCTATTTTCATCACCCTTCCTGGCCTATTTTTCTATTTATCACGTTAAGAAATTAAAATTTTGCCTCAAAATCCTATACATAACATGTTCTTGAACCCGTCAGACATTTCATGTATGCATTACATTCAGACTTGTTGTGCTCAATTGGATTGAGTTTCTTAAAGCATCAGGTAGTCTCTATGGCAATGGTGGACTACATCTACGTAGAAATAGGTGGAACAACAATGAGTGCTCAGATCAGAGAATGCTAGTGATGTTTTTTTGTTGTTGCTGGCCATTATTCCCCAATTCTAGTGAATATTCTTAGTTGCCCTACATTTCATTATCAGGTGGTATTTGGGATTTTGAATTCACAACTTCCTTATTAGAAATCGAAATATTTTGCAACTAGGATGCTTCAATGACATCTTGAATCTACTAATATCTTAGTACCATATGCTACTGATCCATCCTTCTTCTATGTTTTTTTCCTATCTTTGATATCCAGACACCATACCTTACCTTCTTCACAAACTCACCTTACCTCACCTTGAGGGTTCATGCACTGAATCTTTGAGTATTGTTCAACATGCTATTACCTCCATGCTCAAAATGATCTTCTTTTGGTTGAATATAGTGACCTAATGATTACTAAATTTTTTGGATGAGGTTTATTGAGCTTGTTGAATAAACTACAGGTGTTAAAGATGGATATTCCATAAGATAAGTACATGAAGTTTTATATATATGTCCCTACGGCAAAAAAATTTCTAAGGTTCATGTAAGTACTATTATCCCCCCCTATGAAACTTGAATTTGATATATGAAGATGTCACCTTTTAAATGTCGGTTTGTTGAATAGTTAGACTTTGATATCCAAATGCAAGATACTGAAGTAGTTGATGTTAAGTACAAGTAAACTATAGTTACATCATGTTATACCCCAAAAAATTCATTTTCTTCATGTTTACAACTTGCTAAATTTAAGTTCTATATATGATCAATCTCACATTTCAAAATACTTCAACCTTAATAACATCATAGGGAATTTCATAGGCATCTTTGGGCCTTAATTTTTTCAAAAAAATATTGAATCATACTTTATTAGACCCAAATCTCTCAGTTTTCACACTAGTAATGTTGACCTAGTTCACATCTTTGGGCCTTTTGACATAATAATTTTCACACGTGTTGCATACCTAACAATAAGGAGTCTCTGATACAGATCTAGAAAACATCAGGGATGTGAACAACCAGCTTTGATTGTGATTCTTCAAATTTATTGCACATGATGTTCTTGGGAAATCAAATTTCTTGTAAGCTAACTGACACATGATCCCATGCAATGTCTCTGTTGCTTCACCTTTATGTTTGTCAATATCTGTTTTGTCTTCTCTTCTACAACATTGGAGGTTGAAATACTTGGCTCATTTACATTACAAACCCTACTCATTTCTGGCTAATGAGGTTAGTAGAAGATGTTTTCTTTTATTAGTAAGAGTGCTTCTTTGTATTATTCCTTGAATTCAACATGTACACAAGTATGGATAAAAATCCAAAAAAAAAAAATATAAAACTATCAATGCATGAGGCAAGTATATTCTGTTATGATCTTTTTTCCAAATTGATTCTATTAGTGGCTTGATTGCATCAAAAAGCACCAAGTTACTCATAAACTAGATCTAGTATAGGATTAAGAGGCTTACGACTCTTTCATGTATTCTTCTGAATTGAAGCAGCTCTATCTTGTTGCTTGGGATAGAAGGAAGATATGTGTGTGCCTTATTCTAGATATCCCTAGTAAATTTGCATCCCAAAGAAAGTGATCTGCATTTTCAATATTCTTTTTGCATAGAGGGCATCTCAACGCAAGTTGATAACCTCATGCTTTATTGTATTCTTTAGTGACAAGTTTATCCTGCATAAGCTTCCACCCTAATAATTTTATTATGTTTGGGACTTTTGTCCTCCATAGCCATTTCAACCCATTCATGTTTAGGAAAATGAGACCTGCTGATATCCCATTTCCCTTTCAAGAAAAATTTGGACAGGCCTGGTAAATAGCATAAGTTTGTAGTTTCTAGTTGAGTTTCCCTATAGATTTTCTACAGTGGCTCAACTCCTCTCACAGCTGGGATAATCCAGATACCATTATCTAGAATGGATTTCAACTTTTGCAAATGACTACAATCTGATTTTTAATTTGAGCTGATCCCCAATGAAATCTTGAAGAAATCTTCCATTGACCCAAGGGTCATTCCACATGGAAACTGAGATACTATCACTTATAGTGTATCTTGCCAAGGCGAGCACATCATCTTTGAGTTTCATCAAAGACCTCCATATCCATCTATGGTGTGGTTTGGATTGGCAAGTCCTTAGAGTGCCAGTCTTCAAGTAACGACTATGGATTCATCTGACCCACAAACTACTCCTATTATTGGTAATGTCCCATAAGAGGTGTATCATACTAGCTTTACTCCAGTAATCAACAATCCTTATCCCCAGAAAGTCTTCTAGTTTTGGCTTGCATATATGCTCCCAGGAAACAATATGTAAGTGCTTTGCATCTTCATTATCTCCCCATAAGAAAGACTTGCACAACCTTTTCATTTCATCCATAGTATCTTTAGGCAAAGAAAATGTTCCTATCCAAAATAGATGATAGGACGAAAGAATGGATGTAATCAACTCCGGCCTCCCTCAGATCAATAATAGCTTAGTCTTCCAGGACTCAATTTTAGTCTTGATCTTGTCAATGAGTGGGGCACACATGCTCTTGGTGAGACAACCAGTGAGTAAAGGGAGACCCAAATACCTTACAGGAAGCCCAATCTTCTCAAGAGTTGTGCTTTGACCTATATTTCTTGGTGTCAAAGAGCAAATCAGCAACTGACTTTTTATTGGATTCAGTTAAAGACCTGGTAGGGAGCTAAACAACTCGATGCATTTATTTATGTCCATAACATATTCCTTAAATGCTTGTGATAGAATCAACAAATCATTCGCAAAAAGGATATGAGATACCTCAGTATTATCAACCCTGAGTGGGGTGAATACTCCATCTACAGTGGCCTTGTTTAGGATAGAGGTCAATCCCTTCATACCTATAACAAATAAATACGGAGCAAGGGGATCACCTTGCATGATACCCTTTGTAGCATGGAAAATTTCTTTCGGAGGACCATTAATAAGGATTTAGAAGGAGGTAGAATCCATAGATTCCTGAACCCATTGTAGCCCGCATCTTGGGAATCCCATCACCTTCATGATCTCAAATATATAACTTCTATTTATGGAATCATACAATTTTCTCAAATTGGATTTATTTCTCCAAACCACTCAAACACACACATACACCTAGAAACAGTAATATTACCTAGGGGGTTTGTAAGAGGAAGTAGTACATATATTAGTATTGAGAAGGACTTGTCTCTCATGATGATGATTTTTTTGCTGCAACCCTTCATAACTTCCTTGATTGGTTACTAGTTGGTATGTTTATTTTCCTTTTTCATAAATGTCAAAAGAAATTGTGCACCCTCTATGTTTTTCTGTTGATGTCTACAATGACTTTCATAGAAATTTACTCTTTCATGCTCCCACTCCGTCATGTATCATATGAATTGGACATCTTGTGTTTTCCTAGAATATGGAGTAAATCATAATGCTATTATACTTTATCTTATCTAATACTTGTCATGTGAAGGTGGAAGTTTCAAAGTTCTATCCTCTTTCGCCAGGACAAGTTCAGTCCCAAACATTACTAAGATTTTGGCAGTCTACTTATAGTATATATGATTCCATCCTAAAACAACACCCCCTCTTTTTTAGTCATAATGCAAAAATAATTGTGTGCTAGTTTTCCTATTATCCTTTGAGACCGTTTCTGGATGATGGTTGACCATATATAAATTATATAACGCTTGATCACTTTCTTGACGATCATCAACTAACAATTGCTCACTGATTTTTTGGGCAGTATCTATTTCCTTTCTATTCTTTTACCCAACTTAGTGTACTACATGAGAATCCCTCAATATGTTTTTTCAACAAATTATTTATTTTTATGAGTATTCATGATCTGGTGAGCAGAAGCCATTGATCTAGGAACATTGGTTAGAACTCAAACTCTGATCATAAGGTATTAATAGATAATCATTTATATATAATATTTCATAGTTATGCTCTTGGATATAGTTAGACATACCCTGCATGGGTGTTTTGGATTGTTAGGATGACTCCATAGTTCATATTCTATCTCTTTCAAAGTTGCAATTTTAGGTGAGTAAATGGTTAAAATAATAAGTAGAGGAACCCAAACTACACTTGTGAATACCGTCGTGCACCCTACAACTAACTATCATCATTATCTAGTGGTCAACAATGTCTTATACCAATGTGCTCAATCCCAATGCACCTCTTTACATGGGTTTTCTTCTTCAGTCTTGGCTTTGTCCGATAAAGTTAAATAGGCTATCTTTCCCTCACTAAATAATTAAACGATTCATTCATGACCTTGGAAGATGATTATGCACATGTCTTCATCTTGCTCTTTGACTCATTTAGTATTTTGAGACCTCAAGTATTCTGAGATTGTTAACTAAAGTTTATCTCAAGAAAATTAGCTGTCTTATTCTATCTTTATGTTATTGTTGATTCTGCCTTTTGTCATGGCTGTTTTGATCTTGACTTATATGTTGTTGGCTAGATATATGTATTGGATTTTGTGTATGGCTACTCTGAGTTTGGTTTCAAGTGTCGTTATGATTAAGGAATTTGTGCTCACTATGGATTGATGACTTTATGAAGTAGATGAATGTTTCATCTTAGTCTATTCAAAATATGATTCATAGCTTGGAAAATGGTCCTTGAGATTCTTTCTTCTATTTATCTGGCTTGGTTATGCTGGCATAAGGCCCTTCAAGACTTCCAAATTGGTACTAGTCACTAGAATCAGTCTTCTAGTTTTCGTTAGCTCTATGCAATGCCATGAATGCTCATGGGTTTCTAGTTTCTTTCCCAAGTTGACATGCTTGTATGTTTTGCCTATAGTTGTTGGAGTTGCAAGCCTTTTGATTCTCATAGTAAGAATTTGGCCACTGGCTTTTGGATCTACAAAGGTGCTCTTACACTGTCAATGTCATTGGGGACTTGCTGTCCAGTGAGTTGGTAGCCATTGTAGCGGCCCTAACACATGATGAAGCTTTTCCTAGTGTATAGATCCTCCTTAGACCCATAGCACATGATGAATTCACTGATTTTTGCCTCATGTTAGGTTAAGCAGGAAGTCATTGTCTACCACCATCTCCTATGCAATTGTTGTAGTGCTTGCAAGAACCATCTTCGAGCTACCATCTTTCTTTACAATGATTTTTTGTTCTAAATTTTTGATGGCAGGACGTGATATCCCTTCTTCAAGGGTGTCATAAAGTTTGTCACTTGACAAAGCTTCTGCATTTAGGTATCGTTCATCTTCCCTGGTTGAATTCAAAACTTCTAGAACTTACATGCAATGCTTGTTCTTTCTAGTTTAATATGTAAAACACAAGCCTAGTTACATATTAGAACAAGATGTTCTTATATGCAGTTCTAGGTAACATGCATAAACAAAGCTTTAGTCAACCTTCATGTAAGTAGAGGTAGCATTAGGCTGACATGTAGCTTTCTTCTGGACTTTTGTCGATCATTTAAGGTTGTATAAATTATGTTGGTTAGATTGTCCACAGTTGGTTATGGAAATCATAATTAATATTGTAATAACTCTTTGTAGATTTCACATACTCTCTTTTCATTTGAGATGACACTAATCACCATCATTTAAATGAATGTGAGATTATCATCACATTTTCCTTTGTTCCTGGTATTCCATAATCTCTAATTGATTTATGTTCTACTCTCCATTTATGATGACCTCTAATTCTACAAATTTTCTTCTAAACTCTGTGGTTCTCAAGATCCCAACTTTTTTCTTAGAAGAACATATCTATATTTTGTAGGGGATAGTGCTTATTATTTTGAAACAATCTGATAATGTAAAATTGTAGTTAGATTTCAATCTGTCTTATTCAAGAGGTCCTCTCCCCACACTTCCTCTGTTACTAATCACATGTAGGGCTCCTAATTGTATATTTAGTAACAGTATTATATATCAGCTTGTAAACTATTTGTTTTATACGGGAATCTATGCAAGTGGAAAGAAGAATCCTAGGTACTTCTTGGCTGCATTTCTGCCAACATATATGTATTGTATGTACTAAATGTAATGGTCTACAAAATGTATATCGCATTGGTGATGGTGTGGCATAAAAAGTTGTATTTGCCTCATTTATGTCATAAAAAAATGGAATCTTCCAAACATTTCTCCCATTCAATAGCTATTCTGTGAACATGATTATTCTCTTCTTGTAGTTCCTTATTTGTATTTTCCCATTCCATTTCAACTACTTTTATATGTTCCTTAAGTTTCCTTCTTTCTCGCAACTTTTCCTTTCCATGAACTTCCTGAATTGTTTAAATGATCCCCAGACTTTTTTCGAATTCTATGCACTCTCTCTAACAAACTTTTAATTTCATTAGTTGCTATATTCTATGAGCTACAAAGTGCATCCTTTACGGTAATGCACAGATGATAGCCCTTCATCTTTAGGGTGTGATGACATTGACAAAGGGGCTAATGTTGTCATCTGTATGCAGCATGGAATAACTCTTATGAGAACATTAATGGGCATGACCATCGGCAAATGAACTGGTCAACAGTCTTCACCAGAGAACATTACTGGGCACGTAGATTTGGTAAGTTTCATGGTAATCAAATACTTCAAAATTACATGTGAATCGATAATTCAAACTCAATCATTTAGGTACCCATTTACATTTCTGAGATATGTCCCACATATTTGTGTGAGCATATTTGCTAACATGCAATATTGTTGATTATTTGGTAATACACATTTCTCATTTCTCATATAGTTGTAGTTGTTGGACTGTGTGTAGGCATGTTCTATTGGGAAAATAGTCTACAGACTCATTCATCAAAATCAGTAGCGGGGATTACAACCCAGTCAACATGGAATTAGGTAGGTTAATCAAACTTTCACTACATGTTTATGGTTGTCCATATCTGTCATATGTCCAAGCAGAGTGGTTAAGCCCTGCTCATCTCTTCTAGGTTTCTATACTGATGTTTATGTATGTAATTCTGACTCAGGAATATATAGTGTATTTCAAGTCTGAATATTAAACATGACTATATTTTGTTAGTTAGATCAAAATTATCAATGTTAAAATAATTTCAGTTCTACTAGAGACCTGCAATATATGCATATGTACTACCAATCTGGTTTTGTTGGTTTTATTTTCTACTATTATCCTTAAAACAATTCTTTATTTATTTGAGATTCCATTCACCAACTAGGTCGTTCATGCAACTTGCTTTCAGATCTTCAAGTCATTTAGGACTATGCAGTGCTCCTTAGATTTTGGATTGATCCTCCCTTTGACCCTTGATCACCCCAAACCAATGTGTTCCTCCCATTCATAATTAACAGCTCTATTTTGTATTCTCATAGTATCGTGATGTTATACAATGAACCTTAAAATCTGAGAGTCTGTTGTTAAATATTTGTACTACAATGTACTGCAATTTTCTTCCATAGTGAGGCGACTATGAATTCTTCTTATTTTGGTCATCTTTGTACATATTCCTAGCATGTCATCTTAGGCCTCAGAATTTCTTTTGTTATTTTGGTCCCAATCCTGCCTGCGTGTTTGTCTACAAACCCATGCTATGTGATTAGTTTTCCTTTCCTATAGTTGATTAATTCTCTCATGAGTGGCTCCATGTAGTATGGTAGTTTGCATAATGCATCTTGGCTTCACATCTCGTACGGATATAGAGCAAATGTAACCCTCCTTGTTAGAGAAAGGGATCTATTTTTCCAAGATTTAATTATTTCCTCTACTTATAGAATTATTTAGTGAACAAAATATAGGATTATAATATGCCTTTGTCTAGTTTGAAGCTCTCTCTGGGTTCCAGTATGTAGTAAAGGTACTTCACTATATTACTCTATTTTGTGAACTTTGATCAGATGCTAGCGTACTATGTGAATATCTAGCAATTAAAATTCTAGAGGAAATCTATTTTTTTCATGAATGTGAATCATTGGCCATTATCTTTCTTGATGCTCCTACATTAGTAGTTCATGCATTTGGCCAAAAAAATTAGAAAGTACCAATCGTTGAAGTCAATGTTAATGTTGGTAGACAATATATGTTTAATGTTTATTTTTTCCCCATTCCTCAACAAGTTCAAACTAATTCTATTATGAATCACAATATATATCTGTCACTTAGGAGTCGAAGCTAACTCCACTTGATAAGGGTGGAAAAAAAGGCTAACAATACATGAAATATACTAACAAATTGGTGTGAGATATAAATGTGCCTAACACTATAAGAAGAATATATAGGGAGAAGCTATATATGAAGGCAGTAATGTTTGTATATAAGATCTTACTTGGTGCCATGTTATTTGTAAACATAAGGAAGTAATGTTCGTAGTCTACTAGACTCTACTTATTTAGATCAAAGTTATTCCTCTGTAGTAGGTATTCTACTGCACTATAGTTCTTAGTGTGTCAATAATGATAACATGTTCTATAGGGACAGTTGCTTATTGTGAAATGGACAGTCCTTCAAGCAAAGTTAAAGTATTATCTAATTATGGATGATTGATGTTGTTAACTCATTTAGACTTTATTTTACCCAATGAATAATCAAACTTCTTATTTTTGTGTTAGTGGCTTAATATAGATGGAGCCCCATCCATTTTTGACCATTTGGTTTATCTACAAATGCAAGTACTATCTCATCGTGTTCACGAAATTTATTCATAGATTCAAATGTTTTCTACAACATATCATGTCAAGAGGTAACTAAATATGTTCGCTGATTGTCAACATTAAAATGAGTAATGATAACTGATTTATGATGACCACCAATTCAAATGGTAAAGTTGAATTATTTGATGGGTTGTGTATAACCTAGGAACTACTTATTCACTTGAGAGGTTAAGTACATCCCAGGTACTAATCATCATACTCTAAAATTGATGTAGAAATTTGGTCTTAATATGTGTATTCCTTTGCATAAATCCTAGATTTGTTGTTCAAATCTATTCGTTTCTTGGGTCCTTTGGTAAACATCATTATTTAATAGTTACATATTTAGCTTGTCTTTTGAACCAAGAAAACCAGTGCGAGTTACAATTAACTGAATTGGGCTTATACTAGGTGGTAGGACCAGTGGTCAAACCATTGTACCTTTTGCTATTCTAACTATTTAAACGACTATCTGGAAGGTAAATACCTTCGTGTTGAACTTTATCTTTCTCCTAAGTTAAAATATTCCCTATATCTATCAATCTCATCCTGAGCAACTCTCAGTTCAATATTCATTCTCAATATGGTTTGCATGATTCTTATATTTCTACCTTAAGATTATCTATTCATTATAAGAAACATGGGCACCTTTTCCATGTAATATTCATCTAGTATAATGACATCCATTAGGCCCTCCAGGCAAAAGAAATTATCTTCCTATATATGTTATACTATGACGTTGGTTTCACGTTCATACTATTACTGTTGGAACCAATAGTGCATATGAGCAATTTCTATTGATTGTCTAGTACACGTATCTTCAAGTGCGATTTCTCACCTAATAGCCCCATTCAAAACCTTCTAAGTAGCCTTCAGAATTAGTTTAATGGATTTCTTTGCTAGAAGTGGGGTAACTACTAATGATTGCAATTCCTTGTCAGAATTGACATCCTTACAATCATCAAGAGCTGGAAATTTGGTCTTGCAGAATCTGCATACACTATGAGAATATTTTGCAGACCAATATAGTTCCTAAGAAATTATTTGAATGACACAGTCATCCTTGACAACAACAAGTGTTGGATAATCACAACTGGTTGCAGTGGCAATCCAAAAGAAGACCTTCCAAGTGGTGACTTTTTTTTGTGATGAAGCTCAAATACTTCAAGACCACGATTGAGGGTAAGAGGTAGAAGTTTGTTGGTTCTAAAACTCTAGTTCATGATGTTCGCATTCCTTCTATAATGAGTGTATCTTTGGTGTCATTCTGTTGTCATTTTGTTCTAGCATGATTATGTATTTGATGTCATTCTACTGCCATTTCCTTCTAGCATGGGTGCATTGAAAGAGAATATGCTTCTGGCTTTTTTCATTATCACTACAAACTAGATGGCTGCCATCTTATCTTGTGTCTTTTTTAGCAAAAGTGGCCTGGGCCCTAATAATATATGTATGACTCTGTGTAGTTTTGATGGTATGACATTTCTTCTGCATATGAAAATGCTTTAGGTTCTCTATACCAAGTTGATGGTTCATTCATGTAGAGAACTAGTTTAGCATTTTCTCCTCCTTTTAGTTCAAAGTTGATGACATGTGTTGTATTTTTTCTTGAATTGAGGAACTTTCCATCATCTAGTAGCTGAACTGTTTTTTTGAAGCACATACGCAATGGTCCATCTGAGCTTTCATTACTGCTGGAGCATCTACATGTTGGTCTGGCTAATTTAGGTTTGATTTTGGGAGAGAAATTTTGAAGTTTTAAACTTGAGTTTGTATTTGGGATTCCATGCTGCACAATAATATTCATACTTTTTAATGCAGGTTTGTAAATATATTTATCCCTTATTTTGATTCAATGTCAAGGGATTCAAGTAGAAAGAGGACATCAGATCCATAACAAACACAACCATATACGTTGTATGCTCAAACTTGAAATGTTATCTGTGTGGATTTTGAAGGGGGGCCTTAAACGAATATGTGAAACAACTCATGATGTGTTTGATAGAGCTAGTTGCATTCAAAAAGAGAAATGTATAAGAAGCGATAGTAATGCCAATACTTGATGCTTCTATTTGTCAAAAAGTTGCACTTTCCTCATTGGCTTTTAACTTTCATCGGGTGAAGCAGACCAATGACTCATTTTTATTTGTGCTTGTAGGGATGTGACTTCTCGAGATACATCAAATACTTTGTGCAAATGCTAGTTGAAGGATACCCTTGACTTTCTTGTCCTTTTTTTACTTTTGTTAGAACAGGTTAGCATTTGCCAGTTCTGTTCAGCCAAATGCTAGATGATGCAGGCCAACAGGTGAAATTGACCTTTTCACCAGTTGAGGCATTATATGTTGTGGTTATCCCTCTATAACAAGCTCACCACTAAACAATGCTATTGTAGAAAGAACGCCTCCTTTTAGATCCGAAATGTAAAAGTAACACATCCTGGATCATCTTGTAGCAAACTCAACATTTAACTATGCTATTGCCACAACAGTTGTTGGTAAACAATGATGCAATTATAACTCATATATAGCTATGTTTTGTATAAATACTGATATGTGTAACTTTTAGCAAGGCAACTTGATCGTTTGCTATGACCTTTTTTGCAGGTCAGGTTATTTGATGCCAAGAATGATTGTAGAGAATGCATTCATATCATATCTTCATGCTAGTCAAAATAACCCATTGCATAACCTTGATTGGAGTAACATAAACTCGTTTTCATGTACATGTGAAAGGTAAACTATGCAATAATTTCATTGGTTTGTTCCAGTACACATCTTTTTCTCAAAATTAGTATCATACGCTCTTACTTTAACTCACATAACACAAATTATGTTACTGTCAGTTAAGTTATAGCTTGTTGCCATATCTCTTGTACAGGAATAACTGCCACATCAAAAAGAAGAGAGGACAAATGAATTATCCAATATATACTCTCAGATTCATAAAATATGTGTTGAGATATAAAAAAACCTCAAACTTGGGGACCAAGTGGAACTTCCAGTTGTTGATGAGAATGATTTATCTTTCAAGAATCTCCATGAATATCAATATCAACTACATGAGCTTCCTATGGCCAATCAGAAGAAGAGCACAGAGAAGTTTTGTATTTTAAATCAAGAAGAGCAATACCTTAGCAGTCTTTCTCTTCTTATGAGTTTATCAATGTTATCATATTTGTTGATGATACAAGTGGCTGAATTGATACAAAAGAAAAATCAAGATAGAAGAAGATACTCATGATCATGTGGCATATAGAGTCTGTAGCAGATAGAGGTAGTCAGGAGAAGATATTGTATACATATATCTTTTTTCCATGCATATTGTAAAATAGCACTGGTACAGGAATGGTCTGTAGTGTCGGTTTTTTTAAGCCTACAGCGTCACTTTTTAACCGACGCCTAAGTGGCCGTCGCTATAGACTTTGCTCTATAGTGTCGGTTTATTTGACCAGAAAAAACCGACCTTACAGAGTAAACACTGACGCAAAAGGTTGTAAAAAATCTGACCCAGGTGAGAAAAAGGAGCATGTAAGGTCAGTTATTCCAAAAAAACCGACCCTGTAAACACTCTCGGTCGAGAATATTGTCGACCGAACACATTTTCGGTCGACAATTTTCTCGACTCAGAGAGTTTACAGCATCGGTTTTTTTAGAATAGCAGACGCTAAATATTGAATAACCACTTCAGTGCTACTTCTCGGTCGACAAATTTGTCGACCGAAGGGACTTCTAGGGTCGGTTATTTGGAAAAAACCGACGCTAGAGGTGCTTATACATACGTGAAGTTAACTGGATCCAAGATTTATCTCGGTCGACAATATTGTCGATCGAAGGGACTTCTAGAGTCGGTTATTTGGAAAAAACCGACGCTAGAGGTGCTTATACATGTGTGAACTTAACTGGATATTAGTCGACAATATTGTCGACCGAAGGGACTTCTAGAGTCGGTTATTTGGAAAAAACTGACACTAGAGGTGCTTATACATGCGTAAACTTTACTGGATATCAGTCGACAATATTGTCGACCGAAGGGACTTCGAGAGTCGGTTATTTGGAAAAACCGACGCTAGAGGTTCTTATACATGCATGAACTTAACTAGATATCGGTCGATAAATTCGTCGACCGAGAGAGTTTACAGGGTCGGTTTTTTAGAATAACCAACGCTAAAAATTTAAATAAACATTTCAGTGTACCCCTCAGTCAAAAAATTGTTGACCGAAAATATTTCGGTCGACAAAATTTTCGACCGAGGGGTACACTGAAACGTTCAAACTGAAATAGAAATGAATATTCATATATTCTGGGAGAGGGGAGCATTGATGCTCAACCGTCACCATTCAAAACCACACATTCATGAAAAAAATGATTCATAATCACATCATAATTTACAAAATGATAGATTGCTTGAAATATAAGGAGGAAGATTAGTTTGAAATCCTAGAAATATACATCTTTTGAGAGATTAAAAGCTATCCATATGCAAATAAAGTATATGATTACCACTTCCTTCAAAAAAATCATGCACAAGATGTAGGGTTCATCTAAGATGATACAAAAAACTATCATACAAGCTCACACCCTAGGTAAAGGTATATCTTTATACTTGGATCAATAATTTTAAGGCAAAATCATGTACATGTAACGTAAGAGTGAACAATGATCATGGATAAAGTTATATAACTCACCTTAGAGATGATGTAAAAACTCCAAACAACAAGGTAGATTGAAGAAAAACGGGGAAGAAACCCTAGCTTGGGCACTCCTCTTCACCAAGCTGGTTCCTTGTCCAAAAAGGAAGCAAACCCTATGTTGAAAAGGTAAGAAAAATATAGTGGAAGATGTTTTCAACCATTATCTCAAGCTCCACCATGGAACGTCATGGATTCAGCCAAGAAGAAGAGAGGGGAAGATAGAACAATAAGAAAAACAAAGAAAAAGAGACAGATCTCACTTACCAAGACTAAGAAAGGTGGATCCGAACCCAGAAACGAACTCGGGAACCTTACTTGGAAACGGCGGCGACCTTCCTTGGAAACGGAGGCAACCTTACTTGGAAACAGCGGCGACCATCGTAGAGGATGAGACAAGCTTCACGGAGAGGCGGAGACCTTCGTGGAAGTGTGGAGAGGCGGCGACGATGAGCTCTTTTCGTGGAGAGGAGGCAAGGGCTTTGGCGGCGCGAAGAGGTGGTAAGGGCTTCACGGCGGAAAAGGTATCCACGTCGCGGGAGAGAAAAAGAGAACGAAAATTTTGTTTCACGGGGGAGAAAGACTAGGTTTGTGCCATTTTAAAGGAGAGACTCGACCTGTAGCGTCAGTTAAAAGAAACAAACCGATGCTAAAGATAAGCGGTGCCCGTGTTTGGTTATTTAAAAACACTCAAACACATTTTCAGTCGACAAATTTGTCGACCGAGGGGAGCTTTAGGGTCGGTTAAAAGTAAAAAACCGACGCTAGAGGTGCTTATACATGCGTGAACTAAACTGGATCCAAAATTCATGTCGGTCGACAAATTCGTCGACCGAGAAGTCCTTTAGGGTCGGTTATAAGAAAAAACTGACCCTAGAGGTGCTTATACATGTGAAATCTGGCTCCTTCTTGGTCGATGAATTTGTCGACCGAGAGGTTAACGGTTGATAAATTCATCGACCGAGGAGAGCTCTAAAGGTGCTTATACATGCGTGAACTAAATTGGATCCAAAATTCATGTCGGTCGACAATATTGTCGACCGAAGAGCACTTTAGGGTCGGTTATAAGGAAAAAACCGACCCTAGAGGTGCTTATACACGTAAAATCTGGCTCTTTGCAGTCGATGAATTTGTCGGCCGAGAGGTTATTGGTCGACAAATTCGTCGACCGAGGGAGCTCTAAGGTGCTTATAAAACACTAATATGGGATGATGTTATGTGAAACCCTAATATAGGGTGATGTCATGTGAAACCCTAATATGGGATAATGTTATGTGAAACCCTAATATGGGATAATGTTATGTGAAACCCTAATATAGGGTGATGTTGAGTAAAACCATAATATGACAATGTTATGTGTAACCTTAATATGGGATGATGTGATGTGAAACCCTAATTGATAAAAATGGGAAACTCTAACCCTAATGAGGGAATAGTTATGTTATCTTTGTATTGCATGATGTTGATATGAAATTGATATGGTTGTTATCAAGTATACTAACTATGTGAGATGCTTGTGTAACAAATATCCTGAATACCTTGGTCAGATGACCTGAAGGTAATAGTTACCTGATAAGTGATAACCATGTTTAGTGATGAACTAAGGGTTTGCATACCCAGATCCAACAAATGTGATGATGGTGGTATTGAGGGATGTGAATTCCCAACAATGAGATAAGGGATTGAGATCCCAATGCTTCATAAAGTTGTGAAAAGTACTAAAATGGATCGAAAATTCATGTTGGTCGACAATATTGTCAACCGAGGAGCCCTTTAGGGTCGGTTATAAGAAAAAACCGACCCTAGAGGTGAAATCTGGCTCCTTCTCGATCGACGAATTTGTCGACCGAGAGGTTATCGGACGGAAAATTCATCGACTGAGGGACTTCTAGGGTCGGTTATTTGGAAAAAATCGACGCTAGAGGTGCTTATACATGCGTGAACTTAACTGGATCCAAGATTTATCTCGGTCGACAATATTGTCGACCGAAGGGACTTCTAAGGTCGGTTATTTGGAAAAAACTGACGCTAGAGGTGCTTATACATGCGTGAACTTAACTGGATCCAATTTTATCTCGGTCAGCAAATTCATCGACTGAGGGACTTCTAGGGTCAGTTATTTGGAAAAAATCGACACTAGAGGTGCTTATACATGCGTGAACTTAACTGGATCCAAGATTTATCTCGGTCGACAATATTGTCGACCGAATGGACTTCTAAGGTCGGTTATTTGGAAAAAACCAACGCTAGAGGTGCTTATACATGCGTGAACTTAATTGGGTCCAATTTTATCTCGATCGACAATATTGTCGACCGAAGGGACTTCTAGGGTCGGTTATTTGGAAAAAATCGACGCTAGAGGTGCTTATACATGTGTGAACTTAACTGGATCCAAGATTTATCTCGGTCAGCAAATTCATCGACTGAGGGACTTCTAGGGTCGGTTATTTGGAAAAACCTGACGCTAGAGGTGCTTATACATGCGTGAACTTAACTGGATCCAAGATTTATCTCGGTCGACAATATTTTTGACCGAAGGGACTTCTAAGGTCGGTTATTTGGAAAAAACCGACGCTAGAGGTGCTTATACATGCGTGAACTTAACTGGATCCAATTTTATCTCGGTCGACAATATTGTCAACCGAAGGGACTTCTAGGGTCGGTTATTTGGAAAAAAAATCGACGCTAGAGGTGCTTATACATGCGTGAACTTAACTAGATGCAAGATTTATCTCGGTTAGCAAATTCATCAACCGAGGGACTTCTAGGGTCGGTTATTTAGAAAAAACTGACGGTAGAGGTGCTTATACATGCGTGAACTTAATTGGATCCAAGATTTATCTCGGTCGGCAATATTGTCGACCGAAGGGACTTTTAAGGTCGGTTATTTGGAAAAAACCGACGCTAGAGGTGCTTATACATGCGTGAACTTAACTGGATCCAAGATTTATCTCGGTCGACAATATTGTCGACCGAAGGGACTTCTAAGGTCGGTTATTTGGAAAAAACCGACGCTAGAGGTGCTTATACATGCATGAACTTAACTAGATCTAAGATTTATCTCGGTCGATAATATTGTCGACCGAGGGACTTCTAGGGTCGGTTATTTGGAAAAACCCGACGCTAGAGGTGCTTATAGATGTGTGAGCTTAACTGGATCCAAGATTTATCTCGGTCGACAATATTGTCGACTGAAGGGACTTCTAAGGTCGGTTATTTGAAAAAAAAACCGACGCTAGAGGTGCTTATACATGCGTGAACTTAACTGGATCCAAGATTTATCTCGGTCAACAATATTGTCGACCGAAGGGACTTCTAAGGTCGGTTATTTGGAAAAAACCGACGCTAGAGGTGCTTATACATGCGTGAACTTAACTGGATCCAAGATTTATCTCGGTCGACAATATTGTCGACTGAAGGGACTTCTAGGGTCAGTTATTTGGAAAAAATCGACGCTAGAGATGCTTATACATGCACGAACTTAACTGGATTCAAGATGTCTAATTACCCGCGTTTTTTGTAGACATATAAGGTCGGTTATTTGGAAAAACCGACCCTATAGATCGAGGCACGAAGCCAAAATCAAGCAAATTTTTACCGCGGGAAACTGTAATTGGCTTTTTAATCCAATTGTCTATAAGGTCGCTTATTTTATGAAAACTGACCCGATAGAGATACACTATAAGGTCGGTTATTTTGAGAAAAGCGACCCAAGAGGTCTTAAGTGGTGCCCATGTTTTTTATAGGCATATAAGGTCGGTTATTTGGAAAACCGACCCTATAGAGTTACACTACAAGGTCGGTTTTTTAAGAAAAGCGACCCAAGAGGTCTTAAGTGGTGCCCGCATTTTTTATAGACATATAAGGTCGGTTATTTAGAAAACCGACCCTATAGAGTTACACTACTAGGACGGTTTTCTTAAGAAAACCGACCCAAGAGGTCTTAAGTGGTGCCCGCATTTTTTTTAGACATATAAGGTCGGTTATTTGAAAAAACTGACCCTACAGGTAGTGATGTTATAACCCATTTCTGTACTAGTGTAGGGGTCAGGTTATTGTCCTCCCCATGTGTACTCATTTTTCAAATATAAATAAAAGTATCATTGTTGATATTGTAAGCACAAATCGATCTTGATTAACATTCATCTTTTTTCTTTTTGAAAACCCCTCTATATTGGCAAGCGACTGACTGGATACATAATGTCTCTAACTACATATGTATGTGTAGTACATGGTGTCTTTCACTACACACTAGCTATAATTACATGTGTAGTAAGTGCTAATATTTGCTATAAATGAACTACATATACAAATTTTAACCAATGTTATCTCTCTCTACATATTATAGCTGTAAATTCATTTGTAGTCATATATTTAGCTACAATAGAAAATATATTTTTATGTGTAAGGACATTTTTTGCCTACAATTAGGGTTACATATGAATTTGTAACCAGAGGAATAACTGACTACAATTCTGAAAAATGTAGCCTAAATAATTAGCTACATGGGTATTAGCTTCATATTTTAAATGTAAGGATAAATGTAGCTAAAGCTTTTAGCTGCAAATTTTGGGGTTTTTGCTACAATTTTTTTTTATAGTTAAATACCATATTTTTCATAGTGATATGTAGGATCGTATGGGACACTAGTGTCCAAGGGTCCTAGAAGGATGGTATGCTCACATCTTTGGTGGGTATGGTGGCCACAACACATGCACGCACGCCACTCCACACCTCACCTGGTCTGGCCGGGTCGGGCACGGGCTTGGGCTTATGGCTTGTGGATTGTGGATTGTGGAGAATGTCTTTCGTCTACTTTTTACACTAAGATACAACTACGTAATTAATTATTCATTTAATTAAATATTTCTTTCCTATTAGTATTTATTAATCATAACTGAAAAATGTCTCTTTTGCGGAATTTTCCGTAATGTGTAGAAGAGCAATCGAGTGGCCGCATCTTAATAGGAATATGATTACTCGGGTGTGTAAGGCTATAAATGTGCCTTCCGTCATCAGGGTTAAACAGATCTTTCGAACACACAACCGTCAGTTGTTCGAGTGTGTGTTTGCAAATCCTAAAGCCGAAGTCTCTGTGCAGCCATCGCTTCCGTGGTGCTACTTGGAGATCTTCTCCTAGACGTAACAAGTTCATCCTTCCTTTCCTTCTAAGACGTAACCTGTCAGGCGGTGGTTCTTGCGGTTGCTGAGCTGCATTGGTGGTGCGCCGGCTGCAATGTTGGTCGTCAACACGAGCGGGACGTCGCTTCTTCAGGTTCGTACCGGGTCGACTGGGAGAACAACGTCTATCCAGAAGGGTTACAAGGCGTGAATTTCTTTAAGTATATCATGTTCGTTTCTCAACAAACAACTTGATTTGATCTTAACTTTATTTATTTTTATTCTCTTTTTCTATGTTTTCTTACGTGGATCGGCCTATACTGTAACCTAAATTACACCTGGTTGTTGCATGTAACGAAGTAATTAAAAATTAACAACATCATATGGGTGGACATAGGATATGGACACATGCGAGGTAGACATAGCCCATTTGTATCCCGTTGGATTGTGCTTTTCATGTACTTAAGGCGGTGGTTCGTGGATCGCCGTCGGATGCGCTCATTGCCTCATTTACGTTTGATGGAGATGAAACGGTATGGCCGATCCTGTCAGTTACTTCCGTCTGGATAGATAGCGAGTAATGGAAGGTCGGAGGTGTATGGATACAGGGAAGCTGAGAAGGGTAGGCGGTGATGCTTTACGTGTCACTCGCGATTCGTTATCGTGCAGGAGGTGGACGTCATTTTTGTGAGAGATTATGGCAATCCAAGGTAGTGGACAAATGAATTAAGATTTTTAAACACTGAACCACTCACCTTCTATTGGATGACACGATTGGTCGTTATGGCCACATCTGGAAGATAATTAACTAGTCATAATCTCTTATATTCAGATATGGACTTCCGGGGGCAGATCAAAACCGCACTTTGTATATCAAAAGTAGTATTGATACGCGTGTCTTGCCTATTGCCACGCTATATCATATATATATATATATATATATATATATATATATATATATATATATATATACTAGAATACACTCGAGTGTACAGATCGCACGAATACACTCAAGTATGTTTTCATATCAAGACTATTTTTTCCAAAATATAAACCATTGATCTTCACCGTCATAGTATAACTAGGCACATACAAATTTTGAGCCCATTTGGATGGGTGTAAGTCACTAATCCAAAGGCAACAAAATCGACGCGCGAAACTAATTTGAAATGCATAATTTTTACGGTCTTTATAACATGACCTATAAATGTCCAAATGTTCTCAAATTTTGCGTATGAGCTATTCACAAGATGTTTAAGAAGATCAACAGATTAGATTTATGAAAAAAAATATTGCATCATGAAAAACTACTTGAGTGTATTCTGCTCCGGATACACTCGAGTGTACTCTAGCCTGACTCTCTCTCTCTCTCTCTCTCTCTCTATATATATATATATATATATATATATATATATATATATATATATATATATATATATATATATATATATATACGAGTTAGTTTTTGTTGCCCCCGCGTGTAACTTAATTACCCTACCCGGAAGCAATACTCCCGCAACCTGGAACCTGTTATAGCGGAAAAAAGTAGAAAAAAAAAATAATCGAGCGGAAGCAGCGAGAAAAAAGCAGAAAGAACAGCTAGCGAGCGAAGCAAAACCTCAATTCCTCTACTCAATCCGTTGCCCTCCCCAAGGATTTCTCTCGTTGTCACGCAATCTCACCGGCGAAGACATCACCCAACCACTCCATCACCACCTCCTCCGTCATCACCTCCTCCAGTTGCTCCTTCATTGACTCGTAAGTTACTCAGAGATGACGAGGATGAAGAATGCCTCACAGAAATCATCGACATTGCCTCCGTAGAGAAAGAATAGACCGACAGTGGTCAAAATAGGCGATGACAACTTCGAAATGCACCAGTTTCAAGCGGATGAGAAGATGGCAAAACATGAAGAAGAAGCTGGAAAAGCAGCATCGGCCGCGAAAAGGGAATTACAAGAACAGACTACTTCGACAACTCTTAAAGGGGATAAGAAAGAGGCTACCAAGGCCATAGAAACAGAAGAAGAGGGGAAAGAAGAAGCTGCGGAAATGGAGAAGGGGTTTGCTACTGAGACTCCTTAGACAATACAGAAAGAGGTTAAAACAGGAGTTGCGATGGCTACTGAAGGAGATAAGCAAGCTACTTCTTCGACACCTCAGACACAAAACAAAGGGGAAAAAAGGGGTTACATCTCCCCCATGGATCAAACCTCCATCAAAAAGTGCAAAGCGCAATAAGGTTGCTACTGCTGGTCGTGGAGGCAACAGAGCTACTGAGAATAAAGAAGATGCGCGTAACAAAGCGGGAAAAGAATAACAACAAGGTAATTTGTGTTTGCATGCAGGCTACTACTATTGTGTCTTTGACCTTCTCTGCATCCTGCCCCTCCTTCTATGTAGGCTACTACTGATGTGTCAATGTATGATAGTTACTACATTAAAACTAGATGATGTAGCTAGAGTAACTACACCAACATATCTGAGTAACTATGAGATAGTCTCGAGTAGTTGTTATAATAGGAAGAGTAATGCTTGCGTAACTGAGAGTAATGCTTGAGTAACTGAGAGTAATGCTTGAGTAACTGAAATTAATACTTGAGTAAATGAAATTAATGCTTGAGTAACTATTACAGAATGCTTGAGTAACTGAAAGTAATATTTGAGTAACTGAAATTTATACTTGAGTAACTATTACAGAATGCTTGAGTAATCGAGATTAATTCTTGAGTAATTGAAAATAAAGTTTGAGTAAATATTACAGAATACTTGAGTAACTGAAATTAATTCTTGAGTAACTATTACATAATGCTTGAGTAACAGAAAGTAATATTTGAGTATTTATTTCTAAAAGTAATGCTTGAGTAACAAATAGTGTCTCACACACTAGACATATCAATTAAACTAGAAAACAATATTGTTAAGCTAAATACTACATTCTTGGAGTAACTCTATTCGTATGCAAGAGAAGAAAGCAACGGGGATGAGGAGAGTACAAATGCAAATCAGAAACAGAAAGAGATAGAAAAGGCTAGCGAAGAAGAAGGTGATGTAAAAAGAAGAAAAATGAAAACCAAGGGGAAAGGGAAGGAACAAGCAACTGAAGAGAAAGGGAAGGCTGATGGTGATACAGAAGAAGAGGAAAGAAGAAGAAGGAAACAGAAAGGAAAAGAAAAGGCTACAAATGAGGAGGGAAAAGTGGAAAGAAATAAGAGAACACAAAAGGGAAAAGGAAAAGCAACTGAAGAGAAAGGTAAGATTGTATGGAATTGTAATTGTTTTAATTTTCAGTTACTTGCAGTTTATTTATTTGCTTTTACAAATAAACAATGAGCTCTAACAATAAATTTTGATATGTTTGCAGTGGGAGTAAATAGACTATACCACAGGTTCTCTTTAAAGAGATACATCAACACCAACAAGAGCATGGTGTATACAAAAGAACAACTTATGATGCTGAGCTCAACAACCTTTACAAACCTCGTAAGGATGCCAAATCTTGCGGTTGACATAGGCTTGTTAGAGGATTTAATAGATAGATATGTCGATGAAGACATATTTCTATTGGCCAATTGGGAGGAGAGAAGGATGATAGTAGATGACGTGGGGATAATTCTAGGTATCCCCAACAAAGGTATAGAAATAAAACAAAGGAAAGATTCTAACATAGTAAAGTCGATATGGAAAGAGTTTGCCAAGGCGACTTGTAAAAATAGAAATGAAGGTGAGACCTCAAAGAGGTTGAGAGAAAAGGATGTCCTGCATAAGGACAACTTAACAAAACTTTGGCAAGAATATTGCAAGACCAACAATCCAGCGGACAATAAAAATATGTGCCACACATGGATGTTGCACCTACTGGCAACATTCCTAATCCCAGACACCATCTATTGCACACCAATCTACATTATCCACTACGTAGATGATGTCACTACCACTGGGCAGATAAATTGGGCAAAGTTGGTGCATGAGAGTATCTTCAAGAATATGAAGATGCTGAAGGAGAATGTCCAGCTAAGAAGGAAATGAGAGAAAGGGGCTAAGAACACCCTATACACAACAGGCTATGTCATGTGCCTATGTGTAAGTGAAGAAAATCATATTCATATACATTGATACAATATTGACTATGGGGGGCAGTTACATATGCATTATATTTTCTATATGTTACATGCATTTTTGGGCATATGAGATGACAAAGATGGCAAAGCCAACATTCCTTGACTCCAAGCCAAGGATAAAGAAGTGGGATGCGTCGGTCGAGAAATTGATGGAATTAGGGGCAGTGGACCCTATGGATGTAAGATTTTCTAATCTTTGTTACAAAATCTAATATACAACATAATCATACATGTTTCATTTTGTGACACATTATTTTTATTTATATGTTGGATAGGTTTATCAAAGGATAGTGGTAGACTAGGGAGATGATTGGTATGCTACAAAATCATCGAAGGACATGCCAACAAAATGTAAGCCAACAACCAATAAGGCACCTACAAAGCCAATCATCGAAGAGGGAGACACTCCTGACACCTCCACCCTGGAGATAAGAATCCAAATGTTAGAGGAGGAGCTCAAAATGCATAAGGAGATATGTACAAGAATAACTGTTGAGAAATTCACTGTTGTAGATGGAGAATAAAAGGCTAGAAGAAAGAATAGCCAAGTTAGAAGAAAAAAAATAAAAATCTAAAAAGAAAGTGGGAAGATGAGGGTGACAAATAACAGTCACCTGAAAGTGGATTCAAAGAATTTGCATAGGGTTTTGCCTCGGTGAATGTAGATGAACCGAAAGACACACCGACAAAGGATGTCGACCCACCGACGAAGCAAAGAAGGCTGACCCTCAGAAGAAAATATGTGGAATTAGAAGATCACAGTGAGGATAGGAAAAATTCTGATGAAGAGGAGAAGAAAGAAACAAAAGATGACAGTTCTGAACAACCAAAGTCTGCAGAAGATGCATAACAAAAGAAACAAGAAGAAGGAAGTGAACAATAAGAGAAGAAAGAAACAAGAAGGATGACCCTCAGAAGAAAATATGTGGAATTAAAAGATCACAGTGAGGATAGGAAAAATGCTGATGAAGAGGAGAAGAAAGAAACAAAAGATGATAGTTTTGAACAACCAAAGTCTGTAGAAGATGCAGAACAAAAAAAAACAAGAAGAAGGAAGCAAACAACAGGAGAAGATAGTAGAAGAAGAAGAAGGGCAGAACGAGCCCAAAAAAGATTGAAGAAGAAGATGGAAGAACTAAAGATAGGAAGAATAGAGAAAAATGTGAAGAAAAGAAGGGAGGAAAAGGTAAGTTTCATCTCCTTTCAAGTATATCATAATTGCAAGTAATGCTTGAGTAACTGAACCTAAATCTTGAGTAACTGACACTAATGCTTGAGTAACTGCAAGTAAGGCTTGAGTAACTGAACCTAATGCTTCAGTAACTGAACCTAATGATTGAGTAACTGAATGCAATGCTTGAGTAACTGAAAGTAATGTTTGCATAACTGAGAGTAATGATTGAGTAACTGATAGTAATGCTTAAGTAACTTGTGAAAAATGAAGATTGATTCTAACATGGATTGCTCTATTGTTGTTGACAGCACAAGATGTCAAATTTCATAGGTTTTGAACATTTCAAAACAAAAGAAATCAAAGAAATTGTCCATCACTTCATGGACAACATAGAAGAAATGTAAGAGAATTGGTTATTGTCAAGTGTAAAATGATAAAACATTATTGTTTCAATATCCAACTCGTATGTATAACATCTATAAAAATAATTGGCAGGTCAAAACAAGAATGGAAATTCAATGAAGACACTTGGTGCACGGGGAAGGACCTCACCGCCCTCCTGTACAAGGATCAAATGATGCAATCACCTATAAGAAACAAGAACATAGTGTAACTCCTTGAAATATATAATTTGGATTGCTAAACTAAGAAAGCTTTTGGGTTTTTTTAGGTTCTCGACTGCTTTGTACAGATACTCAAGGAGAGCACAAGCAAGAGGAGGAAGAAGGGGTTGATGTGTCACTGCATGAGCACTTATGCTATGGTAAGACAAATAAACTTTGTATACAAATTTATATGAAATTACAATATAGAAACACAAACTGAAACTTATAGATGTGAATTTTAAACTCTACATTTGTAGCAAAAGCTATCATTTGATGTTGAGAACATCACCATGGAGCAGTTTGACATGCTATCTCCATAATTCAACTTTCCAATGAAAGATTGGGACGCAGTGGACTCAGTGTTCACAATACTAAACAACGACAACCACTGGCACTTGTATGAAACAAGTTTCAGGGATGGAGCGCATTGGTCTTTTAATTCAATGAGTTGGAGTAGCAACTCAAGAAAAGAATTCAATAGATGGGTAAGTGATCTATAAAAATTAATTCTATTAGTAGTGGATTGAAAGGATTAATGTTCTTTAATTGATGATGAATAAACGTTTTGTTTTATTAATGCAGGTGGGTATAGTGCACGAATTCTTTAGGGGTGCACCGGAAAAGGGGAGCTTGTTGTCACAGTGGGAACGAGAGTACCCGATCTGCCCACATCAGGAAGAAGACTCACTTGACTGTGGGATCTTCTTCATGAAGTACCTAGACTGCCTAGTCAATGGAAAAACTATGTACTTCACCTGCAAAGACATATCGGCAATATGGGCTGATGTTTTTCATCGAATGATGGCAAGGGGGCAGCTGCAACCTCTAAAAGAGGATGAAAAAGATGAAAGTGAAGACATCAAAGAAGGTAAATCTGATGAGAACAAGGGAGGAGAATATGAAGCTGAGAAACAAAAAGAAATAGAGAGGAATGAAGAAACATCAACAAAAATGCATGAAGAACATATCCCAAAGGAAGAAATAGTTACAAGCCTTGATAAATGGCTAAAATCCAGCTGAAAAACTGGATTACTGATTTGATTATAAAATAAGAACAATAGCCTTCTATTATTCTGTTGTATAATCTCTGTGAAAGCCTAAATGTATAGATTCTCTTGAATGTACAACTGTGAAAAGTCTGAATTTATAGCTGATCTTGATGTACATCTCATCTTGAACAATATTGATTTTGCCCTTGTATTTTGGCTGAATGTAGAATAGGCTTCTGTAATTCGGATGTATAACCACTGTGAAAAGCCTGGACAATAGGCTTCTATTATTCTGATGTATAAACTCTGTGAAAAGACTGAATGTACAACTAATCTTGAATGTACATCTGTGAAAAGTCTGAATGTACAACTGATCTAGATGTATATCTCATCTTGAACAATATTGATTTTGCCCTTATATTTTGGTTGAATGTACAACTGATTAAAATGGATTATTTATTAGTGTGCTGCAAAAAGACTGAATGTACAACTGATCTTGAATGCTTTGAATACATTTATGGTTTGAATGCTTATGTTCTTGAATGCTTTATATAACTTTATGCTTTGAATGTTGTAAGAGTAACTCTAAAACCACTACGTGTAACTGATACAACCATGCGAGTAACTAAACTGAAAGCAACAAAATGCTTGAGTAACTAAAAAGTAATGCTTAAGTAACTGAAATTAATTCTTGAGTAACTGAGAGTAATGCTTGAGTAACTGAGAGTAATGGTTGAGTAACTAAAAAAACCCTATGAGTTACTGTCACAACCCTAGAGGAACTGAAAAAACATTGCGAGTAACTGAAAAAGGACTATGATTAACTAAAAAAAACATTGTGAGTAACTGTGACAATACTGTGAGTAACTGTGACAATAATACGAGTAACTAAAAAAATCCCGTGAGTAACTATAATAGCAGTTAGAGTAACTGCAAAAACACTACGAGTAACTGTCACAACCCTGCGAGTAACTGAACAAACAATGCGAGTAATTTAAAAAAGCCTCCGAGTATCTGAAACAAGCCTGCGAGTAACTGAACACTGCAAGTAATGGTTGAGTAACTGATAACACCAAATTTTGTGATGTTTTGGCTTCTATTTCATTATCAAAACTACCCTTTTTAACTGATTTCCTCTCTTTTTTATATGTACTTTTGCAATAACAGGCCACACTATGCTCTTAACCCAATATTTCCATCTTTTATAGAGTTTTCTCACATTTTTAACCCATTTATCATCGAAAAGGCCGGTCCCGATCCACAAATGTGTTCTACATATATCGGCCTTCCCACCTATCGGCCGATACGCTCACTGCCTGATAGGGTAGCACAATACATCGACGTGCGACACAAGAATGTCACGCAAGAAGGAACCAACGAGCGACACACCTCTTACCCGACAGGGAGCCGGGCTCGCCACGACAATTTAAGTGTGTCGCACGATATGGCCACCCACCGGCAGGCACCGCCCGTCACGATGACCGACAACTGACATCCTTGTATCGGGCGATACTGATATCGGCCTTCCACCGACCCCGCAATAATGGAGCTGATAAAGAACACATGGCGTCCAGAGCACCATAACTTCTTCCAACCGCTGCCTATAAATAGAAGCTACATGACTCCGATGGGATAGGTTGGAACCCTGTGAGAGCTACCAGAGTAAAGAGCTTGAAGCTAGCGTATCGTGCCTCAGGGTGTGCCGGGCGATTTTAGGTGAGCACTTCCCCATCCCGAGAGGGAGGGAATGGTTCACTTAGGGTCGTCCCGGGCATCACTGCAGGCCGATGTCAGCCAACGAGGATATATGATACAAGTGACCGACTCTTCAAGCGATACTCTAAGCCTGACACGATACCGAACCCCGATACACATCGCCTATCATGGCGTGTCGCCCGAGAGGGTACCGCCCGACATGAGCATATCAGGCTAGGGTGCCTCGCACGATACAATCCGCCCGTCATAAGTGTGTCGCCCGAGAGGGTGCCGCCCGGTATGGTTGTATCGGGCAAGGCTCCTACCTGGTATCCGGCTGGAGAGTCTGATGTAGTCTGTCGTCCTTCTATATTAAGAAGGTGACATTTATCTTTATTAATTCAGTCATTTACTTCATTTAATTGTGTAATGTAATCAGACCTTTATATGTGAATGGAATTAGAATAGTTTAATTATCTACTGCTTATACTTGGTACCTTTGTTAGATGATTGCTACGTTTAACATCTGAACTCTAGCTTGTATGCTTGGATCGCGTTTCGATTAGCTACCGAATCGTGTTTTCCGGTGGCAACATCCTCGAGAGAGGTGTAGTGGATCTAGTGTTTGGTCCGATTCTGGAGTATGAGAGTGCTCGGAATCGGAGTTGCTTTAGTAACCTTTCCACTCTAACTTAAGCCCAGCAACCTCGAGAGGGGTGTTGATGCTTAGTTAGAGGTACCCACTTCGAGAGGAGGGGTACAAGATGTTTCTGTTGCTGCTTGTTTTACCGTAGTTTTCTCCTTCGTACCTTACTTTAGCACTAGTATTATCTCTCTATTTCCGTTGCATAAAAATCCCTAAAAACTGATAAACGCTTAAAAACTTAATTTTTCCTCGTAGCTCCAGTTGGAGATAGATTTATTTTGTTTTATTGGTCTTATCCTGTTGTTCCCTTGGGGAACTTTGCCATCTCTTTACCCTTGCCCGAGTGTAGCGTGTCGATTCAGTGTTCTCAACACTACCACCCTTGTCCCCGTGTTTGACCCCGTATATCTACTTCGACCCCGTAAACAAAATTGCAGGGGCCTAGAAAGTTTCGGGTTATAAATGTAAAAGTCTGACTACTTCAAATCTGCCTCCAATTTTAGGACGCACGATTTAGGCCGGTCAACTTTTTGGCACCGTTGCCGGGGACAAGGAAAAACGATACTATTGACGGACCCGGATCCACTAACTACACTCCAGTGCCTCAAGCTTAGGAATGAGTTTGACAACACTCTCTTTTTCTTTCTTTCTTTTCTTTTTATTATTATTGTTCTTTGCCTAAAATGAATAACTCATATTATTATTGATAACAAATTTTCTAACTTGATTATTACATGATGTTCAGGTACTCTGTTCAACTGAGCATTGACACCATCCATCATGCCACCCCATGTTGAGCCACCCCATTCTGAAGGTGAACGTCAGGGGAGAGCTAGGCCTGATTCGCCTCCACCTGAGGTCAACGACTGATACGACGACAATGAGCTACTTGAAGATCCAGAAATGGATCAGTTCGAGGAAGACCATCGCCATGACAGACATCGCCACCACCAAAGGTATAGAAGAAATCACAACAATCAAGAACGATGCCAAGAAGGCAGTGACAACAATGATTCGGAAGAAGAAGATAAAACTCTGAGGGAGTTAGCCTCCACAAAGGCTAACAATTCCTGGTGCCCTGTTATTATCCCACGATTCAATGCCACTAACTTCGAGCTCAAGCCATATGTAATCTCCATGATCCAAAATAAAAGCTTTAGGGGGACCTCCAAGAATGACAACCCCTATCATCACTTGGATGATTTCAAGAATATCTGCGACACCATTAAGATGCAGGGTGTTCCCCAGGAGGTCATCTATTACAAGGGCTTCATCTTCTCTTTGGAAGATAAGGCCCTATCGTGGTATCTGGGACTTCCCCACCAAGCTCTAAATGGATGGGGAGCATTGGCAGACGCCTTCGTGAACAAGTTCTATCCAACTGAGAAGATCGTGAGGAACAGACAAAGGATAACTTCCTTCATGCAAAAGCCCAACGAGAACCTCCATGATGCCTGGGAGAGATACCAGGAATATCAGAGGGACTGCCCTCACCACAATTACAAGAAAGGTTTATTGGTCACCACCTTCTATAAGGGTTTAACCCCCGAGGAAAGGGTTTCACTGAATGCTACAACAGGAAGTGACTTTCTGGGAAAGAAGCCAAGCAAGTCCGAGAGGATCATCAAAAACATTGTTGAGCTGCAAGTCGGCACTGACTATGACAGATCTGACAGAGGACAAGCTAAGAAGGTTGGTGAAGGACCTTCTTTGGAATCCAAGGCTCTGGAGACTATTACTTCTCAAATCCCGAGGATAGCGATGGACGTAAAGCAATTGAAAGAATCTGGCGGAAAGGGTAAGAAGCAGGTTGAAAAGGTAATGAAGTGTGTAACATGTGGAGAAGGGGGACATCTGGTAGATAATTGCATCTACACCTGACCAGACGCATCAAAAAATTCTGAATCTCAGGCCGAAGAGACTGCGAATGTCTCTTTTGTAAATTTTAAAAGGCCGGACCACCCTGGTTTCAGCTACGGCAACAAGGATGCAGCTGAGAACTCACATCAGCTGCATAGCTCCTCTAAGCCGCCCCAAGCATTCGAGAAGAGGGGAGGACCAAGTCAGTACACTAAGAATACCTCCTTCCTGACAAACAAAGGAAACTTCCAGGGTCAATTCAGGTACCCAGGATCAGCCAAGGAGCAGGATAAGGCCTCTAGCCAATCAGATGTGGTTGGACAACTATTTGATTTTGTAAAAAGGCAGGACACTATTAATAATCATTTAGCACAGAGTGCGCTATCAAATTCGGGTGTTTTGAACTCATTGTAGGTCCAAATGGTGGATATGCAGACGCATCAACGCCAAATTGATCAGCAATTAGCTCAAATGGCCCAGTTAATAAAGAATCCCACGGGAAAAATACCATCGAATACCGAAACGATAAAGAAGACAGGTCAGTAATCGAGAGGAACGGGGATCGGGTTGCATGAGATAGATGATGCCAGGGGCTAAGGAGTAAAGAAGCTAGAAGACGTCAAGCTGGAGATGAAAACTACAGTGCTTCTCGAGAGGCAGCCCGAGCTTTCTTTTCTTTCCTAGAATAGGATGCAATTTGCATTCCTGCAAAACAAACATTACGAACATTTGGACTGTAATAAGGCCTGAGTCAGCACATGCGCCACGTGCATTGACTCTTTTGTTTTATGGGCCACCGCTCTGTTTCATGGACTGGGATGGGTAATACTATCTGAGGCCGGAAACTTAACCTTAGCCAATGATGTTTTACTCATCGTCTGCCTTTTCTCTGCTTTATTTTTAAGTTTTTCACCTTGATTTTGTTCTGAAGTTTTCATATCAGGCAGCAGCTCAACCGACATGCAGAACGCGCTCTTTTCGGGCGATGGTATTTCGGGCATCGCAAAGGCCGTGATGGATGGCATGCCCGGACGGCGTGCGCCCGTATAATGCAAAGAGGAGTATTTACCCTTGTGTCGACGGATGGACTACCCGTCTCGGGAATGACCTATCCCAACGGCCGGAATGCATTCCAGAAATTACCTATTTACCCCCGGTCGAGATTGCTATAAATAGTGTGGAAACTTTACCGTATCGGGCTACTGCCTTTACTGTTTTCACCTACTGGTATCGTGCTGTGATTTCCTTCATTTGCTCCCATGTCGCGCAACCTCCTTCTCTCATGTCGTGCAGAAAGCTCAAGAAAATAGCAAAGGTATAGCCCGATAGCCCGCGTTCCCGACACAAGCCTCCTATCACACATAACTTATCGGACTAACGACTTTAGCTGAGTTTCCTTGTGTCGCCCGACACGTGTGTCACGCGACACGCCTTTAGCACGTGCTTGCCCGATACGCCATATCGGGCGATAGCCGTGTCGCTGATCCAACCCTATTCTAGGGATGTATCTTGTGTCATTTTGTACTTTTATCACATTCAAATGCATTAGAATTACAAGTTATTCTCCCCAATATGATTATCATTGCAAATATGCTTATGGATGTTCTTTGCACTATTTTTCAGGTACTTGGACCATGCTTAGATGGACGAGGGAGAGAGAGGGACCCAAAGAAGGCCCCAAAGTCTCCCTCAACCTACCTCAAGTGGCCAAGACTCATCCCCGAGCAAAGACATCCGAAATTGACAAAGTAAGAAGAGAAATCAAGAAGTCAAGCCCCACCACGGCCGTGGCCCCAATGCCACGGTCGTGGCTTTTTTTGCCAAAATCCAACAGGTTGCAACAGGGAAATCCACAGATCGCCCATGACTGAGGCTTCCCAGCCACGACCGTGGCCAGTGAAGACAACACGGCCGTGGCGCCCTGCCACGGTCGTGGGAATTAATTTGTAAAAAGTCAGGTTGCAACAGGGATTTGGCCTCACTGACCACGACCGTGGCCAAGTCACCACGACCGTGGTCGATGCTAATCAAGATGCCCGTGGCTCCTCCCCACGGTCAGCTCCAACTCCTCCAAAATGGCTGTGTTACCCAACACGGCCGTGGTGCATGCTACCCACCACGACCGTGGCACTCCACCACCGCCGTGGCCACCACCATCTCACCACTTCGTTCACCCTACGACTATTTCCACCACCCCCACGGTCGTCCCCCACTACCATCACCACGGCCGTGGTACACCACCACGACCGTGGTGCTCACCTACCCTATACAATTTTCCACTGTTTTTCCTCTTTTGCCCCTACTTAGCCCTAGCTCCTATATAAGCACTAGTTGCTTCTAGGGCTCGAAAAGAGAGCACTCCCTAGCCGTCACCTAGCTGCTCCCTTGCATCCATTGCTCCCATCCACCCATTTCCTTGCATTCAACCCCCATTTCCACCCACTTTCCACTCATTTCCACCATAGAAACCTAGTTTCTCTAGGTTTCTATCCACCCGTTCCACCATTTTCATGCACCCCTGCACCATTGGAGGAGGGAGGACATATGCAGCTACTTGGAGGTGAAGAAGAAGGCCACTTCATCAAGCTTCATGGAGTTTCTTCTTCTAATACCCCTTTCGTTTCCTGTTTTCATGATCATGTATAGCTAAGCCCCCTTGTGGTGGGCTGTTTGGGATTAAAATGTTACTTTGATACCATGTTGGGGGATAAATTCTTGTAATGAACTCAATTCATATTTATGATGATTACTTCTTGCTTCCATCTCTTTTCCTATCTTATTGCATGTGGTTTGTGCTTCTTGTATGAATTTCTTGTTTTGAGGTTTTTGATGACACTTCATTTCTAGGAGGAATTGGGGTGTATATGGCAATCTTAGGAATGGCTCCTAGGTCCAATTAGTGGATCCCTAGCTAGCCCCCTTTGTTCCTACATACACACCCCTCCTCTTACAAATGAGTGTGAGATTTAAGTGGCTAGTGTAAGTGAGAGTGATGCAATTGCCTAGGGCCTTCTAAAGGCTAGAGTGGCTAGTGGCATGAGGATTACCCCCTTCATCTCCACTCCCATCTCTACCATCAACCCTCAATTGTCCACTATCACTTACCCTAGAAACCTAGATTCGGTCAGTCTCACTAGAACTACACCTAACCCTAATCTTCTACTAGTAGTATAGGGTATGTTCTAATGGCATTGCCCTTGTTGTTTGGTTTGGTAATCTAGATACGAATTGAGCACCATGCATGTTTAATGAACTCTCCTAACTAAAATCAAAGTGACATTTCCCAAATGGCCCACCCACCTTAATCACCTTGCATAAAACCCTAATCGCTTAGCCTGCTTGCTAATGCTAGCTTAGTTCAATTGCTTTAGTTTAACTTAGTCAATTGCTTAGTTCTACCATTCAGTGTTAACTTAGGTTCTTGCTCTTGCTAGTAGTTAGTTTAGTTCTTATTTGCTCCTTACCTTGCTAGAGTAGTGTAGCCCTTCTTGCTCCTGCTTAGCTAGCTTGATAACTTAGTTCACTAATTTTCTTGATCTTTCATAATTTAGTTTCCTTTTCGCATTTCTTACTTGCTCATTAGTGTAATCAACCAACAATCAACCTTAAAACCCTAAAAACCATACTCTCCGCACTAAGAACGTAGCTCACACTGTCTAACTCTAGCGCCCCCTTTATCCTCGTGGATCGACCCCGTACTTGCCACCTCACCTATACTACGACACGACCCCGTGCGCTTGCCGGCGTAGTATCTTAGTAGACGTAGGTAGTTAGTGTGGGACCATATAAATTTTGAAAGAACAATCCCATATCCCGTGCGCTCCGACCTCGTGGGGTGTAAAAGCACCACTAGCGGAGGCGCACCAAGCTTTCTGGCGTCGTTGCCGGGGATGGAGGCGCTCGACCTAGTTAGATAGTGTAGCTTAGCCTTTCCTTTTACCCTCACCATTGCTATTATTTATTCTTTGTGTTACTCTTGCATATTGGTTCGCTAACTTGGTTCCTTGTTGTTTGTTTGTGACTTGCGCAGGTGACAGCTGTGCATGCGTAGCACGCGTTTGACTTGCACCGACTTGGTGGTTTACGACCCTGAGATTGGGAGAAGAAGGCGTCAAGCTCGCCGCAACCTACACCGAGAGGCCGAGATGGCACAGAACGACCCGCCACCGGAGGTTCCACTGCCTCATCGCCCGCTTCATGAGTATTTCACACCGGGGAACTACAACTCCCCCATCACCACTCTAGTTGACCAGATGCCAGGTCAACAGTTCTCCATCCCGCCGGCACTCTTGGGGCTTCTCCCTACATACTTTGGTATGGAGAACGAGAACCCCTACCACCACATAGACGTGTTCCTTGAAACATGTTCTACCTTCCGCACGCCGGCCGCCACAGACGACTCGATCACGAGGACGCTCTTTCCTTTCTCCCTCAAGGAGAAAGCCAAGGAGTGGTATGTCACGACAGAGCTCGTCACATGGAATGAAGTAAAGAATGAGTTTCTGAAGAAGTTCTTTCCAATAGCCAAGTTATCCTACATGAGAAGATGCATCACGTCCTTCGCCCAAAAAGAGAACGAACCCTTCCACGAGGCATGGGAGAGGTTCCAAAAGTTGCTTCGTGACAGCCCTCATCATGAGGTTCCGCTTTGGTAGCTAGTTCAGGCCTTCTACACCGGGCTTGAGGAGCAAAGCCAAAACAACGTCGATTCTTCTTACGGGGGCACGTTAATGGCAAAGCCACCTGAGGAATCATGGCCGTTGTTTGAGCATCTCGCCGAGAATTCATGCCACCGAGCTTCCACTAAAGGGGGACATTGCGGCAGGAACTACATCCCTCGCCCTTCTTCCGTAGCTCCTGCATGCAATGTCGCCGACCCCGACATGATGAAAATGATGGCAGATATGATGCAGATGATGAAGAATCAAGTGGGTGGCTCTTCTAGCCAACCCGCAATGGCTGTGGACACTGTAGACGAGGAAGTTAACGCTTTACACTCCTTTGGTGGCCACAACAACCAGGGCCCAACCTGAGGATGGGCAAGGACAGGGGCAGAAGAAGCCACGCTACAGCTCCAAGTTTGAGGACGAGGTTCTAGGAAGGCTAAGGAGCCTAGATGAAGTAAAAAAAGATGTCAATGCACATGGGCAATCCATAAACCGTCTTGAGCAGAGGTTGGACCAAATTTCTCTCTCTTTGTCTAGGAGGGAAGAAGGTAGACTTCCGTCTCAACCACTGCCAAATCCAAACAATGATGGGGTTTTTCTAGGGAACACTTCAAGTGCTTATGTTCCACCATCTTACCAAGCCCCACCAAACCCCTATGCTCCTCCACTTCCCCAAGCGCCGCTCAATTATCAATATGCTCCACCTCCACCTCACACTTACCAACAACCACCTCCACAATATCACCCCCCACCACAACAACAACCACAACCCCAATTCATCCTTCAAAATCCCAACTCCCCTCACCAAAGGCCTCCACCACCCCAACAGCCACAACCACCTCCACAAGCCCCCTCTTCTACCACCCATGAGCATGTGAAGGATGTAACTACGTTGAGGAGTGGCAGGACCTTGGAGAGGCCCCATGGTACAGTTGTTGGCAGAGATGACACCGAGGCAGGGCAAGTTGATACTGAGATGCAGATTGATGATATTGTGATAAGAGGCAGTGTTGATACCGTGACGCCGAGCAGTGATACTGTGATACCGAGTAGTGATACTGTGATTCCAGTGATACCGGTGGATGATACTGTTGATTTGGACTGATTGGGTTCCCAACTCCCTCCATATCCTGATGCACTCGAGCAGCCGTCTGTTGCAAAGAAAAAGAAGAAGAATGCGGATGATATTTTGGAGATCTTCAAGCAAGTGAAAATCAATGTACCTCTTATAGACGTAGTCAAGAAAATTCCGTCCCATGCAAAGTTTCTTAAAGAATTGTGCACATTCAAAAGAAATACAACAGGGAGAACACCTAAGAAGATCATGCTCACCGAGCAAGTGAGCTCCATTCTCGAACACACCATCCCCCGGAAAAGAAAAGACCCCGGTGCTCCCATCATCTCATGCTACATCGGGGCACATCGCATAGACCAAGCTCTTCTTGACTTAGGGTCTAGCGTAAACTTGATGCCGTATGATCTGTTTGCTGAGCTCCAAATGGGGGAGTTGAGGCCGACCCATTGCACTTTACAGTTGGCCGACCGATCTGTGAAGACGCCTAGAGGGCGTGTGGATGATGTGCTGGTCCAATTTGATGAGGATACTTCTGCCTTCTTCCCAGCCGACTTTATCATTCTTGATACGGAAAAGGAAGCTAGAAAGGTGCCAATCATCTTGGGGAGACCTTTCTTAGCCACAGCTGATGTCATGATCCATGTGAGGACTGGGACCATGTATGTTACCTTCATGCACATGAAGATCCAGTTGAACATTTTCAAGTCTTCTACTACAGCTGAAGTGATAGGGGCCACCAAAGAAGATTGTTATTTGGTGGAATGCCTAGATGAGATTGTTGAAGAGTTCCTACCTGCATGGATTGAGACTGCTACTCAAGGTAGAGGTCTTGAACCAATTGTTGAGTTCCCTGAGGACGATGATGAGGATGATGAAGAGTGCGAGCTAGCCTTAGTGGCTGCAAGCCAGGACCTCCCTTCTATTTCTGCACCTTTGAAAAACTCCCTTGAAGCACCCCAGTTCTTGAGTTGAAGAAACTTCCTGAAGGATTGAAGTACGCTTTCCTTGGCTCAAATGACACCCTCCCGGTGATCATTTCCTCTATTCTCTCTCCTGAGCAGGAAGATGCCTTGATGGAAGTCTTGAGGAAGAACATCCAAGTCATTGGATGGTCTATTGCTGGCTTGAGGGGGAGTGACCCCTCCATTTGTGTGCATCGGATATACTTAGAAGAAGATGCGAGGCCGACCCGTCAAATGCAAAGAAGGCTAAATCCAAAGTTGAAGGATGTTGTAACTCAAGAGGTTGTTAAGTTTCTTGATGCAGGGATCATCTACCCCATTTCTGACAGTATGTGGGTGAGTCCCATCCAAGTTGTGCCCAAAAAGGGCGGGATTACGGTTGCAGAAAATGTCGATGGTGAGCTTATGCCGGTGAGAGAGCAATCCAAGTGGAGAATGTGCGTGGATTACCGGAAGCTCAATGAAAAGACAAAGAAGGATCACTACCCACTTCCGTTTCTTGATTAGATTCTAGAGAGATTGGCTAGGCAGAGCTTCTACTATTTTCTTGATGGGTACTCGGGATATTTTCAGATTGTTGTGCATCCGGAGGACCAGGAAAAGACGACATTCACTTGTCCAAGTGGTACTTTTGCTTACCGGAGAATGCCATTTGGATTGTGCAATGCCCCTTCCACTTTCCAGAGATGTGTAACCTCGATCTTTGCTGACATGCTTGATTCGTCACTTGAGGTTTTCATGGATGATTTTTTAGTTTTCGGGAAAACCTTTGATGAGTGCTTGCTATATCTAGCTGCGGTTCTGGAAAGATATGTGAAAGTTTGCTTAGTGCTATCTTGGGAAAAAAGTCATTTCATGGCACCTGAGGGTATAGTTCTGGGACACCGAGTTTCGAAAGATGGGATTGAAGTTGACAAGGCCAACCAAGATTTCGATATTGTCATGCTTATAGAAGAAGAATCTGAGGAAGAAGAATGCTTGGACGAGGACGAGAAAGGGATTTACTACAAGGATCTTTTGAAGATTCCCAAAAAGTGAAAAAAGTCCAACAATCAATAAGCCTGGCTGAAGGCGTTAAATTTAGCGCTAGTGGGAGGCAACCCACGTGGTTTGAGATTCTCGAAACCTTCTTTTGATACTTTGATTTTTTTTACACAAATACACACACGCACACTTGTGCTTTATAGTTTTTGTTTGAGTTTTGATAATGGCAGGTGATGGACATTAGAGAGAGAGGATCTAGAAGTTAATCATGGTCATTCAATCATGGTTGTGGAAAAAAGAACAAATAAAATCCAAAGCTCAAGTTTTAAAGTTTGAAAACTAAAGAGACAACCCCAACACGGCTGTGGCGACAGACCATGACCGTGGTGCTCCTGGCCAAACTCGGTCGTGGCCCTTTGCCACGACCGTGGGAATTATTGCTACAAATTTGCCAAAGTTACAGGTTGTCATGAAGATCGGCCACGACCGTGGCGCGCAGACCACGACCGTGGCGCGCAGACCACGACCGTGGTGCTCTTGGCCAAACACGGCCGTGGCCCTTCACCATGGCTGTAGGAATTATTGCTGCGAATTGGCCAAAGTTACAGGTTGTTTTGAAGATCGGCCATGACCGTGGCGAGACGACCACGACCGTGGTATGAGGACAAGGCCATGACAGTGGCTGGACGCCACGACCGTGGCGAGGTCAGACCAGGGTTCTCTTCATCGACAACATGACCGTGGCACCCGCCACGGCCGTGCTACCCAACCCTGTCCACGACCGTGGCCCCCTGCCACGACTGTGGCCGAACCCGGTTAAGAAAAAAAAATATACTTTTAAGTGTCCAAAAATGACCCTCCCCCTCATTCCTTCGTCTTCCACCTCCAGAAAATGACCGTGGCGGCGAAAGACGTCCCCGTGCTCCCCCATTCACCACCAAATCCACCACAATCCACCCCCTTTTTATCCCCAATCCATCCCAAATCGACCCCCAACCTTCCCTCTCCCATTCCCACCGCCCAATCTCTCCCAATTGCATCTCCATCTCCATTTCCATCTCCATTCCGCCCAGCAACTCCCCCACACAAAACCTCCACAAAAACCCCTCCATTCTCATCCAAATCCACCACTACTCATATAACCATCATCCGTACACCACTATCCTTCCATTCCACCCATAAAACCACACCCACACCACCTTCTCCACGAAATCTAAAAATCCCCCTCCTACACCACTTCCACCTCCATTTACACAATGAAGAAGATTGGGAAGGCTATCACAAAGGGGACGAACATCCTCACCGGAGGGAAACGGCGTTCTAAAAATGCCTCCTCCGACGTGTCCATTCCATCCCACACCCCATCACCCACCACTTCCACCCACCATTCTCTCCGTCGGTCGCAATCGGTGAGTGGATCACACTCCCGCTCATCTGATAGCCACCACATCACAGACGCTACCTATGAGGGAGAAGACGAAGAAGAGGAGGAGTCTATGGGGGTCGACATGGACAACCTCATTGATGAGATTGAGCTGGCGACCGCAAGAAGAAACCAACGATCCAAAGCGGTGTCGTCCTCATCCAGGCTGCCTCCAAAGCCCGCACCACCCCACCACTCAACATCCAGCGCGGCGGCGAGACGTGAGGTGCAGCCGCAACACTCGCGGCAATTGCATCACGACGAGGAGCAGTCGGCCCACTGGTACAATTTTGATACCAGTTTGGGGTCACAATCTTATGCGATGGAGGAAGAGCAAGATAACGAGGAGGAAGAGGTGGAGCTGGAGCCGGAAGGAGAAGATGTCATGACATTTTTGGAGGTAGACAGAGAGAAGACCCTAGGAAAAGCACCAGCGGGGGTGTCCTATGGTAGAGGGCACAGGAAAAAGAAGGTTGATCTTATCTACCCCGACTGCATGACGAGGTGAGTCGTCGCCACCAAGTATGGGTCTCAAAAAATGATCGAGGATCTAGGGATCAAGGAGGCAGTGAAAAGGAACTTAAAGAGAATAGGGATGTAGGATGTCCTTTTCACACCGCAGCGAACCTACGTCTCCTTGACCCAAGAGTTCTTCACTACTCTCGAAAGGACTAAAGTGAGGGACTGTGACGCAATCAAATTTGCCATAATGGGCAATGTGCACACCCTCACTTCCACTGAGCTGAATGGGATTTTTGCTGCAAGTCCTGAAGAGGTCGTCAAGATGAATGACGGCTTGCTAGAGAAGGTGAAAGAATTGGATTATGCCTCTTTCTGGGAGCAAATCACAGGAAGCGGCGTGTACGATGTAGGAAGATCAAAGACAGCCGCAATAAGCAATCCAATGATGCTCTATGTGCAAAAGGTCGTGGCAAACACAATTGTAGGGAGGTATGATAATCAAGGCTTTATCTCACAAAAAGATATGTTTGTCGTGATATTAATGTAACTCAAGAAGCACCTCGACCTTGGTGTTCTATTGATTGATCATATGAAGTCTATACCCTATAAGAGCACAAAACCCTTTGTCATGGGTGGGTTTGTGACTTCGATTGCACTAGCACTGGGGTACGATCTCTCGGGATTACAGGACGCACTTGAGGCAGAGTTTGTGGACCTCAACTACTTGGTGCGCTCGCACACTATAAAGATAAAGGACAAGAAGATGATCTACCTTACTACTAGTGTGTCGGACTTCGAGCTCGAGCTGCCATACCACGCGGTACCTCTTCTTTCCGCGGTAGGAATTAATTTCAATCTGAAAGAAAAACTTCTCAAATGGCAGCAAGAACACCCACGAGAGACGTATACAAGGGGAGCCACTGCCGTACATGAAGAAATCGTTGAATCTAATGTACAAGGGTAGGAGCATGAAGCAGAAAAGAACGAACGCCCCGAAGAATTAGAAGGAGGGATGAGGGTACATCCCAGCTGCAGCCGCCCTTAGGGAACGCCTATGACATGGCTACCATCTAGGCGCACCTTGAGAGCATTTAGAAGACTCAAGGCGACATGCAGCTTGTCCAACAGTACATGTGGCAAGATCAACAACAAATGCACTACCAGATCAACCACTTGTACCAATACCAACATGCCCAGGCAGCACGAAACCCCGAATGGGGTGCAGACTTTTGGGGTGGTATAGCTGGACATCCACAGGCGTATCCTCCACCCCAGGACGACTACTGGGGTCACTATTACCAGCATCCTCCGTCAAGCTCAGCTCCAGACTCGGTGCCTCCTCCATATCCTCTGAGCATTCCAGACCAGCCACCGCAGCCATGATACTTCCCCTATCTCCCCTAAGCTATAGTTTCATGCTGAGGACAGCATGATTCTAAAGTTTGGGGTGGGTAGGGCGGTACACATCATCCCTTCTCTCTAGTTTTGGTCATTTTGATACCACCCTGCCATCTAGTTTAGTTTTACTATTTTTGCTCTTTTCATTGCATCTTTGCATAACATGTAGTTGATTTCTGCATTTTTGAGTAATTTTTCAAAATTTTTGCTTTTTCAGCCATGCATTGCATATCATGTTGTTTTTTTCTAATTTCTGCATGTTTTAGCTAGGATTTACTTGCTTTTTACCTAAAGTTGTGATTGAATGTGATTTAGTGCAATGTGGCACCTTTTTGACCAATTTTGCTCAGATTTGATGTTTCTTGTCCAAAAAAGTGTGTTTTGACTCAATCTTTACCATATTGAATGAAATTGCTTATCTTTGACAAATGCAAGATGATATGCTATGATGAAGTGCTATGTGGTATCAACGAGTGACTTCTTACATGCTCATCACCTCCCTTGGGAATGTGTTGGTTTGATTGAATTATGATCTGAGCAAGCATAGAACGTTTAATGTTTGTGGAGTTACTGGTTTGATATATGGATTTCATTTGGTTCATTCATGTGATGTGACATCTATGGTGAAGTGTTGGACTAGTTTTCATGCAGGAGATCTTATGTGGAAGAGTATGCCAAGTGACCCCTCTTTGACCCGACCACTCTCTCATCATCTTCATACCCCTCCGCCTCATAAAAAGATGCCAAAGCGCACATATTATCCGTGGCCACCTCCAAAAGTTTGGGGTGGCCACATCTTTACCTCTCTGCTTCACTCTATCCACCATATGCCCTATCTACACCAGGGGCAAGAAAAAAAAAAGAAAAAAAAAGAAAAAGAAAAACAAAACAAAATAAAAGGATGCTCCTGTTTAAGAGCATTCAAATAAAGAAAAGATGAGTGTGTAAACACACTCCAAAAATCTTACTGCATCCCTTTCTTCCACTTTTATACCCTTTGAGCTAGGAAACTTCAAACCTAGCTCACTTTATCCCTTTTCCGTAGCCATGTGGGTCATTTGGCATAGCTTGAAGCATTAGGTTGAACGCATGAAAGTGAAAACAACACTCCTGGTCACCGGCGATTAACATCATCATGAAACGGTCTACCCGGAACCGTATGAATGAGATATTGACGACTTGTGCCATCCATGCATTATATGCGAAGTTCATATGCTCTGTGCTCTCTTCATGGTTGGTTTGTGAAAGCAGAAGAGGAGGGAAGTGATTTGCATGTACCTAGTCACCTTTGATCCCATTTAGCATTTGTCGCCCATCATATTGTATTTGTCATATCTTTTGATTGTGGAAAATGGAAAAGAGATTGAATTGGAGCATACTTGAGGACAAGTATGTTTCAAGTTTGGGGTGGTGATCCAACCCTATTCTAGGGTTGTATCTTGTGTCATTTTGTACTTTTATCACATTCAAATGCATTAGAATTACAAGTTATTCTCCCCAATATGATTATCATTGCAAATATGCTTATGGATGTTCTTTGCACTATTTTTCAGGTACTTGGACCATGCTTAGATGGACGAGGGAGAGAGAGGGACCCAAAGAAGGCCCCAAAGTCTCCCTCAACCTACCTCAAGTGGCCAAGACTCATCCCCAAGCAAAGACATCCGAAATTGACAAAGTAAGAAGAGAAATCAAGAAGTCAAGCCCCACCACGGTCGTGGCCCCAATGCCACGGTCGTGGCTTTTTTGCCAAAATCCAACAGGTTGCAATAGGGAAATCCACAGATCTCCCACGACCGAGGCTTCCCAGCTACGACCGTGGCCACTGAAGACAACACGGCCGTGGCGCCCTGCCACGGTTGTGGGAATTAATTTGCAAAAAGTCAGGTTGCAACAGGGATTTGGCCTCACTGACCACGATCGTGGCCAAGTCGCCACGACCGTGGCCGATGCTGATCAAGACGCCCGTGGCTCCTCCCCACGGTCAGCTCCAACTCCTCCAAAACGTCCGTGTTACCCAACATGGCCGTGGTGCATGCTACCCACCACGACCGTGGCACTCCGCCACGGCCGTGGCCACCACCATCTCACCACTTCCTTCACCCCACGACCGTGTCCACCACCCCACGGTCATCCCCCACTACCATCACCACGGTCGTGGTACACCCACCACGATCGTGGTGCTCACCTACCCTATACAACTTTCCACTGTTTTTCCTATTTTGCCCCCACTTAGCCCTAGCTCCTATATAAGCACTAGTTGCTTATAGGGCTCGAAAAGAGAGCACTCCCTAGCTGTCACCTAGCTGCTCCCTTGCATCCATTGCTCCCATCCACCCATTTCCTTGCATTCAACCCCCATTTCCACCCACTTTCCACTCATTTCCACCATAGAAACCTAGTTTCTCTAGGTTTCTATCAACCCATTCCACCATTTTTATGCACCCCTGCACCATTGGAGGAGGGAGGACGTATGCAACTGCTTGGAGGTGAAGAAGAAGGCCACTTCATCAAGCTTCATGGAGTTTCTTCTTCTTCTACCCCTTTCTTTTCCTGTTTTCATGATCACGTATAGCTAAGCCCCCTTGTGGTGGGCTGTTTGGGATTAAAATGTTACTTTGATACCATGTTGGGGGATAAATTCTTGTAATGAACTCAATTCATATTTATGATGATTACTTCTTGCTTCCATCTCTTTTCCTATCTTATTGCATGTGGTTTGTGTTTCTTGTATGAATTGCTTATTTTGAGGTTTTTGATGACACTTCATTTCTAGGAGGAATTGGGGTGTATGTGGCAATCTTAGGAATGGCTCATAGGTCCAATTAGTGGATCCCTAGCTAGCCCCCTTTGTTCCTGCATACACACCCCTCCTCTTACAAATGAGTGTGAGATTTAAGTGGCTAGTGTAAGTGAGAGTGATGCAATTTCCTAGGGCCTTCTAAAGGCTAGAGTGGCTAGTGGCATGAGGATTACCCCCTTCATCTCCACTCCCATCTCTACCCTCAACCCTCAATTATCCACTATCACTTACCCTAGAAACCTAGATTCGGTCAATCTCACTATAACTACACCTAACCCTAATCTTCTACTAGTAGTATAGGATATGTTCTAATGGCATTGCCCTTGTTGTTTGGTTTGGTAATCTAGATACGAATTGAGCACCATGCATGTTTAATGAACTCTCCCAACTAAAATCAAAGTGACATTTCCCAAATGGCCCACCCACCTTAATCACCTTGCGTAAAACCCTAATCACTTAGGCTGCTTGCTAATGCTAGCTTAGTTCAATTGGTAGAAACGCCCGAACCCTGAGACGGCTGGGCCATCAACTACGGAAAAGAGAACAAGAATTGGATAAGTGGTGGCTCCAGCCACAGCTCCAACAACAACGACAGAACCCCTGGATCACACGCCAGGAAGGTTCGTGCCGAGAGATGATGAGCATGGACGCCGGTATGCAGAACTGGCGACCAAGCTCTACATGCCAAGTAGATTTTACCACCGGTCTTATTTCATTCAGTTGGGTATCTTTGAAAGACTGGAGAGCGTCCTCGCCGCGGTAGGACTGAGGAAGATCTATCTCAATCGTTCTGCCTCCTACACCGAACTCACGAGGGAGTTCATGTCGTCTCTCCGCCGGGTGAAAAATACTGCTGAGGAAAAAGAAGAATATGGCGGAGCAGACAGACTGCAAGCGCAGTTGTACAACTCATAGCATGTCATCTCCGAGAAGCTGCTCAACGGGATCTTCTCCTCCAACGAGGAGGAGAAGAATCTGATGAATAACGGTGAAAGAATCACCGAAGGAGACGAGTTCAACCCCGTGGAGCTCTGGAAAAGGCTGACCGGTGAATCATCGTTCGAGCCAGGAAGCAAAGTGGTGGTGGTGCACTCATGTTTTTGGAGAATCGTGCACAAACTAGTGGCGTGCCTACTGTTCAGCAACACGAATCCAACAACATTTACGCCGAAGAACTCCACGTCATGTGGCACATGATGGAGGGAAGAATGATCAACCTCGGGAAGTTTTTGCTGAACAGGCTACACCCAATAAAGGATGCCACCAAGGAATACTGTATGGGTAGCATCGTCAACCTGATCACGGCTGGGCTTGGGTACCCAAAGGAGCCGCGCAGTCTGTCAAGAACAAGGGGTGATGAGCTAACCGACCTCAAGTACCTAATGAGGGCCAGTATAATAAAGAAGGAAGGAAGGAGCTACTTCTACAAGTTTGCAAGAACAAACACCCTCCTCCCGCTCCCTCGCTGCGCTACCTACGATGCAGAAAAGTTGGTCTTCACTGCAGCAGAAATAGAAGTTGTGGCAGTAGGCGCAACTTACGCCGCCACCACCAGAATTCCGGAAAGGGCGGCTTCGAGAGGAGAATCAATTCCTCTCGACCCAAGGCAGGAGAAAGCTTCAATAACCCACGCCGAGCCAGCCGCACTTCTAGAGCCACTGATGGAAGCATTTGATAGAGCTGTCGTAGCTCCTACTATACCAGCTACCACCACAACAACGATTGTGGTGGCTGAAGAAGAATCGATGATCGTTGAGGTCGTATAGACAACAACTACGGGAGCTGCAGCGGAGGAGACAGCCGCAACCCCCGAAATTTCTATAAATGCAGAGGAAGAACCACAGTCGGACGCTAGTAATGAGGTGTTCGCTGAGATCCTTGAGATGGAGCTCGAAGATGAACGACTGACGCCGACACCACTGCCGGTGTCCCCTGTAGTTGCTGCTAAAGATATCGCCTTCGGCGTAGAGGTGGAGCAGCATTCACCCACACCGCGGCCTTCTCCACCACAACAAGAAGGCGAGGCAGCGACAGCCGCAAGAGTGTCGATACCTCGCCCGGAGGAATCTACCTCACGAACCATCGAGATAGGCTCTACCTCATCAGGTAGACCGTCACGTGAGAAAAACATCACAGGGACGAGGGGGAGACCCACATGAACCCCTCCATCGCTCGGGAAAATGCTGGGGCATGAACTCGACTACTTGCAGGAGGTAACAGAAAGCAACTCGGCTACCTTAACTTTTCTAACCCGCAAGTTTTCCTTTTTCCAACAGAGGCTGAATAGTGAAGAACAGGAACTGCTGACTCTAGTTAGCCTCCCTGGCCAACTAGAGGGTCTCAACGCCACGGTTCAGTAGACCCTCCAGCGCCTTGACGCTATCGAGGAGAGGCTGAATAGGGGAGATGACCATCCACGCCCAAGGCAGCCGAGAAGGTCTCCGTTGCCTCCTGGACCAAGCTATCCACCCTCCTCGTCAGCAACCTTGTCGGGATCATCGTCCTCTTCCTCCTCCAGCGGGCCATCCACAACGCCCGAGGAAGGGACGCCACAAAGATCAGCCAATGGATCTCCAGTAGGATAAGAGAGCTCCTACGGTCTAGAGGAGACAGCTCCCTCAGCCCCCCTAGACGAGGCTGAAGATGACAATGAAGACATCAGCGTCGGGGAGGACTCTTCTGATGAATCAGAGGGAGAAGGGGGGGGACATCTACGCCGCCAACAAAAGACACCCCACCAGAGGAAGACGCTCGATGGAGGATTGGTTTTCTGAGCCATATGAGATACCTTCCTTTGAAATGGCCGACTTCGATAGAAGGGCCATTGGCTACCTGACGACCGGAGACCAAAAATTGCTAAACAAGGTCCTAAGGTCAGAAGCAGATGAAGAAGACGTCGTCCAGAGCAACAGCTACTTCTCCGTACGACGGGGAGCACTCCGAAGCATATTCTTCTCACCAGCTGTCATCGGAAAAAAGTTGTTCAGGGTCCTCGAAGGTGCAATAATAGAGAATATCGACACCAGGACAGGTCGGAAGATAGTATACAATGCCACCCCGACCTTGGCAAGAAAGCTGATGATGGGAGTCCCAGACTCCATTGCGGTGGCCGACATGCTGCAATACATCAAAAAGCATAAACCGAACATCGTGTTGGCTCCGTATAAGCACCGCAACATGTGGTTCCTCTATGTGGCATACCATAGTAACCACGATGTCCAGCTGTTTAGCTGCAACAATAACGAGGTGCCACGCTCCGAGCTTATTTTTAGCCGCCTGGAGGACAAGAAGCTGAGGCTCCTATCGCTGTGTCTTCTACGAGCTATAAAGCAAGGAGTCAAACGTCACAACGGTGTTTGGAACTTCTTTTCCATCCGAGACTTCCCCGTTCAGGCAGAAGAGGGAGGCGGAAACAATGTCTTTGTCGTCCTGCGTGCAATAGAGCTGCTCAATGTATTTGGAAACATGGGGCCCCTTAGGGGCACATGCTTCTACCACCTCAGAAGCACATACACCTTGCTGCTGATCAAAGATGAGCGCTATTTCCGAGATGCAGGGGTGCCTGAGAGGTTGCTGGACAGTGAGCAAGGAGAAGAATCTTCACAACCAAGAAGCTCGCTAGAGAGAGAGGCGGAAATGGCGACTGACACCTACGGGGCAGGCAAGCAGTTAGAGATCCTACGGAAAGTGCATGGATTTGAAGACCCTGCTTCGCCTGAAACTTCAGAAGGACTGATCAACAATTTCGACCGCTTCTCGTGCGCTACACTCACACAGGAGCAGGTAAATGAAATCCTTCTGAATTTAGCTGATTCTACCCCGACGGATGTAATTTACGAGGAAGGTGACGTCATAGTCCCCGTTGATGACTTAAGAGACGTGGTAAAAGAGGGAGGATGCTTGGCAGTATCTGTGGTAGCCACCTACATCCAAACACTATAGCCAAAGTTTGAATATGCATACATAGCACATCTAATGCTGTTCAACGACGTCTGTCTCGCCAACGAAACAGGAGCAAAGCAATCCTTTCTGGTAGAATTGGAGCACGGGGTTCCACGCAAAATCCTCCTGCCCGTCCTACATTACAGCCATTGGATGCTCCTGACGATGTACACTCGCCAATGAGCAGGAATTTTCTACAACAGCTCGGATGGCAACAAAGATCATCCAGTGCAGTGTACATTGGTAGCGTTGACCTCCCTCGAGCACTTAGTACAAAAATACTACGACGAGGTGTCATCACTGATACAACCATTCCTGGACATGACACCAAGCAAGTGGCATGAGCTTCAATTCTGCCACCGTAGTCTGCAATAGATTCCTCTATCCAACGACTGTGACATCTTCATCCTGGAATGGATAGCAAATGAAGAGATGCCTGACCAGCTCCACCACATCGACTATCACAGCAAACAGGGAGAGTATGTGTGGGAGCTTCTATCCGGCGCAGGCGTGCTCACCAGCTAACCCTAACTGGGTTAACATTACCCTACCTTATATACTTCACAACTCTGGGACAGAGTGTGGAGTAAGTTTGGGGGGGTACCATGTACCAGTGAGGGAGGTACAAAAATTCAAATTTTTTTTTCAGACTTCACCCTTTTTCTTTTGTTTTTCTATATCATGTGTACATATGCTTGCTCTTATAAAAATTTTGAAAAATTGTTGCTTATTTTGTCTCCTTGCTTATGTACAAAGTCACTATATAAGTAAAAACATGATACAACTTCTTGCCAGTCTGTTTTCTATATGCCCAATGAGATGCAAGTTTTGTTATATCTTTATGAGAATACAGCCTCAAACGACAAAAGACTACGAACTTCCACGCCAAAAATTTCAAAAAATAATATATAATCTCGCAACAGCTAAGAGACGAGTATGGAGAAGGAAAAAGCTGCCCAAACAGCAAAAATTCCTCTTGTTTTCCCTTACCCAACAAAAATCCCAAAAAGAGAAAGTAGCCTTATGAGAGTGAATAAAATCATGAGAGTTGTGCCAAATGAAAAGAAAGAAAAAAATATATATATATACACACTTGTTTTCCAAAAGTACCCATCTTTAGGCATGGTAGATCCGGGGCAGTGGTACGTAGGATGTGAAATCACTACTCTAAAGCCAACTGGCTTGGACTGTAGGGACCACTTGCCCGTTAACGGACCCGTACCTGGATGGACTAATGGGAAACAAGAAAAACCCAAAAAGCCTTAGCCTACCTAAAACACAACTTTCTGCCCCTAAAGTTGTTTGGTGTGAAAGCTAACTTCAGAATCATGCACCAAAGTCTCTCCGCAGCTGTAGAGAATTTTTTTTTTGCTGAAATAATAAGGCAGGAGAAATAAAGTCTGTTGTTCGTGATCGAGCTGTATTCTCAGAAAGACATCTCAATGCTCGCTCTAACCCTTGGTCTGAAAACTATACCAGTCAAGAAGAAGCATCACAAAATAAAGTTTAGACATTGATTGAGGACAATCAAAATTCTAAGTTTCGGAGAGTTGATAACAACAAATTTTGTGATGTTTTGGTTGTTATTTCATTATCAAAACTACCCTTTTTAACTGATTTCCACTCTTTTTATATGTACTTTTGCAATAACAGGCCACACTATGCTCTTAACCCAATATTTCCATCTTTTGTAGAGTTTTCTCTCATTTTTAACCCATTTGTCATCTAAAAGGCCCGTCCCAGTCCACAAATGTGTTCTACATATATCAACCTTCCCACCTGCCGGCCGATACGCTCACTGCCCGACAGGACAACACAATACACCGACGTGTGACACAATAATGCTGTACAAGAAGAAACAAACGGGCGACACACCTCTTACCCGACAGGGAGCCGGGCTCACCACGACAACTTAAGCGTGTCGCACGATACGGCCACCCACCAGCAGGCACCTCCCATCACGATGACTGACAGCCGACATCCTTGTGTCGGGCGATACTGATATCGGCCATCCACCGACCCCGCAATAATGGAGCTGATAAAGAACACGTGGCGTCCGGAGCACCATAACTTGTTCCAACCACTGCCTATAAATAGCAGCTACAGGACTCTGATGGGACATGTCAGAACCCTATGAGGGCTACCAGAGTAAAGAGCTTGAAGCTAGCGTATCATGCCTCAGGGTGTGCCGGGAGATTCTAGGTGAGCACTTCCCCATCCCAAGAGGAAGGGAATGGTTCACTTAGGGTCGTCCCGGGCATCACTGCAGGCCGATGTCGGCCAATGAGGATATCCGATAAAAGTGACTGACTCTTCAAGTGACACTCTAAGCCTGACACGATATCGAACCCCGATACACATCGCCTATCATGGTGTGTCGCCCGAGTGGGTACCGCCCGACATGAGCGTATCGGGCTAGGGCGCCTCACACGATACAATCCTCCCGTCATAAGCGTGTCGCCCGAGACGGTGCCGCCCGACATAGTTGTATCGGGCAAGGCTCCTGCCCAGTATCGGGCTGGAGAGTCCGATGTAGTCTGTCGTCCTTCTATATCAAGAAGGCAACATTTATCTTTATTAATTCAATCATTTACTTCATTTAATTATGCAATGTAATCAGACCTTTATATGTGAATGGAATTAGAAGAGTTTAATTATTTGCTGCTTATACTTGGTACCTTTATTGGATGATTGCTACGTTTAACATCTGAACTCTAGCTTGTATGCTTGGACCGCGTTTCGATTAGCTACCGAATCGTGTTTTCCTGTTGCAAAATCCTCGAGAGAGGTGTTGTGGCTCTAGTGTTTGGTCCGATTCTGGAGTACGAGAGTGCCCGGAATCGGAGTTGCTTTAGTAACCTTTCCACTCTAACTTAAGCCCAGCAACCTCGAGAGGGGTGTTGATGTTTAGTTAGAGGTACCCACTTCGAGAGGAGGGGTACAAGATGTTTCTGCTGCCGCTTGTTTTACCATAGTTTTCTCCTTCGTACCTTACTTTAGCGCTAGTATTATCTCTCTATTTCCGTTGCATAAAAATCCCTACAAACTAATAAATGCTTAAAACCTTAATTTTTCCTCGTAGCTCCAGTTGGAGATAGATTTCTTTTGTTTTATCAGTCTTATCTTGTTGTTCCCTTGGGGAACTTTGCCATCTCTTTACCCATGCCGGAGTGTAGCGTGTCGATTCGGAGTTCTCAACACTACCACCCTAGTCCCTGTGTTCGACCCCATATATCTACTTTGACCCTGTAAACAAAGTTGCGGGGACCTAGAAGGTTTCGGGTTATAAATGTAAAAGTCCGACTACTTCAAATCTGCCTCCAATTTTAGGACGTGCGATTTAGGCCGGTCAGTAACTGAACAAACACTGTGAGTAGCTGTCACAAACCTGTGAGTAACTGAACAAAGACTGTGAGTAACTGTCACAACCCTGCGAGTAACTGAACAAACACTATGAGTAACTGAAAAAACCATGCGAGTAACTGAAAAAACCCTGCGAGTAACTAAAAAACCTTATGAGTAACTAAAAAACCATGCAAGTAACTGTGAAACACTACGAGTAACTATGACAACAATGCGAGTAACTGAACAAGCACTACGAGTAACTCAAATAGCAGTTAGAGTAACTGTGAAAACAATACGAGTAACTGAAAAAGAACTATGAGTAACTGTGACAACCCTGCGAGTAACTGAACGAGCACTATGAGTAACTCTAACAACAATAAGAGTAACTATGATTGTTGGATTTTACGGGAGGTAGAGAAGTAGCGAAAACAAAAAATTTCTCCCTCAAACCCAGAACAAAAGGAATCACGTCAACGTCTATACAATAGGAAATATGGTTTGTGGATGCATACCTTGTCCTGAGGCTTGCTCGGCGACAGTACCTCGCGCCTTGCGTGGTCTTCACCTCTGGTCTTGGATGGTTTCTGTGCAGCTCTTGGTCGCACCGGGACTGAAGACTTATGGTCTCACTGGGACTGTCAGGATTGACAGTTGTCCTCTGAGTGACAGATGTCTCCCGCCTCTACAGTCGTCCACACAGACTGCCTGGAACTCTTTTCTCCTTGTCCCACAAGGAATTAGAAGGAGTCACACCCTTCTGTCAGCGTACTAGTCGCCGACACACTCTCCTGCCACCAGTCGCTTTCTGTAGTTGTCTTTCCCTTGTTGTGCCTCCCTTATCAGGTAGCACTTACTCGGGCTCTCTCGGTTACCAAAACCAGAGAGAACGAGAACTTTACAAAGCAACTGGTTGCACTGAGTTGTACTTTGAGAAGCCCCCAATACCCCTATATATAGGAGGGTCATGGGACATGGTTCTCTATCCCGGGCAATGCGGGACTAAAGCAGGAGTAGAAGGGTTCGAGATTTTCCACAAAAACAACCAACTGCGTAACCTGAACCGATCGTTTCACAACTGAAACGGTCAGTTGGGGATCTGAGTCGGTCGGTTGACAGCTTAACCAATCGGTTGGGACCCATGAAACGGTTAGTTCACTTCTGAACCGGTTGGTTCATGGTCCTGATCAGTTCCTAATTGACTTTTCTTCTTTTATTTCAAATTGGTAGCAAATACCAATCCTTGTTCCAATAAAATTGGGTAAGTGAAACGAAAAGAAATTTCTCACCAATCTTACTTTCCCAACTTGCTCAGTTGGACTTGAACCGATCGTTTCAACACTTGAATGGATCGTTTTACCCTATCCATGAGCCGATCGACTTACCAGTTGAGCCGATCGGTTCACCAAGCTCAGCCGATCAGTTCATCACATGAGCCGATCAGTTGGGAGTGCAGATTGTGCAGAATCAATAAATCACAGTTTCAATCAATCCAATACTCTAATCAATCAGTCCAACACTTTGAACACTATGATACTGAGCTATCAATTGATTGAGTGTTTAATTGAACTACTAAACTCCTTTAGTAATCAATCTAAACATGTTTGTGGAGAAACTCCTATTCCAAGTTAAATCCTATGTGTGTGACCCTGCATGTCCATTTCACGTTGGCAGTGAAAGTTCATAACACTTATGACTTCACAAGCAAAGAGCGGTGCCTAGTCACACATCAGTGCTACCCAAGTGAAATAGAAAGTTGGAGAACAACTTGCAATCCTACAATCTGTGAATGGTGTTACAGTGAATGTATAATTCCTTTATCACTGATATCCTGAATGAACTCGAGGCATGGAACAATCATCCTATCACTGTTCATTCATTTCCTTGATCTCAGAGCAGACTGGGTAAGATGTGTGTGACATCAATATCACATATTGATTCAGACGTGCATGTGCATGCCTTTCTCAATCCTACTCATCAAGTGGCCAAGGACATCAAACTCCCTCAGGAGGGACAAATCCCATATCTATCACTCACCCCTCAAAAGCCCCATGTGTCAAAGCCACCCAATCATCACCTTTATAACAACCCATGTTTCAGGACTGCGTTTGATGATGTCAAAGTGTACCCAACGACATGTGTTGAGTGTAGTGATTTCAGGTCTAAGAATCACACTCACCACCATCACTGTGAGAGCTGACTATGATTACCAAGTCATGGTTCCATGTGTCACTCTCACGGTGGGTTTTTCTGGTACCTTGTTCTCTAACAAGTACCTATGTGCTTGGTTTGATATCACTATATCATGACTAATGAGATTCTGTCATCAACCAACACACAATGTAGTCTGCAGTGTTATTGGTGTCTATGGTTATTTCCACAATAACAACCGACTAGGGACTAAGCAAGAATGTATACTCTAGACATCTGCATGATATCATCGTTTAGGTCCTTAACCTAAAAGCATACGTCATTGAGTAAAATCATTCTTTAGACATCTATCATGTTACACTATCATCTCAAAAATAGTTTAAACATATAGATCGGAAATTCCCTTTATTATTATTCAAATCATTTACAAAGTATCCCATTACAATCATCATATGACTTGCTCTATGGGCATACATACCAACAGACTCCCACTTGCACTTAGAGCCAGTCACCAAGGAACCTCAGTCCTTGTGACCTAGCATGACCATCATGCTTCTGCTGAGTAAGGGCCTTAGTCATTGGATCAACTATGTTGTCTTCAGTTGGTACTTTGCAAATCTTCACATCTCCTCACTGTACGACCTCTCATATGAGATGGAAGCGCCGCAGTATGTGCTTGGACCGATGATGTGATCTGGGTTCCTTAGCTTGTGTAATAACTCTATTATTGTCACAATAAAGCTCAATTGCATCACAACTACTGGGAACTACACCAAGTTCATAAATGAACTTCCTGATCCAAACAGCCTCCTTTGCTGCATGTGAAGCAGCAATATACTCGGCCACTATAGTAGAATCGGCAACTGTTTCTTGCTTGTAACTCTTCCAGCTCACAAGTCCATTATTAAGGTAAAATACAAATCCTGACTGTGATCTGTAATCATCTTTATCAATTTGGAAGCTTGCATCGGTGTAACCCTTTACAACCAGCTCTTCCTCACTGTCGTAAATAAGAAACTGATCCTTAGTCGTTTGCAAGTACTTGAGGATGTTCTTTATGGCTGTCCAGTGAGCATCCTCGGGATCTGACTGGTACCTGCTGGTCATTCTTAGAGCATACGAGACATCTGGGTGTGTGTACAACATAGCGTACATGATGGATCTGATGGCTGATGCATATGGGATCCCATTCATACATTCCCTCTCTTCACAAGATTGGGGACATTGAGCTCTAGAGACGGTGACTCCATGTAGCATGGGGATGTTGCCTCTCTTTGAGTTCTCCATGCTGAACCGCTTCAGCACTTTGTCAATGTATGTGCTCTGACTTAGTCCGAGAAGCCTTCTAGATCTATCTCTATAGATCTTAATTCCTAGAATGTAGGATGCTTCTCCTAAGTCCTTCATTGAGAAAGTAATCCCAAGACAAGTCTTTACCTTCTCTAAGGCTAAGACATCATTCCCCATCAAAAGTATGTCATCCACATACAATATGAGGAATGTGGTTGAGCTCCCACTAACCTTATTGTACACACAAGGTTCATCTTCATTTTGAATAAAGCCAAACACTTTGACTTCCTCATCAAATCGAAGATTCCAACTCCGAGATGCTTGCTTCAATCCATAGATTAACCTTTGCAGCTTACAGACTTTATTGGCATTCTTTGGATCTACAAAACCTTCAGGTTGTGTCATGTACACATCCTCATTTATATTCCTGTTAAGGAATGTAGTTTTAACATCCATCTGCCAAATCTCATAGTCATAATAAGCTGCAATAGCAAGCATGATCCTGATGGACTTAATCATGGCAACTGGAGAAAAGGTTTCATCATAATCAACACCTTGAACTTGTCGAAATCCCTCCACAACCAATCTGCCTTTATAAGTTTGCACATTGCCATCCATGTCGGTCTTTTTCTTGAAGACCCACTTGCACCCTACGGGTTTTACCCCTTTGGGTGGTTCCACCAAAGTCCATACTTTGTTGGAGTACATGGATTCCATCTCAGATCTCATGGCTTCAAGACATTTCTCAGAATCTGGTCCTTCCATAGCCTCTACGTAGGTAGTTGGATCATCATCTATGATCAACTCACCACCTTCCTGAGTCACAAGGTATCCAAACCTCTCAGGTTCAAGGCGGGTCCTACTAGATCTACGAGGTTTTTGTGTTACTTGAGGAGACTGAGATTCCACAACACCTTGTGAATCTCCATTTTCCACTTGTACATCTACTGGTTCTATGTTTTCTTGTTGGGCTTGAACCTCTTCAAGCTCTATTTTCCTCCCACTATTTCCTTTAGAAATAAATTCCTTCTCTAGGAACACAGCTGTCTTGGTAACAAACACTTTGTTTTCAGTAGGATGGTATAGATAATATCCCCTCATTTCCTTGGGATATCCAACAAAATAACATTTATCAGACTTGGGTCCAAGCTTATCAGGAAACATTTTTCTAACATAAGCCTCACAACCCCAAATCTTTAGAAAAGACAAATCGGGACGCTTCCCAGTCCATATCTCATATGGTGTCTTTTGAACAATTTAGATGGTACTCAGTTAAGTGTAAACGCGACAGTTTCAAGAGAATGACCCCAGAAAGAAATCGAAAGATCAGCAAAACTCATCATCGATTCCTTGTTTCAGACACACCGTTATGTTGTGGTGTTCCAGGCGTAGTCCATTGTGATACAATACCACAGGCTTGCAGAAGGTCCTCAAACTCTTGGCTTAAGTATTCTCCACCTCGATCGGATCGAAGCACTTTAATACTTTTACCAAGTTGGTTCTGTACTTCATTCATGAAATCCTAGAACCTTTCAAGGGTTTCTGACTTATGCTTCATTAGGTACACATAGACATACCTACTGAAATCATCAGTGAAGGTAATGAAATATTGATACCCATTTCTGGCATTAGTTCTAAAAGGCCCACATACATCAGTATGTATGAGTCCTAATAGATCACTAGCTCTCTCACCTTTACCTAAAAAGGGAGTCTTGGTCATCTTGCCCAACAAACAAGATTCACATGTCTCTATTGATTCATAATAAAAAGAGTCTAGATAACCATCTTTATGGAGTCAAGAAATGCACTTCTCATTTATGTGCCCTAGACGACAATGCCAAAGATACGTTTCATTTGATTTGTTGAGTTTTTGTCTATTGGTGTTTACGTTGTATACATTTGTCTCTAGATCTATTAAGTATAGACCATAAGACATTGGGGCACTGCCATAAAAGATCCCATCTTTAGAAATGGAACAATTTCCATTCTTAATAAGAAATTCAAATCCATCCTTGTCCAAACAAGAGACGGAAATGATATTCCTATTTATGGCAAGTACATAATAGCAGTTCTTCAACTCTATTTTTAGCCCACTTGGTAGAGTTAACTCATAGGTTCCTAAGGCACTGGCGGCAACTCTTGCCCCATTGGCAACACGTAGTTCAACCTCGCCTTTCCCCAAAGGCCTACTTCTCTTAAGATCCTTCACATTTGAACAAATGTGAGATCCACATCCGGTATCAAGTACCCATGAGGAAGAAGTAGTAAAGTTAATCTCTATTACGTATACACCAGAAGTAGAGATCTCTATCTCTGACTTCTTCTTCCATCGTTCCTTCCATCCTCTCCATGTAGAAGAAATTGGTTTGGCGAGAGAACCCTTCTCTCCCTTACCTATCGTTCCATTAATCTCTATCAATGAACTTTCTTTCTTCTTCACCAATGCTTTAAGCATACATAGAGTGGATTCAAAGGCTCCTGGTATATCTGGATTGTGCAGAACACTTCCCACAGTCCTCAAGCAGTTATGGAATTTATTCTCAATTAATTTTCCCATTTTAAAAGATGATTCCTTTGCCATTCTACAAGAGAAAATTGCATTTTGTCAAAAATCCTTTTGATTTGATTTGAATAAAAAATTTATGATAGTTAATTAGGCCTTTAATTAATTACCGCTCCCACTATTTTGACTCAAATTGACAGCCCTCACCATCAATTCAGAAGATTGCAGCGCACAATCTTCTAGTGGGTCAAGATCTTGAAATCCTCTGAGCCATGGACCAGCTTGGGCTGTCACCCACAACTCAGATCTTCCAGGTAGGCAACTCTTGCCAATTGCATCATATGCAACTCTTGAAAGATGTCATATGCAACTACTTGCCATTATCATCTCCATGCCTCAAGGTGCTAGATCCTATCTAGGTCACCTTGTTAAGTCTGACCCAAAGCCAACACGATGAACATGCACCCTGCTTGTGCAGACCCACACATTCATCCTTCACGCTTCCACGAGATAGACGGTGCACCACGCTTGGGTGTGCCCACACTTGGTCGATCAAGATTTTCATGTGTGTCTCATTTGGAAGGCATCTAAAACTTTAATATTTAATGAGGTATTTGGTTTTATATACATATACATATCCAATCACCACTACATATAGTACATATCATATACATGCTATATCCCATAGAAAAGATGCAAAATGATAAAAGCAATGATTATGGCCATCCTATTGAGATTCCTCGAGCCAAGAGGAATCACGGTCATCTAGGTCTACATCTCATGCAACCTGTACAAGATGAAATATGTGCATGCCTTTCTGGGTTTGATCAGCTCATCTTCATGACTAATCGGCTCGCCATTAAGTTGGTCGTTCGGGTGCCACCAGCCGATCGATTGGCACCTCCAGCCGATCGGTTCACCAGTCGTCGTGTATCTCCTCCGATCGCCACCCGCTCGTCTCGCTCCTCAAACCGGTCATCTAGAACACCAACCAATCAGTTCACACCTTGAACCGATCGTCTCAGGTCGTCCTCCGTTCTTTGACATAATAGGAAATAAAATCTATCCTATTTACAATTGAATTGCAAAACCCCGAGTTACATTCGGGGGGAGAAAAGGTAGGAAAATAAATCTCGAATTATTTCGAGTTACATTAGGAATAGGAGAAAGGGAATCAGTGCGCATACCGAGATGCAAGCAACCACACACATATATAGGGTTTATAGGACATAACCATGCTACACATCCTCTACAAAACTCGTTTAAGGGAGACACGTATTGAGTGCATTAAAATTACATATCATATATGTATATTTGGGATTTGTGGATTGGACATGGATAAAGCTAATTTTATTCGCATCGTATGCAATAAATAAAGGCGATAAACCAAAATAGATCATATCGATAATCCTAAAATATAGAGTAGTTGACGTGGCTCTGATACCACTGTTGGGTTTTACGGGAGGTAGAGAAGCAGCAGAAACAAAAATTTTCTCCCTCAAACCCAGAATAAAAGGAATAATGTCAACGTCTATACAATAGGAAAGATGGTTTGTGGATGCATACCTTGTCCCGAGGCTTGCTTGGCGACAGTACCTTGTGCCTTGCGCAGTCTTCACCTCTGGTCTTGGACGATGTCTGTACAGCTCCTGGTTGCATCGGGACTGAAGACTCCTGGTCTCACCGGGACTGTTGGGATTGACAGTTGTCCTCCGAGCGACAGATGTCTCCCGCCTCTGCAGTCGTCCACACGGACTGCCTAGAACTCCGATCTCCTTGTCCCACAAGGAATCAGAAGGAGTCACACCCTCCTGTCAGTGTACTAGTTGCCGACACACTCTCCTACCACCAGTCGCTTTCTGCAGTTGTCTTTCCCTTACTGTGCCTCCCTTATCGGGTAGCACTTGCTCGGGCTCTCTCGGTTACCAAAACCAGAGAGAACGACAACTTTACAGAGCAACTGGTTGCACTGAGTTGTACTTCGAGAAGCCCCCAATACCCCTATATATATAGGAGCGTCATGGGACAAGGTTTTCTATCCCGGGCAATGCGAGACTAAAGTAGGAGTAGAAGGGTTCGAGATTTTCCACAAAAACAGCCAACTGTGTAACCTGAACCGATCGTTTCACAACTGAAACGGTCGGTTGACAGCTCAACCGGTCGGTTGGGACCCATGAAATGGTCAGTTCACTTCTGAACCGGTCGGTTCGTGGTCATGATCAGTTCCCCATTGAGTTTTCTTCTTTTGTTTCGAATTGGTATCAACTACCAATCCTTATTCCAATCAAATTGGGCAAGTGAAACTAAAAGAAATTTCTCACCAATCTTACTTTCCCAACTTTCTCAGTTGGACTTGAACCGATCGTTTCAACACTTGAACGGATCGTTTTACCCTGTCCATGAGCCGATCGACTTACCAGTTGAGCCGATCGGTTCACCAAGCTTAGCCGATCGGTTCACCAAGCTTAGCCGATCGGTTCATCACATGAGCCGATCAGTTGGGAGTGCAGATTGTGCAGAATCAGTCAATCACAGTTTCAATCAATATGATACTCTAATCAATCAGTCCAACACTTTGAACACTATGATACTGAGCTATCAATTGATTGAGTGTTTAATTGAACTACTAAACTCCTTTAGTAATCAATCTAAACATGTTTGTGGACAAACTCCTATTCCAGGTTAAATCCTATGTGTGTGACCCTACAGGTCCATTTCACATTGGCAGTGAAAGTTCATAACACTTATGACTTCACAAGCAAAGAGCGGTGCCTAGTCACACATCAGTGCTACCCAAGTGAAATAGAAAGTTGGAGAACAACTTTCAATCCTACAATCCGTGAATGATGTTATAGTGAATGTATAATTCCTTTGTAACTAATATCCTGAATGAACTCGAGGCATGGAACAATCATCCTGTCAATGTTCATTCATTTCCTTGATCTCAGAGAAGACTGGGTGAAATGTGTGTGACATCAATATCACATATTGATTCACACGTGCATGCACATGCCTTTCTCAATCCTACTCATCAAGTGGCCAAGGACATCAAACTCCCTCAGGAGGGACAAATCCCATATCTATCACTCACCCCTCAAAAGCCCCATGTGTCAAAGCCACCCAATCATCACCTTTATAACAACCCATGTTTTAGGACTGATTTTGATGATGTCAAAGTGTACCCAACGACATGTGTTGAGTGTAGTGATTTCAGGTCTAAGAATCACACTCACCACCATCACTGTGAGAGCTGACTGTGATTACCAAGTCATGGTTCCATGTGTCACTCTCACGGTGGGTCTGTCCGGTACCTTGTTCTCTAACAAGTACCTATGTGCTTGGTTTGATATCACTATATCATGACTAATGAGATTCTGTCATCAACCAACACACAATCTAGTCTTCAGTGTTATTGATGTCTATGGTTATTTCCACAATAACAACCAACTAGGGACTAAGCAAGATTGTATACTCTTGACATCTGCATGATCTCATTATTTAGGTCCTTAACCTATAAGCATACGTCATTGAGTAAAATCATTCTTTAGACATCTATCATGTTACACTATCATCTCAGAAACAGTTTAAACATATAGATCGGAAATTGGCTTTATTATTATTCTAATCATTTACAAAGTATCCCATTACAATCATCATATTGCTTTCTCTATGGGCATACATACCAACAGTGATAGCCTAGAAAAGAATCACTATGATTCAAACTTAGTTACTCTTATACTTTGTAAGAGTAAATGTGGCAACACTAAGAGTATCCATTGCACACAAAGACAAACATATATTCTTCAAAAAGAATAACAACTGATGAGAACATATTCTTTGTAACATATTCAAAGTATACATACAACTACTAGAGCACAAGGTAACACAAAGATATATTACAAACATAAGTGAAGTACATAGAAGGCTACAAAATCACTTTAACAAAACTACACAAAAAGAATAACCCATTACAGATTTGAACATGCCTCACTGACACACTAATCAACTACAAACTCCACTAAAAAGATAGAACCACATATACATCAATAGCAATAGCAACAACACCAAAACACGAGCAGTAGAAATAGTAGCAGCAACTCCCAATCAGCAAAACAAGAACGATCTTAACAGTAGTAGTAGCAACAACTCATCACACTAGAAGTAGCAGTAGCGCATAACCATCAACAGCAGTAGCAGCAGCAACACATCACAAGAGCATTAGCATTAGCACATATCCAGGAATTGCAGTAGCATCAACAGCTCCCAATCGCATGATAAAAGAACAAACAAAACCACAATAAGCAGCACAAGGATGCTCCCCACAATCAACAGTAGCAGTAGAAAATAAAGCTTAGCGAGCAGCACCAGGAGATGGAATAGAAGAATAGAATAGATCAGTAGCAGGATAAGATAACAAATATAAACATCAAATACAAACAAACAACACAAGCAGCTCCAGATATAGTCATTGAGCAGTAAACAACAACAACATATAGTCTAGAAAGAGCATCACTGTAGAATGGACTACTTCTTAGGACAGTTCCTGCTGTCATGGTTAACACCAAACTCTAAGCAATTCTTGCACTGCCTCTTTCTTTTAGACTGGGCAATCTCAACTCCAGATTTAAACCTTGCATATGTGGATTTGGGTCTCCCCTTAGTTTTGCAAACATTGGGGATATGAACATTGATAGCGGAAGACAGAGTTGTATTTGAAGCAGTTACACCAACACATGCATCTGCACCAGTATCAACGAGATCCAAATCTAACAGCTCCTTTCACAAGGCTAGCAATTTTTCATGGCAAAGATCTACAGTGTTGTTCCTATACGCTATGTTCACAATCGAATTGCAGGCAAAAATAAGCTTAAGAGTCCTCCCAGTGGATGGATGACTAACTGACACTTTGCCAAAAATCAAAGGATGTTCTCTGTACCCTTTGGTCCACCTCTTAAGTATGTTTGGCTCGGGAAGAGTGCAAAAGTCACGACTCTTCAAATAAGACATGATGTGCCTACAAGGGATACCTTTGAATTCCAACATGCAAAAGTTGCAAGAAACAATCTCACTCGATGACTTTTTCTTCAAGATGCGGGTAGATCCAAGGCCACCGATACGATACACTTCAAACACACCTTCTTCTAAAGCTTCCTTTACATTTTAGATCATGCTTTGATGAACCTCACTCTGAAAGATCTTAAAGATTGACTTGGTGTATATACCTCTCATCTTCTCCTCTAGAGGTCACAGTGATGACAAAGGGAGATTACTATACTCGTCTTCAACGTCTTTGAAATTTTCAATCTCCCATACATGAGAGTATGCAGACTCCAATGAACATACAAGTTCAAAGAGAGTCTTCCTACTATTCACATGGCTTCTAATGAACGCATTCGAGATCTCACTCCTCTGCGTTGTCCTCATGCCCGCAAAAAAGGAAGACTGCATATAGCACGGAACCCACTCTGAACGCATCGCATACATGTCAGACAACCAAGTAATGGAAGACAGACCATACTCCTCAAGAATAGAATCCCACATCTCTTCAAATATACCGACATCATCCACATTCCACACACAATCATTCAAGGAGCTTATGATCTAGTCCTTGTTAGGAAGACCACCAAGCTTAGAGGGAAACTTTTGTTTGATGTGCCAGCTACAGAAGCGATGCCTGCAATTTGGAAAAATAGCAAGGATAGCAGCATTCATAGCCGGGTCTTGATCGGTTATGATGGATATCAACTCTTTGCCAAAACAAAGTAGATACTGCTTGAAAACCCAGACAAATGACTCGTACTTCTCGTCAAACATAAGATCTGAAGCAAACAAGACCGTCTTACGATGGTGATCAATACCACCAAACATTCCAAAAACCATCGAATACTTGTTGGTGCGTTAGGTGGTGTCAAAAACAATCGCATCGCCAAACAACCCGTAGTCTTGAACAGAAACAGGATCAGCCCAAAACAAACGAGTTAAGCAACAATCAGGATCGTTTTGGTATGTATAGAAGAATTTCTGATCGAGTACCTTAAACTTGGCAAACCGATCCAAGACCATGTCGACGTTGTACTTGGCTGACTATTTCCTCTTGCTACTGATGTGTCAATGAGCTTGTCTGCTGGTAAATGTCAGATTTTCATAGCCGCCAGACTCGGATGCCATCAATGCAATTTGTCTCAATACATGTATTTTAGCTTGGCTCCTGGAAGAAAGGATATGTTTTTGAGTTTCATCAAGAGATGAGTTACACTTTAGGTAACATAGATGTGCATCATCAATAAGATTGTGGTTGTGTTCCTCAACAAAGGCAGTCACAACCCACATGGATGAGGACTTGTCTAGTGTGAATCGGATCATGGCTCCAAAACCACACCTCTTCACAGATCTCTTGTGTTTCTTAGATAGATTTTCCTGCAACTTACCCACTTTATCACAAACGGGGCTTAGAAGCCCTCTTGACCTCTTAGAACGATCCATTATACCCTACTTGTCACAAACCAGATCTTTGGCAATGAGAATCTTAGTTCCCCATTCATACCTGTTGTCATCTTTCCAGATATTAAAACTAATCATGCCAACGTAGCTAGAATAGAATGAGATAGCTTCATCTAAACTTCCAAA